>CM060895.1:94130000-95380000 GCA_030762935.1 Hymenopus coronatus | reverse complement strand
AAGCCAAGGAGTCTCTAATTGAACAACGTTTAATTTTTACTAAATGAGATAAGGAAACTTTAATGATGGCTTAAATGCAATTAAGTAAATTGATTTGGGCTGAGAATATATTGGTGTACCAAATTTATATTTTGGAAAGCAAACGGAGTTCCATTCGATTTTGTTGAAGGTGAATCTGAATTAGTTTCGGGATTTGTATATTGAAAATGTCAAGGCGTGGGTTACGCCTCGCACATGCTGACACTTCAGGAACGTAAATACTTCATCTACCAGTTAGAAGCCTTAGCGGTTCTCTCTGGTATGGAGAAGTTTCTATTTTATCTCGAAAATGTTGTGTTCCTCCTGGAAACTGACAATCAGGTCTTGTCTTGGGTCTTGGCCAAGTCTTGACGTATTGTAGATATAGTTGTGCTAAAGGTTCACTAACGTCTGAGAACAAAGCCATGTCAACTCAGCCGTCGTTTCAGAAGTAGCTATTGTCCTAAGGGTGTGTAGAAAGTGGTATTTAGTATTGCTCCAACGGGATTCATCTTGTAACCAATGATAGCGTACATACCGTAAAACAACCGCACTTCGACAGTGCAAGAATTTGGACTGGACTATCGTTTCAGAAGTCACGTGGAAAGTAGGGGAAGACACCATTGACCTCATTTAATGTGTGTCTAATAAGGTTCCTGTTGTAACCAATGGTAGCGTATGCAGAGGCAGCTGCGCTGTAACTCCATGAGTTGCCTGAGTATATTTTCTAAACTGTCACTATCGAATGCGATAATAGTCATCGGACGAAATTGTGTTAATGCAGATAATGCACCAACCTTATTTAAAACACCATTTTTTCATGCCTGAACATTTTTAAGTGTAGTCGTCCTCCGTTGTCTAGGGACAACATATTAAGCCTCTGGTTCCCAGTGTTGGTTCAAACCCGGCTGAGGGCGATGGCTTTTTTTCGGTCGTAAAAATCCTTAGCATGGCTTCCTTCGGAAGGAAAATAAATCCGTTTGTCCCGTGTCGTAGATTTGCGGCACATGAAAGATACTCAATCTCGATAAAGGGGTCTCTGAGCAAAATTAAGCTGTCTTTCACGCCCAATATAGAATGGGACGCTGAGAACCGCATCTGTTAAAGAGCGACCATAAATATTACTGAATGTTTTCCGCAGAGTAAGTCAAGAAAATTGTGTTACATTCACAATACATTCTCTATCTATTCTGTAGAAATGACCTATTCCCGTATAAGAAAGGTTTAAACAGTTTAAAATTAAAACAACATCTCGGAAATGGTTAACTCCACATTTACAAAATGTAAATGACATTAATTGTGTGTTTTTAACCAGATCTACAATTTTTTTTAGTAAATTCACTTTTTGTCTAACTCTTACGATTTACAAGTTATGTAAAAGTCATCTTCACAGGCTATTCTCAGAAGATTCAAGATGTACATTTTATTTGCCATGTAGGTAAATATCGTTTATATAGTATAGTATTATAATCAAAATTGTTAGTCATTTTTTGAGAAAATAAAAATTTTCGAACATTTTTCCGTATAAAGCGTATTTTGGGGTGGACTATCGTTCAGAAGTCACTTGAAAATCTCCATCTAGCATCTTTTAACCGACGTTTCGTTTTTGAGTTATGCTGTCCACAGACACACGCAAACAAACACCCGGACCCTATTTCTAAAACTCCTTTTGGATTCAGGGATCTTAAAATATGTATTTCCATAGAAATTTCGGTATCAATTTTTTGGATGGAATACAGAACTTTATCTACTATGTACATTGTACAAACGTGCTAGAGAAAGTAATACAACTCGCCATTTAAATGCCATGAAAATGAGTTGTCGTGGTGGTATTTATTATGTGTTTAGTATTACATTAATTGGCCACATCGTTGCATAGATTTAGAAGAACGTAACATGTTCTCTGGAAAAATATTTGATTTGGAAGCCTTAACTTCCCCTTGCCCCTCGGTTAGACCACTCGCCTCTCACCAAGGCGGACCGCATGGGCTCGATCCCATACATCTGCATGTGAGATTTCTGGTGGACAAAGCGGCGCAGAGGTGGGCTTTCTCCGAATTCTCCGGTTTCCCCCGCCATTGCATTCCACCGGTGCTCCATCTTCATTCCATGTATCATCAGTGTCATCGCCTGCGGTGCCATATGTGGTAAAAGCGGGCGTTAAATACTATAAAATAGTGTTTGCCAACCTTTTGAAGTTCACGGCACCCTTGGGAATAACATTAAACACCAGGGGCACCCTTCCTTGAATTAAAAGAAAATTAAGCTTAATATGTTAATTTATTGAAATATTATATAATAATAACGTACACCATAACATAATACAGTAAACTTTACTACAATAATTGAGTAAAAATACATCAATAAATTTTGTTCGATTAATGATTAATGTGAAACTTGTGATTGATGCTTAGAGCACAGATATGTGATGTCGGGTCTTACAGTTGACAGTGAAACACGCAAATCATCCTCAAGGTTATTCAGTTTATTTCTTGCTTTGCATTTTATTGTAACCATAGCAGAGAAGGCTTGCTCGCATAGATAGGATGTTGAAAAGGGCAAAAGTGCATTAATTGCTTTCTTCATTAGGTTAGGGTACTCCTCTCTCCGTTGAAGCCAAAAACTAGCCACCGACGCCTCACTCTTGGTGATCTTACCTTTGAGTGTGGAATCAGCGCAAAGATCAATAAATTCATCTCGTTCGCAAGCAGTGAAATCTATTTCCTCTGCACTATCTACGAAATCAAATGGTGAGACAACCCAGTCGAGATTCGTAGTGGAAATAGTTGGAAAGTACGCATCTATTGCATCTTGCAATCTTGATAAGTGATCACAAATGCGGTCTTTCAGTTTACCCAGATCTTTATCTCCTGCCACATTAAGAAGAGATGGAAAGTTCGACAAATCTCCTTTTGGAACTGCAGACTTCCAAGAACTAAGTTTTCTTTTAAAACCTTTCATTTTATTGGTTGAGGAGATTATTGTTTCATGTCGACCCTGCATCGAAACATTCAGTTCATTCAGCTTATGAAAAATATCTGCCAGATACGACAGTGCAAAACACCAAGAATCACTTAGTAAGAGCTCATGACATGTGTCTTGATTTTCATCCTTAAAAAAAGTTTTTAGCTGTTCTTTAAGTTCGAAAAACCGGTTGAATACACGACCCCGCGACACCACCTTACTTCTGTGTGAAGTAACAAAGAGGTATGAGCTGCATCCGTTGCGCGACATAACTGTTCAAAAATTCTGCACTTTAAAGGTCGAGACTTCATATAGTTCACCATTTTCACAACTTGGTTAAACACTTAAGCAAAATATTCATTACACGCTTTCACGACTAATGCCTCTCTATGCAGAAAACAGTGAGTTATAATAATGGATGGATTTTCATTCAGAGCTCTGGCAGTAAAACCTTTAATTTTCCCAGACATAGATGGTGTACCATCTGTACATATACCACAACAGTCTTTCCATGAAAGATCATGGCCATTGAGATAGGAATTAATAGAAACGAAAATATCATGGCCTGTGGCTGTAGTCTCCAGCGGTCTACAGAACAGAAACTGTTCACTAACATCTTTTACATCAATATATCTGATAAAACCAAGGAGTTGCGGTTTGTCACCAATATCGAGACTCTCATCTACTTGCAAAGCAAATGTTATATAAGTTTTTATTTTTTCCGTGACTTGTTCGTTGATATTGCATGACATTTCAGATATCCTGCGGCTGATTGTGTTGTTGGACAGAGGAACTTTCGAAATTTGATTAGCTGCTCCTTCGTCAAGTATTGTTGAAACTATAACTTGACATGCAGGGCCAATGATTTCCTCTCCAAGAGTATGAGGTTTCTTTTTTTTTTAGCTATCAGTTCTGCTACTTTAAATGAGGCTTCAAGAGCAGTATCACCTATGGTCATTCTCTTTACCATTCGCACAGCTGTTTTCTTCTCCCCTTCTAATATATGTGAAAAATACATTACACTTTTCTGTGACACGCTAGGATGCTTTGTTGTAAGATGCCGCTTCAGTTTGCTAGGTACCATGGCCTCGTTGCTAAGTGTTTCGCCACAAACTAAACACACAGGGATAGGGTTTTCCTCGTTGTTATTCCACTTAAATCCATACGCTAAGTAACTGTCCTGGTATGTTCTTTCCTTTCGTTTGTCTTCTTTATGTGGTGAATTCGACGGTCCGGGAGAAACTGTAAGATTTGGCTTCTTAAAGCAAGCAGTAGGAGCCGACTGTTCACTTTCACTGTCCTGGCGTTTACGTTTAACAATGAACTTATCCATAGCTAAACACTGTGAATCAACGCGAGGAAGACAACTGAAAACGCCAAGCGGCTTACACTTTTATATATCCATCTGTCGAAGTCTCGGGAATGTTCGTGAGGAAGCGAGTAGTCTCGGGAATGTTCGGCAGAGTATAGCTGTAATGCCATCTGTGGGATACTAGTATAACTGAATTATTGAAATGAATCGACCACTATCACCATCTGCCGTGCATGAGAGTAATTGATTTGACTTATTTTATTTCAAGACCTTACAAGACTTAAGGCTTCAGTAGAAGGTATTTTTCGTTGTTTATCTCAATATCTCGCGGCACCCCTTAGCCAATCACACGGCACCCTAGGGTGCCGGGGCACACCGTTTGGGAACCGTTGCTATAAAACAACATATACACATGGACACTCTCACCGACATATTCACACAATGACACCTCTTGGATCGGAGTTCTTTTAAGCACTGATTAAATCTCGCTTCATTTTACGTGCGCACTCGATATATTATAAGGAACATTAAACAATATACTAAATCATCGCACGATGTTATAGTGATATGAGATTCGTTGCCAAACTTATTTGTGACGTGGTTCTGTCTTCTAACTCGAAGGCATTTATTAATAAATCGGAGAAAGCATTATAATCCTAAATAAATATTATAATTCCTATGTGGGAGGCATGATGAGCTAACCTAAGGCAATGGAACCCATTTCCTGATAATGCCAATCCTAAAAGTCCATCATCCACATAACGCAATCCTATCCCGTATATTCGAGGAGCGCCAGTGCCTTGCGGGTTAATGTGCCTTCTTCCGCTGACGTCAGCTGTGATGGCAAGAAGTGAAAGATTCTGAAACTTATAAGTTCATCTCGGGGGTGAAGTCTCAGATCTGAAAAAATTACAAAAAAGAAATCCAAGCGCATTAATACATTTATTTACTTCTGTGCAGTCTTTACCAGTGGATGGGTCGTTAAACCTTTATGTAAGGTTTACACATATAATCTGTTTTACAAAGAATAACCATAAGTCAACATAATGGAAGGAAGAAAGAGCGAGACAGAGGTAGTGGGTGTTCTCTTTTGTTTATTAACCTATAATATCCGCATCTAAGGTGTACAGCACTCGCAACAGTTTTTTAATCAGAGTTTTGGGCGAACTGATTTATATTCATTTAAAGGTCGCGCGCCAGTTCTTGACGAAGACATTTTTAAGTGAGAGGTTAGATGCGTCTCACTTACTCACCTTTACTGGAGCATTGGTACACAGAAGCAGGAATGACAGATGTGTACGTTGTTCTTATGTTGCTACGATGCAATAGTACAGTCACTACAAAGCAAATGTGTCAGTCACATGTATTCACTCCCAACCTGAATCACTGCTTACTTTACACTTAATTTTCTTGTATTTCTTCTATTCTCGACATTTCTCCCTCTTATTCTGAAATGCTGTCATTTTCAACAATAACTAAACATCTGTCGTTAAGACACTGTCAATTACATAAACCCGTAACGTACAACTCTTTGCAGTCAACTGTACGCTGCGTATTCCCGAAACGTAATCATATGGAAACGGCTGCTTGCTATTGTAACAAACTATTTGTTGACTTTGTTTATCAAGGGTAGGCTAGCTCACTGCATCTTCTCTCAAGGTCATTCGTCTAGCAGGAACGAGCATCCTGTACCTGCACATAAACTACACGTGTTGTTTACTCTGAATTCTGAAAGGAATGTCTACAAGCATAATGATATGGATCAAACAGAAGAGTATAATACTAAAGAAACAGTATTTCTACAGTATACGGCCATTCTCAAAGTTGGTCTCGAGGTAATGCTGATCCAAATGCTATTGTTTATCATGCAGAGTCGCTTCTGATATCCGAAGCAAATGATCGCGCATTGTTTTGTGATACTTGAGAATCATAACCATTATGCTACTACACGATAATATTGGTTGTGTAACACATAGATTTAATAGACTGCTGATAATATCTTACTCAATTTATTGTCAATAAGTAAAGCGCTGCTGTACAGTTAGTGTTGTGAAAAATAGGTACATACTAGCATCAAACACGTGGCGAGTTGAGTCCGCTTCTCCTTGTTTACATTAGGTTCATTCTTGTCTGAGATAAGAGTATAATAAGGTATCATAATTAGTTTCATTAATTGTCAGGAAATGGAACGAATGTGTATTGCTACTAACAAAACTGGTTTAATATAAGTAATAATAATATTAATAATAGTTATAATGTAACAATTCTACAATTATCTTATAATTTTAGAAGTATGACTAAAGAAAGTGATTAAAATAAATAACAAAATATATATGTTGTAATATTATCCCATATATAGGACACTATTCATGCACACTATAACTATTGGTTGAAAAGCTTATCGACTTCTGTTGCTAAGGTTTATCTGAGGATTTCCCTTCCAGTGATGCTTTCCACGCCGCAATTTAAATTGCTTAAGGTGACGCATCATTGTAAACTCCACCATATACTATAAAATATCTTACTGAAATTTATACCAGTTATCATACAAAATGATACCGATATTTTTGCCATGTATCAAAATTCTAGCTTGCTAAGTTATTTAAATTATAATTCTTTACTGCCTATATGCATTGTCTTAATAAAAACAATACTTGTGAATTTGTGATACATTTCTAACAAACTCCACATAACAAAAATCCAGTTTTACAGCTATTTAATAGTCCTAATTGATGGAGAGAAATTATTACTCCTCGTACTTCTCAAAACTTTTATTATTAAAAATGTAATAAATCAAAGTTGGGGCATTTTTTTCGAACATATTTATATGAATAATACATTTCAGAGTATGTATACAATTTTTTTAAAGAAATTAGTGAAACATTGTAACGTATGGAACATTTTGAATACACAAAATTCTTAGAAAAATAGTTTGCGAGAAAATAAAGTTTAAATTTGTGAGTGTGTATAAATAAGCAGGCGTCTGTCCAATCTATAGCTTCAATTAATTGATAGTTAAAGTATGCAAAGAGGTAAATACTTAATTTTATCAAAATTTATTAAACAAAGCAGATTTTAAGTTGACTGCACATGTGGAGTTTGGACAAAATTGAGCCACTGCTCTAAACAATCATCTCACTGCGCATTACGTACCTTTTCGTGCATAAAAGTGGCTCATTTTCTTAGGTCGCAATAGTGCTTTCCTCTCCTTCAGGTTTCCAACTTCAGTTAAACAACCTTTATCCTTCTCGAGACACTTAAATTTCGTTTTTAAATTTGCCACAAAAAGGTTTTTTAAGAAAATTCCACCCCACCTCGAACTACCCCTTGCATGGGACATATTTCAAATATTTTGATATTCTCAGAAATGGATGTAATGATTTTGATTAAAATAAGAAACAACTCGAACATCCGCGGCGACGAGCATTCTCTAGATTTCTTGGGCTTAAGCATGTCAGGTGATGTAAATCCAGAAC
Source organism: Hymenopus coronatus (assembly GCA_030762935.1). Taxonomy (NCBI): domain Eukaryota; kingdom Metazoa; phylum Arthropoda; class Insecta; order Mantodea; family Hymenopodidae; genus Hymenopus; species Hymenopus coronatus. The sequence goes on along the minus strand of CM060895.1, from coordinate 95,372,230 downwards.
GTCTAGAGTACAATTTTAATTAAAATATTATGTGTTTAAGATATTTTCATTACTATAAACATGTATATCTTGAATTTTCTGGAAATAGCCTCTGAAGTCCTCTTCATTCTGATTTTTGCATAATTGGTAAACTATAAGAGAGACAAAATGTTACTACAGAAAATATCTTATGTATTCCATTCACATGACCGTCTCTCTCTCTCCCTCTTCTGTAAACAAACTATTCCCATGAAAGATTAATCTTTTATTCACATAATGCTAATCAAGATAAAATTCATAATTGGTAATTAATACGGTACAAATTTGTAATTTTAGGATTTAAAATTACTGGGACTGAAATTTCAAATTTCTATATTTTTGTAAGGATTTTCTAAAATTTGACTGTGTTTTGATTGCTGTTATGTTAATATGAATCCCAAATTTAATTAAAATGCTTTACAGGTATAAATTAAACCATACATTTTATTAAATAATATATTTTATAATAAAAATAAAATACAATTTAGAAGATAGCGCTTTACGCGCTTTTATAATTTAAATTACTGAATTATGATACATCTTGACATTTTAGTCACTAAAATTAATCAGTTTTTAATAAAAATATTTTTGAGAAATTATTATTAATTGTTTCATCTGTAATATCACAATAACTATTGTTGAATATTCTGGGAAACTTAGCTGTTTTTACCTGGAATATTTTTAAACTGTAAAAATACTGTTTTATAAAATTGTGTGCAGTAAACAGGTGTATTTTACGATTTTAAACACTGTAGAACTCAAAGCAAGGGGCTGACAGCCAAAGGTTGATTCTTTATGGATATCCAAACGTTTAGAAAATTGTATAAATAAAACATTTTCGATTTTTGACCGATTGTGCTCGAATTTCACTCGTCAGTGTCCATTAAGAAAGAACATAAAATTGAGCATCCATTCTTAAATCCTGTACATTTAACATTTTGAACACCAGCACTGTATGTGTGACCTATATTTGATGACATGAAATGTAGAGCTTCAGAAATGCTGTTTGTGAATTGTTTAACAAGAACATTAAGTTAGTAATGGGGAGTGATAAAGTTTGACATTCTGCAAAGGTCAGCTGTCTGCAGAGAACGACTGTACTTAATGCCATAATGATGTGCCCTAAAGGCAAAGGTCAAGTTCGTCTGTAGCTTTGTTTCCATTGCTCAACAAAAACTGAGTGTGTTTTTTTTAGGTAGGCCAAGTTCGGTTTCTGGCACTGAAGACTATATTGAGTTTGGTGGTCACATCGCAGGCAATATGCGGGATGAATGATCAAAATCTACCACCAAGATTATTTCTAAAGCAACAGGTGGTGTAGATGCACTAATTTCAGGAAAATAAAGTATAGAAAAGCGTTCACAAATTTGTCATGAGCAAATAATATTCTAACAAGTCACGTGTAATATACAACAGTTTATCCTTTCCTAATATTAACTGAAATATTCTCATATTTATTAATATTATTAGAGTCGTCATTACGGGAATTTGAATTTTAGTCGCGATAGTGCTTTGTTCGTTGCTGCGTAACCTCGCCGGAATAAACAGTTCCAATTCTGGTGTTTTAAACGACATCAAGTAAATCAATAAATGAATGAAAATGGATATTCCTGAAGTTTTAGATCATGCTTAAAAAGCTGTACTTAGTTTGTTACCCGGCAAGTTGAAGGACGTATATGTCAAGGAATTTTTATTATTTAAAGAATGGGGAGCTGCCATTGGAATTAAAATAATTTACATGAAATACTCATTTTTGTTGAAATGTTTGGGATAGGACAAAAAATCTTGTGCTCCATACACTTTCTCTACCCGTTCTGCAAATAAATTATTCTTACAAAACGTTATTCTTTTATCTATTACATCATGCTCAAAAGGTGAATATTAGCAGAAAAGTTCTTATTACTTCCTTATAAACAGAAGGAAATAAATGGATACACAGCGATAGTGAAATCTTTTAAAAGCTGGTCGCTATGTGAACAATTGAAGTTCGGTTCGCTTTGCATGACCAGAAGTAAAACAAAAGAGATGGAACGAAAGATATCTTCCGGTTTGAGAACAGTTTAGGTTGTTCAGAATTGAATCCAGTAACAAGGATTAACTCGGAAAGGTTAAATCTACAAGAAAATTGTATAGGACATAAATTGTGAGTTTTAAGAGCTCTACAGTTTTTGTAGTAAGTTTTTGTCGGTCTCTTATGGTTTAACAACTATCGAAAATTCATGCAGAATGACGAAGTATTCACAGGTTATTCCAAGAAAACTCATTAATTTTATTTATTGTGTTAATATCTGTAATATACGATATTTTAATCAAAGTCGTTATTCATTTTTGAGAAAATTAAGCTTTTAAAATTTTGTCCAAATAAAGCGTAGTTTGGGATAGGAGATTATGAAAATCTTCGTGTCGCATCCTTGGAAGATACTAAACTTAAATACTAGCCTGGTAGTTAACGACATTTTAATGTTTGAGCAATGTTGTTCAGACACACGCACACACGCACACACGCACACACACACACACACACATAAGGAGCTTTTTCTAAAAATTCTTTTTTGGATTCAGAGTCCTCCGATGAAGTCTCGACATTGAATTTTTGGGTGGAATACAACACCTTTCTACCTCACCTAGACGGCCCGGGTTCGATCCCAAGCGACCGCATGTGAGATTTGTGGTGGACAAAGCGGCGCTGGGGCAGGTTTTCTCCGGGTTCTCCGGTTTCCCCCGCCATCGCATTCCACCGGTGCTCCATCTTCATTCTGTATCATCAGTGTCACCGCCTGCGGTGCCATAAGTATGCCAATGAATGAAAGTACAAAATGAAATGTAAAAAAACGATTTAAAGTTGCATAATCAACGGCGAAACCTAGTTAAAGCGGGTGTTAAACACTACAAAAAAAAAAAAAAAAACCTTTCTACCTACTATGTGCATAGTACGTGTAGAAAAACTAAAAAGTTCTTGAGTTACATTTACATCACCTTGTGTGTAAATATTAAAATTGTTAGTTCTTGTAAATCAGAAGTTATTATATTCCAAGCAAAGCTTTGCTGTATAATTTCGCCGGGAATATGTTTTGAGGTCCCCTTAGTCCAAAAAAGAATTTTTAGAAAAAGGTTCATGTATGTACCTAATAGACATAGCTAAAAAAAAAACTAAAAGACGTTAAGTAGAAAACTTATTATTTAAATTTAGTATCTTCCAAGGATGCGACACGAAGAATATCAGGAAAATCCCCCCATTCCAAACTATCCTTTACATGAAAAAAAAAATGATTTTTTTCCCTCAAAAATGGCTCTAACGATTTAGATTAAAATATCGCCCTATTACAGAATAATTTCTAGGAATGTTTTCTGAATACCTCTTCATACTGAATGAATTTTGCGAAACTAGTAAGCCGTAAGACATAAGCAAAAACACTACACAAAAAATAATGTAGGTGTCGCTAAAACACGCTTATGTCATATTGACCGTTTCTAAGATATTCCTATATATTAGTTTCAATTTTAAACTACGTAACTTTTCTCAAACGGGATCACCTTTCGTTTCATCTCTCTTTTGTTTATCGCTGGCAAGCAAAACGAATCAAACTTGAATCGTTCACACAGCTTTAAAGGATTTGGCTATCACTTTAGCCTAGTTTCCCTTCTGCTTACAAGGAAGCAAGCAATAAGACTATTTCTGTTAATGCTTATCTTGATTAGCATGGTTTATATAAAATATTACTCTTTTGCAAGAATTGTTTGATTGCAGAACAAGGAGAGGAAGTGGTGCGAATGGAAGACATCAGATTTTTGGTTACACTGTTCACAATACACAAATTCGCGCGCCAACTATTTTGGGTTCAGAGAAGCTAAAAAAAATGTATTTGCGCTTAAGTCTAGATATGGGATTTTTCTTTGGAAAACTATACTTCCTCTATCTATTCAAGTAAACAGTAAAGAGAGCAAAAATCTCTCTGGATAGTTGTTGTGGATTTCACGTGCCTCAACAGTCTTCCTTTCAGAAATTCTTGGCGATAGTTTTTACTTTCTCTACACGTACTATGTACATAATGTATATAGAAGGTACTGCACTCCACCCAAAAATTCGATACCGGATTTCACCGGAAATAGACGTTTTAGGATCCCCTGTAACCAAAAAAGATCCGTGTGTGTGTGTGTGTGTGTGTGTGTGTGTGTGTGTGTGTGTGTGTACATGATAACTCAAAAACGAAAAGTCGGTAAAATACCAAACTTGGTATTTAAGCTTAATGTCTTCCAGGGAAGACAAAGCTTTTGAGACAAATCCTCCCACACCAAACTACATGGAAAAAATTTCGAAAATTTTGATTTTCTCAAAAATGACTGTAACGATTTTAATAAAACTACAGTATATTAAAGATGTTTGTGTCAAATAAAATGTATATCTTGACTTTTCTGGGAATAGCCTCTAAATACCTCCTTATTCTGAATGAATTTTGCGAAGTTTTGCGTAACTGGTAAACAGTAAGAGGTAGTCAAATACTTACTACACAAAAATGAAGATCGCGTTAAAGCACACAATTTATGTCATATACGTTTTTTTCGTAGAATTAACTATTTCCTAGATGTTCCTTTTATTTGTTTCAGATTTAAAATACTTGAATTTCTCTCACACGAAAAGTTGTAAACTCCTGGCCCTGCATAGAAACGGATTTCATCCACATGGTACCGGCTTTTTGGATTTGACTATTCGGTTTATCCCAGTGTATTCCCCTATTTTCCTTCTACTTACAAGGAAGCAAGAAATTACAAAATATTCTGCTAATATTTTTGACGATTATCATAAAGTAGATAGAAGAATATGCTTTTTAACAATAAGTTTTTACAGCGATGTATAGAAAATCGTGTGAATGGAACACATCAGATTTTTACTTTCTCTATACGTACTATGTATATAATGTAAAGAGAAGGTATTGCACTCCACCCAAAAATTCAATACCGAGATTTCAACGGAAATATATATTTTGGGGTCCCCTGTATACAAAAAAAGCATTTTCACAAAAAGGTCTGTGTGTGTGTGTGTGTGTGTGTGTGTGTGTGTGTGTGTGTGTGTCCGTGTGTCTGTGAACATGATAATTCAAAAACGAAAAGTCCGTAAAATACCAAACTTGGTATTTAAGTTTAGTATCTTCCAGGGATGCGACACGAAGATTTTGAAAAAAATCCCCCCACCTCAAACTACCCTTTACATGGAACATTTTTCGAAAATGTTGATTTTCTTAAAAATAGCTCTAACGATTTTGATTACAATTTCGTATATTAAAGATATTTACCCAATAAATAAAATGTATATTTTGAATTTTCTGGGAATATCCTCTGAAGACTACTTTATTCTGGATGCATTTTACGGAATTATGAATAACTGCTAAACCGTATGAGATGGAGAAAAACTTACTTCACGAAAAATGTAGAGCACGTTAAAACACACAATTTATCTTATATACATTTTTTTTCCCTGGAGTCATTGTTTTTGAGTAATTCCTTGTTTTTGGTTTCTACTATACTTATACTTTTCTCATATAGGAACTTGCCAACTGCTTCCATACAAACAAAGGAACTTCAGTGACATAGCAACCAGCAAGGAACAAAGCAAACATGGCAACAAGGAACCAAGTGATAAGACTATTTCTGCTATTTCAGTCTGGTTAGCATGAAGTAAATAGAAGTATAAGCTTTTTAAGAGTAATTTGTTGCAGAGATGTAGAGAAAGTCATGTGAATGGTATACATCAGATTTTTTGTGATACACCCGGTATCTTTTCTGCACGTACTGGCACATGTCGATGTCGAGAACGAGGGCTGGGAACGTTACAAAGAGTTTGTTACGTCATCGTATTGGCATTATTTGTGTTTCATCTCGATATATTATATTCCTTTCAGCAGAGGAATGTTAAGAATGTTTTGCTTCTACTCATTTATTTTTAGCATGCAGGTGTATGTGTATAAGTGTCGAGAGACTTCTAAATGATCGCTGTTGCAAGGGTAAAGAAAGTACTTATACATTGACACCGTCCTGTAGTTCAAACCGAGGTACAAAAGCTAGAGAGCGTAATGTCATTGATGTTATAACATAAGAAAATAAAACAAAAACTGTGTGGTGTTCCATTCACATGACTTTCTCTACATTCTGCAACAATATGCTAAAAATCTTTATGCTTCTATTTACTTCATACTAATCGAGAAAAATATGTTCCATTCACATGACTTTCTGTACAAGAAATTATTGTTAAAAAGCTTATTCTTCTATTTCCTTCATGCTAATCGTAAAAAATTAGCAGAAATAGTCTTATTACTTGCTTCCTTGTAAGTAGAAGGAAAATAAGCGAGTAGCATAGGTTAAAGTCAAAAGCTGGTTGCTATGTGACTGAAGTTCCTTTGTTTGTATGTATGGATAGGGGTTGATAAATACCTGTATGAGAAATGTGTCAGTTTTTTAAAGCTGAAACCAATAACAAGGAATATCTCGAAAATGTCCAGTTCCACGAAAAAAATGTATATGACATAAATTGTGTGTTTTGTCGTGATCCGCATTTTTTGTGTGGTAAGTTTTGTCTATCTGTTACGGTTTACCAGTTATGCAAAATTCAATAAAAATCATCCAGAATAAAGTCGTCTTCAGAGACTATTCCCAGAAAATTCAAGATATACATTTTATTTGCCATGTAAATGTTAAATATACGATACTTTAATCAAAATCTTTACGCCATTTTTGATAATTTTAAAATTTTTGAATTTTTTTCCTCGTAAAGGGTAGTTGGGGTTGGGAAGTTTCCTTGAAAATCTTCGTGTCTCATCCTTGGAAGATACTGAACTTAAATACCAAGTTTGAGCTATGCTACACACACACACACACACACACACACACACACACACACACACACACACACACACATACATACAGAGTGGGTTATATTCACAGGGATTCACTTTCCCTCTATCATTTACTTATAAAGTTCTACTTACTGTTCTTAAAAATATTATATCTCCACATACTTCTGTTAATTGAGATAAATCATTGCAAAACTAGTTTCATTACGCATTTCGCTATAAGCGCAGAAAGAGGAAATTGAATCAAAACTATTATTTTATAAGCTAAATATTAATCTTGGAATTCGTTACTCTTTCCATGATAACGTGAGAAATAACTGAACTATGACAGCTTTATAAAATCTAATAATTTACATGAATTTCTCTATCCATCCTAAATAAATTATGCCTACGAAAGTTTTCTTTCTTCTGTCTACACTATGTTAATTGAAATACAAATGTATGGAATTGTTTTTCATTTGTGAGATGAGTATAAAGTATTTGGAAATTTAAATCAATAATAAGTAGGTATATCTTGGAAATGGTTAATGCTACACACAGTCTTATTTGACATAAATTGTGTAATTTAGCAAAATCAAGATTTGTTGTGTTGTATGACTTATGTATCTATCTCTGAACGTTTACAATTATGGAATATTCATTTAGAATTAAGAGCACTTCACAGACACTTACTGGAATATTCCAGATTTACGCTTTGTCATGAAATTATTTTAGTTTAATCAAAAGTTGAATTTTTAGAAAATAAGAGATAACGAAATTGTTTTTATGTGAAGCATAGCTGGAGTCACAGCAATGACCTTACTAGGAAGGTACTTAGATTACTGGATGTTTATACGCAAACAAATCGTATCAGCGAGCAAAAATAAAATTTAGCGTCGTAATTTTTAGGAGCCTTATCTATTTAGGGTTAATATCATCTAGAAAGTTTTTATTAAAGAGCTTGTGTGTTCCATTCCCATGAATTTCTCTACATCTCTATAACAAATTATTGTTAAAAGGCTTATTCTTCTATCTACTTTATGATAATCGAGATAAACATTAGCAGAAATTGTCTTAATTATTTGCTCCCTTATAAGTAGAAGGTAAATAACGGAATACACAAGGTTTTAACGATAATTAAATGTTTTAAAAGCTTTTTGCCATGTGTCTGAAATCCGTTTCTATGCAGGGCAAGGAGAAAATTCCGTGTGAGAAAATTCTTAAGTACTTCAAATCTGAAACAAATAACAAGAAATATCTCAGAAATTGCCAATTCCACGGAAAATATGTATATGGCATTCTATGTTTTAACTTGATCTACATTGTTTGTGCAGTAAGTTTTTGTCTTTGTCTTTCGGTTTACCAGTTACGCAAAATTCATTCAGAATAGAGAGGTCTTTGGACGCTGTTCCCAGAAAATTCAAGATATGCATTTTTTTTTGCCATACAAATATCTTGAATATACGGTATTTTAATCAAAATCGTTGCAGCCATTTTTGAAAAATAAAATCTGTAATTTTTTTCCATGTAAAAGGTAGTTTGGGGTAGGGGTATTTTTCTCAAAAGCTTCGTGTCGCATCCCTGGAAGATACTAAACTTAAATACCAAATTTGGTATTTTACCGACTTATCGTTTTTTAGTTTTCGTATTCATAGACACACTGACACATACACACGCGGACCATTTTCTGAAAATACCTTTTTGGATACAGGGGACCCTAAAATGTTTATTTCCGGTGAAATCTAGGTATCGAATTTTGGGTGGAATACAATACCTTCTCTATACACTCTGTACATAGTATGTGTAGAGAAAGTAAAGTTGTTGTAACTAACGTATGCAATAGCTTTAGTGGGCTTGATATATTAACAGCTATTAATGTTGACGCTGTCCATTTTCTCAAGAAGGTAGCCTGCTTCCATTTTCTAGCACCGTTTAAATAATGAAATGGGACGTGTTTCAGTGGATGCGATTTATATGGCATCCCTAAGGCTAGGACCATTTTGCTTGATGCCAGCGCCAATAAGGTCACACTCCAAACCAATTACGTCACTTTAGGAAACTGTCTGCCGAAATTCTGTGATGCAAGTACAGACCTTGCAAGCGCTGACACACGCGTTTCTCAGTTCACATGCATCACATCTTAGCCACCTCAAGTTAATGTATATTGTACTGCATCTTTCATACTTATTAATTGTAATAAATTGATTTAAGCTGATGCATGTAAAATTCACAGTATATAATATACATACGTACCTTATTGAAATTTATACCAGTTATTTTAAACAATAATATTGGTATTGTGCCATATATTAAAATCCTATCTTGCATGCTTATTGAAATAATAGTTTTACTGTCTAAATTAATTCTAATTTTAATGAGACACATAAAAGTTCCAGTTAGTAAAAGTTTACAAATAGTTCTGCCATTCTGTTATATACAAGCCTTGGTGTATAAAAAAATCTATGTACCATTCACATGACTTTCTCCATATCCCTGCAACAAATAATTCTTAAAAAGCTTATACTTCTATTTACTGTATGCTAATCAGAAAAAAATAGCAGAAATAGTCTAATTACTCGCTTCCTTGTCAGTAGAAGCGAAATAAGGGACAACTGTAGGTTAAACTGATAGTCAAAAGCTGGTTGCTATGTCAATGAAGTTCCTTTGTCTATATGGATAGGAGTTGACAAGTTCCTGTATGAGAAAATTATACGTTTTTCATAGCAGAAACCAAAAATAAGGAATGTCACAAAAACGACGAACTCCACGAAAAAATGTATTTAACATAAACTGTGTGTTTGAATGTGCTCTACACTTTTTGTGTGGTAAGTTTTTGTCCATCTCTTACGGTTTAGCAATTATTAAAAATTTAGTAAAATTCATTCAGAATAAACTACTCTTCAGAGGCTATTCACAGAAAATTCAAGATGTACATTTTATTTGTCAGGTAAATATGTTTAATATACGAAATTGTAATCAAAATCGTTATAGCCATTTTTGAGAAAATCAAAATTTTCGAAAAAAGTTCCATGTAAAGGGTAGTTGGGGGTGGGGGTATTTTTCTCAAAATCTTCGTGTCGCATCCCTGGAAGATACTAAACTTAAATACCAAGTTTGGTATTTTACCGACTTTTTGTTTTTGAGTTATCGTGTTCACAGACACACGGACACACACACACACAGGGACCTTTTTGTGAAAATGCTTTTTCTGGATATTGGGGACCCTAAAACATATATTTCCGGTGAAATCTCGGTATCGAATTTTTTGGTGGAGTGCAATACTTTCTCTATACACTATATACATAGTGCGTATGGAGAATACTTTCTCTATACACTATGTACATAGTGCGTATGGAGAAAGTAATAATTACTTTTCGTAATTTCCTAAACTCTTGATTTTTCGAAAAACTAATATGATCAGCTTCTTTAATTTGCTTTTGAGAGCCAGTATAAGTATTTTGAAATAAATTAGTGAAAAATTGCATCGTATGCAACATTCTGAGTATGGAAAAGTGTTAGGGAAAACATTTTTCGAGAAAAGTTTTAAATTTGGGAGTATTAATAAGCATCCGAGTATCTTAATTGCAACTAATTGGTAGTCAATTGTTCACAAAGTAGGAAAATCATTATATTTCCTTAAACTTTAGAGTTCATATTATTTTATTACGAAACTAAATAATGTTTTAATTGTTTACAATGTTCACGGTCAAATTTTATGTATGCATCACACTAAGATGTGCTGTTTTAAATGTTCTATACTAATTCCCAACTGCATTCTGCTAATCAAATTCACAATAATAAAGCAGTGAAAAATTTACGGAAATGTAAGATACCTTTTCTATTGGGTATTATTCTATAGTATATATAAGAATATATTTCTTATATTCAAGAAAATCCCTGAACTCAAACTACTCTTAACATGTTTTTGTTTATATAGCGATATTAATGAAGATTATACGATTTTTGATTACAGATAAAATGTTTATCTCGTATTTTCTGCTTATAACTGCTAATTTATAAGGCAGTATTGTAACCATTTAAAGCACACACTTTATTCCAAATACATATTTTGTGAAATTAACTATTTCTAAGAAATCCTGAGATTGGGATTTACATTTTGAAATAATTATCTATTTGTCAAATGATAAGTAGTTATTGTTCCCCTTCTTTCTTCTCTCCTGGTCATGCAAAGAGAAGTAATTTTCAATGCCATGACCTGCTCCCCAAGGATTTAACTATCGCTTTAATCACAGTATCTGCATATTCCCGTTGTACCTACGCGGGCATGTGCAATAAAACTATTTCTACCGTTTTTCTCGATTAGCATGAAGTAAATAGAAGAAAGAGCTTTTGTAAGAATAATTTGTTTAAGAATAGATAGAGAAAGTCATGTGAGTGTAACACATAAGGTATTCTAAATATTTCTCTATTTTGTAGGCAATTGTATGCCTTATAATGATGATGATGATGATGATGATAATATACCAACAAGTATTATGTGATTTTGTTAATCATGGTTCAAATATTTCCTTTGCATAATTCTCTATAGATTTCCACATAATAGCACATAACAATACCGCTGTATTTGTTTTCTGTAAAGGGAGTTTTACATATTCCTCTATAGAACTGATAGTGTAAGGTCATAGAATCCAAAACCTGGATCCCGTTTCTGAAAACTCTTTGGTCCATCTCTGATCTGTCGATAACTGTTTAACCGGCTAATTTTTGGTTCTCAAACCCAACGGGTGGCGATGGATTTTTTCGGGCATAAAAATACTTAGCATGGCTTCTTTCGGAAGGCAAATAAAGCAGGTGGTCCCGTAAAAGAACATCAGTCTTGATAAAGAGGGCTCTGAGCTAAATTAAGCGTCGTTCACGCCCAATATAAAATGGGAACCACAGAAGTTTCAAGAGCAACCATAAAGAAATCCAAATTCAGACAACTGTTTATTCAATTGTCAACTTTTACGTCTTGAAATGTGTTCTGGGCACTACCGCGGAATATTGAGTAATACGGTAGGTATCACAGCTAGATGCGCCTTAAACTTTCGTGCTGATGACGTCAGGTGGTGTAGCGGTCGCTGGTTGCTCTCGTTACAATGACAGTATTTATGAGGATTTTGATTATTCAAGGTTCTTGTGAGTGTTGTACGTAATGGATTCATTTATGTAGAAGGGATGATCGTTTCTCTCCAGATAATTCCCGCATTCGTTCCATACATTTTGACGAGGAAGATTATGAACGAGATTTAAAAGTGGAACTCCTCAAACTTGCTCCTAAAAAGATTAAAAAGCATTGCTGTTCCACATTTAAATTTAAAGTTGTCCAATGACTTGTATCAGAAAGTTAACAGTCACAAAAAAAAAAAAAAAAAAAAAAAAAGAAGACAAAACGGCTTCTAAACAGAAGATGCAAAGCAATAGTAAATGCTCTGTTAGAAGAAACAAACAGCAATTCTGAAGTAAATATAGCAAATATCTCCGAAAAAAGTAACGCGTTTAGAAAATGAGTTGCTAAAAGTACAATCCGAAATGTATTAGTTGAACGAGCATTCCAGCAAATGTTCTCATTTTGCCAGCAGCAAGTTTTACTTACAGGTAGATATGCAAATTGGGACTCTGATGACATTTCAAAGGAAATCATTTTGAGATGTATGTCTAAGAAGGCATATGATTATGTGAGAGAGAAAATATCCTCTACCAAGTTCTATAACCATCAAAAGAAGCGTTCCCAATCCATTATATCACAGAAATCATTAAATTAAATGTGTAACTATTACAGCAGAAAGCAAGTTCTGTTAGCGAGTATGAGAAGGATCTTGTTCTGAGCTCCGATAATATACCAACATAGAAGAGGCAAGTTGCGGTCTGTAGCTTAGCAGGAAAGTGGAAACCACAAATATACTGCAATTTTGATGAGACAGTAATAAAAGAATTACTAACAGACATTGTTCCAATGGTCAAAAGGCAGGTTTCAAAATCTGTTCCTTAGGCTGTGATGTGGGAGGATCAAATAGGAAATTACTCTCTAACCTTGATTATAAGAAAGAAATCCATCTCGCATCCTGCTATAGAAACTAAAAATCGCCGCTTATGGGCTTTCTGCAACATTCCTCATGTGCTGAAATTATTCAAAAACCTTTATTGGTCAAAGGATTTGTTTTGCATAATGTCAAGGAAGTCACAAAAGAGGTTTCTGAAAAGCACGTTGATGCTAAAAAATGCTATGAATTACGCCACAACCTCATGTTACTTACAGGCACTGAAAGCCAAAAAGTTCCTCCTGTCATTTATTAGGCCGAAGAATATGAACAAGAGAAAATCAGAAAAAGCGGAAAATACCCGGAAACAAACGCACTAATTTGGCGAGAAAGAAAATGAGAAAAGTGTGCTACAACTGAATAAATAATTGCACTTGTACATGAAGCAGGAAACACTACATCGGGTAATATATTTTATTGTGTATGTACCTATTGTTTTTTCCGCAATACTTACTAATGTATTGGGTTATTTATTAATTTAGCTTTAAACTCTGTTAGGATGCTGTTATCAAACAGAAGAATTCCAGCTGGGGACAACATATAGCTAGCGTGAGACATACGGGCATATAATGAGCCTTTATATTTAATATTTTAAACAATTGCTCCTTTAGCTTCAATAATTTAAATCTAATGGTTAGTACTGAACAAGTTATCTGTTTTATTTGCGATTTGATAGGGGAAATCTGAATGTGCATCTTTACACAGCACCATAGCTTTTAATTTGTTAACAATGACCACAACAGTAAGCACCCCGTGGCTGCGAGTATATACACCAGATGACGTCACAGCCACGTGTGCGCGAGAGAAACATGCGCGTGATACCTACCGTATACTCAACTTACCGTGTGTACTACTACAATTATTTAATGTGTATCGAAACGACTGCAAGTTTTATGGCAGGCTACATGTCACATTATCCACGCTTTAGAAACCTTTGCGGCGGCATTGGAGACAACAGAAACGATAGTGGAAACAAAATTGAAGGGGAAACTTCTTAGAAAAGAAGAAACAATAATTGCTTATACATAAAAGTAGTGTATTCATAGAGAACAAAGGAAATAATTGGTCTCCGAGAGAGAAAAAAACAGCAATGGTTCTAAAAAATCTAATGTGTTCCATTTACATGACTTTCTCTACATCTCTGCAACATATTATTCTATTTACTTCATCTAATTGAGAAACAATTAGCAGAAAAAGTCTTATTACTTGCTTCCTTGTTAGTAGAAGCGAAATAAGAGGATACCATTGGTTAAAGTGATAGTCAAAAGCTGGTTGCTATGTGACTGAAGTTCCTTTGTATGGACCCGAGTTCACAAAATCCTGTTTGCGAAAAGTATAAGTTTTTTATAGCTGAAACCAAAAACAAGGAATATGTAAAAAAACAAGTTCCATGAAAAGTCGGCAAAATACCAAACTTGATATTTAAGTTTAGTGTCTTCCAGGGATACGACACGAAGATTTTGAGAAAAATCCCCCACATCAAACTACCCTTTACATGGAAATCGTTTCGAAAATTTTGATTTTCTAAAAAAATGGCTCAAACGATTTTGATTAAAATATCGTATATTAAAGATGTTTATCTGACAAATAAAATGTATATTTTGAATTTTCTGGGAATAGCCTCTGAAGACTACTTTATTCTGGGTCAATTTTACGGAATTTTGTGTAACTGCTAAAAGGCAAGAGATGCACAACAACTTACAACACAACAAATGTAGAGCACTTTAAAACACACAATTTATGTTACGTACATTTTTCTCGTGGAGTTGATTGTTTTTGAGATATTCCTCGTTTTTGGCTTCAGCTATAAAAACTTATACTTTTCTCATACGACTTTGTGAACTCGTGTCCATACAAGCAAAGGAACTTCAGTCACATAGCAACCAGATTTTGACTATCACTTTAACTTATGGTACTCCATTATTTCGCTTCTACTTACAAGGAAGAAGGTAATAAGACTATTTCTGCTAATTTTTTCTCGGTTAGCAGAAAATAAATGGAAGCATACATTTTTTAAAAATAATTTGTTGCAGAGATGTAGAGAAAGTCATGTGAATGGAACACATCAGATTTTTAGATGACATACCCCAATGGCGACTTACAATGTCGTAAGTACTTTTAAGTCCCGGGCTTCAGTTTAGCCAACTATTAAGTATATTAGTTTACAGGGATACGTATATATTTATATGCAAGCTGTGATGCTCATCATCTTGATTCCTTATGCAAGCGTTTTGCCACTATTTATGGATACATAAGTTAAGGAGAGATTTATGGATGCAATAACTTTATTTATCGTTCCAGAAACACCTTTTCGTAATTTATCTATCACATAATACCATAGCTTTCAAATCTGACGTTTCAGAAACAGGGCATTAGATAAGTAAATCGATGCACTTTACTGAGGTCAAAGATTTCACACGTAGGTATTTAGGGCTTACAGTTTAAAGAGCAAGCACACAATTTACATATATCACTAAAGATACAAGGCTAAAGAAGAATGGCTTCTTTGCTTCAGACAATTGACTGCCACTTTGATTTAGCATCTCTTGTATGTGTCTGTAAATAAAAAAAAAAGTGTATGTGTTACACTCACGTGACCTTTCTAGCTGTTCTACGAACAAACTTCTTACAAAAGATTATTCTTCTTTCTACACCATGGTAATCGAGATAAGCATTAGCAGAATGTTATTACTTAGTTCCTTATAAGTAGAAGGGAACTAAAGCCATACACTATGCTAAAGCGATAGTCGGATGTTTAAATGATTGCCAGTGAAATACGCTTCTTTTTATGTTTTGTTTGTTTGTTTGTTTATTTGTTTTATTTATATACCCCTATAAGGTCATATCGGGGGCTTTGCATTAGAAACAACTCGTCAGTAGGTTTTTTGCGTTGAGTTTAAATCGTTTTATCTTCCTCAAACACACACGCGCACACGCACGCGCGCGCACACACACATACATACACTCACTTTCACATACATGCTTCCATACTCTGTGGGGGATGCGGAATAATTCTGCTTAACGACAAATTCCCCACGGAAGCGTCAAATTTGCTTCTTTGCTTGACCAGGAGTAAAACAAAAGAAATACGAGCGACTTCCTGTCTGAGAAAAATATAAACATTAACAAAGAATATCCCGGAAACGTTTAGCCCCACATTTCAAAAACATAAATTGTGTGTTTTGAAAGATCTACGTTTTCTGTGTAGTAAGTTTTTGTCTACTTCTTACGGTTTACCAGTTACGAAAAGGTCATTCAGAATGAAAAGGACTTCAGAGGCTATTTCTAGGAAATTTAAGATATACATTTTATTTGTCATGTAAATATCTTTAATACGTATACGGTATCTTAATCAAAATTGTTAGAGCTATTTTTAAGAAAATCGAACACTTCGAAAAAATTTCAACGCAAAGGGTAGTCTGGGGTGGGGGATTTTCTTCAAAATCTTCGTATCGCATCTTTGGTAGATACTAAATTTCACACACACACTCACACTCACTCACACTCACACTCACACACACACACACACTTTTTTTCTTTAAATGAGTATTTTTGGATGAGTCTCAAAACATATAATTCCGATGAAATCTCGAATTGTAGGGTGGAATACAATACCTTCTCTGTGTACATATTCATAGTACATATGCGCTAGAGAGAGTAATTCCTGTTTTATCCTGATAGATTATGAAATTGTCGTTAACTACCATTAGGTATTGCTTTACCTGCGTAGACTTGAAAATATTTTTGCGTGTGTGTGTGTGTGTGTGAGTGTGTGAGAGAGAGAGAGAGAGAGAGAGAGAGAGAGAGAGAGAGAAAGAGAGAAAGAGAGAGAGGGGGGATATTTATAGGTTAAATTAACAAAGACCAATTAACTGGCATAGAGATTCAGTTCATAGAGCACCCCTGTGTTGCTCCAAACATTGTAGATTCAATTTCCAGATAGTTAGATAACCTATTCTATTCAGAAAGAAATTTCCATATGTCTATAAACTTGTGTATGAATGTATGCGCTGGCCTGCATATTTCTCTATTTAGTATTAGGACACGGATTCTATAAACTTCATATTTTAACTGTTGGATCATAGGCATTGCTAATGTGCAATACACAAATCTTCATCATAGGTCCCAGCTTTTCAAGATGGATATGTATTAGATAATTTTTGATCATATTTGCCGTTGCTTACTATAGGTCATTTTTTCGATTTAATAATAATTGACATTTTCTCGCCTTTTCGTCCTTATGTAGCTATTTTCTTACATTTATATTCAATATATGTAGAAATAGCTTTATACGATTGAAATTTTACATAAAAGTAACTTTTTAAACATCAGAAAACGCACCATTCAACTGAGAAATAAGAATAACTTTTTACGTCTTTTACTATTCTTTAGGGATAATATCATTATTTGGGACATTATAAATGCATTCCTAAACTGGGGTTGAGATAGGTTAAAATACCAAAACATAAAAGGGTATACTGTTGCATCATTTCAAGCAAATAAGCCTGTCATATTCAGCAGATTAATAATCATTATTGCGTAATAATCGCAACCTGAATACACATATTTAGTCCCATTATTAACAATTACTAACGGAGAAAAAACAAGTTTACAAATTCTAGAATTTCAGCAAAGCAAACCACTAGGCATTCACGTACTTGCTATTATTACTGTAACCTAGAATTCTTTATATCATTTTGTATTCAATCCTATATACTTTGGGGTCAAGCGCTCAGCGTTCAGAGGCCCCGGGTTCAGTACCTGGCTGGATTAGGAATTTTTGTTTAACTGGTATATAGAATCATTGTGGAATCGTTCTCAAATCCACGTAGAGTCTGGAAGTATGAATGTCATTGTGAATGGGTGGGAATTAGTAATATAATACTAAAAAACTAACGTTACTAAGCCCTAGAGTTCAGTGAGAAAACACCAGCAATTGTTTCTAAAACAAGGCCCACGTATGACCTTAGACGTTACACGGGGCTATATAACTAAAACACTAGAAAATTGCCAACAAATAAAAATTAATCACAGTGAGGCTACTGTTGTTTTTTTAACTGCACTGCATTCTGCAGGCAGACTTATGCGAGCCGTGAGTAATCGCTGCTCTTTGGCGTGCAGCCAAGCTGGAACAGCTTGCTATAGCAGATAAGCATGCTTTATTCCACCCAAAATTCTGTATCGAGATTTCTCTGGAAATAAATGTTTTGACATCCCTTTAATCGAGAAAAAAAATTAATTTTAGAAAAAGGGGTTGCGCGCGCCTGAAAAAACGATTAGTCAGAAACATAGCAAACATGTTAGGGTAATTTTGAGAGAAAAAAATAGCCTCATTTAAATGGTTTGGTGCGGGAATTTCTTGAAAATTTTCGTGTATCTTTGAAAGATTCATGAAGAACTCTGTTTTGGGTTCCGAATTGCACACAGTTATGAACACACACAACAGTCAGCAGTGTAAAGGGAGGGTAGTAAGGAGCGATTAGAGCGTAAACGTGCACATGTTGAGGTATAATCTGTTCTAAAAGTAATTCACAGCATCTATTGGCATTATATGCCTTGTTCTAATTCATAAAGTAACACAATAAAACAATTACTTCATAATATAAGTAAATAAACGCCCTGTACATTTACAAATAGAAGTATAAAGCTTGATATATACAAATTCAGGATTTGAAAAGACAATGAACATAAATCAACCAAACTCGCTCAGAATGCATTGCAATGAATTACAAGATATATCTTTGTATATCGAAAGAAAAGTCTCTACCTCTGTGGCTCAAAGTATGATGTTTGAATCATCCACAAATTTGTACAGTGTCATACGTCAACCCTTTTGTATTTTCGACATTTTTCAATTTGCGCTCTCTTTCAGTTCCTAGCAAGAATTGAACGAGGCATGGCAGTGAGCAATGCTAGATAGTGCAACACGTTTCGATACGGGCTGTAGAGACCGCGCCTATTCCAACACGTCATAGATATACTCTGTGTGCACCGAACTTAAATCCGGCGATCGTAACTTCGGACCGAAAAAAAAAGTATATGTTTAAATATTTAGAAAATAGCATGTGAGCTTCTCTCATTCGGAAACAATTTTCTAGAAGTTATATTAAATTACTTAAGTAAACTTAAAATCAAATTAAAAAATCTCTTTTAAAACAATAAATTTAAAGGTAATCAATGTAATATAAATAATAAACATTCATGCTGTTAAAATTTGATTGTTGCTAACGTAGTCATTTATGCAAATGTTCATTACAATAAAATCGAAGTCTATTAGTATTATGGTAAGGGTTTGCAAGAATATTTATAAAGACTATATGAAATATGGCAGTGATAGAAAAGTAAGGTGAATGTTACACATTTTTTGCTGTGTGAGAAAAATACATTTCACAATTTTCTTTAAAAAAAAAAGTTAAAAAGCTCAGTAAAATAATAGAACCATCACGAAATGAGAAATTTCTAGGCTAAGAAAATTGATTTCACATGGAATATCTGACGCGGTATTTCATAAACATTTCCACAGTTCAAGAGGCTTGAACTGGGGTCAGTGAACCTCTATAAGTGGATCACTTCAGCCAGTGGCCAGTAACTTACGATATCGAGCCTATTTGAAATATAGTTATGGTCCCGCCGCTAGAGCGCACATGGTGCCTTGAGGTGCTGCTATCTAGCGGAATATAGCGTAAACATTTGTAAAATTACGTGCGCGCGGTAAAAGCGAAAACGCCAAAGACAGCGCCAAAGTTTCTCGAGACACAAAGGAAATAAAAAGATAGCTTATTCCCGACTTTAATATATAGCACATCAAAACATACTTATTTTTGAACAAATTTAATTTGTTTGCTCATAAGTGATAACACAGAATTAGATCATTATATTTGGTGTGGACACTTCTAGTATTTTCTGTACCCCTGACAAATTCTTAAAACGCCTTTATCTATGAAAATATTCATAGAAATATGCTCAGTTCAGAGTTTCTCTTCTTATTCTGAAACATACTATTTTAACCAAAGCATATTCTTCTATTTACTTCATGCCCATTGAGATAAACATTAGCAGAAATGGTTTTCTTAGATATATATTTGAAGGTACAGGAGAGTAAGCGAATGCTCTAGTTTAAAGCAACAGTAAATGTTTTAAGAACTGGTCGCAATGTGATGACAGATTCATTTCCCTTTGTATGCCAGAAGTTCTATTTGTAAATTTAAATCAATATCAAGAAATATATCGGAAATAGTTAACTCCACAAAAGAATGTCCTTAACATAAATTGTGTGCACTAGCAAAATCTAAATCTTTTGTATAATAGAATTTTGACCATCTCTTACGGTTTATCTGTTAAGCTTAAGTCTAGAATGAAGACGACTTCAGAGGTTATATCCAGAAAATTCAAGATATACATTTTGATTTTTCATGTAGATGTGTTAAACATATGGTATTTTAATCAAAATTGTTGGACATATTTTTCGAAAATCAAAGTCTTCTGAAAATCTTCTATGTAAAGGGTGCTTTCAAGTGAAGCATTTTGCTAAACATTTTCGAGCGGTTCTTTGTAAAGTACTGTATTTAAATATCAAGGTTAGTATTTATCCGATATTTCGTTTTTGAGTTAAGGTGTTCACAATCGTATGCACACGCACACTTTTCTATATTTTTTTTAACTTTTATTTATTTTATTCATGTACTTCTTAGAACAGGTATTTCTGGTGAAACCTCGGTATCGAATTTTTGGATACATTCAATATTACTACTTTTTTTTTGTAGTGTTTAACGCCCGCTTTTACTGCATTGGCACCGCAGGCGATGATACTGATGATACATGAAGATAGAGCCCCGGTGGAATGTGATGGCGGGGGAAACCGGAGAACCCGATTAAAACCCGCTCCTGTGCCGCTTTGTCCACCACAAATCTCGCATGAGATTGCTTGGCATCGAAATGGTGAGAGGCGAATGGTCTAACTACTCGGCCACGGCGCGGCCAATAGTACTTCCTCTTAATATAGTAATAGAGAAAGTAAACATGGTGTACTTTATCTATTGCTTAACTATGGTAAACACAGGAAATATTTTATTGCACCCAAAACTTCGAATAGGTCTCTAGAGTTCACCCAAAGTAAATACGCAAATAAACGGTTTATAAAATTCGTTTGTGTCTGTGAGCATAACCCCAAAACAGAAAGTATGCTGAATACTAAGCTTGTATTTATGTTTAATACCTTCCAAGTATACTTCACGAAGGATTTAAATAAAATACTCCTCACCTCCATCTAACTGCAATTGGAAAAATCTTTCGTTGTTTTTTAATGTCTAAAAATGGCTTCAAAGATTTTGATCAAAAATACCTTATGTTTAAAATATTTGCAGGTTGATTATAATGACTTAAAACACATAATCCCTGTAAAATATTTTACGGAATTAAATATTTCTGAGATATTCTTATTGTTTGTTTGAATTGACAAATACTTCATACTTTTCTAACTCCTTAATTTTTCCCCTTTGTGCGAAATTTCAAACGATAGATTAGACTGCCTTTTTCCACTTCTGCCTGCAACGAAATATATAATAATGCCATTTCTTGATTAAAATGAAATAAATAGAAAAGTAAGCGTTTTTAAAAACAGTTTGTAAAGGAGTATACAGAGAAAGGTATTTGCATGCAACGCAGAAGTAATTCAAAATTAAGCACAATTCAAACCCAATGGAAAGCATTCTTAAATGAAAACTAAAAAACAATAGAAAAATGTTAAGTATGTCAGTAAAAGTGTAAAAATTCAACATAGAGTACTTAAAAATGGCTAACTCTATATTAAAATGAATTGTCTATTTTAAATAACTCTGCATTTTTTCCGCTAAATTGCCGTCTCCTCTTGTTTTTTCCCGCCACACAAAACTGTACAGATCTACTGAATTCAGAGACTATTCGTTGAAAATGCAAAATATACATTTAACTTGTGATATTAACACCTCAAATACAGTATAATTTAATTGCAGTCGTTTAAAAAAAAGAAAGAAAAGAAAATAAATTTGCTATGAATTTATTGTTTAATATCAAACTTATCGTTCTAAATAATGCAGTGAAGGAACATTGCGTATGAATTGAATGTCGACACTGAAAATGGAGTTATTGTCCTATTTCACACATGTTATTTTCAGAATATTGGCATTCTAAGTTTCTCTACTGTTTTAGTTTTTCTGCCTCTAACTGTTATTATAGTAATTAGCAAGATAAAATAGCAACACAAAACCGCAAATTTAAATAATTAATTCCCTTAATGTTCATAAATTACTAAGACTTCCCATTCTAATAACACATGCTCAGCACGTCCATTCAAGGTCACCAGCAAAAATTACAGGGTCCGAAACCAACACTGTAAAAAGCGTATTACATTGCTTTGACTGAAATTTAATCACAGAGATATAAATGGTACTTTTGTTAGTAATTGAATGGCGTATGAAATTATCGGTTTCGTTGAGGATGATAAAATCTTTATTGAGCATTTGTGGCAACATTGGATCGGGCAAGTCTTTAGCAGCCAGTGCATAGCGCTCAGTAATGAAAAATATGGAAAGATCCAAACTAAGTTAAAGGTATGTAAAAACCTAATCATTTAAAAAGTCTAATGTATTATACCCTTACGACTTTCTCAATTCTATATCGTTTAATAGTGGCTGTACAAACTATTCCTCAAAACTTTTATTACTTTCTCTACACGTACTATGTACATAGTGTATAGAGAAGGTATTGTATTCCACCCAAAAATTCAATACCGAAATTTCAACGGAAATACAAGTTTTGGGTCCTCCATAATCCAAAACTAATAGCATTTTTGGAAAAAGGTGTGTGTGTTGGTGTGAGTGTATGTGGACAGCATAGCTCAAAAACGGAATAGTCCGTTTAATACCAAACTTGGTATTTAAGTTCAGTATCTTCCAAAGATGCGACACGAAGATTTTCAACTACCCTTTTCATGGAAAAATTATCGAAAATTTTAATTTGTTCAAAAATGGCTCTAACGATTTTGATTAAAATGTCGTATATTAAAGATATTTACATGACAAATAAAATGCGTATTTTGAAGACATCTTTATTGTGGATGAATTTTGCGTAACTGGTAAACCGTAAGAGATAGACAAAAACTTACCTAACAAAAAATGTAGAACTTGTTAAAACAACAAAATTTATGTTGTACACATTTTTTTTTTTTTTGAGTTTACCGTTTTTGAGATATTTTGAGTTTTCTCATACGGGAATTTGTCAACTCCTTGCCATACAAACAAAAGAACTTCAATTAGATATCAGCCAGCTTTTAAAAAAGTTGACTATCGCTTTAACCTATGGTAGTACCTCATTTCCATTTTACTTACAAGGAAGCAAGTAATAAGACCATTTTGCTAATTTTTTCTCGATTAACATGAGTAAATAGAAGCATAAAAAAGCCGTGTTAATGGAACACATCAGATATTCTCCCTCTATTTATTATGGGCACTGTTACGGCTCTCTGTTAAAATACAAGATGAACGCATTACTTTCGATGCAGACTGTATGGTCTTATTGATAATACTAAGTAAGCTAAACAATAAATAATTATCGGTTGGATTACCTGCCTTGCCATTCGGGTAGTTTGCGCCAACAATGACAATTGTAGCTTGCAGTATTCAGTTTTAAGTTTTCTGCAACAGTGAGTGTTCCATTATTGGTCAGCATGGATAGGTTTGTGAAAAGAAAGCATAAAGCTACAGAAAATAGTGACAGTGATGTATTCCAGTAAAACTCTAAGGCCTCAACTTAAAGTAATTTTAAAATTCATATAAAAAGCACAGCACTGGGAGAGAATGTGTTAGTTAAAATAGTGAGAGTAAATACACAACACCAATCAGGGGAAGTACGTATAAATAAAACGAGATTTGAAAAATATTGTGAAAATCGAGAAACATTTAGCAGAAATAAGTCTTATTACTTGCTTCCTTGTAAGTAGAAGCGAAATAAGGGAGTACCATAGGTTAAAGTGATAGTCAAAAGCTGGTTGCTATGTGACTGAAGTTCCTTTGTTTATATGGGCACGAGTTGACAAATTCCTGTATGAGAAAAATATAAAATTTTTAAAGCTGAAACCAAAAACAAGGAATATCTCAAAAACGTTCACCTCTACGAAAAATATTTTATAACATAAATTATGACTTTTAATGTGTTCTACATTTTTTGTATGGTACGTTTTTGTCTATTATTTTACGGTTTAGCAGTTATGCAAAATTCTATAAAATTCATCCAGAATAAAGTAGTCTTCAGAGGCTATTCCCAGAAAATTCAAGATATACATATTATTTGTCAGGTAAATATCTTTAATACACGATATTTTAACAAAATCGTTAGCCATTTTTGAGAAAATCAACATTTTCGAAAAAAGTTCCATGTAAAGGGTAGTGTCGCATCCTTGGAAGATACCAAACTTAAATACCAAGTTTGGTATTTAACGGTCTTTTCGTTTTGGAGCTATGTTGTCCACGCACACACGCACAGATACAAACACGGACACTTTTCCAGAAATGCTCTTTTTGGATTCAGGGGGGACCCAAAACATCTATTTCCGGTTAAATCACGGTATCGAATTTTTGGGTGCATTACAGTACCTTCTCTATAGGCTATGTACATAGTACGTGCGGAGAAAGTAAAAATGGAAAACAAATTGCCCCTGGCTTTCATCAAACAATTATATATCTTTACTGTTCAGAAATAGAAGTCACAGTGCTCTTAAAAACAATAAAATACATATTGAGTTAGCTTTTATTCAGTGATAGAATGCAAATAACAGATGAAGTTACCGAGCAGGTGGCTCAGGCGTTTCGTCTGGGACTGGCATTCGGGAGGTCCGGGTTCGCACCCGTTGACCAAGCACTCTGGCCCGGGTTTTTTCGTGATTTTCCTGGGGACGCTTAGGCGAATGCTGCAGTGCTGTATACCTACCACGGTTCTTTTCCCTTCATTCCTTCATTTCATTTCCCTTCCTCATCTTGGCAGGCAGATGGCACATTTGCTAATTCCGAATGAAACTCTCTTGATAGAGACTAGGTTCTGTTGGAAAGACATCCTTTCGGCCTCCCGGCGCTGTACAGCCTCCGTGGCGCGCCTGGGCTGCCATCTAGAGACTTTTACGGACTTCAGTGCGTCTCTTACGCTTAGCTCCGTCGTTTCCTGTGTGCTGGCTTGTGCTTTCATCTCCTTTCATCCCTTCCCCGGAGGGTGAAGGCCGCAATAGATCCGTACCGGGTCGCATTTGCCGAGGTATCCCCGCTGTTAACATGCTCTACCCTCTACTGGTATAAATAAATATATATAATAACTAATATATATAATAACTTAATAACTCCTTGGCACGACAGCTCACGGGGAACCTTGGCCTACCGCCCGGCCGCTGTGTCCCCCATCTCGGTCCACTACAGACGTCATGGATGGGGTGCAGTATTGGAGGGTGAGACGTGGTCAGCGCCTCGAGTCCCTCCCGGCCGGTTAATGCGGTCCTCATGACCTGGAGCCGCTACTTCTCCATCAAGTAGCTCCTCAATTGGCCCCCCAGGGACCTTACGAGGCTAAGTGCACCCCGGGCCAGGTCTCCCAGCGGGGGAAAAATCTCCACGCCGGTACTGGGGCTCGAACCCAGGTCTCCCGCTTGGTAAGCAGCTGCGCTACCACCGCGCTGAGGAGACGACCATAAATATAAATGAACTATACCGAAATATTTTCGCAGAATATGTAATTACTTAAATAAGTAATTTGAGATAGGAGACTTATGACCTGTTTATTGAAATGCCGAAGTAACGGCTATAAATTTCTGAAGTGGCAGTACGCCACTGGCTAATTTATCTACCATTCGAGAGCATAACACGAAAAACGAAGGGACATATTACAGCGTACCTCTCTAGCATAGTGGTTATAATACTGGCTTTCACGTAAAAGATAGTTTCCGAGTTCGGGTCTCGTTCACGTATCGCGGCACTTCGTTTGGAATGTAAATAATAATAATAATAATAATAATAATAATAATAATAATAATAATAATAAAACATTTACTCTATGACAGGAATCGAACTCGTGACCTTTACGCTTCCACGTTACGCATTAAGCCACCAGAGCAGTTGAAAAAAACGTAGTTAATGAATTCTCAGTGTCGCACTGTCAAGTGATTAGTTCGAGATTTTACAGATTTTTGTGATATTAAATCTTGAGAACGCTAGTAACCAGCTCCTAAAACTCGATATTTCTATACTCAGGCAGCAATTTTAAAGACATTCTAAGCCATTTTTTCAAGCTGGTTTGCTTTAACACCGACTTATCAGCACCTGATACCCACACGTTTAACGCTATGTAGCTGCGTTATGTTTATCCGGGGACCATGCATCGCCGGTCTCAAATTACTTATATCAGTCACGTGCACAATCTCGCAAATTATTTCGGTGTAGTTCATTAACACCCTGTATATAAGACTATTACTAATTAACTTCCTCCCCCCACGTCAGAAAGTCTGATCGAGCTCTGGTTATACCTATTATAATTTTCGAGTTTACTGATTCATTAGTCTAATATTAGGCAGAATCCAAGTATGTAGTATACGTTTTTCACTCTTACCACTTATTCGTGGGGACGTTAGCCACAATAGAATAGATCTGCATAAGTTGTTGTACACGTGGTGTCCCCCATCTTGTCTCCCTTTACCACTCCGTTCGTACAGTATCCTCGTGGAGGCCTGGCAAGCTGTGCCTGTTTAGCTATGCACTTGACGATTAACACCGTCACTGAAACAAACGAGAATGTTGCAAATTTCGCGTGGAGTGGGCATTTGATTATTTCTGCGTTCAAAATGAAAAAAGACTGAATATTTATTACTTTCTAACAGTTTTGCTACGTGAAAAATTACATTAGACAATATTTTAATTCTGTGTATGGAAAAACTAAACTTTCAGGTATGGTAAAAATTAAGAGTAATAATACTCCAATTTACAGTATTTTTCAAAATATGATGACCCTGCTCCACTCTCCTTTCACAGTTTGTGGTTGGAAACGAACCCTCGTTTTTGCCAAGTTTTCCACGTTCTGATCCCTTAACTAAGGCGCAATTCTCGACTTGCAAGCGGTGTTCCCAGGAAACAGATTTTACTACGTTACTTCTCGCCCCAGTACAGGTTCGTCTTTTGTTTGCTAATGGTTGTTGTCCAGTGTTAGGGGTAGCGGTCCCGTTTGAGGGCCACCATGTTTTGGAGAAAACTATAAATGAAAATACCCTTCCACCAATGTTCCTTCTCTCTGTGTCTACCATTAAGCCCGAAATTGTTAAATTTGTGTCGATAAAAGGTGTCAGCGTTCTAGTATACCGCTATTGGTAAGCCTCATTTCAGGGAGAAAGGTTGGAAGACATATTCTGGGACCCAGTCATTCGCCTTTAAAATGGGCTGGCTCCTCCGCTATTGTATTTTACATGCCGTACATGCTATATATGACTTTCCCCAGGGCTGACAGTGGGGTTTGAATTCGATGGTCGTCTCCTTAGCGTGGTGGTAGCGCAGCTACTTACCAAGCGGGAGACCTGGGTTCGATCCCCAGTACCGGCGTGGGGATTTTTCCTGGCCCGGGGTACACTCAGCCTCGTAAGGTCCCTGGGGGCCCTCCAGGCTTCAGGTCGTGAGGACCACATTATCCGGCCGAGGGGGCCCGAGCACTGACCACGTCTCACCCTCCAATACTGCACCCCATCCATGTCGTCTGTAGTGGACCAAGATGGGGGACGTAGCGGCCGGGTGGTAAGCCAAGGTTCCCCGTGAGCTGTCGTGCCATGGAGTTATAATTATAAATTATTAGTTCGTTATCTATTAAAAAAAGAAGAAGAAAAAAAAAAGCCGGTCACCATGGCCGCGCTCGCTAAAGCGTATCGCTTTGGTGCTTCGTGGCGCAGGTGATCATGGGTTCGAGTCCCGCCTTGGGCATGGGTGTTTATGTGTTTGTAAATGTGTATATGTCTGTGTATGTATATGTAAAAGGAAAACGTTAATCATTAATCGGTTAACCAACGTAATGTAGGAAACTAAAAGAAAAACAAAATTCGAGAGAGAAGTATGAGAAGTGATAATACGCCGTGGGAACTAGGCAACTTCTTCGACACAAACTTACTGCGCTGAGAAGTAACGCGCATCAAAATAATGATGTAATTTCGAACAAGAGTGCAGCAATTTAACCTCTTTTCCTCTAGTTCCTAATTCCTAAAACCTATATTTATATTCATTTTATAGGAGCAAAATCTCAGCAACTGCAGTCAAATGCGCTCGGGTAAAGGACGGGGAAGGTTCAAGTAAAATAATTGGTGTGTTGGTGTGCATAGATTATGACGAGGTTAAATTTGACTGAACTTGTAGCCCACCGCTGTACTGTGCCAACAGAGGTTTAGAGTTCGAATCTCGGTTAGGGTGAGTTACCCGATTAAGGCTTTCCTTTATCTTGAGAACACAAATTACGCGTAACTGTAAATTCTATAAACCCCGGGTTCATTTGAGCATCATTTCATACATTAAACGTTGGATATGACTTCCCACAAAAAAACATCACTGTATGGATTTTGTGTGTGTTTTATAATACTAATACTTTACTGTCAAAAAGTAATACTTTTACAATATAAAACAGCTATAAATGCTTGTTTTATTGCTGCATATTAGTAAAATTATAAATTAAAAACCAATTTGATTAATAAAGTTAAAACCTTATTAAAACGCCTTTCTGTAAAATACGACACCTAAGGTTTAAGGGGTTAAAATGATGCCTAGTGCAATTGTCCTGCAAATAGTTTAAGAATATAAAAGTCATAATTTTTTTTTAGAATTAAAAATGAATATGGGGCCGGGAGATTTTCTTGAAAATCTTCAAGTCTCATTTCTTGAAGAATCTGAACTTAAAATACTTAATACTAATACCCAACATTTTGTTTAGGAGTAATACATTCATACATTATCTTTGTTGCCTTTTTTACTTTCTCTACACGTACATGTACATAGTGTATAGTGTTCCACCCAAAAATTCGATCGCGAGATTTCACTGGAAATAGACTTTTAGGATCCTCTGTATCCAAAACCAGAGTTTTTAGAAAAAGGTCCGTGTGTGTCCGTGTATCTGTGAACTCAAAAACGAAACGCCAGTAAAATATAAAACTTGGTATGTAAGATAAGTATCTTCCAAGGATGCGACATAAAAAATGAGGAAAATCACTCCACCCCAATCTAAACTTTACATGAAAAAATTTTAAAAAATTTTGATTTTATTCAAAAATGACTATAAAGATTTTGATTACAATACCGTATATTAAAGACATTTACACGGAAAATAAGACGTATATCTTGAATTTTTTGGGAATAGCCTTTGAAGACCTCTTTATTCTGGATGGATTTTGCTGGATTTTGCATAACTAGTAAACCGTAAGAGATAGAGAAACACTTACTACACAAAAAATATAGATCTCAGTAAAGCACACAATTTATGTCATATCCATTTTTTTCGTAGAGTAGACCAATTTTGAGACATTCCTTGTTATTGATTTCAGTTTTTAAATACTTAAAGCTTTTCACGTACGGAAATTTGTCAACTCCTGGCAATGTATAGAAACGGATTTCATCCACATTGCGAAAAGTTTTTAAAAGATTTCACTTTTCTTTGCTTAGTGCATTCCCTTATTTCCTTTCCACTTACAAGAAAGCATTTCTGCTAATGTTTATGTCAATTACCATAAAGTAAATAGAAGAACAAGCTTTTAAACAATAATTTGTTACAGAGATGTAGAGAAATTCATGTGAATGGAACATATCAGTTTTTTACTTTCTCTACATGAACTATGTACATAGTGTATAGGGAAGGTATTGTACTCCACCCAAAAATTCGATACCGAGATTTCATCGGAAATATATGTTTTAGGGTCCCCTGTATCCAAAAAAAGAATTTTCAGAAAAAGATCCGCTTGCGTGTGTGTGTCTGTGTGTCTGTGAACACGATAACTCAAAAACGAAAAGTCGGTAAAATACCAAACTTGGTATTTAAGTTCAGCATCTTCCAAAGATGCTACACGAAAATTTTGAGAAAAATCCCTCCACCCCAAACTACCCTTTACATGCAACTTTTTTCGAAAATGTTGATTTTCTCAAAAATGGCTCTAACGATCTTGATTAAAATATCGCATATTAAAGATATTTACTTATCAAAGAAAATGTATATCTTGAATTTTCTGGGAATAGTCTCTGAAGACTACTTTATTCTAGATGAATTTTATGGAATTTTGCACAACTGCTAAACCGTAAAATATGGACAAAATCTGACCACACAAAAAATGTAGAGCACGTTAAAACACCCAATTTGTATTACATACATTTTTTCGTGGAGTTGATCGTTTTTTAGATATCTCTTGTTTTTAGTTTCAGCTTTAAAAACATATACTTTTCTGATACAGCAATTTGTCAACTGTTGTCCATGCATACAAACAAAGGAGCTTCAGCAACTAGCTTTTCACTATCACTTTAACCTATTTCTGCTAATTCTTTTTCGATTAGTATGAAGTAAATAGAAGCATAGGCTTTTTAATAATATTATTTGCAGGGATGTAGAGAAAGTCATGTGAATGGATCATTAGATTTTTTTATTAAAGGGGCGTGTAATCTTCTCATCGAATGTTTGAGCGCAATGAAAATACTTCCTTTACGTACTAGCTAAGTGGTAATGATGGTAAATATCACATTCCATAGGCGACTTGTCAGTTTTACTGTCATTTGAATTAACTCCATGGCACGACAGCTCACGGGGAACCTTGGCCTACCGCCCGGCCGCTGCGTCCCCCATCTCGGTCCACTACAGGACGTCATGGATGGGGTGCAGTATTGGAGGGTGAGACGTGGTCAGCGCCTCGAGTCCTCCCGGCCGGTTAACGCGGTCCTCATGACCTGGAGCCGCTACTTCTCCATCAAGTAGCTCCTCAATTGGCCCCCCAGGGACCTTACGAGGCTGAGTGCACCCCGGGCCAGGTCTCCCAGCGGGGGAAAAATCCCCACGCTGGTACTGGGGATCGAACCCAGGTCTCCCGCTTGGTAAGTAGCAACGCTACCACCGCGCTAAGGAGACGACCGTCATTTGAATTAGTTCTATTAATTGCTATACATGTACTATACAAAAAGAAGACTATTCACGACCTATAGTCATTAATCCGTAATGTAAGCATAGAACTGAACCATATCTTAATCATCACATTATGTAGCGCTTTCTGCAGCAATTTTCTTAAGAGTCAAATGGGCGCCCTCGCCAACCGTCTCTCTTTCTTACTTTCCAAAAGATTTAAGTTGGCGTGAAGCCCAGATTACGATGCACTTAATGTAACTGACTTGGCTTGACGTGACGTAACCTGAATTAAGAAACGACGTACGACTAAAGAGGTGTTTAAGCTTCACTTAAGGGTATGCATTAATTCTTGTTGGAAGGTGTTTTAATCCTAAATTTGTGTGCTTCTCATAACAGTAGTTGTTCCCTATTAATGGTTTATATCCCACATGTTATATAACAGGGAAATAATTATCAATTATTTTTGCTCTTTTCCGCTTTTTACTTTCTCTACACGTACTATGTACATGGTGAATAGAGAAGGTATTGCACTTCACCGGAAGTATATGTTTTAGGGTCCCTGTATCCAAAAAAAGTATTTTCACAAAAACATCCGTGTGTGTGTGTGTGTGTTTGTGTGTGTGTCCCTGTATCTGTGAACATTATAACTCAAAAAAGAAAAGTCGGTAAAATACCAAACTTGAATTGAAGTTTAGTATCTTCCAGGGATATGACACGAAGATCTTCAATAAAATACCCCCACACCCAACTACCCTTTACATGGAACTTTTTTCGAAAAGTTTCATTTTCTTAAAAATTACTCTAAAGATTTTGATTAAAATATCGTATAATAAAGAATTTTACGTGACAAATAATATGTATATCTTGAATTTTTTTAGGAATAGCCTCTGAAGACTACTTTATTCTGGATGAATTTTACGAAATTTTGCATACTGCTAAACGGTAAGAGATGGGCAAAAACTTTCCAAACTAAAAAATAATGTAGAGCACATTAAAACTCACGATTTATGTTGTATACCTTTGTTTCATGGAGTTGATCGTTTTTGAGACATTCCTTGGTTTTGGTTTCAGTTTTGAAAAACTTGTACTTTTCTCATACATGTGCCAACTAGTGTCCATACAAACAAAGGAACTTCAGTCACCTAGCAACCAGCTTTTGACTATCACCTTAACCTATGACATTCCCTTATTTCCCTTCTACTTACAAGGAAGCAAGTAATAAGACTATTTCTACTAAATTGTTCTGGATTAGCATGAAGTAAATTGAAGCATAAGCTTTTCAACAATAAGTTGTTGCAGAGATGTAGAGAAAGTTATGTGATTGGAACAATCAGATTTTAATTTAGTCTATATGTACTATGTACATAGTGTATAGAGAAGGTACTGTATTGTACCCAAAACATCGATACCGAGATTTCACCGGAAATATATGAATTAAAAGAAAGAGGCATTTTTAGAAAAATGTGTGTGTTTTTGTGTGTGTGTGTGGGGGGGGCAGCATAGATAAAAAAAGAAATCACCGTTGGATACCAAACTTGGTATTTAGGTTTGGTATCCTCCAAGGATGCGACACGAAGATTTTAAAAAAAATCCCCCCAACCCAAACTACCCTTTACATGGAAACATTTTTGAAAACTTTGATTTTCTAAAAAATGGCTCTCACAATTTTGATTAAAGTCTCTTATATTTAAGATATTTACTTGCCAAATGAAAAGTATATCTTGAATTTTCTGGGAATAGCCTCTGAAGACCTCCTTTATTCCGGATGAATTTTGCCGATTTTGTTTAACTGCTAAACCGTAAGAGCTAGACAAAAACTTACTACACAGAAAATGTAGATCTCGTTAAAGCTCGTTTATGTCATTCACATTTTTGTTGTGGAGGTAACCGTTTCCAAGATATTCCTTGTCATTGGTTTTAATTGTAAAGTACTTATATTTTTCTCAGGCAGTACGTGTCTTTCTCTATACTTACTATATACATAGTGTATAGAGAAGTTATTGTATTGCACCCAAAAATTCGATACCGAGATTTCAATGGAAATATATGTTTTGTAATACCCTGGATCCAAAAAAAAGCATTTTTAGAAAAATGTCCGTGTATGTGTGTGTGTGTGTGTCTGTCTGTCTGTCTGTGTGTTTGTGGGCAGCATAGCCCCAAAACAAAAAGACCGTTAAATACCAAACTTGGTTTTTAGGTTTAATATCTTCCAAGAATGTGACACGAAGATTTTAAAAAAAAAATCCCCCACCACAAACTACCCTTTACATGGAAAAAAATTCGAAATTTTTGATTTTCTTAAAAATGGCTGTAACAATTTTTATTAAAGTCCCGTATATTAAAGCTATTTATGTCCGAAATAAAATTTATATGTTGATTTTTTTGAGAATAGCCTCTGAAGACCTCTTTATTCTGGATGAATTTTGCCGAACTTTGCTTAACTGCTAAACCGTAAGAGATAGAAAAAAACGTACTACATAAAAAATGTACCTTATGACAAAACACACAATTATTGTCCTTACGTTTTTGTTGTGGAGGTAACTGTTTTCGAGATATTCCTTGGTATTGATTTCAATTGTGAAGTACTTAAACTTTTCTCACATAGGAAGTGTCTGGTTTTCTTTTGTTCTACTCCTGGCAAAGCAAAGAAATGATTTGCAATGACAATCGCATAACGATAGATTTTAAAATATTTGACAGTCACTTTAGCATAGTGCGTTCCCTTATTCCCTTCTACTTATAAGAAACTAAGTAATAACATTCTGCTAACATTTATCTTGATTAGCATTGTGTACAAAGAAGAATAATCTTTTGTAGGAGTTTTGTAGAGCAGCTAGAGAAACCCATGTGAATGTAACACATCAGATTTTTACTCTATCTATGCGTGTTATTTACATAGTGTACAAAGAAGGTATTGTAATGCACCCAAAAATTCAATACCGAGATTTCACCGGAAATACATGTTTTGAGACCTCCTGAATCCAAAAAAAAAAAAAAAAAAAAACATTTTTAAGAAATGTCCATGTGTGTATGTGTGTGTGTGTGTGTGTGTTTGTGGGTTTGTGGGTAGCATAGCTCAAAAACGAAAAGTCCGTTAAAAACCAAACTTGGTATTTAGGTTTGGTATCTTACAAGGATGTGACACGAAGATTTTGAAGAAAATCCTCCCACTCCCAACTACCCTTTAAATGGAACTTTTTTCGAAAATATTTATTTTCTAAAAAATGGCTCAAACGATTTTGATTAAAATATCGTATATTAAATATATTTATCTGACAATTAAAATGCATATCTTGAATTTTCTGGGAAGAGCCTCTGAAGACTACTTTATTCTGGATGAATTTTGCATAACTATTAAACCATAAAAGATGGACAAAAACTTAACACACAAAAAATGTGGAGCACGTTAAAACACACAATTTATGTTATATACATTTTTTTTCGTGGAGTTGATCGTTTTTGAGATATTCCTTGTTTTTGGTTTCAGCTTTGAAAACATACTTTTCTCATACAGGAATTTGCCAACTCGTGTCCATACAAACAAACGAACTTCAGTCACACAGCAACCAGCGTTTTGCTTTTATTTTAACCTATGGTACTCCCTTATTTCGCTCTACTTAACAATAAAGTAAGAAACAAGACTATTTCTGCTAATTTTTCTCGATTAGTATGAAATAAATAAAAGAATAAGCTAATTAACAATAATTTGCTACAGAGATTTAGAGAAAGTCATGTAAATGGAACACATCAGATTTTTAGATTCTAAAATGTTAGATTCAATTCTATCAATATATTAGCATTTTACATGGTCTAATATGTTCAATTTAGGAATGTATAGCATTATATAACATGTAGTTGTAAAAGTTATTGGGAATTATGTTTAAAACTCGGTAACCTTAAATATAAAAGAACTGTAAATTTAGTATGTACATGAAAATGCCAATTTCAATCCACCCATGATTAGTATGATACTGAAAGACACAAATTAATTTCTATCTCTGCATGCAAAAAATTCTCATTTCACTAATGTTTTAATATGACATCTAAAACACAATTGGTTTTAAAGTTTCACATGCGCAAACGTTTTCATCACTCATTTCCTACTTCCAAAGAAGGAATTGAAGAATAGAGTACTTAGAAGACTTACACTCAAAATCTGTTAAAATGAGCTTGACAGTGAACAAGTTGTACTCCGCTTCACACAAGGAAAGAGCAGCGAACTGCAATATGGGTATTTCTTTAGAGTTGCAAGTGAATGCTTTTTTTAACTTTTTCTTCTTGAAAAAATTGACCGACAGCATTGAAATTTAGACTGCATACTAAAACTAGTTCCTTTCCTATCCGAATATTGCACACGATTTCATTAGGGCATAAGTATTTAATATTTTCTTTATTCAAACGGTCTGTTTTCGCCTCAAAAATGTTTATATATAAGTGTTCTCTATGTGCTTAAATAACCGAATTAGGTATCTCCATAACCCGTAATTTAACCAAAATCCTTACTAAAATAATTGAAGCTGATATCAGGAAAACATAGATCTTGTCAGGTCAAAAGTAAGCTAATTTAGACAATGAAATTGAAGCACATTAATTGTTGGTGCCTAAAACATTAAAATAAACAAAATTTTGAGAGTGATAGGTCAAAATATAGATCAGAAATAATAATATAGATATCCAGGCCTGATATCTTTGGTTCCAGTGATATTGTGAATAAATTGGGGGGGGGGACTTCTATGGTATCAGGTTTATAATATCAATCACTAATGAAATACACCTAAAAGTAATTATTTTTCATAACTCATATTGAGAAAATGTTGAACATTGAATAGCATGTAGACATATAAAATTATTTTCTCTTAAAATAATTACATTTTTAAGAAATGCCCCCATAACAGATTTCATATATATAATGTTGGCTCAAATTTAAAATTTGGAGCTATAATATAAACCGTCGTGGCCAAGGTGCGTTTAATATCACCATATAAAAAATCTGATGTGTTACATTCACATGACTTTCCCTATATCTCTGCACCAAATTATTGTTAAAAAGCTTATTATTTTATTTACTTCATGCTAATCGAAAAAAATTTAGCAGAAATAGTCTTATTATTTGGTTCCTTGTAAGTAGAAGTGAAATGAAGGAGTACCATAGGTTAAAGTAATAGGCATAAACTGGTTTGTTATGCGACTGAAGTTCCTTTGTTTCTTTGGACAGCTGTTGACAAATTCCTGTATGATTTTCAAAGCTGAAACTAAAAAAAAAAGAAATATGTTAAAAACTCAACTCCACGAAAAAAATGATTGTAACATAAATTGTGTGTTTTAACGTGCTCTACATTTTTTGTATGACAAATTTTTGTCCATCTCTTAGGTTTAGCAGTTATGCAAAATTCCGTAATATTGATCCAGAATAAAGTAGTCTTCAGAGGCTATTCCCAGAAAATTCAAGATATACATTTTATTTTTCAGGTAAATATGTTTAATACACAAACTTTTAATCAAAATAGTTAGAGCGATTTTTGAGAAAATCAAAATTTTCGAAAAAAGGTCCATGTAAAGGGTAGTTTGTGGTGGGGGGATTTTTCTCAAAATCTTCGTGTCGCATCCCTGGAAGGTACTAAGCTTAAATACCAAATTTGGTATTTTCTCAACTTTTCGTTTATGAGTTATCGTGTTCACGGACACACACACACACACACGCGGACCTTTTTCTGAAAACACTTTTTTTGATACAGGGGGCCCTAAAACATATATTTCCGGTGAAATCTCGGTATCCAATTTATTGATGGAGTGCAATACCTTCTCTATACACTATGTACATAGTACGTGTAGAGAAAGTAAAAAGTGAGTAATCACAAATAAAATATTATATCAAACCCGATTTGTGTGCGCTATTATGTTCTGAGTATTCGGTAAACATGTCAAATCAATCGGATTTAAATCTTATAGGTTGTTTTTACTTTCTCTACATTGATACATAATGCGTAGGTAGAGAAGATATTGCACTCCACCCTAACATTTGATACCGAAATTTCACCGAAAATACGTTTTAGGAACCTTTGTATCCAAGCAAAGCATTTTTAAAAAAAGGTCCGTGCTGGCGCACGCGCGTGCGTATGTCCGTGTACGATAACTCAAAAACGAAAAGTCGGTAAAACAGTAGAACCTTGTATTTAAATTTACTATATTGCACCCTTGTTATTACTTGTTTACTTTTCTCCTGCATTTGTTTGGCTTTTAGCTAGAGGATTGTTATTCCATAGTGAAATTTATTCTAAAGGATAAGCGTAGCTGAAGGTGAATGTGCTTGGGAGCGAACCCTGTTTATTATTTTCTCTGCACGTAATATGTATATAATGTAGAGAGAATGTATTTTATTGTCCCCAAAATTTGCTATCAAGATACATGTTTTGAGACCCCCTGAATCCAAAAAAGGCATGTTTAGAAAAATATCCGTGTGTGTGTGTCTGGACAGCATAGCTCAAAAAGAAAAGTCCATTAAATACTAAACTTGGTATTTAAGTTCAATATCTTCCAAAGATGCGACACGAAGATTTTCGGTAATCTCCCTTTACATGGAAATTGTTTTCAATAATTTTGATTTTCTAAAAAATGGCTAAAACGATTTGGATTAAATTTGTATATTAAAGATATTTGCATGACAAAAGTTTATCTTGAATTTAACTCAATACGTCTTTATTCTGGATGATTTTTTCTGAATTTTGCTTAACTTGTAAACCGTAAGAGGTAGACAAGAATTTACTACGCAAACATGTTGATCTCGTTGAAATATACAATTTGCCATAAAGACTTTTTTCGTGGAGATGACCATTTTTTAGATATTCATTGTTATTGGTTTTAAAATATTTGACTTTTCATTTTAGCGCAGTGTATTCCATTATTTCCCTTCTACTCACAAGAAAACATTAAAGATTTTTAATAATAATTTGTTACAGAAATGTAGAGAAAGTGAATGAATGTAACTGATCAAATTTTAAAAATATCTCAGGGACATCAAAACTCGCCTTTTGTGGTAGTTTTTCGTTTATATTATTTGTTTACTTTTCTCATGCATTAGTTTAGCTTTTAGCTAGAGGTTTGTTATTCCCCGGTGAAATGTATTCTAAAGGATAAGCGTAGCTGAAGGTGAATGTGCCTGGGAGCGAACCCTGTTTATTTTTATGGCCATGGATGCCCTAGGGAGGTGTCGTGCGGGCAACAGCACCTGCCGGGGCACACGCCCTTACCGTCCTTCCTTCCGGAATTGCTGCTGCTGCTATTAGCTCTCAAGTAATATTTCTGTTGTCAGCGGCTAGGCAGGAAATTGATGGCATGCTGAGGTTGGAGGGCGGAGTAAGGGGTGCAGTATCGAGCGCTTTACCAAGGTACATTGTTTCCATACAGGGATGTGTCCCTGTCCCACATATCTATGTAGTTTACACACAGTATTAATGCCTAATAATGGATAAAATCTCATTATCTGTTATACGCAGGATGATGGAACGACATTAAAATCCCGATAAAATCAATTGCTCTTGTAAACGAGTATTATATACAACCTGCGCACGTACATAGTAAGTGAATATTATAGCTTCTTTAAGAAAACAAATCTGTGCAGTGCGGTCGCATGACTTTCTCTATCCACTATTTCAAAGCTATTCTTGCAAACGCTTATTTGCACTCCACCCAAAAATTCGATACCGAGATTTCACCGGAAATATATGTTTTAGGGTCTCCTTTGTCTAAAAAAGCATTTTCGGAAAAAGGTCCGTACTCAAAAACGAAAAGTCGGTAAAATACCAAACTTGGCATTTAAGCTTAGTACCTTCCAGGGGTGCGACACGAAGATTTTGAGAAAAATCCCCCACCCCCAACTACCCTTTACATGGAACTTGTTTCGAAAAATTTGATTTTCTCAAAACTGGCTCTAATGATTTTGATTAAAATATTGTATATTAAAGACATTTACCTGATAAATAATATGTATATTTTGAATTTTCTGGAAATAGCCTCTGAAGAGTACTTTATTCTGGATGAATTTTACGAAATTTTGATAAACTTTAAGAGATGGACGAAAACTTACTACACAAAATTGTAGAGCACGTTAAAACACGCAATTTATGTTATATATATTTTCGTGGAGTTCATCGTTTTTGAGGCATTCCTTATTTTTGATTTCTGCTATGAAAAACACACTTTTCTCATACAGGAATTTGTCAAGTGATGTCCATACAAACAAAGGAACTTCAGTCACATAGCAACCAGTTTTTGACTATCACTTTAACCTATGTTACTCCCTTATTTCGCTTCCACGTACAAGGAAGAAAGTAATAAAACTATTTCTGGTACTTTATTTCTGATTAGCATGAAGTAAATAGAAGTATAAGATATTTAAGAATAATTTGTTGCAGAGATGTAGAGAAAGTCATGTGAAGGGTACACATCAGTTTTTTTTCTCTTTCTACTTTCTCTACACGTATTATGAACACAGTGTATAAATAAGTTTTTAATTTAACGTCCTTTCGCCTGTTTGAGCATGTCTGACGATAGTTACTCGACATTCGTCTTCTCGGGATATAGGAAAGCCCCCAAATATACCTTTTCCGGGCAACTCACCCTAAGCGAAATTTGAACTCGCGACCTGTTAAATGTGATGCTACCACCACATTTTCCAGGCGGGGGGAAGCTATTGTATTGTACCTAAAAATCCGATGTCGAAATTTTAACGGAAGTGTGTTTTGAAGTTCCCGGAGTGCAAAAAAAAAAAAACATTTTTACTAAAAAGTCTGTGTGTGACCGTGAACAGCATAGCTCAAAAACTAAAAGATCGTAAAATATCCAAACTAAACTTTAGATGGGACAATTTTTGAAAAGTTTATTTTCTACAAAATGGCTCTAACGATTTTGACTAAAATACCGTATATTAAAAATATTTACATCACAGATCAATTGTATATCTTGAATTTTCTGGTAATAGCTTCTGAAGACCTGTTCTTTCTGGATGAATTTCGCTGAATTTTGCATAACTGATAATCCATTAGAGATAGACAAAAACGTACTATATAAAACATGTAGATCTCATTAAAACACACAGATTTATCGCATACATTTTTGTTGCAGAGTTGACCGTTTCTGAGATATTCATTTTTATTGGTTTCTGGGAATGCAAAGTGAACCGAACTTCATTTGTTCACATGCGACCGGCTTTTAAAAGATTTGATTATCGCTTATGCTAGTGTATTTCCTTATATAATTAAGACAATTTCGATTAGAATGATGTAGGTATTGGAATAACCTTTTGTAAAAATAGCTTCTTTGCAGAACAAGTCGAGAAAGGCATGTAAATGGAACACATTAGATTTTTTTTTAAAAATTGTTTAATCTATGTAGTCCCCTTTATCATCTAAGATCATATCGGGGGCTTTGACTTAAGAAACAACTCGTTCACCGTAGGTTCTTCAACTTTGGGTTTTAATAATTTTCCTTTCTTCAAACACACGGACATTCACTGAAAGATTCCTCACTCCAGTCGGGAATCGACCCCGGGACCTCTAGCACCTATGTATAATGTGCATAATAGGCAAAGAAGGTATTGTATTTCGCTTAAAAATAGATGCCGAGATTTCAACGTAAATGTGTTTTCTAAAGCCCACTGAATCCAAAAAAGTATTTTGAGAAAAAGGTCCACGTGTGTGTCTGTCTATGGTATTTGTATTTGTGTGAGGCTGTGGATAGCGTGGCTTAGAAACGAAAAGTAAGTTAAATACCAAATTTGTTATTTAAATTCAATGTCTCCCAAGGATGCACATGAAGAATTTTTAAGGAAACTCCCCCTACCGGTTAAAGGAAATTAAAATTGTCAGAAGCCAAACAAGACACAACATACAAAAGAATGAAAATTGACATTTCAAATACACTATGACTTTAAATCCCGCTGTTTAAATGTAAATAGCGAACATTTTTAAATCAATTATGGCATAAAATTAGAGTAGATTCTATATGGATCGTGTTACAACGTTTATTAGCATTTCTCATATTTTGATCCTTCCGGCATTCTTGGCGATTTCGAGTTTTAAAAGGTCATCCTGAGCAAGTAACCAACCCGAAGCAGAGTAAATCTGGTTGTGGGAATGTCACTTTACTGCTTCTAGATACGCAGAACAAGTGACAAGGGAAAAAAGAATAAGGAAAACTCTGATCTGTTCCGTTCACACAACTTTCTTTTACATCTGTGTAACAAATTATTGTTAAAAAAACATATTCTTCTAATTTATGATATTCGAGATAAACATTAGCAGAAGTTGTCTTAATCACTTACTTTCTGGCAAGTAGAAGGAAATTAAAGAAATTCTCTAGGCTAAACCGACAGTCACATGTTTTAAAATGTGGTTTCCATGTGGTTGAAATCCGTTTCTTTACATGTGAGAAAAAATTTAAGTATTTTTAATCTGAAATAAATAACAAGGAATATCTCAGAAATGGTAAATTCCACGAAAAAAAAAACGTGACATAGACGATATTTGAACCACGGATCTCCCGGTCTCTAGCCAGTTGCTCTTCCACTGAGCCACCATGATAACATGCCGGAAATTGGTATCGGTTTGTTTTTTTCACACAAGCCGTGTGTAGGACAGGAGTTAATCCCGGCTATATCATTGAATTTTTCTGTCTGACTCTACCTATCCAAATCCTGTCCTACACACTGCTTGAAAATTAAACTAATACCAATTGACCGTAATAGTTAGGTATACTATGAATCCTGGGACTTGCTATGCCGGCATGCTGCCATGGTAGTTCAGTGGAAGAGCAACCGGCTAGAGACAGGGAGATCCGTAGTTCAAATCTCGGCTATGTCATTGAATTTTTTAGTCCGACTCTACCTATCCAGCGCCTGTCCTACACACGGCTTGTGTGAAAAAAAAAACTTATAAACCAATACTTATACGACATAAATTGTGTGTTTTAAACGAGATTTACATTCTTTTATATCTCTTGTAGTTTACCAGCTATGCAAAGTTTATCCAAAATAAATTGTCTTCAGAGTCTGTTCCGATAAAATTCAAGATATGCATTTTATTTGCCATGTAAATATATTTAATATACTATATTTTAATAAAAATCGTTAAGCATTTTTGAGGAAATCAAATTTTTTCGAAATGTTTTCATGTAAAGGGTAGTTTGGGGTGGGGAATGTTCTTGAAAATCTTCTTGTTGCATCCTTGAGAGATACTGCACTTAATATCAAGGTTAGCATTTAGTGGACTTTTGGTTTTTTAGCTAAGATGCCCCCCCCCCACACACACACACACAGACCTTTTATTTTTTTTTTGGATTCAGGGGTCATGAAAACACATATTTCCGATGAAACTCCGATATTGAATTTTTGGGTGAAAAAAAAAACAAACTTTTCTATACCCTTTATGCATATTACGTCTAGATAAAGTAAAAAGAAACGATAAGACAGAAATTACAGATATAGGAAATAAATGAACGAATTGTCACTTTAGAAATAAATTGGTGGAACACATATAAAGTATGACAGAAGAAAGATATTAAGAGATATAAACCATGAGATAGCGAAACTTGAACTTAACAACAAATAGGAAGATCATTGTCTCAAAACATTGATGTTGAAATAACAATTCTTGAAGGAAGTATTAAGTAAAGATAGGGACAAAAATTGAAACCCTAGAGAAATTGTCTTGAATACCCTCAAGTTGCTTCAGACTTAAATATAAAATGTGATGTTTAAATATCACTTTTGATTGTGAGGTGTGAGTTTCCTGTTTCACCATAGAACTATTTCATTCCTACTTCTTTCATTCATACACTTCATTACGATTAATTAAAATGAACTGGTTCATTCTTGAAATATTAAAGCCAGACCCAACTAATTAACATACTATCAAAGGAAACTTTATTCTTCTCACACATAATTTGTAATAATGTCGCTGTAAATGACACCTTATCGTGTATTTATGGGGACCAGGTCACCGGGTCAGCTGTTATCGCAACTACTAAAGGGACGGACCAGAGAGAGGAGAGGAAAAGAGAGCAAACGACAGCTAAATAGAATGAAAACCACTTCATTAAAAATCGACGGTTAGTTCATAATTCATAAGTGAAGCGTTAAGCGTCAGTTTATGCCTTTTTACTTTCTCTAGCATCAGTGTACAATATGCATAGTAGATAGAGAAGGTATTGTATTCTAACGTAGATCGATACCGAGATATACCAAATTTATGTTTTAAAACCCCCTGAATTAAAAGAATTAGAAAAATGTGTCTGTGTTGTTTGCTATTTAAGTTCAGTATCTTCAGTATGCGACCATGAGAATCTCTCAGCCCCAAATACCGTTACATGGAACATTTTTCGAAATGTTTTGTTTTCTCAAAACTGTCAATACGATTTTGATTAAACTATTTTTAATATATGTTCATGGCAAAGGAAGTTTATATCTTAATTTTTTTGATATAGGCTCTAAAGACTCTTAATTTTGGATGTCTTTGCGTAACTCGTAAACTTTAAGAGTTAGACAAAAACTTACTGCAAAAGTGTTAGATCTCATTAAAACACACGATTTATGTTATATGCCTTTTTGTGAAGAGTTAACCGTTTTTAGATATTCTTCCCTGTTGTTTATTTCACTTTTTAAACTACTTAAACTTTTCTTAAGCGGGAAGTTAACTTTCGTTTCATCTCTCTTGTTTTACTCCCGAGAGGGCAAAAGAGAACTGAATTTCAATTGTTTTATGTAACGATATATTTTAAAAATATTGACTATCGCTTTAGCCTGGTGTATTCCTTTATTTCCCTTATTCTTAAAATGAAATAAGTAATAAGACAATACCTGCTAATGTTTTCTTGAGTAGCGATGTATGTAGATAAAAGACTGATTTTTTGTAGAGAAAGTTTGTTTGTGGAAGTCGTGTTAATGGAACACATCAGCTATTTTGTGTGCTTTGCTAGTGATATATTTCTCCAATTTTATCTCGAGATATCTGATATAACAGATTTGGGGTTCCATGAATAAAAACTAAGAGTTTGTGAAGAACATAACCAAAAAACAAAAAGTGTGTTAAGTGCCACACTTGGTGTTTAAGTTCAATATTTTCAAAAAATAGCTTCAAGAAGATAAAATCTCCTCACCCCAATGAACCCTTTGCATGTAAGATTTTTCGAAGTTTTATATTTTCTTAATATGGCTCTAATGAATTCGATTAAAATGCCATATAGCAAAGACATTTGCAGGAAAAAGTATATATCTTATATTTTTTTGGAAATAGTCCTCTTATTAAGAAGATATTTTTTTATAATCTCATATAAATTATAAATATTAAGCGATAAAAAAGTTTTTCATGTAAAAATAGTTTGTAGATTTTCCTGAAACTGTTCTACCTTTGTAAGATTGAAGATCCTATAACGCTACAGCCCACATGAGCCTAAGGCTTCCAACGCAACTGCCGGCCTCTGGCCCGTAGAGGTCATGCAACCGATGCGGAAACGTGAAGTGGTCATCCTCACGAATCCCCTAGCTAGTAAGTAGTCTCTCTAGACCAGAACCGCTGTCTATCGTAGTTCCTCATTTTGCTTCTGATATTGTGTCTTATACCCGGAGCCTAAAACCCGCAGCCCATGGGTGGCTTCGAACCTGAATGCATTTCGTAATCGCTCCAGCCTGCTAATCCACGCTGCAGGACACGTCTTTGGAAGATATGTATTCAATTTAAATGCCAAATTTGATATTCTAACTGACTTTTGCTGTTTAGAGCTACTTGTTGGATCGGTTTGTGA
Organism: Hymenopus coronatus; assembly: GCA_030762935.1. Taxonomy (NCBI): domain Eukaryota; kingdom Metazoa; phylum Arthropoda; class Insecta; order Mantodea; family Hymenopodidae; genus Hymenopus; species Hymenopus coronatus. The sequence goes on along the minus strand of CM060895.1, from coordinate 95,327,424 downwards.
GGAGTGTGTTAGATCGGTTTGTGAGAGGTGTATTGGATCGGTTTGCAAGGGGTTTATGCAGTTAGGTTGTGAGGGGTGTATTGAGTAAAAAATCTGATGTTCCATTCACATGACTTTCTCTACTTCTCTGCAACAAATTATTGTTAAAAAGCTTGTGCGTCTATTTACTTCATGCTAATCGAGTAAAAACTAACAGAAATAGTCTTATTACTTGCTTCCTTGTAAGTAGAAGAGAAATAAGGGAGTACCACAGGTTAAAGTGATAGTCTAAAGTTGATTGCTATGTCACTGAAGTTCCTTTATTTGTACGGACAGGAGTTGAGAAACTCCTGTATGAGAAAAGTATACTTTTCTTAAAGCTGAAACAAAAAACAAGGAATATCTAAACAAAAACAAAAAAAAAAAACAAAAAAAAACGATCAGCTCCATGAAAAAAATGTATATATCATAGATTGTGTGTTCTAGATTTTTTGTGTGGTAAGTTTTTATCTATCTCTTACGGTTTAGCAGTTATACAAAATTCCGTAAAATTCACTCAGAATAAAGTAGTCTTCAGAGGCTATTCCCAGAAAATTCAAAATATATATTTTATTTGTTAAGTAAATATCTTTAATATGTGATATTTTAATCAAAATCGTTCGAGCCATTTTTTAGAAAATCAAAATTTTTGAAAAAGTTGCTTGCAAAGAGTATTTTGGGGTGGGGGGATTTTTCTCGAAATCTTCGTATAAGATATGGAAGATACTAAAATTTAAATACCGTGTTTGGTATTTTACCGACTTTTCGTTTTTGAGTTATCGTGTTCATGGACACACGGACACACACATACGGACCTTTTTCTGAAGATACTTTTTTTTGGATACAGGGTACCCTAAAACATATATTTCCGGTGAAATCTCTGTATCGAATTTTTGGTGGAGTGCAATACCTTCTCTATACACTATGTACATAGTACGTGTGCAGAAAGTAAAAATAATAATCAAAATAATCAAATTTGCTCAAATTCGCTTTTAACATGACTTCAGAACATTAATTTCCTTAATATTACTACTATTATTTATAACTACAGTAACAGTTCACAAAATGCACAAAGACATACACGGACTACTCTCTAAAACTGTTGTCTTTGAGTTCAAGGAGCATCAAAACATACCTCCAGTGAAATCTTTGGGTGAAATAACTTCCCTTACTTACTAGGGGAGCATAGTATTACTTAAATACTTATACTTACTTTAGTTTTCATATTTATTGGTTAGTGAAAGTAATGTAAGTGTAACATATCACACTTTTTTTAACTCGGGGAACCTATTATGCGTATATTTGTAACGAAATATAGATATTGAATTTCTGTGTCCAATACACAGTTTCTAATCTGGGTGATAGGGAAAGTAAACGAATTTCTATGGCCATGCTCCACACTTTGTTCCTGACACAAAATGGGAGGTTACGCCATAAGTCTATAAGTAATAGCTTCGTGCGCATACACCATGATGGGTGGGAGCGAGTGTGGGGGGGGGGGCAGACCTAGGGCGTGTTGAAGTAACGCCGCGACTGTTAAAACTTGTCTGGGTTAGTAACGCGATGAAACATTTTGTCTGCTGGAGCCGCGACCTGGTGGTGAGTATGCGAACTCTGCCTGGAGTCATTTTGTAAAATTATTAGCTAGCTAAAAGACATTTTATTTTCATTTATTGCAATGCAATCTATTGCGAAATATGCGAGCAAGTATCTCTAAAATAAGCATTTCAAAAACATTTAATAGTGCTAACAGCCAACATGTTTTATCTCTATTGTGCATTAGATTATGTTTTAAAAGTTTTGAATGAGCTGTTTTAAAGGAAGACTAAATGACTAAAGTTGCCAAACTTCGACATCTATAGTAATTTGTACAGTCAGGTTAACTGAAATGTTCTCTTTGAAATTCTGTTCTCTGTGCTTGAGAGGAAGATTTCAGTAGAGAAAATCTGACGAGTTCCACTCACGCGACTTTCTCTACCTGTTCTACAAACTTCTTACAAAAGATTAATTTTTTTTCATACAACAGATTATTTTTCTTTCTACTCCATGCTAATCCAGATAAACATTAGCACAATGGAAACTTAGGTAATAAGCTATGCTAAAATGATAGTCAAATGTTTTAAAAGCTGTCGTTATGCGATTGACATTGAAATTCGCTTCTTTGCATGTTCTGGACTAAAACAAAACAGGTATTGAAACTAAACATGGCGACTTCTTGTTTGAGAAAATTGTATTTTTAGATTGAAACCAATAACAAGGAATATCTCGGAAACAGCTAGCTCTGCAATAAAAGGGTAACGAACATAACATTGTGTGTTTTGATGAGATCTAAAATTTTAATAACAAGTTTTTCTCCAACTCTTACGGTTTATCAGTTACGCAAAAGTAATTCTGAATGAAGAGGACTTCAGAGGCTATTCTCAGCAAATTCAAGATGTACATTTTATTTTTCATGTAAATATTTTCAATATAGGGTACCTTAATCAACATAGCTACGAGCCATTTGGGAGAAAATAAAAGCATTTCATTCATTTTTCCTGTCACTTTGGAGTGGGGGGATGTTTTTGAAAATAATCGTTTCGCATTCTTGGGAGATACTGAACTTAAATACCAAGTTTAATATTTAAAAAACTTTTCGTTTTTAAGCTGTGCTGTCCATAGGCACAAACACACAAACAGGGACCTTTTTTTAAAAATCTGATGTGTTCCATTCACGTAACTTTCTCTGGCTATACCATATACAAACTATTTTACAAGAGATTATTCTTTTATCTACTACATGTTAATCGAGATAAACATTAGCAAACTAGGTCTAATTACTCCATTGTAAGTAGAAGGGAAATAAGGGATCACACTGGGCCAAAGCGATAGTCAAATCTTTTAAAAACTCATCGCTAAATTAAATAATTGAGGTTCGGTTCGTTTTGTATTGTCGCGTTTGAGAAAATTTTTGTTGCTTTAAAATTAAACCAATAAAAAGAAATGTTTCGAAAGTGGATAACCACATATGACATAAATTGTGTGTTTTAACGAATTCTACTTTTTTGTGTGATAAGTTTTCGTCTATCTCTTACGGTTTATCCATTATGCAATATTTTGCAAAACTCATCTAGAATAAAGAGGTCTTAGAGACTATTCCCAGAACATTCAAATTGTTAGAGAGATTTTGGAGAAAAATTTAATTTCCATTAAACGTTCTTTTTCTACAAAATCCCTTTTTCGGACATCAAAACATACTTCTGGTGATATCTCGACATCGAAATTTTGAGTGAAGTACAATATTTTTTTCTAGCTACTGTGTATATTGTGTGCGCATACGAGCTAGCGAAATTAATAATTACTAATCAATTTAATTATAAGATGATATGGATAGAAAATCTGATGTGTTCCATTCACATGAGTTTCTCTATAGCTCTGCAACAAATTGTTGTTAAAAAGCTTATGCTTCTATTTACTTCATGCTAATTGAGAAAAAATTAGCAGAAATAGTCTTATTACTTGCTTCCTTGTAAACAGAAGCGAAATAAGGGAGAACCATAGGTTAAAGAAATAGTCAAAGCTGGTTGCTATGCGACAGAAGTTGACAAATTCTTGTGTGAGAAAAGCATAAGCTTTTTAAAGGTGAAATCAAAAGCAAGGAATAACTCAAAAACGGCCACTCTACGAGAAAAATGTGTATAACATAAATTGTGTGTTTTAACGTGCTCTACATCTTTGGTGTGGTAAGTTTTTGTCTATCTCTTACGGTTTAGCGGCTATGCAAAATTCTGTAAAATTCATCCAGAATAAGATAGTCTTCTGAGGCTATTCCCAGAAAACTTAAGATATGCATTTTATTTGTCAGGTAAATATCTTTATTATACGACATATTAATCAAAATCGTTAGAGACATGTTTTAGAAAATCAAAATTTTCGTAAAAAATTCCATGTAAGGGGTAGTTTGGGGTGGGGGGATTTTTCTCGAAATCTTCATCCCGCACCCCTGGAAGATACTAAACTTAAATACCAAGTTTGGTACTGTACCAACTTTTCGTTTTTGAGTTACCGTGTTCACAGACACACGGACTTCGGACACATACGGACCTTTTTCTGAAAATGCTTTTTTTGGATACAGGAGACCCTAAAACATATTCCGGTGAAATCTCGGTATCGAATTTTTGGGTGGAATGCAATACCTTCTCTATACACTATGTACATAGTGCGTATAGAGAAAGTAAAAGTGGTCCTAGCTTCTTTAACGCACAGACTTAGTGGTTAAATGTAACTCAGTGAATCCAGAAGGCACTCGACTACATCCTGTAAATATTTCAGTCTGATAGAAGAAATAGCTTCAGGGTTATTGGATAGTTAATTTAGCCTATTTAATATTGCCGGTAGCAGTTTTAGTCTCTTCTTAATTGAAATTGTATACATATTAGGTGTTCTCGTTGCAGTATTTAGAATTGTTATAAAGTAAAGTTATTAGAATGTTGGCTGGTACTACAAAGAAAGTTCCAAGTATGTACAGCTAGATCTTTACGTGATGTTTTAAAAATATTTGCTCTCTGCTAATATTTATACAATTTTAAATTCAGATATAAATTTATTATGTGAAATATTATTAGTGTAAAGATAATTTAAATATAAAATAGATTTGAAAATATTATTTTAACGTTGCACAAATAAATATAAAACTCCTGTGTATAAACGTTTTAAAAATGTTTTTTCATAAAACAATATTATTAATGAAAGAGGATTGTATAGATTTGACGTAACTGCTGCTGTAATTAGTCACGAACTATACCGTTTACAAATCATGTCCTATAAATTTATATTTTATCATATTATATTAATATAGGAGTTGTGAGCAATACTTCAGCAAGGTTTATCAGCTCATTTCTGAGATACCTTCCAGAGTTTTTATTTTCTGTACATGTACTATGTAGAAGAGTTTCCACTCAAGAATTTAATATCGAGATTACACCCAGAATATGTGTTTTGAGGTCCCCTAAATCCAACACAAAATCATTTTTTAAAAAACACAAGGAGTGTGTGTTTGTGTGGACAGCATAGCTAAAAAACGAAAAACGGTTAAATACTAAGTTGAAGTTTATATCTTCCAAGAAAATGAAAGAAGTTTTGGAGAATATTTTGAAATTTTTGTTTTTCTCAAAAATGGGTCTAAAGATTTTGATTAAAATACTGTATATTAAATATATTTACATTAAAAATAAAATGTGTGTCATAAATTTCCTGCGAATATCAGAAGACCTCTTCATTCTGGGTGAATTTTGCATAACTGGTAAATCATAAGAGATAGACAAAAATTTACTAAAATAATGTAAAAAAAACACTATGTTATATACATTTTCTTTTAGCCGTTTCCGAGATATTTCTCGTCATTTGTTTCAATTTTAATGTATTTAAACTTTTCACAAACGGGAGGTCTCTTCCGTTCCATCTCTTATTTTTTATTCCTAGCCATCCAAAGCGAACAAAGTGTCATTGTTTCACACAGCAACCACCTTTTTATCAGACTGTACTATCGTTTTAACCTAGTGTATCACCTTATTTCTCTTCTTAGAAGGAAGCAATACAGTCATTTGTGCTAATGTTTATCTTGATTACCACGATGTTCATGAAGGAATAAACTTTTGTAACAATAGTTTGTAGAGAAAGTCATGTGAATGGAACACACAACATTTTTAGTGTAATCAAAGGTTTATAAGCTAAGAAACATTCTCCAACCTAAGGAGCGGGCTCCTAGCGTTCTCCGCAACGAGATGGACTGCTTGGAAAATATTAGAGACCCTCCACGGTGGCTCACTCTCCGTCTGTTCCGACTACCCACTGTAATTACTCTCGTCTCAATATATTTTCCTAGGGTCTGACGTACAAAAACCCAATAAATGGCTGAAGTGTGGAATCCCCTCCGGCACAGTACACTATACCAGAAAAAAAAAAATGTTGAACAAATTTTGCGTTTTCACACATATATATATTTTGTGTAGTAAGTTTTCGTCTATCACTTAAAACTTACCTATTATACAAGACTCTAGAAATGAAGAATACTTCAAAGGCTATTATTAGAAAAATCGATTTATCTAATTTATTTGTTCTGAAAATGTAGTTAATCTATATTTTGATCAAAAGCATTTGTCATTTTGGAGAAAATAGAATATTTAAAAAACACTGCCTTCCATGGAAAGGCTGGGGGATTTTATCTGTACATCTTCGCCTCATATCTTTATTAGATGCTGAACTTAAATATTACGTTATCTCGATATCGAATTTCTTTGGGGGGGGGGTTGCAATATCTCTGCTTACTATGTACTGGTGAAGAAAGTAAAAATGACACGACCTGTAATTACTCGTGTTTTGTTTCCCGTGTCATGAAAATTCCTTAATCTGAGAACTTTCAAAAAGTGTATCGTGAGAATGCATCATAAGTATCGGAATATGTGCAAAATATAAAAGGGTTTGTGATCGGTTTAATAGTTAAAGAAAGACATGCGAATGTGACGCAAGTGACTTAGATATGAGGGTTTTCATTTCAAAACTTCCCAGTCAACAAGTTATTTAAATTTAATTTAATTTAAACAAAAAACATGCGAGCATGAATATTGTGGGGAAGCTTAAAACTGGTCTTAATTGCATTTTAGGTTTCAACCCTCTGGGTCAAAGTACTAAGTACGTATTACAGAGGGGATTGATTCCATCAAAAATTTCGATGTCGAGATTTCGCCATAAATATGTTTTGAGATTCCCGAATCCAAACTTTTTTTTTAAATGTGCGCACGTCTGAAGGTATGCCTAAAACACGACTAAGTAAAATAACAAAATTGGTATTTAAGTTCAGTATCCCAGATGCGACACGTAGGTTTTCAGGAAAAATCCACCCAACTCCAACTACCCTTTACATGGAAAGCAAATGACCGCGCCATGGCCGAGTACTTGGACTACTCGCTTGGCACCAAGGCGGCCGGGTTCGAACCCAGGGGACGCATGTAGGATTTGTGGTGGACAAAACGGCGAAGGGGCAGTTTTTCTCCGGGTAATCTAACTTCATTCCGTGTATAATCAGGCGGTGCCATAGTAGTAAACACGGCCGTTAAACACTGTAATTGAGAAAAAATAGAAAATGTTGATTTTTCTCAAAAATGACTGATTAAAATACCGTATATTAAAGATATTTACATCACAAATAAAATCTATATCTTGAAATTTCTGTGAATAGCTTCTGAAAACCTCTTTATTCTGGGTGAACTTTGCTGAATTTTGCATAACTGATAAACCATAAGAAATGGACAGCAACTTACTGCACATAAAATGTAGACCTCATTAAAAGACATAATTTATGTCATATATGTTTTTCTTATAAGTTGGTGTCGCCCTCCGTGGTGTAATAGTTACCATGCTAACTTCATATACCTAAGATTGCGGGTTCAAACCCGGCGGAGAACGATGGCTTTTTTCAGGTGTAAAAATTCTTAGCATGGCTTCCTTCGGAAGGGAAGTAAAGCCGTTGGTCCCGTGTCGCAGATTTACGGCACGAAATATAACCTCAAGACTGATAGAGAGGCCTCTAAGCAAAATTAAGCGATCTTACATGTCCAATTTAGAATGGGACACTGAGAATCACAATGCTTAAAGAACGTCCATAAATAACAGATAATCCTGTTATTGGTTTCAATTTTAAACTTCATTAGTTCTTCTCAAATAGAAGTCATCTTTTTTTTTTTTTTCATCTCTCTTGTTTGACCACTAGCTATGAAAAGTGTACCGAGCTTCTATCGTTTTACAGAGTGAGCAGCTTTTAAAAGATTTGATTAACGATTTAGCCCAGTGCATTCCCTTATTTCGCTTTTACTTGCGAAGAAGCAAGTAATCAGACAATTTCTGCTAAGTTTATCTTAATTAAGTGTAAATAAAAGATTAATATTTTGTAAGGAAAGCTGTTTGTGTAACAGAGAAAGTCATGTGAATGGAACACATCAAGTTTTTTAATCTATTTTATTACTTTCTCCATACGCACTATGTATATAGTGTATAGAGAAAGTATTGCACTCCACCAAAAATTCGATACCGAGATTTCACCGGAAATATATGTTTTAGGATCCCCAATATCCAAAAAAAGCATTTTCACAAAAAGGTCCGTGTGTGTGTGTGTGTGTGTGTGTGTGTGAGTGTTTGTGTGTGTGTGTGTGTGTGTGTCCGTGTGTCTGTGAACACGATAACTCAAAAACGAAAAGTCGGTAAAATACCAAACTTGGTATTTAAGTTTAATATCTTCCAGGGATGCGACACGAAAATTTTGAGAAAAATACCCCCACCCCCAACTACCCTTTACATGGAACTTTTTTCGAAAATTTTGATTTTCTCAAAAATGGCTCTAACGATTTTGATTAAAATTTCGGATATTAAACATATTTAACTGACAAATGAAATGTATATCTTGAATTTTCTGGGAATAGAGTAGTTTATTCTAGATGAATTTTGCTAAATTTTGAATAACTGCTAAACCGTAAGAGATGGACAAAAACGAACTACACAAAATGTAGAGCACATTAAAACACACAATTTATGTTATATACATTTTTTTCGTGGAGTTCGTCGTTTTTGTGACATTCCTTATTTTTGGTTTCTGCTATGAAAAACGTATACTTTTCTCATACTGGAACTTGTCAACTCCTATCCATATAAACAAAGGTACTTCACTGACATAGCAACCAGCTTTTGACTATCACTTTAACCTACGGTTGTCCCTTATTTCGCTTCTACTTACAAGGATGCGAGTAATAAGACTATTTCTGCTAATTTAGCATAAAGTAAATAGAAGTATAAGCTCTTTAAGAATTACTTGTTGCAGGGATATGGAGAAAGTCATGTGAATGGTACACATAAGATTTTTTTATATCTTTTGTTTGAAATCGTTGCATACCCACCTGGATTGTTGTTTTTTGGAAGACAGGTTTGAACATTTTTTGTGTTTTCTTTCAGCGTAGCCATTGGTATTTAGACCATTGCCATTTGCTGGATGGTACACATATTTTGATGTCTAGACAGAAGACTTTAGTTGGTCTCTGGATAACTTCATTGCGTCGTCATATTTCTGTACCAAATACTATACTTAAATTTATTTTAGCATGTGAATAGTATGTACTTTATGGAATATCTGGAATGATAATTTCCTGTCCAGTGAATAATGCCAAATTGGCCCTTTTGCGTGATTTTAACCCTTGATTTTCCAAATAAGAGGCATAGACGCTACCACATGACCAAACATTTCACAGTAAATAATATCTGAGTTGTACATTTTAACGAAAAATTGCTCAAGAAAACCTAAATCAGTAGCTGTACAGCTAAAGTGTGAGAACATAGAAATGTTTCTAATAATGTTTTTCATTTTTGGATTAATTATTTTTTCACACAAGCCGTGTGTAGGACAGGAGTTGGATCGGTAGAGTCAGACTGAAAATCTTCAATGCCATAGCCGGGATTTGAACCACGGATCTCCCGATCTCTAGCCAGTTGCTCTGCCACTGAGCTACCATAGCAACATGCTGGCATAGCATTGAATTTATAAATTGACTCGCATGTTTCCCGGTAAACCACAAAGTGGTCTCAAATTATTTTGAGATGCCAACCCCAATGACGACTTGTAATGGTGTAAGTACTAAGTTAGGTGAGTCACGGCTTGTGTGTAGAAACAATTAACCCAATACCAATTGACCATAATAGTTGGCTATACTATGAATTCTGGGACTTAAAGTACTTATAACATTGTTGTCATCTCAAAATAATTTGAGAACACCTTGTGGTTTACCGGGAAACATGCGAGTGAGTTGAGAAAGTCAATGCTATGCCAGCATGTTGCCATGGTAGCTCAGTGGTAAAGCAACCGGCTAAAGAACGGTACATCCGTGGTTCAAATTCCGGCTATGGCATTGAAGTTTTTCAGTCTGATTCTACCTATCCTATTTCATTTTTACTTTCTCTACTACTCACCTAAATTAAGTAGAGGAAGCATTGCACTTCACTCAAAAGAGTTCACCAGAAATATATGTTTGAGACCTTTATATTAAAAATCAAACTTGGTATATATGTCAGGATCTTCTCAAGATAACACGGAGTTTGTCAAGATAATCTGTTCCAACCACCCTTTGCACGGTAAAATGATCCTTTTTTCTCAAAAATTATCATAAAGATTTTGATTAAAATACCATATATTTAGTATATTGGTATGGCAAAATGCGCATGATTCTCTTCGGTCAAGTGGTCGGCACTCTGCCTTCTCACCCAGAGGTCTTGGGTTCGATTCGTAGCTGAGGCAGCTGTTTTTCTTTAACTAGAATCATTCCCTGTCCCCACAGAGTGTAGAAGTTTTGTGAGAATGAATGTGTATGTGTGTGTGTGTTTAATAATATAGTAATAAAAAAACTAACGGTATTAAACCCTACATTTTGGCGATAAAACATCAGCAGTTGTTTTAAAAAATAAAACCCCCAATATGACCAATGACATAAAGTAGGCTATATAAATGAAACAATTAGAAATTAATAAAACAAAATGTATATCTTGAATTTTCTGGGATTAGATTGAATTCCACTTCATTTTGAGTGATTTTGTGTAACTGGTAAACGGTAACAGAGAGAGAGAGAGAGAGAGAGAGAGAGAGAGAGAGAGAGAAAGAGAGAGTGAGAGAGAAAACCATGCTCCGAAAAATGTGGATCACATTAAAGACAGTTGAATTCAAATATATGTTTATTAATACTTTCGATTGATTCTTTATTATTGATGTAAAATATTTAGAATTTTCTTTTAAAATCTTACAATTATTTTATCTACTGTAAACGAAACATGCAAATGTGAATTGCCAGTTTAACTGCATTAAGAAGAAGCAACTTTATTAGAACAATAACATTTTGTAAGACATTTCTAGAAAAATGAGTAGAGAAAGTAATGTGAATACAATACATAAGATTTTTTCTTAACGCTGTAGCAACGAAACCTAGTAGCCAGGTAGTCTCCCTTTTATACGACTAAACAGGATAGAGTAGAAGAAATTAATTTTACAACAGTCTCTCGTAAACGCAGGAATACAATCTTCAACAATGTAACAGCAATAACAATGAACTTGATAATCTAGAATAAAATAGACGACCTAGGATGTGGCGGCATGTGGACGCGCGTAACCGGAAGTGGTGTACAAAGAGCGTATGTAAGCAAGCAACAGCTGCCGAACGTAACCTAGAAATGGGCGGCATTGTACACTGCGGTTCTCGTGTCAACTGGTTGTCATGACGACCGACAAAACACGATCGCGCACGCGTCCACAGAGAGAGATGCCGCAGCAGGATCCAGCATCCAGGGCTCCAGTGGAAGTTGGCCCTACCATCTGGGCGCGGCGCGGTGATGCTCGTGTGTTCGCGAGTGTTCGAGTGTAGTGTTCGTGTTCTAGTGTTCGTGTTGAAGCGATTTCCGATCTGGTATTGTACTACATGCGCTTCCACTCGACGGTTTGTCCACTCACACTTGAAGTTTAATCCAAGTGCGGTGTAACTTCTACTTTACTCCCTTGCCGTCCTACCGGAAAGGGGCACTATACCTTAAATTATTCATTCCCACATTCCCCGCCCTTAAGTCCCCGCTCCTCCACTTTCTCTTTATGTATTCCGTTTTTTAAAAGTTCTCTTTCGTTTTCTTCACCCTTATTTTCCTTTGTAAGCATTTTTTCATGGCTTAATTTTGTGGTATTTCTTGTGGTTTCTTTTTATGGAATTTTAGCATTTGAGTGAACTGTTATATACTTTCATTAAGTAATAATATAAACCGCACCTCTGCTCACGTTATTCGTTTAACTAAGGTGTTTCCCTCTCTCATTCACACATTCTCTCTCGCTCTCTCTCTCTCTCTCTCTCTCTCTCTCTCTCTCCAGCTACGTGTGTTAAAACTGTTTTTTAGGACATTGGTAAAATTTGAAAGAAATGATATTTAATGTCTTAAATTTGAATTATGAAATGAATATAAGCATTTATAAATTATATTTTCTTAACTGGGAATATTGAACCGTTCATAACCATACTAGTTAATATGGTTACTGAAAAGTATTTAATTTATGTATATTATAAATTAAATCGTAATTAAAATCTTTAAATATTATTGCCACCAAAATTTTGTAAGATTTCATGTGAGAAAAATACTTTATTTTACTTAATTTTATATAATTTCATTTATTCGTTTTGTTTATTTAATTATTGTTATTTTTAAACATCAACAACATTCTAAAGTGTTCATTTGATATGGTGACTGTAAATAACTTTTTCGCTGCATAAAACTTAAGCTCTTAGCACAAGAAAGCAATTAAAAATTAATGTAATGTCTTAAAAGATTCAAAGAACCTATGTACACTTTGTAAATATCAAGTTCATTATATATAGGTTTTTAAATATTCCGTAACACGTTATTTATTTTCGAACTTGTTTCTTTTTTGCGAATGATTATTTAGCACATTACTTACATACATAAATTCTAATCACCTAGTAGGAAATTTAGAGCATTAGACTTTTAATATAAATTTAATCTAATATTTAACATACCTGTACCAGTAGTATTATTAAGTAGTTTGTTACACGTTTCTTTTCGTTTTACTCTCTATAAAATATGTACATTTAATGTGCGAGTCACTTTTATATGTAACAATAATTACCATTTTTCCTTTTTACTTCTTACTCCAGGATTACTTCCAAGTTCATTACGGTTTTTAAACTTATTTTATTTTTATATGCATATCGTCCTTTTTTGCATTGTTTCTTGTCCTCATTCCATAGCCAAATTTCCAGCTCAATACTGGATGAGCGTCTGGCCAGTGGTGGTGCGCGAATTTAGTGATGCTTCGTGCTTAATTTGCTTTCAGTCGGTTTATGTGTGGGACATAATTTAATTAGTAAGCTACACGGGTATCCTTTCCCACTGAATTTAATATCCGCGCAAGTGAAATATTGATATATGTATATGATATATGCACAGCAAAATGTGGCGCGAGCTTACTCCCGGAATTAATATTTTTGCAGCAGGGAGAGAAGGTATAACTTAATGAAAAGATTCTAAGAACGTATTATCATTCCTTTTGCATTCTTTTGTGCCATCAAAAGAATGTAAAAGCCTCCTCCAAGCTTAAAGAATCCACTACATGGGCGGCATCTGTTACTCAGTTGACTTGCGTAGTAGTCTGTTGTCATGGCTACCATATCCTGTTTTGTAAACAATGAAACAAACGCCGAACGATTAGAGATATTTAGAGTAATATGTTTCCTTATACTTGCTTTGACATTCCGATATCAATTTATCATTTTCTGGTCCTATTTAATCTTTTCTAGTAATCTAAGACATATGTAAAGGCCTTACATATTGTAAGTAGACGTATTCTAATCCACTCAAATTCGATAGCGATATTTCACAAATTATGTGACTCTCCGAGAACAAAAGGAGGTATTTCTTTTAAGATCAGGTATGTGTGTGCCTTTGAACAGCATAACTAAAAAAAAAGATGCCAAACTTGAAATTTAAGTTCAGCATATAGCTGAGAACGCAACATGATAGGCTTTCAAGAAAATCCCCTACCCCAAAACTATTTATATGGAAAATGTTTCGTCATTTATGGTTTCTCAAAAGTGACTAACAATTTTGATTAAAATGGCCATATGTAGGATATTTTCATGAAAAATAAAATGTATATATTGAATTTTCTGCGATAAGCTTTTGATTTCCTCTTTATTCTGAAATACTTCAGTAAACATAAAAGATAATCAAAATCTCACTGCACAGAAAAATATTTTAAAGCACTTACATGGCAAATACACTTTTAGAGCATTAACAATTCAAATATAATTGCTTCGAATTTTCAAGTACTTTTACTTTTCTTAAGGGGTAGGCGCTGTTCATGTTATTCTATTTTTCTTGTCAGGCAAATACATACATAGCGATCCACTTTTAAAGACTCCTTTGGGCTTTTTGGCTCCTGTATTCTCCTTATACCTGCCTTAAAAATGTATAAATGTGTAGTAAAAGTTTATTTCAAATTTTAAGAAGTATGAAGAAGAATAAACTTTTTTTAAAAATAGATTATAAAAGATATATAGAGAAAGTCGTGTAAATGCAATGTATTAAATTTGTCAAATATTAAACCAAAGTTATTAAAATTCAAATCTAATTTTCATATCCCATACAATTTGCAAAGTGTTTCACCTAAACATCGTCGGGGTTTCAGAAAAAAGCTGACGAGTTCCATTCACATGGCTTTCTCTACATCTCTGTAACAAGTTACGGTTTAAAAGCTTATCAAAATAATTAACAAAAATGGCCTTGTTACTAGTTTCCTTGTAAATAAAAGGGAAATAAGGCACTACACTAAGCTAAAGTGATAGCCAAATCTTTTAAAAACTGGTTGCCGTGTGGTTGAAATACATTTTTTTTTTTTTTTGCATTACCAGGAGTTAACAAATTTCTGTATGTGAAAAGCTGGAGTATTTTAAAATTGAAACCATTAACAATGAATATCTAAAAAATGGTCAACTCCACGAAAAAGCACATAAAAGAACCTCAAGTCTGATAAAGAGGCCTCTGAGCAAAATTAAGCAGTCTTTCACGCCCAGTATAGAATGGCATGTTCTAAGAATCGCAGAAGTTAAAGAGCGTCCATAAATAAAACTCCATTTCCATTTTTTCACGAAGAAATGCATATGATACAAATTGACAAACGCGATCTTATTTTTTGTGTAGTAAGTTTTTGTCTGTGTCTTACAGATAACCAGTTATGCAAAATTAAGAAAAAATCATCCAAAAGAGGTCTTCAGAGAATATTCCTAGAAATTTCAGGATATACATTTATCATGTAAACATCGATGTTTTAATCAAAATCCTTATTTATTTATCAGCAAATCAGATTTTTTACAGCTTTTTTCCATGTAAAGTGCAATTTAGGGTGGTAGTATTTTCCTCAAAATCTTCGTGTCGTATATCTAGAAGATACTTAAATACCAACTTTGGTATTCTTAACAACTTTCCGTTTTTGAGTTGTTTTCTCAGACACACGTATATTTTGTAATCCTTTTTAGCCATCCTTTTTTTTTAGATAAAAGGGACCCTAAAACCTGTATTTTGGTATATAATTTTTGGGTGGGGTGCAATATATTCTCTATCATGCACTATGTAGAGAAGTAAATATTAGAGTAACGAAAAATTGTTCTATAACTGTAGTTTGGTAGTGAGAGGACTTTTATGAAAATCTTTGCTTGACATACTTAAACGGTGTCTGACTCAAATAGAACTTTTGATATTTATTCACTTTTTTTGGTTTTAAGCTGTTCTCTTTTTCTCTCATTCTCCCTTCTTTCTTTGCTCTCCAGGATAATTATTTAAGGATCTTTTTTTTTTTCTTTTCTTTTTTTTTTTTTTGTTAGTGTATATCAAATCACGTATTCATAGTAAATTCTTTATTGAACTTTATGAGAGAAACGTAACACTAAAAGCCCCAGAACAAACATTGGAGTTATTAATAATGAACATCGGAAATAGTTTTTGACACAAAAGATTTTACAGTAATTTTTATATTTTTTAAAAAAAAAAGCCTGTAGTATTTTTTATAGTTATAATGAAGACGACGTTATTGGCAGTTCCCATACAATTTAAGATATACATTTTAAAGTAACGTAAGCATAGTTAATGTTTGGCATTTTAAGCAAAATGGTTAGAGTCGATTTTATAAAATAAAAATTTGGAAGTATATTTCGTGTAAAAAGTAATTTGGGATGCTGGGATAGCATTTTTGGAATATGCTGAACTTGAATACCAAGTTTGATTTTTGTTTTATGGGTTTTGCTGTTCACACACATATTTACAGACTACAGACCTAAAATAGGCCGAACTGCGAAAGATAACATTATAACTTAAATCTTATATTTTCTGCTACATCACCGTTTTCTTAATATCGATTTGTTATTATCGTCTGATAACGGCAATGACTTTAACTTTTGTCTATATGTCGTTGATGAAAGCTGTCATATACGTAAGTGTGTAGTTGTTGTTCATTTTAACCACACATGCAAATAATCCTTCAGCTTTTCCATTAGAATGCCGAAAAATGTAGCAAATGATTTGGTCTTTGCTGTGTATCAATCGAATCGAAACTCTTTCATAGATACGGTGTGTGACCCACTCTTCATTTCACTACGATTATAAAATCATTCATTAATTAACTCTTATATCTTTGTTTTTTTTAAGGCGCAGCTATTTTTCTTACTTCTGATTTAAATTCATTTATATTTTATTTAAAGTTGGTTTTCATTAGGGAATGTAAAAATTAATCGATTTATATTTTAGTTTTAATATTTATATTATTTTTTCTTTCTCTACACGTACTATATGCATAGTGTATAGAGAAGGTATTGCATTCCACCCAGATTCGATACTTAGATTTCACCGGAAATACATGTTTTGGGTCCCCCTGAATTTAAAAAAAGCATTTTTACAAAAAGGTCCCGTGTGTGTGTGTTTTAGGACAGCATAGCTCAAAAACGAAAAGACCGTTGAATACCAAACCTGGTATTCAAGTTTCGTTTCTTCCAAGGATGCGTTACCTGCCAAATAAAATGTATATCTTGAATTTTCTGGGAATAGTCTCTGATGACTACTTTATTCTGGATGAATTTTAGGGAATTTTGTATAATTGCTAAACCTAAGATATGGACAAAAACATACCACACAAAAATGTAGAGCACATTAAAACACACAATTTATGTTATACAATATTTTTTCGTGGAGTTGATCGTTTTTGAGATATTCCTTGTTTTTGGTTTCAACTTTGAATAACTTGTACTTTTCTCATACAGAAATTTGTCAACTCGTGTCCATACAAACAAAGGAACTTCAGTCATATAGCAACCTATTTTTGACTATCGATTTAGCCTGTGGTCCTCCTTTATTTCCCTTTTACTTACAAAGAAGCATGTAATAAAACTTTCTGCTAATTTTTTCTCGATTAGCATGCAGTAAATTGACAATTTTAACAATAATTTGTTGCAGAGATGTAGAGAAAGTCATATGAATGGAACACATCAGATCTTTTTTAATTATTTAAATATTTCTAGGAGTTAATTTAACATTCTTCCCTCAAAGCTTATTTTAAATAACTGCTGGGATTTTATAGGATTTAGGAATTGAAGAAGCGTTAGTGTAGCATTCATAAAACTGTAGGAGGAAGGATATAAAACAAATACACTAATGAATTCTCAAATACAGATATTGGTGTATTCATGTAGAAAACTGAGACCCACTGGTAGGAGTAAAAGGTGGTAACCATACGGAGAGAACACCGAAATTACAATCTAGGGCAGGTATCGCCATCTTTGAGTAAAGTAGAGAGATCAAATTTGTTCGATGCTCCTGTGAATTGTCTACTGTGCACTGCGTGACTAATTTACATGGAGAGAAGAACAGATAATTTCTTCAGTATTGTGGTAGTATTCAAAATTTTGGTTTGAAATACGTGATCCGTCTTTCGTATGTTAATACATCTATTATACGAGTCGTTATTCTTATAGCAGTTATTATACTATTTTTTTTAGTTTCAAGTGGAGGGAAAAATCCACCTTAAGGACTAACCCGGGCTGGCATGCCCGGAGTGTCGGGGTCTCCCAGAATGGACCTACCGACTAAAAAACCCTCCACCGGTATTAGAAGGTAAGGATGCTGCGGTACCGCTGTTGCACCCGCGCATTAAAAGGTAAAGGTGAACTGGCCCGCTGTGCGGCCGCCAGGGGAGAGGTTTGCGACTTGCATTAGAATTTATAGTTCGGATATGGGCATACATGTTTTCACAGGTTTAGTGATAATTGTTAGTCGTAACATAAATAATATCAAAAAATGATAATTATGTATTAAAGGAACAAGTTCCTTAACTGCGTTAATATTATTGTATCGTCAAGTGTAAGATAATCTAATTAATTTGCAACAAAAATCTTTCTCATTTAAGCCATGAATATGAACAGGCTTCTTGTTAATTAATTGATATGGAACATAATTCGAAAAAAAAAAAAAAAATCTCTTCTTCTTGATAAGTCTTTCTCACTTGACGTATACATGATGCATTGTCTGAGTAAAGAACTTTGCCGCAAACTAAAGTTTCTATAAATAAGGAAGATTATACTCTTAGGCAGCACATATTTAGAACTCGATGACTTGCTCCTACACAAAATTAAGCGAGTTGATGACACCTGATCTAGGGAATGGGCCACATTTTATGCACACAAGTGTACTCGGTAGATGAAGTAGAAAGATAAAAACAATCTGATTTGTTACACTCACATGACTTTCTCTACATCTCCGCAACAAATTATTGTTAAAAAGCTTATGCTTTTATTTACTTCATGTTAATCGAGACAAAATTAGCAGAAATAGTCTTATCACTTGCTTCCTTGTAAGTAGAAGCGAAATAAGTGAGTACCATAGGTTAAAGTGATAGTCAAAAGCTGGTTGCTATGTGACTGAAGTTCTTTTGTTTGTATGTACAGGAGTTGAGAAATTCCTGTATGAGAAAAGTATAAGTTTTATAAAGCTGAAATCAATAACAAGGAATATTAAAAAACGACCAACTCCACAAAAAACATGTATATGACATAAATTTTGTGTCTTATTGTGATCTACATTTTTTGTGTGGTAAGTTTTTGTCTATGTCTTACGGTTTACCAGTTATGCAAAATTCAATAAAAATTATCCAGAATAAAGTGGTCTTTAGATGTTATTCCCAGAAAATTCAAGATATACATTTTATTTGGCATGTAAATATCATTAATATAAGAGATTTTAAGTAAAGTCGTTAGAGCCATTTCTGAAAAATCAAAAGTTTCGAAAATGTTTCCATTGAAAGAGTAGTTTGAGGTGGCGGGATTTTCTTGAAAATCTTCGTGTTGCATCCTTGGAAGATACAAAACTTAAATACCAAGTTTGGTATTCATCGGTCTTGTCGTTCACACACACATACATACATGGACCTTTTTCCAAAAATGATTTTTTTTTTTGTAATCAGGGAGATCCAAAACATGTATTTCCGGCGAAATCTCGGTATCCAATACAATACTTTGTCTATACACTATGTACATAGCACTGTAGAGAAAGTAATAATGCTTCGCTGCTAACGATTTTACTTCTTAAGCTTTTAACATTTTGAGCAGGTTATTTTAATAAAACAGAAAGATAATATAGATGTTTATTGCTTTCCCTATACGAATGTGTAACTTTAGAAGAGTGAGCGGTTTCGAAAGCTTTGAAATGCGGCGTAAATACTATATGAGGCCGTGATGGCAAGGTATGGTGACATGCACCGTAAGTTTCCGCGCATTGATGTTGTGTTAAACCGAAGTGGGGTCTCAAAGGACAGGGAAATGAAAGGACTTCCATCCTCCACCCCTGCTTAAAGAGATGACGTCATATATTCAGAGTTCTTTGTTGGCAACGGCACATTACACGCTTTACCATTTTATATATCTGCTGGGATTTTATAGGATATAGGAAATTGAAGCGTAGTGTAGCATTCATAGTAAAACTTAGGGGGGGAAGGATATTAAACAAATACATATTGAATTTCCAAATACAGATATTTGTGTATTCAATTTTATAAATGACACAATGGGTGTTCATAAGATACGGTGTCTTGTCTAATCGCTGAATCTAGAATTCATCCGCCTAGTACTCTACAGAGTTGTGTGACTCGCGTGTCGGAGAAATTGCCTAGCAAGTTCGGAATCCTGGATACTTGGTAACAAAATCATTCACTCAGGCTCCGATATTACACTCATTGTTCTTTCCTCATAATCCCATTTCGGAGGTAGATTTCCACAATGAAATTCGAGCCCTCGGTATGTATGTTCTCGTTAAAGAGATGTCATCTTAACTTCCCCCCCCCCCCATTACTCCACAGTAAAAAGGGTAAAGGTTAGACGATAAGGGAGCACCTCACGCACTACGGTCTACAGAGATCTATTGTAGTTACAGAAGGGATGAAGCGAGGGAAACATAGGTCACTTTTCAAAGTCCAATGATCCTTACCACTGCTGGAACCACCAGAGAAGGCGATGTAGCAACCGTCCATCTAGCAGCCTTCTAATTTTCTGGGAGAGTTCTTACCATTGATCATGCATCCGCACCATCTGTCCTCACTGCCAGATGCGACGAATCTGGAAGCTGACCTGAAAGATGAGAATGAAGCGGAATAAATAGGAAATGATGGAAAGAAAATATGAAAGATGAGAAACCACCACAGCATAGATCTGCCGACCCCGGGGAACTTATGTAAAACTTAGGGGTCTCAATGGGTGGTCGCTGGTGATCGAACCCTGGACCTTCTGAATGCGAATCGAACACTTAGCTCGGAACCCCTATAACAATGTAGACACACTCGCCTGAGTGTTTCAAAGCAGCTCAGTCCCGCCATGACGACGGTCTTTACGTTATTGGTAGTTTTCGCACTGAACGCCGTGTGCTTGTTAAGCAACTTCTCTACCACACCTGTGTTATGTTGCGTCCTTCACCTTAGAGCTGGTACTCGTCTCAAAAATGTTACTCATTTCTAAGTGTATCAACATAATGTTTTGAGTCAAGTTCTAGATTCTACGCTATTTATGTAAAGTAAGCAGAAGTAGATAATTTATATGTTGTCTAAGAAAACTTAAGATCGGGGCTGTATTTATTAAATATCCGAAGGATGAAATATAGTAAATTAAATAAGCAGTAATGATAATAATTAAATTTATTTCAAGAAATTAATATTCCAATTGTTTCCAGACAATTTTTAGATGCTCAGCTGTCCGCTGGCTCGCTGTCTGTTCAGCAAGCAAACTTTCTAGACTCTGTCACAACTGACTTGTCCGGCTCTAGCAGCTCCTTCTTATATAGTCTCTACAACAAAGGCGGAATGTTCTCAAAATAGAAGACTTCTCTCAAACCTGCTCCCAAGAAAGTTCTCAGAGCTGCGGAAATGCGTACACAAAACGCCCTCCCCCTTCGGCAATTATTGCTCGTGTCCATCTGATCTAAAGATGGCAGACCCCTACAACAATCCAGGAGGCTAAGTAAAGGGGCCAGTGGGCTTTCTTGTTGCTCAATTACGTGTTCATTTTTCCAACAATCCTAGCATCTGTGTAAAGCACTCTTCGTGCACGCCGCAAATAATCGTTATACGATAGCGACATGGATCATCAGAAAGAAGTCAATCATTCATTCATTGAAATGTAAAGCTACGTCTAGATTTAAATTTCGGGTTTGTTGATTGTATAGTGGAAATAGTAAAACAGATTTTTTTTTAATTCTTCCAATGTATACCTATAGTAGGGAAGTATTGTATTCCACTCAACATTTTGTCGAGTTTCAGCAGAAATACACTCTTGGAAGTTTAATCTACATAAATCATTTTTTAAAGTAAAGGGACAGCCTGCTCACACTATAGCTCGAAAACAAAACCATACTTTGTATTCAAGTTTAATATCCTTTAGTGATACTATACAAAAGTTTTCACGAAAATCCCCCACCTTAAAGCAGTTTTTACACAGAGGTTTTTTTTTCCTCCCTGAAAGAATTCATCGATTTTAACACAAGAATCATATTTTAATAAATTTCACCGAGAAAGATGTCTATGTAAATAGCCTTCCTCTTCATCTTGATCACAAACACAAAACTAAACCAGAAAAAATATAGATTTGCTTAAAATACACAATTGTGTAACATAACCTATTGTTTAAATACTCAGTATTAATAATTTCCCAGGTGTAATTCCATTGAACAGCGAATCGCGAAGTTCGCAATTCTTCTTTATCCTTCGCAAGACTCTAACTAACGCTTCTAAATTTATTTCTCCACATCTGATATTGTTATTACTTTCTCTATATGCACTATGTACCGAGATTTCACCGGAAATATATGTTTAAGGGTCCCCAATATCCAAAAAAAGCATTTTCACAAAAAGGTCTGTGTGTGTGTGTGTGTGTGTGTGTGTGTGTGTGTGTGTGTGTGTGTGTGTGTGTGTGTGTGTGTTCCCGTGTGTCTGTGAACACAACTCAAAAACGAAAAGTCGGTAAAATACCAAACTTAGTATTTAAGTTTAGTATCTTCCAGGGATGCGACACGAAGATTTTGAGAAAAATCCCCCCACCCCCAACTACCCTATACATGGAACTTTTTTCGAAAATTTTGATTTTCTCAAAAATGGCTCTAACGATTTTCATTAAAAGTTCGTATATTAAACATATTTACCTGACAAATAAAATGTATATCTTGAATTTTCTAGGAATAGCATCTGAAGAGTAGTTTATTCTGGATGAATTTTATGGAATTTTGAATAACTACTAAACCGTAGGAGATGGACAAAAACTTCCTACACAAAAATGTAGAGCACGTTAAAACACACAATTTATGTTATATACATTTTTTTCGCGGAGTTCGTCGTTTTTGTGACATTCCTTATATTTGGTTTCTGCTATAAAAACACATTTTTCTCACACAGGAACTTGTCAACTCCGATCCATATAAACAAAGGAACTTCATTGACATAGCAACCAGCTTTTGAGTATCACTTTAACCTATGGTAGTCCCTTATTTCGCTTCTACTTGCAAGGAAGCAAATAATAAGATTATTTCTGCTAATTTTTTCTGATTAGCATAAAGTAAATAGAAGTATAAGCTTTTTAAGAGTAATTTGTTGCAGGGATATAGAGAAAGTCATGTGAATGGTAAACAGCAGATTTTTTTTAATGTTGTTTTGATATGTAGGTGTACAACTAAACATTTTTTGCTTAATTTAAAATCATTTTGGGCAAATTTATATCGTGAGCAATGTAAGATAGATTAAAGAATTACTCTTTATGCGAATGTTATAATTTTAACACGTATGTGAATTTGTTATTGGTAGAGGAAATCGCTTTGTATCACATATAGGTTTTCGTTAGAGTTAATTTTATTTTTATTACCGCTAGAAGTGAACGTGAAATGGGATTGCAGCGTTTCCCCAAACGTTTGCTCTAAATGTCAACTCTTAATGCACAGCACTTCCGTAAAAATAATAAATAAATAAATGTAATAAAGAGAAAAAGACGGCATTTTCATTTTTCGGATACTCATAACGTGTACCAAGTTTTAAAAGGTGTGAAAGTTGCGGATAAATGTTAAAATACAACGATTTTATATTATTTTGATTTCTGTGGAATCAATAGAGCTAAGGCTGACTTCATTAGTAACTTTATGTATTTTTCTCTTAAAACTCTTTGATTATAAAATTGCAAGATGCGAGAAGGGAACTGTATTTCAGCTATCTGAAGTGTGGAACAAATTTCAATGGGGGACAAATTCTAATCAAGGCCGTCTGTATAAAAGTTCATCTCAACACTGCAACGGTTGGATTAAAACCTGTATATTTTAGGAAAATCTCTATTTAAATTACCCATAGTTATCTACGCCTTGAAGAAGTGACAACAGCTTTATAAGAAATAATAGAAATCATGACTTCCTCTGCACCTCTGTAACAATTTTTTTTAATTTTTTTTTATTTATTTATTTTTTTTATTGTTACATTTAACATCTAAGGTCATATCGGGGGCTTTCCACTTGAAACAACTCGTCTGTAGGTACTTTTACGTTGGTTTAAATCATTTTGTTTTAGGTAGGGAATAATTCTGGCTAGAGAAAAATTCCCCGCCCCAGCCGGGAGTCGAACCCGGGGCCACTGGGTCAGCTCGCTGACCACTCGACCACGGAGACAAGTCAACAAATTAATACGCTTATTCCTCTATCTAATTCTTGCTAATTGAGATAAACATTAGCAGAAATTGACTTATTAATTAGTTCCTTATAAGTAGGAGGGAAATAAGAGAGTACACTAGGCTAGACCAACAGTCAAAACTATTAAAAACTGGTTGCTATAGGATTAAAATGTGTTTCTTTGCGTGACCAGGAGTTAAAAAGTTCCCGTATGAGAAAAGTAAAGTATTTTTAAACTGAATCCAATAACAAAGAATAACTCAAAAATGGTCAATTCCACGAAAAAACGTATATGACCTAAATTGTGTGTTTTAACGAGATCAACATTTTTTGAGTAGATCTTGCTAGTTATGCAAACTCCAATTAAACTCATCCAGAATAAAGCGGTCTTCAGTGGCTATTTCCAGAAAATGCAAGATATAGATTATATTTGGCACTAAATATCATTAATATACGATATTTTAATCAAAATCTTTTGAAATATTTTTAAGAAAACAACATTTTTCAAAACTTTTTCCATGTAAAGAGTAGTTTGGGGTGGGGGGGAGTTTCCTCAAAATCTTCGAGTCGCAACCTTGGAAGATACCAAACTTGGTATTTCAGTTGCGTATTTTACTGACTTTTAGTTTCTGAATTATCGTATTCACAGACACACACAGACTTTTTTCTAAAAATTCATTTTTCTGATACAGGGGACCCTAAAACGCGTATTTCTGGAGAAATCTCGATATCGAATATGCAATACTTACTCTATACACTATGTACATAGTACATGTAGAGAAAGTAAAATGAGTGGAGTGGAGTTATGTAGAATCTTAAGTTTAATATATATAGGCATTAGAGCGACGAACACATGAAGGTGTGTTCATTGTTTATTTATTCATTAAGTAATTGATGTGCAATATAACATCTTACTTTATAATTACTATTCACTTCATCAAGTTACAGTTTTAAGTCATTAATGTCTCGAATGTGTATTCTAGCAAGATAGCTTCTTTTGTTGTGGCAATTTTTCTTTCTCTCTCCTTCAGCTACAAAACTTTTCCTATTGTTTTTCATACAGTTCTTTTGATTTTCGTAGAATCAATAGAGCTACGGCTGCCGGGCTTCGTTTATAACTTTCTGAGGAATAGCATCCGTACTTTAGTTTTCTGCTTCCATTACTCCAGCGAACAAACAACTCGAGATTATCTTGGAAACTGCTGCTGCAAAACACTTAAACCGTTGAAATAGAGGCGTGGTTAACGAGATAGACTATAACGGCGCGAATCAGAGTAACTGAGTAAGGTAGTTTTAAACCTGATTAACATTGAATAGCTTCATGATATACTTAACTATCTTTTCTATGATTTTACGACCAATTTAATTGTTTTTGTGGTATATGGATGTATTGGCGACTGTAATTTTACTTCATTGAGCGTGACTGGAGTAGAAGAATCTGATTTCAGTTCGCGCGTAACCATATCTCTCGTTAGACATGACATAGAAATATATACTACGAGGGCCGTTTTTTTTTTTCAACTGCCGATAGGCTATAAATAAAAGACAAGTTCATAAAAAACAATTATTTTATTATTAAAAGTTTTGTACAATTATGGTTACTTTACAACATAATCACCGAAAAGATTGAGACATTTATCGTACCTGTGCAGAAGCTTTGCAATACCCGCTTCAAAAAATGTTGCCGCTAATGATATCAAAAGAGCATTGACGTTGTTTTGAAGATCTTCGTTGGTTTGAAAGTGCTGCCCTCCTAGCCATGTCTTCATTCAGGGAAAAGGTGACAGTCGTTGGGTGCCAGGTCAGGACTGTACGGTGGATGATTGAAAATGCCCCATTGAAATTGTTCAAGGAGATGATGGGTTGGGCTAGTAGTGTGTGGACGAGAGTTGTCATGGCTCAACACAATTCCTGAAGTCAGCATTCCGCTTCGTTTGTTTTGAATGGTTCTCCGCAAACGTCGTAAAGTACGAAGATCTTCAAAGCAACGTTAATGCTCATTTGAAATCATTGGAAGCAACATTTTTTGAAACGGTAATTGCAAAGTTTGTGTACATGTACGATAAATGTCTCAATCTTATCGGTGATTATGTTGAAAAGTAACCATAAGTGTACAAAGCTTTAAGTAATAAATTAATTGTTTTCTATGAACTTGTCTTTTATTTATAGCCTATCGGCGGTTGAAAAAACGCCACTCGTACATTTAAAAAGGTCCCGAATTGTATAAATAACACAAACAAGTTACCGTAAGATAATTTACACATTTCCTTCAAAAAGTTCCCTTCCACAGTGACACACTTCTGGCACCGGTTTTAAACAGCCTGGAAGCGCACTTGAAGCCTTTTTCAGATACCTTTCGTAATGCCCTTGTCGTATATACAATAACTACTTCAGCGTTCAAAAATCTTGACTGAAACGTTTATGCCATACATACACTGAGTTTTCTTCATTACTGTTTCACCATAAGATTCTTCCATCATTCTCAATGTCTGAGGGGGATTTGTTTAACAAAACACAAAACTTTATGTTCGAACATGCTCGTTGCCACATTATGAAATACAATAAAAGCACATGCATAAACAACAAAAAGTAGTTGCCAAGCAAACACAACAATCATTATTAGCATTAAAATTGAAATTAAATGTCGTTTTGGACATTACTAACACGTAAAAATAAAATATCCTTCACTTTTGTTTACGTTAAAGAGAAAATAAACGATTCCAGCGACTTTTTGAATCCACATAAAACTCCTACCATGTTTCCGAAGTATTTAGATCGTATTTCTAGAAATAATGTTATAATAGCAATTTATTAAACACCGCATTACATAAACTGGTTTTATTAAGATAATGAATTATAAATTATCTTCTATGGATGTTGGGAAAATTGCAATGCTATTACTTTATATTAATGTGGAAAATAATAACCCGTTAGAAAAATATATGTCAGGGAAATGCTAGTTGAAAAACAAAAGCCGGGAAGCAGGATCAGGTGCAGCTTCATGCTGAATTTTGTGTGTAATTAGATAAAAAATATGATGTGGTCCATTTATATGACTGTCTCTAGCTGTTCTAGAAACAAGCTTTTTACAAAAGATTATTCTTGTTTTTACGCCATGCTAATCGAGATAAATATTAATGGAATGTTCTTATTACTTAGTTCATAATAATAACTAAAACTTCATGGCACGACAGCTGACAAGGAACCTTGGCCTACTGCCCGGCCGCTGCGTACCCCATCTCGATCGGTTACAGACGCTCATGACGTGGAGAGCGTCTCGAACCCTCCCCCGGCCAGTTAATGCGGTTCTCCATCAAGTAGCTCACAAGGAACCTTGGCCTACTGCCCGGCCGCTGTGTACGCCATCTCGATCAATTACAGACGCTCATGGCGTGGAGAGCGTCTCGAACCCTCCCCCGGCCAGTTAATGCGGTTCTCCATCAAGTAGCTCCTCAGTTTGTGCCCCCAGGTACCTCACGAGGCTGAGTGCACCCCGCACCAGTTCTCCCAGCGGGGAAAAGATCCCCACGCCGGTACTAGGAATCAAACTTGGTAAGCAGCCCCGCTACCGCCGCGCTAAAGAGACGACCTAGTTCCTAATAAGTAGGAGAGAAATAAGGGAATACACTATGTTGAAGCAAAAGTCAAATATTTAAAGCAGTTGATATGCAAATGACACTGAAATTCGTTTCTTTGCGTGGCCAGGAGTAAACCAAAAGAAAACGGACCACTTCCTCTTTGAAAAAGTATTAATATTTTAAAATTGAAACTAATAACAAGGAATTATGCTGTTTACACACATGGACCTTTTTATAAAATGCTTCTTCTTTTTTTGCTTTCTTTTTTTACTCGAGGATCTTCAAAACATATTTTGGTGAAACCTTGACTTCGAATTTTTGGGCGGAATACAATACTTTCTCTATCTACTATATGCATAGTATGTGTAGAGGGAGTGAAAAAGTATACTCAAATTAAATGCCCATTTATCCTGGAACGCTGTATTTGTTTACTTCCGACTGCACTAGAGACGTGGAATTCAGACTAATAATTATACAATTAAACCAAAATACAAGAGTAAAATCAAGGTTTAAGACTTGTAAATCAAAACATAGGAAATAACAATTTCACAAAAATACGCACAAAAAATATATTGCCACATTAGGGCACTAGTACACTCGCACAAAAAGAAAACGAGTAAAACTGAATTGTTAAGCGATTAGACTTTCTGTAACGGAGAGGTACATGAGTATTGTTCCTTCTTAATATGCCGGGACCTAAAATCATTTAAAAGGTCAGTCACAACTCGCTGGAGAACAGAGCGATTGCAATGAATTTTTTCGACGTAGATTTAAGTGTACAGGGTGTTTCAAAAAGACACCGAACCAAGATGTAGTTGTTGTTGCTCAGTGTTATGTATACGAAAATATAGTGATGCCTCCGTCAGTGATCAGCGAGCTGACCTCTCACGCGAAGGTCCCGGATTTGATTCCCGGCTGGGGAGGAGAAATTTTCTTTGATCAGAATTATTCCCTATCCTCTATAAAGTCTGAAAGTATGCACGTGAGAGTGAATGTGTATGTGTGTGTGTGTGTGTGTTTCAGGAAAATAAAATTATTTAAACCCAACAGCTGAGTTGTTTCTAATGCAAAGCCCCCCGATATGATCTGAAATGTTAAAGGAGGCTATATAAATGAAACAATAAAAATGTATGTAGTCTAAAGATCAGCTGGATTGGGCAGTTATCTAGGAATATAGTGGCGTGCATGGCCTACGCTATCGGAAGTAACGCAGCTAGGCTGTGAAGCAACGATTCGCGTGCTTTAGCAGTATTTATTTAAACATATCGACACGCTACACAATTGGTAGCTACCATTTAGGGATTCCTTGCATTACGAAACCCCGCTAAAGAACCTTTAAATGTCGCCAGAGTGACACTCATTTTATCTCTCTCAATAACCGCGACCCCTCACCGTTCCGCTGATAAGCAAAGAGGGGTAAACGCCAGTTCTCCACTGACCACTTTTAATTTGAAACAGTTATTGAGTTCTGCAACTGTTTTAAATCACAAAGGGATATTTCCACACGACAAATACGGTTCACTTTGAGCCACCTGGTATATCTATTTTACATATGGATAGCTAAACCAGTTCTGAGAAACCCAGTTCTACTATCTTAAAATTAGAGTTTTTATTTTCTCTACTACTTGCATATAGTAATTAGAGGCAGCATTGCATTCATCCAAAAATTCGATATTGGAATGGCTCCTTAAAGGTTAGAAAAGCTCTGTATGTATGGAGAGAGAGAGAGAGAGAGAGAGAGAGAGAGAGAGAGAGGGAGGGAGAATATGGTCAATGTCTTCCATTATAAACGTTCATTTAACGGGTAGTTTAGCGTGACAGTATTTTCCTAAAGGTCTTCTTGTCGCATCCTAGGAAGATATTTAACTTAAATACAAAGAATGGTATTTAAGGGACTTTTCGTTTTTAAGTGATGCTGTCCACACACGCTCGCGCGTTTTTATTCAAAGGTTCTCAAAACATGTATTTTCGGTAAAATCTGTGTGGAAATTTTGATGGAACAGCACCTCTACCTACTATATACATACATAGTATTTGTTAGAGATAGTAAAAAGAGGTGTTCATAAGCTATTCGAGGATTCTAGAAACACATTTTATTTGCTCGCAAATTCTTAAACATATGGTTGTTTAATTAAATCGGCTGGGCTATTTTTGAGGAAAGGTAATTTGTGTCGCATTCTTGAAGATGTTGAAATTAATCTATCTAGTTTGGTGTTTGTTCGGCATTTCGTTTTCAAGTCATGTCGTTTAGAGACTCGGTTTTTTTTATTCAAGGGTCTTAAAACGTGTATTTTCAACCGAATATTGATTTAGAATATTTTGGTGGAATACAATAGATTATTGTTCACTGATTTATAATAGTGGGCAAAGTTGTAGAGCAAGAAATTTAAAATGCCTCCATAACTTGCCACGCACATTCATACATCAGCACTTTCGAGCAATGTTTTTAACTGTACTGGGTGAAATTTTTTCTGGGAATTACTAGATCACCTCATTCTATAAATTTCGTGTTTCAAATGAGTAGAGAACTAAAAATTAATGAAATAGATACAAGCATAATTTTGGTTATATTACAAGAGTGGTTTTTCGTACTCGTAAATTTTGTTTTTAAATATTATATAACAGCATTAACTAAAAATCTGATGTGTTCCATTCACATGACTTTCTATACATCCCTGTAACAAATTATTGTTAAAAAGCATATGTTCTATCTACTTTATGATAGACAAGATAAACATTATCAGAAATTGTCTTGATTACATGTCCTTGTAAGTAGAAGGAAAATAAGGGAATAAACTAGGCTAAAACGATAGTCAAATGTTTTAAAGGATGGTTGTCATGTGGATGAAAGCCATTTCTGTGCAGAGCTAGGAGTATACTACTTTCCGGGTGAGAAAAGTATTTTAAATTTGAAACAAATAACAAGGAATATCTCAGAAATGGTTAATTCAACGAAAAAAATCTGATGTGTTTCATTCACATGACTTTCTCTACAATTTTGCAACAAATTATTATTAAAAAGTCTATGCCTCTATTTACTTCATGCTAATCGAAAAAAAATTAGTATAAATAGTCTTATTATTTGCTTCCTTGTAAGTAGAAGCGAAATAAGGGAGTAGCATAGGTTAAAGTGAAAGCCAAAAGCTGGTTGCTATGTGACTGAAGTTCCTTTGTCTGTATGGACAGGAGTTGACAAATTCCTGTATGAGAAAAGTATAAGTTTTTCAAAGCTGAAAAAAAGGGAATATCTCAAAACGATCAATTCCACGAAAAAAATGTGTAACATGAATTGTGGGTTTTAAAGTGCTCTATATTTTTTGTGTGGTAAGCTTTTTTCCATCTCTTACATGTTAACAAAATTCCGTAAAATTCGTCCAGAATAAAGTCGTCTTCAGAGGCTATTCCCAGAAAATTCAAGATATACATTTTATTTGTCAGGTAAATATCTTTAATATACGATACTTCAATCAAAATCGCTAGAGCCTTTTTAAGAAAATCAAAATTTTCTAAACTTTTTCCATGTAAAGGGTACTTTGAGGTAAGTGGATTTTTCTCAAAATCTTCGTGTCTCATCCCTGGAAGATACTAAACTTTCATACCAAGTTTGGTATTTTACCGACTTTTCGTTTTTAAGTTAATCGTGTTCACAGACACACGGGACACACACGGACCTTTTTCTGAAAATACTTTTTTTGGACACAAAGGGTTCTAAACCGTATATTTCCCATGAAATCTCGGTACCGAATTTTTGGGTAGAATGCAATACCTTCTCTATACACTATATACATAGTAAGTGTACAGAAAGTAAAAACTGTTTCTTACCCCGCTATCGCGTTGTGCTTCCTTCCTCTTTCCCTTCGAACGGTGACAAACAAGCTGCGCACAATGCAAGCATAGGCTATAAAAGCTCATGATAGATGCACAGTCTGTTCTATTGTCATCCTGAGCTGCAGGTTCGAACCGAAGGGAGTTCTCCATTTCTTAATCAGAATTTAAATACATTCCAGATATATTAACTCTGTTACGTAATATATTTAATTCACACGCTTATGGTAGTGTAAATTAGGCAGTAATTCTCTTCAAATATAGGGTCATCAAATTATAAGGTAACCCCTTTCGCGGCCTTTCTCTACTGCGCAAGAGAATTGAGAGTCGCCGGGAAAAAGGTAACGATAAAGGCGCACTTTATCTTAAAGCAAAATACTGGTCTCTCTCTCGCCTAGGCGCATCAGCAGGAATCCTTGTATACAGGAACTTAAGTGATATCATGCAAGAAACCACATTGTCAAATGCCAGTGGCACATAATATGTCTAACTTGCTCTACTACGTGCTTTTTTATTTACTTCCAAAAAATATGGAACATCTGGCCGACATCTGAGGTTGACCATATGGATCCACAATGCATAAATAAAACGAAAAATTACTGTCACTAAAAAGATACTAAGAAACAATACGAAAACCAAAATAAATCACTGTAAAACTTAATGTAGGATAGAGATACGGCAAAACTGCGAGGGAAAAACTGAGAGGAGACACCGGGTGGGCGAAACTAGGAGTGACGGCACAACAATAACAGAATACCTACAGTTTCCAGATTGAGAGTCCTGGCAATAGAATAGGCAGACCGGTAATTAACAAAAGTATTATAAAGCATATTGTATGTGTACATAACTTCTCTTTAATGCGATGTTAACACTTCTCCATCACTTCCAGTGCAGCACAAACCTTGTGGGCACCCTGTTAAATGCTGGAGTACATTCTCACAATAATTTGCAGCTGGAAGAGTACTATAAGAAGCGGCTCCAAGTTGTACATACGAGTGCTAAAATGAAGCCGAACTTTTTTGCCTCCCTTTCTTTGAGAGGATCAGCTGTTTGTTGTTTAACCACAGCCCCCTTCTACATACATCCGCCTCCCCTGGTTTTCCCTTCGACGTGCATACGTCATGCTAGAAGCAGACTTTTCTCACGAGTGGGTGGGTGCTTGTCTGTGGTAAAGAGTTCCTTTGTTGACGTCGGAAAAAAAAAACCATTGTGTTACACTCGCATGACTTTTTCTGCCCTCCAATATGTTATAAAAACATATTTTACTAATTACTTTATATTAATTGAAATACAACTTTGCAGGAATAAATAATTAGATATTTCGTTTAAATGACAAAGTATAGCAGTATATTAAACCTGTGGCCGGCATACGAGATTTTTAAAATTAGATGTTCTTAACCATGACCCTAACCATACTGATAAAAATACTTTTTACTTTCTCTACACGTACTATGTACATAGTGTATAGAGAAGGTATTGCATTGCACCCAAAAATTCGATACCGAGATTTCACCGGAAATATACATTTTGGGTCCCCCTGAATGCAAAAAAAAACATTTTTACAAAAAGGTCCGTGTGTGTCTGTGTGTGTGCGTGTGTGTGTGTGTCTGTGTGTGTGTGGGTGTCTGTGGACAGCATAGCTCAAAAACGAAAAGACCGTTAAATACCAAACAAATTAAGTTTGGCATCATCCAAGGATGCGACACGAAGATTTTCAAGAAAATTCCCCCACCCCCAACTACCCTTTACATGGAACATTTATAAAAATGTTGGATTTTTTTAAAAATGGCTCTAAAGATTTTGATTAAAATATCATATATTAGACATTTACCTGACGAATAAAATGTATATCTTGAATTTTCTGTGAATAGCCTCTGAAGACTACTTTACTCTGGATGAATTTTACGGAATTTTGCATAACCATAAGAGATGGACAAAAACTTACAACACAAAAAATGTAGAGCACGTTGAAACACACAATTTATGTTGTATACATTTTTTTCGTGGAGTTGATCTGTTTTGAGATATTTCTTGTTTTTGGTTTCAACTGTGAAATTCTTAAACTTTTGTCATACAGGAATTTGTCAGCTCCTGTCCATACAAACAAAGGAATTTCAGTCACATAGCAACCAGCTTTTGACTATCACTTTAACCTATAGTACTCTCTTATTTCGCTTCTACTTACAAGGAAGCAAGTAAATACACTATTTCTGCTAATCTTTTTTATCGATTAGCATGTAGTAAATATAAGCTAAAGCTTTTTAATATTTTCTTGCAGAGATGTAGAGAAAGTCATGTGAATGGAACACTTCAGATTTTTTATATAGATATTTACATGACAAGTCATACGTGTATCTGGTCTATCTC
The DNA here is from genome assembly GCA_030762935.1 of Hymenopus coronatus. Classification (NCBI taxonomy): domain Eukaryota; kingdom Metazoa; phylum Arthropoda; class Insecta; order Mantodea; family Hymenopodidae; genus Hymenopus; species Hymenopus coronatus. Next base: position 95,293,855 of record CM060895.1, on the reverse strand, counting down.
GTAATAGCCTGTGTAATATAACATGCAGACCTCTTTTAAGTACGTAATTATTTGGATATTTTTGTGAGGTCATCATCGTTGTTATTGTTTTAAACTTCTAAGTTTCAGTACTTTTGTCATGTTTTTATGAACTAATGCTGTGCAGTTTCTCCCAATGTCATGAAAAGTGTATGGAATTTTGGGCCAACACATAGCAACCAGATTTTTAAATATCTGACTGTCGATTCAGTTTCCTCTACCGCTTGTACCTACAACGAAATATGTAATGAAATTATTTCTGCATAGGTGTGTCTTGATTATCACGATTTAGATTAGAACAAATAATATTTTGTGAGAATAATAAGTTATGAAATGGGGACAATGTGAAAGCAACACAGATTTTTGTTTTACTTCAAGGCTACCGTAACCCCACGGCTTTACTTGCGTTATTACATTGAAGGCGAATATACTTGACTATCTCGCTGTCTGAATACTGATTTAAAACCACATTTCTGGTGCATTAAGTAAAGTGAAAACACTTTTAATGCGCACAAATGCGTTACTCTATACTGTGTCCATTTAGAATAGGCGGTTCAAGGACATATTCCCCTCTCAGATAGTGCACATGTATTACCTCCTCTCTGCAGCACTTTCTTTTTGTGCCTTAGAGAGAGAGAGAGAGAGAGAGAGAGAGAGAGAGAGAGAAGGCCCACAAATGTCGATGTGTAGGTTATGCATGGTAAGCCACCAATGTGACTTTGAACAGCCTATTCTAAATGAAAATACTATAGCCTATGCCTACAAAGAATTAGAAAAAGTGCTGTTTCCTTAGTAACCGGTTTATATGTACGATAACAGTAACGTGTGTGTGGCTTCCTAAATGTTTGTACCATAGAAATGTTGCAAATAATACTTGTTACAAACATTTGGTGCGTTACAAATAATAATAATAATATATTCGATTTCTTTAATTTTTTGTCCATATTAGAACCTTTTTGAGGGGCGGAGGAATTGTAAATTAAGCCATCAAATTAAGAACTCACGGAGTGGTTAAGTGTTGAGAGAAGGTGGAAGCGACTACGACCTTGCAGTGTTTTCTGTAAAGAAATATAAACAGTTGAAGGCGTTGTACGCTGCTTCGAAAGCAGTTGGATCATGAGTAAGGAGTATCGGAAGAAAACGTAACTATTGATAGGTTTTAATATACAGAAATCGGAGCTAATTTGGCTTTCTTTTCAATTGCAAGATTTATAACGCGCAGATTATATTTTCGAAATACATGCAACTTATGCGATTAGTACACAAAAACTAACTTCTACACCACTCGACGTACCAGAAGCAAATAAAAACGAAATATGAGATTTTCTTAAGATTCTATGCCTCAGTAACGTGTCCCTGGTTGTCACTCCTTCAACAGTTTGAAACTTACACCTAGTGTTTTTGAAGCCTGTTCTGTAGCCTCAAGCGGTTCTGGTATTTTTAGTGTATATGTTTGTAAATTACATGTTATTGTGGTTGTAATATTACTGAATTTTTCTGAATATATGAACGATTTTCAAACAAGATGTTAAAATTATGCATTTCACTGCGTCATAAGGATGAATTATGTTAATGTTGTCGTAATACTGCGCCTGTTTGTGCCTGTAGCCATGATGGCTTCATAGTTTGTGCCGAAGTTCCGCTACAACCGATGCTAATCGAGTTGCTATTTTAAGTGTGATTCTTCTTTACTTTAGTCACATTATCACAGTTCTTCATTGGTTTTCATCTAGTGATTAAACAGAACCGTGGCAACGAAACCGGCTGTTGTGTGGGAAGGGGATGAGAGGGTTGGTCGTAGAGCCTGCTATGCTCCCGTACGGTAACATTATAGTTCTGTTTACTTGCTAACACCCCTCTCCCTAGGTCAGACCTAGGCAGTTTGCGCTTATCGATATGCAAACATTACCACCCAACTGTACCTGCTTAGCTGTGTACATATCGAATAACAACAGACAGCAAGCTGTCAGGGTCGTTTCATTCACAGAAATGTTCAGTGTGGAAAAAATCTTATGTGTACCATTCACATGACTTTCTCTATATCTCTGCAAGAAATTATTCTTAAAGAGCTTATATTTCTACTTACTTCATGCTAATCAGAAAAAACAGCAGAAATAGTCTTATTACTTGCTTCCTTGTAAGTAGAAGCGAAATAAGGGAGTACCATAGGTTAAAGTGATAGTCAAAAGGTAGTTGCTATGACACTGAAGTTCCTTTGTTTGCATAGACAGCAGTTGACAAATTCCTGTATGAGAAAAGTATGCTATTCAAAGCAGAATCCAAAAACAAGGAATGTCTCAAAAACGATGAACTCCATGATAAAAATTTATATAACATAAATTGTGTTTTAACGTGCTCTACATTTTTCGTGTAGTAAGTTTTTGTCATGTCTTACGGTTTAGCAGTTATTCAAAATCCCGTAAAATTCATCCAGAATAAAGTACTCTTCAGAGGCTATTCCCAGAAAATTCTAGATATACCTACATTTTATTTGTCAGGTAAATATCTTTAATATACGAAATTTTAATCAAAATCGTTTGAGCCATTTTTGAGAAAATAAAAATTTTCGAAAAAACTTTCATGTAAAGTGTAGTTGGGGTGGGGGATTTTCTCAAAATCTTCGTGACGCATCCCTGAAAGATACTTAACTTCAATACCAAGTTTGGTATTTTACTGACTTTTCGTTTTTGAGTTATCGTGTTTACGGACGCACACACACACGGACCTTTTTCCGAAAATGCTTTTTTTAGATAAAGGGGACCATAAAACATATTTCCGGTAAAATCTTGGTATCGAATTTTTGGGTGGTGTGCTATACCTTCTCTCTACACTATGTACATAGTACGTATAAAGTAAAAATATACAATTATTTTGCAAACCATGTTTTCGATGTAATAGATGTCCCATTACAGTTGCAATTGCAACACAGGAGTACTTCTTAAAACAACAATGAAACATTTGCAACTTTACCAAATGTTGTCAGCCAATATATTTCCCAAATTGAGTGTGTTTGCAGGTCATATTGTTGTAATGCTAAATATATAATATATCTTGTAATGTTTAATATATATTATAATATATAAGCATTTCGTTTCTAAATTGATCTATACTAAGAGTAATACACGCTTGATACCCTTATATCAATACTGCGTCTCTTTGTGTCTACAATTAAGCCTGACATTCATAAATTAGTGTCGAAAATTCTACTATACGGACGAAAAAATAATTGTAAAACCTCATTTGAAGAAGAAAGACTGTAAGACATGGTTTAGTACTCGGCAATTCACCTTTCAAGTTTGTTTGTTTGTTTGTTTGCTTGCTTAACGCCCGCTTTTTCTGCATATGGCACCACAGATGATGATACCGATAATACAAGGAATGAAGATGGAGCACCAGTGGGTTGCAATAGCAGATGAAACCGGAGCACCCGGAAAAAGCCTACCCCTGCGTCGCTTTGTCCACCGCCCACATGCGGCCGCTTTGGTGAGAGGCGAGTGGTCTGACCACTCGGCCATTGCGCGGCTCCTTCAAGTTACGCCACTGTTGTACTTTTCTTGCCGATCAACAGTCTTGATAACAGCTCTATTTGGAATGAACAGAATTCGCCTCCGTTTATTAGCTACCCAGACCGGGCCTAGATAATTGGGATAGCCTATTTTCTTATGTGTTATTATGTAAACTATGGTGTAATATCGGTTTGACCGTTGAAATCCACATACAGGGATTAAATCTCTCTAAAAGGCTTTTAGAGTGCAGTTTTGTGAGTTAAAGGTTGCCCTTTACAAATACAATATCAATTATTCATCTGAAATGAAAAATAATTAAAAAATAACCGAAAGTTTTCGGTTACAGTGTAATTATGTTGTAAATAAACGTAAACGCACCGTGTATCGTATAAATGCTAATATTTCGTTCTTTATCTCCCAAGCTTGAACCGAAATTAAACAAATGGCATTATGCGTTCTTAAATTATATCTGAGATCATAAAGCAAAACGGCGGACGGTAAGCCATGCAGCTTAATGCGCTTCGAAAATTATGTAAAAATTCTCTCTGGAATATTAATGAACCTGCCTGTGCCACTTCATAAATTTTATTTTCTACATCTTCCCCTAGGGTAGAGAAATATTGCGCAGAGAGAGAATGGAATAATTGTATAATTTCTAGATCTTCAAAATGGGTCTTAAAATTTTGGTCAAAATAAATTTGAGAAAGAAGAATGAAATGCATATTGAATTTTCTATAATAAATTGTGAAGTTGCGTTTGTTCAAATTTCATTTAACCTATATCACTGTGAAAATGTAAGATAAAAAAACATAAACTACAGGAAACTAACATATCTCGGTAAAATACTACGCAGTTAGTAAGCTTGAAATATTCGCTGTTTTTCTCACATTTTTAATCAGTATACTTTAGGATTATTAAGGCAGAATATAGCTTTTCTTAATGAAAAATCTGATGTGTTATTCTCACATGACTTTATCTGGTTGCTCTAAAAACAATCTTTTTACAAAAAGTTATTCTTGTTTCCTCACCATGCTAATCGAGAATAAGCAGAATGTTTCTATTAGTCAGTTCCTTAAACGTAGAATACACTACGCGATAGTGAAATGTTTTAAAAGCTGTCTGTCATTTTGCGATTGTCATTCTAAATCGCTTCTTTGCTTGGCCAGGAATATAATAAAAGAAAACCGGACACTCGCTGTCTGAGAAAAGTATCGGTACCTTACAATTGAAACCATAACAAGGAATATCTCGGAAAAAGTTACCCCCAAAACAGATATGTAAAGGACATAAATGGTATGTTATGATGAGATGTACATTTTTGTGCAGTACGTTTTTGGCAATCTCTTACGGTTTAACAGTTAAGCAAAATTTGGCAAAATTCATCCAGAATAAAGAGGTCTTCAGAGGCTATGCCCAGAAAATTCTTTTATCTTTAATATACGGTATTTTAATCAAAATCGTGGTCATTTTTGAGAAAATCAACATTTTAGAAGATGTTTCCATGTATAGGGTAGTTTGGGGCGGGAAGATTTTCCTCAAAACCTTCTTGTCGCATCCTTGGAAGATACTAAACTTATTTAAATGTTTGGTATTTTACCGACTTTTCGTTTTTGAGTTATCGTGTTCACAGACACACTGACACACGGACCTTTTTCTAAAAATGTTTTTTTATATACCCTAAAACACCTATTTCCGAAGAATTCTCGGTATCGAATTCTTGGATGAAATGCAATACCTTCTTTATACACTGTCTACATACTGTGTAGAGGCAGTAAAACTCTCCCGTTCTGTAGGAAAAACATTCCGGCAATTGAAACTGGCAAGCTGGTCTTAGGTCTGTTTCCATGAGCTCATGTAAATGCCATTAATCAGATACTCAAATGGGCTATAATTCCCTTTTGAGCATGTTATTCATCTTGGTAAAGCGATGTTGTGCAGACAGATGTGCGGAGAACGATGGATTTTTTCGGGAGTAAAGATCCGTAGCATGGCTTCCTTCGGAAGGAAAGTAAAGCCGTTGGTCCCGTGCATAAAAAATACCTCAATCCTGATAAAAGAGGCCTCTGAGCAAAATAAAGCGGTCTTTCTTCCCCAGTTTGGAATTGGCAACCACAATAGTTAAAGAACCTTCATAAATAAAACTGCATTTCCATTTTTACAGTGATCTGTCTCCAAGATGACTGTGAAGAACAGTAATTTTGATTTTGAAAGGATGGTTCTTATTTAGAACATCGTAATAATAATAATAATAATAATAATAATAATAATAATAATAATAATAATAATAATACCCCGCCTTTCTGTAGCCATATCGGCGGCACTTCACTTTTCAAATGTATTGCCTATCGGCATGGAAAATGAAATGAAATGGCCTGTTATTTATGGACGTTCTTTAACTGCTTTGGTTCTCAGCGTCCCGTTCTATATTGGGCGTGAAAGTTCGCTTAATTTTGCTCAGAGGCCTCTCTTATCAGGCTTGAGGTTCTTTTACGTGCCGTAAATCTACGACACGGGGCCCACAGCTTTACTTCCCTTCCGAAGGAAGCCATGCTAAGTATTTTTACGCCCGAAAAAATCCATCGTCCTCCGCCGGGTTTGAACCCGCGACCTTGGGTATATTGCCTATCGGCAATGGTATAATAAACTCATATACAGCAGTTATCCTTGGAGTTTTATTTCTTTTAGGTTTTATACATAAGGTCACAGACATTCATACTTTCAGATTCTGGTGGCGGACACAGAATTATCTATCTTGGCTAGAGAAAAATTTCCGCCGCCCAACCGAAATCCAAGTGCACTGGCGACTGAGATACGGGGTTTTTATTATTATTAATATTATTAATGTCAAGATTGTGATCCAAATATTTCATCCATTCTGTTATTCAGGCCATGGAATATTTTTTCCTTTATCTTAACTGCTTCAACAAGTTAAAATCTATGCGGTAAGAACGAAAATCTATGCGGTAAGAACGAAGGTGTAGCCGGTCCCCATGGCCGCGCTCGCTAAAGCGTCTCGCTTTGGTGCTTCGTGGGCAGGGGATCGTGGGTTCGAGTCCCGCCTTGGGCATGGATGTTATATGTTTGTGCAATGTGTATATGTTTGTAAAAGAAACAGTAAAACCAGTAAACCAGTAATATCAGTAAAACCTACGGGAGGAAATGTAAATAGGGATACAGTACCGGAGTCCTGATCAGACTCCGTTACTGTTAAAAAAAAAAAAAAAAAAAAAAAAAAAAGGTGTAAAGCCTGTTTACTTTGTCTAAATCGTATGTGTACAATGTTCGTAGTAGATAGAAAAGGTATTATATTTTACCCAAAATTTCTATATCAAGATTCCTCCGAAAATAAATGTTTTGAAATCCCCCAAGTCCGAAAAAAGCTATTTACTTGATATTTAAGTTTAGTATATTTCTAGGATGCGACACCAATATTTTCAAAAAAATCCCCCAACCCAAAACTAACCTTTACATTGAAAATTTGTTGGAAGCGTTTTTCTTAAAAATGTCTCTAACGATTTAGATTAAAATACCTATAGCTAATTACATTACAAATAAACTGTATATTCTGAACTTTCCGGGAATAGCCTCTAAAGACCTCTTTATTTTGTATGAATTTTACAGAATTTTGCATGACTATTAAGCCGTAAGAGATAGACAAAACTTACAAAATTGTCGATCTCGTTAAAACACACAATTTGTGTCATATACGAGTATGTTTTTTATATAGAGCTGACCGTTTCTTAAATGTTCCTTTTTATTGGTTTCAATTTTAAACTACTTAAAACTTTTCTCAAAGAGAAGTGACGTTTCGTTTCATCTCTCTTGTTTTTTTGAAGGCCATGCAAAGCGAGCGGAACTTCATTGTTTCACGTAGGATCAGTTTTTGAAAGATTTGACTATCAATTTAGCTTAGTGTAATCACTTGTGTTCCTTCTACTTACAAGGAAACAAGTAATGAGGTAATTTCTGCTAATGTTTGCCTTGATTAGCATGTCGTAGATAAAAGAATAATCTTCTGTAAGGAAATTGTTTGTGTAACAACTAGAGTGAGTCATGTGGATGGAATACATAAGATTTTTACTTTCTCTAGCCCCATATGTGCAATATACATAGAGATAGAGAAGGTATTGTAATGCACCCAAAAATTCGATACCGAGATTTCACCGGAAATATATGTTTTGAGGTTCCCTGAGTCCGAAAAACGCATTAAAAAAAAGTCCGTGTATATAGGTGTGTGTGTGTGTGTGTGTCTGTCTATCTGTCTATGTGTGTGTATGTGGACAGCATAGCCCCAAAACGAAAAGACCGTAAAATACCAAACTTGGTATTTAGGTTTAGTATCTTCCAAAGATGCGACACGAAGATTTCCAAAAAAAATCCCTCCAATACAAACTACCCTTTACATGGAAAAATTTTCGAAAATTTTTATTCTCTTAAAAATGCCACTTATTTTTGGTTAATTTTATATAAACTGGAAACTATTAGGAATATACGAAAACTAGAACAAAAATCTGATGTGTTTAACTCACATGACTTTCTCTAGCTGCTCTACAAACGTCATACAAAAGATTAAATGTTCTTTGTACACAATGCTAATCGAGATAAATATTAGCAGAATGTTATTACTTAGTTCCTTATAAGTAGAACGGAATAAGGGGATTCACTATGCCAAAGTGATTGTCAAATATTTTAAAAGTTATCGTTATGCGATTGTCATTGCAAATGACTTCTTTGTTTGGCCAGGAGCAGAACAAAAGATAAACGGACACTTTCTGTCTGAGAAAAGTTTAAGTGCTTCACAATTGAAACCAATAACAAGGAATATCTCGGAAACGGTTACCTCCACAACAAAAACGTAAAGGACATAAATTGTGTGTTTTGTCGTGACGTACATTTCTTGTGCAGCGAGTTTTTTTCTATCTGTTACGGTTTCGCATCCCTGGAAGATACTGATCTTAAATACCAACTTTAGTACACACACATACACTCTCTCTCTCTCTCTCTCTCTCTCTCTCTCTCTCTCTTACCCATAACATGTATTTCCAGTGAAATCTCTGTATCGGATTTTACGGTGCATTACAATACACTGTGTACTGTGTACTGTACACTATGTACATAGGAAGTGTAGAGAAAGTAATAAGGCAAACGGAACTTTGATGTGGTTGAGGGAGGGATCTTCATAATAATATAGCAGTTTTCATTTTTAGTTAGGTATCCTATTCTGACATGCATGGGCGTGGACAGACTTGCGGAGCTTTAGGAGGGGACCTCTAAATGTTCATTTCGTTAAAGTCAAAATGGCGATATTTTAAGTGGATTATAATACCTTATCTACCTAGGTGAGCTGAGAAAGTAAAAAATCTTGTGTACATGACTCTCTCTACATCTCTGCAACAAATTATACTTAAAAAGCTTATACTTCTATTTACTTCATGCTAATCAGAAAAAAATAGCAGAATTATTACTTGCTTCCTTGTAATTAGAAGCGAAATAGGGTTAAAGTGATAGTCAAAAGCTGGTTGCTATGTTACTGAAGTTCCTTTGTACTGTTCCGCAGTTGACAATTTCCTGTATGAGAAAAGTATAAGTTTTTAAAAGCAGAAACCAAAAACAGAGAATGTCTCAAAAACGATGAACTCCACAAAAAAATGTATATAACATAAACTGTGTGTTTTAACGTGCTCTATATTATTCATATAGTAAGTTTTTTTCCATCTCTTACGGTTTAGCAGTAATTCAAAATTCCGTAAAATTCTTCCAGAATAAAGTACTCTTCAGAGGCTATTCCCAGATATACATTTTATTTGTGAGGTAAATAGCTTTAATATACGATATTTTAATTAAAATCATTAGCCATTTTTCATAAAATCAAAACTTTCGAAAAAAGTTCCATGTAAAGGGTAGTTGGGGGTGGGAGGATTTTTCTCAAAATCTTCCTGTCGCATCCGTGGAAGATAACTAAACTTAAATACCAAGTTTGGTATTTTATTGACTTTTCGTTTTTGAGTTATCGTGTTCACAGACACACGGGCACACACACACACACACACACACACACATGGACCTTTTTTCGAAAATGCTTTTTTAGATAAAGGGGACCCTAAAACATATATTTCCGGTGAAATCTCTGTATCGCATTTTTGGATGGAGTGCAATACTTTCTCTAACACTATGTACATAGTACGTATAGAGAAAGTAAAATGCAATCTCCAAACTTCTAAATTGATCCTATAGAAAACAAAAGCAATAAATATCCATGGAGGCGCCTTTTTGCTTTGATATAATTTTAATCGGTTTGATTGCAAAGCTAGGCACTTAATTTTTGGTTCTAATTGTTAAACCTTTTTTATTTGAAAAGTTTTTATTGCAACTCTGAATAATTGCTCTTGGCAACGAGACCATCTGTATATCACACAGGGTATATTTCCGTGATACAAGGGAGGGTTACGCAATGCGTCGTGACATCGTTTAAGGGCCTGGGTGCTGCCATTTGGTCTTGTGCAGGGCCACACCCCCTCACACATACATACATATATATGAAATACATGTTTTGAGGTTCCCTGAGTCCGAAAAACGCATTAAAAAAAAGTCCGTGTATATAGGTGTGTGTGTGTGTGTGTGTGTGTGTGTGTGTCTGTCTGTCTATCTGTCTATGTGTGTGTATGTGGACAGCATAGCCCCAAAACGAAAAGACCGTAAAATACCAAACTTGGTATTTAGGTTTAGTATCTTCCAAAGATGCGACACGAAGATTTCCAAAAAAATCCCTCCAATACAAACTACCCTTTACATGGAACAAATTTCGAAAATTTTGATTTTCTTAAAAATGGCTCTAACGATTTTGATTAAAATCCCGTACATTAAAGCTATCTATGTCCGAAATAAAATGTATATCTAGAATTTTTTGGGAATAGCCTCTGAAGACCTCTTTATTCTGGATGAATTTTGCCGAATTTTGCCTAACTGCTAAACCGTAACAGATAGAAAAAAACTCGCTGCACAAGAAATGTACATCACGACAAAACACACAATTTATGTCCTTTACGTTTTTGTTGTGGAGGTAACCGTTTCCGAGATATTCCTTGTTATTGGTTTCAATTGTGAAGTACTTAAACTTTTCTCAGACAGAATGTGTCCGTTTATCTTTTGTTCTGCTCCTGGCCAAACAAAGAAGTCATTTGCAATGACAATCGCAAAACGATAGCTTTTAAAATATTTGACAATCACTTTAGCATAGTGAATCCCCTTACTCCGTTCTACTTATAAGGAACTAAGTAATAACATTCTGCTAATATTTATCTCGATTAGCATTGTGTACAAAGAACATTTAATCTTTTGTATGACGTTTGTAGAGCAGCTAGAGAAAGTCACATGAGTGTAATACGTCAGATTTTTGTTCTAGTTTTCGTATATTCCTAATAGTTTCCAGTTTATATAAAATTAACCAAAAATAAGTGGCATTTTTGAGAGAATAAAAATGTTCGAAAAGTTTTCCATGTAAAAGGTACTTAGGGGTGGGAGGATTTTCTTGATAATCTTTGTTTCGCATCCCTGGAAGATACTGATCTTAAATACCAACTTTAGTACACACACATACACTCTCTCTCTCTTACCCATAACATGTATTTCCAGTGAAATCTCTGTATCGGATTTTACGGTGCATTACAATACCTTCTCTGTACACTATGTACATAGGAAGTGTAGAGAAAGTAATAAGGTAAACGAACTTTGATGTGGTTGAGGGAGGGATCTTCATAATAATATAGCAGTTTTCATTTTTAGTTAGGTATCCTATTCTTACATGCATGGGCGTGGACAGACGTGCGGAGCTTTAGGAGGGGACCTCTAAATGTTCATTTCGTTAAAGTCAAAATGGCGATATTTTAAGCGGATTATAATACTTTATCTGCCTAGGTGAGCTGAGAAAGTAAAAAATCTTGTGTACCATTCACATGACTTTCTCTACATCTCTGCAACAAATTATACTTAAAAAGCTTATACTTCTATTTACTTCATGCTAATCAGAAAAAATAGCAGAATTATTACTTGCTTCCTTGTAATTAGAAGCGAAATAGGGTTAAAGTGATAGTCAAAAACTGGTTGCTATGTTACTGAAGTTCCTTTGTACTGTTCCGCAGTTGACAATTTCCTGTATGAGAAAAGTATAAGTTTTTAAAAGCAGAAACCAAAAACAGGGAATGTCTCAAAAACGATGAACTCCACGAAAAGAATGTATATAACATAAACTGTGTGTTTTAACGTGCTCTATATTATTCATATAGTAAGTTTTTTTCCATCTCTTACGGTTTAGCAGTAATTCAAAATTTCGTAAAATTCTTCCAGAATAAAGTACTCTTCAGAGGCTATTCCCAGATATACGTTTTATTTGTGAGGTAAATAGCTTTAATATACGATATTTTAATCAAAATCATTAGCCATTTTTCAGAAAATCAAAACTTTCGAAAAAAATTCCATGTAAAGGGTAGTTGGGGGTTGGAAGATTTTTCTCAAAATCTTCCTGTCGCATCCGTGGAAGATAACTAAATTTAAATATCAAGTTTGGTATTTTAATGACTTTTCGTTTTTGAGTTATCGTGTTCACAGACACACGGACACACACACACGCACAAACATGGACCTTTTTCCAAAAATGCTTTTTTAGATAAAGGGGACCCTAAAACATATATTTCCGGTGAAATCTCTGCATTTTTGGATGGAGTGCAATACTTTCTCTAACACTATGTACATAGTACGTATAGAGAAAGTAAAAATGCAATCTCCAAACTTCTAAATTGATCCTATAGAAAACAAAAGCAATAAATATCCATGGAGGCGCCTTTTTGCTTTGATATAATTTTAATCGGTTTGATTGCAAAGCTAGGCACTTAATTTTTGGTTCTAATTGTTAAACCTTTTTTATTTGAAAAGTTTTTATTGCACTGTGAATAATGGCTCTTGGCAACGAGACCATCTGTATATCACACAGGGTATATTTCCGTGATACAAGGGAGGGTTACGCAATGCGTCGTGACATCGTTTAAGGGTCTGGGTGCTGCCATTTGGTCTTGTGCAGGGCCACACCCCCTCACACATACATACAGAAGCACTTGAGAATCTGAAAGAGTAACGGAGTAGTCGCAGAATCGATATTTCGATATCTGGAACGCAAGCAACATTCAGCGCCCCTCAATGATCATTGCTTGTTGATTAAAGTGCTTGGAAAACCACCAAATGTTTCTCTTCCTGTCTGGGTCGTCGACTATCCAAAAGAAAACACTTCCGTTTTCTGGGGTTTTAGGGATATTGTCACCGTTCCTTCGGATCCTTTAGGTCAGTCACTGGATATCTGTCCTAGTTTGGGAATATCTTTCATCTGTGATCTTCGAAGTCAATAATTACTCCATACCTCTCAGAAAAATCTGATGTGTTATACTCATATGACTTTCTCTAGCTGTTCTAAAACAAACTTCTTAGAAAATATTATTCTTCTTTCTACACAATGCTAATCGAGATAAACACTAGCAGAATGTTCTTATTACTTAGTTCCTTATAAGTTGAAGGGAACTAAGGGAATAATCTAGTCTAAAGTGATAGTCAAATGCTTTAAAAGCTGTCGTTATGCCACTGTCATTGCAAATCGCTTCTTTGCTTGGCTAAGAGTACAACAAAAGAAAAACGGACACTTCCTGTCTGGAAAGAGTATAAGTATTTTAAAACTCAAGCCAATAACAAGGAATATCTTGGAAACGGCCAACTCTACAACAAAAATGCATATGACATAAATTGTGTGTTTTAACAAGATCAATATTTTTGTGTAGTAAGTTTTTGTCTATCTCTTACGGTTTAAGCGTTGCACAAAATTCGGCAAAACTCATCCAGAATAAAGAGGTCTTCAGAGGTTATTCCCAAATAAATTTAAGATATACATTTTATTTGGAATGTAAATATCTTTATTAAACGGGATTTTTTTATCAAAATCGTTACATCCATTTTTGACAAAATGAAAATTTTCGAACATTTTTACATAGTGTAATTTGTGGTGGGGGGATTATCTTGAAAATCTTCGTGTCGCATCCTTGGAAAATACTAAACCTAAATACCAAGTTTGATATTTAACGGACTTTTCGTTTTTGAGCTATGCTGTCCAGACACTCGCACACTCGGACCTTTTTCTAAAAATGTTTTTTTTTTCGAATCGGAAGACATCAAAATATATATATTTCCGGTAAAATCTCGACATCAAAGTTTTGGGTGGTCTACAATACCTTCTCTATCCACTATGTACATTGTACAGGTGGGCTAGAGAAAGTAAAAATACATACGCTGCAATTACACTGCATACTTTTTATTTTATTCCGCTCGGCGCTCGTGGGCGAAGAATGGAGCGAGCAATAAGCAGAGTAACTAACTGTACATAACCAAGTGTAGAAGTACAAACTATGCTTAGCCGTTTATGGTAATTATGTTTTAGGTAAATTAAAAAGCATGAATTTCTCTAACTTTTCTTACAAAAGATTATCTTTTTATGTACGCCATTCTAATCGAGATAATGCTTAACAGAAATGGTTGTATTACTTGCTTCCTTGTAAGTAGAAGCGAAACAAGGGAGTACCATAGGTCAAAAGCTGCTTGCCATGTGACTGAAGTTCCTTTGTTTATATGCGCAGCAGTTGACACATACCTGTAAGAGAGAAGAGTTTTTTGAAGCTGTAACCAAAAAACAAAGAAGTCTCAAAAATGATAAACTCCACGAAAAAAAGTATATAACATAAATTGTGTGTTTTAACGTGCTCTATATTTTTCGTGTAGTAAGTTTTTGTCCATTTCTTAAGGTTTAGCAGTTATTCAAAATTTCGCAAAATCTATCCAGAATAAAGTACTCTTCAGAGGCTATTCCCAGAAAATTCAGGATATACATTTTATCTGTCAGGTAAATATCTTCAGTATACGATATTTTAATCAAAATCGTTAGAGCCATTTTCGAAAAATGTTCCATGTCGCATGGGATGGGGGTATTTTTCTCAAAATGTTCGTGTCGCGTCCTTGGAAGATATTAGTCTTTTCGTTTTTAAGTTATCGTGTTCACAGACACACGGACACACACACGGACCTTTTTCTGAAAATACTTTTTTTGGATACAGGAGACCCTAAAACATATATTTCCGGTGAAATCTCGGTATCGAATTTTTTGGTGGAGTGCAATACCTTCTCTATACACTATGTACATAGTACGTATAGAGAAAGTAAAAATCGAGTATACCGTTCACATGACTTTCTCTATATCTCAGCAACAAATTATTATTAAAAAGATTATGCTTCTATTTACTTCATGCTAATCGAGAAAACATCAGCAGAAACAGTCCTATTACTTGCTTCCTTGTAAGCAGAAGCGATATAAGGGAGTAGCATAGGTTAAAGAGATAACCAAAATCTGGTTACAATGTGACTGAAGTTCCTTTGTTTGTATGGGCAGGACAAGTTGACACATTTTAAACTCAACAGGAATAAATGTAAGGTGCGGTAAAATTGACTTCATATTTTGGCAAATAATTTCAAAATCGTAACATATCCCTATAAAATAACCTTATTTTAACAAAATGACATATATGTGTGCACGAGTTCGAAGATAGTTTGTGCTAATTACATTCCCAACCAATCACGAAAATTGCAAACTTTTGAATTATTTTATCTAGATTTTGCGTTGACTAAATTCAAGAAATGAACTGTAATGAGAGGGTTTACCCTTAAAAACTGGAAACGTTCAGAATGACTGTCCGCACTACTTAATGTTTAGCAATTTTGATTAACTTGTGCCTGATTGCGGCATTTGTTCCGTTGCATCCTGCGTGCAGTCTGTGTTGCATTGATGAACATGTTTTTTTTCATTTGTATAGCCCCCTTTAACTTCAATGGTCATATCGGGGGCTTTGACTTGTGAAACTACTCGTATTACTGTAGGTTAGAACATTAGGTAAATCATTATTATATTACTAAACACACGCACATTCACTCTCACATTCATACTTCCAGACTCTGTGGGGGGATAGGGAATAAATCCGTTAAAGAAAAATTCCCCGCCCCAGCCGGGAATCGAACTCGGGACCTCCGGTTGAGAAGTCAGCTCGCTGACCACTCGACCACGGAGGCAGTCACGAACATGTCTTATACTGTCCAGAATCGTAAAAATGCGCGCTCAGTGGACGCTACATAAAATCTTGGCGAATGATAACTTTTCAGGTTATGTTTGTTCTTCAGTTTTACTTCATTATGTTAATGTTCAATTTTCATTGAGAATTATCCCTTCCTTATTCCTTCACTGTAACAATTACGAAAAGATATCTTCCTATACCTTCCCAATTAGCTATGGTTCTGCAAATTCTTCTCTAAGGAATTTCATTCAGAAACGTTACGTACTCATATACGTACTATATTAATATGCATATAGTACTATATTATTATGTATATGTGCATATATAATATGCATATACGTACTACATACTCGTATGATGTTTATATTTATATGCAAAGAAATCTGCATGTCTTCTTTTTTCTTAGCAGTGTCACTGTCTCAGAAACTACAAAAATGCTGTGTAACTTACATTTTAATAAACCATGCATCATCCTCTCCACCACATTGTGTTTACAATCGATACTGTTAGTGCAGACGGCACAGGGATGTTAGTGTTGAAGTGCAAGTGTGAGATAAACTCAGTGTAGAAGATGGCCGGAAGAAACCGACAGGCTGTGGCGTATAGGATCAACAGAGGGAAGCAGTACCATTGTTGTGGCGGCAACAGCAACTTCTGCGCCCTGTACAACAATAACAACGGCGAGGACCCCATGCCCATCTACCTGGACGAAGCCATACTGCACAGGATCGCGTTCACGGTGTGGCACACGGCCTTGCACCTCGAGCACCAGGTGTGTTATCGATTCCTTACATCGCCTCACTTCCAGGTCAATGTCCCTCAAGATATCCCCTTTAAATGTTGGTACTCAGTGTGCAACCACTAAGTATGCGCTAACGAGCAGGGATCTTCTCCGCAAAGAGCTCTAAAAGCAAGGGGATTAAAAGTCACTAGAAAGTTACTAGATTCTGGTTAGCAATTTTAAATGAACAGAACTGTGTTATGGATTAACATAGGATACAGTATTTAGAACTTATGAAAAGAAACTAAGAAAATCCTTACTTTTTTAAATACTGCACGCACTAAAATTATATTCTGTATATTAATCTATCTACGTCTAGGTGCAACAAAATGACCCTCTATTAAAAACCAGCAGTGATTTGTCTCAGTAAGTTTTCCACATGTATTAATACACTATTTCATTCAGGCCTCGTCACCTCTTCAATGTTTGCTTTAAAAAAAATGAAACAATGAGCAATGCTGTGTTCTATATAAAAACACTTATTCCTAAATTGAAGACATAACTTTCTACACTAGGTATATTTTTAGGGATATTATGTCTTCTGTCCTGTAGAGTTCAAGTTCAAAATTTGGTTGGGTGCTTTTACCTGAATAAGTTTTGTATTTGTGTTTCGAAGAGCACTGGGCTGCTTGAGCTTCAGTTTATCCATTTTATTTGTCTCCTTTGCAGACATATTTGTCAAAAACCTAAAGGAAGGAAACAAAAATAAAAGAAACAATTAGCATGCTTACAACACACATTTTAATATTAAGATTTATAGCAATAATAATAACAATAATACTCTTCATAGTACCACAAAGTAATTCATTGTTACACTATGTTAAATAATTTCCAAAGAAATAATTCACAAAACCCAATAAACCCTATTCCCTGAAAAAGTATCAGCACAAATTTAGTTCTTTATGTTTTTGTTTAATGGACAGTAGATCTATGTGCATCTTCAACTTATAATCCAATGTTTAATAAAACTAGTTACCAAGTGTAAGCAAAATATTTTATACAAATGATGAGATTTAGCAATTTAGTTCCTTAGCATTAGCAAGCCTCATAATGCCCTTTTGTCAAATGAACAGATTTAAGGTGTATTTTTGGGTATGTTCCAGCAATATTCTATCTATATACGAACAGAAGTTAGTAATATTTGTGCAATAATAGCTGAGAAAATGTTAAATAAGTTTAGAACTTATTGTTAAAAATCTGATGTAATCCATTCACATGACTTTCTCTATATCTCGCAACAAATTTTTGTTAAAAAGTTTTTGCTTCTATTTACTTCATGCTAAGTGAGAAAAAATGAGCAGAAATAGTCTTTTTTACTTGCTTCCCTGTAAGTAGAAGGGAAATAAGGGAGTAACATAGGTTAAAGTGATAGCAAAAGATGGTTGCTATGTGACTAAAGTTCCTTTGTTTGTACGGACAGGAGTTGACAAATTCCTATATGAGAAAAGTATAAGTTTTTTAAGGCTGAAACAAAAAACAAGGATTATCTAAAAATTATCAACTCCACAAAAAAAATGTATATAACATAAATTGTGTGTTTTAATGTGCTCTACATTTTTGTGTGGTAAGTTTTTGTCTATCTCTTACGGTTTACCAGTTGCAAAAAATTCCGTAAAATTCATCCAGAATAAAGTAATCTTTAGAGGCTATGCCCAGAAAATTCAAGATATACATATTATATGTCAAGTATATATCTTTTAATATATGATACTTTAATCAAAATCGTTAGAGCCATTTTTTAGAAAATCAAAATTTTCGAAATTTTTTCCATGTGAAGGGTAGTTGGGGATGGGGGGATTTTCTTGAACATTTTCGTGTCGCATCCTTGGAAGATACTGAACTTAAGTACCAAGTTTGGTGTTTAACGGTCTTTTCCTATTTGAGCTATGCTACCCAAAGACACACAGACAGACACACACACACACACACACACACACACACACAGCCAGACACACACGCAGATTTTTCTAAAAATGCTTTTTTTTTTTTTTTTTGGATTCAGGTGGTTTCAAAACTTGTATTTCCGGTGAAATCTCGGTATCGAATTTTTGGGTATAATGCAATACCTTCTCTATACACTATGTACATAGTACGTGTAGAGAAAGTAAAAAAAGTGGTTTAGTTAAAGCGGATAGTTCAGTGTGTAATCTCGTGGTGTGCTCAGTTTGATGGTAGCTTTTACAGACTGGTTGGTATCTTAGACTTAGTAATAAGAATATTTTGATTATGTTTTAAATATTCCTGGCAAGTACAGTCCTGGACAACAAAATTCAGCAAATTGATGACTCGTTTTCGCAGTGTCTATTAAAGGATGAAGTGTGGAGCGTTCAAAGTGTTTTGCTGCTTTACATATTCCTTGTGTGTTTACAGTTAAAAAAAGAAGTTTCTCGTTTTATGTTTTAATAATTACATACTTTTACAAAACAATATTGTGTGTTCCATTCACATGAGTTTCACTACCTGTTCTACAAACTGTTCTTACAAAAGAATATTAATTTATCGACATGCCAATCGAGACAAGCATTAGCAGTAACTGTCATATTATTTTCTTCCTTCTTAGCAAAAGGAAAATAAGGGAATACACAAGGCTAAAGCGATAGTCAAGTCGTCTAAAAACCGGTCTTTATGTGAACAATTGAAGTAAAACAAAAGAGATAAAACGAAAGATGCCTTCCCTTTTGAAAAAAAGGTTATGTAATTTACAATTGAAACCAATAACAAGGAGTATCTCGGAAATGGCCAACTCTATCAAAAAAAACTGTTAATAACACAGGTATGTGTTTTAACAGTCTGCATTTTTGTGTAGTAAAGTTTTTTTTCTATCTCTTACGGCTTACCAGTTATATAAAATTCACCCAGAATGAAGAGGTCTTCAGAGGCTGTTCTCTGAAAATTCAAGAAACACAGTTTATTTGTGATGTAAATATCTTTAATATACGGCAGTTAAATCAAAATCGTTACAGCCTTTTTGGAGAATAACATTTTCAAAAATTTGTATATGTGAAGGGTAGATTGGGTTGGGGAGATTTTCTTGAAAATCTTTGTGTCGTATCCTTGGAAGACACAAAACTTAAATACTAAGTTTGGTGTTTAACGGTCTTTTCGTTTTTGAGCTATGCTGTTCAAAGGCGCACACACACACACACACAGGTATTTTTTTTTTTAAAAAATCTGTTATTTTTTATTCAGGGGACCTCAAAATATGTTTCTAGTGAGATCTCGACAAGTTTTGGTTGGAATACAATAAAGTAGAGAAAGTAATATACTACATAACCAAACCAATATCTTTAAATAAAAGGTTGCAACATTTGACAACAAAGAAATTGTAAAAGTTTATTAAAGACATGCCTGACCTGTACAGAGAAAATGAACCATTTGCAATAAAAGTAAATAACCAAACCATTATCTTTGAATAAAAAGTCATTCTAAATGTTGCAACATTTGTAATCAAAGAAATTGTAAAACTTAACTAAAGATATACCCAACCTGTACAGAGAATGAACCATTTATAATAAAAAGAAATAAATTTTGTTTTAAAACGAGGCACATTAAACTATTAAAATAAATAAACTCAAACTGAATTGTAAGACGAACAATAACCTGAATGTTTCACATTTCTCCCCTTTTATATAACATGTAAATTAAACAGTTCTTTTGATACTTCTGCATTGTTGACACAGCACTGCATTAAACAAGAATGAACCCCTTAAACAAGAATGTTTAGGATCTTCTTTTGATAGTTTTTTAAATAAGTGAAGCAAAGTACACTTAACGTGCAAGCTTGTCTCGTTTTGTGTTTCATAGTGCTCATTATAAATTCATTCACACTACTTCGCGTAAAAGCAGGGATAAAAATAGAACTACTTTCTAGAAGAAATGTTATGTTCTTGGTGTAATGTAAACAAGAGTTAGTGTGCAGAAGATGCTTGTGCTCTTCGTGAAACTGTATCTAAAAGTTAACATAGTTTTAAATTTCTCATACTTTGAAGTTATACTAAAATACATTCATATTTCATACTTTGATAAAAATATCAATTATATAGCAACAAATGTCAAGAAATATTGTAATAAATCAAATAATACAGGCTGTTTTGGGTATAACAGTAGTGTAATTTGCGGACTTATAATTTTACTTACTAAGAGTAGTGTATTTTCAAGTTGGCTAGTACCCCTAAGTGGGCGTGCCACACACATACATGTTTCTTTTCCCTAAAACCGCGAGTCGGAAGGCGTAACCTTGAGTGATCGGGCCTACCGTAACGAATCTTGTATCGGAATTGAATCTGAATGCTTTCTGCAAGGCCAATGATCCCACACTACCTAGGCCGAAAAACGTGGAAGCGAAACGGATAGTCTATAGTAAAAGGCGTTCATTTCACCATGCAAGGTACATCGGATAGTAAATTATGTGTTAGGTTTGTGGAAAAGCTTTTAGACAACAGAAAAAACAACTAATACACCGAAATGGATACACATCAAAGTGTCGTAAAAATATCTGTATAATTACCACTTACATCGTGCATATTTATATCATCAAATATAAATTTGAAAGAGTTAAGAGTTTTGCTTGCTTATCAATTATCATCGATGAAATTAATGATGTGGGAGAAGAAAGAAACCAAGGAATACAGGGCGTAAATTTATGTATTTCTGGAGTATTTTAAATCGAAAGTTCCCCATAAAACCGGCATTAGAATCTATTAAACACTGGTTAAATCAGTGAAGTGAACGTGGGTTATAAGAAGATATGATATCTGGGTCGGAGTATTTGTGGTCTATTTAAGCAGCACTAGAAGTGAAACTTCAAATTTCTATAGTTATATATAGATTTCTCTGAAAATATTACAATGACTGTATTGCTGTTATGTTAATATTAATACCAAATTACATACAAATTAAGTAAATGCTTTGTGAGACGCTAATTAATTCATAAATGTTATTGTGTACATATATTGCATAATAAAAATGTTACGCGCGTCTCAGTACTGAGAAAATTGGTTGACATTTTCTAAATTGGAGCTGTGAACTACACACCAAAACTTTAAATGATGATATTTTAATAACTTTTATTACTTGTAATTAATTTAAACGAAAGCTGAGATGCGTGGAACATTTTGAAAGCGCTAAAATGTAGTTTTGAGATAAATGCTGTTAACTGAAATAGTATACTAAGAAATGGGTATATAGTAAATGACTGTAGAATCTTAAGCAAGTGGGAACAGCTAAATTTAAGTTATGCAGACGTCCAAAGGATTCAAAAACTATTTGCTATAAAAAGCTATTTTCAATTTTTTTTACCGATTGAAACCAAAATGTCCTCCTATGTCCCTTATAGAGAAAGAGGAATAGAAATAAAGATAATAATAGTGAAATGTATCACCTATGGATCCCCTAACTAAAGCAATTAAAATAGCACGATTAAGGTGGCCTGGACATGTAGAAAGAATCCATGAGGATTGAAAGAATTATGTATTGTAGACAAGTGAAAAAACTGAAGCTCAGTGGAATTCATCAAGTGTTAGAGGATATAAGAAGGATGCAAGAATACAGTTGATGGCCCAAGACACAGAAGACTGGCAAAATATCCTGAGGGACTCACCCCGGGTTATAGTGTTAATATGAATGAATTTCAATCTTTAATCGTATATACATTATTTCAAATATTCATCAGTATTATGGATATTACAACACGAAATATTATTTTGCATATATTATTTCAGTTCCAATAATTGACTTCAACAGTGTGTTATAAAGTATTAAAAGTAAAGTGATAATGTAGAAAAATGGTGTATTTCATGTTAAAGTGATCTATCCCTTTGTCATGGTAATCAGCCTTCACGCTTGCATACAAAGTAACCCAGTTTTAATTTTATGTGGGGAGGGAAAATGTTCATGGAGGAAACCTTCCTTCCTGTACGTGCATGAAGTCACGTCATTTCCAAGCTGATATCTAATGGTAAACCATAGTAATATTTGGTTATCTTTATTCTGTTTCCTATAACCATACCTTGCTAATATATACTTTCTCCCTCCCTTTCCTGATTGATTGATGTGCACCACTGAATGGAGATGAAGATGATAAAACAAACCCTGTGCAATGCAAGGCTAACAATAGCGATGTGAGTATAAATAATCATGACCTGGGATACACAATCTTAAGCGAAAGAGGAGAGGACCGATTTATCCCCACGCATTTTTCATTGAGCTATGCCATATTCATGAACTCATGGCAGTCACAAACAAACCTCTGGTTACCTTGGAACATACCATTGCAATAAGTCTCATTGAATGAAAGGGAAATGCTTCATGATACAAAACAAGAAGGTGGGGCGAAGGAAACAATGTGATGTCATAGCTCATAAGAAAAGTTGACTTCCTGTCATGATTGATGAACGTGCATGACAGGCAAGTTTAAGCCAAAGGATAAGAATTTACCTGCATTGCAAATGCATCAACTCTATTACATAATATAGTCTTTCAAAAGTCACTTAAACTTTAAACCGCAAGAAATATTATAACATTTGAGATAAGATAAAAACAAAAGAATTCATACTGGACAAGTAATAGTGTTCGGTTTTCTTTTGTTTATTTTCAGTTCACCGTTGCCATGGGTACCGTTTTGTTGAATAAAACATTAGTAATTTTAATCATACTGTATAAGAATTTGTAAGTTAAAATCATAAGAGTAGACAGCTGTATCAACGCTATTATAAAAACATATATTTTTCTCAGAACAAAATTTAGAACTCTTAACAATTCAAGAGCAGGTCCATGTTCCAGTCGTAAAGTATCAACAAATTGGCCGCAACGATCTCCAAATCTCAATCCGACCGACTTTTGGTTGTGGGGTTACCTTAAAGGAGGAGATTTCCTGATACATCCAACAACCCGACAACAGTTGAAAAATGCTACTCGCAAGACATTGCTAATATTCCAAGATGATATCTTCAAAATACTGCGCATGAAATCACAGAAAGAATTGAACAAGAGATCAACGGAGCTCTTCTCAAAATGTTATTAATGCCCATTGTTTGCCCAGTATGGGATTTCTTTTGAATTTTTCCTATTTCAAAAATTATAATATTCATAACGGTTTAAAAACCGAAGTGGCTTTAGAAAGAGCCTGTGAATTTGATTCTACGTTTCTGGAAAGGCATGTTTGACAACTACCTTGAATACATTGGAATAAATGATCATACTAAATAAAAAACTAGTTTATATCATAGCAGCCAATTAGAGGTGATTAGCGGAGTGATATTTAACAGATACGGGGCAAATTTAAATGGAACAGGATTCTGTGTGCCTGGGCGAGTCTGGTTGACTTCGAGCAGAACATTCATCAATCCAAAAACGGAATTGCATAATAGAAGATACACAATAACTTGCAAACATTCTTAACAGAAAAGATAAATTAAAGTAGATTCATAAAGCAGAATATGAAGGCTACACAAAAGTTATTCCTTCTGAAATAAGTTACAAATTGTTTATAATTAAATATGAAAATTCGGGAGATTTAAAAATCTAATACCAAATTATTAATATTTCGAAGACTGGAAGTTGAATGATTTATAATGCAGAAAAGAATCTACATCTGAAATTTCTTATCAATTTAACAAGCAGGAGTCTCAATTTAACAGTGTTTAAATATAGTTTGGACAAGGAAGAGGATTTCAGCTCATTTGGCCGTAGTTAAGGAGAATGACTTCTGAAGGAAAGTAGGAAAGCACAAAGGGTGACCAGAACTGTTGTCGGCAGTCGCAACCTTTTCAATTATACATTGCGCCAGAAGGCCTCTTCTGTGTCCCTTAAACTCACGGAGTGGTTTAAGGCAGAAGTTTTCGCCGTAGGTGTAGGTCATACACCACCTTGCGCACCGTGACTAACACAGGTCTAGTGCGGCTACCACTTTCCAGGAGGAAGAGATACACAGGAGGAACATGTCTCAGACAGATAGACCAAAGAGGCGCGCAGACGTCGCTATCATTCCCAGGCTCAAAGATCCTACTCACTTCTGAAGATGTTCAGAGAGGGCGATGAGCAACCCTTACAACCACACGGTCCTCTGGTCAATCGTTCGGCTCAGCTGGATGTCGCAAAACCTGGAATCACATCAGAAGCAATTTAATGAACGGAAACGTGCTAGAATAGAAACTACCCTAGTACTGACAATACCGACCACGGAAAACCATGAAAACCTACGGTCAGAGTGAACAGTCGACAGAAATTGAACCCGGGACTTCCCGAATGCCAACCTTCCCCAACGCGCAGCCATCTCGCTCATTAACAATTCGCCATTAACCGCATATCAGGGCTAATGCGAGCTGAAAGAAGTGAAATGAGAAGGCAAGAGGCACGAAGAACTTCATGGCTTATGAGAATCCCTCCCAGGGTTCGGCTAGCAACCGCGAAAGAAACTGATCAGGATGATTGTTGACACTTTCATCTCAGATTATAATAATTGTGTTACAGGGTGTTAATGAACTATATATATACACACACAGGGTGTTAATGAACTATATATACAGGGTGTTAATGAAATATATATATATACACAGGGTGTTAATGAACTATATATATACAGGGTGTTAATGAACTATACCTAAATATTTTCACAGAGTATGTAAATTACTTAAATAAGTAATTTGAGATAGGAGACTTATGGCCTGTTTATTGAAATTTCGAAGTAACGGCTATAAGTTTCTGAAGTGCCACTACGCCACTGGCTAATTTATCAACCATTCGAGAGCATAACACGAGAAACGAAGGGACAAATTAGCGTACCTCTCTAGCGTAGTGGTTATGATGCTGGTTTTCAAGTGAAAGATAGTTTCCGAGTTTGGGTCTCGTTCTCGTATCGTGGCACTTCGTCTGGAATGAAAAAAAAAATAATAATAAAAAGCATTTACTCTATGACAGCAATCGAACTCACGATCTTTGGGATAGCAGCTTCCCGCGTTACGCATAAAGCCACCAGAACAATTGAAAAACGCCTCCAAAGTAGGCTACATAACTCAAGAACGTATGCTCAGTGTCGCTCTGTCAAGTGATTAGTTCGAGATTTTACAGACTTTTACGACATTAAATCTTGAGAATGCTAGTATCGAGCTGATAAAAATCGATATTTCTATACTCGGGCAGCAGTTTTAAAGACATTCTAAGCCATTTTTTCAAGCTGCTTTGCTTTAACACCGACTTATCAGAACCTGATACCCACACGTTTAACGCTATGTAGTTGCGTTATGTTTATTCGGGGAGCATGCATCGTCGATCTCAAATTACTTATATCAGTCACATGCACAATCTCGCAAATTATTTCGGTGTAGTTCATTAACATCCTGTATATATAGATAGGGAAAAGTGTCGCAGTTATAAATACCAGGATTACAGGCAGTGTAGAAATCGTCGAGTTTCGTATTCAACTATAGTTTATAACACACAAAGAGAAGCTTTGGCTATTGCAAAAGTATTGGTTACGGTTAGTAAAGATACAAAACACAAGGAAAACTAATATGTTTTTCTCTCTCTTTTCAGCACACCTACGCGGACAGCGCACCAATGAAAAACCCGCTGAAGGCCAAACAGGTAAGTTATTTTTCTTCTTCAAGTAATTAAAAATAAAAAGGTTTGTGTATCCCGGCTATGGCATTGAATTTTTCAGTGTGATTCCGCTTTTCTAACTTTACTTTACACATGCATTGTGTGAAACAATAATTAACAAGAGCTATGCTTTTGCTTCATCCAGTTTTTTTGTGGATTATACTGCTACGTATTAAAAGCAACCGAATTTTGAAATAAAGGAAAGAATTACTCTAAAATGCAAAATTGTCTATAAACATTTCTGTCATTTTCTTTTTGCATATAATATATTTTACCTCAGATGTAAGTTTGGGTGCAAACAAATGCAGATATTTTGAGTCCTGTGTTGAGTTGGTAAGGAATTAGTAAAGCAGCTCCTCCCACATTCATTGTTCTATCTGATGATCTTATCTGGTTCTATCAGTAGTATTTGATTAGCACATTACTTTTTCGCAATGAGAATGTGCACCAGAGGTTTAGGGTTCAAGACAGTTTTTGATTCGTTGAGAGAACACAATCATATCAGTTTTATATTAATAGTTCTTCCGTAGGAAAGAAATATAGGATCCAAATGAAAACTTATGTAAGCCGAGATAGGGGTATGTTATCTAGAGTAGTTGCGAATTCCTTCCGTTTTGCTGGAAAAATTCGATCAATGGAAAATTTCATGATGTGCTAACATCGACTTCATAGCTCACTTGGCAGAGCAACGTCACGGGAAGCCGAAGACTGGTTGCTCAGATCGCAGCCAAGGCACTACATGTCTTTATTCTGAATGTGCCTTTCCCTAATGACTTCACAATTAAGGTTATCTTAAATGTTATTATCGTCTTTTTTAAATAAAATTAAAGAAGGTTGTGCAACGCTCTTCAAGTAATACGAAATTGCGACTATTTTGTAATGCGTTTTCGTTTTACCTGATTCATTTGTGCATAACTCAGTTCCTTTGAAACTTGTCCTTCCTGATATTTTTTCCACCAGTTTAACGTTATTCTTGGAGTTACTCCATATAGCTCCGCAGCTGTTGTAGATCTATAGATTTAATCAATAAGGCCAATCATTTCCGGTTTGTTGTCCATGTCCTTTATTCCTTTCAAATGACATAAAATACATAAGACAATGTTTAGGAGGTAATTTCACCCAACCACTCCACATAATGCACGTCTTGCGTTCCTTTGCTCCTTAAGTAAAAACAGATTTCTATTAATTAATTAGGATTTGAGTGTCAGACTTTTGATATCAAACTAATAGAAGACGGACACATCCACCAAGTGTCACCTGCTCAGATTAATTGCTTCAGTTTGCCACCTCTTTCAGCGTTCACACCAATAGGGATTAGCCCAACCGGTTAGGTGTTGAACACGACTGATGGAAACTTCTGCCAGCGACAGGAATTCAAAATTGTCACTTATTTATTTTGTTCTGCTCCCGACTGTATCTGACGATGATGCCAATTCGGGTCTATCAATGGCGAGAACAGAATCAAGGGAGAAACGACAACCCCACTTCGGCGTTCAGGCGATGATATCATGATGGTGTTGCCATTTCGCTTCTGCGGGATGGTGGTGATGAAAGGATACATACACAGTCCTTCCAACGAGGGGAGAAAATCCCCATGCTCATCCCGGGATCGAACTTGGGTTCCCCGCGAGAGAGGCGCGCTACCACTGCTAGCTAAAACGATTCAAACGAGAGTTTTAACCAAACGACCTATGTGATTCCGCTTAATTTAATCTGAATTGTAACATTCACATAACCTCTGCCTATTCTGTAACAAACTATTTTTACAAAAGTTTATTCTTCTATTTTATACTAATCAAGATAAATATTAGCAGAAACATTACTTCTTAGTTCTTTGTAAGTAGAAAGAAATTAAGGGAGTACACTAGCTTAAAGCGATAGCCAAATCTATATTCATCTTCGTAAAGGAGCTAATAAAGTTGGGTTTATAGGCATTTTACAACCTTTCAGTGATGCTGTGAAATTGTTTTGTAAAGAACATATGAATCCTTCAGTATCTAATTATTTGTTGATATGTGATTAAATTCTGTTCTCTTCGCATGACCAGGAGTAAAACAAAAGAAATAAGAATGGCAAATTTGATTGGGAAAAGTTTAAATATTTTAAAATTGAAACCAATAACAATAAATATTTGAGGGATGGTGAACTGCACCCCACAAAAACGGTGCATATCACATAAGGTGTGTGGTTTAACGTGATCTACATTTTTGGTGCAGTAATTTTTTGTCTGTCTCTTAACAGTTTACTAAAGTCATAAAGAATGGATGTGTCTCCAGGGGCTATTCCCAGGAAATTCAAAATATGCAGTTTATCTTTATATATCTTTAATTTATGAGAAAATAAACACATTCCATGTAAAGGGTAGTTTGGGGTGGAAGGTTTTCCTGAAAATCTTTGCTCCCAGCCTTGGAAAATACTTAGCTTAAAACCAAAGTTTGGAATATAATAGATTTAATCGAGTTTTCGTTTTTGAGTAATATTTACATATGGACACACACATGCACGCACACAAACCTTTTTCTAAAACGTGCATTTCCAGTAAGTCCCGGTATCGAATGTTGGGTCCTATACAATACCTTTCTTTTTTATGTGCTGTGTACTAAGTTCAGAAAATAAAAATTAGAGCGAACTTAACGAAGGAAAAGATTCATAATTTAAGTTACAGAAACAACAGATGGTAGTTATTTATTAAACTCTCAATTATGGGATTGCTCAACTTGTCAAAAAACAAACAAACCAACAAAAAGAAAGAAAGAAAAACAAGAGCATAAGAAAGATACACAAACGTTACATGTAATACAATAATAAATTGATGTGGGTTAAGATATAAAAAGGTGCAACTGAGATAAATTGTAGAACTGTGGAAATGATTTGATGTCAGAAGTTTGGCTCTCAAATCCTAACAAATGAACAGAGATCAGCTTCCGGCTCAGGAGCGAAGGAAATGGTTGCGTAAGATTATGTGGAGTAGTTGGATGAAATTGCCCTGTAACCAAACAGAACATTAGTTTTGAAATTAGGAATATATAAGCATCTATTAAGGTTAAGGACATTTAAATGCAGGTTTAGATATTGTCAAAGTGCTTTGGATGGCACACTTGGTTGTTTGAAATTTAAAGCCAAAAAGGAAATGTTCCTCAACATCTTACCATCAGTCCGATTACTTATATCTCTTCCATTTTATATTTGTTTGTATAATAGTTTATGGTTGACTCATAGTTTTCTCTCCCCCCTCCTTTAGTTCCTTTTAGCTTCAGAAGGTATTCAATATGTTTTTCGAAGAGTACTGTTTGTTCGTGTATGTACACTTTAAATTTACGTATTCTTAATATTTTTCAATTATTATTAGTTTTGTACACATGTAAGCATTTTACTTTCTCTAGCATATATGTGCAATGTATATAGTATAGGCTCTGCACATTCTTTTCAGCCAGAAGGTAAGCGAGGCAAGGATAGGTTTGTTTGGCACGTGGCACCCCTTCCTCCTCCATCAAGTCCTAGACAAAAAGAATACTAGATAGAGCTGTTATATTCCACTCCAAAATATAATTCCGAGATTTCACCGCAAATATATGTTTTGAGTACTCCTGAATTAAAATAAATAAATAAATAAAAAGGGTCGTGTATGTGTGTGTTTTTGTTTTGTTATTTTTGTAGTGTTTAACTTCCGCTTTTACTACTTGAGGCACCGCAGGCGATGGCACTGATGATACATGTAATGAAGAACGCCGTGTTGGGGAAACCGGAGAAAATCCGCCCCTGCGCCGCTTTGTCCACCACAAATCTCGCATACGCTCGCTTGGGATAGAACCTGAGCCGTCTAGGGAGAGCCGAGTGGTCTAACTACACGACCACGGCACTGCCTTGTGTGTATGTATATATATATATATTTATTTATTTATATGAGGACAACATAGCTCAAGAACGAAACGACATTAAACCCAGATTTGGCATTTAAGTTTAGTATCTTCCAAGATGTGACACGCAGATTTTCAAGAAAATACTCCCATTCCATACTACCCTTTGCATGGAAAAATGATGATTGTCGCCCTCCGTGGTGTAATGGTTACCATGCTGACCTCATATACCCAAGGTCGCGGGTTCAAACCCGGCGGAGGACGATGGATTTTTTCGGGCGTAAAAATCCTTTGCATGGCTTCCTTCGGAAGGGAAGTAAAGCCTTTGGTCCCGTGTCGTAGATTTACGGCACGCAAAAGAACCTCAAGCCTGATTGAGAGGCCTCTGAGCAAAATTAAGCGGTCTTTAACGCCCAATTTAGAATGGGACGCTGAGAACCACAGCAGTTAAAGAGCGTCCATAAATAACACAACGTTTACATTTATGGAAAAATGATCGAAAATTTTGATTTTCTCCTATATGGCTCTCGAAAATTTTAATTAAAATATCGTACATACAAATAAACTATATACCTTGAATTTCCTGGAAATAGCCACTGGAGTCCTCTTCATTTTGAATAGCCTTCGCATAACTGAAAACCGTAAGAGATAGACAAAAACTACCACACAAAACATGTAAATCTCTTTAAAACACACAATTTCTGTCTTCATATTTTTGTAGTGGAGATAACCGTTTCCGAGATATTCCTTGTTATCGATTTAAATTTTAAAATACTTATGCTTTTCTCAGACATAGTCTCCCGTGTTTCTTTTATTTTATTTCAATGACAATCGCATAGCGACAGCTTTTAAAACATTTGAGTATTGCTTTAGCATAACACATTCCTTTAGATCCCTTCTACTAATAAGGAGCTAAGTAATAAGAAAATTCTATTGATGCTTATCTCGATTAGCATGAAGTAGAAAGAAGAAGAATCTTTGTTTGTAGAACAGCTAGAGAAGGTCATGTGAATGCAACACACAGATTTTTCAACTGCGTCCATTTAGTAGAAGCAAAGATTTCGGTATAAACATGAAATGGCTTTGAAAATGGATTTTAATTATACTGAGGAAAAAATATCGGAAGTCAGCAATTGTTATTAATATTTTTCTGAACTTCCTCACTAACGGCTCTAGTTTTACAAATTCACAAATGTTGCCCGCCACTTTCAACCGTGTCGGTGACATTGTGATGTACAGGCATCTGATGAGTTCCATTCACATGACTTTCTCTATCTGTTTTGCAAACAAAATAGTCTTGTAAAAGATTATTCATTTATCATGCTAATCGAGATAAATATTAGCAAAAATAGCCTTGTATTTCCTTCCTCATAAGTTGAAGCCCAAAGCAATAATCTAATTCTTTAAAACTTCGCTTCTCTTTCCGTGGCCAAGAGTAAAGCAAAAGAGATATGCAACAGACGAGGAGTTTCCTTTTCAGAAAAGCTTAACAATTCAAAATTAAAACGAATATCTCGTAATAACTCGCAGTGATTCAGACAAGAGAGAGCTTCAAGTGTTATTCCCAAGAAATCTGCGGATATACTTTATATATAAGTATATCCGCAGATTTCTTGGGAATATATATATATATATAGTAATATATGGCAATTTTAATCAAAACCGTTACAGCCATTTTTGAGAAAATCGAGCATTTCTAAAAATGTTCCGTGTAAAGGATAGTTTGGATTATCCTGAAAATCTTCGTGTCACATCCTTAGAAGACACTGAACCTAAATACCAAGCTGGGTATTTAACTGATATTTCGTTTCTGGGTTATGCGGTCGGCACCCACCCACACACACACACACACACACGATCCTTTTTTCCGAAATTGCTTTTTTTTTTATTTATTCAGGGATCGTCAAAATATGTATTTGCGTCGAATGTCGGTATCGAAATTTTGGGTGGAATATAATGTCTTCTTTACCTATTATGCACATTGTACATAAGTGTTAAAGTAAAAATTGAAAAACGCAGGATATTTAAAAAGCCTAAGAAACTAATTAATAGATAATTATTGAAAAACATCAGCACCTTTAAACTGTACTAACCTTTTTTTTTTCTTCTGAGTATTAAAATTGAGAATTTCTCTGTGTTAAATACGCTACTGAGATATCAGTTTATTTTACTGCGTAATTATTTTCACATGTCCTCATTTTATTTGTGGTTTAGTCTTCTTCTTGCTTTAGTTCTCAGAAAAGCTATATCAGCGCTACGTTCTTTGTTTTGGATTTTCTTTAAATGGAGCCAAGTTTCTGACGCATAAAACAAAATGAATGGGTGTAGTCGACGTTTTGTGGATCTCCGCTCTTGTCTCCAGCTTTGTTTTGTTTCCTAAACCCTTATGGGCAATGATGTATACAATTTGGAAATATGATTCCACTGGTAATTACAGAAACAATGGCAAAAAATTCTAAAGTCTGGCGTATTTTAATTAAGAAAAATCCATACCCCAAATAAACCTCAAATTTTGTTTATTTTCTCTACTGCATATTGTATTTGGACGTAATGTATTCCACACAAAAGGTTGATGTCGAGTTTTCATTGGAAATCTGTCTTTGAAAGTCCCTGAAACCAAAAGAAGCTTTTTTACAAAGAAAAGAAAAGGTATGTGTGTGTGATTAAAATAACCCAAAAAGCAAAAGTCGGTTAACCAAATTTGGAATTTATGTTTAGTATCTTCGAAAGCTCCGACATGACCTTCAAGTACATCACCCTAACCCCACCAACTGCCCTTTGCATAAAAACGTTTTTGAAATTTTTGATTTCTAATAAATATGTAACAATAGTCTTATGAAATTCGTTTAATTCGCAAGAAATTTGGTATAATCCTGTTTTTAATTTGTGGGAATAGATTAAGCGATATACGAAAACTGACTGCGCAAAAAATGTATAGATATCTCTTTTAAAGGCATAATTTATTCTAAATAGTTTTTTTTTTTCAATGAGCAATTTCCAAGATATCCTTGATTAACGATCCTGATTGTTCAATAAGTGTCATTTCTTTAAATACCTGTAACTGTTTTTCGGAATCACAAAACAATATTATCAATGGAATTTTAACACCTGTGTATAGCTTGCTTCCTCAGCGGTGGCGGTCAGCAAATAGAGTTCATTGAGAGGGGTACGTTTCACTGGCTGTTTTTAAATTGAAATATCCCCGTGAAGTTCTGCAACACACTTAACGCACGAAGAGTTATCTGCAAACTTAAAATATGGGCCAGTTGGGCCATCTAGTACAAAGGGAAGAAAATAAAGGTACACAGTTTTCTTTCTGTATATGGATACAGAGGGAGAAATATAAAATTAACAGAAGTATTAAACATGTAATCACACAGAACATAAAACTTTCCGTAGCCGTCTTTCGAAACAGCATGTAAAGTATATTATAGTTTAGAAAACGCTTTATTTATGTAATTCTTCTCTTTTATTATAACTTTCATTTTTGTTGCACATTGTCATAATCTTTTTCACAATTTGTTCTCATAATCTAATTTAAGATAACTATAATAATGTATGGTAAGATATTTTTTGTAATAATCACTTTTGTTTAAAAACCACTAAAGGTCTATTATATTCTGTGCCACTAAGCAAACTCATTTATGAGTCAGACTAATAAATAAAATGGATTCTTATCTACTCATATTAATGAATGTAAGCATTTGCATACCTAGTTTCATTATATATTTTGTTGTGGGTACAAATGGATATAGGAAATTCGCCTCTTTTTTCTTTAATTTAATCTTTTATAGCACTTTGGAATCTGTATTCGTAGCTTTGGCTTGTGAATCAACTCGTAGCTTCTTTTAACGTTAGTCTTTTATTTTCAAACACACACACATTCCTCTCACATACATACTTCCAGACTCTAGTGGGGTAGGGAACAATTTTGCAAAGAAAAATTACCCGCTTTAGCTGGGAATCGAACCGGGATCTCCGGATAAGAAGTCAGTAAGCTGACCACTCTAACACAAAGGAATTCATTACATTGCCACGTGAACCAAACGAAAAGTGATTTATCACTTGAAAAAATTAGAAATTATTTGAAGATTCAAACCAAAACCAATAACTTGTGGTTAAAACTACTTTAAATACATAAATTTTAAAAATTAATATCTTGGGAGAAAATAATGCCACAAACATTAGAGAAAATTTGGGTGTTTAAATAACACTGCATCTTGTGCATAAAATTCATCCATTTGTTATAGATTACTTTTTATGCTACGCGGGTCATCCAGGAAATAATGACTATTTATGTAAGAAATTCAAATAATATAGGGGTATAATAACAAAAATGTAAATTGCAAAATTAAAGATTATTTTCTCGATATAATAAACTCAACATTTGTCATATCTGACCACGACTTCAGAATTCCCGTGTTGCAGCAAGGCCATATTCAGACAATTTCACCAAGCAAGATCGAGAAATGTTAGAGAAACACGTCTGTGTTGTAGATTTTGCTGTTTACTTGATTCTTCAAAACAACTTTGGTGACGGATATCCGGGTTGAGTTTCGATATGCACATTTGTTCGTGCATTGTTGAACAATTCACGGTACTTTCTTACATTCTTTTCTTCATTACCAGGCAGAGGAGTGTTAGGATGCAAACAGAATAATCGTGTTATAACAGGGAGTATAAGAGACTCAAATATTGTGCCGAACACTCCTCCCTTCCCCTTCACTCCATAATAGCCGGTTTCGTTGCGACGGTTCCATTTATATACTGCATAAAAACCAGTAGAGAACTGTGTCAATGTGCCTAAAATAAAACATCTGATTATTCCATTCACATGACTTTCTCTATACCTCTGTAACAAATTATTGTTAATATGCTCATTCTTCTAATTACTTCATGCTAATCGAGAAAAAATTAGCAGAATTAGTCTTATTACTTGCTTCCTTGTAAGTAGAAGCGAAATAAGGGAGCACGATAGGTTAAAGTGATAGTCAAAAGCTAGTTGCTATATGACTGAAGTTCCTTTGTTTGTATGGAACAGGAGTTGACAAATTCCTGTATGTTTTTTAAAGGTGAAACCAAAAACAAGGAATATTTAAAAAACTATCAACTCCACGAAAAAAAAAATCATATAGCATAAATTGTGTGTATTAATGTGCTCTACATTTTTTGTGTGGTAAGTTTCTGTCCATCTCTTACGGTTTAGCAGTTAATGCAAAATTCCGTAAAATTCATTCAGAATTAAGCAGTCGTCAGAGGCTATTCCCAGAAAATTGAAGATATACATACTATTTGTCAGGTAAATATCTTTATGACATTTTGATCAAAATCGTGTCGCATCCCTGGAAGATACTAAACTTAAATACCAATTTTGGTATTTTCCCGACTTTTCGTTTTTGAGTTATCGTGTTCATGGACACACATACACTGATCTTTTTCTGAAGATGCTTTTTTTTTATACAGGAGACCCTAAAACATGTATTTCCAGTGAATTCTCGGTATCGAATTTTTGGGTGGAGGGCAATACCTTCTTTATACCTATGTACATCGTATGTATAGAGAAAGTAAAAAAATGACTCATTAAATCAAGACAATTAGCATGTGGTGGAATTTAGTAGGATGGCTTCAACATAAATGAGGAAGCCATCAGGGCTATGTGAGCTAAAGCTGCAGTATACTTAGTTGCATATTGCAACAAAGTTGTTAATATAATTAATCTTTATGACGCAGTAAAGGAAATCATTTCATCATTTTGTTTCAAGACCGTTCACATACAAGATGCAGTGATATCGCAGTACAAAACATATAATTTACAAGCGTCTACACTAAAAATTCCAGAAGCGCTTGAGGCAGTAGAGCAGGTTTCACAAACGCTGAGTAAGTATAAGTTAGTACTGTTGAAGAAAGAGTGACAAAAACTAAAAGTATTCTAGAGACGAATTTAAGGTACGCAGAAATGGATAAAACTAGGGACACGTTTCCGAGGTAAGCAATCTCAAGAAATTCTGGAATATCTTAGGTCTCGTTATATTTAAAAACTGTATTTTCCGGACTGTTGTGCCGTGGTCGTAGTTTAAAATGCGAACCATACGTTTCGCCGGCTTCTGCGGTCTTCAATGGTAGTGACTGTAGTAGGTAAATGTCAGTTAGAATTACTGCCATTGAGCATGCTGACTGAAGTAGGTAAATATCAGTTACAGTTACTGTCACTGAGCATGCTGACTGAAGTAGGTAAATGACAGTTACAGTTACTGCCACTGAGCATGCTGACTGAAGTAGGTAAATGTCAGTTACAGTTACTGCCACTGAGCATGCTGACTGAAGTAGGTAAATGTCAGTTACAGTTACTGCCACTGAGCATGCTGACTGAAGTAGGTAAATGTCAGTTACAGTTACTGTCACTGAGCATGCTGACTGTAGGAGGTAAATGTCAGTTACAGTTACTGTCACTGAGCATGCTGACTGTAGTAGGTACATGTCAGTTACAGTTACTTTCACTGAGCATGCTGACTGTATGAGGTAAATGTCGGTTACAGTTACCGACACTGAGCATGCTGACTGTAGGAGGTAAATGTCAGTTACAGTTACTGTCACTGAACATGCTGACTGTAGGAGGTAAATGTCGGTTACAGTTACCGACACTGAGCATGCTGACTGTAGGAGGTAAATGTCAGTTACAGTTACTGTCACTGAACATGCTGACTGTAGGAGGTAAATGTCGGTTACAGTTACCGACACTGAGCATGCTGACTGTACGAGGTAAACGTCGGTTACAGTTGGCGCCACTGAACGTGCTGACTGTAGGAGCTAAATATCAGTTACAATTACTGTCACTGAGCATGCTGACTGTAGGAGGTAAACGTCAGTTACAGTTACTGTCACTGAGCATGCTGACTGAAGGAGGTAAACGTCAATTACAGTTACTGTCACTGAGCATGCTGACTGTAGTAGGTAAATGTCAGTTACAGTTACTGCCACTGAGCATGATGACTGTAGGAGGTAAATGTCAGTTACAGTTACTTCCACTGAGCATGCTGACTGTAGTAGGTAAATGTCAGTTACTGTCACTGAGCATGCTGACTGTAGGAGGTAAATGTGAGTTACAGTTACTGTCACTGAGCATGCTGACTGTAGGAGGTAAATGTGAGTTACAGTTACTGTCACTGAGCATGCTGACTGTAGGAGGTAAATGTGAGTTACAGTTACTGTCACTGAGCATGCTGACTGTAGGAGGTAAATGTGAGTTACAGTTACTGTCACTGAGCATGCTGACTGTAGGAGGTAAATGTCAGTTACAGTTACTGCCACTGAGCATGCTGACTGTAGGAGGTAAATGACAGTTACAGTTACTGTCACTGAGCATGCTGACTGTAGGAGGTAAATGTCAGTTACAGTTACTTCCACTGAGCATGCTGACTGTAGTAGGTAAATGTCAGTTACTGTCACTGAGCATGCTGACTGTAGGAGGTAAATGTGAGTTACAGTTACTGTCACTGAGCATGCTGACTGTAGGAGGTAAATGTGAGTTACAGTTACTGTCACTGAGCATGCTGACTGTAGGAGGTAAATGTGAGTTACAGTTACTGTCACTGAGCATGCTGACTGTAGGAGGTAAATGTGAGTTACAGTTACTGTCACTGAGCATGCTGACTGTAGTAGGTAAATGTGAGTTACAGTTACTGTCACTGAGCATGCTGACTGTAGGAGGTAAATGTCAGTTACAGTTACTGCCACTGAGCATGCTGACTGTAGGAGGTAAATGTGAGTTACAGTTACTGTCACTGAGCATGCTGACTGTAGGAGGTAAATGTCAGTTACAGTTGCCGCCACTGAGCATGCTGACTGTAGGAGGTAAATGTCAGTTACAGTTACTGCCACTGAGCATGCTGACTGTAGGAGGTAAATGTGAGTTACAGTTACTGCCATTGAACATGCCGACTGTAGGAGGTAAATGTCAGTTACAGTTACTGCCATTGAACATGCCGACTGTAGGAGGTAAATGTCAGTTACAGTTACTGCCATTGAACATGCCGACTGTAGGAGGTAAGTGTCAGTTACAGTTACTGCCACTGAGTATGCTGACTGTAGGAGGTAAATATCAGTTACAGTTAC
This sequence comes from Hymenopus coronatus, assembly GCA_030762935.1. Lineage (NCBI taxonomy): Eukaryota > Metazoa > Arthropoda > Insecta > Mantodea > Hymenopodidae > Hymenopus > Hymenopus coronatus. The sequence continues at coordinate 95,255,835 of CM060895.1, read as the reverse complement.
TGTCATTGAACATGCCGACTGTAGGAGATAAATGTCTCTCTCTCTTACCGTTTAGCAGTTAAGCAAAATTCGGCAAAATTCATCCAGAATAAAGACGTCTTCAAAGGATATTCCCAGAAAATTCAAGATATACATTTTATTTGGTATGTAAATGTCAGTAATGTACGGGATGTTAATCAAAATCGTTAGAACCATTTTTTGGAAAATCAAAATTTTCGAAAAACGTTCGCTGTAAAGGGTAGTTTGGGGTGGGGGGATTTTATCCTTGAAGATACTAAACTTATATGTCAAGTTTGGTATTTTACCGACTTTCGTTTTTGAGTATCGTGTTCGCAGACACATGGACACTTGGACCTTTCTCTTAAAATGTTTTTCTTTTATTTACAGGGGGCCCTAAAACGTCTTTTTCCGGTGAAATTTCGATATCAAATTTTTGGGTGGAATGCATTGCCTTCTCTATATAATATGTACATAGTACGTGTAGAGAAAATAAAAATTACAAAAAAGAATGACAATCCTTATAGTAGTAACACAATACAGCAAGCGTCTTAACTTAGAACCATCATAATCGCATTGTAACACTAACAGCATCAGTATTGCTTTGTAACAAAAAGCTGTCACACTTACAGCAGTGACGATGAAAAGTATCTTGCTAATTAATGGTATCGCACACAGTTCGAAAGAAACGGTTCTTTTCCTTGGTAACTACCATATCATGGGTTGCATAATGTCACTCAAATTCAGTTCTCCGAGCGTTTAATTTAGCCACAAATTAAACACTTACTCCGCCAGTTTCTATAAATAAGAAACGTACATCTTTTGCAGGCATAAACGTAGAGAGTCGATGCCTTGCACTTTGGATTGCGTTCTATTCACGCCATTATAAACTGATACACGACACTCTGTAGAAGGAAGAGAGACAGTCCCTGTTGTCACGTGTTTGCCCACTGCATGCACGGAACAAGCCTATTTGCTGCGACACAAAAGTCAGGTGTGTTGTTGATACCTGAGATGGACCTAAACTTAGTTCAGCCTTAAGTTGATCCTCGTCAAAACAACCCCAGGCGACCGTTGCAATGTAGCCTTCCGCCAATCGCGCCAGAAATACTGTCATACTTTCTCGACCACGTGGCGAGAACACGTAGCATATTGTAACAATTTAAACGGTAACTAAATTATTCTATTAAGTATAATGGTGATAACATTGATAGTTGTAGCAAAATAAATAACATGAATGCAATAAGTTACATTTATTTGCTCTCTGAACGCGGCTGGCTCTATTCCTTCCAGATCTGAGCTGTTTGTGCTGATGCTTTCCAATCCAAGTTTGATAACCAGGTTGTCAGCAACAGTGTCACTAAAACTATCCATCTCACAAAACAACGCTTCGAACGGCAAGCAACTGTTACTGTGTAAACAATTTGCGGAAGTCGGGTGATTCATGCTGGGTCTTATAGATCTGTTTAACGGTATAAATTTTAAACTCGTAGGTATTTGTATACAATATTATACAGTTTAACAATAAATTAGATTATTAACATGGTATTGCATTACTGCGCACATTGCTACTGTGTTGTACCGCGGTCCGCGGAGATCAACCTAAGAGTGAATAGAAAATACATAGATGTTAATACTACCACTACTGAGGAGGAAAGAATGAAGTAGGCACCATAGGAGGCTATAGGTCGCAACAGTTCTGCTAGAGCTGCCTAAAGAGGCCGATAAACGACCTATCGACTTAGCAGCCCTTTAGTGTCCCCAAGGAGTACTCTGTTCTTTGACCATGCTTCCGCGCCATCTGTTCGCAACGCCATACACCATAGAATCTAAAACCACGCCTGAAAGTTAAGAAGCAAATGAAAGTGAAAAGATGTAGAATTCGCATACGGACGAGGGAAATCTACGAAAAACCAAAGAATAGAGAAGTTGTTTGATGGGAATGAACCTAGACCCTCCAAAATATTAGTGTTTCACATTGCCGCGGTGCCATCTTGCTCGGTATTTTTGGGGTAGCTTTTGACTGTTGTGACCAAGGGGCCTTCATTTTATTTTCCATACGTCCAGTAGGATAACTGTACAAAGAAGATCATGGTTTTTACTTAAAAGAGTAGGAATTATTAAATGCTATCTACAAATTGTGATTACAAGCACAATATGAACGGAAACGTTCAGACAAATAAGAAGTAGAATATCAGTAAAAAGAAAATATGGAAGAGGAAGGGAAGAGTATACTTTATAGAGAAATAGTGCAGTTGAAGAATGAGGCAAGGAGACCTGGAGAAAGAGATTTTAGTTTTATATGTTAAATAATATGTTTTAATTATAAATTTATTTTAAGTTTATATTCTGTAGAATAATCGTATAAAAAGGTAGGATCTGGGATAATAGCCCTAGTATAAGAAATTAGGTGCCAGAGTGTGGTATACAGATTTGATTTTGTTTCATTTATTTTGTTTAGTATAAATACATTAAAGAGTAGTTATATGTACCTTATATTACTTAATTGGCTTATCTTTCGAGGGTAAGGAGGACTTACACGTGAGTGTCTAGGGGCATAAGAATGTAGAGGAGCTAACAATATTTCATCATAGAAGGGAGAACCCGGAACAAGGAATCAGCCCAAAAATGAGGAAATGAAGGCGAAGTGGTTGAAAAGGAAAGGCGATTATGGAGCAATTGGTGAGGTTAATGGCGGGAGAAAAACCCTCGTCACTTTGTCAGCCACAAGTCGTACATAACAGTCTCCTGAGATTGAAACCGGGCCGCTTAGGTGAGAGGTGAGCAGTCTACTCACTCGGCCATGGCGGCGCTGGTATGTGTAACTCAGGGCTTGAAAATAATTAGGGTAGAGAAGTAACTGAAAGTTGTAGGGCAGTTTATTTTAGCTAGACTCTAAACCCTAAACGTAAGAATTTGTGAAAACTATAACTAAAATACCCGTTCGTAAAAATATTCAGAGGGAAATTTTATCTCGTGGAAATGAAATGCCTTTTCTCCTCTCTCCAAAACCCCAATTACAAATATTTTAGCCTCCCGTTTTAGTCCTTTGTGTAGGAGATCATTAGTTATCTGCTATGTCCGCAATAAAGGGCTAGAAATAAACTCTGATTATATATTACGAAACGGGATTTAAATTGGACGATATGAATACGGAAACCACCTAAATGCCCCCAATTTTAAAATATATCAAAATATTTATATACCATGCGTATTTGTATACAAGATAGATCTGCTTTGATATGCTGAAAAATATATTATATACAAATTTGATCCGTTACACTCACTTCTGCCCACATAATTTCTTCTCATTAGCTTCAACTAGCCCTTCTTTCGGAGCTTATTATTAAGCATGTATGCACAATTTACATACCTATTTGATAGAGATGGTATTGCATTCCACCCAAAAATTCAATACCAAGATTTCGCCGGAAATGTTTTGAGGACACCTGAATTCCATCAGAAAGCATTTTAGCAAAAGGTTCTGTATATATATATGTGTGTGTGTGCAGCATGTCAAAAACGAAAAGTCGGTTAAAAATCAAACTTAGTATCTTCTAAAGATGCGACATGAAGTTTTTCAGGATAGCGCCCCAACTACCCCAAACTACCCTTTAAATGAAACATTTTTCTAAATTGTATTTTTTCTAAAAAATTACTTTTGTTTTTTTTAAATGCCGTATGTTAATGATGTTTACATAGCAAATAAGATATAGCCCCTCAATTACTCTTCATCTGAGTGACTTGTGCATAACTAGTAAACTGTAAGAGATAAGCAAATGCTTATTACACAAAATCGTTAAAACACACAATTTATTTAGTATACAGTTTTTGTAGAGCTAGCCATTTCAGAGATACTCCCTTTTATTGGTTTCAATTTTAAAATACTTAAACTTTTCTCAAAAGGGAAGTCCTCATCTGTTTGCATCTTTTGTTTTACTCCTGGCCATGGAAACAAAACCGAATATCAATGACAATCATATAGTTTCATTACACGTTTTGTTGCAGGCACTAGAGGCATAGAGGAAACCAAATCGAAACTCTGGTGTTTAAAAGCGGTTCATTATGACTTTAAAATGACATACTCTTTTCATGATGCATGTGAATAGCACAGGTTAATAAAGAACTTAAGGATTTGAACAATTGAAATTAATTATCTTGGTCCAGAGTTTCCGGTGTAGACCGCGTCTTAAGGCTAAAATCTGCCGACGCCTTAAGACGCGGTCTACACCGGAAACTCTGGACCAAGATAATTTTAATATTGGCCGTGGAAGTTTACGAAAACATATAATTGAAATTAATACTAACGGAATTCTCGGAAATGGTCGATGCTATAAAAACTTTATTGAAATAAATTATGTTAAATAAAAGAATCTACTTTTTGTCTCATGTCTTTAACGTTTCCCAGATATAAAATGTAAACAAATGCCATCTGTATCAAGAGAACTTCGAAGGTTATTCTCAGAAATATCAATAAAATGTATTTTATTTATCAGGTAAGTATCTCAAGCAAATTGTACTTTGAGCAAAACCGTTAATCCTTTAATAAATTAAACTCAAAAAATGATCCTTCTGAATGAAGAGGACCTCAACATTATTTCCAGAAATTTCGAGATGAATTTTCTTTATAGGTAAATATCTCAAATAGTCGGCGTTTGAAACAAACCGTTAGTTTTTTTTTCTCGAAAATGTTCCTTTTAAATGAAGAGTACTTCACAGGTTATTCCCAGAAATTTTAATATATATCTACATTTTATTTGTTAGGTAAATATCTCAAATAAATGTTTTTTTAAGCAAAATCAGTTGTCCTTTTTCGTTATTAAAAATAATGAAAATTGTTCCTTCCAAGTTACTTCATAGGATATTCCCAGAAATTTCAAGATATACGTATTTTCTTCACCAGTTAAATATCTTAATTAAATACTAGTGTAAACAAAACCATTAGCCATTTTTTCTTAAATAAAACCAACTTGAAAAATGTTTTATGTAGAACATTGGGGTGGAAGATTTTCTTGAAAGTCATCGAATCCTGTTCACACTTACGAAGTATTTTTAAGCACATTTATTAGGTTAAGGGGATTTCATCAAAACACACATTTTCAGTGAAATCTTGATGTTGAATTTTTGGGTCGAATACAAAAACTTCTGTAAGTCTAGGTTACCGTATTTTTGTCAGCTGTTTATGTAATAGGCTACACGCATGCGTAAGCAATTTTTGTCCCTTTATGTTAGTGTATATAGTGCGTATATGTAACAATGTAAATGAGAGATTTAATACAGACGTTTGTGAGATTGTTACAGATAGGATAGTGTCAATATTTGACTTCCTTTGTCCTCTAACTCAGTGAAATCCCATTTGCCACTCTACGTTGCATGTATGAACATAATTGCATATGACTAAGTAGTGGAAGAGATTGTATCTGCGGCTCGATAAAAGGTTGATCACGTGGTTGTCCCACCGAATAGCGACATTACACTCGTTAGAGTGACACGTGTCAGGCTGGTCCGCTGTCCTAAAGTAGCCATAAATTCCTCTCGTGTTGGCGACACTGTATGTATCCACTTGACCTCCCAAATCACCACAGGGTCATTCTCCCCAGCTACAAGGGAATGAATTCCTAACACTGGAAGTTGTTTATTCAAAACAAATGAAGCATGTGCCTCTACTGGTTTAATGAAGCGTAGACTCTGCACAGTATTCAGCATATCCATCGATACAGTAGCACCAGCAAGAAATGGATCATATTTCCTCTTGTTGAAGGGGGGAAAAAAACATGTCGAACTGTATGGAACGTTGTTCAATCGTGTTTTAGCCATACGCAAATTTACGGTAGGTAATATGTTTCCAAGCAAAAGGAGAGAGAGAAAAAAAAAACTGCTATGATCCATTCTCATGACTTTCTCTAGCTGTTCTTCAAGCTTTTCTTGCAAAAGATTATTCTTTTATCTACATCATATTAATCCAGATAAATAGCAGAATTGCTCTTATTACTTCTTTGAAAGTAGGGAAATAAGGGAATGAACTAGGCTAAAGCGACAGTCAAATCTTTTATAAGTCTATTGCCATGTACAACAATTTAAATTCTCCTTACTTGCCAGAAGTAAAACAAACGAGAAACGAAAATAAGTCTGAAACAAAAAACTGGAATATCTTGGAAATTATAAAATTATGATAAAAATTGTGTGTTTTTAACGAGATTTATATGTTTGTGTAGTAGCTTTTTGCCCATCTCTTATGGTTTACCAGTTATACAAAAGTCACCCATAATGAAGAGGTTTTCAGAGGTTATTCCCAGAAAATGTAGGATATAGATTTCGTTTGTCATAAAATATCTTAAACATATGGTATTTTAATAAAAGTGTTTAGAGCCATTTTGAGAAAATTAAAATTTACCAAAAATATTTCATTTAAAGGCAAGTTGGAAGTAGAAAGACAAACTTATTCCACAAAAAGTTTATATCTCGTTAAAGCTCACAATTTGTTATATGCATGTTTTTTCAGTTGACCATTTGTGAGATACTCGTCATTATTGGTTACAATTTGCAATACTTAACATTTTTCTCAAATGGAAAGTCTTCATTCGTTCTTCTTGCAGTTGGTCAACATAGCGACCGGCTTTTAAAAAAAATGACAATCACTTAAGCCTAATACATATATTGCCCTATTCCATTGCATCTACTATCTGACAACGTTTATCTTGATTAACTGAAGTAGGAAGAAAAATTATTTTTTTAAACAATAATTTGCTAAAAATAGGTAGAGAAAATCACGTGAACGTAAAACATTATTTTGTATTTGCTTCGGTTCCTCATCTGTAACCGCAAATGTATCTTCCGTGTTATCCTTCCATAGCCTATTTTCTTCCAACTTCTTTTCTTTGATATTTATCTCATTTGGCATGCTCCCCACATATTTTTCTCTTTTGCTAGCACTGCAGTACCAGAAGGAAATGTTATGGATGTTTGGAGGGAGGTTGTGGGAGGGTTGGAAGGTTTCCTCTTCCACTTGCTACATTGCCTTGGATAATCTTTTTACTTTCTCTACACGTACTACGTACATAGTTTATAGAGGAAGCATTGCATTCCACCCAAAAAGTGGATACTGAGATTTCACTAGAAATACATGTTTTAGGACCCCCTGAATCCAAAAAATCTGATGTGTTACACTCACGGGAATTTCTCTAGCATAAGATTCTTCTTCTTTCTGCACCTTCCTAATCTAGATAATCACTAGCAGAATAGTCTTATTACATAGTTCCATATAAGTAGGAAGAAAATAAGGGAATACACTAGGCTAAAACGTATAGTAAAATGTTTTAAAAGCTATCGTTATGCGATTGTCATTGCAAATCGCTTCTTTGCTTGGCCAGGAGTAGAACAAAATAAACTTTTCTGAGAAAAGTATGCTTTTTTCAGAAAAATACAACCAAAATCAATAACAAGGAATATCTCAGAAACAGTTACCTCCACAACAAAAATCTAAAGGACATAAATTGTGTGTTTTGACGAGATCTAATTTTCTTTACCTAAGTTTTTGTCTATCTTTTATGGTTTAGCAGTTAAGCAAAATTCAGAAAAAATCATCCAGAATAAAGATGTCTTCAGAGGCTATTCTTAGAAAATTAATTATATACAATTTAGTTTGTCTTATAAATATCTTTATAATACGGTGTTATATTCAAAATCGTTAGAGCTATTTTTTATAGAATAAAACTTTTCGAAAATGTTTCCATGTAAAGGGTAGTTTGGGTTGAAGTGATTTTTCCACAAAATCTTCATCCTTGAAAGATTCTAAACCGGAGGAACTCGTTTTTGAGTTATCGTGTTTACGATCACACTCGCACGGTCCAAAATGATTATATATATATACAAGAGACCCTGAAATGTGTATTTCTGGTGACATCTCGGTATCAAATTTTTGGGTGAATGCAATACCTTCTCTGTATACTATGTACATAGTTCTATAGAGAAGGTAAAAACATATTTTAATAAAAACCAACAAAGCTGGTGAAAATTTTCGTGTTGCATAACTTTAAATGTCTTTAATTTTACAATTTTTATAAAATACTTTGTTGTAGTGGAGGAATTGGATTCCTAATTGTGCTATGTCGACGAAATCTCGCTATCAAACTTTTGGTATAATAAAATATTGCCTATTGGATATGGCATGCAAAAAGTAAAATGTGTGCTTTTGCGAGTTTATGATTCAGTTTTATTAAGTTGTCAGCGTCTTTATTCTAGATGAACAACTTTTATTTTAAAGTTTCCGGAAATGTAACCTAGGATTGTCGTTTATATGAAAAGAATTTAAAATATGACCCCGGCTCGACATAGTTAAAGTTCGCTGCATGAAATTGAACTGGGAATATCAGAGATAAACCTGAAATGATCCGGTAAAACTTTTTGTTCTGACTTTTTTAATTTACTTCCTGGCTCCCCGCTGACGCAGGCAAGCGGTTTAAAATCAGAAGCAGGCTGTTTACAAGAGGATTATAACCCCCCCCCAAAAAAAAAAAACCCGCTCACCGCGCATATCCGATTTGTAATAACTACAGAGCTCGGAGATGATCAGTGGTGCATATATACAGCATTCGCTGTGAATCAGTTAGCATCAAATGTGGATAAACATGGGTCTCTGATCGATTCTCATATGGGTCACTTCGTGTGAAATCAAACGGCTAAAAAGCCAGGCTTATTAGATACGTTCGCTGCTGCAGAGAACCTATTAGCGTCGTTTAGACCATCTGTCTTTCCTCCCATTCGCATAAAATAATTTCTGCATTCACATCAAAATTGGAAAGTAATTTATTCTTGTTTTTCTTTTCATGGTTTAGGCAGTTGACCTGTTCCAGTCTAAATTCCATCTCAACGTAACTCTTCCTATCAATAAAGAAATTTATGAATAAAAAAACTTAGCGATTTTTTCATATGATTGAAGGAAGTATTCTTACGACAGCTTATTCTTCTATTTTCTTGTTAGTCGAGAAACATAGTTTTTTTTTTTTTATTTCACATTTCTTTGTAGATAGCATACTCGTCTGAGTATGAGTATACCCGCTTATTCAACAACAAAATTATGAACAAAGCTGGAAGGGGAGCGTAGTAGCCAATATGTTATTGGGCAAACATCATACCTCAATTGCGTCCTTCCACTTCATTTCCAACACTAAATTGAGCCCTGACTATAACATGTTCTCAATGCTGCGCTGTATTGCAAGCTGCAGACGAGCCGTGAGTTACTCGCTGATCTTTTGACGCGCACCTAAACTGGAAGAGCCTGCAATAGCGGAATACAATAGGTTAAAGAGATAGTGAAATCATTTACAAACTCGTCGCTTTATATGAAACAAACTAAGAACAAATTCCCATTTGAGAAAAGTATATAAGTATTTTAAAATCCAAATAATTGGTTAGGAATATCTCGGAAATTTCCAACTCTACCAAAAAGAAGTGGTATTCAACATATTATTGAAAGATATTCTCTCATAGAGTTTACTAGTTTTGCAAAAGTCATTCAGAATGAAGAACACTTCAGAAACTAGGGGAAGTGGGCCATATTTCGTCGTCTTGGTTCGATAACTCTTCCATGAACCAGAATATAAATAAAAATTAAGTTTCATTAGTAAATATCAACAAAACACAGAAAAATAAAGTCAACACTTTTATGATTTTCATAGATCATTTCTAATTTCGTTTTGTTTCATGTTTTATGAGGAAAATGGAAGAATAATACTACTAAAATGTTTAAAATCTATAAGCTTTATTTATATGAATATAGTGCAGTGCAATTTGTTTTAAATGTTCCTTCTTCAAGACTATTCATAAATATATTACTCCAGACAACTATCGCAAAGAAATTTCTTTACATTCGGTGACGATGAGCACTTTTCGTGACGATATTTAAAACATTGCACACACCTGAACCATTTCTCCCCTTGTCTGTCCGCTGAAAATGAACTGCGGCATAGCATAGGCGACTTCTTCAAATGCATCTTCGTCAGTAAACATATTTGCTCATCGGTTCCACTGTCAGTTGTGGATTACACCAGACGTTCTAAGTCCATTTACCCGAAAGTTTTTGCGCCGTTCACTCTACTGTCTCCAAATAGAGATTTCCTTTCCTTCTTCTTTTTTGTCTCCTCGGCTTCCATTGCCTGCCATTTGTGCTGTATTTTTGCTTCTATCTTCGGCGATCCTCCACGTTTGCTATTTGAAGGACAAATCACAGGTACCTGTCTAATTTCTTTGGGAGAAATTACTTCATTAGAGGGTCCAGCTTCCAGCAGACACTCAAAGGACTATCACCGACAATGCCAGATGACTGTTTTTCTGCTTCGTTGACACACTCCTACTGACTGTGAGGAAAGTCAACTTCTCCGAATATTTCAGAATTGAAAGGGGCAATCCCAGTTTTCCTGAAGCCGCTAACTGCCGATTGCTGCACGCAGTTTTCTCTAAAATGTGGTGCCATCTGCAGCGTCCTAATAATTTGGTTAGCCAGCAAGTTTTCAATTGCCTTGGGATAATAGGTTTTCAGTGGAGCTAATAACGGAATATCCAGGGGTTGCGGCTTGTTTGTGGAGTGGGGCGGGGCGGAAGGTTATCAGTCTCTAAGCTCGTTTACCATGTTCTGTCAGTCACATCCTCGTTTGTAGTATGCCGTCCAATATTAAGACCACTGGTTTTTCCTTAGTTGGTTTCACAGCTAAAATAAAATATTCAAGCCACTTTGGAAAAAGAGGACCAGATTCCAGCCAGATTCTGAACATGTGTCAATTGCACCAGGAGGAGCACCATCCTTCAACTTGCTAATTTTTTGAGTTAATACATATCAGCATTGGTGGAGCTGCTGACATGCAGTTGACTGCAGTAATCGTTGCTCCACGTTCTGCAGAAGAAAACTTCTTGGGCTTGCTTTTTTATTCGAAAAAAAATGTCAGCATGACCTTCAGTTTTGATCGAGTTTGACATGCCCTTTTAGGTTTCGGTTCAGTTGGAAGACGCCATTCGGAAGTCTGTTGACTGATTTGAGTGTCAAACTCGTAAACCCACGTCTCATCACCAGTTACAATGCGTTTCATGAATGTGTGGTCGGAACTGGCTCATTCTAGCATGTCTTCAGCAATCCTTACGCGATTGAGTTTTTGTAGAAAATTCAAGTCTTTCGGAACTAACCGAGCTGCAACGTGTGACATGTCCAAACAATCGTTTAAAATGGTACGAATCGATTTGCGAGACACAGAAAGTTCAGTGGCAATCTCTCTCAGACCTAAATGATGATTTTCAGACACAATTTTCTTCACTTTATCGATGTTCAGTTCAGTTAAAACCGTTGATGGCCGACCAGAGCGAGGCAAATCTTCCACCACATCTCGACCACTTTTGAATGCACTGTACCACTCATATGCACGTGTTTTTGATAAAGTTGATTCACCGTAAGCCCTCTGTAACATTTTCAGCGATTCGGCACACGAAGTACCATTTGCAATGCAAAATTTGAGACAAGCTTTGTTCAATATTTGTATCCATCGTAAAATCGCAAATCACCTTTGAGATGAACTAACAAAATGGCGTACGGTAAACAAAGTAGATGACAGATGACGATCAAACTCCGCGTGGGTATAAAGGAAAGTTGTACCAACTTGGCGACAACAATAATTTCGAATCCCCTTATAAACAGGATTTTTAAATGACCAATTCCCGGTACATTCCTGACAGAATGTATGTCTACGTGACAGGTGAACGACAGGTTTCGAGATTTCGTCGAGGTTAGGCTAGGTGTATGTAAATGAACTGGATCGAAATAATGGGTAAAAATGGACTTTCTGAAATGCTGCCAATGAGAAATGCACAATTTTCCTACTGATCTGTCTGCTTGCGCATGATCAATCGACTAATGCTGGAGTTAAGTCTAAAACTGAACTAGAATCTGCAATGTTGCGTGCCAGGCGCACAAAAACCTAGCAGTAAAACGAATGGCCAACCTATGAAAATGTCGCTAAAATGAAAATCCACTATTTGTAGTAATTCAGGTGAATTTAGATCTCACAGGTCCCACGCCCTTTTGTCACCTTCGGTTAGGTCTACTCCACTCCTATCATTCTAAACACATCCCTCAGCTTTGTGGCTTAGGTCCCTCAATCCGTGCGGCTTAGAGCCAGCAAGCTCTCTATTACGATATGCGCTTCTTTCGTTTACGGATAGTGAATGTTGGCAACACTCGGAAGTATGACAGAAGAGGCAATGTTTTGTCTCGAGTGCGGCGTCATTTTTGTATTGTGTCCATTGTGTTTGAGAATCAGAGTGACACAGGAGTGTAAAATTGAAACGTAGTTGTTATAAACTTAGTAAATATATTGCTGAATATGTATTATTAAAATTCTTCATATTTTAATAATTAAAGACTGCGTATGTGTCACGGATATAGCGATTTAGATCCCTGGAGTTTATTCCAATTTCCTTACGTATATAAATTCTAATGCCGATATATTTAGAGATTTAAATAAACATAGCGAAAAAAACAAACACATTTTAAATGCCCAGGTAATTATTTTACTTCAATCTACAGCGCTTTCTTTCTGTGCAAATGAAAAAACACAGAAATGCGAAAAATATTAAATACTGAGAAAGAAAGACGACCCTTATCTTATAACTTATTCCTGGTTTTTAATTTCTCTAGCACATATGTACAGTGCACATATTAGATAGAGAAGGCATTGTATTCCACTCAAGAATTCGATACCGAGATTTCATCGGAAAAATATATTTTGAGGCCCCCTGAGTCCAAAAACCATTTTTAGAAAAACGTCAGTGGTGTGCGTGTCTGTCTGTCTGTCAGTCTGTGTGTTTGTGTCTGTGGACAGCATAATTCTAAAGCTTGGTATTTAAGTTCGGGACATCCCAAGGAAGCGACAAGATTTTCAAGAAAATTTTCCCAGCCTAGAATACCATTTACATGGAAGAATTTTCAAAATTTTTGATTTTCTCAGAAATTGCTGTAACGATTTGGATTACAGCACCGTATATTACAGAAGTTTAAATGTATAATTTGAATTTACTCGGAATAGCCTCTGAAGTCTTCTTTATTCTGTATGGCTTTTATAAAACTGGTAAACCGTAAGAGATAGACAAAAACTTACACAAAATACTTAAAGCACACAATTTATGTCATTTACATTTTTATTTGTGGAGGTAGCCGTTTCCGAGATATTTTTCATTTTAAAATACCTATACTTTTCTTAGATATGAATTCGCTTGTTTCTTTTGTTTTTCTCCTGGCCAAGCAAAGAAGCGCATAGCGACAGCTTTTGAAACATTTGACTACCGCTTTAATATAGTTCAGTTCCGTTCTACTTATAAGGGGCTAATTAATAGAACGTTCCGCTAATGCTTATCTCGATTAATAAGATGTACAAAGATGATCAATCTTATGTAACAAGTTTGTTTTTAGAACAGCTAGAGAAAGTTATGTGAGTGTAACAAATCGAATTATTTTCTTGCATCTCGACGAGGAATTCAAAGCACACTGAAAGCCACCAAAGAGAATTACGTCATTCTTACTGCGTATTTGGTATATCTAATTATAAAGTTTCTACTGTTTTTAGCAAATTTTTAAAGTTATATCCCTGTTTCCAGCAGTAAAACATGAACCCATACAGCTAAAAATAAATTATGCTTGAGAATGCGTTGAGCAAAAAAAAAAAAAAGCTTTGTAGCTCTAGCTCTAAAAACGGTTCAAAGCTACTGGTGCAAGGAAATGAAACCCTCCCTTCTCCCTACACTCCGCGCGACAAACGTGACAAAAACATTTTTTCCCTTCTGTTTTGCTTTCTTTCGTTCCTTTCCGTTTTGAAATCCAAGAGTGCGTTGTTGCGACATTTCTTTTAATTGGACTATGGTAATAAACACCATGCGATCTTCAACTGTCTTGAGATAACGACCCGATATAACACCACCCTTTACCTCCGTGTTGCTATACCACAAAAATCTGATGTTCCATTCACATGACTTTCTCTACATATCTGTAACAAAATATTGCTAAAAAGCTTATTCTTCTATCTACTTCAGATAGTCGAGATAAACATTAGCAGAAATTGCTATTATTACTTGGTCCTTTGTGAGTAGAAGGGAAACAGTCTAAAGTATTTCATTCATATGATGTCCTCTAGCTGTTCGCCAAACAAACCTTTTATTCAGGAGATCAATATGCTATCTACATCATGCTAATTAAGATAAACATAAGCAGAATTGGTTTTATTACTAGCGTCTTGTAACTCTTTGTAAGTAGAAGGGAAATAAGAAAATGTACAAGCTAAAACGAAATTCTCGTCCTTTAACGGTCAGTCGCTATGTGAAACAATTGATATTCCGACCTCTTTACTTTCCAGGAGCAAAGAAACGGGAAATGAGAAGAAAAGTTTGAGAAAAGTTTAACGGTTAACTCTACATATAACAAATTGTGAGTTTTAATGAGATACATTTTTTATGTTGTAAGTTTTTGTATATCTCTTACGGTTTGCCAATTATACAAAAGTCATCCAGAATGAAGAGGTCTTCAGAGATTATGCCCAGAAATTCCAAGATATATATTTTATTTGTCATAAAAATATCTTAAACATAATCAAATGGTTACAGCCATTTTTGTGAAAATAAAAATTTTGGAAAAATGTTCCATGTGAAGGGTAGTTTGGGGGTGGGGGATTTTGTTGAAAATCTTTGTGTCACATCCTTATAAGATACCAAACTTAAATACCAAGTTTAGTAATTAACGGTCTTTTCGTTTTTGAGCTATGTTGCCCTCCTCCCTCCCCCCCACACACACAGACATTTATCTAATTTTATTCAGTGGGTCTCAAAACGTGCATTTCCGCTGAAATCTCGGTATCGAATTTTTTGTGCAATACAATACCTTCTCTATACCAATGTACGTAGTACGTGTAAAAGTAAAAATAGGCTTCCTCTGATTTATTCCGAGCAACTATATCAGCAGTCCCCGTGTTTTGTTTTCTTTATAAATGCCCATGGTAGCTTGAAAATAAACTCGCAGACCAATGCCCTGTAGCCAGCTATGTCGGTAAACTCGACGTCTGCTTCTCAAGTGCTGAAACTTCTGGACTCGCGCGATGCACTTCTGTTTTTTCTTGTCGAGTGGCATCTGTTCATATGAAAGTTGCGGAGAACGTAAACAAATATGGATGTAGAATATCTGCCGCGCGTATTTGACCGAGGAGAGAAAAAGAAACGTGTATTTCACCAGTGGCTGTTTGGTAAATCCAAACACAAAAATAATGACCCTACTCATTTATAGTTAAGCCAGGTGGCTCAGTTAAGCCGTGCGTTGTGAGAAGTAGTTTGTCCCGCATGACAAAGGAATAAATGTCTGAATTAAAATAGGAGCACCTGGTAAAATAACATATATTAAACAGCTACATTTCTCTATTAGCTTACCCTACATAAAATACACACGTGCAGATTGGAAACAAATGAACGACTAATGTGTCTTAAACAAATGGACCACAAAATTGTTTATCCGCCGCTTAGATACTACAAAATCTGATGTTCCATTCACATGACTTTCTCTACATCTCTGTAACAAATTATTGTTAAAAAGTTTATTCTTCTATCTACTTCATGCTAATCGAGATAAAATTAGCAGTAGTAGTCTTACTTGCTTCCTCGTACCTAGAAGATAAGTAAGGGGATCCAATAGGCTAAAGCGATAGTCAGATTTTTTAAAACCTAGTTGCTATTTGGTTGAAATTCCACTCTTTGTATGGCCAGAAGTTGACAAATTTCCCTATGAGAAAAGTGCAAGTATTTTAAAGCTGAAACCAATAATATGAAATGTCTCAGAAACGGCCAGCTCTATTTATAATCATGTGAGATAAATTGTGTGTTTTATCGAGATCTACGTTTTTTTGTCTGCCTCTCACAGTTTACCATTATGCACAATTCAGTAAAATTCATCCGCAATAAAGAGCTCTTCTGAGGCTTTTCCCCAGAAAATTCAATATATATGTATATAAAGTATTTTAAATGCAAATATCTGTAATGCACGATATTTGTATCAAAATCGTTAGAGAAATGTTTGAGAAAATCAAAATTTTCGAAACATTTTCCAGGTAAAGGGTAGTTTGGGGGATTATCTTCAAAATCTTCCTGTTGTATCTCTGGAAGATACTGAACTTAAATACCAGTATCGATATTTTACCGTCTTTTCTTTTTTGAGAATATTTTTCTAAACATATGTTATACATGGGTCCTTAAAACGTGTATTTATGGTGAGCTCTTTGTATCGAATTTTCTCTACCTTATACCATATATTATGTAGAGAAAGTAAAAAAAGCTATCATGTTTTTAAGGAAAATTTTATCTTTAAAGCGTCCCTGAAGTCAAAAAACAGTTTAATTGGGTTCGTGGATACCTTGATACTATATCGGTAGTATAGTACATTTAGACATACCAGTAATACGTTTTTCATATTTCCACATTTTTAATTTTCGCATTTTTGTTCCATACATTATTGGCAGTTGTTGCGTTTCGTTTTGCGCTAGACAAGGAGGAAAAGAATATGTGGATGAGGCTACATGTCATTATCTAGCGTGTGTTACTGAAATATTGCGTTTATTATAGCGATTCAAAGTAGCATCACATCGTCTCTTTTATGTGAATGAAAAGTTGCAAAACGATGGGAAAAAGGATACCTATTCACCTAACCTGCAGAGTTACCTAACTAAATTGTAAATGAAGGCGTGTTAGCAATACGCCATTCTACATTGCTCTTTATAATTGGCTACTCTCTCGGTCTTAACTTCACCTGGTCCGTTGATAAATACTGCCAACACTATAGAAAGGAATCAACATCTTTGGAATCTGATAATTTAGAGTTTTAAAACATTGTTGTTTTTTTTTCAACAGGTTTTACTTTCTGTACCATTTATCTACATTGTACGCGGTAGAGAAATATTGCAATCCACATCAAAAGTTTGAAACCAAGAATTCACTGGAAATACATGTTCTGAGGGCCCCTGAATTAAAGTCTGTTAAGTACCAAAATTTTAGTTTAGTATGTATGCGACACGAAGATAATTAGAAAAATCCTCCACTCCAAACTACCCTTTACATGAAAATGTTTCGATTTTATCTATGCAAGTCATTCACAAACAAAATGTATGTCTCGATTTGGGGGGGGGGGATAGCCTCTGAAATCCTTTGCATTATTGACGATGTTTGCATAACTGATAAACTGGGAGAGATATGCAAAATGATTCTACACAAAAAAAAATCTGATGTGTTCCATTCACATGACTTTCCCTACATCTCTACAACGAATTATTGTTAAAAAACTTAGGCTTCTATTTACTTCATGCTTATCGAGAAAAAATTAGCAGAAATAGTCTTATTACTTGCTTCCTTGTAAGTAGAAGCTAAATAAGGGAGTACCATAGGTTAAAGTGATAGTCGAAAGCTGGTTACTATGTGACTGAAGTTCCTTTGTTTGTATGGACAGGAAATGACAAATTCCTGTATGAGAAAAGTATAAGTTTTTCAAGGCTAAAACCAAAAACAAGTAATATCTCAAAAACGATCAACTCCACGAAAAAAATGTATATAACATAAATTGTGTGTTTTAATGTGCACTACATTTTTATGCGGTAAGTTTTTGCCTATCTCTTACGTTTAGAGTTATGCAAAATTCCACAAAATTCATCAGAATTAAGTAGTCTTCAGAGGTTATTCCCAGAAAATTCAAGATATACCTACAGTTTATCAGGTAAATATCTTTAATAGACGGTATTTTAATTCAAATCGTTAGAGCCATTTTTGAGAAAATCAAAATTTTCGAAAAAGGTTCCATATAAAGGGTATTTTGGTGTGGGGGGGATTTTTGCTCAAAATCTTCGTGTCGCATCCCTGGAAGATACTGAACTTAAATATCAAGTTTGGTGTTTTACCGACGTTTTGTTTTTCAGTTACCGTGTTCACAGACACACGGACACACTCACACAAGGACCCTTTCCTGAAAATGCAGGGGACACTAAAACATATATTTCCGGTGAAATGTCGGTATCGAATTTTTGGGTGGAGTGCAATACCTTCTCTATGCACATAGTACGTGTAGAGAAAGTAAAAATGTAGATTCAACACGTCCCCTAGTATGTATGTATAATGTACATAGCAGGTAGAGAAGGTATTGTGTTCCAACCAAAATTTGATACCGAGATTTCACCAGAAATATATTTTCAGACTCCCTAAATCCCAAAAATATAAATTTCTCTAACGGCTTTATTTAAAATACCATATATTAAAGACAATTACCTTGCAACCATTTATGTTTAGAATTTCCTGAGAAAGGCCGCTGATGTCCTCTTACATCTGAATGAGTTGCATAACCGGAAACCGTAAGACATAAACAACTTAGTTCTCAGAAATATAGATATCATCAAAACACATACTTTGTTTTACTCCTGGTCAAGCAAAGAAGTGAATTCCAAGAGCAATCGCATAGCGACAGCTTTTAATACACTTATCGCTTTAGCAGAGTGTATTCCCTTATTTCCCTTCCACTTATAAGGAAATAAATAATAAGACAGTTGTACTAATGCTTATCTCGATTATCATGGAGTAGAAGGAAAAATCATCTTGGACAGAAGTTTGTTTGTATAACAGGTAGAGAAAGTCATGTGAATGAAATACAGAATATTTTACGTATCGAGTAAAGCCTGTATAAAACATTCCATAAAGGCCACACCCCTACTAGCGTGACCACCTCTGTTTTAAGAACGTAATTGTATACACTGAATTGGCAGCATCCATTTCCCCCACCCCCACCCCCGAACCTTGGCGGAAGGTTAACATTAAAACTTAAATCGTATCTTTTCGTGCTATACTACCGTTTTCTCGACATCAGTTTTATTATTGCCGTTTAGTAACAGCAATTACCTTAATCTTCGTCTCCATTTTGCTGATGAAAGCTCTTGTATAGGTATGTTAATGTGGCTGTCATCCATTTTAGCCGCACGTGCAAAACAATTCTTCAATCCCTCATCTAGAAGAGCGAATTATGTTGTAATTGGTTTATCCTTACCTCGAGAACCAATCGCAGCGAAACACTTTGTTATATTTGGTATTCGAGCTACCGTTATATTTTACATTTTGTATAATTATCGTTAGTTGGTTAAGCTTTAGGTCCCTGGATTGTTTTTCTGGCCAGTCACACGGATAACTATACTGGATGGATGGAGTCAAAAGTTGGTTACCATATGGAGGGGAAAATACTATTACTATTAAGGAAATACACTATTTTATGTGAAACCACAGTGTCCTCTGGGATTTAACCCGCTGTTAGGCTAAGGTGGGCGTGAAGTGTAATAAAATTGGTTACAAGGAAATATTTTCAACTCAGCAATCCTGTAAATATTCATTCGACATGAACTTGGATCATTCTGTATATCCACCCCTTCTAATGCGAGATTAAATGGAATCGGGAGTTCACTGCTCATGCCAACGACCCTGCACCCCCCTTACTGCTTCGTCCTTCGTGGTCTAGGGGTAACATGCTGGCCTCTGGTTCCCATGGTTTCCTTCGGAAGGAAAGTACATTGCCTTTCAGAAAATGAAATGGCGTTTTATTTATGGATGCTCTTTAACTGATGTGGTCCTCAGCGTCCAATTCTAAATTGGGCGTGAAAGACCGCTTAATTTTGTTCAGAGGCCTCTCTAACAGGCTTGAGGTCCTTTTACGTGCCGTAAATCTACGACACGGGACCAACGGCTTTACTACAGCCGAAAAAATCCATCATCTTCCGCCGGGTTTGAACCCGCGACCTTGAGTGTATGAAGTTAGCATGATAACCATTACACCACGGAGGGCGACTTACTTTTCAGAACATGATGACCCTGCCCCAATGTTCTTCCAAAGTCTTTAAAGTTTGCGGTTGGAATCCAGCCCTCGCTACTACCAAGTATTCCACTTACTGTGCCTCAACTGACTTGCAAGCACTCTCTCCAGGAAGTAGGTTTTACTAAGTTGCCTAAGTTGTTTTCCAGATTGGAGGGCTATGTCCGCCAAATTTCTTTTCTTTTTTTTCTTGTTTTAAATGTAACGTCCTTTAACCGATAAGTCATGTTGGATGACGAATGAAATGATTGAGATGATACCTAAAGGTGCCCAGGATCATTAGTGAATTAGTCTTCTCAAGATAAGAGAGAAGACCTGGAAAATCTTATCCGAGCAAATGGCCCTAGCCGCTCTTGAATGTTAGGTACACACGCTAACCCCACACTTCAAATTGCTGTAGACGATGCACATTAATGCTAGAACATGCATGCTCGTATATATGCACACATTTTAGTTTTTACTTTCTCCTCCGCCTACTGTAGCCCTCTGACGAGAAAACGTTTGCGGGATGTTCTGTTCTCTGAAGGGGTAAGGGAACACAGTACCTCATGGCAGCTCAGGATGATGTCATAAATAGATCTGTGCAAGTACTTGGTGTATTTAACATTGATAGAAAGTAGGCCTTGTTCACATGTTTGAATTAAATCGTAATGTTTCTCAGAGTTCCTGATGTAAGCTTTTACCTTCCAGATCATCTCCTGGGAGGAAGACAATTTTACTTTTTAAGGTCCAGCAATTCTTTACAATTGGTTGGTCATACTTATTATTCTTCACGTTGCTATATACGTACATGTCTTATGCAGTAACAAGCGCAACTTAGTGCTGATTTAATTGCTATTTTCACATAAGCCGTGTGTAGGACAGGAGTTGGATAGGTAAGAGTCAGACTGAAAAATTTAATGCCGTAGCCGGCATGTTGCCATGGTAGCTCAGTGGTAGAGCAACCAGTTAGATACTGGGAGATCCGTGGTTGAAATCTCGGATATGGCATTGCATTTTTCAATTTGACTCTGCCCAACTAATAGTTGCTATACATTGAATCCATGGACCTAAAGTACTTACGACTTGTAAGTCGCCATTGGGATATGTCATCTCAAAATAATTTGAGATCACCTTGTGGTTTACCGGGAAACATACGACTCAGTTGAGAAATTTAATGCAGTGTTGTCATTGGTAGCCGGCAAGATACCGTGTCTGTCTGAACAGCATAACTCAAAATTGAAAAGTCGGTTAAATACCAGAGGTCTTCAGCGTCTTCCAAAAATGCCACAGGAAAATGTATTTATTATATGATAGAATAAGTTGCGATGGGAACTGGCACCTTGACTTAGAATAGTTTTTGTACCTGTGGGGCCATGCCTGGAAGGAAAGATGAGGCAAGAGGAGACAGACATCCTACTGGAGGGCTTGGAGATCGGAGACAAAGGTAGATGAACATCCCTGGCATATAACGCCGAGACCCCGCTGACACAACTCCGAAACAGCCAGCCAGATGAAGAGTGAAGTGACATGGAGGGACAAAATATTCGGGGGATATATTGAAAATTCCCAGCATTTACCTGGTGACCCGGGGAAACCCCCGAAAAAACCATGAATCAGGAAGGCCGCTGCCAGGGATCGAACCCGTGAATCTCACACGCTACCGCCTGTGATACCTCGCTCGAAAAAGTATTTGAGCTCAGAATGTTCCAAAGATGCGTCAAAAGATTTTCAAGAAAATCCCTCCACTCCAGATTACACTTCTTTATTTGAAGTATTTCTTGAAAAACATTTATTTCCTCTAAGCTGCCTCTAACAATTTTTAATAAATTGCCATATATTTAGGACATTATGTGCTTGAACAAATATAGACCATGAATTTTCGTAATATGCTATGGAGTCCTCTTTATTCTGGTCTTGTATAACTGGTAAATCGTAAGAGTTACTCACTCACACAGAGTCACTCGTTAAAACTCACAATTTATGTCAAATAATGTATTTCTGAAATATGCTTGTTATTATTCTTTCCTCAGTTGTCAAGTCACTTTTAGGTTCTCTTCGTGGCCATGCAAAGTAATTTCAAAGCCATCGTGTAGACACGCTCTTTAAAAATCTGACTATCCTTTACCTACCGTTCCTACAATGAAATGTGTAAGTCTCAATTGAAAGATATTTTGATTATGAGAAATAGAAGCTTTTGTAGAAATAGTTTGTTGAGGAGTGAGTAATGAGTCATAGGATAAGATTCGCCTTGGAGTTTTACTTTCTGTAAAACGAGAGCTGATCAACAAAGACTGAGACTGATTTTTTCCTGTAGCTTCCGTGATAGTTTCGTATCTGTAACATAAATATTTGAAAAGAGCGGGTTTTTATGTATAATGTCGGTAGGCGGCAGCACTCTCATATCGGTAGGTTGGTTGTAATGCTCTATTTTATAGCCCATACGTGCATTTCGCTTACCAGACAGTAGAGGTGATCCGAGAGGAGCAGTATAGCGCATTCAAATTCTGTTTTCGTTTAAATCATACAGCCACCGAAACTTGTGAAAAGCTGAAGCAAGCGTACAGTGAAGCTGCACTACCTCGTGCAACAGTGTTTAGGTGGTTCAAGGACTTCAAAGAAGGCCGACTTGTCGTGTTAAGCAAGGTGGGTCTGGTGTTTCGGCTTCTGCTGTGACTGTCCGAGAGGATCGGCGTATAATATTATGTAACCTCAGTGAAGTGAAGTGTTAAGAATTTCATATGACAGTGTGTTTACAATGTAGTACGAGTACAGTACAGTAGGGGAAGTATTGTACTCCAAACCTAAATTGTAGGTCGAGATTTCCCCGGACACATTGAGTCTCCTTGAGTCCACAAAATGCAGGTTTAGAAAAAAGATCTTTGTATGCATGTGGTATATATATATATATATATATGTGTGTGTGTGTGTGTGTGTGTGTACACGTTAACTCAAAAAAGAAAAGTCAGTTAAAAATCAAAATTGATAATTTAAGTTCAGCATCTTCCTTGGGCCGATACAAAGGTTTTCAAGAATATTCCCCCACTACAAATTACAGTACAGTAAACATTTTTCGAAAAATGTTAATATCTTTCGAACAACTAACGATTTTGATAAAAGTACCATATATGTAAGATATTTTCATGACAAATTAAATTTATTGAATGTTCTGGGTTTAAATGGTAAACCACATGACACAAAAAAAAATCTTATTTCACAAAACTGTAGCTCTCATTAAAGACACAATTTATAAAGTATCCTTTTTCATTTATTTTTGTATTTTTTATTATTTTTAAAGGAGTTAACGAGATATTCCTTGTTATTGGATTCAATTTCCATTATTCATACCTTCTCAAATGGAAACTCGTTTTTGTTTTCATTATGGCCATGCAAACAGAAGTATTTCAAAACCATCACATAGCGTCCTGTCTTAAAATATTTGACTAGTGGTTTATCCGAGTGTGCTCCCGTATTGCTTTTATCTTCAAGGAAATATGCAATAAAAACACTTCGCCTCATGCTGTCTGTTTGGCATAAAATAGAACAATAAGTTTTGTAAGAATAGTTTGTTCCAGAAGAGAAAGTCATGTGAATGTATCGTATTATATTTTTTCGAAGACTTGCAAGAGCATGACTATCGCTTTACCTACTATATCTTTTTACGAAGTGTTAATTTTTAATTGAAAGTTTTCTGGATTGGCAAGAACTCGGTAGAAGCTTTTGAAGGAATAGTTTTTTGATAAGCGAGTAAGGTGATGATATTGAGATACGATTTTTTGGGGGTTTCTCTACACGTACTACGTATATAGTGTAGGCATTGTATTGTATTCCAACCAAAAATTCGATACCGAGATTTCACAGGAAATAGATGTTTTGGGTTCCTCTGAATCCAAAAAATGCACTTTTGGAAAAAGGTCCGTGTGTGTGTGGGTGTGTGACTGTGGACAGCATAGCCCAAAAACGAAAAGTCCGTTAAAGACCAAACTTGGTATTTAAGTTTGGTATCTACCAAGGATGCGACACGAGGATTTTCAAGAAAATCCCCTTATCCCCAACTACCCTTTACATGGAACTTTTTTTGAAAAGTGTTATTTTCTCAAAAATGGCTCTAATGATTTTGATTAAAATCTCTTATATTTAAAATATTTATATACCAAATAAAATGTATATCTTCAATTTTCTTGAAATAGCCTCTGAAGTCTGCTGTATTCTGGATGATTTTACGGAATTTTGCATAACTGATTAACCGGAAGAGATGGAACAAAAAGTACTACACAAATATGTAGAACACGTTAAAACACACGATTTATGTTATATACATTTTTTTCGTGGAGTTGATCCTTTTTGAGACATTACTTTTTATTGGTTTCAGTTTTGAAAAACTTATATTTTACTCTTACACAAAATTGGTCAATTCCAGTACATACAAACAAAGGAACTTTAGTCACATAGCAACCAGCTTTTGACTATCACTTTAACCTATAGTACTCCCTTATTTCGCTTCTACTTACAAAGAAACAAGTAATAAGACTATTTCTGCTAAGTTTTTCTCGATTAGCATGAAGTAAATAGAAGAATAAGCTTTTAACAATAATGTGTTAAAGATGTACAGAAAGTCCTGTGAATGGAACACATCAGAATTTTTGGAATGCATTGCCGAAATCATTCACTCCAGCTACAGATACTTGCATATGAGTGGACTTTGAACAAATAGAGGATGATTTATATAGAGCTGACACATTTCTTTCATTAATTGTTTCAAAACGTGTTATGCTAGCGACAATTTATTATACCTAAATTGTAGAGGAATTTTGGGAGATTATTTACTTCTATAGCAAATGTTGAAAATGTCCTCCACCTGCATAAGGTACAGCTCAACACGTCGTTCCATGTTACTGGCTACTCATTGGAGGACTCTGTTGTCAATAACTTGAATCTCCTTTGTGATGTTGTGCTTCAGATCGTCCAATGTCTGGGGACGTGTGGCGTAAACCCTGTCTTTTAAGTAACCCCATAGAAGGAAGTCCGGCGATGTCAAATCCGGAGATCTCAGTGGCCACAGGTTCCTGGAAATTATTCGGTCCTCAAAGAAAGTTGCAATTAGGTTCATGGATTCATTTGATACATGGCATGTAACGCCATCTTGCTGAAAATATCCTTGACTCAGTTCTACGTCCTACTGCATTTTCACGTTGACTACAAGAACAAAATGTCGAAACAGCTGCCAATAATGCAATTAGGAATAAAACATAAACATCTGCGCATCTAGTGATAAGGAATCGAAACTCCAGAACATTCTGCTTAATTTGGTGCTGAAATTGGATCATTGAATGAATTTTCAACGGAAATATGTGTCAGTTCTACATAATCACTGTGTATAATAGACATAATCTTTTAGTGACACTTTGGGCTTTTTACTCGTGTTTCTAGCATTTTTAAAGGTGTATTGTTTGTTGCTTAGCTCTTTCCCACTTTAAGAAGCAGAGGAGCGTGAGGAAAGAAAGAACAATAAGAACACAACTATTATCTTGGAAGCCCGCGAGATACCAAGGAGCACCTTTCCTTAGCGCCGTCTTTAACCTGAGATTGTTCAAAGCCGTAGCAGTTAGGCCCAAGGTGAGGCTTAACTTACATTACATGACCTCGATGAAAATGAACAATACAGGTGCTGTCTTTCGAAGAATTCAGTGTAAGGCTGTTATCATGTTTATGATTACATAAAAGTAATGCAAAATTATCTAAATACGGGTCCAAAGTTTTAAAATATAACATTCCTTACTGAAATGAAAATGGTGCGTGACATTTCTTAAAGAATCTGATGTCTCCACTCACATGTATTGCTCTACATTTCTCTAACAAATTAAAAAGTTTTTTTTTTTTTTTTTATTGTTTCATTTGTATAGCCCACTTTAACATCAATGGTCATATCGGGGTCTGTGACTTGTGAAACTGTAGGTTCAGAACATTAGGTTAAACTTTATATTACTAAACACACGCACATTCACTCTCACATGCATACTTCCATACTATATGGGGGGATAGGGAATAATTCTGGTTAAAGAAATTTTCCCGCCCCAGCCGGGAATCGAACCCGGGACCTCGGGTGAGAAGTCAGCTCGCTGACCGCTCGACCACGGAGGCAGTCTGAAAAGCTGATTATTTTATCTACAACATGCCAAACGAGATAAACATTAGTAGAAACAGTCTTCTTTCTTTATAAGAAGAAGGGAAAGAGGGAATGCACTAGTCAAATGTTTTAAAATGTGGTTGTTCTGGGATTGAAATCCTGTTTTTCTGCATGACCAGGAGTTGCAAATTTCATGTATGAGAAGTTTTAAGTATTTTAGAGCAAACAAATTACAAGGAATATCTCGAAAACGGTCCACACCACGAAAAAAAAATTATATGACAAAATTATATGTTTTAACAAGATCTGCATTTTATGTGTGGTAGGCTTTCATCTGTCTCTTGCTGTTTGCCAGTTATGCAAAATCCATTCAGAATAAAAAAGTCTTCAGAGGCTACTCCTAGAAAATTCCAGATATACAATTTATTTGCCGTGTAAATATCATTAATATATTTTAATAAAAAAAACGTTAGAGCCATTTTTGAGAAAAATTGAAAATGTTCCAATAATTTTTCATGTATAGGGCAGTTGGTAGTAGGGGAATTTTCGTGAAAATCTTCCTGTTCCGTCCTTGGAAGATACTGAGCTAAAATACCTAGTTTGGTATTTAACGGACTCTTCGTTTTTGAGCTATTCTAATTTTTTTTTTTTTTAATTCAAAGGGCTCACAAAATTATTTCCGATGAAATATCGTTATTGAAATGTTGGGTGCATTATAATACCTTCTCTATATACAATGTACATAGTACGTGTAGAAAAAGTAAAAAATTGAAAGTGTCAAGGTCAGCCACTGCTCCTAAGTTTGCCATAACTTGTTATTTTCAAACTGAAAATAGTAAAGGAAACGGAGCGCTTCAGTAGGAATTTTTCACATTACATATTAACGATATCAGAATTATCTAGTGTAGTGATTGCAAATAAAAATTGGATAGAACGTCACAATTAAATATCTGATAATTCTCATTCACATGACTTTCACTACCTGTTCTACCAAAAGATTACTCTTCTATCTACTTCATATTAACCCAGATAAACATTAGCATAAATGGTCTTATTACTTCGTCTCTTAAAAGTAGGAGTGATTAGGAAAATACCAGGCTATTAAAAGCTCTTGTTATGTGATTGATTTTTAAATTGGTTGTCTTTGTATGGCCAGAAATAAAACAAAATGATTTTCTGTTGGAGGAAAGTATAGTATTTTAAAGTTGAAACCAATAACAAAGAATATGTCGGAAATCGTTAACTTTACAGCATTTTAAATAATAAATTGTTTAAAAAAGTCTATGTACACTTTTTGTGTAGTAAGTTTCTCTCTCTCTGTCTTCCTCTCTCTCTCTCTCTCACCATTATGTAGGGGACTTCAGAGGCTATTTCCAGAAAATTCAAGATAAACGTCTTTAATATATGGTATTTTAATCAAAATCTTTAGAATCATTTTTTTTTAGAAAATTAAAATTTTTGAGAAGTTTTGCATGTAAATGGTAGTCTGGGTTGGGAGTTATTTCTTGAAATTCTTCGTGTCGCATCCTTGGAAGCTGCTAAACTTAAATATCTAGTTTGGTATTTAACCGACGTTTCGTTTTTGAGTTATCACGGACACACGGACTGTCTAAAAATGATGTTTTTGGTTGCAGGGGACCCTAAAACGCGTATTTCTAATAAATCTCGATATATAATTTTTAGATGGAATGCAATACCTTCTTTACCTTGTATGACGTAGAGAAAGTAATAATAGGACTGATGCAAACAATATTTGAGCCGCTTAAACAAAGTATTAGTATTACAGGGAACAATTATTTCGGGTGTTCAATGAAAAAAAAGATCTGAACTGTTCCATTCACATGACTTTTTCTACATCTCTGCAACAAATTATTGTTAAAAAAATTATGCTTCTATTTGCTGCAAGCTAATCGAGAAAAAGTTAGCAGAAATAGTCCTATTACGTGCTTCCTTGTACGTAGAAGTGAAATAAGGGAATACCATAGGTTAAAGAGATAGTCAAAAGCTGGTTGCTATGTGAATGAAGTTCCTTTGTTTTTATGGACAGGAGTTGACAAATTCCTGTATGAGAAAAGTTAAGTTTTTCAAAGCTGAAACAAAAACAAGGAATGTCTCAAAAACGATCAGCTCCACGAGAAAAATTTATACAACATAAATCGTGTGTTTTAATGTGCTCTACAATTTTTGTGTAGTAAGTTTTTGTCCATTTCTTACTGTTTAGCAGTTTTGCTAAATTCCGTAAAATTCACTCAGAATAAACTAGTCTTCAGGGGCTATTCCCAGAAAATTCAATATACATTTTATTTGTCAGGTATATATCTTTAATATTTGATATTTTAATCAAAATCGTTAGAAGCAGTTTTTAGAAAATCAACACTTTCGAGAAAAGTTCAATGTAAAGGGTAGTCTGGGGTGGGGAGATTTTCTCAAAATCTTTGTGTCGCATCCCTGGAAGATGTTAAAGTTAAATACCAAGTTTGGTATTTTAGCGACTTTTCGTTTTTGAGTTATCGTGTTTACGGACACTCACACATACACACACACAGACACACACGGAGTTTTTCTGAAAATTCTTTTTTGGGATACAGGGAACCGTAAAACATATATTTCCGGTTAAATCTCGGTGTCGAATTTTCTGGTGGAGTGCAATACCTTCTCTATACACTATGTACATACATAGTACGTGTAGAGAAGGTAATTATAGAGAAAGTAAACATCTTCAATTATCTAGGTTCTAATATTTAATACGGTCAGGAAAATGGCATCAAGATAAAGGTTGAAAAGTTTCAAACATTTATGAGAAAATCATTGAGAAATAAAACAAGACAAAGGACACTAATAAAAAAAATTTACATATACCTTTGATGTTAAAATGGGGTATTAACAGGACAGATAGGAGAAATATAGTTATCGATATATGATTTCTTAGGACACTGGCAGGATACTCTATTCTTGGTAAGAAAGAAATCCAAAAATATGGGATGAATTACGCATATTTGATCTTAAGAGAAAAAAATCTTATGTGTTTCATTCACATGAATTTCTCTACTATTCTACAAACTTCTTATAAAACATAATTCTTCTTTCTGCTCCATGCTAATCGAGATAAGCTTTAGCAGAATTGTCTTATTCTTAGTTCCTTATAAGTAGAAGTGTAGTAAGAGAATGCAGTATGCTAAAGCGATAGTCAAATGTTTTAACTGCTGTCGATGTGTGGTTGGCATTCAAATTCGTTCTTTGCATGGCACGGAGTAAAACAAAAGAAACACGGATGACTTCCTGTTTGAGAAAGGTATCAGTATTTTAAAGTTGAAACCAATTACAAGGAATATCTTGGAAACGGTCAGCTCTACAAATAAAGGATTCAAATATCGTATTTTAACGAGATTTACGTCTTTTCAGAAGTATGTTTTGTCTAATTGTTTACGATTTACTAGCAATGCAAAAGTCATCCCGAATGGAGAGGACATATTCCCAGAAAATGCAAAATATACATTTAATTGACATAAATATATCATTAATATATGGTACTTTAATAAAAAAAGGTAAGACCCAATTTGAGAAAATCAAAATTTTCGAAGATTTCTACATGAAAAGGTGGTTTGTGATGAGGAGGGGGAGATTTTCTAGAAATTCGTGTCTAAATAAAAAATAAGTACCTACATAAATAAGAGATGAATTACACATATTTGATCTTAACAGAAAAAATCTGATGTGGTCCATTCACATGACTTTCTCTTCATCTCTGCAATAAATTATTGTTAAAAAGCTTATGCTTTTTTTTTACTTCATGCTAATGGAGAAAAAAAATAGTAGAAATAGTCTTATTAGTTGCTTCCATGCAAGTAGAAGGGAAATAAGGGAGTAGCATAGGCTGAAGTGACAGTCAAAATCTGGTCACTATGTGACTGTCCATACAAAGGAACTTCAATTTCTCGTATGAGAAAGTATACGTTTTTAAAGCTGAAACCAATAACACGAAATATCTCAGAAACGATCCGCTCCACGAAAAAAAAGTATATGACATAAATGTGTGTAAATGTTTATCTATCTCCTACGGTTTGCCAGTTATACAACATTCCGTAAAATTCATTCAGAATAAAGTACCTTCAGAGGATATCTTCAGAAAATTCAAGATATACGTTTTATTTCTCAGGCAGATATCTTTAATATACGATATTTTAATCAAAGTCGTTCAGAGCTATTATTGAGAAAATCATAATTTTCCAAAAATGTTCCTTGTGAAGGGTAGTTGGAGATAGGGGGATTTTCTTCAAAATCTTCCTGTAGCATCTTTGGAAAATACTGCATTTAAATACCAACTTTTAGTTTTTGCGCTATGCTGTTCACAGATACACACGCACGCGCACACACTGACCTTTTTTCCAAAAAAGCTTTTTTTTTTTATTTAGGGGGACCCAAAACATGTATTTCCGGTGAAATCTCGGTATCGAATTTTTGGGTGGAATATAATACCTTCTGTATCACTATGTACATAGTGCGTGTAGAGAAAGTAAAAATAGATGAAATGAGAATAAATTGGCAAGAACATCTAAGCTAAGACGAATGAGACTAGAACGGATGCCAAAGAGAATTGACTCACATAACTCAAGTTGGTTTCCAAAACTAAGGCAGACTCTCCATTAGATGGAAGGATTAATTCTCCAGAAGCCGTATCAAGTCAGCAGGGATAATCCCTGTCGTGGACGACAATGATTTTACATTATCATGCCTTTCCTTTATTAGTGCGTGTACAAACTATTCTTATGAAACTGGATAAGTAGACTGTCTGAAAAAACCTGAAGTGTTCCATTCACATGCCTTTCTCTACATCTCTGCAACAAATTATTGTTAAAAGCTTATGCTTATATTTATTTCATGCTAATCGACAAAAATTAGCAGAAATAGTCTTATTACTTGCTTCCTTGTAAGTAGAAGCAAACTAAGGGAGCACCATAGGTTAAAGTCATAGTCAAAAGCTGGTAGCTATGTGAATAAAGATCCTTTGTATGTATGGACCGGAATTGACAAATTCCTATATGAGAAAAGGTAAGTTTTTGAAAGCTGAAACCAAAAGCAAGGAATATCCCCAAAACCATCAAATCCACGAAAAAATGTATACAACATAAACTGTGTGTTTTAGTGTGGTCAATATTTTTTGTAAGGTACGTTTTTGTGTATCTCTTACGGTTTAGCAGTTATGCAAAATTTCGTAAAATTCATCCATAATAAAGTAGTCTTCAGAGGCAATTCCCAGAAAATTACAGATATACATTTTATTTGTCAGGTAAATATCCTTAATATACGATATTTTAATCAAAATCGTTAGAGCCATTTTTAAGAAAATCAAAATTTTCGAAAAATGTTCCATATAAAGGATAGTTTTGTGTGATGGGATTTTTCTCAATATCTTCGTGTCGCGTCCTTAGAAGATACTAAACTTAAATACCAAGTTTGGTATTTTACCAACTTTTCGTTTTTGAGTTATCGTGTTCACAGACACACACACACGGACCTTTTACCGAAAATGCTTTTTTACTTTCTCTACACGCACTATGTACATAGTGTATAGAGAAGGTATTGCACTCCAACCAAAAATTCGATACCGAGATTTCACCGGAAATATATGTTTTAGGGTCCCCTTTATTTAAAAAAATCATTTTCGGAAAAAGGTCCGTGTTTGTGTTCGTGAGTCTGTGAACACGATAACTCAAAAACGAATAGTAGGTAAAATACCAAACTTGCTATTTAAATTTAGTATCTGCCAGGGATGCGACACGAAGATTTTGAGAAAAATCCCCCAACTCCCAACTACCCTTTGCATGGAATTTTCTTCGAAAACTTTGATTTTCTCAACAATAGCTCTAACGATTTTGATTAAAATTTCCTATTACCTGACAAATAAAATGTATGTCTTCAATTTTCTGGGAATAGCCTCTGAAGAATGGTTTATTCTGGATGAATTTTACTGAATTTTGAATAACTGCTAAACCGTAAGAGATGGACAAAAACTTACTGTACAAAAATGTAGAGCACATTAAAACACACAATTTATGTTACATACATTTTTATCGTGGAGTTCGTCGTTTTGGAGACATTCCTTATTTTTGGTTTCTGCTACGAAAAACTTATGCATTTCTCATACTGGAATTTGACAACTGCTGTCCATACAAACAAAGGAACTTCAGTGACATAGCAACCAGCTATTGATTATCAGTTTAACCTATGGTACTCCCTTATTTCGCTTCTACTTACAAGGAAGCAAGTAATAAATCTATTTCTGCTAATTTTTTACTGATTAGTATGAAGTAAATAGAAGTCTAAGATTTTTAAGAATAATTTATAGCAGAGATATAGAGAAAGTCATGTGAATGTAACACATCAGATTTTTTAGTTAATGGGGACCCTAAGACATATATTTCCGGTGAAATCTCGGTATCGAATTTTTGGGTGGAGTGCAATACCTTCTCTATACATTATGTACATAGTGTGTATAGAGAAAGTAAAAAAGTCGGTTGTTTCCATGCACACGGCTTTCTCTGCATTTTCTGCAATTAAACTATTGTTACAAAAGTTATGTATATCTATTTCAGGCTAATCAAAAAATATTAGCAGAAATGCTTTTTATTACTTAGTTCCTTTCTAAGTAAAAGGAAAATAAAGGTATTCACTAGGCTAAAACAAAAGTTAAATCTTTAAAAGGCGTTCACTATGTAATATAATACAAATTGCCTTTTCTTTGCATGACAAGGATGAAAAAGTGAATAAATGCCCGTTTGAGAAAAACTTTTAAGTATTTTAAACTTGAAACAAGGAAAATTTTTGTTATAAATTGTGTGTTTTAACGATATCTGCATTTTTGTAGTCAGCTTGTTTTTCTCTTACGGTTTACCATTATAACAAGTAATTCAGAATGAAGAGGATTTCAGAATCTCTTCCCAAGAAATTCGAGATATATTTTAATTTTCAGGTAATTAATATGCCGTATTTTAATGTAAATGGTTAGTCATTTTTAAAAAAAGTCAAAATTCGAAAAAGCCTCCAAGTAAAAGGTAGTTTGAGTTGTTGGGATTTCCCCGCAAATCTTCATGTCGCATCCCTGGAAGATGGTAAACATATACGCCAAGTGAGGTATCTAACCGACTTTTCGCACACACAAAACACAAACAAACACAGGGACTGACTTATTGGTTAAAGAATTGCCCTTCGAGCATAAGTTTTAAAAAAAGGAAAATCGTGGCGAGTGCAAAAACACGGACTTGGTTACAAATCGCATAAAATAATTTCTACTATTTGTAAACAAAATAAACTTGACTGCCTCCGTGGTCATGACTGCCTCCGAGCTGACTTCTCACCCGGGGGTTCCGGGTTCGATTCCCGGCTGGGGCGGGGAATTTTTCTCTAGCCAGAATTATTCCCTATCCCCCATAGTTTGAAGTTTGTATGCGAGTGTGAGTGTGCGTGTTTGAGTAAAACAAAATGATTTAAACCAACGTAAAAAAAAAAGGTACCTACAGACAACGAGTTCTTTCAAGTGGAAAGCCCCCGATATGACCTTAGATGTTAAATGAAACAATTAAAAAAAAATAATAATAAACTTTGATAAACTATAGTGCTGTATAAATTAATAGGACCAAAACTTATGTAAAAGTATCCGCAGTTTAATATGTATATTTATCTATTTAGAATTTCATGACCTGTACACAGGCATTATTATAAACCACCAAGCAATAATATTAAATTTAAGTATTAAGACATTGTTTATGTAAACTTGTGTACCACAGGGCATGTGGCATTACTAATCAATGCAATGGAACATGCTATTAAATAAAGTAATTAAAAAAGACAAAAATTAAAGAGAAACGCAGTCATCTTTTTCTAAAAATGCTTTTGGGATGTGCTTCCGGTGAAATCTCCGTATAAATGTTTTGTGAAATACAATACCCTCTCTACCTAGATAATATGTACGTACATAGTACTGGATAGAGAAAGTAATACAATGGCAGCAGGGATTTGAACCATGGATGTACCAGTCTCCGTCCGTTTGCCTCTAACCACCGAGCCTCCATTGCCACATACCAACTTGACATTAAATATCCCAACTGACTTGCATTGTTCCCGGTAAACCACAAGATCTTAAATTATTTTAAGATCATATACTCCAAAGGCAACATACAATATCGTAAGCGCTTTTAAGTTCCGAGCGTCATTGGTTAACCAACTATTAGGTCAATCAATGTTAATCAATTGCTTTTTCAACACAAGTCGCGTGTAACACAGTTGCCTTGGAAGCTCATGGTTAGAGTAACTGGACGGAGATTGGGAGACCCGTGGTTCAAATCCCTGCTATGGCATTGGTATTTTCAAAGTCTCTACTTATTCATCACCTATCCTATACACGGCTTGTGTGAAAAAAACAAAACAATTAAACACATATTCTTATGGAAATCAGTTTATCCATCTCCATTTTAATTGATATTCTGATTGCTCGCTATGGCCATAATCGTCGTAAGCATTGCTGATTGTTGCCGTGCATTGTTATACCTACGTTAGCGTACACGCGTGCCGTCGGCGAGTTTTTTTAGTCATCGGCGCCGCACATTGTTACACCTAAGTGGTAGTGATCTGCACGTAGACTGCTTCTGGAAGTTTCCTGCGACGGGATCGACAAGTATAAAAGGGAGAACTCACCCTTCAGAGAGTTCAGTTTCAACTGGAAATGCA
The DNA here is from genome assembly GCA_030762935.1 of Hymenopus coronatus. Taxonomy (NCBI): domain Eukaryota; kingdom Metazoa; phylum Arthropoda; class Insecta; order Mantodea; family Hymenopodidae; genus Hymenopus; species Hymenopus coronatus. Next base: position 95,221,108 of record CM060895.1, on the reverse strand, counting down.
AAGCGTGCAGCAGTTGAGTGTGTTTCGACAGGAAATTTGTAGCAGTAGTGACCGCCGCAGCGAACGTCGAAAAGAAACTACACGACAGAATTGTTGCGAAAGCATTGAAGACATTAATTTGTCATCATGGAAGAAATAAAATTTATTTACTGGTGCAATAAAACAAGAGCTTTTGTTACAATATAAACGTTTGCAGAAAAAGCTATATTACACATATTTATTTGGATATAAATAAAATAGCAACACTCAAATGTTTAACAATTGAACGTTTGCGCCTTAATATTCTATACAGTTTTCATTCCAATTGCGATAAACAGGAATAGCGAAAGGGCTTTAAACACTGATACAGTGTTCAAAAATTTGGATCATTAATGTTCGGATATCTCGGAAATGCCTTGTTAAAAAATATGTGTTCTATTTACATGACTTTCTCTAGATCTCTGTAGCAAATTATTGTTGAGCTTATTCTTCTATTTCAAGCAATTTGAGATAAACATTAGCAGAATTGGTCTTATTACTTATTTGTAAGTAGAAGGGGAGTAAGGGAATCTACTTGGCCAAAACAATAGTCTAATTTTTTAAAAGATGATGCGATGTGATTGAAATCCATTTCTTTGCATCACAGGAGTTGACAAATTCCCGTAATAAAAAACTGTTGAGTATTTTAAAACTGAAACTAATAACAAGAAATGCCTCGCAAATGCTACTTTAAAAACAACAACAGCAACTTCTGATATAAATTGTGTGTCTTAACCAGATCTTCGTTTTTTCTGCAGCAAATTTTTGTTTATCTCTTTCGGCTATCACCAGAAAATTCAAAATAAAAATTTTTTCGTGTAAACATATTTAATATACGGTATTTTAATCAAAATCATTAAAGCCATTTTTGAGAAAATCAAAATTTTCGAAGTTTTTTATTTTTCCATGTGACGGGATTTTTTTGAAAATCTTCGTGTCGCATCCCTGGAAGATACTCAACGTAAAACCGAGTTTGGTAATTTACCGACTTTTCGTTTTTGATTCATCGTGTTCACAGACACAAGGTCCTTTTTCTAAACGTGTTTTATACGAGGAACCCTAAAACCTGTATTTCCAGTGAAATCTCGCTATTTATTTTGAGTGGAGTGCAATATCTTTTCTACCTATCTACATGTGCTATGTAGAGCAAATAAAATTTAAAAAGAAAAAACCTTTTGGAATAAATTGTGTGTTTTAAAGAGATCTACATTTTTAACATATGGCAATTCTTGGTCACATTGAATATAATACAACACAATAATAAATTCTAAGTGACAAATAAACTGTTCTGATATAAATTTATGGTTAATTACGATGGTGTTTTATTCTCTTGATAATGGTGTTTGTATCTATGTTGATATTAGTTAAGATCACTCTTCCTTAGATGTGAAGATCTAACAGATTATAAAAGTTTCCTTTTGAATTCAGAAGACTTCACGTGCTAAGACAAGAAATTTCAAGCTTTTAGTTGCGCCGAAATCTTCTTAACTTGTATTTTAATCAAAATTATTAGATATTTTTTAGAAAATAAATTTTCAAAAGCTGTTCCTTTAAAAGGGAAGAGGTGTGTTAGATAGTGGTTAAGGGAATTAATAAAAGTTTTTCAAAATGTTGATAGACAAAGAAAATATGGCATGGATCCCAAAAAGTTAATATATTGGAAGTGCACATTTTGAGTTGGTCTGAGACCCAAGAAACTACATTTTGGGAAAATAACAAATAAATAGAAGTCGGGCATGTTGAGTGCGTGAGCCAGAGAGAGAGAGAGAGAGAGAGAGAGAGAGAGAGAGAGAGAGAGAGAGAGAGAGGAACACACACGGAGAACAATCTATTTTTCTTTTTTATTTTCTAAAAATTGGGCTTTAGATGCGGATTTAAAAGATGTGTATATGTGAAAAATTAAATTAAGTTCTGAATATTGTTTGAATAGCGTATGAAGTCTGCCGATTTTCAATTGTTTTAGCCGTTTTCATGAAAAGCTTACATATAGCGTTCGGTTCTTTAACATTTGACTCTCGCTATTCTCTTTATATCTAAAATCTAATTTGTGCAAAATAGCTATTTCTTCAACTCTTTATCTGTATTAAAATGAAGTAGATAGAAAAATAAATTTACGTAAGAATAGTTTGCAGTAAAAGCAAGGAGAAAGGTTATGAATGCTACACATCATATGCCCGTATATACATAGAATGGACATAGTAGCCAGGGAAGAAATTGTTTTCCACCCTAAAATTCGATGCGAGATTACACCAGAAATATATGCTCTGAGATCCCTTGAGTATTTTTAGAAAAAGGTCCTATGTGCGTGTCAGTGGCAGCGTAGCTCAAAAACGAAAAGACCGTTAAACACTAAACTTGGTATTTGTGTTGTGTTTCCTACAAGGATGCGACATGAAGATTTTCAAGGAACTGCCCTTTATATTGAACATTTTTTTTTTTAAAATGTTATTTTTCTCAAACATGGCTGCATTGATTTTGATTAAAGTGCCGTTTATTCGAGATATTTACATCGTAAATAAAATGTATGTTATGACTTTTCTGGGAACAGACTCTGAAGATCTCTTTATTCTGGATGTATTTTTCAGAACCTTGCATAGCTGTTAAATTGTTAGATATAGAAAATGTCTTACTGCACAAAAAATTAGATCTCATTAAACACACAATTTACGTCATATACATTTTCCTGTAGAGTTGACCGTTTTGAGATATTCGGTGTCATTGGTTTTAATTTTAAACCAATTAGCTTTTCTCAAACGAGAAGCCACCTTTCGTCTCATCTCTCTTGCTGGTCATGCATAGGGAATCGAACTTCAATTGTTTCACATAGTTATCAGCTTTTAAAAGTTTTGAATATCGCTACAGCTTAACGTATTCCCGTATACCGCTACTACTTACAAAGAATCAAGGAATAAGACGAATTCTGCTAATGTTCATCTGATGTTAATAAAAGAATACTCTTTTGTAAGAGTACTTTCTATGTAGAGAAGTCATATGAGTGGAGCACATCAGATTTTTACTTTCTCTAGCCCCATATGTTCAATGTACATAGGGATAGAGAAGTATTGTATTCCACCCAAAAAAATCTATGCCGAAATTTCACCGGAAATACATGTTTTAGGACCCCCTGTATCCAAAAAAAGGATTTTTAGAAAAGGCCCGTGTGTGTGTCCGTGTTTCTGTGAACACGATAGCTCAAAAACGAAAAGTAGCTAAAATACCAAACTTGGTATTTAAGTTTAGTATCTTCCAGGGATGCGACACGAAGATTTTGAGAAAAATACCCCCACCCCAAACTACCCTTTACATGGAACTTTTTTCGAAAATGTTGATTTTCTTAAAAAATGGCTCCAACGATTTTGATTAAAATATCATATATTAAAGATATTTACCTAACAAATAAAATGTATATCTTGAATTTTCTGTGAATAGTTTCTGAAGACCTGTTTATTCTGGATGAATTTTGCTTAATTTGTCGTAACTAGTAAACCGTAAGAGATAGAACAAAAAACTCACTATACAAAACATTTAGGTCTTGTTAAAATACACAAGTTATGTCATATACATTTTTCTCGTGGAGCTTACCGTTTTCGAGGTATTCATTGTTATTAGTTTTAGTTGTGAAGTTCTTATACTTTTCTCAGACGGGAGTGTCCGTTTTTCTTTTGTTCTACTCCTGGCCAAGAAAAGAAGCGATTTGTAATGACAATCGCATAACGACAGCTTTTAAAACATTTGACTATTGGTTTAGCCTAGAGTATTCCCTTATTTTCTTCCTACTTATACGAAACTAAATAATAAGAACATTGTGCTAATGAGTACCACGATTAGTAAGGTGCAGAAAGAAGAATCATCTTATGAACGAAGTTTGTAGAACAGCTAGAGAAAGTCAAGTGAGTGTAACACATCAGATATTTCAAGTTGATTCTCTCTGCTAACTTACGGCATTGGTGTGAAAGGACCACCATCAAATTAATATTTGCTTTCCACAAATAAGTGATTGACTTTTAAAACTCGGATGTGTTACAATCACGTGACTTTCTCTACATCTCTGTAAAAATTATTGTTAAAAAGCTTATTCTTCTGTCTACATCATGCAAATCGAGATAAACATTAGCTAAAATTATTCTTATTACATGGTTCCTTGTAAGTAGAAGGAAGAGAGTCTAAAGTGTTCCATTCACATGATGTCCTCTAGCTAATCGGCACATAAACATTCTATTCAAAACATTAATCTGTTATCTACATCATGCTAATCAAGATAAACATAAGCAGAATTAGTCGTATAGTCTTTATAAGTAGAAGAGAAATAAGAAAATGCACAGGCTATAGCGATAGTCTCGTCAAAAGCCTGTCGCTATGTAAAATTCCAATTGGAATTCCAATTTCTTTGATTTCCAGGAGTAAACAAACGAGAAACGAAAAGAAATGTATCTTCTCGATTGAGAAAAGTTTAAGTGACTAAATTTGAAACTAATAATTTTCAGTATCTCGGTCAACTAAAAAAATAAATAAATAATATTAAAAAAATTAAATGAGAACTATATATTTTGTGTAGTAAGTTTTTGTATATCTCTTACGGTATGCAGTTATACAAAAGTCATCCAGAATGAAGAGGTCTGGTTATTCCCAGAAAATCCAAGGTATGCATTTCGTTTGTCATAAAAATATCTTCAACATATGGTATTTTGATCAAAATCAATAGAGCCATTTTTGAGAAAGTCAAAATTTTCGAAAAATCCATGTAAGAGTAGTTGGGGGTGTGGGGTTTACTTGAAAATCTTCCTGTCGCATCCTTGGAAGATACTAAACTAAAATGCTAAATTTGGTATAATGGTCTTCTCGTTTTTGAGCTATGTTGCCCACTGACACACACAGACAGACAGACAGACACTCAGGGACATTTCTCTAAAAATGTTTTTATTCAGGGGATCTTAAAACATGTATTTCCGGTGAAGTCTCTGTGTCGAATTTTTGGATGCAATACAATACCTTCTCCTTACACTATGTACATAGTATACGCGAAGAGAAAGTAAAAAGTATTTAACACTACGTTTCATAGTACGAGTTTATGAAGTTATGTGTCCCTTCCCCAAGGCTTAAGCCCCAAGTTACCATCTGTGGCTCATATTCGGAATATGTGGATTTAAATCCCCATTCAATCCAATCTCGCAATTTGCCTCTGTTAATATATACCAGGTTAGATATTGAGTGGACTTAAAGTTCTACCACACGCCATGAATTACTAGAAATAAGTATAAGAAAGTTGCGCAGGGATTATTTATTGAAGAATTAGTTTAATTCTAAGAATAATTGTCTTGTGTTTTGAGTCACCTACTATCTAAATGATTTGTCGCATCGTGTCATGTGCTATTGCTTTGCCGATTTTGTCATCGCCTAATTTGCGCTTATAGTGTGTGGGATCGACACTCCCTATATACTTTTCTTGGACGTGTCAGTCGAGTGATAACTGACAATAAATAGGAATTAAGATGAGTCCACCATACTTGATGCAGGACCTGTTCAGTATTCACATACCTGTTTTGTAGAAGTAGATTCTCTCACTCTCTCTCCTCTCTTTGTGTTTGATGGTCGGTGCAGCAATTGATCTCAGGGTGGAAACAAAGAATGCTGGTACGGATACAGGGTGATGAATTAAGGATAAAAACAGGATCCTGATATTTATTCTGCGATGAAACGTGAAGTATTCACGGTGAAGTCCTCTTGGCAAACAATTGTTACACACATTCTCTTAAAATTCGTAAGCTCGGAGAAACATTATGAATACATGTACATAATTACTGATTACACTGTATTACACTCATTACATTTTAGCACTGTGTTAAAAGTATACTTGACGCGCACTCAAAGTTTTTGGCGCATTTTATTATGCTGAATAGCGTGGATTACTCCTTTGAACGATTGGTAAAACTGCAAAAATTCTTGATTTGTGGCTCTTTAAATAAACCAGGAGACACGATGTCGTCCTTAATGCTGATTGACTCTCATTAAGCGCCAAAAGTTATACTCGGCGTCACCATATTCACTGTTTTGAAGCTATTTGACATGAGCACAAAGAGAAATACCCTGCTTGGAGAATATGCAGGACTTTCCCGAGTTCGCACATAAAAAAAAAAGAAATCCCACGAATTCTCAAGGTTTCTACATATAATACAGGGCGCCTCTCGCTTATCTTACTACGTAGTATCGGAGCTTTGCCTTGGAACAAGTTAACATAACCAATGTTATAATTTATGAAATAAATACTAGAAAATAAAGTAAATAACTTATATAAACATGTAATTATAATAATTAAAGTATTGGGACCGTCTATAGATCTTTGATATCAAGATATTTATCAGTATTAAACAGTGACGTCAAGAATTACCATCTCAGATTAATTCTCTTCCTTTAAAATATGATAAACAAAACCAAAATAAGTAATGCAGGAATGCGATGAATTGTCCACTACACGCTGAATGATCTAAAAGCTGGCGGAAACTAATAAGACTTAATTTGATTGAGGAAGCTCATGTACATAGTACACAGGTAGAGAAGGTATTGCATTGCACCCAAAAGTTCCATACCGAGATACAGGTTTTAGGGTTCCCTGTTTGCAAAATAAATAAAATGTTAGAAAAAGGTCCATGTGTGTGTACCTGAACACGATAATCCGAAAACGAAAAATAGCTAACATACCAAACTTGGAGTTTAAGTTTAAAGTCTTTCAAGGATGCGACACGAAGAATTTAAAAAAATCGTCACCCCAAACTATCCTTTACATTGAAAAAAGTTCTTAAATTTTTATTTTCTCAAAAATATCTAATGATTTTGATTAAAATATCGTATATGAAATATGTTTACATAATAAATAAAATATACACCTTGAACTCCCTGGGAATAGCCTCTGAGTACTTCTTTATTCTGGATGAATTTTGCTGAATTTTGCATACCTAGTTAACCATAAGAGATGGACTAAAACTTACTGCACAAAACACGTGGATTTCATTAAAACACACAATTTATATCATATACATCTTGTTCTTGGATTTTACCATTTCTGAGATACTCCTTGTTATTTGTTTAGTTTTAAAATACTTGACAGTTTGCTCATACGGGTTTCAACCATATAACAACCAGCTTTTAAAAGGTTTGACTGTCGCTTTAGCCTATTGTAATCGCTTACTTCCCTTCTACTTACAAAGAAGCAAGTAATAAAGAGAATTTCTGCTCATGTTTATCTCAATTAGCATGATGTAGATTGAAGAATAAGCTTTTTAACATCAATCTGTTTGAGGGCATGTGAATGGAACACATCAGTTTTTTTACTTTCTCCATACGCACTATGTACATAGTGTATAGAGAAAGTATTGCACTCCACCCAAAAATTCGATACCGAGATTTCACCGGAAATATATGTTTTAGGGTCATCCATATCCAAAAAAAGCATTTTCACAAAAAGGTCCGTGTGTGTGTGTGTGTGTGTGTGTGTCCGTGTGTCTGTGAACACGATAACTCAAAAACGAAAAGTCGGTAAAATACCAAACTTGGTATTTAAGTTTAGTATCTTCCAAGGATGCGACACGAACATTTTGAGAAAAATCCCCCACCCCTAACTACCCTTTACATGGAACTTTTTTCGAAAATTTTGATTTTCTAAAAAATGGCTCTAACAATTTTGATTAAAATTTCGGATATTAAACATATTTACCTGACAAATGAAATGTATATCTTAAATTTTGTGGGAATAGCCTCTGAAGAGTAGTTTATTCTGGATGAATTTTACTAAATTTTGAATAACTGCTAAACCGTAAGAGATGGACAAAAACTTACTCCATAAAAAATGTACAGCACATTAAAACACACAATTTATGCTATATACATTTTTTTCGTGGATTTCGTCGTTTTTGTGACATTCCTTAGTTTTGGTTTCTGCTATGAAAAACGTATACTTTTCTCATACAGGAACTTGTCAACTCCTATCCGTATAAACAAAGGAACTTCATTGACATATCAACCAGCTTTTGACTATCACTCTAACCTACGGTTGCCCTTTATTTCGCTTCTACTTACAAGGAAGCGAGTAATAAGACTATTTCTGCTAATTTTTGTCTGATTAGCATAAAGTAAATAGAAGTATAAGCTCTTTAAGAATTATTTGTTGCAGGGATATGGAGAAAGTCATGCGAATGGAACACATCAGTTTTTTTAAATACGTTTTTCAGCTTGTGTATATTACGATAAATAGTTCTCAAAACTATACTTTCTCTCTTTAGTACATAGGCGAGAAGCTATAGCATTCAACCCAAAAATTGGATATCGAGATTTCACTGCAAATACATGTTTTAGTGTCCTTTGTATTAAAAAAAATATTTTAGAAAAAAGGTCCTCGTGTGTGTCCATGTGTGTGTAAACAATACAAATAAAAAAAATCTGATGTGTACCATTCACATGACTTTCTCCATATCCCTGCAACAAATTATTGTTAAAAAGCCTATGTTCTATTTACTTCATGCTAATCGAGAACAAATTAGCAGAAATAGTCTTATTACTAGCTTCCTTGTAAGTAGAAGCGAAATAAGGGTGTACCATAGGTTAAAGTGATAGTCAAATACTGGTTACCATGTGACTGAAGTTTCTTTGTTTGCATGGGCACGAGTTGACAAATTCCTGTATGAGAAAAGTAGATATAAGTTTTCCAAAGCTGAAACCAAAAACAAGGAGTATCTCAAAAACGATCAACTCCATGAAAAAATGTATATAACATAAATTGTGTGATTTAACATGCTCTATATGCTTTGTGTGGTAAGCTTTTGTCCATCTCTTACGGTTTAGCAGTTATTCAAAATTTAGTAAAATTCATCCAGAATAAACTACTCTTCAGAGGCTATTCCCAGAAAATCCAAGATATACATTTTATTTGTCAGGTAAATGTCTTTGATATACGAAATTTTAATCAAAATCGTTAGAGCCATTTTTGAGAAAATCAAAATTTTCGAAAAAAGTTCAATGTAAAGGGTAGTTGGGGTTGGGGGGATTTTTCTCAAAATCTTCGTGTCGCATCCCTGGAAGATGCTAAACTTAAATACCAAGTTTGGTATTTTACCGACTTTTCGTTTTTGAGTTATCGTGTTCACACACACACACACACACACACACACACACACACACACACACACACACCACACACGCGCGGACCTTTTTGTGAAAATGCTCTTTTTGGATATTGGGGACCCTAAAACATATATTTCCGGTGAAATCTCGGTATCGAATTTTTTGGTGGAGTGTAATACTTTCTCTATACACTATGTACGAAGTGTGCGAGACGAAGATTCTAAGAAAAATCTCCCAACCTAAACTACTCTTTACATGGAAATGTTCAAACATTTTCATTTTCTCAAAAATGGCTCTAACTACTTTGATTAAATTACCGCATATTAAATATATTTACATTACGAACTGTATATCTTAAGCTTTTTGGGAATAGTCTCTGAAGTCCACTTCATTCTGAATGGCTTTTGAGTAACTGGTAAACCATAAGTGATAGACAAAAACTAGCGAGAAAAAAAATGTAGATCTCGTTGAAACGCATTTATAGCATATATGTTTTTTTCGTAGAGTTAATATTTCCGAGATATTCTTTGTTATTGGTTTCAGTTTTATAATACTGAAAATTTGTGATACGGAAATTTGACAACTGCTGGCCATGCAAAGAAACTAATTTCAATCACATAGCAACCGGCTTTTAAAATAACTGATTAGTGTTTTAGCCTAGTATCTTATCTCCCTTGTACTTAAAAGGAATCAAGTAATAAGACCATGTCTGCTAATGTTTATTCTGATTCGCATGAAGTGGATAGAAGAATAAGCTTTTGAGCAATATAAGTTACAGGAAAAAGGTCCGTGTGTGTCTGTGGACAGCATAGCTCAAAAACGAAAAGACTGTTAAATACCAAACTTGGTATCTTTAGTTTTCTGGGAATAGCCTCTGAAGACTACTTTTTTCTGGATGAGTTTTACGAAATTTTGCTTAGCTGCTAAATCGTAAGAAATGGACAAAAAATTACCAAACAAAAATGTAGAACACATTAAACCACACAATTTATGTTATATAATTTTTTTTCGAGGAGTTGATCATTTTTGAGATATTCCTAGTTTTTGGTTTCAGGTTTAAAGAACTTGTACTTTTCTCATACAGGAATTTGCTAACTCGTGACCATACAAACAAAGGAACTTCATTCACCTGGTAACCACTTTTGACTTCACTTGAACCTATGATATTCCCATATTTCGGATCTACTTACAAGGAAGCAAGTAATGAGACTATTTCTGCTAATTTTTTCTCGATTAGTATGAAGTAAATAGAAGAATAAGCTTACTAACAATAATTTTTTACACAGAAGTAGAGAAGTTCATGTGAATGGATCATGTCAGATTTTTTTAAAATTGTGTATGTTACGCAGATGGCTGTCAATTTTTCATATTTCTCTTTCTTCATTCCTTAGAATATTTTGTATTCCCTTGTGATTTTATAGTCGTTGATTCGTGCAATATTCTGAGACAAGCTGGTATATCGACTTTTACTTCTCATTACTCACATACAAATGGTTATCGAGATATCGGATTTCTCGCGTTTTGAATGTGTTACAATATACAGAAATATATATATATAATGGACTTGTTTATGCAAGTTATCTGAGAGTGCGCTTTGACCGAACTTAGCTTACCACGGGTTTTGTGGTAAAAGTTTGAAACCACAGTCTGGCAGCTGTTGAGGCAAAAGCTTCTAGTCCTCGGGGCTACAAAACCTGCCTTTCCATTTTCTCTCAACACAAAATGGACCGTATGTGGCGTTTTGCCAGTACACTCACAAATTTCATCATACAGTATCCTGACGTGCAGCAACGTTTGGCTTATTTTGCAGAAATTCTCTGTTAGAACAGCGAAACGGCTTCCCCACGGAGTTTTTTCAGCTACATCGAGAGAAAACCTTTAGAGGGGCAAGTGTTGCTTTTAGCAAATGATTTCCCACACATTTTCAACTTTCTAAAAGAAACCCCTAGAAGTGTTTCGAAAACTCAATTTTAGCAGCCGAAACTAAACGTAGAAGTTTTAGCATAAGACAGGGAATTAAAATGTGTAATTTAATGGACTAGTATGATAGTACCATACAGTTTTTACGACACTCCAGTGCTAATATCTTTGATTTTATTGTAATAATTTCTGCATTGATCATTTAAGGTGCTGCTTCTGTGAAATTTGACCAAACACTGTCAAAAAATAATTGTTTTTACTTTCTCTAGCCCCGTAAGTACAATGTACATAGTGGATAGAGAAAGTATTGTATTCCACCCAAAAATTCAATACCGAGATATCACCGGAAATATATGCTTTAGGACCCCTAAATCAAAAAAAAAAATCAGAAAAAGGACCGTGTATGTGTATATATGTGTCTGGACAGTATGACTCAAAAAGACGGTTAAATACCAAACTTGATATTCAAGTATGGTATCTTCCAAGGATGCAACACGAAGATTTTCAAGAAAACACCTCCACCTCAAACTACCATTTACAGGGAACAATTTTCGAAATTTTTGTTTTTCTTAAACATGGCTCTAACAATTTTGAATAAAATACCACATATTAAAACTATTTCCATCACAAATAAAATGCATATCTTCAATTTTCTGGGAATAACTTCTGAAGACATGTTTATTCTGGATGAATTTTGCTGAATTTTGCTGAATTTTGCATAACTAGTAAACCGTAAGAGATAGATAAAAACTTTCTACACAAAACGTGCAAATCTCATTAAAATACACAAATTATGTCATATACACTTTTCGTGGATGCCGTTTTCGAGATATTCCTTGTTATTAGTTTCAGTTGTAGGGTGCTTATACTTTTCTCAGCCAGGAAGTGTCCGTTTTTCTTTTGTTCTACTCCTGGCCAAGCAAAGAAGCGATTGCAATGACAGTCGCATAATGACAGCTTTTAAAACATTTGACTATCACTTTAGCATAGCGCATTCCTTTAGTTCCCTTCTACTTATAAGGAACTAAGTAATAACATTCTGCGAATGTTTATCTCGATTAGCATTGTGTAGAAAGAAGAATAGTCTTTTGTAAGAAGTTTGTTTGTATAGCAGCAAGAGAAAGGCATATGAGTGTAACACGTCACATTTTTCATTATAAAAGCATATGAAATCTAAGCTTTAAGAAAATATATAGTTTTCCCACTTAACGTGCTTTAACAACCAATTAACTGAAGCTGTATCGGGTAGATGAATGCTTAGGTATTAGTAGGCACTCCCAACTAAAAACCTTAATTTCTTGTTTTTCCTACATTTTTCCATACTCAAAATGTTCCACACGATACAATTTTTCACTATTTTTTTTAAAATGTTGTTACACTGCCTCTCAAAAACACATTAAAATAGTCGTATGGTTTATCAAAGTGATGCTCCAACAATTTTTAGAAATAAATATTACATTTTGGAAAATCATGAGTTTTATAGAGTAATATTTTGTCTACACTAACTAGGGCTAATTTAAAAAAAAAAAAAAGAAAGAAGAATATGACATATACCTATTTATAATCGTATTTGCTTTAAAACAGGGCGTTTTTATTCCAATATATTTAAAATGCATCACGTGGCTTATTTTTATTAGAACAATTAATTTAGACAGTAAAAAAACTATTATTTAAATAATCATGTAAGCTGCGATATTGATACATGGCAAAAATACCACTATTGTATATGATAACCGATATACATTTTAATAAGGTATCCTGCATAGTGCGGATTTTCCAAATGTATTACATTAATGCATTACCTTAATGTTATTTACTGCCATCTGACGTACGCAATTACCTAAAAGTAGGCATATAATATATGTATAATGTAACGAATTGTCTTTTACAATTGCTGCAGAACAATTTTATTTCTTGTCGCTTCGATGCTCGTCCACACAGATGTCGAATCTGTCTGAACTGACCTTTAGCCCTGGCTACCCTCTTTATATAGCCCCCATTTCGCAACAAGAAACTTCCAGAGCTATGCGAACATGCACTAAAGCTGTTTTTATTCCCCTGGTGTCACCATTGGACGTGTCCATTTGCTAAAGTGTGATGGACAATGCAGGGAGTTTATGTAAAGCGGCCACCCGATTTTGGGGGGATTTTTAATTATTGTTTAGTTTAGGAAAGGTGGTTTAATAATAAAGCATTATTCTATAAATAAGGCAATTAAACTGAATGTTAGTATGAAAAATATGAAAATATTTCACTTACATGTAATTCACACACGCACGAGTTCACCTCTCTAATAATTCTGACGGCACTTGGCGCACACCTGCAACAATCCAGAGGGTACGTGCATTAGAGCGCGTAGTCACAATGTATATATTTTGTTTTTTATTTCCATAACCCTTTTTAAATTCTTTCTTGTCCGACTTATTTTGTTACAAATGCCATTCTTCCTAATTCTTAAACTGGCTTTCGTATATCCTCCGAAGGCGCTACCACAGTACCGGTTCGAATGGTCTTGAGCGTTAAGGCGATAGGAAATGGACTGGCCATCAGGAATGAGCTTCAAGATTGGAGATTTTAGGTATATAAGCGATGCGTTTACAAGAAATCAGGTGGCTTCTTTGTACTTCTTCTTGTTGGGTTTCCTGTTACACGCGTGACGCTGTACGCTATAGGCTGTACGTTGTACGCACGTGAATGTATTAGTGTCTAAGTATGTGATATTATTACGCAAAACATTGTAGTTATCGTACGAATTGATTTTGTCGCGTAATAGGGAAGTACGCAGCAATTACCGATGACTGTCGAAAACAAGAACTTAGTAAGCAGAAGAAAATAGCACTAGGCATTAATATTTCTACGTATTCAAGGATTATTATGTCGGGAGTCGCTCCTGGCCCATCGCAGGTTCGAAAGGACAGGAAGGGCCCAAGTAAATAACCGGTGTAATAGCACAATTGGAAGCTGGCGGAGTTACATTTGACTGCAGCTGTAGTTGCTTGAAGGTTAGTTTAACATAAAATTAGCCCTGTAGCATGAACCCTATTTATATAGGTGCGTTTAAAGCAAGCGGGACTTAGGTCAAGAAAGGGTTAACTGCTATGGTCATATCGGCTTCTTTGGCTGATATATTTGATAGTATTTTTACTCTTTGAGTTTTAGGTTAGGATATCTAGGGCGTGAATAATTGATAAATTGGATTCCAGGAGCGAAATCCTTATGGCTGCCAAAAGGTAGCGTAGGAATTGGTACTCCCCCCAATCCATACAATTTGTATTTTTTAGCATATAATTGCTTCATTGATTTTATGTAAGGTAATTAGCACCGTTAGCGAACCAAGAAAATATCACATCTGCATTTCGCTGCCCACGTTTGTTGATCTGATCTAGGCGCCATTTCTGTTAGCTGCATATAGGACTGGAATCGATGTAGTATTATTTTAGTGTTATCTACACATTTCAGAGCTGTCTAAAAATATTGCGTGCCACACGTGTTAAAAGTAATTTTCTTTTGCCTCGTTTCGCAAACATTCCTCCCCGTAATATAAATCCTCTTTTAACACTTGTATCATAAATAACTTTTATGAAGCATTTATGTATGTTTTGTTAAAAGACTGGAACGAAGGAACGTAATAGCTACACTTAAATGCCTTTCAACGGATAAACAAAGCCTACATTTTGGCATGATGTAGTCTTAAAGTCTGACTATGGCGGAAGATAATGCTTGCATGCATGCGCAATATACTTCGAAGTATTATTATTGAAAATGAAGTCAATAATTCTCGAGGGAAAAGATTACATTACCTTCGTTAGTAAAGGAATAGTCAGATGGAGGGCTTTTCAATAACTGGAGTAAATCAATGCCTTAAACCATAGTGTTCCCATGGATCCCTAGGAGGAAGGTTATATCTAAAAAGAAACCAAATCCGAACCATTTATTCTCCAGCGTCTTATAACGCTTTTAGGTGTCACTCATAATGAAAAAATCTGATGTGTTCCATTCACATGACTTTCTCTAGCTATTCCACGAAAACAAACTTTCCTTACGAAAGATGATTCTTTTATCTCCATCATGCTAATCGACACAAACGTTAACAGAATTGGTATTATTACTTACTTCCTTGTAAATAGAAGGGAAATAAGGTAATACACTAGCAATAGTCAAGTCTTTTAAAGCTCGCTATGTGAAACAATTTAAATTCGGATGTTTATGCAATCCTGCGAGTAAAACAAAAGTATGAAACGAAAATTGACTTCCCACTTGAAAAAAAAGTTTAAGTAATTTAAAATTGAAACCAATAACAAAGAGCATCTCGGAAACAAAAAATGTATATGACACAAATTGTGTGTTTTAATTATAACTACAGTTTTTGTGTAGTAAGTTTTTGTCTATCTGTTTACGAGATATACAAAAGTCATCCAGAATGAAGAGGTCTTCAGAGGCTACTCCCAGAAAATGTAAGATGCACTTATGAAAATATATTAAACGTAAGCCCCTATAATCAAAATAGTTAATCCATTTTTGAGAAAATCAACGTTTTTGAAAATGCATATAGAGGGTAGTTGGTGATGGGGAGAATTTCTTGAAAATCTTCTTAAATACCTAATAAGTTCGGTATTTAACCGACTTTTCGTTTTTGATTTATGTTGCCCAGACACAGACACACTGACATTTTTCTAAAAATGCTTCCTTTTTGGATTCAGGAGCATCAAAATATGCATTTTCGGTGAAATATAGGATTTGGGTTCAATACAGTACCTTCTCTGTGTACTATGAACATTTTACATACATGCTAGAGAAAGTAAAAATTTAGTAACTTAAGACTTAACAGGTAAACTTGGCAATGTGCACACATTGACAATGAAAGGCCTAACGTAATCAAGGCGAGAGGAAAAGCGAAGCTGAGTTAAATTGTTTGCTCCTCTACAGGCAGCAATAACATTTATGTATATTCAAACTGCAGTAAATTATTTACTTGAAGTAATGCATTTAAAAAGTCAATCCTCTCTGCGAAGAAATTAGTGGGTTCATCTCCTAAATCAAAGAAGAATTCGTAAATTCTGAACCCAACAGATATTTGGATATGATTGGTTTGTTACGTATCAAAATGAAGAAAAGCTAGTTGTCCGGTTTAAGGAAAAAATTACAAACAAAAGCACTATCAATTGTTAAAATTTATTTTGCTGGTACTTTTATAAATATTCCAGGGTTTCCTGGCAATTATGACCCAATTTAAAAAGGAAATTATAAAAAGGACATTAAGCGTAAGAATAATGTATTATACTTAAAAGCCAGATGCTGTGTATTGTGATGGAACCTTTCATAATGACTCACTGAAACACAAAAGTCAGAATAGGTTTCTGTGCGCCAGGACTGTTTACATTTGTCGGCACTTTGCGACAGCCGTGGGCGTGGTCGTTATCTTCCCCTTTCATTTTCTCAAAAACTTTGACCAAAGTATAGTATAAGATACAGGTTGAAGTAGATCGCAATTATTATTTTTGGAAACACCATATCTCCTGCATTTCCCAGATTGCCAGTTGTGAAAATATTTTACATATAACGGCTGTCATAACGCAAGATAATGTATGTATTAGTTTCGCATTTATGATTTTAAAATACTGATATTAAATATAGTTTTCCTGAGACTTATTGCTCGTTACAGTAAACCCTTTCCAAAAAGTTAAACAAGTTCTTTGGAAGCATTTTTTTGAGATGCACAAAATCGCATATGTTACATTCACATAATGTTCCCTATCCCCTATAATTTAATATCAAATAGCTTCTACAAAGTATTCTTAGAAAGGCTTTTTCTACCTTATTCATATTAATCAAAATAACCGTTGCATAAATAGTTGCATTACTCATTTCGTTGTAGCTACAAAGGGGATAGAGGAAACCAAATCAGATATTTAGAAGCTTACTTTATGATAACCTTCAGATTATTCCATAATCCTTAAATGATGTCGCGAAAAACAACTGAATCCTGACCACTTTATAAAATTATAAAAATCTGATGTGTAACATTCACATGACTTTCTCTATATCCCTGCAACAAATTATTCAAACTGAAACCAAGAAAAAGGAATATCTCTAAAAACGATCAACTGCACGAAAAAAATGTATATAACATAAATTGTGTGTTTTAATGTGCTCTACATTTTTTATCTGTTAAGTTTTTGTCCATCTCTTACGGTTTAGTAATTATGAAAAATTCATCCAGGATAAAATAGTCTTCAGAGGCTATTCCCAGAAAATTCAAAATATACATTTTATTTGTCAGGTAAATAACTTTAATATACTAAATTTTAATCAAAATCGTTTGAGCCATTTTTGAGAAAATCGAAATTTTCGAAAAAAGTTCCATGTAAAGGGTAGTTTGGGGTGGGGGGATTTTTCTCAAAATGTTCGTGTCGCATCCCTGGAAGATACTAAACTTAAATACCAAGTTTGGTATTTTACCGACTATTCGTTTTTGAGTTATCGTGTTCACAGACACACGGACACACACACACGGACCTTTTTCTGAAAATACTTTTTTTGGATACAGGGGACCCTAAAACATATATTTCCGGTGAAATCTCGGTATCGAATTTTTTGGTGGAGTGCAATACTTTCTCTATTCACTATGTACATAGTGAGTATAGAGAAAGTAAAAATCTGATGTGTTCCGTTCACATAACTTCTCTATATCTCTGTAACAAATTATTGTTAATAAGCTTATCTTTTATTTATTTCATGCTAATCGAGAAAAATTAGCAGAAATAGTCTTATTTCTTGCTTTATTGTATCTAGAAGCGAAATAAGGGAGTACCATAGGTTAAAGTGAAAGCCAAAAGCTGGTTGCTATGCGACTGATGTTCCTTTGTTTGTATGGACAGGAGTTGACAAATTCCTGTTTGCGAAAAGTAAGTTTTTCAAAGCTGAAACCAAGAAAAAGGTATATCTCAAAAACGATCAACTCCAAGAAAAAAGAAAAGTATATAATATAAATTGTGTGTTTTAACGTGCTCTACATGTTTTGTGTGTTAAGTTTTTGTCCAATTCTTACGGTTTAGTAGTTTGCAAAATTCATCCAGAATAAAGTAGTCTTCAGAGGCTAATTCCCAGGAAATTCAAAATATGCATTTTATTTGTCAGGTAAATATCTTCAATATATGATATTTTAATCAAAATCGTTAGAGCCATTTTTTAGAAAATAAAAATTTTCGAAACAAGTTCCATGTAAAGGGTAGTTTGGGGTGGGGGGATGTTTCTCAAAATCTTCCTGTCGCAACCCTGGAAGATACTAAACTTAAATACCAAGTTTGCTATTTTACCGACTTTTCGTTTTCAGTTATCGTGTTCACGGACACACGGACACACACAGACCTTTTTCTGAAAATACTTTTTTTTTGGATACAGGGGACCCTAAAACATGTATTTCCGGTGACATCTCGGTATCGAATTTTGGTGGAGTGCAATACCTTCTCTATGCACTATGTACATAGTACGTATAGAGAAAGTAAAAATGTTGAAAAAATTAAATCAATAATAGCAGATATATTGGAAAAGACATTAGCCGTTATTTGAAATAATGTGTCTGTTTTAAAGAGATTTGCATTTTTTTTTTTTTTTAAAGTTTAACTTCCTTTAACCTGGTTGGTCATATCGGATGATGAATGAAATTGGTGGAATGATGCTCAAATGACGGGGTCCAGGGAGCTTAAATTTACTCGACATTCATCTTCTCAGGATAAAGAAAAACCCCGAAAAAAACTTTATCCGATTAACTCACCCTAAGCGAGTTTCGAACTCACGACCTGTTGAATGTGAAGCAGATACGCTACCACCACACTACCCAGACGGGCAATCTACATTTTTGTTAAAGTAAATTTGTTTATTTCTTATAGATATATCCGCTATACAAGTTTATATAATATTCCCTGCGAATGAAGCGGACTTCACAGGGTGATTCGCAGAATATTCAAGATGCACATTTTATCTTGTATTCCTAAATGTTTGAATATACGGTATTGTAATGAAAAACGTTAGCCATTTTAAGCAGATACATAAAATGTGAGATTCTCCATGTAAATGATAGCTGGCGATGGGGAATTTTCTGTGGTATCTTTGGAAGGTATTAAATATAAATACCATATTTGGTAATTATTCGACTATTCATTACTTTCTCTATACTTAATATCTACATAGAGTATAGAGAAGATATTGCGTTCCTCCCAAAAATTCGATACTAAGATTTCACCGAAAACACGTGTTTTGAAACCCTCTGAATGGAAAAAAAAAGAAGCATTTTTGGAAAAATGTCCGTGCGTGTGCAGCATAGGAGAAAAACGAAAACTTCTTAAATACCCAAACTTGGCATTTAAGTTTAGTTACTTTCAGGGATGTGACACAAAGATTTTCAAGAAAGTCCCCTATCCACAACGACCCTTTCTTTACATGGGAAAAAATCTAAAAATGTTAATTTTCTCAAAAAAAAAAAAGAGAAAAAAAAAGGCTCTAATAATTTTTAATATATTAAAGGCATTTACGTGACAAAAGATGTACATCTCGATAAAATTATGTCACATACACTTTTTCGAGATATTCCTTGTTACCGGTTTTACGTTTTAAAATACTTAACTTCTCACATACGGGAATTTTCCAACTCCTGGCTAAGTAAATAAACGAATTTAAATCACAAAGCAACTGGCTTTTAGGTAATGTGACTCGCTTTAGTCTACTGCACTCCCTTATTTCCCTTCTGCTAACTAGAAAGCAAGTAATAAGGCCATTTTAATTTCTAGCCCCATATGTACAATGTACATAAGGATAGAGAAGTATTGTATTCCACCCAAAAATTCGATATCGAGATTTCACCGGAAATACATGTATTAGGATTCCCTGTATCCAAAAAAAGCATTTTCAGAAAAAGGTCCGCATGTGTGTCCGTGTGTCTGTGAACACGATAACTCAAAAATGAAAAGTAGCTAAAATACCAAACTTGGTATTTAAGTTTAGTATCTTCCAGGGATGCGACACGAAAAATCCCCCCACCCCAAACTACTCTTTACATGGAACTTTTTTCGAACATTTTGATTTTTTTAAAAATGGCTGAAACGATTTTGATTAAAATAGCATATATTAAAGATATTTACCTAACAAATAAAATGTACATCTTGAATTTTCTGAGAATAACTTCTGAAGACCTGTTTATTCTGGATGAATTTTGCTTAATTTGACTATTGGTTTAGCCTAGTCCCTTATTTTCTTCCTACTTATACGGAACTAAATAATAAGAACATTGTGCTAATGAGTACCACGGTTGGCAAGGTGCAGCAAGAAGAAGAATCTTATGTATGAAGTTTGTAGAACAGCTAGAGAAAGTCATGAGAGTGTAAGACGTCAGATTTTTAATAATATTTATCTCAATTAGCATGACATAGATGGAAGACTGAGCTATTTGACAATCTGTTACAGAGATGTAGAGAAAGTCATGTGAATGGAACACATAATATTTCAAAATTATATTGTTCCGACATATGCGGGCGTTTTTGAAATCGTGGATTCAGAGTCTCAAAGCGTGTATTTCCGGTGAAATCTCGACAGCGAATAACAGCTCCACTACCAAGTAAAGTATGCGTACTAAAAGCAGAGAGAGTAAAAATTAACTTCTTATAAACAAAATTGAATGTGATGCATGATGTTCGTAATGCTTCATCTGTCATTTGTCATTTTGTGGCTGGCGTAGGAAAACTATGACGTTGAAAAATCTGATTTGTTATACTCACATGATTTTCTCTAGCTACTTTAGAAACAAACTTCTTTCAAAAGATACGTCTTCTTTCAACACCATTCTAATCGAGATACACAGCAGAATGTTCTTATTACTTAGTTCCTTATAAGTAGAACGGAACTAAAGGAATGCGCTACGCTAAAGTGATAGTCATATTTTTTAAAAGCTGCCGTTATGCGATTGTCATTGCAAATCGCTTCTTTGCTTGCCCAGAAGTAGAACAAAAGAAAAACGGGCACTTCCTGTCTCAAAAAGGTATAAGCACTGAAATTAATAACAAGGAATATCTAGAAAACGGTAAACGCCACAAAACATGTATATGACATAAATTATGTATCTTAACGAGGTCTACATTTCTTATGCAGTAAGTTTTTGTCTTATTTCTTACGGTTATTAGTAATGCAAAACTCGGCAAAACTCATCCAGAATAAACAGGTCTTCAGGAGCTATTCCCAGAAAATTCAAGATATACATTTTATTTGCCATATAAATCTCTTTAATATGCGGTATTTTATTCTAAATCGTTAGAGCCATTTTTGAGAAAATAAAACATTTCGAAATGTTTTCCATGTAAATTATAAAGGATAGTTTGGGGTGGCGGGATTTTTCTCAAAATCTTTGTGTCTTATACCTGTAAGATACTAAACTTAAATACGATTTTGGTATTTTACCGATTTTTCGTTTGAGCTGTGTTCACAGACACACACATACATACACGAACCTTTTTCAAAAAATGCTTTTTTTTAAAACATGTATTTCCATTGAAATTCCGAATTTTTGGAGTGCATACTTTCTCTTTGCACTATGTTCATAGTACGTGTAGAGAAAATAAAAATTAACTTCTTATAAACAAAGCTGAGTGTCCCGTATGATGTACGTAATGCTTCAGTTGTCATTTGTCGTTTTGTGACGTAGGAGAACAATGGCGTTGAAAATACAAATACGTATAAACAGCATTATTCTATATTTCCCGGTTTCTGTCCAACATGTTGCGGCTTTCAGAAGTGAGATAAGTTCTCTTGGCCTATATTTGTCTTTCACAAACGATATCCGCTAAAAACAGACTCTTGGGAGTCCTTCAAGGTCATTTGAGATAACGGTTAATCAACATGTTAATACGTAGATTACTCCACATGAACAGCGTAATTGTGGCGGTGCAGTCACTTGAAGTCCGACAGCTCATTAACAACTGGGGCTTGTTTCTGGTTAAGGATGGTTCTATGATAAACCAAAATAAAAACATCGCTATGATGTCTGTTTTCATAACATTACACAACATAACATCCATTTCTGACGTGTTACAGCCACCTGACTTTCTCAACTCTCTGTGGTTTACTAGCATAGTAGATAGAGAATGTATTGTATTCCACCCAAAAATTCAATACCGAGGATTCACCGGAAACACATGTTTTAAACACTCCTGAATCAAGAAATCTTATGTATTACACTTACAGGACTTTCTCTAGCTGCTATACAATCTTCTTACAAAAGATTATTCTTCTTTCTACACCATGCTAATCGAGATAAACATTAGCAGAATGCTCTTATTCTTTAGTTCCTTATAAGAAGAAGGGAACTAAATGAATGCACTATGCTAAAGTGAGAGACAAATGTTTTAAAAACCGTCGTTATGCGATAGTCTATGCAAACCGCTTCTTTGCTTGGCCAGGAGTAGAACAAAAGAAAAATGGACAATTCCTGTCTGATAAAAGTATAAGTAGTCCACAATTGAAACCAATACAATTGAAACGGTTACCTCCACAACTAAAACCTAAAGGATATAAATTGTGTGTTTTGACGAGCTCTACATTTTTTATGCAGCAAGTTTTTGTCTATCTCTTACGGTTTACGAGTTATGCAAAATTCGGCAACATTCATCCAGAATAAACCTGTCTTCAGAGGCTATTCCCAGAAAATTGAAGATATACATTTTATTAAATATAAGATATTTTTATCAAAATCGTTACAGCCATTTTTTGAAAAAATCAAGAATTTAGAAGTTTTTCCATGTAAAACGTAGTTGGGAGTGGGGGTTATTTTCTTGAAGATACCAAACTTATATATAAACTTTATTTAACGCTATTTTCGTTTTTGAAATATGCTGCACACACACACACACACACACACACACCTATTTTTCTAAACTTTTTTTTGGATTCAGGACGTCTCAAAACATGTATTTCCGGTGAAATCTTGGTATCGAATTGTTGGTGCAATACAATACCTTGTCTATATACTATGTACATAGTACGTATAGAGAAGATAAAACATTCTAACAGTTACATCCAACTATGAAAACTTATTTTCTCTAGCACGTATCTACAATGTAGATAGTAGATAGAGAAGATACCGAGATTTCACCTGAAGCACATACTTTGAGCACTTCTGAATAAAAGTTAAAAAAGGAAGAAGAAAAAAAAACAGCATTTAAAATCCTCGCTCTTGCGTATAATAAAATAGTGACAGCAGCAGATAAAAATGGTCTACAAAGAGTCACAAAATACAATTGCAAATATTACAAAGGAAAACTAAACACACGGTTTTATAATGTAAAGATCAAAGAAATTTAAAATAAATATAAATGATAAAACAGTGATTAGTGAATTTTATTTCATTTAGGGTATTAGCTAACTCTAATTAATTAAATTAAATTAAATTAATTCAGTTTATTTCAATAGATGTGTGGGACAATTAAATGGACGTTAATAACAAGAATAAGAACAGAAACTCTATCGAGATTTTACAAAGTATTACGATGCTATTATATGGTCTGAATATTGGATAGTAATCAAAGCTCTCATAAGTATAGAGGTAGTTGAAGGTAATATCTTAAATATGTAAATAAAATGGACAAAAAGAAACCAAAACATTCGAAATGAATTTAAAATATCACAATGAATAAGATTACGAATATCGAACAAACTGATATCGACGTGTATTAGGATTGAAAAAATGTTCCATTCATATACCTTTCTCTAGCTGTTCTACAAACAAACAAAATTATCTACGTCATGCTAATCTGGATAAACATTAGCAGAATTGTCCTTAATTCTTGCTAATATTGTCCTTATAACTAGAAAGGGAAAAGGGAGTACATTGGGCTAAAGCGATAGTCAAATCTCGTAAAAGCTGGTCGCTATGTGCAACAGTTTAGGTTCGGCTAACTTTGCATGGTTCCGTCTGAGAAAAGTTAATTGGTTTAAAATTGAAACCAATAACAAGGAATATCTAGGAAACGGTTACCTCTACAAAGACACACAAAAGACATAAAATGTGTGTTTTGACGAGATCTACATTTTCTATTAGTCTCCGGATACGCTACAGAATACCGAATATATCCATAACCTTAATGGAAACTGTATACGGAGCGACAGTTAGATCCACGATGACATACGGAGGAGAAATATGGGGGTGGGAACAAACAGGGAATCTGGATCAAGTGAGGACCCAATTTTTTAAAGGAATTCTGGGTGTAGGGAGGGGTACGGCAAACTGCGGAATAATGAGGGAATTCGGGGCACATAGTGAAACGATAGAGTGCAAAATCAGAGCAGTTAAATATTGGCTGAGAATCGTTGTTCACGGAAACCAATCTCTAATTAGGGCAGTCTGCTACCGTGAACAGTTGCGAATGGAAGGTAATTCGACGTGGGCATCAAAATTAAAGAAAGGGTTGGAAACCATTGGGATGGGAGACATTTGGATGGCGGGGCAGGAAAACAGGCGAAGTATTTGGAGAAAAATTAAGAACCGCCTGTGTGATATTGGCAGACATCAAATAATTGCGCAATGCACAGAGAAGGTGTAATTAGAAGTACAGTCTGGGCTGAAATCGGAGTGGGGTATGGAGCAATACATCAAAACAGGTACCAAACTCATTAGAGAGGGGCTCGCGTGGATTAGACTAGGAGCATGGAGGATCACGAAAATTTCTGACGAGAATGGTACGAGAATCTGTCCCATTTGCGAGGAGGAAGAGTCATGGACTCACATCTTGGCAAGATGTAGGGGTACGGAGGAACGGCGGGAAAAATATTTGCCGCGATTTTTTACCACTGCGAATGTAGGGCTAGAAGCATGTTGGACGCTACTGGCAGGCACGGAAAACATGGACGGGCTAGGTAAATTTATACTTAAGGCAAGACAGCTGATATCTGAGGAGGCTGCCAATAGAGAAGGGGAGGGGGGATAAGATCAACTAAACAAAAGTGACTACATTGTTCTACATGCATATATATTATGTCATACTTAGGTCACTGTTGTGCTATGGTTTTATATATGTTGTATATATTATGGGTATATATGTCTTAAGTGTAATTTTCTATTATAAGAGGGTGCATTTATGAAGGTGTACTCTGTGCTGTAAATTTAAATTGCTATATTTGAATATCTTTGTATTTTTATTTTCGGATTCACTCTTAATTCTTTATTGTTGTTTAATAATGCTTTGGACTGTGTATTCCCTTTGTCTTTTTATTTTCGTGTTTACTCTTTTAATTCTTTATTGTTGTTGTTTTAATATTGCTTTAATGTGTATTACAAAAGCACGTACGGTCTGTGGACCCGCGCGATTGTTGAAATTCTATGTATGATATTGCTAGTCAATAAATACACTTATTCATTCATTCATTCAAGTTTCTGTCTATCTCTTACGGTTTACCAGTTATGCAAAATTCCGCAAAAATCATCCAGAATAAAGATATCTTAAGAGGATATTCGCAGAAAATTCAATAAATACATTTTATCTGTTATGTAAATATCTTTAATATACATCTTAATCAAAATCGTTTGAGCCATTTTTTGAGAAAATCAACATTTTTGAAAAATGTTCCATGTAAAGGGTAGTTGGGGATAGGGAATTTTCTTGAAAGTCTTCCTGTGCATCCTTAGAAGATACTGAACTTAAGTGCCAAGTTTGGTATTTAACCGACTTTTCGTTTTTGAGCTATGCTGTGCACAGACACACACTAAAACTATTTTTTTAACTTAGCGGACGTCAATACATTTATTTTCGGTGCAATCTTGATATAGATTTTTGAGTGGAATACAATACCTTCTCTATCCCTATGTACATTGTACATACGGACTAGAGAAAGTAAAAGTAACGTATATAACGGTATATAAGGTATATTTTAAAATATAAATGGTAAAAAAACTCATCACCGGCCTAAATATAGATGAATCTACCATTTACTTAATATAAATGAAGGCAGAGTAGGCTAAGTTTAGTCTAACTTGTGAATTATTATTGTTGTTATTATTATTTTATTATTATTGTTATTGTTGTTATTATTCAAAAATTTTAGTCCAAAAAACTTTGAACCCTTCTTCAGTTATTTGTCTTTTACTCTTGTCAGAGATCTTAAAACTAAATACGTGGCAATTTAACTGCTCAACAGCGTACGGTCTAATGACTTGTACTTACTTCAAGAGCTTATATTTCACGCTGAGCTTAACTTTGGCTCACAAAATATTTAGAGAATGCAGTTTTCAAACAATCTTGTTCAAATTTTCAACAAAAAGTTGGAGAGAAAGAACAAAACACTGACATAAGGTTTTTGCTACGCTTTAATATTGGTCAAAATATGACATTAATTGACCATTGAGAATAAATTATTAAAAAAATGGCTATATTCAAAATTCTGTGTGTTTTGAAACAATCACAAAATTAAAAATATCTATATGTTACATTTGTGCTGTTATTTAAGAATGTGGTAATGCTTTCTTTTTCAAAGTTACAATTTCTGCATCGTGAGCAGTATATAATAAATTAATATACTAAAAGTCAAATAAAAGTATTTTCTTAAACATCATTAAATATATTTGCATGAAATTAAAAGACGCTTCTAAGTGTGGTAGAGCAGTGGATAACAATATTTTTAAAACAACTTAAATATAGGCTCCAATATTTAGAAAATTCTCCAATGGGTGGGTACCGTTAACTGGTCTATAAGTAAATACGCACAGTCAATTACTTCCCTTCAACTCTTGTCAAATGTTAAATAAGACAAAAGGCGTCTTATGCTTAGATTTTATTAATTGTTTATTGAAATACTGCTTCTTGTATATATAGGTACATACTGCCACTATGGATTAAGCATAGTTGACAACAGTGGCTTACAATTGAAATGAGAAATAGTAAGAACCATATAAGCGGATAGCAAGTAAGCCGGAATTACAAATTTCAGATCAAGATAAATAAGGGAATGCAGAAGGCTCAAGCTATATTCAAATACTTTAACAGCAGTCATTATGTGATGACTGAAATTCCGTTCTCTTACAAGATCATGAGAGGGAAAGAAAAAATTTCTATTTTTCAAATGGAGCACTAGGACATATTTAACAATTCAAACTCATTTTTAATATCTCGTAAATGCATAATGCCACAAAATATCTTATTTAACAACATCTGCATCATTTGTGTAGTAGGGTTTATCTACCACTTACAATACACAAGTTATAAAAAAAGTTAATTCACAGACAACTTCTGGAGTTATTTACAATTTTCTTGAAACTCTTCGTGCCTCATTCTTGAAGAACACTGAACTTAAATGCCAAATGTTTTATGTAATTAATTTTTCGTTTTCTAAATATGCTATTCAGAGACGCATGCACTGGGGATCATTTTCTAAACATGTTTTATTTATTCAGGGGGATCTCTAAACGTTTATTTCCACTGAAATCTCTGTATCGAATAGTTAGGTGGAGTGCAATACTTCGGCTACTTACTAGGGGTAAGCAGCAAAGAAAGTCTATGCTAAATATAGTTTTATTAAGGATTAAAATCGTTGGGTACTCAATTTTTCTTTTCGCCTTAAAGAAGAAATCTATGCAATCTTCTATAGAAAGTGCAAGCTTTCTCTTTAATTCTTCATCATGATACCATATTTATGAGTTTCTAGACTACCACCGTCTTTGTTTGACAACCTCCCCCGCCCCTCCAACCTCCATTGATTCTTTCTGGTCTCTGAGCCCTTCCCAAGCTTTTTATTTGATTACCTTCTCTAACGCGTTCAAGTGCATAGTAAGTACAGAAAATATTGCATTCCATCCAAAAATTCCATACGGAGATTTCACTGGGGTCCCCTGAATTAAAAAAAGAAAACATTTTTAAAAAGGTTCGTAGAAGAGTGAGTGAGTGAGCGAGCGAGTGTGTGTGTGTGTGTGTGTGTGTGTGTGTGTGTGTGTGTGTGTGTGTGCGCGAATACCATGTAAAAAAAACGAGAAAATCCCTCTCCGCAAGCAACCCTTTACATTTATCATTTTTCAAAAATTTCAATTTTCTCAAACATTTCTAACGATTTTGGTTTAAATACAGCTTGCTTAAGAAACTGTCATCACCAATAAAATTTACAGCCGCTAATGTTCTCTTCACTCTGGTTGACCTTTGCACAACTGGTTAGTCATAAGAGGTTTTAATTTGTGTTACATTTAGAAATAACTATGTCATTACTCTCTACTTCGTACACGGTATATAGGTAAAGAAGATATTGTATTTCACCCAAAAATTTAATTCGCTTAAATTACACTTTTAGGATTCCCTGTGTTCAATAAGGCAGTTTTAGAAAAAGGTTCGTCTGTGTCAGTGTGTGCTGTGAACACGATAGCTCCAACGCGAAAAGCCGGTTAAATACCAAAATTGATATTTAAGTTCAGCTTCTAAGGATGCGACTCGAGGGCAAAAAAATACTCCCACCCTCAAACTATCCTTAGCATGGAAAAAGTTCCGAAAACTTTTATTTTCTCAAAAAATTTGATTAAAGTACCACATTTTAAAGATGCTTACATGGCAAACAAAAGGTATATTTGAATTTTCTGGGAACAGCCTCTGAAATTCTCAAGCTGAATAACTTTTGCATTACTGTAACAGATACACAAAAACTTATTGCACAACAAATGTGTTAATCTGTTAAAACACACTATTTATGTCATATACATTTTTGTAGAGTTAACGATTTCCAAGACATTCCTTGTTATCGATTTCAGTTTTAAAAGGGGTTTTCAAACTTTTCTCAAACAGGAAGTCGTCGTTAGTTTTTCTTTTTTTTTTTTTTACTCCTGGTCATGCAAAGAGAACAGAATTTCAATGCCAATTGCACAGCGACTGCTTTTAAAAGATTTGGGTTCCAGTTTAGCAGAAGCATTCTCTTATTTCCCTTTTACTTACTTGGAACTATGTAATAAGAGCATTTTTGCTAGAGTTTATCTCGATTAGCATGTAAATAGAAGAAAAATATTTTGTAAGAATAGTTTGTGTACAGAACAGGTATGCTAAGCTTTGTCCATGGAACATATAAAGATTTTTAGTGGAGTATAATGTAATCTAGTTTAATTCAAAATCTTCTCGGTATTCTAACCAGGTAAAAGCCCGAGAATGATTTTGAATTAATACGTTGCCAGGAAAGCTTCAGTTCTTATTTTAAAATAGTTTGTTTGCAGAACAGATAGACTAAGCTATGTCCATGAAACAAATCAAGCTTTTTTTTAGTGGAGTACAATATAATTTGCATTTATATTTTTTCAGCATAATTACTAGTTAATAAACGTGTATCGAACGTTTGTTTCGATTTTACGGTAAACAATATTTATTGTTATTATTATTACCTTTGTTTAAATGTTTCAAAATGTAATATTTGCTTGGTTTTAAGGCCAGTTCAATATTTTTAAATACATGTATGCTTATTATGTAATTTTAGGCCAATCAGTCTTTACCTCGAGCTCTTTGGAGGTGGACACCTGTCCGACCTTACAGTTCAGTCATTCCGTCATATCTACTCGCTCAGGCATCATGGTCAATAATAATCGGCTCACTTACAAGATAGCTTTTCTGGTTCCCCAGGACCGGTTAGTGAACAGTTAAGTTGCAAAAGTCTATGCTAGGTAACAATGTAAAGGCTCATCCGCGTCTTTGTCCGTGTCTAGCGCAAGTGAAACGCAACTGCCAATTATTTTGTCTGTGCGCTTTTACTACATACGCAGCACAGGCGATGACACAGATGTTGCATGGAATGAAAATGGAGCGCCGGTGGAATACGAGGCGGGGGAAACCGGAGAACACGCAGAAAACCCGCCGCTGTGCCGCTTGTCCACCACAAATCCCACATGCGGCCGCCTGGGAGAGAGTCGAGTGGTCTAACCACACTTAGGAGCTTCGGAAAAATGTCGAAGATTTATTTCAAAATAGATAAAGGTGCTGTTGCAGAATCGAGGTACTTAGTTGTATTACCATTATTATTATTATTATTATTATTATTATTATTATTATTATTCCATTTATGCCACTCCTTTAACTGCGACATTTCATTGTGGAACATTTTGTTTTCGGCAATGGAGTTAACTCTTGTACTGAGTTATAATTATCAAAATAACCACTATTAAAAGCGTCTCAAGGGTCTCATAGTAACCATTTTTGGACGTCCATTCTTAATACTTCGTTGAAATGTTGGAAGTTGGCTGAACGCATTTCGACATCTCATTCAATGTCATCCTCTAGCAGGTCTGCGGACGTAGACTTCGAAACACGCCAGGGCAACTTCCAACATTTCAGCGAAAAAGTATTAATATGAACGTCCAAAAATGCTTAATCGTGTACTGATGTCACCAGGTTTCCGTTCATCTTAAATTTTACTCATGAGATCACTCACGTAGATTAACACTCATATTCATCCTTCCAGACTCTTGCGAGGATAGAGAAAGATCCCTACTCTTCCTCCCCCGCCGGGAATCGAACTCGCACAAAAGGCAGGTGATATACCAACTGAGTTATGGGGCCAGTTCAGTACCGGAGCTCTCTTAGTGAACAGATGACGATGTGATAAGGAAGGGTATGGAGAAATAGGGAAATTGAACGAATTATGTCAAGGATTTATTGCATATGTTTTTGTAACGTATGCTCTATATATAGAATGCAAATTATACACAGTAAATAAGGAAAATGAGTTGTGTGGATATATCAGAAAAGTCTGTCTTCTACAAAAGAGCGAGATAATATGCAGATTTCCTGGCAACTGACTTGACATTTTAACTGTGATTCCCTGACCTCCTGAATGCAATATGAAACGCTAAAACACTTATACAAATGACTCAGAATTAGAGAGATTATCCAGCAATCTAAATAAAATGAGGTAATGTAATGGCGACTTATTTGCCATGGTAGCTCAGTAGTTAGAGCAATTAGACGGAGATCTGGAGATTCGTGGTCTAATCCTGGCTGTGGCATAGCATATTTCAGTCTGACTCCACCTTTCCAACCGAGCAGAATGGCTTAGGTAGTTTCGTCTGTGGCACGCATTTAGGAGGCCTCGGTTCTTTTCCCGTGGCAGGCCTACCTGAACATGGGTTTTTCGGGCGTTTCCCCGAGTCACCAGGCTAATGCTGGGTAGGTTTCTTTCATTCCCTGAATTTCCCGTCACTCCATTCAACCTTCAACCCGTTGGCTTCTTTCAGGGCTGAAAGTGTCGGAGCTACATTCGCATTGTTTTAGCTACCCATTCTTCAACAAGGTATTCCTAAAAACTTGTTATTCTATTTCACGTTAATCCATGAAATAATTGTAGCTTTTGTAGCATCCTTCGCTGTATATGTAAAGAATAAGGGAATGCACTAGGCTTAAGCAATAGTCAACTCTTTTTAAGAGCTGGCCCCTATGTGATGACAGTGAAATTCCGTTCTGCTTGACTAGGGGGAAGAGAAACAAATAACAGCTACCCATTCGAGGAAAATATAAGAATTTTAACATTGAAACCAATAACAAAGAATATCTCGGTAATGGATTAACTCTACATATGAAGAAGTATTTGAAATAAATTATGTGATTTAATAACTTCTACACTATTTAAGTTGTGAAATGTTTGTCTGCTCTTAGGTTTACCAGTTATGCAAAAGTCATCCATAGTGAAGAGGACTTTAGAGTCTCTCCTCAAAAAATGCAAAATATAAATTTCATTTTTCATGAAAATGTTTAAAACGTATTGCGACTGTGCCTTCCTGGCCCGTAATGGATTGAACGAGGAGAGAGCATGTATGACTTTTCCAGTATCTGATTTCTCCGAGTTTTACCTCCCGTGTTATCTGAAGGGTGTGTATGCTGAACCCCCATGTATCTGTAGACGCCTGAACAATATCTCAATGAACTAGTATGGAATAATTGTTTTTTCACACAAGCCGTGTGTAGGACAGGAATTGGATAGGTAAAGTCAGACTGAAAAATGCAATACCATAGGTTAAGTGATAGTCAAAAGCTGGTTGCTATGTGACTGAAGTTCCTTTGTTTCCATGAACAGGAGTTGCTAAATTCCTATATGAGAAAAGTATGTTTTTCGAAGCTGAAATTTAAAACAAGGAATAACTCTAAAACGATCAACACCACGAAAAAAAAGTATATGACATAAATTGTGTGCTCTAACGTGCTCTACATTTTTTGTGCGGCAAGTTTTTATCCATCTCTTAAGGTTTAGCAGTTATGCAAAATTCTGTAAAATTCATTCAGAATAAAGTAGTCTTCAGAGGCTATTCCCAGAAAATTCAAGATATACATTTTATTTAGCATGTAAATATCTTAAATATAAGAAATTTTAGTCAAAATCATTAGAGCCATTTTTAAGAAAAACAAAATTTTCGAAAAAAGTTCCATGTAAGGGATAGTTGGGGGGTGGAGGGATTCTTGAAAATCTTCGTGTCGCATCCTGAAAGATACCAAACTTAAACACCAAGTTTGGTATTTAACCGTCTTTTCGTTTTTGAGCTGTGCTGCCCACAGACACACACACACACACACACTCACACACACTCACACACACACAGACACACACGGACATTTTTCTAAAAATGCTTTTTTTGGATTCAGGAGGTCCCAAAACATATATTTCCGGTGAAATCTCGGTATCGAATTTTTGGCTGCATTACAATACCTTCTCTATACACTATGTACATAGTGCGTGTAGAGAAAGTAAAAAGGTTAATGACTTACATAAAAGATGAAGGAATAGTTTTGACTTCTGGTGACCATAATGCTAGTAAATGGACGGTAATAAATGTTAGTTGCCAATCATTTTGCCGATATTTCAACATGATTTTCAAGCGATGGATTGAACGAGGAGAGACCGTGTATGACTTTTCCAGTGTCTGATTTCTCCGAGTTTTACCTCCCGTGGTATCTGAAGAGTGTGTATGCTGAACCCTCATGTATCTGTAGACGCCTGAACAATATTTCAATGAACTAGTATGGCATAATTGTTTTTTACTTTCTCTATAGGCACTATGTAGATAGTGTATAGAGAATGTATTGCACTCCACCGGAAATATGTTTTAGGGTCCCCTTTATCTAAAAAAAGCATTTTCGGAAAAAGGTCCGTGTGTGTGTGTGTGTGTGTCCGTGTGTCCGTGAACACGATAACTCAAAAACGAAAAGTAGGTAAAATACCAAACCTAGTATTTAAGTTTAGTATCTTCCAGGGATGCGACACGAAGATTTTGAGAAAAATCCCCCCCGACCCCAACTACCCTTTACATGGAACTTTTTTCGAAAATTTTGATTTTCTCAAAAATGGCTCTAACGATTTTGATTAAAATTTCGTATATTGAAGATATTTACCTGACAAATAAAATGTATATCTTGAATTTTCTGAGAATAGCCTATGAAGAGTAGTTTATTCTGGATGAATTTTACTAAATTTTGAATAACTGCTAAACCGTAAGAGAGGGACAAAAACTTACTACACAGAAAATGTAGAGCACGTTAAAACACACAATTTATGTTATATACACTTTTTTCGTGGAGTTCGTCGTTTTTGTGACATTCCTTATTTTTGGTTTCTGCTATGAAAAACGTACATTTCTCATACAGGAATTTGTCAACTGCTGTCCATACAAACAAAGGAACTTCAGTGACATAGCAACCACCTTTTGATTATCACTTTAACCTATGGTACTCCCTTATTTCACATTTACATACAAGGAAGCAAGTAATATGGCTATTTCTGCTAATGTTTTACTGATTAGCATGAAGTAAATAGAAGCATAAGCTTTTTAAGAATAATTAGTTGTAGGGATATAGAGAAAGTCATGTGAATGGCACACATCAGATTTTTTCACATAAGCCGTGTGTAGCACAGGAGTTGGATAGGTAGAGTCAGACTGAAAAATTCAAGGCCATAGCCGGAATTTGAACCACGGATCTCCCAATCTCTATCTCTGCCACTGAGATACCATGGCAACAATTATTCCATACAAATTGACCATAATAGTTGGCCATACTATGAATCCTGGGTCTAAAGTACTTGCAGCATTGTAAGTCGCTATTGGGGTTGTCATCTCAAAATGAATTTGAGATCTCCTTGTGGTTTACCGGGAAAACGTATGAGTCAGTTGAAAAATGCAATGCTATGCCGGGAGGTTGCCATGGTAGCTCAGTGGCAGAGCAACCGGGTAGAGATCGGGAGATCCGTGGTTCAAATCCCGCCTCTGGTATTTTTCAGTCTGACTCTACCTATCCATCTCAATGAACTTCGCCACTCTTCAGGAACGCGCACGAACACTTTTGTAGTACCTAAACTATGATATAATGTGTGGTTGCGTGCTAGCGGGATCTGCAAACACTTTCTGAATGAGTTATACAATACACACGAATGTTGACAACTTGTAATACCTATATATCCTGATATGGACTACCTTTTCTTTTCTCCATCAGTAGACAACCTTCAAGCCTATTAGCATTGTTTGAAACCACCCACTATAAATCTAATTATTGAAAATAAGATAACTGAATATGTGTCATTTACAGAAAATATAACTTACAAAATTGTCTCTAAGTATTCTCTGACTTCTATCCAGGTAAGTACATGCTTTGACTCCCAACGTTTCGAATATGTGCATCATGTTCGTAGGTTTACTCTGAAGACGAAGATGGTGTGTGTGTGTGTGTGTGTGTGTGTGTGTGTGTGTGTTGTAGTGTTTAACGCCGCTTTAACTACTTATGGCACCGCAGGCGGTGACACTGGTGATACATGAATGATGATGGAGCACCGGTGGAATGCGATGGCGGGGGAAACCGGAGTACACGGAGAAAACCCGCCCCAGCGCCGCTTTGTCCACCACAAATCTCACATGCGGTCACTTGGGATCGAACCCCGGCCCTCTAGGGGAGAGGCAAGTGGTCTAACCACTCGGCCATGGCGCGGCCTAAGACGAAGATTATGTATTTCTTCGAAACGTTGGAGTCAATCCATGTTCTTGCCTGATTACAAGCCCAAGTAATACGTCCTCAAGAAAAATTCAGCGGACTGCCTCCGTGGTCGAGTGGTCAGCAAGCTGACTTCTCACCCGGAGGTCCCTATTCCCATAGAGCCTGGAAGTATGTATGTGAGAATGAATGTGTATGGTTGAGGAAAATAAAATGTATTTAAACCCAACGTAAAGAACTTGCAGACAACGAGATGTTTCTAGTGCAAAGCCCCCAAAGATGCTAAAGGGGGCTATATAAATGAAACAATAAAAAAAAAATATGATTTGTACCATTCACATGACTTTCTCTATACCCCTGCAACAATTTATTCTTAAAAAGCTTATACTTCTAATTACTTCATGCTAATCAGAAAAAATTAGCAGAAATAGTCTTATTACTTGCTTCCTTGTAAGTAGAAGCGAAATAGGGGACTACCATAGGTTAAAGTCATAATCAAAAGCTGGTTGCTATGTCAATGAAGTTCCTTTGTTTATATGGATCGGAGTTGACAAGTTCCTGTATGAGAAAAATATAAGAAACCAAAAATAAGGAATGTCTCAAAAACGACGAACTCCACGAAAATAATGTATATAACATAAATTGTGTGTTTTAACGTGCTCTAAATTTTTTGTGTAGTAAGTTTTTGTCCATCTCTTACTGTTTAGCAGTTATTCAAAATTCCGTAAAATTAATCCAGAATAAACTACTCTTCAGAGGCTCTTCCTAGAAAATTCAAGATATACATTTTATTTGTCAGGTAAATATGTTTAATATACGAAATTTTAATCAAAATCGTTAGAGCCATTTTTGAGAAAATCAAAATTTTCGAAAAAAAGTTCCATGTAAAGGGTAGTTGGGGGTGGAGGGATTTTTCTCAAAATCTTCGTGTCGCATCCCTGGAAGATACTAAACTTATATACCAAGTTTGGTATTTTATAGACTTTTCGTTTTTGAGTTATCGTGTTCACAGACACACGGCCACACGGACACACACATACACCCACACATGGACCTTTTTGTGAAAATGCTTTTTTTTGGATATTGGGGACCCTAAAACATATATTTCCGGTGAAATCTCGGTATCGAATTTTTGGGTGGAGTGCAATATCTTCTCTATACCCTATGTACATAGTGCGTATAGAGAAAGTAAAAATTAGCTCTTACTTTATAAAATTGTGTTCATTATGTTGTATTAAAACTAGTAAACATTCTACATATTTTTGTTAAATCTTGACATGACGCTTGAATGGACTATGAAATGTATTTTTTATTCGACACTTCAGGATTGGATTCCACGAATTCTCAAAGAAATGGATGGAATTTGTTGTGAGTGGTGGTAGATTAAAGTTTCCTAATTAAAATCCTATTTTAGTAGGAGAACGTTTGAGAGTTAATACGTCATCAGGAAAACTTCTGTTTATAAACTTGTATTCATTATGTCAATATATTAAAACTGTAGTAAATATTCTCCGCGTAAACATATTTTTGTAAAAGCTCGACATGTATCCTAAACGGTGTTTGTATTATTTATTCGACACTTCAGAATTGGATTCCACGAATTCTTAAATAAATGGTTGGACATTTTTGTGAGTGATTGTAGTTCGTTTTCTAATTAAAATGCTGCTTTAGTTCACACAAACGCTAAAGACATTGAGGATATGTTAAAATCCTTATAATGTATGCAGTGTTGAGTCGCTTTATGAAAACAAAAACAAAAAACTGCAGATTACGAGCTATTAAATCAGAAGCGAGGTTACGCAAACGGCGAGGTGTTTGTGTGGAACGCGTGGAAGAAGCTGCTGCAAGGTTTTTCACTCAGAATGAACGATAAAGTGATAGAACAAGTTTTGGAAGGAAGTGGCCGAGGTGCGGTACGCTAGTGATATCACTCGAAAAAGTTGCTCGCGGTGTAAATGCAAGTTGAGATCATCCCGCGACGGCGACTACGTAAGTCGTGATGCAAACAGCAAGATTAGCCCCTCCACTCCCACATCTGCTGCCGAGAGAGCCTTCCTTCAGTCGAAGCTTTGACTTGCTGGAGCACGGCGAGAGACATGGGGGCCTTCTTGCAGGAGTGGAGAAAGGTACGAGACGCTATACTCTTTCTAACGTAGTACTCGATAACTTAGACCACAAATATTAGAACGAATTGTTTCAAAACTACTTTTTACGTTCTCTACATGGTGCATAGGTAGAGAAGCTATTGCTCTGGGGTCCCCTATATCAAAATATCTTATATGTTCCATTCAAATGACTTTCTTTACATCTCTATAACAAATTATGTTTATAAGCTTCAACTACCTCAACCTAATCGAGATAAACATTAACTGAAACTGTCCTATTACTTACTTCCTTATAAGTAGAAAGGAAATAAGGGAATACACTAGGCTAAACCGACAGTCAAATGTTTTAAAATGTGGTTGCTGTAGAATGAAATCCGTTTCTTTGTGAGGCCAGTTGACAAGTTCCCGTATGGGAAAAGTTAAACTATTTTAAAACTGAAACCAATAACAAGAAATATCTCGAAAACGGCCAACTCCACGAAAAAATGTATCTGACATAAACTGGTATTTTAAGGAGATTACATGTTTCTTAGGTAAGTTTTTGTCTATCTTTAATGGCGTTATGCGAAATTCAGAAAACTGCATCCACAATAAACAGAGCATAAGATATTTTAAACATATGATATTTTAATCCAAATGGTTAGAGCTCTTTTTGAGAACATCAACATTATCAATTTTTTCCCCATGTAAAGGGTATTTGGAGGTTGAGAATTTTCTTGAAAATATTTGTGTCGTATTCTTGAAAATTAATGAACAAGTTTGGCATTTAATGTACTTTTCTTTTTTGAATTAAACTGCCCAAAGTCACTCACAAGGATTTTTTTTTCTAAAAATGCTTTCTTTCTGGATTCAGGGAGTCCCAAAACATGTATTTTCAGTGAAATTTCGGTATCGAATTTTTGGGTCGAATACAATACCTTCTATATACATTATGTATATAGTACGTGTAGAGAAAGTAAAACGGAGCATTTTTAGAAAAAAAAAGTCCGCGCGCATGTGTGTGTCCGTGTGTTTGTAAACACGATAACACAAAAACGAAAAGTTGGTAAAACACCAAACTTGGTATTTAAGTTAACTATCAATGACTCGAAGACATTGAGAAAAATCCTTTAGTTGGAAAAAGTACACATTTTTTTTATTTTATTTTCTCAAAGATAACTAATGATTTCGTTTAAATGCCTCATGTTAAAAGATATTTACATGGCAAATAAAAGGTATATCTTGGATTTTCTAGGAACAGCCTCTAAAGACCTCTTTATTCTGGATGACTTTTGCTAAATTTTGCATAACTGGTGAACCGTAAGAAATAAATTAAAACATACTACCAAAAAATGTAGCTCTCGTTAAACATACGATTTGTCATATACATTTTTTCCGCGGAGTTGACCATTTCCGAGATATTCCATGTTATTAGTTTTAGTTTTAAAATATCTATCCTGGCCAAAGAAATGAAATTAACCATAGTAACCAGCTGTTAAAAGATTTGACTATCTCTTTGGCCTAATGTATTTCCCTTCTAGTTACAAGAAAGCAAGTAATAAGACCATTTCTGCTAATTTTATCTAGATTAATAATAAGTAGAAGAATATAATTTTTAACAATAATAATTTGTTACAGAAATGTAAAGAAATGAAACACATAGGATTTTTCAAAATGATGTATTTGCTGAAATACGTATATATCTGTATTTTGAAGAAAGAAAAATCTGATGCGTATCATTC
Organism: Hymenopus coronatus; assembly: GCA_030762935.1. Taxonomy (NCBI): domain Eukaryota; kingdom Metazoa; phylum Arthropoda; class Insecta; order Mantodea; family Hymenopodidae; genus Hymenopus; species Hymenopus coronatus. The sequence continues at coordinate 95,182,279 of CM060895.1, read as the reverse complement.
ACATGACTTTCTCTAGCTGTTCTGCAGCAGCTGATCCTCTCTCTACTTTGTGCCAATCAAGATAAACAGAAGATAGCAGAGAGGGTCGTATTAATTGCTTTCTTACTGTAAGAAGAAGTAAAATAAGCAAATAGGTACATTAGGCTAAACTACTGTCAAATGTTTTAAAAGCTGTTGCGATGTGATTAAAATTAGTTTCTTTGTATGCACAGGAGTTGATAAATTCTCGTTTGAAAAGCTTTTAATCATGAATCAATAACGAGAAAAAAATGATGTACTTAAATCTACTTAATTTAATAATTAAAACAAAAATCTTAATTTATTCCAATGAATAAAATATCTCATAAAAGAATAGAAATTTTGTATATGACATCAATCGTGCGTTTTAATCGTATCTACATTTTTATTATGTATTTGTCTATCTCTTATGGTTTACCACTTTTGCAAAAGTCATCTAGATTGAAGAGATCTTCAGAAAAGCCAAGACAAAAGTTCTGTTTGTCACGTAAATATCTGTAATACACGGTATTTTAATTAAAATTGTTAAAGCCATTTTTGAGAAAATGAAAATTTCGGAAACCTTTTACATGTAAAGGGTACCTTAAGGTGGGGAGGGGGGATTTTCCTCAAAATCTGCGTGGCGCATCCTTAAAAGATACTCAACTTAAATGCCAAGTTTGATATTTTACCGACTTTTTGTTTTTGAGTTATCGTGTACACAAACGCGCGCAGAATATTTTACAACCGTAAAGAACAGTAGACGAACAGTCGGTAATTTCATTTCGCTAAAGTTGGCAGTATCTACTGGTTCTAATTATTTTTTATTTCTTTAAACTTATTTGTTGTAAATAGAGGTAGAGTTTCAAAGTCAGCAAATAACGCTTTTAAACATCTAACTGTGGATTCAGTTGCCTATGAGTTTAACATTATGCCATTGTTATTACCATAATTGTGACATGAAGTAGATCTGTTACATACTCATAGCTTTGTGTAACCAATCATATACACCCTATTCGTACAAAAGCTTATTTTTCTTATTTATATTAATACAGATCAACATTTATAGAAATAGTTTCATTACATATTTTAGATAAAATAGAAATACAGCTGTGTAGCCAAATCTTTTAAGAGCAAGTGCATATGTGATGGCTATGAAATTTCTTCTCTTTGCAACGATTTCCTATTTGGAAAAAGTACTTTTTTTAAAATTCAAAGCAATAACAAAGGAACCTTTCGGAAATAGTTATCACCACAAAATAAAAGTTTGACGTAAATTGTGTGTTTTTTCTTATCTCGTATGCTTTACCATTTTTATTAAGTTATTCAGAACGAAATATACTTCATAGGCTATTTTCCAGAACGTTCAAGATATAAATTTAATTTTAATTGAAAATATATTTAGAATATCTTGAGCATATGGTGTTCTAATCAAATCATTACAGCCATTTTTGAAAACCTAAATATTTTTAAAAAATGTTTCATTTAAAGGGAGTTTGATGTGGGGAGACGTTCTTGAAAATCTTCGTGTCGCATTCGTGGAAGATACTGAACTTAAATATTAACTTAGCTATTTAAGAGCATGTATGACTGAAATTTCATGAAAAATCACAAAAATTGACTATTTTTATTTTAATTCCACAAAATAATAAAATATTCCGGAATACTAAAAAGGTACAATTGGCCACCAGCCACCATTTTTAAATGCTTTAAGTCACTGGAGCTGCTGTAAAGCATTAGAACTGGAACTCAGCAAGAAAAACTTCAGTTCGAAGAGATCTAATTCGCATCAGGCAATGTAAAAAACGAAGTTAATAGAAGTTAAGCACCAATGCAAGAAGAAAAAGACAGAAAAGGCAGCAATAGATGAGAGGAAAAGGACAGCTGAGTTTTCCAACCTACCAACCTGGTGGACTTTAATGTGAGCCATGCATTCAAATCTTTCCTTGATTTCTTGTTATTGGTAGTTTCAGCATTTTTTTTCTTGTAAAATGCTCCTAGCGGAGCAGTTTTTCTGCTACACAAATAAAATTTGCTGTACATGTTCACAGAGGGAGAATGAGTAAGATTTGCCCTAGGTTTTAAAGTCAGATGTATTTAAGCATACGTTTTCAATTTTCAAACACAAACATATTTTTATGACAAAATAAGCACATTCATAACTTAAAAAAAGTAGAGACACAGAGAAACCTAGAACAATTTCAAAAAGTAGATGTATTTATCGCAAGGGACTTTTTTTTGACGTGACAAAAACATAAACAAATTTGTCCATAACTTCCAAACCATTAGAGAAAAGTTGATGAAATTTGCTCTATAACTTATTTGCAGTATATTAAATCGGTGGCATAGATTTAAAAAAAAAAAGCTAGCATTATTAATTTGGAATTTTAAACTTGCAGTCATACACGTCCTTAACCGACTTTTCATTATTGAGTTATCTGTTCACAGAGCACAGGGGTGTATATATGTGCCTCACAGAACTTTCTATAAAATTACTGTTTTGGGAGCTGTTCAAGGGCCTGTATCAATAATTTCTATATTGAAGTTAAGGATGTAATACATCATCTCATTTTACGCAGTAGAGAAAACAATAAGCAATAGTGGGTTGGGCAGTCTCGTGAATATGACACACTAGATTTATACTTTCAATACTATGCAAATAAATAAGGGTAAGTATTGTGTTCCACCCAAAATTCGATACCCAGAGTTTTAAGTCTTCCTGAATTCAAAAAATATGTGTGTGTGAATTTCATAGCTAAAAACGAAAATGCAGTTAAGCTTTGTATTCAAGTTCAGTATCTTCCAAGGTACGTCACAACAATTTTTACTTTCTCCACTTAGTACATTGTACGCAGAGAATGTATTACACTCAAAAATTTGTTGCCAAGATTTTACTGGAAATACATGTTATAGGGTCTCTTGTATCCAAAAAAGAAAGCATATTTAGAAAAAGACACATGTGTGTGTCAATGAATACGATAACTCAAAAACGAAGATGTAATTACGAAACTTGATATTTAAGCTTAGTATCTTCCAAGGATGCGACACGAAGGATGCGACCAGCTTTTAAAAGATGTGGCTATCGCTTTAGTGCAACGAATGCTCTTATTGACGTTACCTGTAAGGAATTATATACGATCTTAAGATTTATTTGGTCTTTGCCGCCAGTCGTTTGTTTGCACATTACGTAAATACTAGACGTTTACGAATTAGGGCTGTAGTTAAATATAACATTTGATTTGCACTCAAAAAGTATTGAATTGTCTACCTTCCATATTTAGTTAAAATTAAGTAAGAAGCAACTTTATTAAGAAGCACTGCCTCTTGCAGAGGACTAGAGAATGATGAGTAGAAGGGATGGATGTCAACAGTTTCGAGGTCATCTTAGTGAATAGCCCATGCAAATGCCTGCAGTGGATTTAACTATTTATTCCTAAAACCTTCAGATATATCAACTTATAACGTACCTTACATTTGGAACATTCGCTTGTATCTCGTAAACACGTAGTAGCAGCATTTAAGCTGATAGGTAATATTCTTCCAGTTTGGAAGTAACACTCAACCAAGCAAATTTTGTGACACCTGGTAACTTCCATCTTACCTGCAAAGAACGCACAAAATGTCGTGTGAAAAACAATTCTGCACCATTCAGTACACCAACCTGTTTACGAAGTAGTCAATGCATGCAGTCCAAGGTTCAATTCTGCCGCAGGTTCGAATCCCGCTATGGGCATTAATAAGTGCTGTGTATTTCTTTGTGTTATGTAATCTCTGTCAGTTAGATTATGCCTGAAGGCATATGTGTAACAAAAAATCTTATATATTCCATTCACATGACTTTTTCTACATCTCTGCAACAAATTATTGTTAAAAAGCCTATGTTCTATTTACTTCATGCTAATCGAGAACAAATTAGCAGAAATAGTCTTATTACTTGCTTCCTTGCAAGTAGAAGCGAAATAAGGGGGGTACCATAGGTTTTAGTGATAGTCAAATACTGGTTACTATGTGACTGAAGTTTCTTTGTTTGCATGGGCACGAGTTGACAAATTCCCGTATGAGAAAAGTAGGTATAAGTTTTTCAAAGCTGAAACCAAAAAACAAGGAGTATCTCAAAAACGATCAACTCCATGAAAAAATGTATATGACATAAATTGTGTGATTTAACATGCTCTATATGCTTTGTGTGATAAGCTTTTGTCCATCTCTTACGGTTTAACAGTTATGCAAAATTCCGTAAAAGCCATCCAGAATAAAGCAGTCTTCAGAGATTCAGAAAATTGAAGATATACATTTTATTTGTCTGGTAAATATCTTTAATATACGATATTTAATCAAAATCGTTAGAGCCATTTTTGAGAAAATGAAAATTTTCGAAAAAAGTTCCATGTAAAGGGTAGTTGGGGGTGGGGGGATTTTCTTGAAAATCTTCGTGTCGCATCCTTGGAAGATACCGAACTTAAATACCAATAAGTTTGGCATTTAACGATCTTTTCGTTTTTGAGCTATGCACACACACATACACATAGACAGACACAGACGGACATTTTTCTAAAAATGCTTTTTGGGGGGGATTTAGGAGGTCCCAAAACATATATTTCCGGTGAAATATCGGTATCGAATTTTTGGGTGGAATATAATACCTTCTCTATACACGTTGTACATAGTACGTATAGAGAAAGTAAAAAAAAAACATAATTATCATGCATTTTGGTGCTAAAGTCGAATAAATCTGAACACCCGGTGTAATAAAACAATGTCTACTAATGTTTATCTCGATTTGTATGAGATGTTACAAAATAGGTATCGAGAATCATGTGAATGTAACATAACAGGTTTTCTCCCTAAGTCGTGAAGAGAAAAGAAACCCATCATGCTAAAACACACACAGCGACTAGCTCTTAAAACATTTGATTATCTCTTAGACTAATTTATCATCTTATTCCTTTTGTAAGTACACAAGAAAGTATGAAATAATCCCCCACCCCATTTCCGAGACATTCCTTGTTATTTGTGTAAGCATTAAAATACTTTTAACTTTTCTTACGAGAATTTGTCAACTCCCGACCATGCAAAGAAACGGAGTTTTATCACAGGGCAACCAGCTTTTAAAAGATTTGACTGTCGCTTTAGCCTAATGTGTTGCCTTATACTTACAAGGAAGCAGTACAAAGGAAATGTCTGCTAGTATTTATCTCCGTTAGCACGAAGTATATGGAAGAATAAACTTTTATCAATAATTTGCTATAGAGATATTGAGAAAGCCATGTGAATGGAACACATAAGATTTTTTAAAATACATCGCATGGCTCATTTATTGGAACAATGGCTTTAATCAATAAAAATTAAGTAACTATGCGAGCTAGAATTTAGATATCTGGCATAAATATTGCTATTTTTTACTTTCTCTATACGCACGATGCACGTAGTGTATAGAGAAGGTCTTGCACTCCACCCAAAAATTCGATACCGAGATTTCACCGGAAATATATGTTTTAGGGTCCCCTGTATCCAAAAAAATCATTTTCGGAAAAAGGTCCGTGTGTGTGTCCATGTGAGTGTGTGTGTGTGTGTGTGTGTGTGTGTGTGTGTGTGTGTCCATGTGTCCGTGTGTCTGTGAACACGATAACTCAAAAACGAAAAGTAGGTAAAATACCAAACTTGGTATTTAAGTTTAGTATTTTCCAGGGATGCGACACGAAAATTTTGAGAAAAATCCCCCCACTCTCAACTACCCTTTACATGGAACTTTTTTCGAAAATTTTGATTTCCTCAAAAATGACTAACGATTTTGATAAATTCGTATATTAAAGATATTTACCTCATAAATAAAATGTATATCTTAAATTTTCTGGGAATAGCCTCTGAAGAGTAGTTTATTCTGGGTGAATTTTACTGAATTTTGAATAACTGCTAAACCGTAAGAGATGGACAAAAACTTACTACACAAAAAATGTAGAGCACGTTAAAACACACAATTTATGTTAGGTATATACATTTTTGGTGTGGAGTTCGTCGTTTTTGTGACGTATGCTTTTCTCATACAGGAATTTGTCAACTGCTGTCCATACAAACAAAGGAACTTCAGTGACATAGCAACCAGCTTTTGATTATCACTTTAGCCTATGGTACTCCCTTATTTCGCTTCTACTTACAAGGAAGCGAGTAATATGGCTATTTCTGCTAATTTTTACTGATTAGTATGAAGTAAATAGAAGTATAAGCTTTTTAAGAATAATTTGTTGCAGAAATGTAGAGAAAGTCATGTGAATGGTACACATCAGATTTTTATAAGCAGTAACAAGTATACATTTCAATAAGAGATCTTAAATACTGTTTCTAAGATACATCACCTTAAACACAGAATCAATATAGTTTTAATAGCAGGAATGTAACGCGCATAACCCATTTGCTATTCTCATATAGAGATACTGTGAAAATAACTGTTTTGCATTAATGCAAATGTTGAACTTCCAATATGCACCTAACCGTGAATGGAGCGTTTGTGAACATCGTTGCTATGGTAACATGAATCAAAGTTGAGGTTGGCAGAGCTTTTACACTTATGACGCCGCGCAACTGACAAACCTAATTTTGTTACGAAACTTTTGAGCAAAGTTGTACCACACAGTCACCGCTGTTGCTCTGTGCGGTTTTCGACTGGACTCTAGTACTGCCTTTCAACGTGGTACATGTTCAAAGTGCCACAAATTGACATCGTTAATGGCGCCGTACTAAGCATTATTTCAAAGTTTTGGACATACAGAATTAGTTAAACATAGATTTTTGCTTGACTTTAATAAACTAGTAGATAATTAATTGTTTTCTTCCACACAAGCCGTGTGTAGGACATGAGCTGGATAGGTAGAATCAAACTGAACAATTCAAAGCCCAGCCGGGATTTGAGCCACGGATCTACCGGCCTTTAGTTGGTAAACCATGAAGCCTGGCACTTAACGCACTTACGATATATTTCTACTTTCTCTATACGTACTATGTACATAGTGTATGGAGAAGGTATTGCATTCCAACCAAAAATTCGATACCGAGATTTCACCGGAAATACATGTTTTGGGTCCCTCTGAATACAAAAAAAAAAATACATTTTCAGAAACAGGTTCGTGTGTGTGCGTGTGTGTGTGCCTGTGGACAACATAACTCAAAACAAAAACACTGTTAAAAATCAAACTTGGTATTTAAGTTTGGTATCTCCCAAGGATGCGACACGAAGATTTTCAAGAAAATCCCCCCTCACCCAACTACCCTTTACATGGACATTTTTTCGAAAATTTTGATTTTCTTAAAAATAGCTCTAACGATTTTGATTAAAATATCGTATATTAAAGATATTTACCTTACAAATAAAATGTATATCTTGAATTTTCTGGGAATAGCCTCTCAAGACTACTTTATTCTTGATGAATTTTAAGAAATTTTGCATAACTGCTAAACCGTAAGAGATGAACAAAAACTAACCACACAGAAAATGTAGAGCACGTTAAAATACACAATTTATGTAAAATACAGTTGTTTTTTTTTCGTGGAGTTGATCGTTTTATAGATATACCTTGTTTTTGGTTTCAGCTTTGAAAAAGTTATATTTTTCTCATACAGGAATGTGTCAACTCCTGTCGATACAAACAAAGGAACTTCAGTCACATAGCAACCAGCTTTTGACTGTTACTTTAACCTATAGTACCCTCTTATTTCGCTTCTGCTTACAAGGAAGCAAGCAATAATATTATTTCTGCTAATTTTTTCTCGATTAGCATGAAGTAAATAGAAGCATAAGCTTTTTGACAATAATTTGTTACAGAGATGTAGAGAAAGTCATCTGAATGGAACACATCAGATTTATTTTTACTTTCTCTGTACGTACTATGTACATAGTGTATAGAGAATGTATTGCACTCCACCAAAAAATTCGATACCGAGATTTCACTGGAAATATATGTTTTAGGGTCCCATGTGTCCAAAAAAGGTATTTTCAGAAAAAGGTCCGTGTGTCCGTGTGCCTGTGAACACAATAACTCAAAAACGAAAAGTCGGTAAAATACCAAACTTGGTATTTAAGTTTAGTATCTTCCTGGGATGCGACTCGAAGATTTTGAGAAAAATCCCCCCACTCCAAACTACCCTTTACATAGAACTTTTTTCGAACATTTTGATTTTCTAAAAAATGGCTCTAACGATTTTGATTAAAATATCGTATATTAAAGTCATTTTTCTGACAAATAAAATGTATATTTTGAATTTTCTGGGAATAGCCTCTGAAGACTACTTTACTCTGGATGAATTTTTCATAACTACTAAACCGTAAGAGATAGACAAAAACTTAGCTAACAAAAAATGTAGAGCACGTTAAAACACACAATTTATGTTACATACATTTTTTTCGTGGAGTTGATCGTTTTTGAGATATTCCTTTTTCTTGGTTTCAGCTTTGAAAAATTTATACTTTTCTCATACAGGAATTTGTCAACTTCTGTCCATACAAACAAAGGAACATCAGTCACATAGCAACCAGCTTTTGGCTTTCACTTTAACCTATGGTACTCCCTTATTTCGCTTCTACTTACAATAAAACTATTTCCCTATTTTTCCTCGATTAGCATGAAATAAATAAAAGATAAGCTTATTAACAATAATCATTTACAGAGATATAGAGCAAGTCATGTGAATGGAACACATCAGCTTTTTCTAGATTAGCATGAAGTAAATAGAAGCATAAGCTTTTTAAGAATAATTTGTTGCAGGGATATAGAGAAAGTCATGTGAATAGTACACATCAGATTTTTTAATGTAGTTTAACAGCCTTTAACCTGGTTGGTCATATTGGACGATGCTTGAAATTGCTGAAATAATGCCCAAATGATCTCGGGGTCCATGGAGCTTTAAGTTACTCGACATTGGTCTTCTCAGGATAAGGGAAACCCCCGAGAAAACCTTATCCGGGTAACTCACTCTAAGCGTGATTCGAACGCCTGACTTGTTGAATGTGACACGCTACCACCGCTTTAAGATCACCTTTGGTTTACCGGAAAACATGGGATGAATTTAATGCCATGTCGGCATATTGCCATGTAGCTCAGGAGTTAGAGTAACCGGCTAGAGAGTCTGACTCTACCTACCCAATTTGTACATAGTTTAATATTTTAGATAAATCTTTACACACCCTAACCTTTAGTAAATAAAGTAGGTATTGCATTGTCTAAAAAAAAATATGATGTGTACCATTCACATGACTTTCTCTATATCCCCGCAACAAATTATTCTTAAAAAGCTTATACTCCTATTTACTTTATGCTAATCAGAAAAAGTGAGCAGAAATAGTCTTATTACTTGCTTCCTTGTAAGTAGAAGCGAAATAAGGGACCACCATAGGTTAAAACGATAGTCAAAAGCTGGTTGCTATGACAGTGAAGTTCCTTTGTTTATATGGATCGGAGTTGACAAGTTCCTATATGAGAAAAGTATGTTTTTCATAGCAGAAACCAAAAATAAGGAATGTCTCAAAAACGACGAACTCCACGAAAAACAATTACATAACATAAATTGTGTGTTTTAAGGTGCTCTACATTTTTTGTGTATTAAATTTTTGTCCATCTCTTACGGTTTAGCAGTTATTCAAAATTCAGTAAAATTCATCCAGAATAAACTACTATTCAGAGGCTATTCCCAGAAAATTCCTGATATACATTTTATTTATCAGGTAAATATTTTTAATATACGAAATTTTAATCAAAATCGTTAGAGCCATTTTTGAGAAAATCAAAATTTTTGAAAAAAGTTCCATGTAAAGGGTAGTTTGGGGTGGGGGATTTTTCTCAAAATCTTCGTGTCGCATCCCTGGAAGATATTAAACTTAAATACCAAGTTTGGTATTTTACCGACTTTTCGTTTTTGAATTATCGTGTTCACAGACACACGGACACACGGACACACTGACCTTTTTGTGAAAATCCTTTTTTTTGGATATTGGGGACCCTAAAACATATATTTCCGGTGAAATCTCGGTATCGAATTTTTGGGTGAAGTGCAATACCTTCTCTATACACTATGTACATAGCGCGTATAGAGAAAGTAAAAATTCCGATATAATACATTCACATACTTTATCTACCCATTCTTTAACAAATATTCATTCAAAATCTTGTTTTTCTTCGTGATAATCGAGATAAGCGTTTATAGAAAAGTTTATTAGATATTCCTTATAGGAACAATAGGAATAGGAGAAAATTGTACTCTTTAAGTCAGACTGTTACAATTCAACTCGTCTGAGCCAGAGTACACCCGCAAACTCAAACACAAAACTCGGAGTTGGTAGCCATAGGTCATTAGTCAAAGGTCTTAGTATAATACTTGCGTCCAGCCACTTCATTTCCAAATCTTGATTCAGCCGTCACGATAACTTGTCCAAAATACTGCGCCGTATTGTAAGTTGCAGATAGACTCCTGTGGGTCCGGAGTTACTCGCAGTTCGTTTGTCGTTCTCGGAAACTGGAACAGCCTGCTTTAAGTGATAGTAAAATCTTTTCAGAGCTGGTTGCTGTACAATAGCTTCAAAATTGTGTGTGTTTTTGATTTTGTTGCATAAACTGTGGAGAAATAAATAAAGACAAGAAAAGGAAGAAAGAAAGAGAAAAGAAAACGAACTACGATTTTCTTTTTTGAGAAGACTACTGGAAATTTTAAACCAATAACAAGTCGCATATTCAAAAACAGTTGAAAAGGTAGAGTCAGACTAAGATGCTATGTCGTAGCAGGGATTTGAACCGCAGACCTTCCGGTCTCCGTCCCGCTGCTCTAACCAGTGATCTAGGTACCATGGTAATATACTGACACGACTTTAAATTCTCCAAATGACTCAAATTTAATGTTGCCTCAGTAGCTCAAAGTCCTCCACGCGGCTTGTGTGGGGAAGGGGGAGGGTAAGTAATTAAAACCTTGGAAATTGTCAACTCCATAAAAAATGCATTTGACAACTGTGTACTTTAGCATCTGCGTTTTTTTTTTTCCTCTCTCTCTTTTTTTTTTTTTTTTTTTTTTTTTTTTGTAGTAAGATGTCTCCTTCTTAAGGTTTGCTGGTTATACAAAAGTCACTCCAGAATGAAGATGACTTAAAGAGGCCATTTCCAGAAAATTCCACATAAACATATCCATTTCATTTTTCATGTAAATGTCTTAGATACAATATTTAGAACTATGTTTGAGAATATCAACAATTTCGAACAAATTTCAAGTTAAGGGTAGTTGGGGTGAGGTAACTTTCTTGAATGTCTTCAAATCGCATCTTTGAAAGATAGAGAACTTGAACACTAATCATGGTATTTTACCGACTTTTCGTTTTTGATTTATGAAAAAAGTTGATCCCATACACAGGCATATTTTCCTAAAAAAGTGTTTTTTTGCAGTCAGAAAATCTGAAAACTTGTATTTCCGGTGAAATCGAATTTTTGAATCGAAAGCAATACTTCCTTTATTCGCTCTACTACGTAAAAGCACACAATTTATGTAAAATACATGTTCTGTGGCGTTAACCATTTCTGAGACATTCCTTGTGATTGGTTTAAATTCTCCAAGTTAACATTTTTCTCAAACGGGAAGTCGTTTTTACTTTCTGTACACGTACCTGTGTACATAGTACATAGAGAAGGTATTATATTTCACTCAAAAATTCGATACCAAGATTTTACCAGAATACTTTTTTTGGGGCCCCCTGAATTTAAAAAAAAAAAAAAAAAAAAAAAACATTTTTAGAAAAATGTCCGTGTGTGTGTGTCTGTGGGGAGCATAGCTCAAAAACGAAAAGTTAAATATCAAATTTTATACTTAAGTTCGCATCTTATAAGGATGCGACACGAAGATTTTCAAGAAAATCTTCCCATCCCTCCAAACTACCTTTGACATGGAAAAAGTTTCGAAATTTTTTTATTTTCTCAAAAATGGCTCTAACAATTTTAATTAAAATTCCGTATATTTAAGATATTTACATGACAAATAAAATTTACATCTTGAGTTTTCTGATAAAAGCCTCTGAAGAACCCCTTAATCTCATTGAACTTTCCTTAATTTTGCATAACTGGTAAAGTAAGAGTTAAGCATAAATCTTACTGTAAAAAAAAATGTAGACTGCCTTAAAACACACAATTTATGTCATATACACTTTTTTCATGGAATTGGTGGTTTTCGAAATATTTTTGTTATTATTATTATTATTATTATTATTATTATTATTTCAGTGTTAAAATACTTAAAACTTTTCTCATAGGGAACTTGTGAACTCCTGGCCACACCAAGAATCGTATTTCAATCCCATAATAACCACATTTTAAAACATTTGACTGTCGATTTAGTCTAGTAGTGAATTCATTTATTCCCCTTCTACTTAAAGGAATTAAGTAATAAGACCATTTCTGCTAATGTTTATCTCGATTAGCATGAAGTAGATAGGAAAATAAACTTATTGGCAATAATTTGTTACAGAGATGTAGAGAAAGTAATGTCAATGAAACACACGTTTGTTTTACTTTACCATGTACTTTACCAAGTACAGCGTACATAGCAGGTAGAGAAGTTATTGTTTCCCTCCAAAAACTTAGTCTTAACGATTTTCATTAAAATGTCTGCCATGTGTTTAGATATTTTCATGACAAATGTATATCTCGAATTTTTTTGAAATAACCTTTGAATTCCTCTTCAAACTAGATGAGTTTTGTGTAAATTGTAAACCGTAAGAGATAGAGAAAACGTACTGCGCAAAAATTGTAGAATATCGTTAAAACAAACAATTATTTCATATCATTTTTTAGGGTTAACTATTTCCGAGATATTCTTTGATATTGATTTAAATTGTCGAATATATATATATATATATATATATACTTTCCTCAATTTGGAAGTCGTTTTCTCCTAGCAAAGAAACCTTAATTTCAATATAATCACATGGCAACCAGCTTTTAAAATATTTGATTATCCTATTAGCGTAATGTATAGGGTCTTAAGATTTATTCGGCCTTTGCCGCCAGTAGTTTGTCCAAGCATGACGTCAATACCAGACAGCGAGTTTTATTCACGCATTGCCTCTTGCAGAGGACTAGCGAATGATGAGTAGAAGGGATGGATGTCAACAGTGTCGAGGTTATCTTACTGAAGTGCCCAATCAGGATCTGTAGTGGGTTTAATTATTTTCTTCTTACCCCTCAGGTATATCAACTTGTACCATACCTTTCCAGTATTTACATTTGGAACATTTACTGCTCTGTAAACTCGGATTCACATAATTTTTGCTGATAGCAGCTTGTATCTTCCAGCGCGGAAATAACACGCAACCAAGCAAATTCTATGATCGTCGGTTAGTTCCATCTTGCGCGCAAAGAACGCACAAAAAGTCCTGGTGAAAAACAATTCTGCTTCGCGCAGTACATCAACCTGTTTACGAAGTCGGCAGTGCATGGAGCCCAAGGTTCAATTCCGCACCTGCCCTTTGAGAAGGGGCTCGCTGAACTAATAATGACGTCATGCATCTAAACCCACTGGTGCTAAAGATCCAGTTAAATAAAACTATTGTTACTAATGTTTATCTCGATATGCACGAAATGGATAGAAGACAAAGATTTTCTAAGAATAAGTTTTCGCAAATTAGGTAGTGAAATTTCGGATTTTTTCCCCAATAGCGATGAAAAGAGAAAAGCACTATCATGCTAATCCACTTTTCCCTTTTGTACGTACAAGAAAGTATGAAATACAACCTTTTTTGCTAATGTCGGTTTCGATTAGGATGAAGTAGAGAGAAAAAAATGTAATATATTCAATTCACATGACTTTCTCTGCGTCTCTGTAAAAATTATTATTAAAAAACTTATTCTTATATCTACTTCATATTGATCGAGATAAAATTTGCAGAAATGGTCTTTTTACTTGCTTCCTTGTAAGTAAAATGCATCAGGCTAAAGCGATAGTCAAATCTTTTAAAAACTAGTTGCCTTTTGGTCCTTTGTTTGTATGGCCAAAGCTAACAATCCTGTATGAGAAAAGTATAAGCATTTTTAGGCTGAAACCAATAACCAGGAATATCTCGGAAGTCGTCAAATCTACAAAAAATGCAAATAATATAAATAATTTACTTTAATGAGATCTACTTTTTTGGGATGTAAGTTTTTCTCTTTCCCTCTCTTACGGTTTACCAGTTATGCAAAATTCATCCAAAATAAAGAAGCTTTTAGAGACTGTGCCAGAATTCAAGACAGACATTATACTGTCATGTAAATATATTTGTTATACGATATGTTAATCAAAATTGTTAGAGATATTTTTGAGAAAATCAAAATTTTCCAAAATTTGTCCCTCCTAAAAGGTAGTTTGGGGTGGAGGGATTTTCTTTAAAGCCTTCTTATCGTATCATTAGAAGATATTAAACTTAAAATACCAAGTTTGGTATTTAACGGATTTTTCGTTTTTGAGCTATGCTGTCCACAGATACACACACTGACGTTTCTAAAATGCTTTGTTTATTATTATCCAGGGGGTCTCTAATATGTATTTCTGGTATCTCGGTATCGAATTTTCGAGTGGAGTAAAATATCTTCTCTGCACACTATGTAAATTTTACGTGGAGAATGTAATAGCCTTTTATAAGAATATTTGTTGAAAAATGAATAGTAAAATTTCTGTGAATATTTTAATCAGGGTTTTTACATTAATAGTATTTTGTCATAGCCAGGACATTGCCATTCTTTGTAGCACTGATACTTTCCTAAATAAAGTGCTATGATATATTAGTGTTCGTGATTAGGAACAATATTCGTATTGATTTGTCCAACTCTAGGCATGAAAAAACAAGAACTTTTAGTCTGTTGAAAATTATAATATGTAAGAGTTTGAATTAAATGCATCCTCACATTTATAAGTTTTCATGGAGAACTTCTAAAGCGTGCGAATTTTATGTTCATAGTCAACGCATCTAAATTTAACATCATCCGTACATTTATGAGCTTGTGTATTTTAGGGGCATGATGCAGCCTTTTGTCAGAATTTTTTCGTAGTTTTCGCTCTGCAGTTATGATTTTTGTTTTGAAAAGCGGTTTGCTGTGGGGTACTCACAAATCATTCGCCAGGGTCGTTAGGATTTCTTGTCTGGACCTGAAATATACCGCAACAAACCAAAATGGCGTTCCAGTCCGTAAATTCTTGGAACACTTTCGTTCCATCCCGTGAAAAATAAAGTCTGCCTTTGCGGTCCCCTTTTTATTGCCGCGTCTCTTTGGCAGAATAAAAATAAATACTGGATGTAAACTGACACTGAATCAAAGTTTTTACTTTCTCTAGCGCGTATGTGCATACAATGTACATAGTAGTGGTATTGTATTCTACCCAAAGATTCCATGTCGAGATTTCGCCTGAAATATGTTTTGAGGTCCCCTACATCGAAATGAAGTCTTTTTATTATAAAAGGTCCATGTGTCTGTCTGTGGACAACATAGCTCAAAAATGAAAATACCGCTAAATATCAAACTTGGTACTTATGTTTAGTATCTTCCAAGGATGCGATACGAAGATTTTCAAGAAAATCCCCCTACCAAAAATGCGCTTTAGATGGACAATTTTTTGAACAATTTGATCTTCTTAAAATTTGTTAAAACGATTTTGATCAAAATATCACATATTAAAGACATTTACATCACAAATAAAACTATATTCGAATTTTCTGGAGATAACCTCTTTAAACTGGATGAATTTTGCAGTATTTTGATAGCGGTTATACGAAAAAAATAGACAAAAACTTACTACTCAAAAAATGTACATAATTTATGTAATATACGTTTTTCTTGTAGAATTGTAGTATTCCTTGTTATTGATTCCAATTTTATATGATTTGATTAGAGATATTCTTGAGATATTCCTTGTTGGTTTCAATTTTAGAGATTTGACTATCGTTCTAGCCTAATGTATTCCCTCATTTCCCTTCTACTTCCAAAGAAGCAAGTAATAAGACCAATTCTGCTAATGTTTATCTCGAGTAGTATGATATAGATAAAAGAATAAACTTTTGTATGAATAGGTTGGGTATGGAACAGTTCGAAAAAGTTATATGAATGGAGCACATCAGATGTTTTATGTTATTATTCGAATAAGCATTACCCACAAAGCTGATTTTAATTCATTATGCACGGAACAATAATTTGCAAAAATATTCAGCTATAGGTTATGTGAATACAGTATCTTTAATGCAGAGGTATGAAATGTGTGCAAAAACAAATGCATAACGAAGTAAATAATCTAATTGAGAAATCCACGATAAGAGAGTTTTATCTACTGAACAGTGACGTCTAAGTTTGATATTGTTCGCTTTTGTTTTGTGTTCGATCTAAAATTTCATATCTCGATTTCAAGCTAAAAAGTTAGCCTCCGATGTTTCCCCAACCCACTTCCCCAATAGAATTCAAAGACGAGAGTAAATAGCGAAAAATTTTATAAGAAATGCATTTCTTGTTCAATCTTACAAATTAAAAATCTTATGTGTTCTCTACGTCTCTGTAAAAAACTATTCTTCAAAATCTTATTCTTCTTTCGACTATATTAATCGAGATAAACATTAGCAGAAGTCTTATTGTTTAACTCCATATAAGTGGACGGGACATAAGAGAATACACTAGAAGGCTGAAGTGACAGTCAAAGGTTTTAAAAGCTGGCTGGTATGTGATTGAAAAAATATTTTAAAAGTAAAGCAAATAACAAGGAATATCTCGGAAATGGTTAACCCTGCAAAAAAGCTGCATATTAAATAAACTGTGTGTTTTAACGAGCTCTGCATTATTTTTTAGTAATTCTTTGTCTGACTCTCGTAGTTTACCAGATATGCAAAGTTCTCAGGAAAGTTGAGATATATATACATTTTATTTGTCATATAAGCACCTATTTTTAAGATATGGTACTTTATTCAAAACCGTTAGAACCATTTTTGAAACAATCAAAATGTTCCATTTTCTTCCAGGTAGTTTGGTGTGGGGGGAATCTATTGAAAATTTTCGTGTCGCATCCTTGGCAGATACTAAATCAAACACACACAAACGGACCTTTTTCTAAAAGTGCTTTTTTTTGGATTCAGGGAACCCTAAAACGTGTGTTTCCAGTGAAATGTTTATAAAGAATTTTTGGGTGAAATGCAATACCTTCTCTACCTATGTACTATGTGAAAAAGTTGAAGTAGTACTACATCTGCCATTTGGAACTGTGAATTCTTAAAAGTGGTGATGGATTCTACACGCTTTGGAGTAGACAGGTAAACTTAGCGAATCTTTTAGAGGAACTTTTGCTCTGCAAATTATTGCTTAAGTCACGTGATTTCTTGTTGCAAACATATGAGTTTTCTTCATTGTTTTACTTTTGAACAGATTTTTCTTTGAATGAAATATTCTAACGTTTCGTTTCGTAATTTGCTTACCCTCCCCATATTTGTGGGACTGACACCCATTTAAGACTTAGAAGCCAATGCCTAGGGGTCAGAAGCCTGTCGGGGAGTCAGGCACGAAACCACAGAATGAGAACCTTTTACGAGGGGTCGGTCCGTAGCCAGGCATGAACCTCAGGGATAATGTGAACTGAAAGCGAAATTGATGATAGGAAAGGTGATTATTCAGTAATTGGTGGAATGAGTGCCGGGGGAAACCGGAGTACCTGGAGAAAACCCGCCCAGACGCCGCTTCGTCCACCACAAATCCCACATGCGGGCGCTTGGAATTGAAAAATGTCGGTCCTCATGACTGCGGTCGCTAAAGTGTCTTGCTGTGGTGCTTCGTGGCGCAGGGGATTGTGGGTTCGAGTCCCGCCTTCGGCATGGTTATTTATCTGTTTGTAAAAGGTGTATATGTGTGTATTATCAGAAAAAAGCAAACGGTAATCATACATAAAGAAAATAAATGGTAGGAAACTGAAAAAAGAGGAAAAGGGAATATAGCGCCGGAGTTCCGACCAGACTCCGGAATTGTATTTTTATTTTAAAAAAAGAAGTAAAAAAACAATCGCGGGCCGCCTAGATGGACGCGAGCGGTCTAACCACTCAACCACGGCGCTGCCCATATTCTAACGTAAATAATCCATTTTCTCATAAACTAATGAAGGTAGTTAATCAGAATGATAAAAGCAGCAACTACAAGCTGTTATGAATCAATTTTGGTGTTAATCAGTTGGTAAAATTCTTTTTAAATATATTGTGTAGCACTCACATGACTTTCTCTTCTCACTATTTATATAAGAGTTTATCCTTATATTTCTTGTTAATACAGATAAACCTTTATTCTGCATTTCGTTGTGGCCATAAGAAGAATGCAGTAACATAAGCAATAAGTAATCTCTCAGTCGTTCTCTTTGCATGACCAGGTGGGGAACAAAGAACGACTTGAGAAAGTACTAAGTTTTTGAAAATTCAAACTAGTAATGGGGAATATTTTGGAAGTAGTTAACTCCAAAATAATTAGTAATTGTGGGCTATAACCAGAGATGTATTCTTTTTTATAGTAAGATTTTCTTTGTGTCTTACGGTTTACCAATTATGTAAAAGTTATTCAAAATGAAGAGGGCCTTCAGTAAGCTAGTGTAAGCTAAACTGAAACACGCGAGTTGGCATTTACCGATTTTTCGATTATGATATTTTTATTTTTTTACTAGCCTAACGTCATTTAACCTGACTGGTCACATCGGACGATGAATGAAATCGGTGAAGTTATACTCAAATGATCTGTGGGTTTATGGAGTTTAATGGCACTCGACATTCGTCTTCTCAGGATAAGGGAAAACCGAAAAAAAACCTTATCCGAGATTCGAACTCGGGATCTAAAGGTGAGGCAGACATGCTACTCCTGCTACCCCCACACTACCCAGGCGGGCTGTTAATAATTGCTTATGTATTTTAAGGAAAAGAGAGTATAATTAAGAGAATAAATCCTTAATAAACAAAACGTGTACAAAAGCAGATCAGTCACGAGTTACTCGGACTGTCGGATACGGTTTTTATTGTTGAGCATCATTTCACCAATTTCATTCATCGCCCAATATGACCTCCCCCCAATAAAAGATCAGTGTGATTCTATAATACATTAATTTATATCCTAAAAAACTGTGTGTCATATTTTAAATGGTTTCCGAGTTAATGAGCTGTTAATTCAGCAGATTTAACATGTCTCCTTTTTGCATTGAATTTTTGGGTAAAAATCAGTTATTTCCTCTACTTACTTTAGATAAGCAGTAGAAAAAGTAAAATTTTCTTATCAGCAGTGATGCCAAGTTGTCAATATTTGATTATATCTTTGCGTTTTGCTACTCTTGATTATTAAAACTCGATTCACATCCTACACATACATTCTCACTCATGCTTCCAGATTTTAAGGGAGATAGGCAATGGTTGTTATTAAAATATCCCCGTTTCCCGCATCCTCGGAGCCCCGGGTCTTCTAATCAGAGACTCAGCATGCTAACTGCAGAGACAATTTCTTTTTATGACTCCGCACGTTAGCATTTTACTTTCTAGCACCACAACAGATTCATTTTCTTGGTATTATGTGCGCAAATAAGCGAGCGTTTAAGTCCACAAGAAACTTAAAACTCTACGAAAAAAGATATGATATTTGATATATTATCTAAATATATATATATATATATATATATATATATATATATATATATATATCTCATTCCAATGTATTTATGATGTGTTGAGAATAATAATCTTTATTAATGTTTTTAATATTTTAGAAGAAAATAGCACTCCAACAAATGGTTTAATTATTCGTATTAAAGATATTGAACTGAAACATTTAGCAGCATAAAAGTGAATGAAAATTATTCATAAGACTGACCCTGGGGAAGACTTAAAACAAAGAACGAAACAATAAAGGAGGTTATCAAAGATAACTAGAAAAAGTGAGATTATAAGCTAAATATACAGGGTGAGACATAAACACCTGACAGTTTTTAAAAGCAATCGGAACACTCTGTGCATGGCCAAAATTATATTTCAGTCATGTTGGAATGCACACAATGACATGGAGTTTCAGATGACATGATTCGTTGATGATTTTATTTCATTTTTTTAGGTTGACAGTTGTGGTTATGTCTGACAGTGAACTTCTAGTTCAGTTGCGATGGAGTATTGGCCTCTATTGGAGCGTATTCATTCAGTAGAAACCATTATCAAAGCTAACTCAATTCGTAAAGAACCTTCATCAACATGTTCTAACGCACAATAAGTATTCTGGAGGGAGTGTTGCGTCTATTGAAATTTCTCTGGAATTCCCGCTAAACAGCTGTAACTGAATTTGTTCTTATACACATTTCTAGTGAAAGAATACGCTCCGGTAGGCCTTCGCTCCATCGCAACTGAACTGGAAGCAGTTCATTGTTATACCGTAACTTCAATTCTGTTACCCACCTAATACAAAAATAGGAACAATTACAGAACAAAAAAAGTGAACGTTATAGTGAACCATGTTATCTGAAACTCCATGCCATTGTATAAATTGCAACGTTAGCAAATATGTATATTTGATCAAGCACACAGTATTTCGATTGGTTTTAAAAACCTTCAGGTGTATATGCCCTACTCTGCAGTATGCTATACTATGTCATTCTGATAGTAGATAATGAAGATAATATATCTACCTACAACGGCTGATGTTAAGGTTTGATATTCATTGCCAAAAGTGCAACATGAAAATATCTTTAACAAACAAAAAAATCACTTGTGGGTGTAAATATTCTGATGGCAAAGTAATACAATAGGACGAGTTATGGCAGTATTCAAATATCGAGATGTAGAAATACCAAGTCGGGGATTAATGTTAAATGTAAAACTTGTCAAGCTAAGTATGAAGTATAGCGCAAGTATATCAGCAAGTATAAAATAATACAGTATTTCTGTTCATTATTAAATATAAAATAATTAAGATTTATATTTATAATTACCGTTTTGTGTTGATAATAGACTCCATCACAGTCCCTAACACCTCATTTTTCCCAGAAAGGGATTACATGCAAGTGGTTGTCTTGTTTATTGCTCCAACATACCAGGTAATAACAAAGAAAATGCAGGGGAGAAGTTAATGTCTTATTCTGAACATATGAAGACGCTTTCATTTGTCAGCTATTATATACTTATTTATTCACAATTTATTTCCTACAATTTATAGAGCTTAGACTGGACAAAATGTACGGATGATGATGATGATGATGATGATGATGATGATGATAATAATAATAATAATAATAATAATAATAATACGTATGCCATCTCATTCTCTGTGCTTTCTCTGTTATTCTCAATGTCTCTATTTCAGACTTCTTATCCGCTTTTCTTTTACCTTTCCCAAATATTGTCATATTTCTTTTATTCTTCTCATTCCCTCGACATTCAACATTTCCATCGCCACCATCTCTCCTAGCAAACTATCCCGTTTGTGTTCTCAAATCTATTTTCTCCAATTCCTTCCCTCTTTACATTCGGTTAAACAGTGAACAATACTGTCTTTTTCCCCGCATAAAATACAACGTTCTAGTCCATTTCCTCTCATCCTTTTCAAAAGTATTGCTCCTGTATTCATCCAAACTCTTACCTCTCTTGTTTTTTGCATACATCAACATACCCTCTCTTGGCCATTCTTTCTTTACTTTATAGTATAAACAAAGCTACTTTTTATTTTCTAGTTCATCCCAAATTGTTTACCAATGTCGTCTATCCTGTTTCTCACTAATTTACAGATTCCTTTTTCATTTTCTGCTCCTATCCTCTATGTGTCTCCCATCCTTATTTTGATCAAGATTTCTTTCTAATTATCTTGAGCTTTTCATATTTTTAGCAAATTTCGTCTTCACTCTATACATCCATATCAATCTTGGATGACTGCACTTCTTCCTGGTCTTCCTCATTCTACCATTGCTATCCCTTTTGGTGCTGCTCTGCTTAGCCCTAAAATCTCTTTACAGATCATTCGATATACTCGTAATAAAAGTATTGCATATGAATTATGATTATATTGATTAGTTGCGCGATATTCGAATGTCGGTGATTATTTTTGTAAATATTGCTGTGTGTATTTTTTATACAGTCAGATATCTAAACCACTGTAATATAATAGTATGTAATATAATATGTATTATTATAATAGTATAGTAATAAAAGCGAAATAAGTAGTACCATAGGTTAAAGTGATAGTCAAAAGCTAGTTGCTACGTCACTGAAGTATCTTTGTTTATATGGACAGCAGTTGACAAATTCCTGTATGAGAAAAGTATACATTTTTCAAAGCAGAAAACAAAAACAAGGAATGTCTCATAAATGATAAACTCCACGAAAAAAATGTATATAACATAAATTGTGTGTTTTACCGTGCTCTATATCTTTCGTGTAGTATGTTTTTGTCCATCTCTTACAGTTTAGCAGTTATTCAAAATTCCGTAAAATTCATCCATAATAAACTACTCTTCAGAGGCCATTTCCAGAAAATTCAAAATACACATTTTATTTGTCAGGTAAATAGCTTTAATATACGATATTTTAATCAAAATCGTTAGAGCCATTTTTGAGAAAATCAAAAATTTCGAAAAAAGTTCCATGTAAAGGGTAGTTGGGGATGGGGGGATTTTTCTCAAAAGCTTCGTGTCGCATCCTTCGAAGATACTAAACTTAAATACCAAGTTTGGTATTTTACCGACTTTTGGTTTTTGAGTTATCGTGTTCACAGACACACGGACCTTTTTCCGAAAATGATTTTTCAGATAAAGGGGACCCTAAAACATATACTTCCGGTGAAATCTCGGTATCGAATTTTTGGGTGGAGTGCAATACCTTCTCTATACACTATGTACATAGTACGTATAGAGAAAGTAAAAAACTAAATGTTTGTGTGTTTGATTTAAACACAATTTCAATTAAGATACTGTTAATAAGATGTTTGCAGTTTGTAATGTTAAGTTGTATTTGTTTTTATTACAGCAGGCTACTTTGACGACACAGCCGAGGGCGACGAAATCTCCGGGGAGGTTCGGGGCCCGCACTGGAAGGATGGACCTGAGTTACGTGACGGAGCGCATCATTGCCCTGTGGGTCCCTGGTGATGTGAGTCCTACTGCCTTTCGTCAGGGACAACAGAAGGCTGCCCACATGTTGCAAACGAAACACGGCAACAACTATATGGTAATTATGCATTTGTCTATTGAACTTAGCTTGTCTTCAGTAAAATCAAATACTTTATATTACCAAGATGAACAACTTTACAGTAACTACCTCGAGGGGCAGTGCTTTCAAGCGAGAGATCTTGAGTTTGATTCCGAGATCGGTGGGAAATTTTTCTTTAATCAGAATCATTCCCTGTCCCCCACAGGGTCTGGAAGTATGAATGTGTTTAATAGTAAAAACACGTGTTGCACTCTCAAGAATTTCTCTATTCGCTCTTCTAAAGCTATTCTTACAAATTCTCGTTCTTCTACCTACTTC
The DNA here is from genome assembly GCA_030762935.1 of Hymenopus coronatus. Lineage (NCBI taxonomy): Eukaryota > Metazoa > Arthropoda > Insecta > Mantodea > Hymenopodidae > Hymenopus > Hymenopus coronatus. The sequence goes on along the minus strand of CM060895.1, from coordinate 95,158,797 downwards.
CTTTTTATTTTGTTCCATTTATAGCCTGCTTTTAACTGAACAATCGCGGCATTCCCCTTTGGAACAAATTACCTATTGGCAATGGGTTAACTCGCCTTATCCGGCTTCTACATGATATTTTATTTGTAGATCACGTAGATCTTTAATCGAATATATCTCTGTCACACATACACACACACACACATACACACACAACTCACTCACTCACATGCGCATTCATACTTCCAGACTCTGGGGAGCATAGGGAATAATCTTGGCTAGAGAAAAATTCTCCCCTTCCAGCCGGTAACCAAATTCAGGATCCCTCGCACATCAGATTGGTGCTCTACCGATTGAGCTACCGCCATCCTCTCTTAGCATTTATTGTTAATACAGAATCTGTATATCCTCTTCACCTTCATTACGCTTTTACTCCTGTAGGTAAGAAAAATAGATTAAGCTAAAGCAATACTCAAACCTTTTCAAAGCCTCACTATCTGATAACTTTGAAATTTTGTTCTTTGCATGAAGGAAAAAAGAGAAAGAGGAAATAAAGAAAGAGAAAGGGAAAGAAAAGGTGAGAGGGGAAATGGGGAAAGAAATAAATAAAGGGGGAGAGGCAGAAAGAGGAAAAGCAAGCTAATACCTATTTATAGTTCAGAAAAGTATAAAACATTTGAATATAATTCAAACCAATATCAAAGAATATAGGAAATGGTTAACGCTACAAAACATTTTAGTTTAACATAAACGATAACCACCTTTTTTGTGAATAATATTTTGTTTAATTTACGAATTATTCCAAAGTCATTCAGAATAAACAGAACTTCATTCATGTCTCATCCTTTTAAACTCCTGAAAATAAGTACAAATGCTCATGTCTAACCGAATTTTCGTTTTCGAGTTATGCTATTCACACTTACACATACATCACTCTTTTTCCTAAAAATGCTTTTGTGGGGGAGGGGTTCAGGGTCCACAAAATATGTAGTTTTGGTGAAATCTTGGGATCAAATTTTTGGGTGAAATGCAACAATTTCTTTTCTGTAAGGGTTACTGGGAGTGAACTTTAAAATGTATCGTACCTATATGTTCCTGAATATATTTTTTGAAACTGGTACTGGTATTGCATTGCTGTATACAACCCAAATCAATATATTTAATTGAATTTAAACCACTTCATAGAATTTCTGAATATTAACCATGGATTTCTTAAAAAAAAGTAATAATAGTAATGATGATGATAATAATTTATATTATTATTATTATTATTATCTTTAATCTACAAAAATTAAAATATAATATAGTTAAAAATATTAAAATTATAAATAAAGTAATTTCTTATAAAATCTATTGCGAATAACAGAATAAATTGTCAAAATTAAATATGAATTTAATAAAAAAGTTATATTTGGAGGCATACTAATTTTAATATCAACTATTGTTCAACGTGTTTTTATTTTTGAATGAAAATGCAATGCTTTATTTAAACTATATACGTTTAATTTAAAATCGTGATAGGATAAATAACGTAATTTTCAAGAATAGCATAATGGTAAATTTTTGTTATCTTCATTTATCTTCATTTATAGCTATGGATACCAAAAATTCATTCAAATTGGATAAATGTCTATTATGCAAGATATAATTTATTTCACAAATGCTATTATGTAAATATAATGCATATTCCAATTGCTCCATGCGACTCAAAATTTGAGAAATTGATTAGCATTTTTGAGTTTTGAGCCTCGAACCACACACAGAAACTTTACACGATGATATTTAAATAACTTTGATTGTTGAATCACATTAAAAATAGAAATTGTAATATCTAAAATGTAATAACTATTCATAAAAGTTTTTCAAGTTACAATTGCTGTTAAAAGTTTTGTCGCCTGTAATATTACAATATATGCTTCTGCACATTCTAGAAAATGTTAGTCGTATTGAAACAACAATTGAGTCGTGGGAAACATTTTGAAAGTGTGAAAATGTAGTTTTGAGAAAAACGCTACATATTTTATAAAATAGTAGGTGTTTTGTACGATCTTTAAATGGCTGTAGAATTCGAAGCAGCGGGAGGGGGGGAGCTGAATGTTGATTATTTATAGATGCCCAAAAGTTCCAGCAACCATTAGCTATAAAAAAAAGTGATTTTCTATTTTTTGATCGATTGTAGTCAAAATTTCTTTCCCAGTATCCTTTAATTGGCTAAAAGAGAGAGAAAATATGATGTGTTCCATTCACATGACTTTCTCTACATCTCTGTAACAAATTTATGTTATTAAGCTTATTCTTCTATCTATTCATGCTAAACAAATAACAGAAACGGTCTTGTTATTTAGTTCCTTATAAGCAGAAGGGAAATAAGGGAATACACTAGGCTAAACCGATAATCAAATGTTTTAAAATGTGGTTGCTATGGAATTGATATCGTTTCTTTGCGTGGCCAGTATTTTAAAACTGAAATCAATATCAAGGAATATCTCGAAAACGGCCAACTCCACGAAAACAAATGTATACGACATAAATTGTGTGTTTTACCGAGATCTACCGCTTTTGTGTAATAAGTTTTTGTCTATTTCTTACGGTTTACCAGTTATGCAAAATTCAATAAAAATTATCCAGAATAAAGAGGTCTTCAGAAGCTATTCAAGATACAAATTTTCTTTGTCATGTAAATATCTTGAATATAAAAGATTTTAATCAAAATCTTTAGAGCCATTTTTGAGAAAATCAAAATTTTCGAAATTTTGTTCATGTAAAGGATAGTTGGGGGTGGGAGGATTTTCTTGAAAATCTCGTGTCGCATCCTTGGTAGATATCAAACTTAAATACTAAGTTTAGTATTTAACGGTCTTTTTGTTTTTGAGCTATGCTGTCCAAAGACACACACACATATACGTACACACGGACCTTTTTCTAAAACTTCTTTTCTTTTTTTTTTGGATTAAGGGGGACACAAAGCATGCATTTCCGGTGAAATCTCGGTTTTGAATTTTTGTTTGCAATGCAACACTTCTCTATACACTATGATAGTAAAGCGTATTAAAAGCCAATGTTAAGAAAGCCTACAGCCCAAAAAATAACATCTCAGTTGCTCCTGAAGTCAAAGCCCCCTCTATGACCATAGAACTTAAAGAGGCTATAAAAGACTGCGCCTCTAGCAGCTCGATCTAGTTGTGGAACTGCTCGTTTACGTCATTAAATTCGATTTAGAGACCTCGTGTTGTCTATAATTTAAACATTTATGGTGCTATTAATATGGTGGTAAGGTGGTACTTATACAAGGAATATTCGAAGAATGCGTGGAAGTTTATGGCTGCAATAATGAAGATACGCAGACTTCTTTCAATTTTCAGAACTAGCTATATTATCTCGATACTTCTTTAGTAAGTCTAGATAATAATTGATAATATAAAATGTCTAAAATACTTTAAAGCGCTATACACTCATTTTAAATCTGTTGTGCGTGGTCAGAACAGAATATCTCAGAAAATATAATTTTGAGAAACAAACATTTTTGTTTTGCAATTTTAATATAAAGGATCTAAAGTTTTACGGCTTTAGCTAGCCATTATCACTTATTTTTATATTGCTTCCACAAAATATTGTTGCAAAAGCTTATAATCATCTTACTGCGTATTTATTTTAAGTAGCGGAAGTATTGCATCCCACCCAAAAATTCGACACCGATCTTTCACCGGAAATAAATTATTAAAAGGTCCGTGTGTATGTGAGAACAATAATCTGTTAAAAACAAAACTTGGTATTATGTTCAGCGGCTTCCAAGAATGCAACACGCAGAATTTCAAGAAAACCCCAACAAACTGCCCTTTAAAAGGAAAATTTTCGTTATCGTTAAATTTTATTTAATAAATAGCTAACAATTTTGATTAAAATGCCACGTATTTAAACTATTTGCATGGCAAATAAAATTTATAGATATCTTGAATTTTCTGCGAATAGATTGTGAAATTCTTTCATCTGAACAACTGTTGTATAAGTGTTAAAGGAAATCTTATTAAAAATATATGTGCATATATTTGGTTAAAGCACAATTTATATTAAAAAAGTTTTGTGGCGTTAACCATTTCCGAGATATTGCTATTAGCAGCAGCGGCTCGTGAGTATGCATTCTGGGTGTTCATAAACTTTGAAGAGTCGGATATCCCTGGAAATGTGAAATAACATTTGCTCCGTAATAACTATGACTATAAATATGTCGATACAACAACAACAACAGCAACAACAAAGAGGACGATGATGATACAGATGCATAAATTGTTTTACGAAAGAAGAACAGTTTTGTGGAAGTTTGTTGTGTACATTTAAGTACAGTGTCTAAGGCAAGAACGAAGTAAAGTGTAAATTAAATTGCAGTTGAGAATATGAATAGTCTGAAATACGCAGTTCTCGCTCATGCACTTTGCCTATTTTTGCCAAGGTCGCAAGATGGCACTATTACAGCCACTTTATTAAGAAGTATACTGCCAAGAAGCTTTTAAAAGCATTTAAATTGCTGACATCTAGCCACTTTGATTCCAATCGCAGTGACCTTCCACCAGGCGTCATTAAAGTATGAATAAGTGTATTCATTGAAATAACAGGTTCATCCACAGACCATATGTGCAATGCACAAAATAGAAATCAATATTAAAAAATACAGCAAAGAATTAAGAGTAAACACGAAAATAAAAGGGCAAAGATATTAAAATACAGCAACTTAAATTTACAATACAGGGTACACCTTATTCAGGTTCATTAATGTATTCTATTGCAATATACAAATACTCTTAAGAGAAATATATACACATAATATATACACAATATATAACACTACAACACAACAGTGACATAAGTAAGATATAAAACATATGTAAAACATTATAATCACCTTTGTTTAGCTATTCTTATCGCCCCCCTTTTTCTCTATTGCCAGCCTTCTCAGATTTCAGATGTTTTGCCTTAAGTAGAAATTTACCTAGCACGACCGCGTCTTCCGTGCCTGCCAGTAGCGTCCAACATGCTGCTAGCTCTACATTCGCGGAGGTAAAGGATCGCGGTAAATATTTTTCCCTGCGTACCCCTACATCTTGCCAAGATTTGGGTCCACGACTCTTCCTCCTCGCAAATGGGGCAGATTCTCACACCATTCTCGTCACTAACTTTTAACATCCGCCATGATCCTAGTTTAATCCACGAGAGCCCCTCGCTGATGAGTTTGGTACCTGTTTTGATGCAGTAAAATTGTACTGATAGAGCGCTAGAGAAAAACTACATTAGGTCATACCAGTCGCACATGTGCAAAAGCTTCTTAAAACGTGCATAAGTCAAGATGTGCTACCGACATTGATACCACATTTCATCCAATATAGGAGAGTAGAGAGTGGCAGATTTCAACGCCGTAGACTTTAAATTACTCCATATATGTTATTAATACGTCTTCAAATAAAAATATCCAATAAATCTACAAAATGCCAAAAGTTAGTGTACACGAACTCTGTGTTCGAAGTAGCAGTCGCTTCTACTTAAACTTCTTTTTCAAGTTGTTATTCGTTTTACTTTCTCTAGCACGTATGTACATACAATATACATAATAGCTAAAGAAGGTATTGTGTTTCACCCAAAAATTCGATGCCGAGATTTCACCATAAATATGTTTTGAGGTCCCCTGAATCCGAAAAATGCATGTTTTTAAAAAAAAAAGTCCGTGTGTGTGTCTGTGGCTCAACAACGAAAATACCGTTAAATACAAAATGAGGTTTTTATGTTTAGTATCTTCCAAGGTTGCAATTTTTAATAAAATCCCCCCACAATAAACTAACCTTTAAATGGAAGACTTTTTGAAAATTCTGTTTTTCTAAAAAAAAATTGCTCTAAGGATTTTGAGTAAAATACCACATATTAAAGATATTTACATCACAAATAAAATGTAGGTATATTTTGAATTTTCTGGAGTAGCCTCTGAAGACCTCTTTGTTCCGAATGAGTGTTGCAGAGTTTTGCATAACGGTTGAACCATAAACCGTGTGTTAAAAACGTAATACAGAAAAAAAGTGTAGATCTCGTTAAAACACACGACACTGAAATTATTTGAAGAGCCGCAGTATTTTGACTGTGCGAAGGTAGCATAATTATTAGTCAATTAATTGAAGGCTTATATGAATGTTTGGATGAAGTGAACTCTGTTTTATGTTTATTAAATGAATTTAGATTTTAAGTAAAAAGACTTAAATATACCTTTTTTCGGGAGTTGACCATTTTTTTTAGACGTTCCTTGTTATTGATTTCGGTTTTAAATACTTACACGTTTCACATAGGGAATTATTCAACTCCTGGTAATGCATAGAAGCGATTTCAACCACATGGCAACCAGCTTTTAAAATATTAGACTATCGCTTTAGATTAGTGAAGTAGATAGAAGAATTAGCTTTTTAACAATAATTTGTAACCGGGTTTAGAGAAAGTCGTGTGGATAACATATCAGATTTTTTCCAAGTGCTAAAGTCGTTATTCGTTTTTTCTCATACAAGGATACAAGGAGCAATGACTTTCAAAGATGTCAGATAGCGATCCTCTTTTTAAAAATCTGATGTGTTACACTCACATGACTTTCTCTAGCTGTTCTACAAACTTCTTACATAAGATTATTCTTCTTTCTACACCTTGCTAATCAAGGTACTCATTAGCACAATGTTCTTATTATTTAGTTCCTTATAAGTAGGAAGAAAATAAGAGAATACACTAGGCTAAACTGATAGTCAAATGTTATAAAATTTGTCGTTATGCGATTGTCATAACAAATCGCTTCTTTTCTTGGCCAGGAGTAGAACAAAAGAAAAACAGACACTCCCGTCTGAGAAAAGTGTAAGTACTTCACAACCGAAACTAATAACAAGGAATACCTCGAAAACGGTAAGCTCCACGAAAAAAAATGTAATTGATATTACTTGTGTATTTTAAGGAGACCTACATTTTTCGTATAGTAAGTTTTTGTCTATCTCTTATGGTTTACTCTTATGCCAATATATCAAAATTCATCCAAAATAAACAGGTCTTAGGAAGCTATTCCCAGAAAATTCAAGATATACGTTTTATTTGTCAGGTAAATATCTTTAATATACGATATTTTAATCAAACTCGTTAGCCATTTTTAAGAAAATCGACATTTTCGAAAACAGTTCCATGTAAAGGGTAGTTTGGGGTGGGGGGATTTATCTCAAAATCTTCGTGTCGCATCCCTGGAAGATACTAAACTTAAATACCAAGTTTGGTACTTCAGCTACTTTTCATTTTTGAGTTATCGTGTTCACAGACACACGGACACACGGACTCGGACCTTTTTCTGAAAATGCTTTTTTTTTTGGATACAGGGGGTCCTAAAACATGTATTTCCGGTAAAATCTCGGTATCGAGTTTTTTGTGGAATACAATACTTCTCTCTCCCTGTGTACATTGTACATACGGGGCTAGAGAAAGTAAAAATCTGATTATTGTATTCGCTTGCAGTGTTGTTCTTATACCTACAAGGAAAATGTAAATGCGTAATGAAAGTTTATCTCGATTAACAAGAATAGAAGGATGGCTTTTGTAAGAATATTTTGTAGAAGAAGAGTACAGAAAGTCTTGCGAATGCAACTTTGTCTTGCCCAAGTTCCACGATATATAAAATAACTATGAATTCAGCAAAGAAATTAAGCGAAGCATGTAGGGAGAAAAGGAAAAAACCCTTTCTCTACATCTCTGCAACAAATTAATGTTAAAAAGCTTATTCTTCGAGAAAACACTAACAGGAATGGTCTTATTACTTTATTCTTTGTAAGTAGAAGGGAAATAAGGGAGTACCACAGGCTAAAGCGATAGTCAAGTATTTTAAAAACCAGTTCCTTTGTGATTGAAGCTCCTTTGTTTGTAGGGCAGGAGTTGACAAATTCCCGTATAAGAAAAGTATAAGTATTTAGAGACTGAAACCAATAACAAGGAATGTCTCAAAAGATGCCAACTCTACGAAAAAAAAGGTATTTAACAGAAGTTGTGTGTTTTAAAGGTGTGTTTTTGTGTAATTAGTTTTTGTCTATCTCTTACAATTTATCACTTATGCAAAATTAATCCAGAATAAAGATGTCTTCAGAGGCTATTCTAAGAAAAGTCAGGATATACGTTTTATTTGACATGTAAATATCTTTAATGTACGATATTTTTATTAAAACAATTTTAAATTTTTTTCATGTAAAGGGTAGTTTGGGGTGGGGGGATTTTCTTGTAAATCTTCGTGTCGCATTCTTGGAAGATACCGAACTAAATATAAAGTTTGATATTTAACAGTCTTTTTGTGTTTGAGCTATGCTGTCTACATACACACACCACGGATATTTTTCTAAAAATGATTTTTTTTTTTTTATTATTCAGGTAGTCTCATTACTTAAACATACTTCCAATGAAATCTCGGTATCGACTTTTAAATTTCAATACAATATCTTCTCGATACACTATGTGCATGCATAGTACGTGTATGTAGAGAAAGTAAAAATTCTTTTTTTGGACACAGGGGACATCAAAATATATTTCCGGTGAAATTTCGACATAAAATTTTTGGGTGGAATGCAATAGATACCTTCTCTATCCACTAAGTTCATGTACATATGGGCTAGAGAAAGTAAAAAAAAAACATACATATGTATGTTCCCCTCGTTTGTTCAAACTGCTTGTGTCTTCTTTTCATGTTAGGTTAAATTTAGCATTTGTGGCGTGGATAATATTTGAGTTTCAAGTTATTAATAACCTTATCCATACATCCACAAATATATCTAAAGAACACAGCAGCTGACTGTTACTCTTTGCACAAGATAGTGAGTTAGTGACTAACGTATCCACACAACTCAATTTGACTGTGTTGTAGGTGTTCAACTTGTCGGAGCCCAGGAGAGTGATAAGACGTCTGCATGAGAGGGTAAGGGAGCTCGGCTGGCCTGCGGACCTGGCACCGCCCTTGGAGCGTCTCTGTAGCGTGTGTAAGGACATCGAATCCTGGCTCAGCGGGGATGTGCATAGGATCGCCGTGATACATGCGAGGTGAGTGTTCAATATGCTGTCAAGTTATCAAGCCATATTTCCCTTACTTTACTTCCAGCTACAGGAATATATCTCCTGTTTTTTTCGATTCTTGTTTCCTTATTTTACTAATTTATTTTATTACATAAGTCCTTTAAAAGATCCTGGAAGTGAATTCAATTTCTGTAGCTTTAAGGTTACTAAGTTTTAAGATTTTTATGATAGAGAGAAAACGTTTGAAAAAAGATGGTGTGTTCCATTCACACGATTTTCTCTACATATGTTAAAGTGATGGTCAAAAGTTGATCGCTATATGACTGAAGTTCCTTTATTTGTATGGACAGCAGTTGACAAATTCCTGTATGAGAAAAGTATGTTTTTTAAAGCTGAAACTAAAAATAATGAGAATCTTAAAAACGATCAACTCCACGAAAAAATGTATATATCATAAACTGTGCGTTTTAACGTGCTCTCCATTTTTTGTGTGGTAGGTTTTTGTCCATCTCTTACGGTTTAGCATTTATGCCAAATTCCGTAAAATTCATCCTGAATAAAGTAGTCTTCAGAGGCTATTCCCAGAAAATTCAAAAATACATTTTATTTGACAGGTAAATGTCTTTATATACGACATTTTATTCAAAATCGTTAGTCATTTTTGAGAAAATAAAAATGTTCGAAAAAATTTCCATATAAAAGGAGGTTTAGGGTGGTGAGACTTTTCTCCAAACCTTCGTGTCGCATCCCTGGAAGATGCTAAACTTAAATACCAAGTTTGGTATTTTATCGAATTTTCCTTTTTGAATTATCGTGTTCACGGACACACACAGGAACTTTTTTTGAAAATGTTTTTTTTTTATATAGGTGAATTCTGGGTATCGAATTTTTGGGTGGAATGCAATACCTTCTCTTATACACTATGTATACAGTACGCGTAGAGAAAATAAAAAATCTGATATGCTCCATTCACATGACTTTCTCTATATCTTGGTTACAAATTATTGTTAAAAAGTTTATTCCTCTATGTACTTCATCCTAATTGAGATACAATTAGCAGGAATGGTCTTATTACTTTCTACTTATAAGTAGAAAGGAAATAAGGGAGTACCATACGTTAAAACGATAGTCAAATATTTTACAAACTGGTTGCTATGTAACTGAAATTCCTTTGTTTGTATGGCTAGGAGTTGACAAATTCCCGTATGAGAAAAGTATAAATATTTTAAAACTAAAACCAATAAGAAGAAATATCTCAAAAACGGTCAACTCCATGTAAAAAATGTATGTAACATAAATTGGGCGTTTTAATAACCTCTATATTTTTGTTAAGTAAAAGTTTTTGTATATCACTTACCGTTTATTAGTTATGCAAAATTCTGTAAAATCCATCCAGAATAAATTAGTCAGAAAACTCAAAAATTAATTTTATTTGACGGGTACATATCTTTAATATACGATATTTTAATCAAAATCGTTTGAGCCATTTTTGAGAAAATCAAAACTTTTGAAAAATAGTTCCGCATAAAGGGAAGTTTGGGGTGGGGGAATTTTTCTCAAAATATTCATGTCCCTTCCCTGGAAGAAACTAAACTTGAATACCAAGTTTGGTATTTTACCAATTTTTCCTTTTTGAGTTCTCGTGTTCACGGACATACACACATACCTTTTTCTGAAAATGAGTTTTTTTGGGTACAGGGGAATCTAAAACATATTTCTGGTGAAATTTCTGTATCGAATTTTTGGGTGGAGTGCAATACCTTCCTATACACTATGTACATAGTAAATGTAGAGAAAGTTTGCTCCATTCACATAACTTTCTCTATATCTCTGTTACAAATTATTGTTAAAAAGCTTATTCTTCTATGTACTTCATCCTAATTGAGATAAAATTAGCAGAAATAGTCTTATTACTTTCTACTTGTAAGTAGAAAGGAAATAAGGGAGTACCATGGGCTAAAACGATAGTTAACTCTTTTACAAGCTGGTTGATATGTAATTGAAGTTCCTTTGTTTGTATCGCTAGGAGTTGATAAATGCCCGTATGAGAAAACTATAAGTTTTTATATCTGAAACCAGTAACATGAAGTATATCAAAAACGGTCCACTCCACGAAAAAAAAATGTAGGTATATAGCATAAATTGTGTGTATTAATGAGTTCTACATTTTTTGTTAAATACGTTTTTGTGTATCTCTTACGGTTTACCAGTTATGCATAATTCTAAAAAAATTAATCTAGAATGAAGAAGTCTTCTTATTCCCAGAACATTCAATATATGCATTTTATCTGCCATGAAAATATCTTTAATATATGACATTTTAATTAAAATTGTTGGACCCATTTTTGAGAAAATCAAAATCTTCAAAAAAATTTTTCATTTAAAGGGTGTTTGCGGTGGGGGATTTTCTTGCAAATCTTCGTGTCGCGTCCTTGAAAGTTACTGAACTTAAATACCAAGTTTGGTATTTAACGGACTTTTCTTTTTAAACAACGCCCACCCCACACGCACAGACACACACGGACATTTTTCTAAAAATTCTTTGTTTTTATTCAGAGGGTCTCAAAACATATATTTCCAGGAAATCTCGGTGTCGAGTTTTTAGGTGCAATATAATACCTTCTCTTGCCTTAGCAAGACAAATGTGAGCAATGCTGCCAGTACAGCATCGCACAAATATCATTAATTTGTCAATCCTAGAACAATCGTTCGTTACAGTGACTCGGCGCATGATAGCATTTGGATAATTTTTTCTCTGCAGAAATGTCATAGGCTGATGTTCATATCTATATTCACTATTAATAGTTCGCAAATATCGCCAACTGTTTTTCAATTAAATGGTAATTATAATCAGAATGAAGACAACAGATAAAAGTGAACATATTGTGTCCTTTGTTAATTTTCACTGTCTCTTCGTTAGTTCCCATTGTATTTTCACTGTTATAGTTCAACTTTCACTGTCACTTCACTCAGTTCTCACTGTCATTTTACTAGTTCTCGCGACGTAGCGGTGAATTAATACGCACGATCATATTCACTCGAAGGTGAGTCGAACTCAAGACCTCTCTAATCTCTTGCTGTAGCAGCACTCACTGGACGCCCTAACAGTTTCCGCTCACTCGTAAGACACAACTTTTTATGACATCAAACGCGCTATCTCATTAATAGATTCACTCGCAGGAGCCCTCGCTTATATATCCACTGAAATTTTCCGAGAGTTACAGAATGTTCGAGAGTTGGGGAGAGTGGAAAGCTCCAAAATATTTTGTTTTTCTCTCGATGATTCTAATGATTATGCTGGAGCGCTACTTATCTCTGTATATCTCTTACCAGCTGGCCAGTCGGCGACAGCCAATTGATAGCTCGCACAAAGCTGCGTCAAAATGTATATTTTAAAACATGACCATTCGCAATTAATGGCAAAAGAGATTAGTGAAATTTCAACGAAGCCTTTCCCGTTTTCGGTCATCATAGTGCATGGTTGCTTTCGTTGCGGCATATCTCTCCATCATGATGATAAGACAGAGAAAGATGACTTGCAACATTCTAGGTTAGAATTCCCTTAATAAGGAATTTATAAAGGAATGAAATGAGAAATAATTTGTAAATAAATATATTGAATATTGAATTTGGTTAATTTACATTATCTTGAGTAAATTAAAAATATTATTGATCAGATATAAATCGATATATGATATCCCACGGCTCAAATTGATGTTCTATTTCTATATTGTTTTCGATAATTGTATTTATTCCATCGTGCCTTACATTCTCGCATTACGCTAATATTAGTAGTAGTAGTAATAATAATAATAATAATAATAATAATAATATCTTCCAGTATTAGTTATTTGCTTACTGTTGTTAACACTAGTTAAAGTTTCCAGTTTATTGTGTAGTAGGGCTAAGTGCAGAGTGAAAGGAACGTAATGTAATATTAGTGGTACTAAACGCAACAAACCATAATCTACACAGCTCTCGTACTTTTCCCTGCCATTTTAATAGTTTTAAATCATATTCATGGGTCATGACTTCATTCATTGACTAGATTGGTCAGCTTGCAGGTCACGTTACTTCTCGAATTGTGTTTAGAACCAATGAACGTATTTTGGTCTGTAGAGCTTACAGTCGAAATAAACGGATTATATTCTGTCAAAGCCCTGGCTAATTAAGGGGCAGGTGAAGTGAATGATCTTGCATGACCACGTCCCTTCACTAGCAGTGAGAGGACAGAAGTGTGTGCGGCTATGCATAGGACAGAACGGTAAGGAATTTAGTATTCATAGACAATTTTGTCTTTTCTACCACTTTCCTATGATAAGCAGAGGAAGTATTAGACTCAACCCAAAAATTTGATACCGTTTCCATGTCTTTTGAATCTAAACAAACTTTTTTTAGAAAACTTCAAATTTTGTTAGGATTCTTTTTAATCACAATAATTATTATTTTAATTTTTGACAAATCGCGGACATGGCATTGAATTTTTATGATTAGTGGTAAACAAATAAAATAGGGAGTTAAAGATATACATTTTTAATATTCTTCTCCCGGATTTGTTGGGGTGGTATGTGAGGGGTTTATTTAGTATGACTGACTGTACCTTTCCACCTCCTATCCTACACATGACTTGCGTGGAAAAAAAAAACAATACATTCAGTTAAACCTATCTTTATTTTCATCTTCCTGAAAGAATATCAGTGATGCTATTAAATCCCTTCAAGTTACAAGGAAACTGTATAAGTGAACGTTTGAAAGTTAGAAAGCATGAAGTATTCCTTGTGTAAGCTTCGGCGGCTAGTGTCCATTGTGCTAGGCATTCCGGAAAGGCACTCTGTGTCTTGGCTGAATTTCTTGCCGACGTTTCACCTCTCTATATGGGGCTTCGTCAGGGTTTGTGTCCTCTCTCCACGACAGTTGCCTGGTAACTGTGAGGCAAAATATCGGCAAGTAATTCAGCCAAGACGCGGCGCTCCCGGAAGACCTAAACACATGTGGTATCTCTAAATACACAAAAAGCTGTAGATACTTCTGTACTAAATAATATTGACAAGAAAAGTCCATTGTTTGGAAACTGTAAATTACCACATAGTTATATTGCTTTTATAATTCTAAAGAAAATCGTTATGCACTTAATTAACGATAGTGCGGTGAAAGCTTCGTTTATATAATTGTTTCCTTTATTTTTACTTTCTCTACACGCACAATAGACATAGTTTATAGAGAAGGTATTGTACTCCACCCAAAAATTCGATACCGAGATTTCACCTGAAGTATACATATATTTTAGGGTCCCCTTTATCCAAAAAAAGCATTTTCACAAAAAGATCCGTGTGTGTGTCTCCGTCTGTCTGTGGACAGCATAGCTCAAAAGCGAAAAGACCGTTGAATACCAAACTTCGTATTTAAGTTTGTTATCTTCCAAGGATGCGAGACTAAAATTTTCAAGAAAATCCCCCACCTCTAACTACCCTTTATATGGAACTTTTTTCGAAAATGTTGATTTTCTTAAAAATGGCTCTAACGATTTGGATTAAAATATCGTATATTGAAGATATTTACCTGAAAAATAATATGTATATCTTGAATTTTCTGAGAATAGCCTCTGGAGATTACTTTAATCTGGATCAATTTTACTAAATTTTGTATAACTGCTAAACCGTAAGAGATGAACAAAAACTTACTGCACAAAAAATGTAGAGCACGTTAAAACACACAATTTAGTAATGTACATTTTTTTCGTGGAGTTGATCTTTTTTAGATATTTGCTTTTGGTTTCAGCTTTGAAAAACGTATACTTTTCTCATACAGGAATTTGTCAACTTCTGTCCATACAAACAAAGAAACTTCAGTATCATAGCAACCAGCTTTTGACTATCACTTTAACCTATGCTACTCCCTTATTTCGCTTCTACTTAAAAGGAAGCAAGTAATAAGACTATATCCTTATTTTTTTCTCGATTAGCATGAAATAAATAGAAGCATAAGCTTTTTAACAATAATTTATTATAGAGGTGTAGAGAAAGTCATGTGATTGTAACACAGCAGATTTTCTTTCATTAAAAAAATACAATTTGTAAGTATACGCATATCTAAAATGTAAAATTGTGGTAAAAATAACGCAGTCGTTCAGGTAAATTCTGATATTAGGACATTTTGGAATAGTTATAATATATAAATTAACATTGGATTTGTACTCCTCACCCGGGCTGTAAATGGATGGCAAATTTTCTTCAAAAGCTTCATAGATGCAGTTGTATCTCAGGAGACAGAAAGTCAAAGCAACGCTAAGTTGTTCTTGTTTAGCAAACGCTCCTATCGCACGAAAGCGATAGTAAGTGTTAATTCAAGATTTTGATGAATGAATAACATAGGAAAAGCAATATCTGGGCTAATTGAATGGATTGAGATTGAATATCTAGAGCCACTTACTAAACCGGAGTTGTTGGATCTATTAAATAAGCGATCGATAAATGGTGCTTCCAAATATCAAGAGAAAAGATTGTCTTATGTTTTCTTACGATCATATTAAACGTTCAGTTGAGTACTAAAGGTTCAACTTCTTCAGTTAAACTGCAAGATTGACAAGACCACCCTCAATCCGTATGACACAATGCAACGCACAATTTTTACTTTCGCTACACGTACTTTGTATGTAGTGTATGGAGAAGATATTGCATTCCACTCAAAAGTTCGATTTCGAGATTTCACCGAGAATACACGTTTTAGGTCCCCTGTATCTAAAAAAAGCATTTTTAGAAAAAAAGGTCCTTGTGTCTGTGAACACGTTAACTCAAAAAGAAAAGTCGATAAGATATCAAACTTGGTATTTAAGTTTAGTAGCTTCCAGGGATGCGACACGAAGATTTAAAAAAAAATCCCCATAGAGGCCTCTCTATCAGGCTCAAGGTTAGGGTGGTGCCCGAGTTTCCACCATGCCAGGAATTCTTCAAACAGTACAAGACTTCTACAGACAACGATTGTCAGGACCCACAGATTACTCCCACACCGCAGAGAGGTATGTGTCCGACTTTGTTCCCGTTGTCCCGGAGGAGTTGCAGCAGGATTCAATGCCAATTGCGGCATCGGAGTTGTTGGAAGTGATTCAGGCATCCAAAATGCATGCATCCCCTGGACCTGATGGCCTGCCATATGCATTTTACAAGCACTGCTGGCCTTATATTCGGAAGGAAGTGCTTCAAGTGTTCCAGGAAATGTGGGATGCAGAGAGCGCACCACCTACTTTTGCGGATGGTATAATCGTGCAGATTCTGAAGAGTGCTCGGCCGCAGACACCACAGGATTTTCTACCAATCACGTTATTGAATTGTGATTACAAGCTATTTATGAAAATCATTGGTGCTTGTATGCAAAACATACTCCCACATATGATTAATGAGTTCCAGGTAGCACTACATAAAGGAGCGACCATTCACTATACGTTGGCTGCTGTTAGAGACTGTATTGCATTGTATACAGGACGAGAAGTCTGCTGTTATCATAAATTTAGATCTTGAAAAAGCCTTCGACAGTGTTGTTCACGAGGGGATATGGAAACGATTGGAGGTTTTGAACATGCCTCAAAAGCTTGTAAACCTAGTAAGAGCCCTGTATGGTGTTGCGTCCTCCAAAGTACTCTGCGATGGATTTTTAACGGCGGCTATTCCAGTTAAACGCTCCGTGCGCCAAGGTTGTCCCATGTCGATGATATTGTTCGCCCTGTATGTTGATCCGTTGCTTCGACGTCTGCAATCTACTCTTACTGGAATTTATGTGTATGGCCACGGACTTGCGGTGCGAGCATATGCAGATGATATTACTGTGATGGCTACCACACACCAATATGTTCTTCGATTGAGGGATTGTTTACAGCACTATGAGAATAGTACTGGCATGAGTTTTAATTTGCGGAAGTCTGAAATATTACAGGTTGGAATACGGCCTCCCGATACCTCAGCTTTAGGTATTCCTGTTGTGCAGCGAACAAAGATTTTGGGGATCTACTTCAGTGACAATGTGGCAGACATGAGGGAGTACAATTGGACCTCTCGCATTAATGTCTTACGTGCTGTCATGTATAATCAGAAAACCCGGTTGTTGAATTTGGTACAGCGGATATGGTTCTGTAACTGCTTTGCGTTGAGCAGAATTTGGTTCCTTGCTCATGTTTTTCCTCCGACGAAACGTCATTGCCAAAGAATTGAACAGGTAATGGGTTATTTTATTTGGATTGGGAAGCTCTACCGCATTGCGCGTACCCAACTGCATCTCCCTAAGGGCCAGGGCGGCTGGGGATTACTGGATGTGGCTCTACAGTCCCAGGCATTGATCCTTAAACTACTTATGTTTGCCGTGGATGATAAAGGTGACCCTGTGGATGTCGTATTACAACAACAGTATGCTTCGTTTTGGATTCAGGGAGAACGTGACAAGATTCCCCAGCTGTTTCATGCAACGCACCATGCATTCAGTGCGTTACCACCGGAGAAGGTCGCTAGTGGTGATTTTCGTTCTGTGAAAAATGTCTTCGGCGACCTGTTGTCCAGGAGAAATATCCTCATTTGCCTTGGAAACGTATTTGGAGCTGTTTTAGCATTCCGCACATTAATGTGGAATGGATAGCCGTAGCATATGAAGTGGTCAATGAAGTTCTTCCTACGGCAGACAAATTATATCGTCACCGGATGACCAATTCCAGCAATTGCCCAATTTGCCATGCAGCGGATTCCCTTCCACATCGCTTGCTCGAATGCTCCGGTAAAGCAGCCATATGGACTTGGGTTTTGGGAAAATGTCGCAATTGGATACCTGGCGGTTGGAACCCTTCACCAATCGACATGTTACATCTGAATCTGCCGAAGCTGCATCCCAGATTGCACAATTCCCTTATTTGGTTGTTAATGGGCACCTTTACATGGTTACAGACGATGGACAACCCCGCTGATTGCACCCTGACCAAACTCGGGCAATTTTTATACACTGAGAGATAGAAACTGATCCAGAAACGCCAGACCGCGCCTTTCCAACCATGGCTCCTAAAAATAATACACTCTTGAAATTCTGCATCAAATCCTTCCTTACCGATTACATAAACATTTACAATAAAAAAAACAACTTAGATGCATTATTGTTATTTATATTAGGAAGTATGCTTTGA
The DNA here is from genome assembly GCA_030762935.1 of Hymenopus coronatus. Classification (NCBI taxonomy): domain Eukaryota; kingdom Metazoa; phylum Arthropoda; class Insecta; order Mantodea; family Hymenopodidae; genus Hymenopus; species Hymenopus coronatus. Next base: position 95,140,616 of record CM060895.1, on the reverse strand, counting down.
TTTGACTAATTGCAAAATAATAAGTCTACTCTACAAAAATTGTTTTCTAAACTGTATTCAAAGTTGAAAAAAAAGAAAAAGAAATGGTGCGCACATAGTTAAAAATAAAAAAAAAAAAAAAAAAAAAAAAGCTATCAGCAGTCGTGCCTAAAACCGCTGAAAAAATTTTAAAAAAATGTGCCTTTACATGTCGTAAATCTATGCCACGAGACCAATAGCTTTACTTCCCTTCCAAAGGAAGCTATGCTAAGGATTTTTATGCTCGAAAAAATCCATCATCCTCCGCCTGGTATGAAGTTAACATGGTAACCATTACACCACGGAGCGCGATACATCTATAGCACCAAAGCATAAGTTCATATAATAGAAAATGTTCTATATCTAAAAGAGCATTTTCACAAAAAGGTCTGTGAACACGATAACTCAAAAACGAAAAGTCGCTAAAATAGCAAACCTGGTATTTAAGCTTAGTATCTTCCAGGGATGTGACACGAAGATTTTGAGAAAAATCCCCTTACCCTAAACTACCCTTTACATGGAACTTTTTTCGTAAATTTCGATTTCATCAAAAAATGGCTCTAACGATTTTGATTAAAATATCATATATTAAAGACAATTACCTGACAAATAAAATGTATATCTTGAATTTTCTGAGAATAGCCTCTGAAGAGTAGTTTATTCTGGATGAACTTTACAGAATTTTGAATAACTGCTAAACCGTAAGAAATGGACAAAAACTCACTACACAAAAAATGTAGAGAACGTTAAAACACACAATTTATGGTATATACATTTTTTGTGGAGTTCATCGTTTTTGAGACATTCCTTGTTTTTGGTTTCTGCTATGACAAATTCCTGTATGAGAACAGTATAAATTAGCATGAAGTAAATAGAAGTATAAGCTTTTAAAGAATAATTTGTTGCAGAGATGTAGAGAAAGTCATGTGAATGGTACACATCAGATTTTTTGCCAAGTTTCTTAGACAAGTAAGCTGTTAGTAGTTGTTTTTGCTAAACTTAAATGAGACACATTAATATTTCAGTGGAAGTAAAGATCGCATAGGAGTTGTAATAGCTGCCTACATGCACTACTCCAGTATCTGTGGCAGTGCAGATCAAGCCCTCGACAGGTTTGCAATGGGTCGCTATCTGGATGACAAAGTTGGAGATCTGGAACAGCCTTCACACAAAAGGTTAGTCACGCGTAAGTAAATATCACAATGCAATACATCTTAACTGTGTTTCTTCATTCCTGTTACAAAATGTTCCTGTGCACTATTGACTCAGATCTGTCCATTCATAAACTGAACCATACCCTTATTGGGCTGACATAGCAGTGTAGAAGACAGAGAAACCCAGCCTAATTATTTTATAATATTTTTACCTCTGCTAAGTATTTACAGTATGAATGAATTTATTTATTTATTTATAATCAAGTATATCTTGCACTGCCCTTTGAACTTGGGGCTGTCACTTTCTACCAATAAAGTTGCTTAAATGTTACATATCCACAAATTCTAACATAACATAATAAAACTAAATGACTGAACAGTAAATTTATTTACCAGACTATGAAGTTATAAAACATAGATAAAATTGCCAGTCTATTACATTTCAAAGATAAAAGGAATAAATGGTATCCGTGTGTTGTATATTGTAGAAGTATTGTTAAGAAAACTATTGTTTTTAAATACTTTTAAAAATCAAATTGAATATGTATGTTTAATTCTTCTCTTGGAACAATCTCATCTCAACCGCACATATCTTTTCTTGAGTTTTATTTATAGATTAGCTATCACTGCAAATAAATAAATAAAAAGTTACCATTTTAATTTTTTGTGGAGAATAAGTAGCAATGGAGGATCGATATCGTGGAACAAAGATATGCTAAAGTATGAGGGGGGTGGGGTACAGTATGCCAAACTCCTGAAGCTGTTCCTGACCATGACATGACTTAATGAATTATTAGCACCATCATAAGAACTTACTTTCCTTTCATTTGCTGTCAGATCTGAGTGCCTTAGATTTTTCCTGTGAAAGACAATGTATGTCCATAAAGTCCAAATTTCTTATGCAGAAGTAGGAAGAGGGTGTTCATTGCTGCACTTTTAAAGGTGGACACATAGAGAAGGAGTGAATGTGTCATTTTCCTTTTGCCATTTTTTAACAAGAAAGCACCACTTATGCAGTCATATGGAGGTGCCCCTCTTGAAAGGCGGCCTTGGCCCATCAGGGACAAATCAGCTATATTAATTCATGATACCTCAGTATTTAATAGTTTGTAAGTTAGATATGTTTAAAACAACCCATTACTTGGTATATCCTGTATGTAACCTCATATTAATCTTGCCTAATAAAATAATCATCATAATATCAAAAGAAAATTATAAAATTTTACTGCTGTACTGCTTGCCTGTCGTAGGCAGGGAAATATTGTATTTTACTCAAAAATGTAATACCAAAATTTCATTAGAAATACATCTCCGCCCCTCTCTCTCACTCTTTCTGTGAGTAACATCTCAAAAACAGAAACACATAGAATACCAAAATTAGTACTTAAGTCCAGCTTCTTTTGACGATGCAACATGAAGATTTTCACTCATTTATTATCCTTTTTATGGAAAAATGTTTGTTATTTTCGTATTTATTTGTTTTAAATGCCACTAATTTTAATTAAGCTATCTTATACTGTGTTTGGGATATATAGAGTTCAATACATAGTTGTATTTTCTGTAAATAACTCATGAATTTCTCTTGAGAATTAATTTTGTTTAATTGGGATGTTTTAAGAAATGGGCAAAAACTTATAGAAAATGAACATTTTGTTAAATTACACTATTTATTTCAATTAAACATTTTGGCAACATTTACTGTTTCTGACATACACACTGTTATTAATTTGAATTATAAAAGTGCTCAGTTATCATACTTTTGTTTCTCTTGAAGTCAAGGCAAATAGTATGCACTATCAAGGAAAATATGTAGCATGTGGCTTCATTTCCTGTCTGCTCTTCTGCAGCTACAGTATTAGCATTTTTAATATCAGAACACCGAAAAATATCCTCTCTTACTAATAATTTATAGACTAGGTAGAACCAGACTGAAGAATTCAAAGCCATAGCTGGGATTTGGATCTTCTGCTTTCTGTATGGTTGTTATAATCAATTTAAGCTACTGTGGCAACATGCTGCCACAACTTTAAATTTCACAACTGACTCACATTTTTTCCAGTAAACTACAAGGAGATCTGAAATTAATGTTGGAATTCATATTCTAATGGTGACTTACAATGTTATAAGTTCTTTTCTAAGTCTTAGCTTTGTACTCAAATGATCAGATCCCAGCTCTGGCTGCATGAAAGAAAAATTAATTACCAATTTATAGGGAAAGCAATGAAAATAGATTATGGTGGGTGGAAAAACCTATACAATTGTAACATACCAAGTAAATTTGGTAAATAGATGAAGCAGCACTTCAGCTGATGTACTCTAGAGGAACCATACTAATTTGTAAACTCATATTCAGTTCTAATCAAGGGGAATGGAGTAAATTATTGCTAGGAATGGTTTGCTTTAGAAAAAAATTAAAGTTTTTGGGCCCATTAAATATATTTACTGCAAAGAACAACTCTTTGAGAGGAAAGATTTGCAAACAAAACAATGAACATTTTGAGTTTAATTAATCAATTTGCTATTAGCCTCAACAACAACAATCTGCCAACTGGTCCAATGGCATAATCAGAAAAATATTGAGGAGGAGCAACAATTTGTATAAATTCAAATGACAAATATGAATTAATCCTGAGTTAATGTATTTTTAAAAATGTATTTTATATTTACAGATTAAAGTACAGCAACAAAAATTAAAAATAGGATTTTTCTATTACTATTTGCATCCCTAGCTACTCCTCTGAACTACACCTTTGGACCTTTCAGATAAATTATTCTTAGAACCTACGCAGTGTGCAGTTATGCATTTAACCCCCACAGTTTGACGACAGCATTACAAGCAGGGCCATTTAGGATCTATAGAATCTTAGACTGAATCTATGGTTTGGACTCTACCAGAGGTTGTGGGTATGGCATACCACCAGTGGGGATTTTTTTTTTAAATTAACCTACAAAAATGCATTTTAGAGGAATTTTGTAACCAAAAAAAAAAAAAAGTATGTTTATCATTAAGTTGATTAACACTTTATTGCACAATATTTAGATGTTGATAAATTGATGAGATAATAGTGAAAAAAATAGAAAATGATGAAGATAAGGATGATGCTTTCCTGATAACATATTACCTATAAGTCTTCCGAGGCTTCTAGCCAGGTTTCACTCCTTGAAGACAAAGATGATGTACATCTTTGAAACGTTGCAGTCAATCCATGTATTTGCCTGGCTATAAGCCCGAGAAAATTTAGAGGTAATTATTAAAATATTCAACACAATTAATTAATATAGCTATGAAGGACTAACTATATTAAGAAAAGAATGCACAAAATTAATATTCATGTCTATGTTTCTAAATATACAAAAATCAGAATTTCAATGTTAAAAATTATATATTTTATTTATCAGTAAACATGTTAGATAAATACATGATAAAAAACATAGTATTTTAATTAAAATATAGTATTTTAAACAAACAGACTCAAATGAAAGTGTCAAATAATCTATATAGTTAATTAGTCATTATCTACACTTTATACTGATGATGTTGCTTCTAATATTTTCATTGTCTTATAATTTTCAAATCTGAGCAAGGCAAAATATTGGCTCAACTTGACTCAATCTTAGAGTAAGAACAACATTAATATTAAAAACATTTTTTTTTATTTTAATCTATTAAAAATTAAATGTTTAAAACATTTTTGGGACCTGTTTTCTTTGACCTGATTTTTAGTGGGCATACAGGCTGGAGTCAGTTTACTGGTATGTAAACAGGAGAAGAAGAAAAGTGCTCAGACAAATAAATGTTTAATAGGAATTTAGAATAAAATCTAAAAATTTTGGATACTACTGCTTTATGATTAAGTTAGTATAATCATGTAATGAGTTAACATCCATAAAACATTCCCTATAAAAGATGAAATATATACAGGTTTCTGATGTTTATTAATTTTGCTACATATGTTTGTGAAATGTTTTATTAAAAATTGTTAAAGCATCCAATTGCTTGGATGCCCTATTTGTTCAAATGTGAAAGAGTCTTTTTGGTTCAAAGAAACGGTGTCTTATGTTGAGTCATGTATGCCAGAGAAGTAGGATTGCAAATATCTTTCTGTGTGGACACAGACTCCTTTGTTTAAGAGAAAAGTTTGTTTTTAGAAAGAAACAAAGCAAGCAAATACTATCAGCACTTTGTGTCTGAGCACAATCTTGGTGTTTGTTGTATTAGAAGAATTTGGCGCACAAGTAAAGAGTTGTTGTCTTGAGTACAATAGTTTTCCTTCTTTATTTTTAGTATTTTAACCTTGTGTTTGATGTTCTGTGGTAATGGTCTATTCCTAGAAATGATGATGTTGCAGGTATGTGGAATATTTCTCAGGCCTACTTTCTGGCAGTATACGAATCAACTCAGCACCCCTCTACCTCACCCATGTTACCGTGCTCGGTGCTCCGGCATTTGAACCTGCAGCTGATGATGGTAGTGGTGGTGGTTCGGGAGGTTGTCGAGCTTTTCTAAAGGTAATGGTAATACAATCTGTGTATTATTAAATACTATGCAACCCAGAGCTTTTCTTTTTTTAAATTTTTTCATTTGTGTAACTCCTTTAACTTCTACAACTTGAAAAGCAACTACTGATGGTGTTTTTACTTACTTTTTGACATTTGTTCCTTCATTAACTTTACTACCTTGGACACACTTGCATTCACACTACCAAGCACTGTGGATAATAGAGAATGATTTTAGACAAAGAAAAAATTCTGTCCCAGCTGAAATCTAACCGGGAAACTAGTGGCTAGTTATGCCACTGTTATAGAGAGTTTTAAATGATATTACAGGTGTTGTAACCATTCATCAAATTCATGCATACAAAACTCTCACAGCAATTGGCAGAAAACCTTACAGGTTTAACGAGTAATTTAAGGAAAAAGATGAACTGAATAAAATAAAATACACATATATATAAATAAAAGTTTAATTATACCAAAACAGGTGTTTGTTACTAATATTTGAAATTTAAATCAAGATTTGGAAACACTTTAGGAATAGGAATCACTGATGTTAAATATTAACATTTTCTTTAGCAGTGATCCTGATTTTTTGCCTGTTTAATTTTCATTAACCATAATTTAGTAGGAGGTCTTTTATGGTTCTTGCTGTTTCTAATCTGAACAGAAACTACAGAACACAAATACTGAAAGCAGTGCATTTTCCTGTCAGTTTTTTATCTGAATTTAAATGTTTGGCTGTCATGGATCTATGTTTAAAAGATTCCCAATATCAGCTGTTTAAAGCAAGGTTGAAGAGGGTATGCAAAAGAGGTCCATTGTTTAGTTTCATTGTCAAGCTTAACTACAAAGAGGTGCAATAAGCTAAGGTGTTGGTTTTGAAAAGAGTTTATGCAGATTTTAGTTTTACTCACAAAAGCAGTGCCTGCAGGAGTGAGTGCATGAGTATGTCTTGCTTTGATCCTTTAGAAATGTTCTATCAACACAGTCCAGCTTTGTCTTGGGCTGACTGCCACATGAAAGTTAAGAAACATGTGGTTTTCATCACATGTCAATCATCTCAATGATATCATCCTTTGCAAATGCAAAAATAGAGTGTAAACAATTTTGTGTTAGAAAAGTCGCCAAAGACACTGTATTTGAAGACAAAATGATTAATACAATTTGGAACATGGAGTTTATTATTCTGGAATTTATAGAAGAGTAAGAAGTTATAGTTAAATATAACATTTGATTTGCACTAAAAAAGTATTGAATTATTAATCTTCTTTATTTAGTTGAAATTAAGTTAGCAAATTAACTGTAGTCAGTTTCACTTTTACTCTCTCCTGCTTATTTTATAGAAAGTGCCTATTGCATTTCATTGGAAAATGTAATATCAAGATTCCTTTGAGTGTATTATGCATTCTTCTGACTCAATCTGTTAATTTATCTGTCTTTAAGTAGCATAATACAGGAAAGAAAGTTTTTAGTAAATAGGTATCATGTTTCATAGTTAAGTCAGGCATCTTTAAAGGTTGCATGGTTAAAAGCATTCAAGGAACTACCCTCATCCCAAAAGAATAACACTTCCAAACAGTGCATCCCATTTCTATACGAGTCTTTTTTGTTACTTTTATTTTCTCTGAAATACGTCCAAGGATTTTGATTAAAAACTTTTTAAAATACTGGCTTGATGAATAATACTGGCTTGATTTTTCTATAACTAGCCCATTTAGTCTTTACTCATACAAAATTTTAACAATGGATAGACTACTTTGCAATTTAAACAAACAAACAAACAAAGATCTTGTCGAGATATAATTTTTATCACATGAACAATATATTTTGAGATATTAACCATATCTGCTAACTATTGTTAGTTTGAAATTTTCCACATATACTTTGTGATTTTAAGCACCCATTCTTTTGTTTCCCAAGTACTAAAACAAGGATGTGAAATACATGGCCATATAGCACAGGTAGGCTGCACCGTAGCCAAGTGGTTAGACCACTCATTTCTCACCTAGACAGCCGGGTTTAACCCAAGCGACTGTATGTGAGATTTGTGGTGGACAAAGTAGCGCAGGTGCAGGGACAGGTTTTCTCCGGGTTCTCCGGTTTCCCTCACCATCACATTCCACTGTGCCCCATCTTCTCTATGTATCATAAAGTGTCATCACTTGCGGTGCCTTAGTAGTAAAAGCGGGTGGTTAAACACGATTAAAAAAAAAAATATAGCATAGGCACTCCAAATATATGCTCACGAGCCAAATAGGCTCGTTTTAAATTTGGCCTAGTATCATTGCCTTATATTGTGGCAGTGATACTTCAAAATATGCATGATTACTTCTCCGAACTTGGCACTGCTTCTATTTGGACAGCTAGTTGAATGTTTTCTTAACTTAAAAAATCTTATGCACATGACTTTCTCTAGCTGCTCTATGAAACAACTTGTTACAAAAGATTATTCTTCTTCTACATAATGCTAATGAAGATAAACCTTAGCAGAATGTTCTTATTTCTTGTTTCTTATAAGTAGAAGGGAACTAAAGGAATGCGCTATGCTAAAGTGATTGTCAAATGTTTTAAAAGCTGTTATGCGATTGTAAATCGCTTCTTTGCTTGACCAGGAATAGAACAAAAGATAAACAGATACTTCTTGCCTGAGAAAAGTATAAGTACTTTACAATTGAAACTAATAACAAGGAATATCTCAAAAACGGTAAACTCTACGAAAAAATTGTATATGGCATAAATTGTGTATTTTAACTGATCTATGTTTTTTGTGAAGTAAGTTTTTGTCCATCTCTTATTAATATGTGGCATTTTAATCAAAATTGTTATAGCCATTTTTAAGAAAGACAAAATTTTTGAAAATTTTTCCATGTAAAGGGTAGTTAGGGGTGGGGAGATTTTCTTGAAAATCTTTGTGTCACACCCTTAGAAGATACCAAACTTAAATTCCAAGCTTGGTTTTTAACTGTCTTTTCATTTATGAGCTATGCTGTTCACAGAGATAGACAGAGACACGTGCATGCACACGCACCCTCATCCCCCACACCCACACACACACACACACACCCACACACACCCACACACACACACACACACACACACACACACACTCTTCTGAAAATCCTTTTTTTGTATTCAGGAGGTCCTAAAACATATATTTGCGGTGAAATCTCGGTATCAAATTTTTGGGTGGAATACAATACCTTCTCTATGCACTATGTACATTGTACAAATGGGACTGGAGAAAGCAAATTTAATTAATATGAAGTAAAGAGAAATATAAACTTTAAGATTACTAGTTTACACAGCCAGAAATAAATAGTGTGGGCATGTAGTAAAAGCTATGTGACTGCTGCATTTTATTATTTATTTTTAAATGTATGTATTAGTACGAGGGCCGTTCAGAAAGTAACCTCCGATCGGTCACAGTGCGGGTAGTGGGGGGAGTAGCGACGCCATCGTATAAGTGCTAGGTTAATATTGCTTTTGATGTATCTGCCGTAGCTATATAAATTCATTAGAAAATCAACTTTTTTGCTATAAAAGTGTCATCTTTCAATTCACTGACCACTTCCATTTGTTTCCTAGAACCATAACATATACTTCAGGCCAGGTTCGATTCCAAGCGACGGTATGTGGGATTTGTGATAGTTAAAGCAGCGCAGGGACAGCTTTTCTCCAGGTCCTCCGGTTTCACCCACCTTCGCATTCCACCACTGCTCCATTTTCATTCCCTGTATCAGCAGTGTCATCGCCTGTGGTACCATTTGTAGTAAAAGCAGGTGTTAAGCACTATAAAAAAAATTCCTTAACATTTTTAACACTTCTCAGTTTTTGTTCTTTTTTTCTTCATTGTCAATTTCATTAAGCCATTTCCTACAAATCAATTATTTCCTCCACATTTTTGTTCCCCTTAAATTTATATTCCTACTAGTTAACTGTCATAGTAATTATTCTGCCCAGTTCCTCCAGGTTTTTACTACCCCTTTCTAATTCTATTACTAATTAGGTCCCTTTTTTCAAATAATTTTAAGCAGTTATTTATCCATGTATTTTGATTGAGAAAAGCTTTCTCTTGATCACATTTAGAACATTCCTTGTTCTTCGCTGCCTGCGATTGTATGTTGTTGCTGAACCTTTTCCCTCGCTGCATGTTCCTCATGCTGTCGAATAGATCATAATCAGATGGATCGAGATCCAGTGAATATGGAAGGTGTGACACAACAATGAATGCTAATGATGTCAGCTCTGCAGTTGTCACATTGCTGATGTGCAGCTACATATTGTACATATTGTCATACTGGAGGAGTACTCCTTTTGACCACTTTGCCTTTCTTCATTGCTGAATGCTGCTTCTAAGTGTGTAAGGGTGCCACAGTACACTCTGCAGTTGACAGTTGTTCCTTGTGGAAGCCAGTCCATTATATGTTTGCCACAAGTGTCCCAAAAGATGGAGCAGCATGAAATTTCTTCAGCTGGGGACTCCCAGGATGTTTCCATTGCATGGATTGGATTTTCTTCTCAGGTGTATGGCAGTGACACCATGGTTGGTCACCTGTCGCCCAGAAAAATCTGGATCATCATTGTTCATCTTCAATAAATCAACAACAGACTTCAACTCCATTCTCCTTCTGGACTTATGTCAAGTCCTGTGGAATCCAATATGCACAAACCTTTTTCATATCCAAATCATCAGGAATAAATTGTGTGTAGAATTGCATGGTGGAGCCCTGTCTGCGATTCCTATTCATCAAAGGTGTTCGACTATCAGCCATAATCAATTCAGACAAAACCTAAATGTTTCTCAGAGATCGCAATGTTAATGGACGACCAATACTTGTATTCTTACTTGCAGGTTCCCATCCACTGGTGAATCCAGCAATCCAGTTGTAAATGGTCTTCTCTTCAGGAGCTTCTTGACCACAAGCCACAGTTAAATGGTTATTGACTCATTCCTTCCACAAAAACCATGCAGTCCAACTTTGTCCACCATAGTCACCTTCCATCTTGTCAATGGCTTTCTCTACTTGACAACAAACAAGTACTGTCCTTAAACTATACATTGTGTTCACAACTGCGATCTAGCATCTGTGTGGTGTACTAGTATCAGGCTATTATTCTACGAGAGGATATGCTCATAGATTTAATGGTATTTTTAAAACAAAGCAATTGTAAATTGTTTCTGAATGTCCCTCGGAACTTGGGACATAGAAATTAAATTAAAAATTGTAATGTTAAACCTTGTTAAGATTACATCTTTATTAAATACATAGGTCAGCCAGGAAGAGCCCCATCAGATTGGATCCTCTTCCTGGCAAACATGTTATTTTGCCCTTGAGGCCACTCACTAACTATCTCTGTCTTGCACAGTTTACATGAAAGCCACTCCAAGCTGTTACTAGACCCAAGCTTCTAGAAGCTCCTCTGATGTAATAAATAGTTGTTGTAACAGGTATGATCCTTGCTATGTACATACAATGTGAAACCTACATATAACATCCAGAATATCATAATACGAGTGTTTATTTCTTAAAGAAAATGAAATTAACTTTCTTCCACTCTGTTCTCCATATTATTATAGCTTCCCATATCTCAAGTTTAAACTTGTCATCTGGGTCGAGCGGAAGAGAGCGTTAGAACACCGAAAACGCTCTCGTACGCGATTTGCCCTGCGCCTGGCTGAAATAAACTAAGTCCGCGTCCTTCAACGTATTTGCGTGCAAGAAGGGCATATAGCGCACAGTGGAAGTTTTTAAAAAAGCATTAGGCTGCTACCCAAGCACGGATAGCGCCAACTACTGATGTATTTAGGTTTGCTTGCTCGCTTTGAATTTCGATTACCAAGTATATGTATTCGTTTGCTTGCACACGGGCCTTTCTTTTGCTATACCATCTACATGGGTTTAGATTAAAAGTTAGATTAGCTTTTTGAGCAACTGCAGACATTTGATGCATGCCAATTATTGTATCTTGGAAATCTTGAATGTGATTTAGCTCATCTTCGTGTAAATCTCGCCGTGAATGAATGATATATATATATAGTGCCAATAATACACTCACTATCAAACTATTCACTAATCTATAATAATCCTCAATCTTTTTTCTACTTCTAAGCACTTTTCTTCTCTTTAGTTATCACTACTAACAAATTGGACACTTACTTTCCCACCTTTCAAGTTGTAAAATGCTCCCTTTTGACATCATCTGCTGCTTATAATGTTTTTAAAGGTATTTTAAAAGCAGGTTATGATATTAAACTGAGTTTTAAATTTGTAGACATTAAATTTTTACAAAACCCATCTTCATTTATGCAGTTTTTACTATGAAACAAATATGTATTTTCTCTTTGTTGCAGGTATACGAAGGCCTGATCCCTGTCTACACTTCAGGGGTGTACACAGTATGTGGAGGAACAAGACAGTTCACTGTAAATGTAGCTGGCGAGCGTTCACGGCGAGGGTTGCAGCTTAGGGGTGATATATTGCTCAAATGCTATCATCGACATTACAACATTGTACCTCCCCATCCACCTTCTAGCCCCGGACAGAGCACCACACCCACCCCAGCACCTAGTCCCGATCGCCCACAGAGGGAACTTATCTTCGCCTGTCAGTTTCACACTTGTGCCGTCACAGATTATACTCTGAGCTTCACCAGACAGGAGCTGGATTTTGCTTGCCAAGGTGAGTAGGTTTATCAGCTGCATTTACCATTCAAATCTACCTAAAGAGCGAACGGTGCATGCTCATAAAGGTGGCTTAGTTAAATTTGTTAAATAATTCTAGCATAAAAGTATTAATAACCACCAAAAAATATTTTAACATTCATTGTTTTAATAGTTGAGTAAAACATTGTTCTTGCAAACCAAAAAAAGTTCTACTTTTAATACTTCAAAAGAAAGAAATAATTACTATTAATTTACATAATTAATATTTTATTTTAAACATGTCCTTGCCATTTATTAAGAAAACATTTCTGCAGATTTCTGAATAAAATCATTAACTTTGGTTGTGTTTGTTAATATGTGGGTGCATTTACCTGCCAATACTTTTCTTGTAATCTGTTAGTGAAAGAACAATTGTATAGAAATGTGAACAAAATCAACTTATGACGTTGATAATGTTGTTAATAACAGTGGTAACATTTAATTGCTATAGCATTAATAGAGTTTTATCAGAGGTATTCATTTTTGAGATACTCAGTATCCTGTGTGTAGATATTTTAGGTCCTATTAATGTCAGCAAAAATAGAATCCAAGCATAGGCTTATGCAGAGTTGTAATCGGGGGACCATTACGGGTATCTGGTGGCTATGTCTGGGGGAAGGGCAGAGGGGTCCTCCCCAAAATAAATTTTGAAATGTTCAGCTCTGAAAATAGTATTTTAAGCTTCTTTTATAGAACTCCAGGTATTCAAAATCAACACATTGACAGCTTTAAGTAATGCTTAATTATTATATTATATTGGCAATATTATTATTAAAGTTCTTTTTTTCTTGCTGGTAGATGTGAAAATCCTTAGCATGGCTTCCTTCGGAAGGAAAGTAAACTTGTGGTTCTATGTCATAGATTTATGGCACATAAAAGAACCTCAAACCAGATAAAGAGGCCTGAGCAAAATGAAGTGTTCTTTCATATCCAATATAGAATGAGATGAGAACCACAGCAATTTAAGAGCATCCATAAATAAAACTTAATTTAATTTAATTGTCAATGTTGCTGGCTTTGGATAAGTAGAGTCAGACTTAATAATTCAAAGTCATTGCCAGGATTTGAACCACAGATCTAGCCAGTTGCTGTAACCACTGAGTTACCATGGCAACCAGCCAGCATGGCACTAAATTCCTCAAGTGACTCGCTACAGGTTATAAAATTTTGAAAAGACATCTCTATATAATGGGACTTACACTTTAGGAAATGTGGGAAAGATTTTGAAAGCTACGTTATACTACATATCTGACTCCTAGGCTCCTTTTCTGTGGAGCCTGAGGATATAAGAAGGGCTGACTTAAAGGATGTGGTCCGTTTCATAGCCTTGAGTAAAACCCAGATAATGAGGTATAAAGTGCTGTAAGAGCCTAGGAGTATGGCTTCTCTGAGTCCACTCGGTGACATCATCGTTGTCATCATTATCATAATCATCATCCTGAATGGGCATGAGCTTGGCAATTGGGAGCTGTAGTGCCACATGATTTATTTTGTGCCAAATTGGCATGACAGATGGCAATAACCCTAGATATTAGTCACTATTGTTTCTTAAATATTTGAAGCTTTCTCAGTTTTGATTTTTACAGATAGCTTCACAGATAGTACACAGTTAAATTGGAATCAGAGAAGTTCAAGCTTTGAATGGTCAAAAGCTTGGATTTCTGGTTATAATTTAACTTGGTTGCCATCTCATGAAGTCATCTTTAACTATTGTTTCTTGCTCAAATTATCAGCTAGGAGCATCTAGCTCTAGGATTTCTTATGCAGACATCTCTCTCTTGAGAGATCGAGTGAGAGAGAGCAGGGGGGGGGGCTGAGTGGTGAAAGTAGTACTTAGCTGGTGGCTGGAGTGTGTAGTTCTCGTTAATATAGAATGAGTATTTCTACTCCCTCTGCCAAAGTTTTCCTCATACATTTTAAGCGAGTCTAATCATGACGTCAGACCTTTCATTTTCTCGATGCTCACTTTCCTCATCTTAGTACAGTGGGGTTTACCATGCTGTAGATTGTGTTCTGACTATTATCAAGTGTAATATATTGAAGTCGGGAACTTGGGAACAAGTAGGCAGCAAGTTATAAATTTTACGAATTTCAGTGAATGATTATAGAGTAATTTCCAATAAGTTTATATAAGGGCTAGGGAATGTTTCAAATTACATTGGTACTAGGCTCGTGTTTCACAATAGTTACTTTTGCCATATTATTATATAGCTAAATTTGTTATATAGTTTGTTAGATTTTGCATTTCACATTAATTGCAGAGCAGGAGGGGGATGATTAATTGCTATTTTTTACATTAGCTCTGTTTGGGGTATACTAGCTTAATTATACATAATGGTTTTCTTTACAATGTAAATATACATAATTTCCTCGGCCTTGACCATTATTTCAGTTTTGCTAGTAGTTGTTCTGCCGTATGTCTAGTACTTCACTTTATATTATAATACAAATGAAAACATCATTTCTGTTTTCCTTTTGGGATTTTCACTCTAGCATTAGTTGTAAGTATTTATCATTGTTGTAATCTGATATGAATTTACTATTGTTACAATATAACTTTTGTGTCAAAAAAACTGAAATTTGTTGGTGACAAGAGGTTTATTATTGAGGATACTCAGGAGAGACATCTGAATTACCTTGCAGTCCTTTGCCGTAACCTTTGGGAAGGTCCGAGGGGTGGTACAGTTTATAATAATTACACTAATTACACTTTTGATGTTTTGTTTTAAGACTTGCGGTTCCCTCTGGATGGTGCAGTAGAACTACATTTCTCAGCTACCCCAGAAATTCGGCTACCATCTCCTGCACCAACACCTGCTGTTCCTGTTGATACCTCGGATGATCCAGTGACTCGGTGGGACAGCTATGAAAACGTCTTGCTGGATGCAGATACAGACTCTGAGGACCTTGCTGGTAAGTTATCAACAGAATTTTATTTTCATAGCATAGCCTTGAAATTTAGAAGAAAAAAAATATTTGTTTGAAAGCAAACTAGACTACTATAAACAACTACAGCATTCAGAAACTGCTATGCAAAATATTAAAGGATCCTATCCTAGCTAATAAACAAACCGGGAATTTATGAAATAAAAAGCTCAGACTGTAATCGAGTATACATAGGAAGGACAAAAAGAAGTCTGGAAAACAGATTAAAAGAACATGTGAAAAACCTAAAATACAAACAAATAGAAAGATCAGCAATTGACCATAATTTCTGGTCATCAGGACTTGAAATCACACCTAATATAAAAGTGTTAAAACCAGCTTAGAAACCCACAGAATTGGATGTCTGGGAGAAGATCTACATCATGAAGAAAAAGATGATATTATGAATTTTAATTTATCACCATACAGCAACTTTTGAAAGTTCATAGATCCAGAACCAGATGCCTCTAAAAGTGATGCATCTCCATGATGCCAAACGAAGTGAGATTCACTCAGAATTAGGGGTTGAAAATGGGAACAAGTCCCAGTAAGTAATTACCAAATAATGTTTTTTGTCACAAAAACCAACTCAAACTCGTTCCATTTAACATTAATCAAATCACCGTCACAAGCTTCTTTGCATTTTTGCAAATTTTCAAACTAGAATTTATATTTATACAGACTATGAAATAATTATTTCAATTTAGTAAAACAGAACAACTGGAATACAAGTTTAAAATAATTGCTAGTAAATAAAAATCAAAAGCTCAACTCAAACACATGCCCCGGAGCAGTAACTTGGCATTGTATTTTCAGCAGTCAACTCGCTTAACTGAATAATACATTTTAGTCTCCCCATAGTAAAATAAAGTTTTTCTCTTCCTTCCCACCAAATTCATATAGTACAAAACTAACAAGCTGACCCGCATAACTACAGGGCTGTGTTTACAATGTCAAGTGTATGAATATTTTTTTTCTGAAAATAATATGTTATATACAGGACTAAAGCACATTTTCGTACTCTATAGGGAAATGCTCGGATGTAATTATATTATTACCTTGAGCATGGTGAATATCATCTCAATTGAGAAGCAATGCATAGTCATATCATAAATTCTGTTGAATTATAATCGTGGGTAGCTCAATAAAGCATGACACTATCCAAAAGTAAGTCATACCATTTATTAAATATATATAATGCAAAGAACATGTCTTCCTTTGGAGTATTTTAAACAGCATAGCCAATCATCTATAGCACTATGTATGACGTTTATGTCCAAATTCTGCACTGTTTTCTTCAGATCTCATTTTAGGCCTCCAAATTTGTGTGTTGTGTCCAGCAACCTTTACTCTCAATTTTGTAGCATAATATATGTGTCCAGCAGATACAGATCTGAACTTCCTAAGATGGTATTTTTGTAGACTTCACACGTTTCTCACAAAAAATGAACCTCTGTGACACCCTCGTAAGACACCCCCAGCCATACCATTACAGATGATGGGTGACGAGTTTGTTGAAGAGGAGGAGCAACTTCATGTGCTTTTTTACTGCTTCATCATGCACTCTTATCATTTTGTTTGTTCAATGTCTCTTCAGTATCAAATATTTTTACTTTCTGTAGCCTATATGTTCAATTACATAGTGGATAGAGAAGGTACTGTATCCCACCCAAAAACCAGATGTCGAGATTTCACCAGAAACATATGTTTTAAGGTCCCATGAGTCCAAAAAAAGCATTAAAGGGGTGTGTATGTGCATGTGCTTGCATGGAGATAGCTCAGAAACGAAAAACCAAAATTGGTATTTAAGTTTAGTATTTTCCAAGGATATGACAAAGATTTTCAAGAAGATCCCCTACCACAAACTACCCTTTACATTTGAAAAATTTGTTTTTCTCAAAAATGGCTCTAACTATTTTGATTAAAATACTGTATATTAAAAATTGTTGTATCACATATAAACTGTATATTTTGAATTTTTTGGCAATAGCCTCTGAAGACCTCTCTATTCTGGATGAATTTTACAGAACTTTGCATAACAGCTAAACTATAAGAAATAGATAAAAACTTATACAGCACCAAAAATGTAAATTTATTAAAACACAGAATTTATGTCATATATGTTTTTTATGTAGAGCGGACCATTTCTGGAATATTCCTTGTTAATTTTTTCAGTTTTAAACTACTTAAACTTTTCTCAAACGGGAAGTGAACTTTCTGTTTCATCTCACTTGTTTTACTGCAGGCCATGCAAAGTGAACCAAACTTCATTTGTTTCACATAGAGCCAGCTTCTTGTAAGGAAACAAGTAATAAGACAATTTCTGTTAATGTTTACCTTGATTAGCATGTCGTACATAAAAGAATAATCTTTTGTAAGGAAAGCGGTTTGTGTAACAGCTAGAGTGCTGTTATGGCTGTTTAGAGCATGCCAACAGATCTCTCCCCCTAATTGTCTCAGTTGAGGTGAGAGCAATTGATCAGTCTGGCGACGATAGGCTTGAAGTCCAAGGTCTTTGTACTGATTTTTTAAATGTTCATCTCATGTGCAGTAATTTTCTGTTTTTGGGATGGAATTTCTATGAATTCTTTCCCGAATCATATTCACCGCCACCAGAGTTTTAACTGAACAAGGCTGCCCAGATCCCAGTCTGCCCTCCACAGGTCCAAGTTTCTTATGTCGATATATGGCATGATATATGAAGCTTAAGGTGATATCTAGCTGTTTCAGCGGCTTAAATATTGTGGTAGCTGAATGCTTGTACTTATGCATTGCAATGACTGCAACTCTGTTTTCTTTTGTCGACACTCCATTCTACTGTCAAGTGCAAACTCACTGCCTATGCACAAAGTTCCCTACAATACTGCCCCCACCAACTCCCCATACAACCAAGCACAAGAAGTGCTTCACTTGTTCACATGCCAAGGTCAAATGTTGTGACAGAACGTATGATATGACTGTATACTTAGCACTAGCACACTTTTTCTTCAGCTCTCAGATGGCACTGTAGAATGGAAACAAGAGTTTTTTGTGTCTTTTACACAGTATTAACTTAAATTATATTATAAGGGGCCATGAGATGCAGTTTCCACTATTGTGTGGTTATGTTTCACACATTTAACAAATTAGCCATTTTAATTTAGGTTTATTTCACTTTAAACAATTTAAATGTTACTGTAAGCATAATGTCAATCTGGTCCTGGATCTGCTTCAGCCATTTGAAAGTAAAAATTTCTGTTTGAATTGGTTAAACACAGAATAAGCTAAATAAGATAATAAAATACCTACAATTAAATGCAAGGTAGCAAAACTGGTAGGGCAATGATGTTCAGTTGTTCCTTTGGCAAAGCATATTGCCTTCTTCATTTGGACTGTTCACAGCATTAGGAGTTTAGGGCTCAAGAGTAGTGAGTAGTACGTACCAACCTAGCTTAACTATTGAAGTATGGATAAATTTTCTTCCCAGTCTTTGCTTTATTTGTGTTTGAAACATGTGATGTGTAAACACCCATTAATTTCTCTACTAGTTGCCAATCAATAGGTGTTCCTTACGTAAGAGCTGCTGATACAGAGTTATTCTTTTGCTCACATTATATTATTCATGATTATATTTGCACAGAAAAGTCCCTTAAATTATACAATTTGGATATGGTTGCATGTGTGATGCAAAAACAAACACAGCTATTTATGTCAATTTCTGTTACAAAAAATCTGATATGTTCCATTCACATGATTTTCTCTATATCTGTGAAACAAATTGCTATTAAAAAGCTTATCCTTCTATCTACTTTGTGATAATGGAAATAAACATTAGCAGACATTTTCTTATTACTTGCATCCTTATAAGTAGAAGGGAAATACGGGAATACACTAGGCTAAAGTGATAATCAAATCTTTTAAAAGCTGGTGGTCATGTGGTTGAAATCCATTTTTTTTTTGCATTGCTAGGAATTTACAAATTCTCATATGAGAAAATTATAGTAATTTAAAACTGAAACCAATATCAAGAAATATCTAAGAAATAGTTAACTCTGTGTAAAAAATGTATATGACACAAATTGTGTGTTCTAACAAGATGTATATTTTTTGTGCAGTAAATATTTGTCTATTGCTTACCAGTTAAAACATGCACACACGCACGCACGCACGCACGCACGCACGCATGCACATGGACCTTTTTTTTTATTTTATATACAGGAACCCTAAAATGTGTATTTCCAGTGAAATCTCTACATGCCATGTACTATGCAGAGAAAGTAAAAAGCCTATGCAGGAAAATCAACTGTATACTTTCAAACAGATATCATAGATACCCCATCCCAGTTCAATCTATGAAGACCTAAAAGATGTAAAAATAAATACCTGGGAGACACTAATGCTTTGAAACTGTTTGTTGAAATTTTACTTAAATTTTAATCAGTTCTATTGTGTAGCATATTTTGTACATATCTTGTGATTTAAATTCAATAAGAATTGGGGTGCATGCTATTCCAGATGTATATGTTACTCTTCATGAAAATATTACAAGTCCTTTGAGCCATTTTTTACTTTCTGTAATGTTTACGTAGTTATAGAGAAGGTACTGCATTTCACTCAAGAATTTGATGTCAATATTTCACTGGAAATGTATATTATGAGGGTTGTTTTTAGAAAAAGATCTGTGTGTGCATGCGTGTGTGCATGTGCAACTCAAAAATGAAAATTTGATTAAATAACAAACTTGATATTGCATCTTCCAGGGATGCAGCATAGATTTTTCAAGAACCAAACTACTGTTTACATGAAATAATTGTCAAAAATTTTGATTTTCTCAAAAATGCCTGTAACAATTTTGATTTAAAATACCACAAGTTGATATTTTCATGACAAATAAAGTGTAGATCTTGAATTTTCTGGGAATAATCTCGTAAGACCTCATCATCCTCAATGAGTTTTGCATAACTGTGAGCCATAAGACATAAACAAAATCTAACTAAAGAAAACACTAAGAGACTATTAAAATATACAAATTGTAAAATAAACTTTCTCATAGAGTTAGCCATTTTTAAAATATTCTGTTTTGAAGGTGTTATACTTTTTTAATCATCATCTAACGGACATGCTTGCAGGTTTGAGACTCTTTCTTTTTTTAATTTCCTAAGCGCCAATTTTACATAAATGTGTAAGGGATGTCCCTTTGTTTGAAACCAGAGCTCATGGCTGACTATTCTTGTTGCTTTTAAAAAATGCTTTCTATTAAAAAATTTACACAAATTTTAAGAGATTTTTATTGGTGTAGTACATTGGACCCATATAAAAGACAGTGAATTTCTTTCAGGTTTGATATATTGTTAGGAAATTATTCTCCTCATCAATAGACAACAACATATAATTGTGCCCTTAGAATTTGTCGTGTTGATTATACCTAACTCAATCACTGTCACTTACTTGTAACAAGTTTACTGCTCTGTGATTTTATAAACAAATGCAAACATCTATCATAACAATATTTTGTGAACTCCTTCCCAATGGTTTTTGTTTCAAATGAGTGCTGATTGGACACATTTTGTAAGAATGCTTCATTTAAAGTTTAATTCATATTTTAATATTTGTTAGAGTACAAATTGTTTTCAAGTATTTCTTCTTTTGGTTTATGTTCTTTACTTTTCATTGTTCATATTGCAATTTACATAATGCCTAGTAAGAAAAGAACCAGCTTTAACTTTAATGTTAAGACATTTGTTTCCGTTAAACCGACTACAGGTTTGCTTATCCAAAATTTGGTGATATTAAAACACGCTTTTGTAAGAATATCTTGTTATAGAACAGCTAGAGTAAGTCATGATTTTTAAGATAAGAAAAGAAATACCAAACTTGTTCTATGTAAAGAGAGTAGGACAGTAGTTTTTATTTGGGAGGGATTATCTTTGAAATCTTAACCAGGTATAAATAGATATGAACAGGTATAAAATTTGGTGCTTATTTGCCTTTATATCCCCCCCCTCTCTCTCTCTCTCTCTCTCTCTCTCTCTGAAATGCACACACACACACACACACACACACACACACACACATCCCATTATCTTTTATGGGCTATTGATAAAGAAAGTAAATATGTATTGCTGTGATGTAACTCTTGGAATTCTTCCACACTTCTCAGATTATATTAAAAAGTTCAGAAAATGAACTAAATTGAATAGAAAATTTATAGCTTGATCTACTTTAGTCTAGCTATACACAAGCCATGCCAAGCCCCAGCATGTTGAAGCCAAGAGATTCTCAGGCCAGCCAAGGTTAGGCAATCCCAGCCAAAGCCATGAGAAAAGACAATTTCTTTTACTTTGAGCAAGCATATAGCAGAAAACTAACTTTTAGTAAAAAAAAAATAAATAAATAAAATATATAAATAAATAAATAAATAAATAATAAATAAATTATAGGCTGCAAGAGCTTTAGATTTAGTGTTTCTATATCTAAAGTTTAATTAATACATTATGCCATGCTATTGAGCTTGTTTTAATTGCTGTTACCTCAGCTTTTAAATGAATATTTCAATTTCCGCTAACCTATAAATTTACAAAAAACAAATCATTCATAGAGGCAGTCATAGATAATAATCAACCCACCACTGGCAGCTGTTTAATTAATTACACAGAGGCTTAAGTTACCAGACATTTCATCTGTCCAATTGTATACCTTTTTCAATTTCTAGGAAGCAATATTAGCCAGATGCCTGCAACTTTGAAAATACATTTAGAAATGTGCAGTCAAAGCGTTACTGGACCAAAGATGGATTTATGTAGATTTTGGTCACTTAACCTTTTCTCTAATGGGCCATTTAAATGTGTAACCAATAAGCAGCACTAAGTATTTAAAATAGTGAAATGGGCTAATGAAGCTTTGAAAATACACATTTGTATTTTACATATTTTACATATTTATTAAGTTTATTAAGTTATTTTATAAAACAAAAACTGATCACTAGAGGCAGTGTACATCTAAGGTATTAACAAGGTCAGACTCTCTTAAAACATTAAAAATATCCTTATTGTGTTTCTCTGTAACAAGCTAAGGTATTCTGGGCAACAAATGCACCTCATTTGAGAATCTACCAGTTTATTATACATACAAATGATGTAGCCTCAGCAAAGAATTGTTTTTCATTTCAAGGTATAATGATTCAGTTATGCTTCCAAGCGATAATATGGCACATTGTGCAATACACCAGGCTGAAAATCAATTACACCGTTCTCTCTCTGTCAGTATTTGTATACATGTGTTAGAATATTTTTCCAAGCAAAGTTTGCATCTCAGATGCAGTTTATTTTAGCTGTCGTATGGGTTATTTGCAAATACTGCAGCCATTTAGTGGGTTAAAGTTTAGTTAGCTGTCTCAGGATTTTTTTATGGAATAGGTGAAATGATGATAAAATGAGCCTTGGGTCCATGGAGCTAAAAGTTACGCAAAATTCATCTTCTCAGGATAAGGGAAAACCCCAGAGGAAACTTCACCTGGGTATTTCACCCTAATCAAGATTGGAACTCAGGAGCTCTTGAATGTGAGGCAGAGATGCTACCCTTAAGCTGCAGATGTGGGCTTCAGCCATAAACTTAATGTGAAAATATTTAACCCAACGTTTATGATAAAAGAAATTCTCAGTTAATAGTTGTAGCTAATCTGGTATCTTGGAATCTATTCTTTGCTGTTTCTTTGTCAGCTTAAGCAACTTCATTTGAAGACAAAAAATGATTGTTGTATACAAACCTCAGTGTGTTACTATGTTTTATTCATTTTGCTTGTGTCTCTCTGTTTAGTTTGAACTTTAGTCTGGTTTTCCCATTTGTATTCATTCAGCAAAGACATTCATATGTCAGGTATACCTCCTACTTATTGATGCATCATGAAGTTTACAAGGCTATGGCATGAATGCTAGTGCATGCTCACATCTAAATTTCATTGAAAACATATATGTGTTGGATTACTGTGTTGAATTATGCACAACCATGCCTTATTTTGGAAATAATGCAACCTATAGATACTTTAGTTAGTATAAAAAAAAGTGTGATGTGCAAATACTGCAGTTTTCATATCTTATATTATGCTTAAGGCACTGTATCTGTAAAACTTTAAACATTCTGAAATTTGCCCAGTTCTTACCTGGTAATGAGCCATCAATCGCTTATTTCTCAATTCCTATTTGTACCAAGCGTTCAAAAGCAATTCAGAATTTTGTGTGGGAATTCAATAGCATCTCTTACCTTTAGTAGGCAAGAGAATCCACTGATTTCTACCTAAAATTGCAATGTGTCCCAGTTTCATGATAAGTATATGTTTTGAGGCATCTTAAATCAAAATAAAAGCGTTTTTATAAAATTGTGTGTGTGTTTAGGTGTGTGAATAGTATAATTATACAAGGAAATGTTTAAATATCAAATTTAGTGTTTCAGTTCAGTAGTTTCAAGAAAATCCTTGTACTCCAAACTTTTTTATTTTCTCAAAGATGGCACTAATGATTTTTAATTAAATGCCACACATTACAGATCTTAACCTATCAAATAAAATGTATATTTATTGATTGATTTCCTTTTCACTCTGCATGACTCGTGTATAATTGGTAAACCACAAGAAATAGTAAAAATCTTAGGTTACAAAAAGTATAGATCTCTCTTTATCTTTTTTTTCTTGCTTTCTCTCTTAATTACATTTTTTAGCATGTACAGAAGGTGTATTCCACCCAAAAATTCAATAACAATTTACACCAGAAATACATGTTTTGAGTTCCTGTTTCCAAATACATTTTTTAGAAAACGGTCCGTGAGTACATGTATAGCATAGCACAAAATAAAAAATCTGTTAATACCAAACTTGATTTCCAAAAAGAACCCTCCACTCTAACCCTCTCATGGAACATTTTTTGAAAATTTAGATTTTCTCAAAACTGGCTCTATTGTTTTCAATTAAAATATCTTATATTTCGTATAGTTTTAAGATAAATGGATGTACAACCTGAATTTTCTGGGAATATTCTCTGAGCTTATTCTAAATGAGTTTTGCATAACTTGTAAACCATAAGAATAGAGAAACTCTTACTACATAAAAATGTATGTTGTTAAAACACACAATTTATAATACTTTTTTCCCTGTAGTTAACAGTTTTCTGAAATATCCCTAGTAATTGATTGCAGTTTTAAAATGCTTATACTTTTCTCAAATGGAAAATCGTTATTCATTTTACTTTCTCCTAATCAAGCAAAGAGAAAGGAATGGTAATGCATCACTTAGCGACTAGCTCTTAAAATAGTTTACTATTACTCTAACCTAGTGTTTCCCTTATTCCCGCGTATCCACAAGGAGTATGTAATAAAAGTGTGTCCGTTAATGTTTATGTTGGTAGTAGAAAAGTAGATGGAAAAATAAGCTTAAGTTGGGGTACCTTTCGTGCATTTGCCAGTTATGAGGACTGAGGAAAACCTGGAGAGAACCTCGAGTAAGCGGATGGTTCTGGACTCCTGGCGGTATTTAGATTGCAAGCCTTAATAACACTCTTAATCATAATCATAATTTTTGTAGCGTTAACCATTTCCGAAATGTTCTTTGTTATTGGTGAAAATTTTCAAATACTTGTATCACATTTTTGAAGTGGTAAGTTCATATTCTTCTTTTCCCTACTGCGTACAATCTACATATTAGGTAGAGAAGGTAACCAGAAATATAACTCCATGGCACGACAGCTCACAAGACCGCTGCGTCCCCCATCTCGGTCCATGACGTCAGGATGGGGTGCAGTATTGGAGGGTGAGACGTGGTCAGCGCATCAATCCTTCCCGGCCAGTTAATACGCTCCTCATGACCTGGAGCCGCTACTTCTCCTTCAAGTAGCTCCTCAATTGGTCCCCCAGGGACCTTGCGAGGCTGAGTGCACCCCGGTCCAGGTCTCCCAGCGGGGTAAAAATCCCCACGCCGCTTGGTAAGCAGCTGCGCTACCACCGTGCTAAGGAGACGACCGGTAACCAGAACCTCCCGATTCAAAAATATATTTTCAAAGCAATGTTCCGCACATGGGTGTGTTGTATATGCAAGTCAAAAGCAGAATGCGTCATATAACAAACTTGGTATTTAAGCAGTATCTTCCAAGGATAGAGCACAAAGACTGAAGAAAATTTCCCCACCTCAAACTATCCTTTACATGGAACATTTTTGTAAATGTTCAATTTTCCCAAAATGGCTCAAACGACTTGATTAAACCGATTAAAGATATTTACATGGTAAATAAAATATTTATCTTCAATTTTATGGAAATATTCTGGGAATAGCCTCTAAAGAGCTCTTCCTTCTGGAGGACTTTTGCATAACTGATAAGCCGAGGAGATAGAATCTTAATACACAAAAAATAAAGCTCTCGTTTAAACACACAATTTATATTTAATCCTATCTTTTGGGGGGAGGGAGGATGTAAGCGTAAAGTTGATATAAGAATAAAATTTTGTAAAAGTAATTTATTGCAGCA
This sequence comes from Hymenopus coronatus, assembly GCA_030762935.1. Lineage (NCBI taxonomy): Eukaryota > Metazoa > Arthropoda > Insecta > Mantodea > Hymenopodidae > Hymenopus > Hymenopus coronatus. The sequence continues at coordinate 95,114,832 of CM060895.1, read as the reverse complement.
CGGTAAAGAAAGCTATGTGAATGTTGCACATCAGATTTTTACTTTCTCTACACGTACTATGCACATAGTGTATAGAGAAGGTATTGTATTGCACCCAAAAATTCGATACCGATATTTAACCGGAAATATCTGTTTTGAGGACCCCTGAAACAAACAAAAAAGCATTTTTAGAAAAATGTCCGTGTGTGTTTGTGTGTGTGGAGGGGGCAGTATAGCTTAAAAACGAGAAGTCAAAACTTGGTATTTAATTTCAGTATCTTACAAGGATTCGACACGAAGATTTTAGAGAAAAATCCCCCACCTCAAACTACCCTTTAAATGGAAAAAAATTTTGAAAATTTTGATTTTCTCAAAAATAGCTCTAATGTTTTTGACAAATAAAATGTATATCTTGAATTTTCTGGGAATAACCTCTGAAGATATCTTTATTCTGGATGAATTTTGCATACCTGGCAAACCGTAAGAGATAGAAAAAAACTTACTAAATAGAAAATTTAGAGCTCGTTAAAACACACAATTTATGTTATGTAAACTTTTTTCATGGTGTTGATCGTTTTAGAGATATCCCTGTTATTGGTTTCAGTTTTAAAGTACTTATACTGTTCGCATATGGGAACGTGACCACACCTGGCCACACAAAGAAACGGATTTCAATCTCATAGCATTCAAGTTTTAAAACATTGGACTGTCGGTTTAGTCTAGTTTATCCCTCTATTTCCCTTCTAGCTATAAGGAACTAAGTAATAAAACCGTTTCTGTTAATGTTTATTTCGATTAGCATGAAGGGGATGGAGCAATAAGCTTATTAACAATAATTTGTTACAGAGATGTAGAGAAATTCATGTGAATGGAACATATAAGATTTTTTTTTTTGTATAATGCAAAGAGTAGGAACGGAGCTTTATAGGTATCACATATATTCTTCTTACACCTACAACAAAATGTGTAGTTGTGCAATAAAAATTATAATTTATTATCTTGTTATTATGTAACAAGAAATAGGTGATACCATTTTTTAGAAAAATAAGTAGAGAAAGTGAGAAGAGTGCAGAACATCAGATTTTTTGTCAGAAGCTGTATCTGGGAGAAAAGTTCGAGGAGTTGCTAGGTAGCTTAGCTTATCGCGCTGATAAAAGTCGATTGGAGGAAGCAATTTTGATGCCACTGTGTCAGTTTGTATACAGAGAGCCATGTTGGAGCTGCACGTTTTACAGGACCGTGATACTTCAGGTGGGTGCTACCATGTTTATAAATATGTTTTGTGCAGATAAATGCAGAAAACGTTTGGCAGCCGTGAAAAAAAAACGCTTCTTTTAGAGTACATTAGCTCGCAAATCGCCCTAATTAGCTGCACAAGAACAATTTTTGTATAGTTTCCAACACGGGAAATAAAGTAATGAGAACGAAAATGATCATGAAAGTGACCGAAAGAATAGTAGAATACCGAAAGCATTGTTATATTCATTAGAACGCTTAAAGCATCACGGCAGTTAAATTGGAAAGTTATAGGATTTAAAAAGTAGGGTTTAAAAAGTGTTTGTAGTTATTAGATAGGTACCGATTGTATATAATACGGTCAATTACATTATCCAAGCACATTTTTAATATTTTTAGCAACAGGTTTACACTTTAAAGGCCATTACCGAACGTTTTGTGAAAATTCAGTTGTGGCATAATTTTAATACTGTTTATATTGTCACTTTTAGTAAATAAAAAATAGTCCAAGCATTCCGTATCGATATCACCGGAAATACAGTGGTTTTCCCTTACACTGTGGCCACCAAACGGCAGCTCGCGCGCCGGTCACCTCATCTCGGTCAACCGTCGAAAGAGGTACAACATCCCGCAACCACTTAGTGTTCTCGTATAGTTACAATGATAAGAGATGTTGAAAACGACTGTAACATCTTCTCAGGAAATGTTCTCTATCAGAAATTGAGTGAATTTAATTCCAGGTGTTGTCTCTTAGTTCTTCTCACGTGTGTGTGTGTGTTTTTTTTTTTTTTTTTTTTGTTTTTTTTTTTTCATAAACTATTTTTCAAGTTCTCTCTAAATAAAAACTAGGGGATTGTGTGGAACATAAGTGTTCACTATTACTCTAACTTCAAAAATTTTCTGAGTTTTAAAAAATTAATGATTCATCAGTTGTACACGCGGAGGCAGACACGTTTTCTACTGTCAATATTGGTCAACTGCTCAAAAAATGGTGTACTTCACTCCTGTAACTCTCTGGATTTTAGTCTGTTCAAAAAAGATAGTCCTATTATTGCGAATACATATACTGTATACCAATTTTGGCATCATGCAAGAAAATTACGTGTGTGTAAAGTCCTATTTCTCTCTACTCCAATATTTGTTATTTTGAGACGAAACTTAGTCACCCCAATGGAATCATGCTTCATCAGAGAAGAATGTTGAATATGGGCCAGTTATTCAAACATTTTGCAAAATCCAATTACACTAATCATCTGACTTTGATCACATGAAAAATAATTTTTATGCAACTACCCACATACAATGTAAGAACTGGAAGAAAATGTCCCTCATTTTGAGTTCCTAAGTGCAAATGAGAATGTTCTGAGAAGTTACATGTGTGGTTAGAGGACAACATTTCCAACATTTTTACTTCCTCTAGCACTTGTGTACATCTATATAGAGGTATTGCATTCCACCCAAAATTCGATACCGAGATTTCATCGGAAAAGTTTGTATCCACTGAATTAAAAAAAGACATTTTTAGAATAAGGTCCGTGTATGTGTTTGCTCAAGTTAGTTTATCTTCGAAGGATCCACCACAAGATTTTCAAGAAAGTCCCCCACGCCAAACCACCCTTTACGCGGAAAATTTTTCAAACCTTTTGGATTTCTCAAAAATGCATCTAACGATTTGATTAAAATACCGTATATTAAAGATATTTACATTATATATAAATTACACCTTTAACTTTCTGTGAATAGTCTCTGAAGACCTCTTCAATCTGGATGAATTTTGCATAACCGTAAGAGAGAGACAGGAAGTTACTCCATAAAAAATTAAGATCTCGTTAAATCACACAATATATATATCTCGTGCATTTTTTTTAAGAATTGATCGTTTTTGAGATATTTATTTTTATTAATTTTAATTTTAAAATAAGTAATTATACTTTTCTCAGAGAAGAAATTGCCCAGTTTCTATCGTTTTACTTCTAGCCAAGCAAAGTTAGGAATTTCAATAACAATCGCATAGCGACAGCTTTTAAAAGACTTGATTATCGTTTGAGCTTAGTTATAAGGAACCAAGTAATAACATTCTACTAAAGCTTATGTCGATTAGCGTGGCTTAGAAAGATAAAAATAATATTTTGTAAGACTTTTGTAGAACAGCTAGACAAAGTCATGTAAGTGTAAGGTATTGCTTTTATCATTGTAATTGTAAGTATGAGAGCGTAAAACGGTTGTGAGTATATTATAAATTTTTCGGGGGAAGTCCAGTTGTAGTGGCCGGAACGTGAGCAGCCTGAGATGGCCACAGTGTGAAGGAAAAGCATTGTACATGTTTTGATACCCAATGAACTAAAGCTCTGTGTTTGTGTCAAGACAGATACGGGTGGGGGGGGGGGAGTCCGCATAGCTACAAAACTAAAATATCGGATTAATATCAAATGTCATATTTTAATCGAACACTGTCTAAATATTCCAAGTGGAGATTTCAAATAAAGTTCTTCCACTCTAAACTACCCTTTATATAGAAAAATATTCGTTTTGTATTATTTTCTCAAAGTAGCTCAAACAATATTGATTAAAAATCATATATTTAAAGTACTTCATTTAGCTATGTTTGGCGTCCGTTCTCTTGATGACATACTATGATATATTCCTTCTCAATTTTTTTACTCATTAGTATTTTATTACATAGTATGTCATCAACAGAAATGACGCCAAACATGACTAAATGAAGTACTTTAAATATATGATATATATATGTATATATATATATAACGTATATCTCCCCGGTATGAAGATTCAGGAAAACCTCAGGAGGAATGTTCTGGCATGATTTGAACCTAGAACCTCCAAAATGCGTGTCTCATGCGGAGATCTGAGCTTTCTATGAATTGCCTGCGAAGTCCTCTTCCTTGCGTTTGTAATTTTATTTGCTTTGTTTAATTGGTCAGTAATGACGGATAAAGTATAACTCTTAAAGTAAACAATCTGTCAAGTAGTTTTCTATACATAGTAAAGAACATTCTTGTAAGGTTCATGATTTTGTTTATACGTATTTTTCGTGGGATATTATTCCTCCTAATAGTGTTCAATACAATTCTTAAAAGCTGTCTGGATTTCTCTAGCCAACACCCATTTAGACTACAGTATTTTTTCCAGCGACACATTTAACCCTTATTTTATGAAAATGTATACAATACTATTTTTCGGGCATAAAGCTGAAACAGAAGGAATAGGGGCAGAGGTGTTCGGAAGAACCTGGCGCCGATCCAGTGAGAAAATTACACCTGCGCCCCCAAAGACCCGAGGGATGAAGTGAGACACTGGGCAGCCGGAAGACGTCATAGCATTGATAGGGTACTGTATTCTTCAGAACATGATAACCCAGCCCCACTACTCTGCCAAAAGCGGCGTGACTTTAGAGTTTATGATTACGAGGTGTGCGGCTGGAAACCAACCCTCACAGTTGCCAAGTCTTCCACTTTCTGGTCCCTTAACATGTTTTGCGGTAATTCACTGGTTTGGACACGTACTAACACGAAACACGAAACTGTCTACAGAGCCTACAGGAAAAAGAGATGTTACTTTGTTGCCTCTAACACCTAGTAGAGGGTTTCCTTTTGTTTGCTAATCGTTATTGCCCATTGGCAGGGAGGAGCGGTTCCGATTGAGCTTCATCATGTTTTGAAGAAAACAGTACCTACAATTTCCAGATTGAGGCGCCCTATCGAGGAGCCGAAGGTCGAAGCACGGAGAAGGTTCCACAAACAGTATGTTTTTTCCCTGCCGTGCTGCTCCGATACACTATTGCCAATACTTCCTGCCCTGAAACAAAATAAAACGGGTGGGGGAAGAAGGAAATAATTAACAACAATATGGAGGGACAAGAAATTTAGGAGATGAGAGAAACCACTCCAGCATTAACCTGACAACCCGGAGAACCCCCTGAAAAATTCAGGGTCCAGAATCGCACAGTATATTTTGCTTCGTTCAGAAAGAAGCACATTTGGTTACGATGTTAGAACTGGTGCCTGTTTTGCGTTGGTGTACTCTTGAAGTGTTGACATTACAATAGCGTGCACAAATTTGGTGATAGTAGAGGCTTTGTTTGCGTGATAAGCTTATGTACAGATACGCGCTTTTGTTGTGTAACTTGGGTTGTTTTGTGTAATCCATCAAAGTGCTGAAGGGGAAGAGGAAGGCGTGTCTATATAAAACTCGAATGTGTTTGTTTCGTCACGAGTCTTTTGGATTGCCAACTTCTAAAATAAATACAACTCCGATCCAACAAGACGCCAACCACTGTTGATGTGTCTTGCCGGAAAAAGCAGAAAAAACCGTTCCGGTTGTTCTATTTTAGATTTTCCTTGGTGTCACGCACTACAATGGTTGTTAATTTCAGGTGAAATCGTTGTTCCGCTCAGAGTTCAAAGGCGAGACAAAACAATGGCTGAAGTGAATAAAAAATGTGATGTATTCCATTCACATGACTTTCTCTACATCTCTGCAACAGATTAATGTTAAAAACCTTGTGCTTTTTACTTCATGCTAATCAAGAAAAATTAGCAGAAATAGTATTATTGCTTGCTTCTTTGCAAGGAGACGGGAAATAGGGAGTAGCATAGGCTAAAGTATTAGTCAAAAGCTGGTTGGTATGTCACTGAAGTTCCTTTGTTTCTATGGGCAGGAGTTCACAAATTCCCGTATGAGAAAAGTTTGTTTTTAAAGCTGAAACTAATAACAAGGAATGTGTAAAGAAACGATACACTTCAAGAAAATATGTATATAAAATAGTGTGTTTTAACGTGCTCTACATTTTCTATTACGTAAGTTTCTGTCTGTCGCTTACGGTTTGCCAGCTATACAAAATTCCGTAAAATTTATCCAGAATAAAGAGTCTTCAGTGGTTATTCTCAGAAAATTCAAGATATACATTTTATTTGTCAGGTAAATATCTTTAATATACGATATTTTAATCAAAATCGTTAGAGCCATTTTTGAGAAAATCAAAATTTTCTAAATTTTTCTATGTAAAGTGTAGTTGGGGGTGGGGGGATTTTTTAAAAATATTCGTGTCGCATCCTTGGAAGATTCTAAACTTAAATGCCAAGTTTGGTTTTTAACGGTTTTTTCGGTTTTGAGCTATGCTGTCCACAGACACACACACGTACTTTTTTCCAAAAATGCTTTTTTCGGACTCGGGGACCCCAAAACATATATTTCCGGTGAAATCTCGGTATCGATTTTTTGGATGGAATACAATACCTTCTCTATGTACATTGTACATGCGGGCTAGAGAAACTAAAAATGTACTTAATAAAACACAAGTAGCCCTCCTGGGTAGTGTGGTGGTAGCATGTCTACTTCACATTCAAAAGGTCGTGGGTTCGAATCTCGCTCAGGGTGAGTTGCCCGGATAAGGTTTTTTCGGGGTTTTCCCTTATCCTGAGAAGACGAATGTCGAGTAACTTTAAGCTCCATTGACCCCGAGATCATTTGAGCATAATTTCACCAATTGCATTCATTCATCGTCCGATATGACCAACCAGGTTAAAGGACGTTAAACTACAAAAACAAACACACAAGTACTTATGGCACAAGTAAATACTTGTTTATTTGCAAAGTTGGTGAGAGGCAACATCGTCGATCGAACACGGTTTCTCTGTAGCAGTTTCTGTACACATTTTATTATAATTCAAATGCATGTCGAAAGAGGAGATTCCTAGCATTTCATAGGTTTGAAGATGAAAGTGTGGAGAAACACACAGGGGGAATCATACCCAGAAAAACTGATATGCTTACATTCACATAGCTTTCTCTTTCTCATAGCTTTCCGCAACAAATTATTCTTATAACAGCTTATTATTCTACCTACTCCATGCTATCACATTTAAACATGAACAGAAATGTTTTATTACTTATTTCATTGTGGGTACAGGTGGCTGAGGGAATACACCAGGCTAAAGCGATAGTCAAATATTTTAAAAGCTGGTTACTGTATGAAACAATTAAAATTCGGTTCTCTTTGTATGTAAACAAAAGAAATATAAACGAGATTTTTAAAAAATCAACAAGATCTGATGTGTTCCATTCATATAACTTTCTTTATCTGTTTAAAATACAAACTATTCTTACAAAAGATTATTCTTTTGACTACATCATGCTATTTGAGATAAAAATTGTAGAATTACTCTTATTAGTTGCTTCATTGTATGTAGAAGGGAAATAAAGGACTACATTATGATAAAAGGATAGTCAAATCTTTTAAAAGCTGGTTGCTATGTGAAACAATTGATGTTCTGTTTGCTTAAAACTAAAACCAATAAGGGGGAATGTCTCAAAAATGTCCATCTCTACAAGAGAAACGTAAATGTCATAAATTGTGAGTTTTAACGAGGATACTTTTTTTGTGTATTAAGTTTTTATCTATCTCGTAATGTTTAACCGTTATGCAAAATTCTGCAAAACTCTTCCAGAATAAAGAGGACTTCAGAGGCTATTCCCAGAAAAGCCTAAATATATATATATATATATATATATATATATATATATATATACATATATTGTATTTGTGATGTAAATATCTTTAATATATAGTATTTTAATCAAAATCGTTATATCAATACTTGAGAAAATCAAATTTTCGAAAAATGTTCCAATGTAGTTGGAGGGGATTTTCTTGAAAATCTTCGTCTTGTATCCTTGGAAGATACTGAATTTAAATACGAAGTTTGGTATTTCACCAACTTTTGTTTTTGAGCTATGTTGCCCACAGATACACACACACGATGTTTCTAGAATTTTTGGGTGGAATGCAATATCTTCTCTAACCACTATGTACTTTGTTCATACGGGCCAGAGAAAGTAAAAAATGTATATTGCATAAATTATGTTTCAACGAGATCTATATTTTTTGTGTAGTAAGTTTGTGTTATAATTTTAGTAGGTTTACTATTTATACAAATAGTATTTAGGGGCTATTCACAGAAAATTTAAGATATGCATTTCATTTATCATAAAAATATTTTAAAGATATGGTATTTTAATCAAAATGGTTAGAGCCATTTTTGAGAAAAAAAACTTTTTCTCGAAAAATGTTCTATGTAAAGGGTAGGTAGCTGGTGGGAGGAGATCTTCGTGTCGCATGTTGGAAAATACTGAACCAGATACCAAGTTTGGAAGTTACCTGACTTTTCGTTTTTGAGTTATGTTATCCATAGGCCACACATAGACACACACGAATCTTTATCTAGTAAGGACTTTTTGGAATTCGGGGTCCCCAAAGCATGTATTTCCATTGAAATCTCGGTATCCAATTTTTGGGTGGAATCTCGGTCTACTCTGTACATTGTGCAAACATGCTAGAGAAAGTAAAAAGTATGGGGGACGGAAGTATTCCTTCGTTTAGAGAAACCTCACGGAAAGCCGAACATCTGTGGTAAATCCCTGCTATAGTATTGCATTTTTCAGACTGAGCTTGCCTCTCAAGTAAGGCATATACGTCTTGTGTTAAAGAATAATTACTAATTACTTACCACTAATTTAACCTTATAGTTAGGTAACTGTTTGGCCCAAAACTCAAAGTACTGACGACCTTTAAACATTGGGGTAAGCTGTCTTAAATTGATACACCTGGTAGTTGAGTAAAAGTCGAGTCAGGGAATTTAATGTCGTACCGGTATATTGCCAAGTGTTTAGAGCAACCAGACGAATACCGAAAAATCCATTGTTCAAATGTGTCAGTCTCAGATACTCCCTGGCTACCTTGCGAATCAACGTTATCAAAATAGAATGGCCGAAGATTTCCGGATTAATCATACTACAGTTTTTACGGCATAGAGTGCTTCTTAAAGGATACGGAGAAGACAAATGAATGGGTGGTTTTCCCAAATATTTTAGAGGAAATTACTTAAGCAAGAAAATAAGTTTTAAAATCCCTGTATTTAATCATCCGTGAGTATAAACCCAGAGAATGGTGAAACATAGGAAAACCAAAAAAGCGATGGACAAATGTGGAGGCGCAACAGGAGTTTTTACAATGGTGTTATTTTATTGTATATAATAAACACTTTTTTCACTAATGTACTTTAAATTTTCAGGAGGGCTTGAGGTTTTATGTATTAGATAATTTTCGTGTATATTTCTAAGGGTAGATATAAAGCAAGCACTGTACCTCGAATACGTGGCCACCTCTACAAGAGAGAAGAATAAAAAGAAAGGAAAACAATGAGGGATGCAGTTTAAGGTAAACATTTTCAGTCTTATACAGCTTTATGATGTATTATCGAATTATAAAAAACCAAGGAGAATGTATAATAAAGTACCTAATAAGGTACAGAAATTAGTGTTTGGCCTAGTAAAGTATTTTACAAATATTAAACAAATCTGATTTGTTCCATTCACATAACTACTCTACATCTCTGTAAAACTATTGTTTAGAAGATTATTCCTCTGTGTGCTTCAAGCTAATCGAGTTAAACATTTACAAAGATTCTCTTATTAGTTGCTTCCTGGTAAGTATAACGAAAATAAGAGAATACACTAGGCTAAAGCGATAGTCAAATATTTTAAAAGCTGGATGCTATGTGATAGAAATTCGTCTCTTTGCATGGCCAGGAGTATACAAATTCCCGTAAGAGAAGAGTTTAAGATTTTAAAAATGAGACCGATAACAAGGAATATCTCGGAAATGGCGAATTCAAAAAAAAATGTTTATCACATAAATTGTGTGTTTTGTGGAGAACTGCATTTTTTGTGTAGTAAGTTTTTGTCTCTCTCTCTCTCTCTCTCTCACGGTTTACCAAATAAGGAAAATTCAACCAGACTATTTCCAAAAAATTCAAGATATACATTTTATTTGTCATGTAAATATCTTTAATATACAGTATTTTAATCAAAATCGTTAGAGCCGTTTTTGAGAAAATAACAATTTTCGAAATTTTTCCTTGTATAGGGATTCTCCTGAAAATCTTTGTATTGCTTAAAACATACTAAGCTTAAATACCAAATTTTGTGTTTTATAGATTTTTCGTTTTTTAGTTATTTTGTTCACAGCGCGCGAGTACCTTTTTCTGAAAATGCGTTTATAGATCTAGGGGTCCTAAAATGTATATTTCTAATGAAATGTCCATATCCAATTTTTATTCGAATGCTAACCTTCTCTACCTATGAATTATGTACTAAGTAGAGAAAGTAAGAAAGAAAATGCTGAATATTGTTCCAGCAATAAAAAGTACAAAGACCAAAACTGTTTTATTACTGACCTGTGGATTTTTCTGGAAGTACGTAAAATACGGAATTGTATTATTTTTGTATAAGGGTATACATCTTGTTATTTTTGTGCATGCTAGAATTGCTTAATCGTTGAGTGCAGCAGAGCCAAAGTATTAATAAGAGAGGAAAAGTAATAGTAAAATTAATTTTTACTTCAAACACTGCTTTAGGTGTGTCTTTGTGAAATTTCTAATATCTACTATGACCCCTCCGTGTTGTAATGGTTACCATGCTAACTTCAGATAGCCAAGGTCGCGAATTCAAACCCGGCGGAGGACGATGGATTTTTTCGGACACAAATATCCTTATTATGGCTTCCTTCGGAAGGAAAGTAGAGCCGTAGACGTAGATTTACGCCACGTAAAAGAACCTCAAGCCTGATAGAGAGGCCTCTGAGAAAAATTAAGCGGTCTTTCACGCCCTGTATAGAATGAGACGCTGATAACTACAGCAGTTAAAGAGCGTCCATAAATAAGACCCCGTTTCCTTTTCTGATTGTTACATTTGCCTCTAATTTAACGTTCGTTCAGCAATTCTATTGGTCGTGGGAAGCAAAGATAGCTTTTAAAATCTCAAAAATACGGAACCTAGAATTATTAAAGGTCCTACACCTAATTTGTGAGATTTTTTTTTAATGTTTAAGATCGTATTAACTTCTATACCTTCTGACACGGTGGTCAGAGCTTTAGCTTGAATGCAAAACGATCCGGGTTGATTCCTGACCGGAACAGATAACTTTTCATTCTCTGGTTTCAGGACCGGATGTAGTGTGCTGTAGAACATTCTCACACTGCGGAAGGCAGTAGCAGTCTTTTTTGTCATTCAAGACCTAGTCGCTTTTAATTTTGTGAATTTTAAAGTCATGTTGCTAACATAATGGACTGTTAGCTCCAAAAAGAATGGAGGATAAAGGATCACGTTTTAAATAAAGAGTATGTTCAGGCGCATTAAACAAGAGCGCCTGCATGCGATTAATAGTGAACAGCAATGCAAGAAGTTTTGCCTATGTACAGGCGAATTGCCAACACGATTCAGCTCTGGCTTTGATTCTGTTGTATTTCAAATACAAACTATTCAGTATATCACTAAGATTTTCTGCTAATAACCAAATATAATGTGCAGAAATGTCACGTTAATTCTCAGTTATCATTACATACAATTTTGAATTTCGCTTAGTAATTTCTGGGGAAAAAATAAAAATGTTTCATATTGGAATCATTAAAAATTAGTTCACATTTATGTTCTTGGCTATGAGCATCTACTATGTATTTAATTTTTAAAGGGCAATTGCAGGCCGAATTAAGAAGTCAGAAAAGTTTTTGAAAGTATATTATACTATGCAGATATAAAAAATTGCTTTCTTCATTTTTAGGTTTAAATAGTAGGTAGAGAGTGCATTAAGTTTCACCAAAAATAAATTTGATATTGAGATTTCATGCAAATAACACGTTTTGAGGCCTCTTGTTACATTTTTTTAGAAAAATATATGTTTTGAACACCATAATTCAAAAACTGGAATACATATTAAACTTCATACTTAAATTCAATATCTTCCAATGATGCAACACGAAAATTATAGTGAAAATCTCCAATCCAAACTGTCTTTTACATGAAGCATTTTTGGATTGTTTTAATTTTTTCTTTAAAAATGGATCCTACTATTTTAATGCAAAATGGAGATATTTACATATACTAAGTATATGGTGTATAGAAAAGATATTGTATTGTACTAAAAATTATATACTGCGATTTCACCAGTAGTATATGTTTTGAGACCTCATTTTTAGAAAAAGGTCCGTGTTGTGCGTCTGTCTGTCGGCAGCTTAGCTCAGAAACGAAAACTTAGTATTTAAGTTCAGTATCTTTCAAGGATACGACACCAAGATTTTCAAGAAAATCCCCCACCCCAACTACCCTTTACATGGAGAAAATTGGCTCTACGTTTTTAATTAAAATATCGTATATTAAAGACAATGACAAATAAAATATATATCTTGAATTTTCTGAGAATAGCCTCTGAAGGGATCTTTATTCTGGATACATTTTTTTGAATTTTGCATAGCTGGTAAACCGTAAGAGATAGATAAAAATTACTTAACAAAAATGTAGAGCTCGTTAAAGCACACAATTTATGTTATATACATTTTTTCGTGGAGATGACCGTTTTTGAGATACTTCTTGTTATTGATTTCAGTTTTAAAACACCGATACTTTACTCATACGGGAATTTGTCAACTTCTAGCCATACAAACAAAGGAATTTTAATCACATAGCAACCAGTTTTTAAAATATTTTACTATCCCTTTAGTCTATGTTACTTCCTTATTTTGCTCCTACTTACAAGGAAGCAAGTAATAAGACCATTTCTGCTATTTTTTTCTCGATTAGCGAGAAGTAGATAGAAGAATAAGCTTTTTAATAATAATGTGTTGCAGAAATATAGAGAAAGTCATGTGAGTGTAATAAGAAGATATTTTATTCAGGTGTCCTGAAAACTTGTTTTTCAGTGAAATTTTTATCGACTTTTTTTCGTCCCACAAAAAGGGCATACCCCTAAAGTTTTATTCATTAATAGAAATGTAATATTTTCTTGTAATTTACTTCGGTTTTACTAAACCTGTGTTACGTACTTTTAGTTTGTGCTAATCTCTAGAACCACATAGCATTTACACATATTATAAAATTGCTATGTAATGATTTGGCCCGGTAAATAGAATTACAACAGCACTTTGCCAAGTGTTAAGTTGAAGGTAACGTAGTTTTCGTGTTAATGACTGTACACTGCAAAGGTGCACTTTGCCAAATTAGCTGAATGACTCATTGGCAGGGTCCAACTGTGTTGTTTAGTTTACCTATGATATCTTTGGCGTAGACATATCTATCTCAAAATACTTTATTCTACGCAATTCTCTAAAACAGATCTTAATTAAATGTCTCATTATATTTCTTTTAATATGTATTTCTCATGTTTATGTACATTAGCAAAAGCAAGTACTACGTTTAAAAATCTTAAGTGTTACATTCACATGCCTTCCTCTACATCACTGTAACACATTATTGTTAAAAAGCTTATTCTTCTATCTACTTTATAATAATCAAGATAAACATTAGCAGAAATTGTATTTATGTGCTTGCTTCCTTATAAATAGAAGGGGAACAAGGGAATACACTAGGCTAAAACCATAGTCAAATCTTTTAAAAGCTGGTTGGCATGTGGTTGAAATCCGTTTCTATGCATGGATAGGAGTTGAGAAATTTCCGTGTGAAAAAAAGTTTAAGTACTTTAAATCTGAAACAAATAACGACTATTTCAAAAATGGTCTTTAGAGGCTATTCCCAGAAAATTCAAGATGTACATGTTATTTTTCATGTTGACATCTTTAATATGTGGAATTTTAATCAAAATCGTTAGAGAAATTTGTGAGAAAATCAAAATTTTCTAAAAATGTTCCATGTAAAGGGTAGTTTGGAACGGGTGGATTTTTCTCAAAATATTTGTGTCGTATCCCTGGAAGATACTAAACTTAAATACCAAGTTTGGTATTTTACCGACTTTTCAATTTTGAATTACACACGGACACATATACGGACCTTTATTTGCTTACAGGGGACACTAAAACGTATATTTCCGGTGAAATTTCAGTAGCGAATTTTTTGGCTGGAATGCAATACCTTCTCTATCCACTATGTACACAGTACGTGTAGGGAAAGTAAAAACTGTCTTTCTTTTTGCACGAAGAATTTATATTGTATTCGTATGTGGGGGAGGAGGCATTGAGGAAGTGGTAAACTTTGACATCGCGACGAAGTGAGGAAAGTAATAGGAGAGATTTGATGTGTTGATATAAAGAAGAATGGAGTATAGAAGAGGCAGACAAACTAGAGCAGTGTTGTTTTAGAAAGAAGAGCGATGCTGTTATCTGCTAATTAGGAAGAGGGATGGTGTTTGGCTGGTACATTGGGGAAGGAATGACCGACAGTAAAGAATGGCGAATGAAAAAAGCTTCGGGGCAAAAGAAAATATTAAACTATCAAAAGATAAATGAGCATGGACGGGAAGAGGAGAGCGAATTGAAGGTCGCGTGAAGGAGCCAGCATTAATGTTGAAGAATCTGCCTTTGCTTAGAAAACTAATTAATTTATATCGAATCATACACATACACAAAGACTGTATTATCTTAATTTAATTTATTTTCTAGTTGAGTTTCATAGAAATGTGAGAAGCAGAACATACACGATGGTCTTAAACTGCGTAGGAATCAAAACTGTGTTAAGTGAGCTTGTAAGCTACAAATTATGACTATTTACACAACTTGTGGCTGAAGTGATTTTTTTATGAGTGCAGAGATTTTCATCATAGTGATAAATACCAAGAGAGTAAAGAAGTCCCTCCTTCCATGAGTTGCGTAAAACATTTTATTTGGAAACCACAACACAAGTTCGCAATAAGAAATTTTGTGAAACAAAAATTAAAATGCATTATAATATTTAAGTTTCGGGCCCATATTGAGCATAAGCACGATGTAGTTCTTATTTGAGACACTTAATAAGAAAAATCTAAGCTTCACGTACTTCAAACGATTTACTTATGCTCTGTGAGTTTTTGTAGCTTAACGTCCTTCAGCCTGGTTGATATCAGACGAACAAAATCTGTGAAATGATCTCGAGATCCATGGAGTTTAGATTTACTCGACATTCGTCTTATCAGGATAAGAGAAAACCCCGAAAAACCTCTTATCCGGGTAACTCACCCTAAGCGTTGTTTTATTGTGACATTAAGATTGTAAATAAAATATATTACCATATATCAACTATAAACTAGAGATACACTATGAACTTGAGGTAGTTTTAATCCATGTTTCTGCAGATATAATAAAAAATAAAAATATGAAAAATAAAGCCGCTCAAATAAGTTGTTAGAAAACTATAGTTATACGTACGGTTCATAGATATGAAACGCGTGAGGTGCCAAAAAGAGGATACAGACTGTCGAAATGAGGTTCCCAACATCTGCACTGTTTTATATCAAACCTCATAAATACATTCCTTTGCAGAAAAACTCGTAAGTTAAATTAATAAATGTTTTCATTACGAATACATTCTTTTGAAGAAAAAACACCAAAATCAAAGCAATATACGAAAACAGAATATCGGAATAAATTCTTTGGAAGAAAAACTCACAATTTAAAGAAGTAGATGAAGACAGACATTTGGCATGTAGGAATAAATTCTCTGGAAGAAAGAATAAAACGACTACAAATTAAGGAAATAAAGATAGGCTATTGATAGAATGTCGCCAGGGAAAATGAAATGGAGTTTTATTTATGGACGCTCTTTAACTGCAATGGTTCTCAAAGTCCCATTCTATATTGGTCATGGAAGACCGCTTAATTTTGCTCAGAGGCTTCTTTATCAGGCTTGAGGTTCTTTTGCGTGCCGTAAATCTATCTCGGGACTAACGACTTTTCTTCCCTTCCGAAGGAAACCATTTTTCGTCTACAAGTCTTTAGCAAGAAGACATCCCAGAAGACCAAATAAACTATGGTTTGACATAATTTAAAGCTGGTACAGGATATTCTTGCTTAATCCTTTAAAAATGTGACCACCAAATGCGAAAAAATTATTTCGACTTCCTCCATTGTCTAATGGTCAGCATTTTGGCATCTCAACCCAGATGGTCATGGGTTTGTTTTCTAGATGAATCAGAGGATTTTTTGTATAATTATAATCAGTCTGGAAGCATAACACTGCAAAGAACGTGAAGTATGTTTCCTAGTGAAAACCAACAGCAATCTAAAATGAACGAGTTAGTGTTTCAAATATGCTCTCTAACATGACCAGTAATGTGTGTGTTAAAAATAACTTAAGATCTTATTATTACGATGTCATTATTGTATATGATTCTGACTGGTTGAAATAAAAACACCATTGACCTAGATTGCTCAATATAAGATATTTGAAAGGTATTTTACTGAAACTGATATGATGCTGTCTTCAAATTGTTGTTATTATTATTATTATTATTATAGTGATGTAAAGGCTGCCCTACTTCCTGTTTTGGGTGAGCTGGCCTGGCCAGGCACGTTGCCCGCTCGGCCACCAACACACAAATTGCGCCGGATAAAGCCAACACATGTGCTACCGTAACAGCGTACTTCCTGTCTAGTTATAAAATTCGCCTTCCTAGATGACGCGTCTTTCCTAACTCGTTTCGAAACCTATTTTTGGCTCGGGGGAGTATTTCTGTGACCCTCCTCTCCTCTTGCTCTTGAACACAAGACGGTCGTCGCCAACACATTCGAGTTGATTCGAGATACATGCGGCGCGGCGCGCTGCTGTGATTCTTTGACTAGTACCGTGCAAGTGGATGATGTACTTCAGGCACATGTCGATTCAGGTAGGCTCATAGATCGATCTGAGTGCTGTCAAGATGTTGGCGTTGATATGTCATTGCGATTAAGTTTGTAAATTACCTCACACTTTTCATCGCTTTTGTATGTGTCACTTACTGCTGTAATAATAATAATAATAATAATAATAATAAATAATAATAATAAAATCCTTAGCTTCATGGAATTAAGCCTTAAGGCTTGTTTTTATATCTAGTAATTGGTGAATGCTCCTAGCCGGTGAAAATATGGCCAGCGTTTTCTCCAAAATCGATAATAAGGCTTGTTTCTATATCAAGTAATTGGTGAATGCTCCTAGCTGATGAAAATATGGCCAGCGATTTCTCCAAAATCGATAATAAGGCTTGTTTATATATCAAGTAATTAATGAATGCTCCTAGCCGGTGAAAATATGGCCAGCGTCTTCTCCAAAAACAATAATAAGACTCGCTTTTGCATCAAGTAATTAGTGAATGCTCCTATCCGGTGAAAATCTGGCCAGCGTCTTCTCCAAAAGCAATAATAAGACTCGCTTTTGCATCACGTAATTAGTGAATACTCCTATCAGGTAAAATGTGGCCAGCGCTTTCTCCAAGTGCAATAACAAAAGGAACAATAATATTAACAATATGTTGCTTCATGGAATTAGTCCATAGGCGTATTTTTACATCAAGTAATCGGTGAATTCTTCAACCCGGTCAATGGATGGCCAGCATTTTCTGCGATGATAATAAAACAATAATAATAATAATAATAATAATAAATAATAATAATAAATACTATAATAACAAGTTTAAAAGTGCACGAGTTATTGTCGGGTGTCATGTTCATTTCAGTGTGTTTTGGCCCCTACTGTATATTTTCAAATGTTTCAAGTATATGCAGGTCTCTTTAAGGAGTGGTTATTACTTTCTCCAGCACGTATGTACAACGTACATGGTACATACAGAAGATATTGTATTCCACCCAAAAATTCCATATCGAGATTTCACTGGAAATATATGTTTTGAGACCCCTGAATAAAAAAGTTTAGAAAAATGTTTGTGTATGTGAATGTAGGCAGCATAAATCAAAAGCGAAAAGTCTGTTAAATATCACACTTGGTGTTTCAGTTCAGTATCTTCCAAGGATGCAAAAAAGATTTGCAAGAAAATCTCCCACCTTCAACTACCCTTTACATGGAATCATTTTTTAAAATTTTAATTTTCTCGAAAAATGGCTCTTACGATTTTGATTAAAATACTATATATTTAAGATGTTTTCATGACAAATAAAATGTATATCTTCAACTTTCTGGGAATAGTCTCTAAAATTATCTTCATTCTGGATGTTTTTGTGCAATTGGTGTACCATAAAAGATAAGGCAAAACTTGCTACACAAACAATATATTTCTCGTTAAAACACACACTTTATACATTATTTTATTTGCAGAGTTAACTGTTTCCTTGTTACTGGTTTCAATATTTTACTCCTAGCCAGACACAGAGAACCAATTTTCAGTTGTTTTACATAGCGATAGTTTTTAAAAGATTTAACAATTAATTTAGCCTATTGTATTTCCTTTCTGCTTACAATGAAGCAAGAAATAAGACAGCTTCTCTTTATTGATTAGTATGATGTAGATAAATGTATAATCTTTTGTAAGAATAGTTTGTTTGCAGAACAAGTAGAGAAAGGCATATGAATGGAACACACCAGACATTTTTTCTATCCATTAATGCATTATCGCGTATTGGTTGCTCGATTTAATTTCTACTGCTTATCTTGCACTTGTCCAATCTATTTTTTGTCCATTTTGCACCCTACACAAATGTGGGAACAGTCATTATCTTATAAGATTTTTGATTAATAGCCGTATAGTTTTTAAAGTTTTATTCCTGACTTTTTATTGTACCACTAATTAAATAATAATAATAATAATTGTTTAGAAAGCTGCCTTAGGCATAAAAAATTACAGTTTCATTTCCAAGAACTGCTAATGCTTTTATTTCCATAATGTTTTATCAATTAGGATTTGCAACATTATAACATAACACAATGCAACATAACATAATAAAACACGTTCTAATAATGAATTATACTACTATTTACGAAATAAAGTTTATCCATTGTAATACATAAAATAAAGCAATTTGAATTTCAGAGTGATCTGGTATCCTTTAGACAGTGTGGTAACTTAACTTTACCGGACCAATGACAAATATTTTAAAATATCAAATAATCCCAAAATTATTCCATATTTATTAATTATTAATGTCTCATTTCTGATTTTCATGCGATTTTCCTGGTAAAAGTTTCGCCTGTATCACTCACATTCACTCAGAATTAGTTTGTAATGTATTACAGAACTTAAATAAATGTGTTGCATACAAATTTCTGAAATACTATTTGTTTTAATTGCTATACTATTAACACAATTCTATCACTTCAGCAACATTTTATTACACGTATAATACATACGCCTTTCCGGAATAGGCACTGTTCAAAACTAATAAAACTAAGTACTTTATTGTTTATAAAAATATAGATCTGTATACAATATACTTATCGTATTTCATGTTACAGTACTAGATAGTTTATCAACCTCTTAATAGTAATGCGGGACGTAATATAATTATATCGTACTTTTATTACAAAATCAAGGAAAACTTTAAAAATGACTGAAGCTATATTACGTAAAGCATTTAATAGAAAGTATAGAAGAATATTTTGAAAATATAAATATCTTAAATCCTAAAACTACCTTGGTTTTTTGGATACAGCTATGCAACTAATGGAGTCCATTGGCAATGTCAATTTATACAATGATTGAAGCCAGTAAATTCATATCCGAAGGCCTGAACATCACGCACAGGAGTAATGTTTTCAATACACGTTGAAGGTACGACATACTGCCTTTGTAGTCGAGTTTTCAGCGTTCTAGCTTCAAACCCAGGCTGTGGCAGAAATTCTTCTTAACTAGAGTCATTCCCTATCCTTCAGAATCTTAAATTGTGCTTATGCGTGTGTTTAATACTGAAAAACTAATGTTAATAAACCCTAAAGTTTAGCAAGAAGACACCAAAGCCCCAATATGACCAGAGAAGTTAAAAAGGACTATATAAATAAAACCATTAAAAATATATATGATGTGTTCCATTCACTTAACTTTCTCTAGCTGTTCCTCAAATAAAATTTGCTTACTAAAGATTATTCCTTTATCTACGTCATACTAATCGAGATAAACATTAGCAGCATTAGTCTTATTACTTGCTTCCTTGAAGTAGAAGGGAAAAAAAAAGGAATACATTGGGCTAAAGCGATAGTCGATTTTTATGAGAAACAATTGAGGTTTCGATCTCTTTGCATGCTGCCGTTTAAGGAAAGTCAATTAGTTTAAAAATTGAAAACAGTAAAATGAATAAATGGTCAACTCTACAACTATATGATATAAATCATGTGTTTAACTAGATATACTTGTTTGTGTAGTAACTTTTTGGATATCTCTTACAGTTTAACCGTTATACAAAATTCTGCAAATATCAACCAGTATATATAAAGAGCTCCTCAGAGGCTAACCCAGAACATTTAATATATACATTTTATTTTTGATGTGAATATCTTTAAAATGAGGTATTTTAGTGAAAATCGTTAACCATTTTTGAGAAAATCAATTTCTTTTTTTAAAAATGTTCCATGTAAAGAGTAATTGAAGGTGGGGAATTTTCTTGAAAAGCTTCGTGTTGCATCCTTGGAAGGTACTGAACTTAAATACTAAGTTTGGCATTTAACGGATTTTTCGTTTTTGAGCTATACTGATCAAAGACACACATAGACGGACACCCACTTAAGCACATGGACCTTTTTCTAAAAATGCGTTTTTTGGATTCAGGGGTTCTCATAGCATATTTCCGGTGAAATCTCGGTATCGAATTTTTGATAGAAATACAATACCTTCTCTCTACACCATGTATATAGTACGTGTAGAGAAAGTAACTAGTTAAATGATACTCGTTACTTTCTCTACACCACCCGCTCAGTTACCACAGCATGCGGAGATAACATTCAAGTATGTACATATGTAATATTTATAGTTTATGATGTATAGAGAAGGTATTGTATTGTATTTCACCCAAAAATTCGATACCAAGATTTCACCGGAAACATATGTTTTGAGGTTCCATGAAGCCCGAAAAACGCATTTTAGAAAAAGGTGTGTGTGTGGGGGGGGGCAGCATAGCTCAAAAACAAAAACGCCGTTAAATACCAAACTTGGTATTTATGTTTAGTTTCTTCCAAGGGTGTGACACGAAGATTTTTAAGAAAAGCTCTCCATCACAAATCAGCCTTTACATGGAAAACATTTTCAAAACTTTTTCTTAAAAATTGCTCAAATGATTTTGATTAAAATACCGTATATTAAAAGTATTAACATCACAAATGTAATGTATATCCTGAATATTCTGGGTATAGCTTAGGAGCTCTTCATTCTGGGTGAGATTAACATAACTGCTAAACTTATAGTCTGATTTAAGAGACCATTACCTGCTTTTCAGTCATCTGATGATTATTGTTCTTCAAATAAATTAGTAATTCATTTAGTAAAATCTTTAGCAGCAGTATTAAATTCAATTACGATAGATATAAATCTGTGGTTAGCATCTGAACATTGTGCATAAAATATTACAAAAATTGAATTGATTAAAATTCACTACACAAAAAAATGTTCATCTCGTTAAAACATACAATTTATGTCATATACTTTTTTTTTTCTCGTAGAGTTCACTATTTCTAAGATGTCCCTTGTTGTTGGTTTCAGTTGTAAAATACTTAAAACTTTTCTCATACGTGAATTTGTCAACTCCTGGTCATGCAAAGACACGAATTTCAATCACATAGTAACCAGCTTTTAAGAGATTTGATTATTGCTTTGGCCTACTCTAGCCCCTTATTAGAAGGAAGTATATAATAAGACTATCTGTGCTAATGTTTATCTATTAACATGCTGTAGATGGAAGAATAAGTTTTTTTTAACAGTAATTTGTTGCAGAGATGTAGAGTAAGGCATATGAATGGAACACATCCAATTTTTGTATTTACAGATTTGTAATTTGTTTAACTTTGTGGTTTTGAACTTGGGGGATGGAGAAATAGATCGTTTTCACGTGTTCATATATAACATAGCAACTCAAACTTCATCTAAGGAACAAATTTAGTACGAAAAGCTAATATTATAAATTTTTTGTTAATAGGAATTGTTCAGAGTAAATTCGTTACATGAAATACTCCTGTTCAATTTTAGGAAGTTCTTTAAACTATCACGCTGCCATAGGTTTCTTATATTGAGCACTAACTATTAAACTTTGATTATGGATAGTATAATACGGCCTGGGAATTTTGAACTCGCCATCTTTCTACAAATCGTATTTCTGCTTTAAGTGTTGACTGGATTAACACGTATGGATGATATATTAACTCACGCTGTCCAGTAGAAAACAAAGTGAGCCATAATTCATTTTGTAATTAAATTAGGACAAAATAAATCACTAGTAATAACCGAACACCACTCAATCTTCGATCGATACTCGAGAGCCAAACTCTAGCTTGATCTATAGGTACATTGCGCCAGCGGCGGAAAACCTGTATACACATCCAGTTGTGAAACAATTATTAAGAATTTTGTATTGGGTCGCGACGTATAGGCATCAACTCATTAATAATAATAATAATAAAATTTGAAAAACAATCATTCCTTGGTTACGTAGAGTCAGACTGAAAAATTCAATGCCATAACCACGGTTCTCCCGATCTCTAGCCGGTTGCTCTACCAGATGCCGGAATAACATTAATTTTCTGAACTGACTCGCATGTTTCCCGGTAAACCACAAGATGATATCGAATTATTTTGAGATGAATACTTCAATGGCGACTTACAATTTCGTAAGTACTTTTAAGTCCCAGAATACATAGTGCAGCTAATTATTATAGACAAATAGCTTGACTTTTTCAGTCTGACTCTACCTATCCAACTCCTGTCCTGCACAAGGTTTGTGCGAAAAAAAAAGAAGAAAGGAAACAACAATTCAATCAATAACCGTTCCTTACCGTCTCAATATAAGATGCGTTTAAAGTGCATGACCCCAAAATAAGAGGGATATTTAATGCGAAGGCTTCACATATCAATTAGAAATGCTATGAATAACAGTTTAAAAAGCGTTTGCGTTTAGTATATTATCATAATTTTAAAATCAGACAAATTTAAGGAGTACTTCATTTTATGTATCATATTATGTACCATGTGTCGCCACCTGTGGTACCGTAGGTATGAAGAGACCGGTCCCAATGGCCGCGCTCGTTTAAGTGTCTAGCTTTGGTGCTGCGTGGCGCTGGGGATCGCGGGTTCGAGTTCCCCCTTGGGCATGAATGTTTGTGTTCTTGTAAACGTGTATATATGTGCGTGTATGTAAAAACTGGAAAACTAATAGAAACATAAACAGGAAAACGTAGGGAAAAGAGAAAGGAATACAAATTCTGGATGAATTAAACAAATAAGAAAAACATCTGATGTGTTACACTCGCATGACTTTCTCTAGCTGTTCTACAAACTTCATACATAAGATTCTTCCTCTTTCTGCATCTTGCTAATCATGATACTCATTAGCACAATGTTCTTATTATTTAGTTCCGTATAAGTTGGAAGAAAATAAGAGAATACACTAGGCTAAGCCAATAGTCAAATGTTTTAAAAGCTGTCGTTATGCGATTGTCATTACAAATCGATTCTTTTCTTGGCCAAGAGTAGAACAAAAGAAAAACGGACACTCCCGTCTGAGAAAAGTACAAGTACTTCACAACTGAAACTAATAACAATGAATACCTCGAAAACGGTAAGCTCCACGAGAAAAATGTATATGACATAACTTGTGTATTTTAATAAGACCTAAATTTTTGTATAGTACGTTTTTGTCTGTCTCTTACGGTTTACTACTTATGCCAAATTAAGCAAAATTCATCCAGAATAAATAGGTCTTCAGAAGCTATTCCCAGAAAATCCAAGATATGCATTTTATTTGTTAGGTAAATATCTTTAATATATGATATTTTAATCAAAATCCTTAGAGCCATTTTAAGAAAATCAAAATTTTCGAAAAAAGCTCCATGTAAAGGATAGTTTGGGGTGGGAGGATTTTTCTCAAAATCTTCGTTTAGCATCCCAGGAAGATACTAAACTTAAATACCAAGTTTGGTCTTTTAGCTACTTTTCGTTTTTGAGTTATCGTGTTCACGGACACACGGACACACACACACACGCACACACGGAGCTTTTTCTGAAAATGCTTTTTTTGTATACAGAGGGTCCTAAAACATTTATTTCCGGTAAAAGCTCGGTATCGAATTTTTGGGTGGAATACAATACTTCTCTATCCCTATGTACATTGTACATATGGGGCTAGAGAAAGTAAAAAATCTGATGTGTACCATTCACATGACTTTCTCCATATTCCTGCAACAAATAATTCTTAAAAAGCTTATACTTCTATTTACTTTATGCTAATCAGAAAAAATTAGCAGAAATAGTCTTATTACTCGCATCCTTGTAAGTAGAAGCGAAATAAGGGACAACCGTAGGTTAAAGTGGTAGTCAAAAGCTGGTTGCTATGTCAATGAAGTTCCTTTGTTTATATGGATAGGAGTTGACAAGTTCCAGTATGAGAAAAGTATACGTTTTTCATAGCAGAAACCAAAAATAAGGAATGTCACAAAAACGACGAACTCCACGAAAAAAATGTATATAACATAAATTGTATGTTTTAATGTGCTCTACACTTTTTGTGAAGTAAGTTTTTGTCCATCTCTTATGGTTTAGCAGTTATACAAAATTTAGTAAAATTCATCCAGAATAAACTAATCTTCAGAGGCTATTCACAAAAAATTCAAGATATACATTTCATTTGTAAGGTAAATATGTTTAATATCCAAAATGTTAATCAAAATCGTTAGAGCCATTTTTGAGAAAATCAAAATGTTTGAAAAAAGTTCCATGTAAAGGGTAGTTGGGGGTGGGGGGATTTTTCTCAAAATCTTCGTGTCGCATCCCTGGAAGATACTAAACTTAAACACCAAGTTTGGTATTTTACCGACTTTTCGTTTTTGAGTTATCGTGTTCACAGACACACGGACACACACACACACACACACACATACACACACACACACACACACGGACCTTTTTGTGAAAATGCTTTTTTTTGATATTGGAGACCCTAAAACATAAAGTTCCGGTGAAATCTCGGTATCGAATTTTTGGTGGAGTGCAATACTTTCTCTATACACTATGTACATAGTGCGTATGGAGAAAGTAAAAAGGAACGGGTGTTAAACACTAAACTTTCGTAAAATTTAATTACGGTTTAAATCAGAACAAATTAATTACAAAAATATATAGATGCCCCTAAAAATTAAGGTTTTTGAACCATGTTCTAAAATATCAAAAGCAATTGTTAAACCTACAATTCAAATTAACATTTGAATACATAAAAAATGCTCCGGACATGTAGCCAAATATTAACACACAAATATAATTAAATACTAAGGTTAACAACACATTGATTAATGATATTAATGTATAACCGCGAATAAAATAATAATGAAACTACGATAAGCAAAAACCCTAATAAAACGTGTAATTGCAAAAGAAAAAAAAAATCAAAACGTCCTCAAGTTAAATAGGCATTTGTAGTAACTATAATATATGTTATTGCAATAAGCATGAAACGTATTTATATGTACAAAGCGTACAGTTCTAAACAAAAGTAATTAAGTAGCAGTATTTATTAAGTTTACAATAATACAATATTTGCGTCACAAGTCAGAGGGGTCGGATGACTGTACATGCTGTCTAAAAATACTTGAATTTAAAACATTACGTATCTATTTTAATATTTTTACAACATTGGAAATATATACACATACACACGCTCGCACACACACATACACAGGCACGCGCGCTACGACAACAGAACCACAGAACAATAAAAGAAAAGACAATGATATCACACGCACACACACTCATAACTACACCATGTATTCACATATATAAATTACTCATACATCAAATAAGTCTATACAATATTTACATAAATATTTTATCTCACGTACTTCCATTAAGTATGTGCCCACGATTCTAAACAAAAGAACAAAAGGCAATCGCTGAGTTAGTAATAACAGAATTACGGAGACGGATGTATTGTATCGGAAGTTTTCTTTTTTGTATTTCCTGCATAAAATAAAACCTACTCTTCTTAAATTTAACGCTTTTCGATTTTGTCATTATTTAATTATTCAGTTGCTCATTTACGGTAACCATTACAATGATGTCTCTTGGAAAACTGGTTCCTTGTGCTCCTTCAACCATGAAAACAGGTAATAGTCACTAGGGGCAAGGTCGGATGATCATTAAATTGAAGCCCTGCATCACAAATGAGAATCGTGGTAGCATAATAGTCTGCATACAGAGCTCTACTTTGTAATTCGATCTGCCTCGACTTTGCTCTTTAATTGCTTCATGCAATTTTCCAATCAAGTCGACAATGTAGTAATCTGCGTGGTGAAAGAAACCAATTTTGGAGTTATGTCTGCATCCCAGTACATAGACGCCATCATTTCGTAGGATGCAAAACCCAAAGTGATGGGTTGAACAGCAATCGTTATTATGTGTTCTGAAAAACTTTGTTCCTGGTTTCTCTATATCTCTGTAACAAAATATTGTTAAAAAGCTTATTCGTCTATCTACTTCATACCAATTAAGATAAACATTAGCAGAACTTTTTCTTTATTGCTTGTAATTAGAAGGGAAATACAGGATAAACTAGATAAAGCAATAGTCAAACCGTTCAAAAACTTATTCTCATGTAGTTGAAATCCATTTCTTTGCACGACCAGGAGTTTACGAATTCCGTATGAGAAAAGTTTCAACTATTCTAAATCTGAAACCAATAACAGGGAATATCTTGGTAATGGTGAAGACCACGAAAAAATGTATATAACATAATTTGTGTGTTTTAACGAGATCTACGTTTTTGTCAAGAAAGTTTTTATCTATATCTTACGATTTACCAGTTATGCAAAATTCGTCCAGAATAAAGAGGTCATCAGAGGTTATTCCTAGAAAATGTAGTATACATTTTAATTGCCATGTAAAATCTTTATTATACATTATTATAATCAAAAGCGTTTAAGCCATTAAGGCATTTTGCCTAAAATATTCCTGTCACATCCTTGGAAGATACTAAACTACTTATCTACAGATGTACTATGTAGAGAAAGTAAAAAGTTGTAATAAAAATTCTCCCGAAAATTTTTGGCGTTTTACCTGTTACTTTCTGTACTACATATTTGCAGGAAGTAGAGGAAGTGTTATATTCTATCCAAAATGTTGATGGAGTTATTCGTCACGAAATACATGATTTTAGGTCCCCGAATAAAACACACAGAATCAGTTGTGTATGTCTGTGTGTAGATAAGTAAACAGTAAAATTATAAAATGAAGTGTTCTAAAGATGCAACGAAGATTTTCAAGAAGATCCCCCCATTTTAAACAGCCTTAATATGGAAAACTTTTATAAATTGTTCATTTTCTCAAAAATTCCCTATAACGAATTTGATTAAAACAACACCTATTTAATAGGTACCTTTACGTAATAAAATGCATATCATGAATTATTTTCTAGAAATAACTATAAAATCCTCTTTATTCCGAAGTAATTTTACATAAATCGTAAATTCTAAAGGATACTCATACTTCACAAAAAGATTGAGCTGTACAAACACACAATTTATTACAAATATATATATATATATATATATATATATATATATATATATTTGCGTCAGGCCTTCCCAAGAATGAATTATTATTGATTCAAATTTGATAATATTTTATCATTTTAAAAGCTGTTGCTGTTCAATTGTTTCTCGAGATGTCGTGAAAAGAACAGTCGTCGTATAGCGGCCTGGTTTTTAAACATCTGCTTAAAAATTGGCTTTCCTCTACATCCCTCTTGTACCTTTTAGGACATGTGTATAGAAACCAATTCTGTAAAAATGTATCTCGATTAACGCGATGTAGATAATTAAACTTTTAAAACAGTTTATAGAAGCAATATAAAAATAAAGAATGGTGAATAGAAGTCTACGAATGCAAAACATCAGATTTTTCTTCAACATACGTATGTCATAGAGACGAAGCATTATAACCCACTCGAAATATCAAACATGATTTGAAGTCCGTTGGTCCCGCCCCTGAAAATAAATTAGAAGGCCCGTATGTCTGGAAAGCTAAACACAAAAACGAAAAGTTGATAAATACTAAACTAGCACATCTTAGAAGACATGCAAAAGTTTCTTGCAGGAAAAATATAAGGCTGTCGAAGTACACAATTTGTACCAAATACATTTTTTCGTAATATAAGCCGTTTGCGAAACATTCCGTGTTGCAAGTTTCTATTTTAACCAAGCGTTACCTAAAATACACTCTGAAAGTTTGCTATTCTTGTTTCCTCTTATGTTACGTTCACATTACTTTCTCCACACTTTTTTTCAATTATTTCTAAAACCCCTTATTTTGTATCTATTTCACGTTAATCCAGAAAAAAAATTTTATTAAATATTTCCTTATAGATATAAAGGAAACAGAGAATAGGCTTAAGCGATTGTCAAATCTTTTAAGAGCTGGACCCTATGGAATGGCTTTGAAAAATACCGTTATCTTTACATTAACAGGAGCAAAGGAATCTAATAATATGCCATTTGAGGAAATCATAAGAATTTGAAAATTGAATCCAATAACGAGGCATATCTGGGAAATTGTTAACTCCACAAAACAAGTTATCTGATATAAATTGTGTGTTTTAACTTGTTTACTTGATATTTGTGTAGTACTTTTTGTCTGTTTTTTACGGTTCGTCAGTTATGCAAAGTTCATTCTGAATGAAGAATACTTCAGAGCCTATTTCCAGAAAATCCAAGATATTCATTTTATTTGTCATAGAAATGCCCTCAAGGTCGATATAAGCCAGTTTTGAGAAAGTCAATTTTACTTTCTCTACCACGTATCTACATAACAATATTACACAGTAGCTAGAAAAGGTATTGAATTCGATGCCGAGATTTCACCGGAAATGTTTTGAGGTGCCCTGAGTTCGAAAAATGCATTGTTAGAAAAAGGTCCGTGTGTGTGTGTTTGGACAGCTTAGCTCAAAAACGAAAAACACTGTTTGAAATCAAAGTTGGTATAGTATCTTCCATGGATGCGACACAAGATTTTCAACATGTTTTAGTATGTTGTTTTTCTCAAAAATGACTAACGTTGTTCGTTAAAATACCATATGATAGGTAATTACATACATTACAAATGTATATTTTAAATTTTCTGGGAATAGCCCTGAGGACCTCCTTATTCTGGATAAGTTTTGGAGAATATTACATAACGGCTAAACCATAAGTGAGAGACAAAAAACTGAACACACAAAAAAATGTAAATCTCGTTAAAAATACATTATTTATGTCATATACGTTTTTCTTTTAGACTTGATTGTTTTTAACATGTAATTGGTTTCAGTCTTAAACCACCTAACTTTTCTCAAACGGGGCCACGTAAATCGAACCAGCGACCATAGCGACCAGCTTTTGAAAGATTTGACTATCTCTTCATAAAGTGTTCCATGCAAACTGTAGTTCATGAAAATCTTCGTGTAGATGCTGAACGTAAATAACAAGTTTTGATATTAATCCGACTATTCGATTTTGTTTTGTTGTTCACAGTAAAGAGGATCTCAAAACGTGTGTTTACTGTAAAATTTCGCTGTAGAATTTTTGAGTGGGATACAATACTTTACCTACTTATCTACTATAGTGGTAAACAAATAAAAGGTATTGTAAGTAATGAGTTTAGATGACCAACGCTCTCTGTGTGTGAGTCTGGGCGAGTTGTCACATTGAAATATAAGAGTAAATTTAGTCTCAGCTTTGTAACAACTTACTGTATGTTGTGTTTATAAGCTTCAGCCCCACTTCCTTTATTTACTGTGAAAGTTTTCAATTTATTTGTGTTACTTCCTCCGACGTTTAGTATAAAATGCTCTCTCTCTCGAGAAGACATCGCTGTTTAGCAAAATGTTTCATGCTGATTTGTCTGCAATATAGGACAGAATAATTTCGGACAGAATTCGGAACTGATCCAATGAGGATATTATGCCTACTTCCCTCGAAGGGTCACACCGAGAGGGAGGGATGAAATGAGACACCGGGTGGCCGTAACCAGGAGTGATGGCACACAATGAGAGTCTCCCTACAGTTTCGAGATTCAGACGACCCGGCAGATCGGGACCCAGCGGCAGAAAGTCAAATTCCTGGCCCCCCTATCCCAACCAGCCAAAGGGAGAAATATCCACAAATAGCATTCTTTTCTCCTACCACGCTGCACCAAAATACCATAGTCGATACTTGCAACCCTGAAACGGACTGAACTGGGTGAAGAATGATGGAATTATTAATGGAAAGATATGTAGGAGCAGGAAGTTTGGGAGAATGATAGAAACCAGTCCAGCATTTGCCTGAAAACCGGGAAAGTCCCTCCCCCACAAAAAAAAAAAAAAAAAGCATAGGTACGAGTGGATGGTCGTTTGAAATCGAACCCGAAACTTCCCAATTGCGAATCTTACGCTTTACCGTGGCGCCACCTCGCTCGGTATGTCTGTTACATAGTTTTTCCTCTAAGCCGGAGAGGAAGTGTTACGTTCCACGTAAAATTTCGGTAATGAAATATCACCGGGAATAAATCTGATACGCCCGAACAAAAAGAAGAACATTTTAAAAGGTCCGCGAGCCTCAAAAACTATTAAAACAGTCATTTAATGTGAACAGGTACATACAACATAATTCCATCTAAAATTTATCCTTCATTGTCAATATAATTACTGCTTTATAAAACCTGAGATCGATTTTTCCTTGAAAATTGCCAACATTTCCTGATGACCCACTTTTAGGAATGCAAAGATTTGAAATGAATTTCCTCCACCCCAAGGAGCTGTTTACATAAAAATATTTCTTTGTATTTTTCTTCAAAATAAGATTAGGTAATGAATAGTTTTGACTGACATAGTATTATGATATAGATATTAGCATGGCAGTCACAAATTTGCACTGATTTGCCTTGAAGTTTCCTTCATTTTCACTTAACTATCTGGGTTAAGTAAACAATTGGTGTTGGAAAAACATAGTACATATTAAAACATCAATTTCTATTAACATGAAATTTTCGAAGGGTGAAAATATGTATCTTTATTTGCCTGTGGCATTTCATCGAATGTTTTAAGAACTGGGCGTTATATACTTTAATATTCCATAATCTTTCCATGTAGTTTAAGAAACGTGTGAATGTGGACAGGGCTTTAAAATGAATCTCGCAAATGATTTATACTCAAAAATTTATTTGAAATACATTTTGTATTTTAAAGAGATCTCCATGTTTATAGTGCGCTTAGTGAAAACTTAATTCAAAATAATATAAATTTCCAACTCTCTGCTGTTGTTATATTGCCTGTCTCTCCTAGCCTAAAATTGAAACTCATTTTGCAGTGTCACTGCCACAGTTCAGCCGTTGTGCGAGTTTTATCAAAATATCGAATTCTTTGCGTCACTGCGTGTTCTAGGCACGAGTGCGAATTGAAAAATCCACATAATTCTATTTTATGTTTTTTTTCTGAAAAGTTTTCACATCACGCTTCCTCCCCATTTGGCAAGGAAAAGTAACACAATTATTCGGTAAGTATTTCGGCGCTGGTTACAGTAGGAAAACAAATCGCTATCGCAGACCGCATGACCCTCCGATTAGTCACTCCACGTGGCTAACAACCACGAGCAAATACATCGCAATAACAAACGAAGTTGTAGAATAGCCTTAAATAGCTGGTCCATCTTGAGGAAATAAATCGCTTACCACGGAAAACGGTTGCGTGATCCATTGCTACTGATGGGGTAGACTTCGGAAATGATTTTAGGCAAATTAACTTCTAGTTTACTACAAACGAATGACGAGGCATGAAGCAGAAGTCCCATACGCTTCTGAATTTATGCTATAGGTAAATGCGGGCACAGAAGCGTAGTACACACAAGTATAAAAAAATCTGATGTGTCCCATTCACCATGACTTTCTCTATATCTCTGTAAAAAATGATTGTTAATAAGCTTATTTATCATTTATTTCATGCTAATCGAGAAAAAATAGCAGAAATAGTCTTATTTCCTGCTTTATTGTAACTAGAAGCGAAATAAGGGGGTACCAATAGGTTAAAGTGAAAGCCAAAAGCTGGTTGCTATGTGATTGATGTTCCTTTGTTTGTATGGACAGGAGTTGACCAATTCCTGTTTGAGAAAAGTATAAGTTTTTCAAAGCTGAAACCAAGAAAAAAGAATATCTCAAAAACAACCAACTCCAGGAAAAAATGTATATAACATAAATTGTGTGTTATAACGTGCTCTACATTTTTTGTGTGTTATGTTTTTGTCCATCTCTTACGGTTTAGTAGTTATGCAAAATTCATCCATAATAAAGTAGTCTTCAGAGGCTATTCCCAGAAAATTCAAAATATACATTTTATTTGTCAGGTAAATATCTTTAATATGTGATATTTTAATCAAAATCGTTAGAGCCACTTTTTAGAAAATCAAAATTTTCGAAAAAAGTTACATGTAAAGGGTAGTTTGGGGTGGGGGGATTGTTCTCAAAATCTTCGTGTCGCATCCCTGGAAGATACTAAACTTAAATACCAAGTTTGGTATTTTACCGTCTTTTCGTTTTTGAGTTATCGTGTTCACGGACACACGGACACACTGACACATGGACACGGACTTTTTTCTGAAAATACTTTTTTTCGATACAGGGGATGCTAAAACATATATTTCCGGTGAAATCTCGGTATCGAATTTTTTGGTGGAGTGCAATACCTTCTCTATACACTATGTACATAGTACGTATAGAGAAAGTAAAAAACATGAACAAAATAAAAAGTATGTGCTGAGGCACATTAAATATTCTATTTCGTATGTGATTTACATGCGTGGACAACTATTGCAGTGGATTACAATATATTTTCCGAATGTATCAAAAGCAAAATGGTTTCCGTTTGACTACTTATCTTCAGAACAGGCGTATGTACAAGTACTGGTCGCTTGCCTAGAGTGAATGACTGGCAAGGCTTGGGGAGGGGGAGGTCCCAGTAAAACCTGTGTATACGAAACTATTTCCCAACCAAAATGCAACCAAACTGCAACTATAACCAAGGCCTATAAGACTGCATTCCTTCAGTCTGGCATCGAACCTTAAGTGGTTATTGTACCTATGGCACCACAAGAGGTAGGGATGAGGTGATAGGATACACCGGGTGGCGGGAACCATGAGCTAGAACACATCAATCACAGGATCCCTACAGTTTTCAGATTGAAGCACCCTACGGTCGGACAGTCAGAACAGGGACTCAACCCCTTAGGCTCCAACGTCCCCTCCAGGGGTGGTTCTCATCCCGATTATCAGCCGAAGTCACAATGAGCATACTTTACAGTGACACGCCGCACCAAGCACCATCGCTGACACTTCCCACTCTGAAAGTGACCAACAGGATGCATACATAATAATGGAAACAACATGAAGGGACAGGAAATTAAGAGGATGGAAGAAATCTACCCAGAATATGGAAAAGGTCGGCCGCGACCTTAAATACGAGCCAAATACGAAATCGTCTCATGCATTCCACTTGGTGACACTCAAGGATATGCCTGGAATCTCGTTATCGATTTTTGAACCCTTCTTTTATTTTATCGTCTTAGCGACCTACTTTATTAAGTACCTAATAATTAATTTAAAACTACTTAAGATGGTGTAATGAAAATGTGTATGTGTCTTAATTAATTGCGAAGCAAATGTAGTTAATAGCAAAGTCTCGACCTTGATTTAGTTCCCTTTTAAACTGCAGCTAGTGACTGGCATATATTATCATTACAAGTCAATCTTGCGGCAAATAAACATCAGCAACCATTGGCAACTGTTGAAGCAAGGAGATTTGCATTCACCTCTTGTCTGTTATTTGTATTCCTGTCATGAAGTTGCCGACTGCTGTTTGAACACCGGCCAATCTGATTTGGAACGTGTGTCTTAAATCTGTGCTGTAATGATCAGCAGCTGTCAGAAAGTGACATTTCACAACACGTGTTTGCTTGAACTAATTAATTGTTACAATATTTATTATTTTACTGCACAGATGATTTAGGTTGTACCCACAGAAAAATGTATTTTGTTGCAGACACTGAGGATGCTCTAGTAAGGAGCGCCTTTCCTGTTTTACTCTCTGCCTCTCTACACAGTAGATGGTACATAAATAGAGAAGGCAATGCACTCCACCCAAAAATTTGATACAGAAATATCACCAGAAATACATTTTTAAGATTCCTTTATCCAAAAAAAAAGCATTTTTAGACAAACATCAATATGTCTGTGGACACGATAACTAAAAAACAAAACATTGCTGAAACATCAAACTTAGTATTTAAGTTTATCTTCCAAGGATACAACACGAAGATTTTGAGGTAAACCCTCCCACCTCAAACTACACTTTACATGGAAAAAAATTAAAAATCTATGATTTTCTCAAAAAATGGCTCTAACAATTAAATACCGTAAACTAAAAGTATTTACACTACAAATAAAATGTATATTTTGAATTTACTGGAAGTAACCTCTAAAGACCTCTTCATTGTAGATGAATTGTGCTGAATTTTTCATAACTGGTAAATCGTAACAAATAGATGAAAACTTACTTCACAAAAAATGTAGATCTCTTAAAACACGCAGTTTATATCATATACATTCTTTTCGTGGAGCTATTAATTTCCAAAATATTTTTGTTTTTATTTGTTTCAATTTTAAGCTACTTAAACTTTTTCTAAAACGGGAAGTTAACTTTCGTTTCATCTCTTCTGCTTCGCTTCTGGGAATGCAAAAGAGAACCAATTTCAATTGTTTCTCATAGCGATGAGCTTTTAAAAGATTTGATTATTGGTTCTGCCTAGTGTATTCCCGTATTTTCCTTCTACTTACAAGGAAGCAAGGGTGGAGATCATTTCTGCTAATGTTTATCTCGATTGGCATGATGTAGATAAAAAAGAATAGTCTTTTGTACGAAAATCATGTGAATGTAACACATAAGGTTTTTACTTTCTCCACCTAGTAGATAGTATATAGGTAGAGAAGATAACCTATTCCACTCCACCCAAAAACTCGATACAGGGATTCCACCGGAAATCACATTTTAGGGCTCCTTGTATCGCAAAAAAAAAAAAAAAAAAAAAAGTCTATGTATAGCTGTGAACACGATAAATCAAAAGCGAAAAGTCACTAGAAATACCAAACTTGGTATTTAAATTTAGTATCTTTCAAAGATGTGACACGAAGACCTAGTCTACCCTTTGCATGGAATAACATTTCGAAAAAGTTTTATTTTCTCCAAAGTAATTCAAAAGATTTTGAGTAAAATAGCATATATTCAATATATTTATAGGAAAAATAGAATATATATTTTGAATTTTCTGGAAAAAGCGCCTGTGTGACTTTTGCATAACTGGCAAAATAGACAAGAATTTGCTACACAAAACTGTAGATCTCGATAAAACACGCAATATATACATTCTTTCATGGAGTTGTCCATTTACAAGGTATTCCTTGTTATTAGGTTTAGTTTTAAAATAGTTTCTCAACGGGATTTGCCAACTCCTAGCCATGCACACAAACGGATTTCGATTACTTAGCAAACAGTATTTAAAATATTTAGCTGTCACTTTAACCTTGTCTATTCTCTTATTTCCCTTCTAATTACAAGAAAGCAGAAAATAAGACCATTTCTGCTAATTTTTATCTCTATTAGCATAGGGCAGATAGAAAAATAAACTTTATAACAATAATTTGTTACAGATGTAGAGAAAGTATACCGCTTTACTTTAATATTTTCTTATTATACCTACAACGAAATACATATGTAAATATTAAATGAGTGTTTTCTCTATTAACAAGATAGAAGATGGAAGAATACGTATCAGAAGTGGAATATTGGAATTCAACATATTTTTGTATGTGTTGTGTAGATTGTTCTTTAATGGTCTTAAGAAATCTGACACAAGTGCATTATTCGCTACATCCAAAGAATAATTATGGTGAGAGGTCCGCTAACTGATTTTTTACCCGGGAGCCTCGGGCTCGATTCCCAGCTAGAGCGGGGAATTTTTCTTTAACCTGAATTATCCCCCCCCCCACAGAGTCTGGCAGTAGGAATGTGAGAGTGAATGTGTGTGTGTTATAGATATATAATTTTTAATAGCATATTCTAATATCTTATTTAAAATTATATTAATGTGCGTAATTTTTCTTGGCTCTGATTTAAACTCAGTTATATTTTATTTGAAATTAATTTTATTGCTCTTTTATATGTTTGGGTACGAGGTACATTGCCCCTACTCCATAGTGAATATCAAGGACTCGAGCTATTAGCAACGAAGATGGCGATGCTCTTTTTTCATGGTGTTGCGACATTATCCTCAATTAAATGTAACAGCTGATCGTTTTGTGATCATAAGTTATTAAGTCTCCTCTAATTGGTGAATTACAAATTGTAATAAAGGTGTACGTGTGAACTTGTCGACATCGACATGAAACCTATTTATGGACAAGCAAGAGTTTGCATATCATCATGGCGCCAATTAATGATCATAAGTACGTGCATGTATATTTCTTGTTTATTACTTTCTCTATACGAAATATATACTTGGTATATAGAGAAGGTATTGTATTGTACCCAAAATTTCGATACCGAGATTTCACCGGAAATACATGTTTTGAGACTCCCTGAATCCAAAAACGCATTTTTAGAAAAATGTTCGTGTGTGTGTCTGTCGGTCTGTCTGTGTATGTGCGTGTATGTGAGTCTGTGGGCAGCATAGCTCAAAAACGAAAAGACCGTTAAATACCAAACTTGGTATTTAAGTTCAATATCTTCCAAGGATGCAACACGAAGAGTTTCAAGAAAATCCCCCCACCCCAAGCTACCCTTTACATGGAAAAAAGTTCGAACATTTTGATTTTCTTAAAAATGGCTCTAACGATTTTGATTAAAGCATCGTATATTAAAGATATTTACCTGACAAATAAAATTTATATCTTGAATTTTCTGGGAATAGCCTCTGAAGACTGCTTTATTCTGGATGAATTTTACGGAATTGTGCATAACTGCTAAACCATAATAGATGGACAAAAACTTACTGTACAGAAAATGTAGCTCTCGATAAAACACACAATTTATGTCATATACATTTTTTTCGTGGAGTTGATGACTTTTAAGATACTCTTAGTTTTTCGTTCTGCTTTGAAAAACAGTTTTCTCATACAGGAATTTGTTAACTCCTGTCCATACAAACAAAGGAACTTCAGTTACATAGCAACCAGCTTTTGGCTATCATTTTAACCTATGGTAATCCTTCATTTCGCCTTTACTTACAAGGAAGCAAATAATAAGACTATTTCTGCTAATATTTCCCGATTAGCATGAAGTAAATAGAAGCATAAGCTTTTTAACTACAATTTGTTGCAGATATGTAGAGAAAGTCATGTGAGTGGAACACATCAGATTTTGTTTTATATTAAACTCGCTTTAACTGCGTGGTCAATCGCGACGTATCTGTGAAAAACTCTTATGAGTTTTCATTCATATGACTTTATCTACACCTCTGTAACAAATTATTGTTAACCCTTTCCAGCCCAATGATGCCATATGGCATCATTATCTATATTTTTTGTTTCAGTTGGTTAAAGTTCAATAATTTTCTGCCTTTATTGTGTGTATTTCAGTATTTTCTTGGAATGTATTGATATTAACATGGATAAAATAAACAAAAGCGAACAGAAAATACATTTTTCTAAGAAATACAGAACTTAATTTGGCTACAATGTTACCGAAATCCAATAAACACTTAGATATATCAATCAGCATTTATTTTACCTGGGCCTATCCCTTCCTTTATCACTATAGAATTATAGCGAGAATACCAAATTAGGTTAATCTGTGACATTAAATCTTGATCAGTGATATTCAATGTTTTAGAAGTTTAGACAATTGAGCTATCAATAAGACATCAAGTAAGACCAACTTTTTAAGGCAAATGTGCATCCTATAGGGCTAGTTTTCAGAAGCAATTTCAATCGAAAATAAATCGGGCTGGAAAGGGTTAATAAGCTGATTCTTCTATCAACTTCATGTTAATCAAGATAAACATTAGCAGAAACGGTCCAATTACTTAGTTCTTTTTGAGTAGAAGGGAAATGAGGAAATATACTAGACTAAATCGACAGCCACATGTTTTAAAATATGGTTTCTGTGGGATTGAAATCCGTTTCTTTGCGCGGCTAGGGGTTGATAAGTTCTTGTATGAGAAAATTATTTTAAAACTGAAACCAATAACAAGGAATGTATCGAAAACGGTCAACCCCAGGAAAAAAATGGTTATGAACTAAAGTGTGTGTTTTAGGGAGATCTACATTTTTGTGAAGTTTACCAGTTATGTAAAATTGAAAATAAGTCATCTAGAATAAAGAGTTCTTTAGAGGCTATTCTCAGAAAATTCAAGATATACATTTTATTTTTCATATACATATCTCATATATAGAGATTTTAATCAAAATCGTTAGAGCCACTTTTGGAAAAATCAAATTTTGGAAATTTTTCCACGTAAATGGTGGTTAGGTATGAGGGGATTTTCTTGAAAATCTTCGTGTCGCATCCTTTGGAGATACAGAACTTAAATATCAAGTTTGGTGTTTAACGAACTTTTCATATTTGAACTATGCTGCCGCCCTCCCCCACTCTTATAAACACGCGCAAGGACATTTTTCTAAAAATCTGTTTTGGTTTCAGGGATCCTAAAACATGTATTTCCGATGAAATCTGGGTATTGAATTTTTGCAATACAATATCTTCTGTATATATACACTATGTACATAGTACGTGTAGAGAAAGTAATAAAAAGCTTCGTTGGTCGGTGTGTGGTGGGTTAACCTTAAAGGTCTCATCCCATTAACATATGAATTCGCTTCTCGGAAAGCAGATTGCATTAGTGTGCTGTCTAGTTTAGCTGCTTTCACCATCTATGGATAGATGGCGGCAGATAATTCCTTCAAAATATCATCCTGCGACGAACTTCTTTGCCTCGTATCAAACATTACAATGTTATCAAGTCTAGGTGCTTTCACCATCTGTATTCAGATGGCGGCAGTCAGCCTTATAGATTTCATTCCATGCATACCACTTTGTCTCGCGCCAAGTAGAATGCAGTATAGATGCTTTCACAATCAGTGGATAGATGGTTAGCCTTCTATAGTATACCAAATTGTCTCGAGCCAAGCAGATGGAATTAGGATGTCTTCCAGTTAAGCTGCTTTCACTATCTGAGAATAACGTGATCCCTTAAACTATCTGCTTTCATTTTTGCTTTGTCTAGCACATATAGAAAAAATGTATCTAAAGAAGTAGCTAGAAATTGAATGGCAATATTGCACCGGAAATATGTTTTCAGGTCTTCTGAGTCCAAAAAAAAACAAAAAAAGAAAAAACACACTTTTTAAAGAAAAAGGCGCGCGCGCGCGTGTGTGTGGACAGCATAGCTCAAAAACCAACAGATCATTAAAAACCAAACTTGGTATTTAAGTTCAGTATCTTCCAAGGATGCGACACGAAGGTTATCGAGAAAATTCCGAGACCCCCAACTACCTCTTACATGGAACATTTTTTTCAAAAATTTTTATTTTCTCAAAAATGGCTCTAACGATTTTGGTTAAAATAGCATATTTAAAGATACTTGGAAATAAAATGTATATTTTGAATTTTCTGGAAATAGCCTTTGAAGAGCTGTTTATTCTGGTTGAGTTTTGCAGAACTTTGCATAACGGTTAAACCGTAAGAGATAGACAAAAACCTACCACAGAAAAAATGTAGATCTCGTTAAAACATATAATTTAAGTCATATTCGTTTTTCATGTAGAGCTGACCGTTTTCGAAATATTTATTATTATTGGCTTTAATTTCAAACTAATTAACTTTTCTAATGCAAAGCGAACCGAACCTCAAGTGTTTTACTTAGCGACCAGCTTTTAAAAGATTTGACTATCGCTTTAGCCTAATGTATTCCCTCATTTCCCTTCTACTTTTAAGGAAGCAAGTAATAAGATCAATTCTGTTCATCTTTATTTAGATTAGCATAAAGAAGATAAAAGAATAATTTTTTCTAAGAAAAATATGTTTGTGGAATAGCTAGAGAAAGTTATGTGAAAGGAACACACGAGATTTTTAACTGGTAAATTAAAAATGTTATGAGTTTGTTGCTGTAAAACATGTAAGGTGGCGATGAAACCTTGAGAGATTTACACGACCATAAAAACTATATATATATATTTATTGATGGTGGCACCGTAAAGTGTGCAACTCGCATTCGGGAAGTCTCGGGTTCGATTCCAATGACCGGCCTTTCTGATCAATGGGTTTTTTCTGGAGTGGTGAATTCTGGGAAGCTTCCTCCGAATTTTCCTGTCCTTCATTATGCCGGGATTGCAGGACAGGCGTCAGTGTTCGTTGGGTTGTGATTGGATGATTGCTTCCGCACTGTAGAGGTTTATTCCCGGCGTCGTCGCGGAACCGCCCGATCGGAACTCGCCTTCAGGCTCTTTGGGGCCAGGGCCCCTCGGTGAAACCCCGGTGGCTCGGAGCTTGTGGGTTGGATCCTGGCGCTGTTAATGCATTTGTTCTGGAACCGTTAGGAGTCCCTTCCATGTTTATGAATCACCTCTCTCTCTCCCTCATACTCTAGGAAAGACAGAATAACACTAGTTAAAGAAAATGTCACACTCTTCAACCAAGAATTGAACCTGAAGGTTTTGAAGATTTATTATATTGCAGACCACAGTGCTAACCACTACACCAGGTCTGTTAGTGAAATCCTTTACATGTGAAAATACCTGCTTGTCAAGAAAAAATATTCCATTAACACCAATTTCACTCTGATTTTCTTGGTATTGCAGTATATATTCACCGCAGTGTGTAACTCCCACTGCACGCGCTTCGTTTGCATAACTTAACATGCATGAAATTCGGTTGCATACCAAACTTCGTGTTCCAGGTCTTATAAAGATGCGAGAAGAGGATTTTCAAGAAAATCCCCCACATCAAACTACCCTTTACATGGAGAGTTGTTCCATAGTTTTGATTTTCTGAAGTATATATAAAATATATTAAATATCATATGTTTAATATATTTTCATGACAAATGAAATATAAATTTTTAATTTTCTAGGAACAGCCTCTATAGAAATCTATTGTATAATGCATAACTAGTAAACCGTAAAAGATAGACAAAATCTTACTACACAATAAATGTTGATCTCGTTAAAGAACACTTATGTAAAATAATAGTTGTTTTAACGTAGAATTAACAATTTCTATGATATATCTTGTTATTGACTTAAATTTTCAAATACTATTTTTTTCTCAAATGAGAATTACTTATTCGTTTTTTCTCGCCATGCAAAGAGCATGGCATTTCAAAGCTATCACTTATATAGCGACACCCTCTTAAAAGTCTGACTCTAACTGTAGGATACTGTGTTCCTTTGCCTAAAATTAAATTTAAATGTGTAGCGAAATTTCACGTAGGTTATCAACAAATTGGTAAATCCCGCCTCGGCAGTGTGGGTGGTAGCGTGTCTGCCTCACATTCAAGAGGTCGCAAGTTCCAATTTCCTTTAGGGTGAGATATCCGGATAAGGGTTTTAAGGGTTTTGGGGGGAGCTTACCCTACTTTGAGAAGACGAATATAACTTCAATTTCCATGGACACAAAGATCACTTAAACATAATTTCACCGATTTCATTCATCGTTCGATATGATAAACTAGATTAAAGGACGTTAAGCAATAAAAATAAACAGAAAATAAAAACTCTGGTGTGTTCCATTCACATGACTTTCTCTATATCACTACAACAAATTATTCTACTTCATCTAATGTAGCAAAACTTAGCAGAAATAGTTTTATTACTTTGTTCCTTGTTAGTAGAAGCGAAATAAGGGGGTACCATAGGTTAAAGTGATAGTCAAAAGCAGGTTGCTCTGCGACAGAAGTTCCATTGTTTGTATGGACAGAGTTCACAAAGTCCTGTATGAGAAAAGTACAAGTCTTTATAGCTGAAAAAAAAACAAGGAATATCTCAAAAACAATCAACTCCACGAAAAAAAAAGTATATAACATAAATTGTGTGTTTTAAGGTGCTCTACATTTGTTGTGTGGTAAGTTTTTGTCCATCTATTACGGTTTAGCAGTTATGCAAAATTCCGTAAAATTCACAGAGAATAAAGTAGTCTTCAGAGGCTATTCCCAGAAAATTCAAAATATACATTTTATTTGTCAGGTAAATATCTTTAATATACGATATTTTAATCAAAATCGTTAACCATTTTTTAGAAAATCAAAATTTTCGAAAAAAGTTCCATGTAAAGGGTAGTTTTGGGTGGGGGGATTTTTCTCAAAATCTTCGTGTCGCATCCATAGAAGATACTAAACTTAAATACCAAGTTTGGTATTTTACCGACTTTTCGTTTTTGAGTTATCGTGTTCACAGACACACAGACCTTTTTCTGAAAATACTTTTTTTTGGATACAGGGGACTCTAAAACATATATTTCCGGTGAAATCTCGGTATCGAATTTTTTGGTGGAATGCAATACGTTCTCTATACACTATGTACATAGCACGTATAGAGAAAGTAAAAAATGAGCAAATAGGTAGAAGACAGTTTTGCAACAATAGTTTGTACAACAATTTAGAAAGAAATGTAAATGCGACACCTCGGATTTTTACTTTTCTCTACTTTTCACTTTTCTCACTATGTACTTAGTATATAGAGAAGGTAGTTTATTCCGTCCATAATTTTTATGTCGAGATTTCGCCAGATATAGATGTTTTGAGGTCCTTGAGTAAAAAACACATTTTTAAAAAAAGCGTGTGTGTGTCTGAGTGGACAGCAAAAACTAAGAGACTGTGAAGTACCAAACATGGTATTGAAGTTTCTCAAAGGATACAAAACTAAGATTTCCAAGAAAATTCTCCGACACCAAACTGCCCTTTATATAGAAATATTTTTAAAAAATTTGTTTTTCTCTTAGATGGCTAATGATTTTGAGTAAAATGCCGTATATTAAAGATATTTACATCACAAATAAAATGTTTATCCTTAATTTTCTGGAAATAGCTTCTGAGAACCTGTTCATTTTGCTGAACTTTGCATAACTTGTAAACCGTAAGAAATATGCAAACATTTACTGCACAAAAATGTAGATCTCATTAAAATATTTTGTTGTAGAGTTGTCCGTTTCAGAGATATTCCTTGATATTGGTTTCAATTTTAAATTAAACTTTTCTCAAGCGGAAAATTTCATTTCGTTTCTCTTTTGTTTACTGCTGGCAAAGTAAAGCGAAACGAATTTCAATTGTTCACATAGTGACCAACTTTTAAAGGATTTGACTACTGCTTTAACTTAGTGATTCTTTTATTTCCCTTCCTTATTTCTGTCAATGTCTTCTTCGATTACCACAATTTAGATAAAAAAATAGCCATTTGTAACAATAGATTATACAGAAAGCCATGTGAAAGCAACACTTGAGATTTTCGAATAAAGGGGTGAATTAGTCATCACAAGAAGCTGCTACGACAATGTGAAGATGGTGCAGCTGTTTATGTTCCACGTCGTGACCACACGCACTTAAATGACCATGATGGCACTATGACGCTGATGGGGGTCAAGACTAACCGGATTATCCTACATATGCTTTACAGTTAGGTGGCCCTATGACGCAGCCTTGCGCGTAGGATCTGAGGCAACTCTTTTGTAAATTGAGGACGAGATAATGCTCTCTATGGAGGAGAAAATGTCATCGATTGTCACCCTAGAAAAGGAACAAGGATGCAAGGCTATCTACGCTGGCTCCAGAAAGCGTGTGCTCTTTAAGGACTTTTATGACTGACAGTTTGAAATTCCAAACTAATGATGCTAGCGTCTTGAGATTTACACCATAGTTCTAATATAATGCAAATAAGTTACAGTGGAAATATCATTAAATTTGCTCTAGTGGTTTGGAAGTTATGGTTAAATTTGTTTATGCTTTTGTCACGTCACTAAAAAGTCCATTGCAACAAAAAAAATTAAATATTGGTCTAATATTTTAACCCTACGTTGACAATACATCTAATAATGTTAGCGTCTTGCAATTTATACCACAGGTCTAATATTATGCAAATAAGTTACAGGTGTAAATTTAATTAATTTTGCTCTAATAGTTTGGAAGTTATTAAATTTATTTATATTTTTGTCACGTTACTAAAATTGTGCCTTGAGACAAAATAAAAAGAGAAATTTTTGGTCCAATATTTTAACCCTAAGTTCA
The DNA here is from genome assembly GCA_030762935.1 of Hymenopus coronatus. Lineage (NCBI taxonomy): Eukaryota > Metazoa > Arthropoda > Insecta > Mantodea > Hymenopodidae > Hymenopus > Hymenopus coronatus. Next base: position 95,070,402 of record CM060895.1, on the reverse strand, counting down.
CAAATTATCTACTTTTTTAAAATTACCCCAGGTTTCCCTGTATCTCCTTTGGTTTAGGCTCCAAAATGATTTATTTTCTCTAAACCCAAAAATTTGATACCGAAATTTCACCGGAAATATACGTTTTTGGGACACCTGTACCCAAAAAGTATATGTATGTCTGTGATTACGATAGCTCAAAAACGAAAAGTCGGTAAAATACCAAACTTGATGTTTAAGTTTATTAGCTTCTAGGGATGCGACACGAAGATTTTGAAAAAAAGTCCCTAGTCCAAACTGCCCTTTACATGGGAAAGAAATCGAAAATGTTTGTTTTTCTCAAAAATGGCTCCAACGAATTTGATTAAAATACCGTATATTAAAGATATTTACATGGCAAATAAAATGTATATCTTCAATTTTCTGGGAAAAGCCTCTAAAGACCTGTTTATTCCGGATGAATTTTACTGAATTTTACGTAATTGGTAAAGCGTAAGAGATTGACAAAAACTTATTTCACACAACTTGTAGATCTCATTAAAATACACAATTTATGTCATATACGTTTTTTTCGTGGAGTTGACCATTTTTGTGGATTCCGTGTTATTTGTTTCAGATTTAAAATATTTAAATTTCTCGATTAACATAAAGTAAATAAAAGAATAAGCTTCTTAACAAGATTTATTCCAGAGATCTAAAGAAAGTCATGGGAATTGAACACATCAGATTTTTAAAGTTATGAATGGGTTTTTTGTGAAATATAATTATTGTGTTTGAAAATTGAAAACATAAACTTAAATACATCTGACAGTAAAACCTATGGCAGTTCTTATTCATAGTACTTCTATGAACATGTGTAGATTGGTAGATTAAAACCTCAACTTTCCTTTTCCTCTCTTCTGCTGCTTCCTTTTCGCCCTTTTCTTCTTGCATTGCTGAGTTTCTTCTACACAACTTTGTTTTATACATTGCATTATGCGAATAAGATCTCGTCGAACTGAAGTTTTTCTTGCCGATTCCAGTACAGTTTCAGCTTTGCTGCTGTGACGTAAGGCATCTAAGAATTGTGCCTGGTGGCCATTATTCCTTTGTTGTATTCAGGAATATTTAAATTATTTTATGGTTATAAAATTAAAACATCTGATATTTTCCATTCACATGACTTTCTCTACATCTCCGTAAGAGATTATTGTTAAAAAGCTTATTCTTCTATCTACATCATAATAATCGAGATAAACACTAGCAGAAATTGTTCTTATTAGAGCTGGTTTCTTGTAAGTAGAAGAGAAAAAATCTAATGTTTTACATTAACATGATGTCCTGTATCTGTTCGGTAAACACACCTTTTATTCAAAACATTAATCTGTTATCCATATCATGCTAATCAAGATAAACATAAGCAGAATTAGTCATATTACTAGCTTCCTTGTAAATAGAAGGGAAATAAGAAAATGCACAGGCTAAAGTGATAGTCTTCACCTTTAAAAGCCGGTCGCTATGTGAAACAATTGAAATTCCAATCTCTTTGCTTGCCAGGAGTAAACAAATGAGAAGATACACTGTCTCCGTAGTCGAGTGGTCAGCGACGTGACTTCTCACTAGGAGGTACCGAGTTCGATTCCCGGCTGGGGCGGGGAATGTTTTTTAACCAGAATTATTACCTATCCCCCTTCACAGTCTGGAAGTATGTATGTGAGTGTGAATATGTGTGTGGTGTGTGTTTGAAGAAAATAAAACGCTTTAAATCCAACGTAAAGACCTACAGACGAGATGACCTTACATGGGGGGGGGCTATATAAATTAAACAATAAAAAGCGAGAAGAAAGATGTCTTCCCGTTTGAGAAATGTTTAAGTGACTTAAAATTGAAATCAATAAACCGGAATATCTCGAAAACGGTTAACTCTAAAAAAAAATGTTTGTTCCATAATGAATAAGTCTTCAGGGGCTATTTCCAGAAAATTCAAGATATACATTTCGTTTGTCATAAAAATATCTTAACAATAAGGTATTTTAATCAAAATCGTTAGCCATTTTTCAGAAAACCAAAATTTTCAAATAATTTCCATGTAAAGGGTAGTATGGGATAGGGGGGGGGGTTCTTGAAAATGTTCGTGGAAGATACTCAACTTAAGTATTTAGTTTGATATTTAACCGAATTTTCGTTTTGGGGCAATTTTGCCCACAGACAGACAAATAGACACAGGCAGACAGAAAAACAGATACACACGGACCTTTTGCTAAAAATCTGACGTGTTACACTCACATGACTTTCTCTAACTTCTCTATATATAAACTACTTACAAAAGATTATTCTTCTTTCTACACCATGCCAATCGAGATAAACATTAATTCCTTATAAGAAGAAGCAAACTAATGGACGTGATAGTCAAACGTTTTAAAAGCTGTCAGCTTCTTTGCTTGGTCAGGAGCAGAACAAAAGAAAAACGAACACTTCCTGTCTGAGAAAAGTATGAGTACTCTACAATTGAAACCAATAACAAGGAATCTCTCGGAAACGGTTATTACCGTGCTACTCAAGAGGTTAAATTGGGTTAATACAAACCTCTCAGATAACGCACCGATTTTTCTGGGAAGTCGCCGACGTTTTGCAGTGCACCAATGAGTGCGTCACTTCAGCCATAGAAATCACAAGCGACGGAAATAGCACGTGTGGAATGAAACACAACGTCTTATCGCAACCTTTGAAGTCGACATGTTGGTATTTTGAGCTTACCGCAACCTTCGAACCCGACTTATGAACCTTTTGAGTGTGGCCGCGCCGTAGTCAGACCATTCGCCTCTCACCTAGACGGCCCGGGTTCGATCCCAAGTATTCCGGTTTCCACCGGAGCTCCATGTGCATGTATGAACAGTGTCATCGCCCGCGGTGCCAGAGCAGTAAAAGCGGATGCGACACGAAGATTTTCAAGAAAATCCCCCTACTACAAACTACCCTTTACATGGAAAAATTTGCCGATCCCGGTGGCCGCGCTCGCTAAAGTGTCTCGCTTTGGGTTCGAGTCCCACCTTGGGCATGGGTGTTTCTGTGTTTGTAAATGTATCTATGTTTGTGTATGTATATGTAAAAGGAAAACAAGAATAATAAGGTCTACTAAGGAAATATAGGAAACTGGAAAAAAAAGGAATACAGGGCCGGAGTCCTGACAAGCCTCCGGAACTGTATTTTTAAAAACAAAATTAAAAAAAAAAAAGTACAATTCCACAAGAAAAGCGTAACGGGTGTGTGTGTGTGTGTGTGTTTTGACGAGATCTACATTTTTTGTGCAGTAAGTTTTTTTTTTTTTCTAACTCTTACGGTTTAGCAGTTAAGTAAATTTCGGCAAAATTCATCCGGAATAAAGAGATCTTCAGAGGCTATTCACAGTAAATTCAAGATGAGAATTTTATTTGGGATGTAAATATCTTTAATATACGGGATTTTAATCAAAATCATTAGCCATGTTTTAGAAATTCAAAACTTTCGAAAATGGTTCCATGTAAAGGGTAATTTGTAGTGGGGGGATTTTTCTCAAAATCTTCGTGTCGCATGCTTGGAAGATTCTAAACCCTTAGTTCATGAGTTATTGTGTTCACGGTCACTAGTTCACACACACGGACCTTTTTCTAAAAATGCTTTTTTTTTTATGCAGGGGACCCTAAAACTTTTCCGGTGAAATCTGTATTCAATTTTTGGGTGCATTACAATACCTTCTCTATACGCTATGTACATAATACGTGTAGAGAAAGTACAAATTTAATGTGGGTAAATAGAATCGTCAAAAATATTTTGCAAAATCCAATTACAGAAATTGACTCGTTTTTTGTTGTCACGAGTTGTAATTCAACTACAGTCACTATGTAGGGTTTGTTTTCAAAATTTAGCTGGTTAAGAACAGGGATTTTTTAAACACCCACCTGCTAAGCAACACCGCTTAGACACTTCTTAAAAGAGCGTCCCAGTGATACACCAATTTTTTCCTACTTTAGAATATGTTTTCGCCTCTCGGTTTTTTCGCAACTGCCTTGTGTAGGCTAAAGTTGGAAGGGTCTGAATAATTCAATATCATAGCCGAAATTTTTACCACAGGTCTTCACCTTATTATGCCGCTGCTCTAATCAGCAAATGGCAATATGACAGTACTACAATAAATTCAACAATTTATTTTAACTGACACGTGCTATACACATAGAGAAGGTATTGTATTCCACCCAAAAACTCCATACTGAGAGCTTTCACCGGAAATAGACGTTTTAGGGTCCTCCGTACCCAAAAAAAAAGCATTTTTAGAAAAAGGTGTGTGTGTGTGTGTGTGTGTGTCAGTGTGTCCGTGGGTCTGTAAACAGGATAACTCAAAAACCAAAAGTCGGTAAAATTCCAAACTAGATATATAATATCAGTATTCTCCAAGGATGCGACACGAAGGTTTTGAGAAAAACCCCTCCACTCCAAACTATCCTTTTCATGCAAAACTTTTTGAACATTTTTGAGAATTTTTATAATATTTTATACTGCATATCTTAATTTATTGGGAATAGCCTCTGAAGATCTCTTTATTCTGGATGAATTTTGCTGGATTCTGCTAACTAGTGAACCATAAAAAACAGATTCAATATTACTGCAAAAAAAATACGTTGATTTCGTTGAAACACACAATTTATGTCATAAATTTTTTCGTGCATCTCACTATTTTTAGATATTTCTTGTTATTGGTTTCAGTTTTAAAATACTTAAACTTTTCACGGAGCCTATGCATTTCGCTTTGGAAAGAAGAACCGATTTTCAGAAAGTGCGTTTTGATCCAGTTCATTTACGTACACCTAACCTAACGTAGCTAAACTCGCTGAAATCTCGAAACCTGTCGTTCAACTGTCACGTAACCATATTGTTTTCGTAACCAATAGGAAAGGCTCAGGAAAGAGCCTTAGTCTAAAACTGAATTATAATCTGCAATCTCATTGAAACGCAGTACTACTACTACTTCTTCATTTATTGGAATTACGGACTCGCCATACGATGTCTAAACAGTGTCCTTGCAAATAGACGAGAGCACTCAACCTGCTCCGCACAAAGAGTGAAGCGATAGCCAGAACTATCAGCGATAGCACAGAACAGGGATGACACAACAATTACATCCATGTTATTTATTAGTAACCATCATTTTGTGTGCATAAAATATACAGCATATGCCTTTATATTGCAAAATCTGTATAATAAACTTCATAGTTATTTTCTCCAGTGTGTATATAGACAGAAGGTTGAAATTGTCAACTCCCGGCAATGCAAAGAAACTGATTTTATCCACATGACAACCAGCTTTTAAAAGATTTGACTAATGCTTTAACCTAGTGCATTCCCTTATTTACCTTATACTTAGAACAAAGCATTTAAGATAATGTTTATCTCGATTATCACGAAGTAGGTAGAAGAATAAGCTTTTTAACATTAATTTGTTACATAGATCTAGAGAAAGTCATGTGAATGGAACACATCAGATTTTTTTTTCGTAAATCACAGGGATATAACATTGAAATTTAATGTTTTTATAGCTTTCCGTCGATATGAATAGCATGTTTAAAGTACTTATAATATCTGTAGTGTAAATCATGATGTGTTACATTCATAACACTCCCTCTAATTTTTTCTGATTTTTCTATCTATTTCATTTTAATCGAGATAAACCTTTGCAGATATATGTAGCTACACTACATATTTCTTTATACGTAAATGTAATGGGGTTAGCGATATATTTAATAACTGGACCTTGTGTTCTTTCCATGCAATTGCGAAAAACAACTGAATTTTCAAAAGAATGACAAGGATTTGAACAGTTCAAGCTATTAATTGCACATATCTCGGAAATGACTTATACAACAAAAGAGTTATTTGAAACAAATTGTGTGCTTTGAAGAGCTCTACGTTTTCTGTGTAGTGCATTTTCGTCTACCGCTTAACGTTTACTAGTTTTACAAAAGGACTTAAAAGGTTATTCCCAGGTGGAGGACTCGCAACCCTGGGGTGAGATACCTGTTGAGCAGACGGACTCTGGATTAAACTGGAGGGGGGGAAAATAAGTAAATTTGTTTCATGTAAAGGATAGATGTGGTGGGGCAATGTCAAAAATCTTCATGTCGCATATTTGGACGACACTAAATTTAAATACTAAATTTGGTATCTATCCGACTTTTCAGTTTTGAGTTATGCTGTTCACAGATTCTGACATACGCACACATGAACCTTTTTACTTTCCCTAGCACGTATATACATACAGTATACATAGCAGCTAGGAAGGTATTGTATTCCACCCAAAAATTCGATGTCTAGATTTCATCGTAAATATATATATTTTGATGTCCCCTATGTCCGAAAAAAGCATTTTTAGAAAAAGGTCCATGTATATGTGTGTGTGGACATCATAGCTCAAAAACGAAAATACCTTAAATACCAATTTTAGTATTTAAGTTTAGTATCTTCCAAGGATGCGACAAGATGATGTTCAAGAAAATTCCTCCATCACAAAATACCCTTCACATAGAATTTTTTTTTGAAAATGTTTTTCTCAAAAATGCTCTAACGCTTCACAAATAAAATGCACCTTTTGAATTTTCTGAGAATAGTCTCTAAAGACCTCTTTATTTTGGATGACTTTTGCAGAATTTTGCATAACAGATAAAGTGTAAGAGATAGACAAAATTTACTGCACAAAAAATGTAGGTTTTGTTAAAAAACCTAATTTATCTTATATAGTTTTCTTGTAGAGTTGACCATTTTAGAGTTATTCAATTTTAAACTATTTAATTTTTATAAACCGGTACCATGCAAAGCGAACCGAATCTCAATTGTTTCACATAGGGACCAGCTTTTAAAAGATTTGACTATTGCTTTAGCACAATATATTCCCTCTATTTCTCTTCTACTTACAAGGAAGCAAGTAGTAGACCAATTCTGGCAATGTTTATCTCCATTAGCATGGCAGTAGATAAATGAATAATCTTTTATAGTAGTCTGTATATGGAACACTAGAGAAGTTATGTGAATGGAACACGTCAGATTTTTGTTTAATTATTTTATTCAAGTGTCCCAAAACATGTGTTTCCCCTGAAATCTCGCCATCACATTTAGAATACTTCTCCTACCTATTATGCGCAGTAGAAAAAGTAAAAATTTGTCTTGCGATTGTCAAAGTGTTGCAGGTTATACATGTAAACATATATATACTTCTGAAAGCTAAAGATACAATTTATTTAACAGTGAGGTTTGAGGTAGTTTTTGAAAAAGTATGCAGCATTTGCACAATATTCCGATCAAAAAGATTAACCAGTGTATCTGCATAAGGGATTAATATACATTATACCGGCGCTGACATTTCATGAGTAAAGAAAGATGCATATATATGCACATCTTTATCAATAGAGTTGTGAATTTCCGTAGTAAAGGGAGCTATTCCGTTTCGTTTCAATAGATGCATCAGCACCCTTAATTTTATTTGTTGTAACTTTTTAATAACTATAGTTTACTGTTGTTGCTTACATCTTTGCTACACGCAAAACACGACGCAAAAGTAAAGAAACGTTAATAATCAGGCGAGGTTTGCAGTGTTGGGTTGACACGCACAGCGAAGGGTGGAAGTTATCTCCCCATGTGCCAGCAGAGATATTGCAAATTCTAGTTCAGTTTTAGATTTGAAGTCTTGTCATTGGTTGATTGGCCAATATGGCTGCGCATGCGCAAGCAGATAGAACAAACGGAAGACTGCATTTTGCATTGAAAACAAGAACCGATTTTCAGAAAGTCCATTTGACCCCTTATTTCGATCCAGATCATTTACACACACCTAACCTATCGTAATCTCACCTAGACGAAATCTCGAAGCCTGCCGTTCATTTGTCCCATAGCCATATTGTCTCCGTAACCAATAGGAAAGGCTCCGTCTAAAAATGTACTAGAATCTGCAATCTCGCCTTCCAGAACTGCATTTGCGGCTGTGTTTCCAATTCTTATATGCGGAACTCGTGACACCAAACTTCGGTTGCTTCCAGGTATGTCACAGCTTTCAATGTAATTTACGGAGAGATAGCACATGTATATAGCAGTGGCAAGAGTGGCAACACTGACTCTTTCGGTTGCTCAAAACACACTATGCAACTTTTCCCTCCCCTCCAATAGCACAAATTTAAAAAAAAAATTAAGCTAGTACTGTGGGCCCTTTGGTTTGGAAGTTATTAAATATCTGCCATTTTTGGAATAAATGGCAGAATATTCATATTTAACGCAATGAAATTGGGCGATATATCAAAGTGTCCTTAAAACCTCTCAATTTTAATATGTTTGGAAAAATGCAGTCACTCTGGAGGAATTATGAGAATGTTGAGTTATTTATCGCACTACTTCATTCACGCATACACACACTTGTTCAAATGTTCTATCTACTCGTAATATTGGTTCAAATAACAATTCTTAGTTCTAGAGGCAAATTAGTTAGACACATAAGGTGGAATTTATGGTCCAAAAGAAGAATCTGATGACATCTACTTTGGCTTCTGGAAAGGTTGACATATAACAGGAAATATTTCGGAAAAGGCTAATGTTGCGAAGAATCTATTTGACACAAACTTTATATTTGATGAAATTATATATTTCATCTACATTGAGTCTCCATCTGCCCCTTGTTGTGTCTAAATTACATACAATTCTTTGGGAATAACAGGACTACACAAGTTTTTCACAAAATAATGAAGGTATATGTTTAACACTTCATACAGTACCTAAAACATTTGAGCAATTATTGCGAAAATAACATATAACGAAAAGTTTTTCACGAGACATTTTGAGATGGGGAGATCTTTATTAAAACTCTGAACTGGCGTGTTGGCTGACTCAAGTACGACAATTGGTATTCTTCCAAGCTTTCATTTTTGTCCACGGCATGTGGAATTTCGAAAGTGATATATTTGAATTCAAGGAACTAAAAATATAGTTTCCAGTTTTGCAATGTAACTCGAATTTCTGGGTCGAATTTCAGTACCTTTTCAATCCTTAACTAAGCGGTAGTGAAAAGAATAAGCTTTATCTTTGACACTTCGAGGGGTTCGCTGTTGAATGATGCACGGATGTAGGAGGTCGCGTGACAGACTTCTTTTGTTTTTGGTTTTCAATTCGCTTGGCACATGCCGTTTTAGGACAAGGAAGAAGTCAGTGTCAGTGAACATGACATGTTGAAATGATCCTACAGTAGACACCCCTATTACGTAAGAGGAGTGGGGGGAGTGGCAATGAACAACACGCCTCCGAGCACTAGCAAAAAATGGTAATGACAACAAGATCGAGTTAGCTAGCTAGCAAGCGTCTCTGAGAGCAGGTTACCATGTAAGGAGATGATGTGAGTATACAGCTTCTCGTGACGTCACATCCAGCTCGCTCTTTCTCGCAGTTCTCGAGAAGGAATATCATTACGTATGTGTGGTGTGACGCGACCTTCTAGTGGTACCCGGTTCACAAAATGACGTTGGCAACCCTTAAACTGAAACATCCGGTATTTTTAATACCTGTTTCCCACGGATTTAATAACTTCATGGTTTTCACCAGGTATGTAGTTGATTTGGAAGCTGTTTGAACAATAAATGGCTGAGGATGACGTATGTGCAAAAATGTAATACGTATTGAAACACTGCTTTATTTGCCTCTTGCAATTGGCACTGTTCCATTCTTGTCATGTAATATAATTATGCAAATTGGATTTTTTTTAAATGAAACGTTACCTATTAAGGTGCTGATAACTAGTTTCCTCTTCAGATGCATTTCCACCGTGTTTTATTGCTTTTTTCTCACAGGTTTCATAATTCAACAACAATTAAAATATATAGCCTATCCATGGGAACATATCCATGATTCTAATTAGTCATGTTATGTAAGTGCCTACCTTTTTGGAAAGAGCAGCATAATGAATTATTGCTGATGAAAACATTGTACAGTAGATATAATTATGCGAATTGGATCTTTTTACTTCTTCTACACGTACTACACGTACTATGTGCATAGTGTATAGAGAAGGTATTGCACTCCACCCAAAAATTTGATACCGAGATTTCACTGGAAATACACGTCTTGGGGTTTCCTGTATCCCAAAAAAGAGCATTTTTAGAAACAGGTCCGTGAGACTGTGAACACGATAACTCAAAAACGAAAAGTCGATAAAATACAAAACATGGTATTTAAGTTTAGTATCTTCCAGGGATTCGACACGAAGATTTTGAGAAAAATCCCCCACCCCAAACTACTCTTTACGTGGAAAAAAATCGAAACTTTTGATTTTCTCAAAAATGACTCTAACGATATTGATCAAAATACCGTATATTAAAGGTATTTATATGGCAAATGAAATTTATATCTTAAATTTTCTGGGAATAGCCTCTAAAGACATTTTTATTCTCAATGAATTTTGTTGAGTTTTGCGTAACTAGTAAACCGTAAGAGATAGACAAAAAAAAATTACTATACAAAAAATATAGATAATGTTAAAACACAATTTATGTCATATAGTTTTTTTATTTTTATCCATCTATTTTTTTGTGGAGTTGGCCATTTCTGAGATATTCCTTGTCATTTTTTTTCAGATTTAAAATACTTTCTTCTCTCACAGGGAATGTTCTAAACTCCTGGCCCTGCAAAGAAACGGATTTCAACCACACGCTTTTAAAAGACTTGACTATCGTTTTAGCTTAGTGTATTCCCTTATTTTCCTCCAACTTATTAGGAAGCAACCAGTTTAATATTTATCTTGATTATCATAAGGTAGACAGAAGAATATAATTTGTTCCTGCGATGTAGATAAAGTCATGTGAATGGAACACATCAGATTTTTTTTTCAAAAGAAACGTTACCAATTAAGGCTCTAATAACAGTTTCCTCTTCAGATACATCTCCACGTTTTTGAAACAAAAGGTTTCATAAGTCAAAACCAATTAAAATATATAGCTTAACTGTGATTACAAATAGCAATATTATGTAAATTACGAAAACTATGCCTATAATAATGGAAAGTACAGTCTAATAAATTACTGATTTAAATATACACAGCATGTAATTTCTGATGAAAAAGTAGACATCAGCGAAAGTATGGTTTCTTTGGGAATGTTATGTCTTATATAAATGTCGTGACATTTTTGGATTGATATTAGGACATTAACAGGTGACTATGAATTCGTTAGTAAGTCTTTCTAAATGAAAATAAGAGTGACAGTTTACATGTTCACTGCGTGTAGCACGTCTTCTGTGGACATTGTATTTTGCTTCAAGGGCGAACATTTGTTTTAGGAAATTAACCTTAGGGCATTCAGAATGACTGTGTAACATCTGCCCAGCGATAGCCGTGATAAAGGTTAGTCAAAATAACTCATAAGTACACTCGATATCTACATGCAGATTCCGAACATTTCGAAGAAAAGTTTCTCGAACTCAGCTGGAAATCGAATCTGTGAGCCTTGGAAGAGCAAACAGGTGTGTTCTGTTGATGCACGAGGCCAGAGGAATTTCTACCGCGAAATATTCGCAGAAATGCTTTTCACTTTCGAAAAACTTGACCAATAACAACCGGCTTCTCAGATTTAATAATTTAGTTAATTCTAATAGACTTTTGACTTATTTAAATGTTCTGTGTATCGCAGTTGGAAAGAAAATTGCGTTAAAGTAGTATTTCACAGGAAAATAAAACAAATGACAACTATTTAGAAGTGAATTCAACGTTTAAAATTGCCGATCAGCATTTCTAAGTCATATAGAAATGAAGACACAATCTTGGAAATCCTGTAAATAAGGGTGTAGGCAAGGATTCTTTACAGTATTGACATTTTCTGGCGTGCTGCATGCCACAGCTGGTTATCTTGGGGGTAGGGGATGGGTTTAACAACACAGCTGCGGAAAACGACTTTCTTTTGTTTGAGGTCGCGTGGCTTTGACTCGGCCACGCGCTCTACAGCACCCTTGAGGCATTTTCTTACCTCTGGACATTTTGTGTTCTAGGTGAAGGGGAAGAGGCAGGAGTAAGTCATACCCTAGGGCCCCTAGACGGGTCGTTGTACGCTACCATCTCAAAGAAGCAGGAGTTACAACAACAAACCGCGACCTCGGCTTCTCCACAACAGCAGCAGCAACAACAACCACAGCAGCCGGTGGGCAGTCCCCATACAGTTTCCATGGACTCGGGGATCTCTTCGGCGGGCAATGGCCTTCTGGTCCATAACAAGCAACAAAACGTGTCTCCCCCACCAAACGGCCAACAGCAGCAGCACCTGCCCTCTCCCTCCACCTCTACTGCGACTCCCCTGTCCCCGGAAGACCACCATCGCGCCCTGGACGAGTTACTAAACGACATGCTGCTCACCGTGGAGAACATCCCGGACCTTCCTCCGCCGTCCACCTCCCCATATGGCAGTCACAGTTTCTGCAGGCACGACCTTGAGCAGCCTCCGCACTATCATCACGTCAGCAAGCCAGTACGAGCTCAGCAACTGAACGGATACGGCGCGCCCGACACGGCGCCCGACGACGTCGATCCTGACAGCATCCCTTATCACGCGCGCCAGGACTCGCGGCCCTTCACTTACGGTGCGATACCCACTTCGCCACGCCAGCAACAAGGCAACATGTTGCAGATGCATCCGGGGCTAGCGAGCCCCAGTCTGGTTCGCAAGGCCAGCTTTAAGAGTGGCGGGGTGTCTACGAATTCGACCCTCCGGCACCACTCGCCTTCAAGGTCGGGTCATCCTGAAGACCTGGTGGACGGCGACATGAGCTCTCCCTCGCCAAGGGACTATCACCGCTATAACCACAACAGCCCACAGTCACCAAGGTCTCCGGAATTCCACGACGGGTAAGTGTTCCTATCAATTTACGGTTGTGGGCATTTATTTTTATTAGATAAGTTAGCTACATATCAAAGAAGTTCAGGAAAAATCTGTTTCTTTTCAAGTAACCGAAAATGAAACCTAAATGATATTTATATGCTCATTTTGGGACTCTGTGGGGCTGTTCTTTTCAACCTATAAGCTTTTATTCACTCCTGATCCTTATTTTAATCCTTATTTAGGTCTCAATGGCATTTTTTTCGGCTTTTTTATTTTTAACGCCCTGAAATAACTATGATCCCAATTACGTCTATAAAACAATACATATTATACTATTAAATACATTACATTACTCTTCCTGTGTTAAATTGTTCAGTAATTGGACATTATTCACCTTATAAACCATTTTCGTCGCGTGTTGTTCTTGATGATATTTCTGCTTCCGGTAGCAATCTTTACTAATTACTTTGTTCGTACTGTATCAAATACCCCTTTACTTAAAATGACATCCACATTTTTCCTTTCTCTTCTTATTTGGCTATATCTAAGAACCAAAAGGTGTCCTATTAACTTATAAATCCTAACCATATCTATATATTCCTAATGCATTCGCTTTCTTATATTTTCTTATTTATTTAACCAGGGATTTCATTTATTCACGCCTCTTATTTAATTCTTAGGGCGCAAGTTTTATTTTTGTAATAAGTTTTCTTCACTCTCTATTCTTTTCTCTTTTTTATAGTCTGAAATAGTTTCGTAGTAATTATAAATTGTTCATTACTTAAATGTCCTTAAAACTTTCAACAATTATAACATTAGTTTTATGAATAACTCTTGTTTTTAACTTGTAGATATATTGATGGAATGAAATAATATTTTCCTTGGATCACCGATGTAGTATTTTATGACTGATTATTATTTTTCCCAATTATACCAAAGAATGTCTTTATGACTTTTGAAAACCGAATACATATACTTTAAAAATTTTAATTCGCTTTAAAAATGTTAAAACTTCACGCCATTTTTTGTCGACAATGGACATTGTTTCAACTACAATTTTATTGTTCTTTCTCAATTCGAATGATTTATACATATCACTGAAAGGGGTGGCATTTTCTATTCATAAGCTTTTTTACAGTGTTTCATACCACCAGATTTTATGTTTTGAAGCGAAAATGATTAACTTTATTTCAAGAATAGCATTTGGTATTACGTGATGCAAGAAGCGGTCCAGTCTCTCATTGCAATATACATGTTCTAATGTGTATCAATAGTCTATAAGTAGTTTAATTTGGGGAAAAGTGGCACACTTTAACTTTCAACAAGATGTACAATATTCATTTCTGTCAAACATTATATTCGTTATTTAAATATGTAATGTAAACTCTCGTATTAACTAGTTTGTATCCAACTTTTTTGTTCTTTTTCCCTTTTAAAATATTTAGGACTTTCTTTTTTATCTGTGGCCTTCCGTGCCTTATAACACTACCATATTCATAAGCATAGGTATATAGAAGCTTATTCATTTTGCTTTTTTTACGCTTTTGAAATCCAATTTTAGCTTACAGTTTTACGTTTAGAGATAGAAGAAAGAAGAAAAAAAAGAGGCATTTTAAGAAAATCGTTAGACAAAACAGTACCCCCACCCCAAGTGACTTGGATACAAATTTAGATTAATTTAATTTTACCAAAAACGGTTATACAGTTTTTGATTGAAACCTCTTCAAATCAAATGCATTAATTGAATTGTCTGTAAATATATTTTCAAAATCTCCATAGTGTTGTTGATCTTGTATTGCTGGAAAGCTTTAAGAGAACTTATCACAGGAATATGTAGAGATCATTAAAATGTGAAATCTATCTCGAATAATGTAGCGTTATTCATTTCCGAAATATTCGTTTTATAATATTTAATTTATACTTTCTTTGCCACCTACCTGAAGTAGGTAGGAGGGTGTGTTTTCTCTCTCTCTTTCTTTTTCTCTACCATACAATATATTGAGAAGGTATTGTATTGTACCGAAAATATATTTTGAGGTCCCTGAGTTCAAAACACTTTTAGAAAAAGATCCGTATGTGTCTGCAAGTGTGCGTGTGCGAGGGTGTGTGGTCAGCATAGCTCAAAAAGTAAAAGACCCCTAAATACTAAACTTGGGATTTAGGTTTGGTATCTTCCAAGGATGCGACACGAAGATTTTCAAGAAAATCTCCCCACCTTAAACTACCCTTTACATAGAAAAATGTTTGATATTTTTTATTTTCTCTAAAATAACTCCAACGATTTTGAATAAAATGCCATATATTAAAGCTATGTATATGTTGACTTTTCTGGGAATAGCTTCTTAAGACCTGTTCATTCTGGATAAATTTTGCATAACTGGTAATCCATAAGAGATAGACAAAAATGTAGATTTCGTTAAAACACACCATTTATGTCACATACATTTTTGTTGTCGAGATATTCGTTCTTATTGGTTTCGATTTTAAACTAGGTATCTTTTCAGATGGGGTTACCTTACATTTCATCCCTTTTCTTTTTCTGGAAAGCGAACCGATTTTCAATTCTTCACATACGACCGGCTTTTAAAAGGTTTGGTTCTAGTCCAGTGTATTTCCTTATTTCCGTCCTACTTAGGAGGAAGCAAGTAATAAAACTATGTCTGCTAGCGTTTATCTCAATTAGCATGGCGTAGATAAAAGAATAATCTTTTGTAAGAATAACTTGTTTGCAGAACAGATAGAGAAAGTCATGTGAATGGAACACATCCGATTTATTATTATTATTATTTGTTTCATTTATATAGCCCCCTTTAACTTCTATGTTCATATCGGAATCTTTGCTTTAGAAACAGCTGCTGGAGTTTTGCTCACCTAGCTTAGTGTTCCTTAATGTTGGTTTTTTTTTCAGTTCTATGCTATTAAGTACACACACAAAATGAAATTAAATACATCTCATTCTTATTAAATAAACAATCCAAATAAAAAAAATAATTTCATCTTCCAACACATATATGTTCATTTCCACATTCATACTTTCGGGCTCTGTAGGCAATAGGGAATTATTCTGGTTAAAGAATTCCCCGCCCCGGCTGGGAATCGAACCCGGGATCTTTGGGTTGAGACGCCAAAGTGCTAACCACTCGACCACGGAGGCAGTTAAGGAAATATTGTATTCCTTTCAAAAATTCTATATCCAGATTTCATCGGAATTATTCGTCTTACAGTGAATAAAAACAGTTTTAGAAATAATTATGTGTCTGAGCAACACTGCTCTAAACCGAAATGATTGATAAATACGCAACCTGTAGCTTTGCAAAAGTGTTGCCACACAACTGTTTTCTTCATAATAGCTCTTATGATTTTGATTAAAGCACACATTTTTAAGACAATTAAATGAGGAAAAAAATATATATTTTCTGCAAATAGCTTGTGAAGTCATTTATATTTCGAATTTTGTATAACGTAGGCGTTAATAAATGGATAGAAACGAGAATGATGTCTTGGAATGATATGGATTTCTAAATCAAAATCTAGTGACCCACTTTTTAAAAAAGTGGTGTGTTCCATTCACATGGCCGTCTCTACCTATTCTCCAAGTTATTCTTTCTATCGAGATAAACATAAGCAGATTTTTTTTTTATTTAGCTTAACGACCTTTAACCTGGTTTGGTCATATCAGACGATAAATGCAATTGATGATATGATGCTCAAATGATCTCGGGGTCCATGGAGCTTAAAGTTACTCGACATTCGTCTTCTCAGGATAAGGGAAAACCCCGAAAAAAAAACCTTACCCGGGTAACTCATCCTAAGCGAGATTCGAACTCACAACCTTTTGAACGTGAGGCAGACATGCTACCACCACGCTACCCAGGCGGGCAAATGGTCGTATTACTTGCTACATTATAAGTAAAAAAGGGAAATAAACGAAATACCCTACGCTAAAGTGATAGTCAAATCTTTTAAAAGCTGGTCGTTCTGTGATGCACATGGCTATGATGAAAAAAATGAATATCGACGTTCCAGTTGAGAAAAATCGTAGTATTGGAAATTTTAAAACCAATAATGACTATCTCAAAAATGGTTAGTTCTTGTGTATACGTTTTTGTGTTACGGTTTACCAGTTTTACCAACGTTATTTTCTTTAATGTGCTTTTGAAAGACAATATAAATGTTGAAACGAATTAATGAAAAATTGCACCGTGTGGAACATTTTGAGTATGGAAAAGTATTGGAAAAAGAATCTATAAGCGTGCTTATTTATAAGCATGCGCTATCCATTTATAACTTCCGTTATTTGGTGACTAAGTTCGACAAATTATAAAAACTATATCTTTTCTTAAAGTTTGGAGTTCATGTCATTTTATTATTTTTTTTTCTTAGTCGGTTTGCCCTCCTCATATGTAGGACTGATACCCCCATAGAACTTACAAGCGGGTGCCTAGGGGTCAGAAGCCTGTCGGGGAGCCAACGGTACGAAACCATAGAATGGAGAACTTGGAACGAGTTCGGTCCGTAGCGGACATGAGCATGAGGAAGTTGATGATACGAAATGGATATAGCAAAGGTGATAGATAGGGAGCAATTGGTGGAGTGAGTGGCGAGGGAAACCGGAGAACCAGGAAAAAGGCCGCCCAGACGCCGCTTCGTCCACCACAAATCCCACATGCCGGCGTTTGAATTCGAACCCGGGCCTCCAAGCTGGGAGGCGAGCAGTCTCAGCCATGGCACCTTTCATTTTATAACACAAAATATTTTTTTAATTATTCACCATTTTTAGTCAAATTTCACAGATACATCACCTTAATATATGTTCTTTTGGATAATGTTTAACGCCCGCTTATACTACTTGTGGCACCGCAGGCGTTGACACTGGTGAAACATGGAATGTAGATGCAGCACCGGTGGAATGTGATGGCGGAGGAAACCCGGAGAAAACCCGCCCCTGCGCCGCTTTGACTACCACAAATCTCCCATGTTGTCGCTTGGGATCGAACCCGGGCCGTCTAGGTGAGAGGTGAGTGGTTTAATCACTCGGCCACGGCACGGCCGTTACATTAATATATCTTTACTACAGGGAAATATATAATAAAACTAATGTTTTATCTAGAGTTGCGTTAAATAGATGGAAGGTTAAGTTTTTGTAAGGCTAGCTTGTTGAAAAAGGTAGGAGAAAATACCACGTGAGAGTAAATAATCAGTTTATTTTGAAAACAGTTTCCGTTTAGTTCTAGCAGAAAGTAAATGGGGCTTTTAAACGAGCTGTGTATCCTTTTGAAGTAACCTTTTATCCCTCACAGTGAAATATTTCCACTTTGTTCATTAAAAATACGTTAATAAACATCTAGCTGTTTATCTAAGTGTTGCATTAGCAAACAAAGATGTAACAGAAAAAGAATGCGCGTATTTGCATCATGTGGGGGCGTTCCGTTTTCTGTCAGTGTATGGGGTTTATTTTTGAAATGGGAAACATTTCGCAAGAGAAGCCGTTCTGTCTATATCACTCGTCAGCTTTCAGATTGACGAACAGGGCACAATGCCAAATAGCACGTGTTGGGTGCCACTTGAAGCTTCCGTTTAATTTTATGCTTCATCGCTTGCAAATAGTCTTCCTGTTTAAAGTGGCCCATTGAAAATGTGCAGAAGGGAAACATCAGCAATTAAAGTCCGTCAGCTTCACGTAGTCATGGAAATAAACCATCGAAATTATGAACGGAGATAGGAACTACCAGCCTTCATGAATGAATTTATTGCATTTATATTGTCATTCCACAGAAAAGTAAACATTAACACTTGTGTGATGAAAACAACTTTATTAAGGCTGTTGGGAAAACAAGTTAGTTTTTCAGATGTTTTGGTAATGTAGCAATATTCCATAAAGCAGAGGTTACCAACCAGAGGGCGTATGACAATCTTGGGGGGACGCAGAATGGTTTAGAATTATGATATATATTCAAGCTCGAAATACATAAATGCTTTCAAAATCTCAAGAGGAAACTTGTTAAATCATAAAAATCTCTTACTATTCTTACAAAAGATTATTCTTTTATCTGCATAATGCTAATCGAGATAAACATGACCAGATGTGATCTTGTTACTTAGTTTCTGTAAATAAAACGGAAATAAGCGAATTCACGAAGCTAAAGAGACAGTCAATTCTAATAAAAGCTGTCGCTATGCGATTGTCTTAAAAATTCGGTTCTCTTTCTATGACCAGGAGTAAAATAAAAGAGATATGAAACAGGTGTTTAAGTGTTTTAAAGCTGAAACCAATAAAAAAAGATATCTCTGAAATAGTTAGCTCTATTACAAAAAAAGAAAAAAATAAATAAACTATACGACTTACATCGTGTACTTTTTGTGTAATGTGTTTTTTATCTATATCTTACGGTGTACAAGTTATGCAAAAGTCATACGGAATGATTTCAGGGGCTATTCCCAAGAAATACAGGATTTACATTTTATTTGTCATATACATATCTTTAATATACGTTATTTTAATTAAACTTGGTGTAGCCAGTTTTTAGAAAATCGAAAAGTTCAAAAAATGTTCCAATGTAATTTAGGGTGGGAGATTTCCTGAAAATCTATGTCGTATCCTTGAACTTGCATATTAAGTTTGTATTTAACCGACATTTCGTTTTTGAATTATACTGTCTAGTGATACACACACACCACATGACCTTTTTCTAAAACTGGTGGGATTTTTATGGTAATTCAGCAGTCCTCAAAGTATGTATTTCCGGTGAAATCTCGGTATCTAATTTTTGGGTGGAATGGAATACCTTACTCTCCTTTATAGAAAGTAAAAATGGTGGCGCGTTTGATAGCCTTGTTTCTTTTGTTCTCGCAAGCTTCTGCACAGTCATTTCAATGGGCGAACTGACAAAATTGTAATATACATATATATGTCTTTTTTTACCGGAAATTTTGTATTGAAATAGAGTGTGATTCAAAAGAAAAATTTTAAAACTTCAGGTCTGGAGTATATATCATTTTGCTTTTTAATCTTCAAATAGCCAAAGCTGTGATAGCTGTTATTGTGCAATTTTTTCCACGTGTTTATGTGAGTCAGGATTTTAAATTTTGTCTGTAATTAAAACAAGGAAAAGTCGTCAATTATTTTCCTTCGTACAGTGTCAAATTTGAAAGCGAACATAAAAAGTTTAATCAAATCAAAAAATGTAACCGTATCACTGACAAAATAACAGCTCATAAACAGTGTAACTTAATTAATACTTTCGCTTGTTCATTTAATATTATATGTGCAAACATTTTATTTTTTGTTAAAACATCCTATTAAACTACATTATTTTTATTTAAATATGTTTATTCAATATGATGTGCTTGTTATGTTGTCTTAGTTTACATTCTTCCCTTCAATATATTGAAAAGTGGTAGGGAGCGGCAATATGGTACTGTTGGAAATCCCTGAAATAAATAAAAGGTATACTACTGTCATCACCCATTGTAGTGTACACATAGGTGCATAAAGTGTGGACCAATCTACTAGTTCGCAATAAGGTATTTTTTTTTCGGAAAGTGGTCAGGTTATCTAACCAGCCTTACATTCTTCCCAGCACTTTTCACCACTCTGTGACAAATTTCAAGAAATAAACGTGAATCATTACCAAAGTTAAATTCGAAGTGAAATTCTACTCTCAGTGCAATACGATTAGAAACAAGAGCTTTAAGAGCGAGAGGTCATTGAAATAGTGCAAGTTCGTAAGTTCATAATAATAGTTGGAAAACATAGTAGTGTTTGAAAATATAGGGTGAAGTCGATTATTTTATACATCCAAGATTCTCCAGGGCACTTCACGCACGTGTATAGCATACCATTTTTTGGACGATGGTGAATATTATTTTTTAATAATAAGCGGTTCCAAGGCCACCAATATTAACTTGTGACAGAAGTGATTGATTGCCCATACTTGGTTGTTGATTTTTATTAAAGAAATAAAAATCTGCAGCAGACATGTTGGACAATAAAAATGACGGAGTCGTCGATTCAAATGAACCTCAGGAAAGATTAATAAATAAAAAGGAAATAATGAATCTGTTAACATTTAAATGTCAATATTTAATTAACACCATCAAAGGGAACATAGGAAAGCGTTTGGTTTTAATGATGCGTTAGGCTACAAACCCAGTATTTCAACTATGTGTGTGTGTGTCATTCCCGAGGGGGTTCCACACTGCAGCCACCGTGGGTTATTGAGCGTCAGACCCTAGGAGGATAGGATGATAAGAGTATTATCGGCGGGCTGCCGAAGCCGGACCGAGGCGAAAGAGCCACCTGGAGGCACCCTAACATAGTTCAAGTAGTTCATCTCGACTTGGGGAATGCCAGGAACCCGCGCCACAGGTCTGACCGAACCCCATGGGTCCTTCAGACGACCCCAACGCCATCCCTCCGCCGGGACTGTATTTTTAAAGGACATTCACCACCACGGAAGGACGCCACCATTGCAGTTCTTGCTGACACTTATAGTCCTAATACAAACCGGCTGGATAAAATGGAAATGAAATGAAGGTACAGGAAGTTGGGGGGGGGGGGGGTCGGCCGTGAGAATCGAACCCACGACCTCCCGAATGTCAGTTCCAGACGAAACACCTGAGCCACCTGGTTGAGTATTTCAGACTGTAAAGAAACTCGTAAATACTGGATTAATGTCACAGATAGACGGACAAACAGTAAAATGTCTGAATGTAATAAAAAGGTGCTTCAAATTAACCTTGTCACTGCATTGCTCCAAAGATAGTAAGTTAATTAAAAAGCCATTACCTTTTAATTTGTTAATTGGTGGTACTTTTAAAAATCAATGTTCGAAGAAAAAAATGCTTGGGCGAGAGCATAATCCAAATATGACCTAGTTAATGTCTGGCGTGTTAATTGCTCTTTGACCTCTTTTTTCTCTCAGAAGATTACATCACTGGCTAAATGAATGTGATGGTTAAGGACGCGACGTTTATTGGACTAATGAGTATAATGGTGCCACACCAACACATAGTGCAATCCCAAGATGGACTTCAGCCTCGAAAATTCGCCGTTTTTGAGCATGTGAAGAATGTGGGTTGTACAAAAATAGGTCTTCATTTACCATCAATTTTGAGACATCAGCTACGACATCATCTTACAGGTATTAGGGATATAAATATAGATATTTTGATAATTGGAACCTTAATATATATCCATTTCAGTATGTTAGGTGTTTCCTCTTTTCGTCTAAATGTTTTTCCAAAAAAACATCGCATAATTTACTACCTGATATTTTTAAATAGACTATCGGTTTTGCTTTCACGTGTTCACACTCAATATCTGTTGCTGGCCCAGGCAGAGGTCATTAGCCTTGCAGAAAGCGTTCGAACTCATCTGCACGTTAAAATAATCAATGAATATATTGGAAATGCAACCATAAGCATTAAATCCTAAATTAAACCCATTTGCACTTCTATTCTCGTTTGTTTCTCTATATGTATTTTAGTTACACAAATCATGAACATTTGGTCACGTAAGCACCGCGATTCTTCCATTTGTTATTAGATTCATGCAAATAACCTCGCCATTCGTTATTGGGAGGCCTACCCGCTGTGCATTTTCCCACCAATACTCCTGCCCCACACTTTTGGCGAAATAATCACATAAGACTTGAATGTGACACACCTACTTGGAGGTACCAACCAACCTAAAAATACTACTCTTAATGGGTTAATCAACTGAAAACCCGAGGTTATGTATCAAAGTTGTGATTACTTTTATCATTAAAAGTTTTGGTTTCTTTCTCTTTTTAGAAGTGGTGTAATTTTTATAGCGCCCTTTTTAAATCGGTGGTCATTTAAACAGAGTACACTGCATTTCTGATGAGGAGCCCATCCTTATTTTCTTCATTTTTCAAAACTAGTCTTTTCTTTGTATAAGAAGTCTCTTGCGGAGCAATTTCGACAAGGTTGTTAAGAAATTTACGTTATAAGCTCTTTAGAACATATGTTTTATAATTTGGTCTGGGTTTTGTTGAGAATTAATTAGCTGAGTAGTAAAAAGTTTTAAAATGTATAAGTTTTTTAAAAAAATTAAAAGTACAGATACAAAAAAAATTCCTGAAGCTCTTATTTTTATTATATAGCAAAATCCAGACAAAACTTTATTTGCATGTACACTAAGAATATTTAGATTACACATGAAACATATTCCACATTGAGTTTTTTTATCTCGAAGAATTAAACTCTGAACTAAGAATTAAATAAAACGGAAGCTACTCGGAGTAGATCACTGAAATTACGTTAAAAACTATCATGAGCAAGAATAAAAATATACATTTGAAAGCTCTAACTTAAAACGTGTGGAAGTTAGGTTTTTCACTTGACTTTCTCTACAATAACTAAAATTATTAGTCTGCAAAAGAATGGTGTAATGTTGTTCTTTACACTGTTCTCCATTATCAATACAAATATTTTGTTAACCCGCAACAGTCTATAAAATTTATCAACCTCCAAAGGAGGATTCTTCTCCAGCTTAATGTATTCTGCTTGAACCGAATCCTAACGTGAACATCTGTGTAAGTTTTACGTATTCTTTTAAGAACTGCTTCTACGAACCATTAAAGTGATTAATGTGTTATTTAGTTCTAAACGCAAATAGAAGTTTTTTTAGCAGCTCTGTTTAAAAGTGATTTGCGCAAAATAGAAAAAGAACTGCTGTTAGCAGTCATGCTACTCATCATTTCACCATGATTATACAACCCAAAACTGTGTGTGAAGTTTTTCCTGGAATGTACACTTTGAGACCACTGAATTGAAACAGAATAGGACCGCTTAGGGATAAGATAGGGTGTTCCGGCGGAGACTCGGTACAAGAGATGTACCTACGCTCCTCAAAGGGATGCTACCCGGAGGGAGAGAAGTACACTGATCGGTCCGCTAACCAGGAGTAACGGTACAGCAATGTACACATAGGGCGATTAATGAACGAATCGTTCATATGTATGACTACAAGGAAAGAATCGTCTGAATCGTATCAATCTTGGCATGAATTGTCCTTCAAAAAGAATAGCAGGAATCTGGCTAGTGTCAACATGAATCGTCCTTCATAAAGAATCACATGAATCGAAAAGAATAGCATGAATCATGGCAACCATAGCAGGTGTCGTCGTTCAAAAAGAATCGCGAGAATCGTGCTAATCTCAATGAATCGTCGTTCAAAAAGAATCGCATGAATCGAAAAGAATAACATGAATGTGTCAACCATAGCAGGTATCGTCGTTTTTGTATAAATTACTGTGTTTATGCTAAAGGAGCTATCATACGACTATCATCCCCGTGTATAATACAAGTCAAACACAGAAAAGGCCTGGCGACGATTCATGAATCGTGAACGAATCGTGTGAATCGATTCATATTGGATGAATGAATCGTATGAATCGATTACTGAAAATGAATCACTCGACCCAACTCTACAGCAATGCAATTTCCAGATTGAGACGAAGGGCGAGGGACGGAAAAAGTTCCACAAAGAGCATCATTTTTCCTTGCCACGCTACACCGAAAACACTATCATGGTCTCTTCCAAGCCTGAGACAGACTAAATGGTGTCAGGGATGAATGAAATGATTAACGACCAGGAAATTCGAGGGATGAGAGAAACCACTTCAGTATTCGCCTGACGACCCGCAAAAATTCTCGGCAAAAAAATCATAGGCCAGAGTGGGGTTCGCCAAAAATCGAACCTGGGAGCTGCAGAATGCTAGCCGGCGCTACCTTGCTCGTTACGTTTAGGGATGCAAAGTGATTTTCAAGCGACTTCCAATTATTCACCTTTTAGATGGAGACTTACTGGTGTCGCCTGCGGTGCCCTTTGTAGTACACTATCCAAAAAAAGTGGTGTACTCTCTTGCATAAAATATATCTTTGGAGGTATTTCTCAGTTTATTACATTAGTGGATTTCAACTCACTGAAGAAAAATCTAAATTAAAAATCTAGGTTACAAAATGTTTTTCCTTGTATTAGCTGTTTCCCGAAGTTTCGATGTTTGTTTTTCCAAGTTGAGATTTACTATGTTGCGACATCTTTAGATATAACATGTTTGATATCTTGGAATTGTTCAATGTTTGCTTTCTGCATCGCGTATATAATAGCTACAGGTATTGCATTCCACCAAAAGTTTTGACACCATAGTTTCACTGAAAATTCACATTTTGAGATCGCCTGAATAAAAAGGCGTTTTTAGAAAAATGTCTGTGTCTGTGAATAGCATAACTCAAAAACAAAAAGTCAGCTAAATGCCAGACGTGAATTTAAGTTGTCCATCTTTCAAGGATGCGAAAAAGAAACCCCTCTCCCAACTACAAGTATCCTTTACATTACGTTTTTTCTGAAAACGGCTAAAATGTTTAATTAAAAACCGGATTGCTAAGACATTTTCATGAACAATTAAATATCTATTTTGAATTTTCAGGGAATAATCTGTAAAGTCATTTTTATTTTGAATAACTTTTGCTTAAGTATTAACCGTAAAAGATTAACAAAATCTTGATTCAAAATCTTGATTGGACAAAAGTTATAGATTCCGTTAAAGATAACAAATAATATTAATTTTTAAAGAGTTAACCATTTCCGTATTTCTTGTAATTTGTTTTAATTTAAAATACCTGTATTTTTCTTAAACGGGAACTCATTTTTTTCTCTGATCATGTAAAAGGAACATGACTTCAAAAATGCTGAGTCCAGCTCTTAAACTATTTGACTACCACTTAAACCTACTGCCTTCCCCTGTTTCAATTGCATCTGCAAGGTCATATGTAATAAAGGTATTCTTACAAATGCTATCTCGGTTAACGTGAAGTAGATATAAGAATATTTTTTTTTTAAACCTAGTGTGTTGAAGAATGGGTGGAAAAAGTCATATTAATGTAACAAATCAGAATTTTTACTTCCTCTACACATACTATGAATGTAGTATATAGAGAAATATACTGAGATTTCACCAGAAATATATGTTTTGAGGTCCCTTGAGTCCAAGAAAGCCTTTTTTGATAAATGCCTATGTGTGGCCTATCTGTGGACAGTAAAAACCAAACGAACGTTAAATACCAAGCTTGATATTTAGGTTTAGTATCTTTCAAGGATACGACACGAAGGTTTTCAAGAAAATCCCCCACCCCAAACTAACCTTTAAATGGTAAAATTTTTGAAATGTTCTTCTCAAAAATGGATGTAACGGTTTTGATTAAAATACCGTCTATTAAAGACGCTTACATCACAAATAAAATGTACAGCTTAGAATTTTTGGGAATAGCTTCTGAGAACCTGTTCATTCTTGATGGATTTTGCCAAAATTTGCATAAGTGGTAAACCGTAAGAACTACATAAAAGCTTACTGCACAAAAAATGTACATCGTTTCACATAGTTAAAACATACAATTTTGCAATATACATTTTTGTTGTATAGTTGACCGTTTCCGAGATATTTCTCGTTATTGCTTTCAATTTTAAATCACTTAATTAACGGTGTCACCTTTCGTTTCATCTCTCTTTTGTTTATCTGGATGCAAAGTGAACCGAAATTCAATTGTTCACATACCGACCAGCTTTTATAACGTTTGACTATTCTTTTAGCCTAATGTATTCCCTTATTTCCCTTCTGCTCACAAGGAACCAAATAATAAGAAAATTCTGCTAATGACTTTATCGATTAGCATGATATACATAAAAGAATAATCTTTTGTAAGAATAGTCTATTTGCTGAACAAGTAGAAAAAGTCATGTGAATGGAACACATCAGATTTGTTTCAAGGCTAATTCAACTTTCCCACACAAAATACTGCCCACACACGACTAGTGTGAAAGGCCTGTTAGTTATCTGATTGGTTACCGTTTGAATTTCAAATCCACATTTTTAAATTATGTGTAAAGGCAAACGACACTGTTTTTCGTCTCTGACATTTTACCTTGACATAATTAAATGAAGGAAGTAAACTTTTTGTGTTCAGATATTTCTAAATAAGACAATCTTCTTTCTCTCTTATAAATAAAATTATAGAAACGAGCGGGCTGGTTCGGTCAGTAACACGTGAGCAGTAGCCGGCAGGCCCTGGCTTCAATTTCCATTGGCCAACCAATCGTATTACTTTCTCTACACGTAACATGTACAATATGTATAGAGAAGGAATTGTAATTCATCCAAAAAGTCGATACTGAGATTTCACCGGAAATATGTTTTGAGACCCCCTGAAATAAAACAAAAAACATTTTTAGAAAAATGCCCGTCTGTGTGTGTGTGTGTATGTGTGTGTGTGGGCAGCATAGATCAAAAGCGAAACATTAGTTAAGTACCAAAACCTTCAAAGGATGCGACAAGAAGATTTTCAAGAAATACATGGAAAAATGTTCTAACTTTTTGATTTTCTCAAAAATGGCACTAAAGATTTAGATTAAAATATCGTATATTAAAGTTATTTACACGATAAATAAAATGTATATCTTGAATTTTCGGAGAATAGCCTCTGAAGACATCTTATTCTGGATGAATTTTGCGGAATTTTGCATACCTACCTGGTAAACAGTAAGAGATAGATAAAAACTTAATAGAAAATGTAGACGTCGTTAAAACTCACAATTTAGGTCACATCATTTTTTTCATGGTGTTGATCGTTTTTCAGATATTCCTTGTTATTGGTTTCAGATTTAAAATAATTATACTTTTCTCATACGGGAATGTGTCAACTCCTGTCCATAGAAACAAAGGAACTTCAGTCACATAGCAACAGTTTTTGACTATCACTTTTTACTTTCCCTCTTTCTTACATGCATGTATTTTCTCGATTAGCATTAAGTAAATAGAAGAATAAGCTTTTTTACAATAATTTGTTGCAGAGATGTAAATAAAGTCATGTGAGTGGATCATCAGATTTTGTTGTTGGTTTCGCTTGGTCGTCAAGAGAGATTTAATACCACGGTCCTCACTTCCTATGGGTCTAAAACAACAGTAAAAAATAATAAATGGTAAACGCGAATGCTCTGTAATCTCTCCACAAATAGTGAAAGCAGATAGACTGGACAGCAGTCTAATGCCTTCTACTCGGCACCTGTAGAAGCAGACACACATTTGCGAGGTATTAAATGTCTTTGGACATGTGCTTAAGATGTCATCAGTCCTTCTTATATAGAGACATAGATAAGGTTCCACATTGGTTATAAAATGAGTCGAATTTACACTTGAATTGTTTCACCAGATAATAAATTACCTAGACGTGTTTTACAGGCGTATGTTGCCTTCATCATCAACAGAAGTCCAGGTAAGTTATTACTTAGTGAAGCAATTCAAGTGTAAATTCGACTCATTTTGTAACAAATATGTAATTGCGCTTCACTGTGTACCACTTCCAGTATTTTGATTCTTTTGATCTCGTAGATAAGGTTGTCTGGGATTGAAGTCTCTGTGAACATGTGACGATGGTAAGGGAGTGTTTGCCGCACACCAATCCACAAAGTATCTCCTACAGATTACGCAGTTAAAACAACGTAAAATTAATGGAGAGAAAAAAATCTGATGCGCTCCATTACATGACTTTCTCTAGTTGTTTCGCAAACAAACCTTTTATTCAGAAGATTAATCTTTTAGCTACGTCAAGATAAACATAAGCTGAATTAGTCTATTATTCATAGGCTAAAGCGATAGTCAATTCCTTTAAAAGCCGGTCGCTATGTGAAATAATTGAAATTCCATTCTCTTTTCTTGACAGGAGTAAACAAATAAAAGAGAAAAAAGATATCTTCTCGTTCGAGGAAAGTTTAAGTGTCTTAAAACTGATACCAATAATCCGGAATATCTCAAAAAAGGTTAACTGTAATAAAGAATTATTATCTACGTTGTTTGCGTAGTAAGCTTTTGTCTATCTCTTATGGTTTGCCAGTTATACAAAGTCATCCATAATGAAGAGGTCTTCAGAGGCTATTTCCAGAAAATGCAAGATGTTCATTTCATTTGTCATAAAAATATCTTAAACATAAAGTAGTTTAATCAAACTCGTTAGAGATATTTTTGATAAAATCAAAATTTTAGAAAAATGTGCCATGTAACGGATAGTTGGGGATGAGGATTTTCTTTAACATCTTCATGTCGCATCCTTGGAAGATATTCAACTTAAATACCAAGTTTGGTATTTAACCGAATTTTCGTTTTTGAGCTATGCTACGCCCCCCCCCCCCACACACACACACGCACATGTTTTTAAAGATACTTTTTTTTTGGAACCAGGCAGTCTCAAAATATGTATTTTCGGTGAAATTTCGGTATTAAAGTTGTGGGTGCATTACAATACCTTCTTTATACACTATGTACATAGTACTTATAGGGAAAAAAATGGTTGCTCAGCTTCCACGGTCCGTCTTATCGTAGGTGTATAAAATAACCCAGAGGAAGCTCCAAACAGAATGAACGAAACGTCATCAACGTCAATGTGTCGCGACCTTATTCGGAAACTCCTTACGCCAATAGTCGCAGCGGATTCCCAGAAATGTAACAAACAGTAAGTGGTGACGAATATCAGTGTGCCTCCTATTAATGTTACATCCGTTAAAGAAACTAAATTGAGAATATCTCAATATTTACTTAAAGCACCATAATACAGAAGCATTAAGTCTGTTCTGTTTGTTCCTAAGTTGGTGGAGTTACAAGTAGTTCGTTTTTGTTATCTCCAATTCAGATGTTAAAAGCTACGAAAAGAGAACTATTGACACCTAACATTTGAAAGTTATGTTTGTGAACTTAAAAATACATAATAGTGGATATTTTGAATAGATCCTTCCCCTTTCTCTCCTCGTATGGAGGACTACATCCTCAGCCAGCGCCTGAGGTTAGATGCCTGTTGATGAGCAGGACTGGTTTAGAGAGACACACAGGAATGGATGATCAGCCCGACTCCTGGAATGAGAATGAAAATTGGATGGAATGAAATGATGATGAGATGGATAAAAGGAAATGTGATTATGAAGCAAGCGGTGAAATCAATGGCAAAGGAAATCGTAGAAAACACTACCAGACGCAGCTATGTCCGCCACATATTCCTCATGCGGTTCCCTGGGATCGAACCCTTGGTGAGAGGCGAGCGGTATAACGAGTCGGTCACCTCTTTTGTAATAGATTAGGGCAATAAAATATGTAAGATGATTCTTGTTATTTTCTTCACCTAAGCGCACATTGTCCTATTGTGCTTCTGAAAACCTTAAGGAGGAAGGAGTGAAGCGAAGGACGCGGAGGTCGACCAGATCCGGGACAGCAGGCCCGGACAAAGTCTATGGGATCCGTAACGTCTCCAATATTACATACAGATCCTGGCGGAACCTCCACAGGCCCACGTACAAGTCTCTCTGTGGGACGTCCTACATCGAGGGGTAGGGCAGACAGTTCCACAAAACATTGACACTGAAACATGATAAAGGAATAAAATGGGAGATATGTCATATAAAATAAGAGCTGAAGCTTTTCTGATGACGTATTAACTCCGTTTTCGGGCTTCTAGCCAGACAAGTAGATGGATTGACATGCACATCTTTGAAACGTTGTAGTCAAGCCATCTACTCGTACTTACCTGGCTAGAAGCCCAAGAACACTTATGTTTCATATAATTATATTTTTGGAAAGAACACTCGTTTACTGCAGTAACTTTTATATTTAATGGTTTCCTAGTTATACAGGATGTTTCGTTGTTCAAGAGGGTGAACTGACAGCAGTCTCAGAGCGTCAAATTTAGGTGATGATGATAACTCGCCTTTCCACATTCATTAAAAAGTCATCAACCAATAAGAACAATAAATTATGGACGGATTTATAAAATCTGTTCTGATTTTCGCCGTCCAATTGATATAGAGATTTACCCACAAGTGATTGCTCAGCATCCCCAGTCGTAGCTGGTACTCTTCTGAAGTTACAAGAGTTTCATACACCATACACAGGGCAGCTTCTGGGAGAAAAATGCAGTTCAGAGGTGTAAGATTTGACCCAGTCAGAATGTGAAGTATAGCCTCTGGAGCGATATCCTTGATCCACAGGAAAGCTAATTCGTTCATTCACCTTCTAGTGCGTTGCATAAGCATTAGAAACTCGAAAAGTTTGAAAAACCCTGATACCCCAAGTGCTCGAAACATGCGCTTCGTGACTAGGGTGTCCTCTTATTTTCCGCTATATAACATATTAGTATCACTATAATTTTATTTAAATCACTATGTGTAGAGTTTTGCAATTTTGCAAAGAATTAACAGCCATTTTACAGAAAATTCAACGCACAGAGTACGTTTTTGTTATAGCATTACCCCACCTTGTGAACATTAAAAGGAAGCTCATTGCAGTCAGAGCAAATTGTTTAGCAGTTTATTTCCGAAATTTGCTTGGTTTAAATGATTTGGTATTTGTATAACTTTTCAGATAAACTATCCATAGGCCAACACACACTTCGGAGTAGAGGAACTCCTGGATTTAATGGGGCCTTAAAATACGACGTATGGATTGAAATGTCGATATTTCAATCGTCAGGTTGATATAAAGGCTTTAATTGCTTATTTATCTATAGCTCACATGATTAACTCGTGGCCTAGGTACTAAATCTCTTTGGACACGTGTTAAGATGTCGTCAGTCCTCATATAGAAGGTTGTCTGGGACTCTAGGTCTCTATGAACATGTGACGATGGTACAGGAGTGTTCGCCGCACACCAATCAACACGTTGCATTCTTTGCTGATGTTCCGAATTTGACATTTCGTTGTTTCTTCTCAGCTATATAAGGTAATTAAAGCTATTTATAGGTCCGTTTGCTACTGTGGAGCGCTCTTTTGCGTCGTGTTGTCCTGTGTGGGATGGAATATTTCGATATCTCAAAATTGTTACGCCAGATTACATCAGGAGACCTTGAGGAACTACTTGCCAAGAAACCTCCGCTTTAGGTGTAATCGTGTTCCCTGCATGGTATACAGACATTCTCGTAACAATAGCATTAAACCAACCAGCAGCTACGTTAGCTGAACGCAATCCCTTCTCCAAATATATGGGAGTTGCTCAACAATTCAAAATGACAAGGCATATTGGTCATATTACACCAGTGTAACAGCGGCCGAGGACGCTGTCCTGAAAAGGCAACCATTGATGAGTCTAAAATAATAGCGTTAGGGATATGGGGACAGATATTTTTACTTTCTCTACATAGTACGTGGTACATAGGTGCTATTGCACTCCACCCAAAAATTCGATATCAAGATTTCGCCGAAAATACATGTAGGTCATCTTTATATATAAACATTTTTAGAAAAAAGGTTCGTGTGTGTGTGTCTGTGTCTATGGATACAGCAACTCAAAAACAAAAAGTCGGTAAAATACCAAACTTGGTATATAAGCTTAGTATCTTTCAAGGATGCAACTTGAAGAGTTTGTTGAAAATCCCCACACCCTAAACTACTTTACATGGAAAACATTTAGAAACTTTGATTTTCTTAAAAATTGCTCTATTCGATTAAAACACATGTTTACTTGACAAATAAAACGCATTCATCTCGAATTTTCTGAGAATAGCCTCTAAAGACCTCTTCTTCCCTACTACACAAAATAATCTACACTTCGTTAAAAAAAATACAATCTATTCATATACTTTTTTTTTCTCGTGAAGTTGACCATTTCCGATATATTCCTTGTTTTTTTTTTCATTTATGTAGCCCCCTTTAACATCTAAGGTATATCGGGGGCTTTGCACTAGAAACAACTCGTTGTCTGTATTCTCTTTACACTGTGTTTAAATCGTATTATATTCCTCCAACACACACACACACACACACACACACACACACTCGCTCTCACATACATATTTCGAGACTGTGGGGGAAATGGAATAATTCTGGCTAAAGAAAAACTCCCCGCTCCAGCTGGGAATCGAACCCGGGACCTCCAATTCTGTTCTCTTTGCCAGGACTAAACAAAAGAGAAAATTTGAGCAGTTAAAATTGAAATCAATAACACTGAATATCTCGGAAATAGTTAACTCTACAAAAAAAAGTATACGGCATAAATTGTGTGTTTTAACATTGATCTACATCTTTGTATAATAAGTTACAAGTCTTCAGAGTCTATTCTCATGAAATATAAAATATACATATTATACTTGTATAATAAGTTAGAAAACTTCAGAGTCTATTCTCATAAAATTTAATATATACACATTATACTTGTATAATAAGTTAAAAGACTTCAGAGTCTATTCTCAAAAAGTTCAAGATATACATATTATACTTGTATAATTAGTTAGAAGACTTCAGAGTCTATTCTCAAAAAGTTCAAGATATACATTTCGTTTGTCATAAAAATATCTTTAACATACGGCATTTTAATCAACACCTTGGGCCCTTTTTGACAAAATCAAAATTTTCAAAAAATGTCCCATGTAAAGGTTAGTTTATGGTGGGGGGATTTTCTTGAAAGTATTCGGTAGCATCCTTGGAAGTCATTGAACCTAAATATAAAGCTTGGTACTTAACCTAATTTTAGTTTTTATCTATTTCGCGACTTTGTCAACTCCTGGCCATGCAAAGAAACGAATTTCAATTATATAGTAACATCTTTTAAAAGAATTGACCATCGCTATAGCCTAGTGTATTCACTTGTTTCCCATCTACTTATAAGGAAGTAATTAATACCGTTTTTCCTATCTTCTGTTTATCTTTATTAACACGAAATAGAGAGGAGAGTCAGCTTTTGTAAGAATAACCTGTTGCAGAATAGCTAGAGAAATTCATGTGAATGGAACATATTAGAATTTTTTTTCACTCAGCGCATTCTAAATGTCTTTTTTTAAAATACTAAATCTCTCAATTTGAAGATCACGAATTTTATATCATAAAAAAGTCAATGATGGTAATTTTAAAGTTTCTACTCTAATCAAACGTGAGGTAAAAGAGCCTCAGTTCCATAAGTCATACTAACCTTGTGTTTATTTGTCCAATGCTCTTTCAATGACCACAACAGCTAAGAATAGCGCTCAGCGAGATGAAAATCAGGAACTTGGGCTACACCAAATATGACCATAATATGTAAGAGCTGAAGGCCGAACCGGTTATTAAACATATTTGGTAATAAGGAGAAAATTGGAAGAACTATGTGATACTAATGGAATGTCGACCTCGGAAACAGATGACAGATATGGAAGATCAGTAATCATATTCACTTTATTCAGTCATTTTCTTGGCAGTTCGTTTTCAAGTCAAAAGTGGATGAAACAATTTCTCTGCTCGTTGAAATCTCCTATCTCTGTAAATGGAACGTAGAACATGAATTGTCTCCTTAAAAACGTTGAATTCGTGTCGAAGAACAACTTTCCAATATCGATGTGAAAGTTCAGATAAGTGTTCATGATACTTCTTTGTTTGGCAAGACAGCCGATAATCGTGACTCTTTAGCCAATTAGGAGGCTCTATTCACACGCAAGCCATGATCTTAACTCAATAGCTAACACTTCAGGATTAGATCATTGTATCGTGCATTTCTCTGATTTATTGCATGTTTGTCAGCAAAAATTACAATAATTAACTTCCTGCACAAACGTGTATTGTTACTTTCTCTAATCTTCAGTCAGGTTGGAGGAAGTATTCTGACCGTTGTCTGGCAGGCTTATGGTAAGGTAAGGTGTGATTTCGGTATACCTACCATTGAGGCTTTAATACGTTGTTCATTGAGGGGCGGTAGGGAAGTAGCGTTATACAATCTGTTGGGGTTATAAGTGTATATATATATTAGTAATTGAGGTTAGGGTAGTCTGCTTCATTTGTAGACTAATAATTTTAGTTATTAAGTATGGTGTGTTTTCAGAACGGCTAATACCTCTAAGTAGTCGTGACATATATATGCCAAATGTCATGTTTATTTTACCCGAAAGGGCAGGGTGTGAGTGTTGCGAGGAGTAGCGTAGAGTGGGCAGGCCTTGCGGCAACGATTGTTGAAGTCATTTGCACGAAACTAATAGACAAAAATAAGAATGGAAGTTTAAATACTTTTGTTTGAAGATTTAATACTTTTACTTGCATTTCCAGTACATCCATTAATATTCAAGGCGTAAATGAATTCGAGTACTTTCTGCAAGGACCGGCATCAGCTATCGAAGTGTGAACACCTGAAAGCAAAGCGGGTAGTGTGTACTGACAGGCGTTGTTCATTTCGCGGCACAGTTACATCTAGAAGAAAATATTAGATGGTAAAATTATGTGATGTGTTTGTGGTAAAAGTTTTAGAACGAAGAGAGGAAAAACAAATATGTGTTCCATTCACATGACTTTCATTATCTGTACTGCAAACAAAGTATTCTTATAAAAGACGATTCTTTTATGTAAGAAATGCTAATGAAGATAGACATTATCAGAAATGTTTCTTATAAGTAGAAGGGAAATGGGAAACGCACTAGGCTAAAACGACAGACACATCTTTTAAAAGCTTGATTGTCATTGAGATTCGGCGTTCTTTCCATGGTCAAGAGTAAAACAAAAGAGATGAAGCGGTAGACCATTTCCCGTTTGAGAGTAGTTTAAATATTTGAAATTGAAATTAATAAACGGGAATCCCTCAGAAATGGTTAGCCCTAGAAGACAAAAACACAAAACAAACAAAAACAAAAAATAAACAAGAAAATTATCTTACATAAATTGTGTGTTTTAACGAGATCTACATTTTTTGTGCTGAAACTTTTTGTCCACCTATATTTTGCAGTTAGGCAAAAACATTCAGTATTAAGAAGATTTCAGAGGCTGTTGTCAAAAATTTCAGGATATACATTTTATTTGCAACGTAAGCATCTGTAATAACGGCATTTTAATCAAAAGTATAGCCTTTTTACTTCTGTAGCACGTATGTACAATGTACATAGTAGATAAAGAAGGTTTATTCCACCCAAAAATTCGATACCGAGACTTCACCGGAAATACATTTTCTGAGACTCCCTGAATACAAAGTAGCATTTTTCGAAACATGTCCGTGTATTTCTGTCTGCAGAATAGATCAAAAACTAAACTTCAGTTAAATACCAAACTTGATATTTAGGTTCAGTAAATTCCAAGGGTGCTATGAATATGTTCAATTTAATTCCCCGACCCTAAACTAACATTTACATGGGACATTTTTCGAAAATTTTGATTTTGTCAAAAATCCTTAAACGGTGTTGATTAAAAATGCCACATTTTAAAGATATTCTTATGACAAACAAAATGTATATTTTGAATTTTCTGGGAATAGCCTCTGAAGACTAACTTATTCCTATACAAAAATGTAGATATCGTTAAAACACATAATTTATGTCATATACTTTTTTTTTTGTAGAGTTGATTGTTTCCAAGATATTCAGTGTTATTGGTTTCAATTTTAATAAACAGGAGGTCATCTTTTTTTCGTTTCAAATTTTTTTTTCTAATGTTTCACTTAACGAACGCTTTTAAAAGATCTGACTCGCTTCAGCCTAGTTATTCCCTTATTTCCCTTCTGCTTACAAAGAAGCAAGTAATAAGATTAATTCTGGAATGTTTATCTTGAATAGCATGACCTAGATAAAATACTAACCTTTTGTAAGGAACGTTTGTTTCTGGAACAGCTAGAGAAAGTCATGTGAATGGAACACATCAGATTTTGTTTTTATTTGTGTCTAACCAACCGATACAAAAAAATGAGAAGAATCTCATAATGTTCTTTATGGATGTCGCATGACATTTCAATCTGCGAAAACTTAAAAATATGCAACTCGGGCATTAACAAAACGGCTAATGCCATTGAAAAAGCATTTGTCATAAATTGTATATTTCTGTTGGCCCCTGCTCCCGTATTCAGCTTAAATTCATGACTCAGTGCATGTCAATGGGAAATATATGGCTGTAATCTCTTTCGATTCATTTGTAGGCCGTGATTGTGCTGCCTTTCTTTTGTAATGGACGTATTATTTTTGCTTCGATGTTTGGTCCTGACAAAAGAACATCGAGGTTTTCATCAAAACGCAGATCTAAATCTATCCAGATATACGGCAAAATGTGTGATATTTTCATTGTAAACTCGGGACAATTGTCTAATCTGCTATGTGGAAAAACGCGCTTGTTCAATAGTTTTACTCGTATGTAATGCGGGGAGGCATGTAAATGCGAGTTGAGAGTGGTAAGAGAATTTGTTACAGAACTAAGGAATAGTAAATTCTTTCTATACAGAAGTTCTGTTTAGAAAAGCTGGATTAAAAAAACTGTTGCTTTCACTTGACTTTGTCTACTTTTTTACTTTCTCCATACGCACTCTGTACATAGTGTATAGAGAAAGAATTGCACTCCACCAAAAATTCGATACCGAGATTTCACCGGAAATATATGTTTTAGGGTCCCCAATATCCAAAAAAAGCATTTTCACAAAAAGGACTGTGTGTGTGTGTGTGTGTGTGTGTGTGTGTGTGTGTGTGTGTGTGTGTGTGTGTGTGTGTGTGTGTCCGTGTGTCTGTGTGTCTATGAACACGATAACTCAAAAACGAAAAGCCGGTAAAATACCAAACTTGGTATTTAAGTTTAGTATCTTCCAGGGATACGACACGAAGATTTTGAGAAAAATCCCCTCACCCCCAACTACCCTTTACATGGAACTTTTTTCGAAAATTTTGATTTTCTCAAAAATGACTCTAATGATTTTGATTAAAATTTCGTATATTAAACATTTTTACCTGACTAATAAAATGTATATACTGAATTTTCTGGGAATAGCCTCTGAAGAGTAGTTTATTCTGAATGAATTTTACTAAATTTTGAATAACTGCTAAACCGTAAGAGATGGACAAAAACTTACTACACAAAAAGTGTAGAGCACATTAAAACACACAATTTATGTTATATAAATTTTTTTCGTTGAGTTCGTCGTTTTTGTGACATTCCTTATTTTTGGTTTCTGCTATGAAAAACGTATACTTATCTCATACAGGAAATCGTCAACTCCTATCCATATAGACAAAGGAACTTCATTGACATAGCAACCAGCTTTTGACTATCACTTTAACCTACGGTTGTCCTTTATTTCGCTTCTACTTACAAGGAAGCGAGTAATTAGGCTATTTCTGCTATTTTTTTTCTGATTAGCAGAAAGTAAATAGAAGTATAAGCTTTTTAAGAATTATTTGTTGCAGGGATATGGAGAAAGTCATGTGAATGGTACACATAAGATTTTTTGATTTATTACTTTCTCTACTTCTCTACTTCGTGCATTCCATTCGATACCGAGATTTCATTGGAAATATAGGTACGTTTATACGCCCGTGTATGTCTGCGAGTGTATATGAACACGAAAAGTCTTGATAAACTTAAATATCTGAACTTGACAAAGATTTTTTGGAAAGTCCTGCACCTCAACTGCCCATTGCATGGAAAATTTCGAAAATAATTTCGAAAAACTGTAGTTTTGCGAGGGATTTTGTTGAAAATCTTTGTGTTGCATCTTTAGAAGATACTGAAGTAAATATCAAGTTTGATGCTTTACTGACTTCCAATTTTACTTTCTCTATACGTACTATGTACATAGTGTATAGAGAATGTATTGCACTCCACCAAAAAATTTGATACCGAGATTTCACCCGAAATATGTTTTAGGGTCCCCTGTATCCAAAAAAAGTATTTTCAGAAAAAGTTCCGTGGGTGTGTGTCCATGTGTCTATGAACACGATAACTCAAAAACAAAAAGTCGGTAAAATACCAAACTTGGTATTTAAGTTTAATATCTTCCAGGGATGCGACACGAAGATTTTGAGAAAAATTCCCCCGCCCAAAACTACCCTTTACATGGAACTTTTTTCTAAAATTTTGATTTACCTGACAAATAAAATGTATATTTTGAATTATTTGGTAATAGCCTCTGAAGACTACTTTATTCTGGGTCAATTTTACGGAATTTTGCATGACTGCTAAACCGTAAGAGATGGACAAAACCTTACCACACAACAAATGTAGAGCACTTTAAAACACACAATTTATGTTATATAATTTTTTTTCTTGGAGTTGATTGTTTTTGAGATATTCCTTGTTTTTGGTTTCAGCTATAAAAAACATACTTTTCTCATACAGGACTTTGTGAACTCGTGTCCATACAAACAAAGGAACTTTAGTCACCTAGCAACCAGCTTTTGACTATCACTTTAACCTATGGTAGTCCTTTATTTCGCTTCTACTTACAAGGAAGCAACTAATAAGACTATTTCTGCTACATTTTTCTGATAAGCGTGAAGTAAATAGAAGTATACGCTTTCTAAAAATAACTTGTTGCAGGGATATAGAGAAAGTCATGTGAATGGTACACATCAGATTTTTGAGATATGTGTTCACAGCACACACAGGGAAAGAATCAGGGAGTCTTCAAATCCAAATCTTTGTATCGAATTCTTGGGTGGAATGCAATGCTTCCCTTACTAGTATAGTGGAGAAAGTATAATAAGTATAATAATAATAATAATAATAATAATAATAATGAACGCTAATGACTATCATCACTTCGGATTTCTAGTAGCGCAATGCTGCCAAATTAACAGTTAACTAGTAATATGAGGCCTAATAAGATAATATAGGCGTCTGATGCTTTATAATAGAGTTTGTTAAATGGTTGATGCTGTGACTCAAAGCGGGTTGTTTGAAAATAATGATGTAGATTCTGAATTATCTGCGATCCTCGAAGGCAACGCTATCATAGAAAAAGCAGACAACGGTTAAATGAAAAACAATGTTTATGTTTAACTCTTTCACTTAAGGCACTAAGTATATTTTACTTACGCTCTACTCTATACAAAATTTGAAGAAAAATAAATAATAACTGAAATAGATCCTAAATTAATTAAATAATTTCAAAAATACTCTCGAAAACGTCAAATTGAAAGTAAACAATAGTTGGCATAAAATCAGAAGAAGAAAAAACTTGTACAGCCATTATTGTACTTCAGCGCCATTGATAAAAGTTTAAAATGACTATTTCGTTCATGACACGTGATCGTAGGAAGTGGCCAATCCAGTACATTGGCGCGTAAAATTCCAACCAATCGGAAACCATTATCTCTGCATTTTAATAGTTTTTTTATCACACCCACATGCAATTGTTGTTTTAAATTTATCGCACCCACGTGCATTTGTTTTCTTTCTGAATATCAGTGTGCAGTGATATTCCCGTACATAATGGCGGAAGTTCCAATAGACATATTAATTACAATCATGCTGTACTAAGCCAAAATAATATAATGTAGCAATACAAAGAGATCCGAAATTTATGATATAGAATCAAGTTGCAGTGATTTCGGTGCAAATATTCGTCAGGACAAATGGGATTTTAGGAATATTATTCTTTGTGTTCATATAGGATAATCATTGTTATTTTATTCACAAAATAGACATTAAATACAATTCGAGTTACAACTTTTCCCTAGATAAATTCATTCGCAAAAACTTGCTGGGGAATTTATCGATAAAAGTTGGAGTTCTCGTTATATTACTTATAACAATATATTATTTGTTCATGTTTTTCATAAAATTATCTTATTTAATTGCTTGAGCAATTTCATGTTTTAAATACAAAGGTTTGGTTGTTATGGGAGCAATTTAATTGTTGGCTTGTTTAACATTTTTCTTCACAATTTACACAACCGATGTAACAAATGAAATTCCAATTATTTAATAATGCGTTCCAAATGCTCCCCATTTATAATCTGGCTTAGATGAAGCATGAATTCTAGTTAGAACATTTTCAATCGCTGCTGGTGGTATATCTCTGTATTCTTTCCTGGTTCTCATATTCAGCTTTTCCATATTAGCAGCCCACGTACCAAAGACAACATTTAAAATATCCCCAATAAAACTAATCAAATGGAGAGAGCTCTGCTTCCAAAAACTAAATGTTTTGTAGGAAATAAAATAAATTGTTTATGTAAAATTGTTGAACTAATTAAGATACCTTACCTTTAAAAAATACAACAATCCTGTGTAACACTTCCATGACTCTATCTGCCAATATTTCAGCAACTATTCTAAACAGACCTTATTGGATACTTGATGTACTTAATTTTAATCCAAATGAGCATTTACATGTATGCTTCTATTAAATACTTCTCTGTAGATACAAAAGAGTAGTGTATAGTAGGCTTGTGTAATAGTGAAATCTTTTAAGAGCTGGCCGCTGTGTGAATACATTGAAATAACAACAACACGTTTAATGACATCCAATTTGATGAAAATTAAAGCATTTTAAAATCTAAACCATCAACAAAGAATATCTAGGAAATACTTAATCCCTCTACAGACACATTTGATATATAGAACTTGTATGTTTTAACGAATCTGTATTTTTTGCGCAGTAATTTTATTTTGTATCTCTTACGGTACACCAGCTATGTAAAAGTTATTCTGAATAAAGAGAACATCACAGAAAATTCAAGTTACATATTTTATTTTTGATGAAAATATCTTAGACGCGCAGTATTAAAATATACATATTTTAAACGAATATCCATATTCATTAGAGGCATTTTTGAGAAAATCAAACTTTTCTAAAGTGTTTCCATATAAAGGGTAGTTTGGGATGGAGGTATTGTGTTGGAAATCTTCCTGGTTCAGTTTTGGAGGATACTAAACTTAAATATCAAGTTTACTATTTAACCGACTTTGCGTTTTCGGGTTATACTGCACACACGCACGCAAACACACAGGTGCGCACTTTTTCTATAAATGTGTTTTTACTTTCTCTAGCCCCGTATGTACAACACACATAGTAAATAGAGAAGGTACTTCCACTCAAAAGTTCGATGTTGTGATTTCACCGGAAATATATATTTTTGGGTCCCGTGAGTCCGAAAAAAGCATTTTTAGAAAAAGGTCCGTGTGTGTGGACAGCATAGCTCAAAAACGAAAAGACCGTTAAATACCAAACTTTGTATTTTGGTTTAGTATCTTCCAAGGATGCGACACAAAGATTTTCAAGAAAATCTGCCCACCACAAACTACCCTTTACAGGGAAAAATTTTTTAAAATTTTGATTTTCTCAAAAATGGCGCAAACGATTTTGATTAAAATACCTTATATTAAATATATTTACATCCCAAACAAAACTTATATCTTGCATTTTCTGGAATTATCCTCTTCTGGATGAATGTTTCCAAATTTTGCTTAACTGCTAAACCGTAAGAAATAGACAAAAACTTACTGCGCAAAAATGTCAAAACACACAATTTATATCCTTTACAATTGTATTGTGGGGTGATCGTTTCCGAGATATTCCTTGTAATCGGTTTCAGTTGTGAAATACTTATACTTTTCTCAGACAGGAAGTGTCCGTTTTTCTTTTGTTCTACTCCTGGCCCAGCAAAGAAGTGATTTGCCAAGACAATCGCATAACGATAGATTTTAAAACATTTGACTATCGGTTTAGTATAGTTCATTCCTTAGTTCTCTTCTACTTACAAGGAACTAAGTAACAAGAACATTCTGCTAATGATTATCTCGATTAACATGATGTAGAAAGAAGAATAATCTTATGTAAGAAGCTTGTAGCACAGCTAGAAAGCAATGCGAGTGAAACACATCAGTTTTTTTTTTTTTTTTTTTTTTTATTTTATTCAGGGGATATACATAGAAAAAAGTGTTATATACTTTTAATTGATATCGGGATTTCAAGAAATGTTATGGACTGTGGAACTTAGAAGCTCTAAAATTTCATTGTGATTCAGAGCCATAATATTCCTACCATAGCAGAGAAAAGCAAAAAATTGAAGTTAGCGATCCAATCAATATTTTACGCGGCGTCGAGTGACCTTCAGTTCCAAGAAATGCTCCTAAGCTAAACTTTTAAACTAACTCCGCAAGCTAAAAATTCCAGTCCCAGCACGAAAAACGTAGGAGTTTCTTAGAACGTGGCTAATTGCGGTTGAAGACAAGGTGTGCATGTTTCCAGGAGGCAATGGCGGCCACACCCGTCTGCGAGGGCGGACTTATTTGCATTTCCCTGGAAGCCACCTTATGGAGTGGCTTCGGTCACACCTGCAGCAGACTTGCTAATCCAAAACTGGAATCGATTCAACTTGAAGGTGAAACTATACATACTTGATAAGGCTTCTCTAAAAGGAAATGTTGAATCAGAAACGTGTTAAACAAATCTGACTGCAACAACCTCACATCTCTCTCTGTTAATTTTAAATCTGTTGTACAAATGATCCTTATGAAAAGGTATTTTTCTCTCCCCTTCATGCTAATCACGTGGACGCCTTTAAAGGAAAGGTTTCAATTAAGCAACATTGCGATGATACATCTTTTATACCTTGCAGGAAGATGAGTCTGAAGTGATCTGTTAAGAAGTCTGTGCGTACCAATCGTAGCCCATTTCAAACGAAAGAACGGTATTTCCAGAAGCACGACTTAAAGTTTGAAAACGTGTAGTTTACAACAAAATCTTAATAATACGTAAACAACCAGCTCGTGAGGGAAGTTAACTGCGCGTTAGGAGACCTCAGTTACTGTGGCTCTCTGGTAGAACGTCGACTTAAAAGGCTAAATAGTCATGTGCAGTTACAAAAGTAACATGGAGAGTTCCTCGCCAAAGCTATAAAAGTAGCTGGTACACCTACATTCACTGGCTATACGTAGTCTCCGGCGGGAACGAAGGCGGTAAGTGACAGTTGTCACACAAACAACTGCAGGTAGGGGGAAGCATGTGCTAGGTTAATGCGAACCACGCAAAAATGTTTATTTTTAATGCACTACACAATACTTATCTTACCTTAAGCTTGTTTGTTAGACTCTTCT
This sequence comes from Hymenopus coronatus, assembly GCA_030762935.1. Lineage (NCBI taxonomy): Eukaryota > Metazoa > Arthropoda > Insecta > Mantodea > Hymenopodidae > Hymenopus > Hymenopus coronatus. The sequence goes on along the minus strand of CM060895.1, from coordinate 95,026,782 downwards.
TAACAATTAGATTGACATTTCAAAGTTACCAAATATTACTACTAAACAGCCAGCATGCCACACAGGATTACCGTTGATTGGTATTCAAAGTATCGCTGGAGTTCGATACTGCACACCATTACATAGTAGCAAGGGTAGATCTAATATTTCTGTAAGGGAGAGGGACACCGGGTGGTTTGGGGGTCCTCCTAGAAAAGTTTTAAAAGTTTAGGCTGAGGTAGAAAAAGAGCAACATATCCTAAAAGGAGCAAAGTAAGCAATACTATATTTGGTCCTAATAATATGTATTACATTATGAACAGCTAAACGAAAATTATTAGAGAAAGGCAAAAAACACTAAATTACTTACAATGTATAAAACTACTTGTATAATGCAACAAAGAGCACCCATAAAAAGAGTGAACAAACAAACAACTTCATTTCTACGTACTTTTTCACTTAAATGAGGAAATCCATCTTTCTGTGTTTTTGCCCACCAAATCTGTTTAAGAAAACAATAACTAAGGGAGTAACATAGCGTTAACTTATATAGGATCTTATTCTGGAGTTTAAAGATGTTTCATTGGTTAGTTTTGCTTGTGGAAAAATCTCTTCTTAATTACGAAACGATCCATTTTGTAAAACATTCATCACAGAAAAAAAAAAATCGTAATCGTCGCGTAATGGCGGAAGAGCACAAACGTCAGAAGCATAGCATTGTTTCAAGCAAGCAGACTAAATTATTTTTTATTTACCATATGTAAATCCAAATTATTCAAATTTATACTTTGCTATTATTATATCGTGTTTTTAAACCTTTATTTGAGGTCTATGTTGCATCATTTTATTACTGTTTTTGCTTGATGAGAAGGGAGCGCCCCCCACCCTCTGGATCCGCCCTTGCGTATTGCCGTATTGTTCTTGCAGATAACTTGGCACTGGTGACAGAAATAACTTGCATCTACTAATGTAATTAATATTCCTACCACGAATTCCTTTCCTTAATTTCCCCTTCATTTCATTCCTTTTCATCTTTCAAGTATGCTTCAAGGTTCGTTAGAGTATGGTGGTGCGGACAGATGTCGCGGATGCATTCTCAATTGTCGTTTTATCGCAGCAGTGGCTGATCATCGAACTTGGCAATTTTAGGGACTTCCACACGTCTCTGTGACCTGTAATCTCTTATGATTCCCTCACTTCATCCCTTCCTTCTTAAGGGTTGTTAGTCTATCCTTTCATTTTTTATCTTTAACCGGGTAGTTCACATTAGAGTGAACGAAATAGGTGAAATGATGCTCAAATATCTGGAGCTTACAATACGTTCGTCTCTCAGGATAATGAAAAATGTTCTGGAAAAGCCTTACTCAGGCAACTCACTCTAATCGAAATTTGAACTCGGATTGTCTGTTAATGAGAGACAGACACGCAGCCCCACAACACGTGGTGGGCAAAGTCTTGCAAATGCTGAGCATATCATATCTAAGTAAGTGTGGATCATCTGTGAAACTTTACATGATGCAGAATCACGAACTGGACTACAGTGCGTATGAGGAGGTAATTTAATACTCTCTGGACAGAATGGTCAATGAACTGCTCGTTTTAATTGGTTGGAGGAAGAAACATAAAGTGGCTTCTTTAATTCCAAAAACAGCAACAACAAGCAAAAACACGGCAAAAAACGAAAGAACAAACGCCTTATGTGCATAAATTAGTTCTACTGTTTATCTCGCGTTGTTTTTACTTTCTCTACACGTACTATGTACATAGTGTATAGAGAAGGTATTGCACTCCATTCAAAAATTCGATACCGAGTTTTCATCGGAAATATATGTTTTAGGGTCCCCTGTATCCAAAAAAAAAAAGCATTTTCAGAAACAGGTTCCTGTGTGTGTGTGTGTGTGTGTGTGTGTGTGTCCGTGAACACGATAACTCTAAAACGAAAAGTGGGTAAAATACCAAACTTGGTATTTAAGTTTAGTATCTTCCAGGAATGCAACATGAAGATTTTAAGAAAATCCCCCCACCCCAAACCACCCTTTATACGGAATTTTTTTCGAAAATTTAGATTTTCTCAAAAAATGCCTCTAACGATTTTGATTAACATATCCTATATTAAAGAGATTTGCCTGACAAATAAAATGTATATCTTGACTTTTCTGGGAATAGCCTCTGAGGACTACTTTATTCTGGATGAATTTTACGGAATTTTGCATAACTGGAAAACCGTAAGAGATGGACAAAAACTTACCACACAAAAAATTTACGAGCTGCTAAAGCACACGGTATGTACATTTTTTACGTGGAGTTGATCGTTTTTGAGATATTCCTTTTTTTTTTTGGTTTCAACTTTGAAAAACTTATTTTTTTCTCATACAGGAATTTGTCAACTCCTGTCCATGCAGACAAAGGAACTTCAGTCACATAGCAACCAGCTTTTGACTATCACTTTAACATATGGTACTCCCTTATTTCGCTCCTACTTACAAGGAAGCAAGTAATAAGACTAATTTTTACTTTCTCCATACGCAATATGTACATAGTGTATAGAGAAAGTATTGCACTCCACCAGCTTTGCAAAACTTAACTTTTCTCATACACGAATTTGTCAACTCCTGTCCATACAAACAAAAGAACTTCATTCACATAGCAACCAGCTTTTGACTATCACTTTAACCTATGGTATTCCCATATTTCGCTTCTACTTACAAGAAAGAAAGTAATAAGACTATTTCTGCTATTTTTTTCTGGATTAGTATGAAGTAAACAGAAGCATAAACTTTTTAACAATAATCTGTTGCAGAGATGTAGAGAAAGTCATGTGAAGGGAACACATCAGATTTTTAATTAACCATTTCCAAGACATTCCTTGTTGTTAGTTTCAGTTTTAAATTTCCTAAACTTACTCAAACGGAAATTTGTCATTTCTTTTCCTCTTATTTTACTGCTGGTCAGCAAAGAGAACTCAATTTCAATGCATAGCGACAGCTTTTGAAAGGTTTGACTATGGCTTTAGCCTAGTGTATTCCCATATTTCACTTCTGCTTATGGGGAACTAAGTAATACGATAATTTCTGCTAATGTTTATCCCGATTAGTATGAAGTAAATAGAAGAAGAATATTTTGTAAGAATAGTTTCTTTCAGAATAGGTAAAGAAAGTCATGAATGGAATACACCAGATTTTTCTCATTGGGAATTTATAATTTTTCAAAATAGCCGCTGTAAAAGAATCCTGAAAACCGCGTTGCTTTCAAGCAGAAATAAATCTAAATCCGCAGACCTCGAAATAGCAGGTTAACTACTCGAAAATCTTCAATTCTTTGTTGATAAGCCGGAAGTTGCGAGTTAGATCATATTAAGAACTGTGAATATTGACCCCGTTATTTAGACGATAATGAAACAAATTAGCAGTAGAAGCAGAGTTTAAACATTAACCGTGTATCTATTTTAGAATCTTAAGATTGTATTCTCATGTATTGCATTGCTAATAATTTTCCCGTATAAAATAAACAAATTAGTAATGTAGTATAGATAATTAAATAGCTATTCGGATTACTGATAATTGCATTCCACATTACTACAACATCTGTTGTGTTCCATTCACATGCTTTCTCTTCCTGTTCTGACAACAAACTATTCTTACATAAAATTATTTTATCTGCATCATGCAAATCGGAATAACCATTAGAATAAATTGCCTTATCACTTGCTTCCTTGTAAGTAGAAATGAATCAAGTCAAATATTTTACAAGCCGATTCGGTTCTCTTTTCAAGGCGAGGAGTAACAAAAGAGATATGAAACGAAGTATGACGTTCCGTTTGGGAAAATTTTAAGTAGCTTAAAATTTAAATCAATAACAATGAATATCTTGGACACGGCGAACTCTGCAAAAAAGTATATGACCTGAATTGTTTGTTTTAACGAGGTCTACAGTTTTTCTATAAGTTTTTACCTATTACGGTTGCTATTTATGTAAAGGTGAGGTGCTCAGTGGCTATTCCCAGAAAATTCAATATGTACATCTTATTTGGTATTTAGGCATCTTATTATATACGGAATTTTAATAAAAATCGTTAGCCATTTTTGAAAAAATCTGAATTTTCCAAACATTTTCGAAGTAAAGAGTAGTTTAGGGTAGGGAAATTTTACTGAAAATCTTCGTGTCGCATCCTTGGAGAATGTAGAATTTAAATATCAACTTTGGTATTCAACTGACTTTTGTTTTTAGTTATCGTGTTCACACATGTACACACACGCGGACATTTGCCTAAAAATAATTTTATCATTATGTTTTATTTTAATATTATTATTATTATTATTATTATTATTATGTTTCAGGGTACCCTAAAACGTGTATGTATATTTGCTGAAGTCACGATATCGAAATTTTGGGTGGAATTTAAATACCTTCTCTACCTTTGTACTATGCACGATGTGGAAAAAGTATAAATTGGATATCAAGATTTCACAGAACATGCATGTTTTGAGGCCTGAATAAACTAGCATTTTAAAACAATCTTATGTCTTATGTGTGGCTGTACAAACTGTTATTACGAAAGGTATTTTTCTAAGCAGGTATTTCGAGGCAAACCTTTGCATAAATGAATCAATTGTACATTGCATTATAGATGCAAAGAGAGTAGCGATGGTCAACTTCTTAAGAATTGGACGCTATATGCTGGTTTTAAAATTCCAAACTCTCTCCATGCAATCACGAGAACTAGAGGACTTTAAAAGAATGAGTAAGTATTAAACAATTAATATCGGACACCTTGGAAATTGCTCATGTCACAAAAAGGGTAATTGGAGTAAATTGTAAGTTTTTAAAAAGCTCTACAATTCGTCTATCGCTTAATGTACTTAGTTCCTTCTAAGTAGAAGGGAACAAAGGGAATACCCTTAGCTAAAGCGATGGTCAAATCCTTAAAGACTGGTTGCTATGTGATTAAATAGAAATTCCCATTTGCTTGAATGACCAGGTTGGAAAAAAGTGAATAACGACAAGAAAATAATGTCTCTGAAATGCTTAACTATAAAAAATGTATCGGACATAAATTGTGTGTTTTAACGAGATCTACATTTTTTGTGAAGTAAGATTTTGTCTTATTTCTTACGAGTTACCAGTTATACCAAAATCCTTCAGAATTAAGAAGGCTGTGAGGCTATTTCCAGAAAAATCAAGAGATACATTTTATTTTTCGTGCAAATATCTTATTAAATATGACATTTTAAACCAAATCGTTGATCCATTTTGGAGAAAATGTTGAAAAATATTACATGTAAAGGGTGGTTTTGAGTAGCATGATTTTCCTGTAATCTTCATATCACATCCTTGGAAGATACTAAACGTAAGTACCAAAAATAATACTTAAACCGCCTTTTCGTTTTTTGTGTTCTGCTGTTCACAGACGCGCACACACACACACACACACACACACACACACATTTACCTTTTTCTAAAAAATATAGTTTTATTTATTCAAGGGGCCTTAAAACATATTTCCGGTGAAATCTCGGTATGGAATTATTGGCTAGAATGCAATACCTTCTCTACATATATATGTGTGTGTCTATAATACTTACAATTTTCCCCTCCTATTCATTTTCAGTCATAAATTCTGTGCTTTTCGAGACTTTTGAATACACAAATAATTAAGCGAACGTACATAGCTTTAAAGTTCTGTATAGAAATCTTTGAAGAGGACGCAGAAACAAATGCAAAGTAGTCACAGTCCTGCCTCTCAATTTGGTCTGGGACGGGCGTTGCCCAAAAGGCGGAAGTTGTTTATTTACCTCCGCTTTATCGAGCGAAATACGCTCTTCTTTTGTCGGCCTCATAAATAATTCACTCGCGTAATCAACTTTATGTTTCCGTTGTGGTCTATTCGACGCAATTGTGAAGAATTAAACAGTACACGTTTGCAATTCAGCAGTAAAACAATGCAATTTAAATCTGTTTGCTGATTGTGTGTTCACGCTCCAATGGTTCCAAACTCATTATTTAGAGTAGTCCTAGGCCATAAGTTTCATTGGTTGTGTACCATATAAATTATTTGGCTCAATTTTTACTTTTTAGCACATATGTGTAATGTACATAGCAAATAGAATAGCCTGATTTCACTGGAAATGCATGTTTTGAGGAAACTGAATAAATAAATAAATAAAATAAAAATCTGATGTGTTCCATGTACATGATTTTCTCTATATCCCTGCAACAAATTATTGTTAAAAAGCTTACTTCATGCTAATCGAGAAAAAATTAGCAGAAATAGTCGTATTATTTGCTTCTTTGTAAGCAGAAACGAAATAAGTAAAGTGGTAGTCAAAATCTGGTTGTTATGTGACTGAAGTTCCTTTGTATGGGCAGGAGTTGACAAATTCCTGTATGAGAAAAGTAAGTTTTTTTTTAAAGCTGAGGCCAATAACAAGGAATATCTAAAAAAACGACCAACTTCACGAAAAAAATATATATGTGACGTAAATTGTGTGTTTTATTGTGATCTGCATTTTTTGTGTAGTAAGTTTTTGTTTATCTCTTACGGTTAACCAGTTATGCAAAATTCCGTAAAATTCATCCAAAATAAAGTAGTTCTTATTCCCAGAAAATTTAAGATATACATTTTATTTGGCATGTAAATATTTTAATCAAAATTGTTAGAGCCATTTTTGAGAAAATCAAAATTTTCAAAAATGTTTCCATATAAAGGGTAGTTTGGGGTGGGAGATTTTCTTGAAAATCTTCTTGTCGCGTCCTTGAAAGATACCAAACTTAAATGCAATTTTGGTATTTTACAGTCTTTTTGGGCTATGCTGTCCACAGATACACAGACACACACGAACTTTTTCCAAAAATGTGTTGTTTTTTCATATACAGGGGGACCCAAAACATGTATTCCACCCAAAAATTCGATACCGAGATTTCACCGGAAATGCAATACTTCCTCTATATATTAAGTACATAGTACGTGTAGAGAAAGTAAAAAAATCTTATGTCTTCCATTCACATGACTTTCTCTACTTATTCTTCTATTTACTTCATGCTAGAAAAAATTAACAGAAATAGTCTCATTACTTGCTTCCTTGTAAGTAGAAGCGAAATATGGAGTATCATAAACTAAAGTGAAGTCAAAAGCTGGTTACTAGGTGACTGAAGTTCCTTTGTTTGTATGGACACGAGTTGACAAATTCCTGTATGAGAAAAGTACAAGTTTTTCAAAGCTGAAACCAAGAATAAGGAATATCTCAAAAACGATCAACTCCTCGAAAAAAAAAAAAAAGTATATAACATAAATTGTGTGTTTTAATGTGCTCTACATTTTTTGTGTGGTAAGTTTTTGTCCATTTCTTACGGTTTAGCAGTTATTCAAATTACTACACAAAAATGTAGAGCACATTAAAACACACAATTTATTTATATACATTTTTTCGGGAGTTCATCGTTTTTGAGACATTCCTTGTTTTTGGTTTCTGCTATGAAAAACTTATACTTTTCTCATACAGGAATTTGTCAACTGCTGTCCATACAAACAAGGGAACTTCAGTGACTTAGCAACCAGCTTTTGACTATCACTTTAACCTACGGTACTCTCTTATTTCGCTTCTGCTTGCAAGGAAGCAAGTAATAAGACTATTTCTGCTAATTTTTTTCTGATTAGCATGAAGTAAATAGATATGTTTTATAAGAATAATTTGTTGCAGAGATGTAGAGAAAGTCATAAGATTTTTTTTCTTTCCTTGTTTTATTTTGTACGTTCTTGTTTTTGTTCCACATATTTGCTGGAATTCATTTATCTTGTTTTCTATATCTCTATCGACATCGAAGCTAATGTCATAACCTAAATAATTAAAATGTTTTACTTGTTCCAGGATATTATTTCCTATACATATATTTTGAACAGCATAATCCAAAACAAAAAGCCATTAAATATCAACTTTATATGTTAAGTTCAGCATCTTCCAAGGATGCGACACGAAGAATTTCAAGAAAAACCCCTCGCCAAAATTACCCTTTTAAATGAAAAATATTTGGAACATTTTAATTTTCTCAAAAATGATCAAATGATTTTGATTAAAATAGTATATTAAACATATTTGATGATAAATAATATATGTCTTGAATTTTCTGTGAATAGCTTCTAAATTCTTCTTCATTGTGGATGTCTTGGTAAACGCAAGAGATAGACAAAAACGTATTACACAAAAAGTTTAGATCTCGTCAAAACACACAATTTATAATACATTTTTTTTTTTTTTTTGTGAAGCTATTTCCGAGCTGTCCCTTGTTATTGGTTTCTATAATACTTATACTTTTCTCAAATAGGAAGTGGCCATCCATATTTTTCTTTTGTTTTACTCCTGGCCATACAAAAAGAACGAATTTCAACATCAGTAGCATAGCGACTTATCTAGTGTATTACCTTATACTTACAAGAAACTAAGTAATAAGACCATTTCTGCTAATACTTGTCGCGATTAACATGAAGTTGATAGAAGAATAATATTTTATAAGAATAGTTTGTTTGCAGAACAAGTAAAGAAAGTTATGAGAATGGAACACGTCAGATGTTTTAAAGATACAATCAGATCAGTTACAAGCAAAGCATGAGGTGAATATTAGTTATTAATATTTTACTTTCTCTACTTAGTACATAAATGCAGAAGGTTTGCATCCCACCCAAAAATTTGATACCGAGATTTTACCAGAAATTCATCTTTTAGGGTCCCTACAAAAGCATTTTTAGTAAAAGGTATGTGCGTGCTCGTGTGTGTGTGTGTTCGTGAACACAATAACTCAAAAACAAAAATTCGGTAAAATACCAAACTTGGTATTTAAGTTTATCTTCCAAGGATCCGACACGAAGATTTTGAAGAGAATCCCACACCCTATACTACTCTTTATATGAAAAAATTAAGGAAATCTTGATTTTCTCTAAAATGACTCTAACGATTCTGATAAAATAGCGTATATAAAGATACTTACATGAGAAATAAAATGTATATATTTTGAATTTTCTGGAAATAGCCTCTTCATAGTAGATGATGACTTTTGCATAGTTGATAAACCTTAAGAGATATACAAAAACTTACTACACAAAAAATGTGTATCTCGTTAAAACACACAATTTATGCCTTTTACATTCTATTTTATTCATCTATAATATATATTAATTTTTACCTGGACCCGACATTTGTTATTGTTGGTTTCAGTTTTAAAATATCTAACTTCCCATACGGGATTTGTCAATTCCTGTCATGCATAGAGGACGATTTGCAAACACATAGCTAAGCTTTTAGAAGCTTTGACTATCACTTTAACCTAAGGTGGAAGTAAGTAATAAAAACAATTCTGCATATATGTATCTCGATTAGCATGAAGAAGGTACCAGAATAAGCTGTGTAAAAGTAATTTGTTGCAGAGATGAAAGTCATGTGAATGTAACACAGCATAATTTTTTCCATATACACTGTGGTTCGCATGGCCTGCAAACAATATACGTACATTCGTGGCTCGTAAGCGCCAGCTTTTTAAGCAGCATAGTGTTTTCTCAACTACAAAATTTATAAATATTTCTGTAATGCAAGGCATCTCAGGGTGCATGCACCGGTGCATTGTTTGGCGCAAGGTGCAGAAGACGAGTTTGCTAGGTTGCCCAAGTGCAAAGCCCCACTCCTGGATTTTGAGCAATAGTGCTGTATCTTTCTTTCTTGCGCTTCTCTGGCTCAAGAGAAAAATCTCCCCATCCCAAACTACCGTTTACGTGGAAAAAGTTTCAACATTTTTGGTTTTCTCAAACATGGTTCTATTTCGATTAAAATACCGTATATTAAAGATATTTATATGGCAAATAAAACGTATATTTTGAATTTTCTAGGCTTCTAAAGACCTCTTTATTCTGAATGAATTTTGCTGAATTTTGCGTAACTGGCAAACCGTAAGAGATAGGCAAAAACTTACTACACAAAAAATGTAGATCATGCTAAAACACACAACTTATGTCATTTTTTTCGTCGAATTTACCATTTCTGAGATATTCCTTGTTTTTTGATTCAGATTTAAAATACTTAAACATTTTTTCACACTGAAAATTGTAAACTCTTGGCCCTGCTTAGAAACGGATGTTATACATGGCTACCAGCTGTTATAATATTTGACTATAGTTTATTCCATTATGTTTCTTCTAATTACAAGAAAGCAAGTAATTATGACAACTTTGCTAATGCTTATCTCGATTACCAAAAACTAGGTAGAAGAATATGCTTTTAAACAATAATTTTCTATAGCGATGTAGAGAAAGTTATGTGAATGGAACACATCAGTTTTTTTTCTAATGTATGACGTTCAAAATTCTTTTAGGCTTAAAAATAAATGTCCAAATTTCACAGATGCGCGCCAAGAGGACGCACAAAACAAAAATCTGATGTATTCCATTCACATGACTTTCTCTATATCGCTATAAATTATTATTGTTAATATGCTAATCGAGAAAAATTAGCAGAAATAATCTTATTTCTTGCTTTATTGTAAGTAGAAGCGAAATAAGGGAGTGCCATAGGTTAAAGTGAAACCCAAAAGCTTTTTGCTATGTGACTGATGTTCCTTTGTTTGTATTAACAGGAGTTTACAAATTCCTGTATGAGAAAAATATGTTCTTCAAATATGAAACCAAGAAAAAGGAATATCTCAAAAACGATCAACTCTACGAAAAAAATGTATATAACATAAATTGTGTTTTAACGTGCTCTACATTTTTTGTGGGTTAAGTTTTTGTCCATCTCTTACGGTTTAGTAGTTATGAAAAATTCATCCAGAATAAAGTAGTTTTCAGAGGCTATTCCTTGAAAATTCAAAATATACATTTTATTTGTCAGGTAAATATCTTTAATATACGACATTTTAATCAAAATCGTTAGCCATTTTTGAGAAAATCAAAATTTTCGAAAAAAGTTCCACGTAAAGGGTAGTTTGGGGTGGGGGGATTTTTCTCAAAATCTTCGTGTCGCATCCCTGGAAGATACTAAACTTAAATACCAAGTTTGGTATTTTACCGACTTTTCGTTTTTGAGTTATGGTGTTCACAGACACACGGACACACACACACACACACACACACACACACACACACACACGGAGCTTTTTCTGAAAATACTTTTTTTGGATACAGGGGACCCTAAAACATATATTTTCGGTGAAATCTCGGTATCGAATTTTTGGTGGAGTGCAATACATTCTCTATACACTATGTACATAGTGAGTATAGAGAAAGTAAAAATCTGATGTGTACCATTCACATGACTTTCTCTATATCCCTACAACAAATTATTCTTAAAAAGCTTATACTTCTATTAACTTCGTGCCTATAGAGAAAGTAAAAATCTGATGTGTTCCATTCACATGACTTTCTCTATATCTCTGTAAATTATTATTGTTATAAGCTAATCTTTTATTTATTTCATGCTGATCGAGAAAAATTAGCAGAAATAGTCTTATTTCTTGCTTTATTGAAAATAAAAGCGAAATAAGGGAGTACAATAGGTTAAAGTAAAAGCCAAAAGCTGGCTGCTATGTGACTGATGTTCTTTTGTTTGTATGGACAGGAGTTGACAAATTCCTGTATGAGAAAAGTGTAAGTTTTTCAAAGCTGAAACCATGAAAAAGGAATATCTCAAAAACGATCAACTCCACGAAAAAAATGTATATAACATAAATTGTGTGTTTTAACATGCTCTACATTTTTTGTGGGTTAAGTTTTTGTCCATATTGTCCATAACGGTTTAGTAGTTATGAAAAATTCATCCAGAATAAAGTAGTCTTCAGAGGCTATTCCCAGAAAATTCAAAATATACATTTTATTTGTCTGGTAAATAACTTTAATATACGAAATTTTAATCAAAATCGTTAGAGCCATTTTTTAGAAAATAAAAATTTTCGAAAAAAGTTCCATGTAAAGGGTAGTTTGGGGTGGGGGGATTTTCTCAAAATCTTCGTGTCGCATCCCTGGAAGATGCTAAACTTAAATACCAAGTTTGGTATTTTACCGACTTTTCGTTTTTGAGTTATGGTGTTCACAGACACACGGACACACTGACACACGGACACACACACACACGGACCTTTTTCTGAAAATGCTTTTTTTGGATACAGGGGACCCTAAAACATATATTTCCGGTGAAATCTCAGTATTGAATTTTTTGGTGGAGTGCAATACATTCTCTATACACTATGTACATTGTGAGTATAGAGAAAGTAAAAATTAAGCTTCAGTGGTGTGAAATATGAAAATGCATAGTTTTCTCCTCTGTAGTCGGTCATACCTAACTCATAACATGCAAACCGATTAGGGATCTGACCTTCTGGATGTGTTCTTCAGATACATAAACATTTAAACATAATTTTAAAGTAAAACGGTTATCTACACTAATGGATCTTTAAGGCCGCAAGATCGAGAACGTTTACGCAATTAGCGAAGGTATAATGATCATATTCACCTTCTAAAACAACTGCTGGCATCATTTGTTAAAAGAGCTCAGAAATCCTGTTTAAGCAGGCCGTTTTTGGAAGAAGGACTAGTCTTGCGAAAAGTGCATTCATAATCTGTAAGCTAATTTTAGCACGCTGATCGCAAATGCGCTGAATGCAGTTTTCTCCACGACAAGGTTAATAATCCAACGTGCAAAGGTTTCACAACCGTTTCATTCGCGATTTCACCTTGCCAGGCTGCTTTCACTGCCGTCAGTGGTGTGTTCAGGGTCATGCGCTGGAGGTCATTCCAAGTTGACAGTAGAACTGGGCGTGTTCGAGATCGGAAACTGCAAACCTCTTCTGGAAGCCTTCCAGAGGGATCGCAATTTCCCAGGCTATATAACATAGGCATTTGTTGTTAAAGCTACAAGGGAAAAAAAAATCTGATGTATTCAATTCACATGACTTTCTCTACATCTCTAAAACAAATTATTGTTATAGACCTTATACTTACTTACTTCATGCTAATTGAGAAAAATTAACAGAAATAGTCATATTACTTGCTTCCTTGTAAGTAGGAGCGAAATAAGAGAGTACCATAGGTTAAAGCGATAGTTAAAAGCAGGTTGCTAAAGTGACTGAAGTTCCTTTATTTGTATGGACAGGATTTGACGAATTTTTTCGAAGCTGAAACCAAAAACAAGGAATGTCTAAAAAACGATGAACTCCACGAAAAAAATGTATACAACATAAATTGTGTGTTTTAATATGCTCTACATTTTTTGTGTGGTAAGTTTTTGTCCATTTCTTACAGTTTAGCAGTTATGCAAAATTCCGTAAAATGCACGCAAAATAAAGTAGTTTTCAGAGGCTATTCCCAGAAAATTCAAAATATACATTTTATTTGTCAGGTTAATATCATTAATTTACCATATTTTAATCAAAATCGTTAGAGCCATTTTTCGAAAAATCAAAATTTTCGAATACGTTCTATGTAAAGGGTAGTTTGGGGTGGGGAATTTTTCTCAAAATCTTCGTGTCGCATCCCTGGAAGATACTAAACTTAAATACCAAGTTTGGTATTTTACCGACTTTTCGTTTTCGAGTTATGGTGTTCACAGACACACGGACACACACATATACACGGACCTTTTTCTGAAAATACATTTTTTGGATACAGGGGACCCTAAATATATATTTCCGGTATCTTGGTATCGAATTTTTGGGTGGAGTGAAATACCTTCTCTATGCACTATGTACATAATACGTGTAGAGAAATTAATATATATGATGACTTTCTATCGTTAATTCTATTCATATGAAAGTTACTTCACGTTAATCAAAATGGCCTCTGAAGAATAGTTTCATTGTATGTACAAGGGGGGGGGGGGAGATTCAGAAAGCGGAATCGATAGTCATATGTCTTCATATGCTGGTCTTGAAATCCGCACCCTTTCCATTCATTGAGAGAAACAACTAAATAACGGCATTTACTGAAAAATTCAAACCAATAATAATATTTTTCCGAAATGACCAGTCAGGTTAAAGGACGTTAAGCTACAATAAATAAAATAATAATAATAATAATAATAATAATAATAATAATAATATCTCGATAATCGCTATGCTACAGAAAAGTTACCTATTTGATAAATTGTATATTTGAAAGGGATCTATATTTGTTGTGTATTTGTCTATATCTAATGGTAGATCCATTATACGAAAATAGATAATTCCCTTCCAAATGAAAAGGACTTCACAGGCTTATTCTCAGAAGATTTATGATATACAGTTTATTTCTATGTTATTTGTAAATATTTTATATATATATATATATATATATATATATATATATATATAATTTTTATCAAAATTTTGAGAATATAACATTTTTCGAAAAATGTCTCTTATTAATCGTAATTTGGGAAGGGGGAATTTATTGTTTTAAAATATTCGTGTCGCATTTCTGAACAACATCAAGCGGCTATTTTTCCGGCATTTCGATTTTGAGTATACTGCTCAGACACACTAAAATGTTTTTGGGACCTCATAAAGTGTATTTACGGTAAATGTTGACATCAAATTTTAAGGTAAAATTTAATACTTCTTAACTTAGTATTAGTCCATAGAGAAAATAAAGAGGCTGAAAGTTGACAGCATGAATATCATTAGAAGTTTGAATGTTAAGGGCCAATTATCTCTCAGAATTCTGCTTCATTTAGCTCTTCCTTGTTATGCGGTTTGCGGCCCACTGGAAGAAAGTTTCAGGTAGTAAGTCAAGCTCATAGGCTCATCACAGAAAGTAAAGTATTTTGTCTAAACCTACTTCATTATCTGCATCAATTTAATCTGTATGAGTGTCTTTACCTCTGATTGGTTAGTTTCTTGTGCTAGCTGTATACTTTCTCTACCAGCTAACTGCATTAACCCAAGAATGAAGATATCGATTTGAACCAGAAGTACGCACTTAGAACCTTTGCATAAAGCAACCAGGAAAAAATCTGATTCGTTGCATTCACATGACTTTCACTACCTGTTCTGAGAAAATAAATTATTGTTACAAAATATTATTTTTCTAACTACATCATGCTAAACGAGATAAACAAACAGAACTGGTCTTGTTACTTAGTTCCTTATAAGAAGGGAAACGGGAATATACTAGGCGAAAGCGATGTGTGAACAATTGAAGAACAAATCCAGAAAAACAAATGAGAGAAAGAACTGAAAGTGACTCCGTTTGAGAAAATACGTACCTATCTAGTTTAAATTTGAAATCAATAATAAGGAATATCTCGGAAACGGTCAACTCTGCAAAAAATGTATATGACAATTTTGTGTTTTAACGAGATTTAAATATTTTGTAAAGTTTTTGTCTATCTCTTACGGTTTACCAGTTATGCGAAATTCAGCAAAATTCATCCAGAATAACCAAGTCTTCAGAGGTTATTCCCAGAAAATTTATTTGTGCTGGAATTCAAGATCGTTTGTGTCTTTTTTTTTTTTTTGAAGAAAACAAAATTTTCAAAAAGAAATCCATGTAAAGGGTAGTTTTGAGGTGGGGTTTTTTCTTGAGAATCTTTGTGTCGCAACCTTGGAAGATACCTACTAAACTTAAGCACAAAGTTTGGTATTTAATGACCCACAGAAACACACACGGACCTTTTTCTAAAAACAAATTTGGGCTCAGGACCTCAAAAACATATATCCGGTGAAATTACGGTATCGAATTTTGGGTGGAATACAATGCCTTCTCTATACACTATGTACGTAGTACGTGTAGAGAGAATAAAAATGTATATGTGTGAGAGAATAATAATTAAAAAACAAACTTCATACTTTAGACAGGCATTTTGAGGATCAAAGGCAAGAATTCTTAGGAAATCATCCCATTCCAAACAATCTTTCTCAAGAAAAATGTCTCGTTATTTTCTCAAAACTTTGATGTGTTCAATTCATATGACTTTCTATACCTATTGTGTAACAAGCTATTCTTATCGAAATTTAATATTTTATCTACTTCATGCTAATCAAGATAAACTTTAGCAACTCTGTGCTAAAGCGACAGTCAAATCTTTTAAAGGTGGCTGTTAGTTGTATGATTGAAATTCGGATCTCTCAGGAGTAAAAGAAAAGAAAAAGAAATGACAAATCCCAGTTTGAGAAAAGTTTAAGTATTTTAAAATAGAAACCAATATCAAAAAATACTCCGGAATTCGTTATTTTCAAAATAAAAGGCATGTGACATAAATCGTGAATTTTAACAAGATATTTTTATGTAGTAAGTTGTGTCCATTTCTTACGGTTCGGAGTGAAGAGGTCTTCAGAGGCATTCCCAAAATATTCCAGACATACATTTTATTTCTGACGTAAATGCCTTTAATATATCTAGGGTATTTTAAAATAGTTAGATCTATTTTTGAGAAAATCAAAATGTTCAAACGTTTACCAAGTAAAGGATAGGGGATTTTCTTAAAAATCTTCCTTGGAAGATGCTGAACTTAAAGTATCAAGTTAGGTAGATATATAACGGCTTTTCGTTCTTCTCTTTATACAGAGGACTCTTAAAACGTGTATTTCCAGTGAAATTCCCGTATCGAATTTTTTAATGAAATGCAATACCTTCTTCTTAGAGAAGAATAAATGAGATCTGTTTGAAATAGGGTCACCAAATACAACATATACTTTGAACGTTCACTAAATAAAAATTCACCATTTGCATAAGTGTGAAAACAAAAGCTTATAGCTCCCCCCCCGGGTTGTGGGGTGGTAGTGTGACCACATTCAGCAGGTCCGAGTTCGAATCTCGCTTAAGGTGAGTTATCCGGATAAGATTTTTTTCGGGATTTTCCTATCTTGAGAAGACGAATGTAGAGTAACTTTAAGCTTCATGGACCCTGAGATCATTTGATCTTCATTTCACAAATTTCATTCATTGTTTTATATGACCAACCAGGTTAGAGGAGCTAAACTAATAATCAAAAAAATAAAATAAGCTTATCAATGAAAAATTCAAATCTTATTAAAATATACGATTTGGTGTCCTTTTTTTTTATCGTAGCATTGAATGTTTGGTTAATTTGCTTGAAAAGCTGTTAAGTTCAACTTGTAAAAAACGAACTGATGTTTGCAAAATGTATTTTGATATTTCTTTCGCATAAGCCCAAGAGTTGGAAATATGCAATACCGTGAGTGGTGGGATTTTTTCCACTGATGTTTCGGTTTCTGTCTGGATACTCTAACCAAAGTGCCGGCAAGACATCAAATTCCCCACATGAGTGTCATTTTCTCCTACAAGCCACAAGGAGATCTCAAACCTGCCTCTTGCCTTTCCAAAATGGACTTGCTTCCGCAGCTCGCATGTCGCGAAGTACGTGCCGTTTGATTTAAAACATTTTTGGACTAACATTTATCGTAACTGACGCAAGTGATGCACACACTGACAACTAAAAGAAATCTCATGGGACAGCGGAACACGCTGACGCTATGTCGCTGTTGTTTGTCAGCATGTAAATACTTATTTTCGTATTATTGTTTTATATGAATGCCTATCTAAGGCGTACCTGTCATTTGGTAATGAGTTGAGAAAGTCATGTAACTGTTACAATCCATTTTCTGCCCAGTTCTGCAGAGTTCTGATGGTGCGCGAAGACTATAAAGTTAACTGTTGAACATTCCAGCATTCGTCATACTAGTTCCGTTGGTGTTTCTGTACCTCTTCTAGACTTACCTTGAAAACTGTACGAAATGCATTTACCAGTCTATGAAGGTTATTTCGAATTCTTCATTTTAAAACCCTAAATTTTCACGTTCAATATCATCCTTACAACACATGCGCACTGTGAGATTTGACAATTTTTGGAGGGGATTATTTATTTAGTTCCCTTTAATTGTAATGGTTATAACGGAGGCTATGACTGAAATATTTGATACTGGTTTTACTCTGAAAATTTCGGTTGGCTTACTATAAGTTTCGTTATTTTTACTTTCTCTACAGGTAATATGTATATATTGTATAGAGAAGGTAATGCATCCAAAAGTTCGAGATTTCACCGAAAATAGACGTGTATCCAAAAAAAGCATTTTTTGAAATAGGTCCGTGTGAGTGTGTGTCCGTGGGTCTGTGAACACGATAATTTTAAAACGAAAAGTCTGTAAAATACCAAGCTTGGTATATAAGTTTAGTGTCTTCCAAGGATGCGACACAAAGATTTTGAAGAAAACCTCCCATCCCAAACTACCCTTTATATGGAAAATTTTTCGAAACGTTTGATTTTCTTAAAAATGGCTCTTAACGATTTTGATTAAAATACCATGATAAATAAAATGTATATCTTGAATTTTCTGGGATTAGCTTCTGAAGACGCCTTTATTCTGGATGAATTTTGCTGGATTTTGCATAATAGTAAACCGTAAGAGATAGACGAAAGCTAATTACACAAAAAATGAAGATGTCATTAAAACACACAATTTATGTCATGTACATTTTTTTCGAGGAGTTGACCATTTTTTAGATATTCCTTGTTATAGGTTTCAGTTTTAAAAACACTTAAAACTTTTCACATACGGGAATTTATCAACTCCTGGCAATGCAAAGAAACGGATTTCATTCACATGGTAACCAGCTTTTAAAAGATTTTACTATCGTTTTAACTTAGTATTCCATTATTTCCCTTCTACTTACAAGAAAGGCTTCTGCTAATCTTCATCTCGATTAGCATGAAGTAGGCAGGGGAATAAGCTTTTTAACAACACTTTGCTACAGGGATGCAGAGAAAGTCACGTGAATAGAACATGTCCGATTTTAACCTAACTTTCACACTATATGCCTCTCACATCTGCACTTGAGGGTATGAAATAATCTCGTTGGCCTGAGATCTCGAGCTGAGAAGTTGACCAACTTCCGTAATGCTTTGTGCGGAAGAAAATCCTCATTACTTAATCTCTTTTTTCTGAATAAACCAGCATAAAGAAGGCGTGCTTATCCTACGAATTACTATTGTTTGTCTTAAGACGGCCCTTGGGCAACGTTGTCCTTCTGAGTCATATGATCACGCCGTAGGTTTTACTTGTCAAGGGCGCGGAGCCGAGATTGAGGTTTTAGTACATATTACTTACCTGTTACATTATTGTATAATATTTTCATTAAACTGCATCTAATAATATCTCTCCTCCAATTGAGATGATTACATCTGTTCCGAAAAATCGCTACAACAGAACTGTGCAGTCTTTGAAAGGGAGGCCATCCCAACGAATATAAATGAATGTGCATATGCCATCCAAGCTTATGGTATACAAGCGGTCCAATAGTTCCTTATAACTTGGTTTTATGCAACCTGTATTCTGTTGATAGCTACAAATAGGCACCCCAGTTCCCATCCAGAATTAATATAAGGATATGCTTATGTGGGTTCTCTAGAAGTAATTTGTTGGCTTGGGTCAAAATTCAATGTTGGAGATACATCAAGCCTTTGCGGTCAGAGACACTGAGAGTGTTCACTACGGCCACATACTGGGGACTGGCTCTCGAATTTTGTTTACCTCAGGTGTGTTTCTTATTTCGGGAGAATTATAGTAAACAAAACTTGGACAAATTTACTGTTAAAATAATGACTATCATTATTAATAATCATTTATAGCTTGCGTTTTGTTACGTCATCCAGGCCCCGTGCAGTTACCTGAACATCCGCTCTCTCTTTTATGCTAAAAAGAGTTTTACTAACATAACTAGTCCGCCTCCCTTGCCTTCTCTGAACAACCGCCATTGCTAGCAATAAACAAGCGACGGGAATCATATTTGTCCTGGTCCAAATTATCTATTCTCAACATACCAATCAACTAGTGTTAATAAAATCAATGGCAGCTGTTTTACCTTAGAAGTTTATCATAATTTGGAGCTAACATTTGAATATGTTTGAATTGCAGGCATATTGTAAGCATGAACACGGCGACAACAACGACTACCAGTTCCAGCAACCTGACGTGGTTACAGCGACAACAGCAGAAGCTCCGGGAACGTAAAGAGGTGCAGCTGAGGACGGAGAGGTACCCTACAGAGAACAGGCTGATGTCAGAGTTGCGTTTTATCCAGCAACATCCGTACAGCACGAGACTCTCGGCCAGTCATCGCGTGGACGGCTACACCAGCGACACCACACACTTCGCGGACGACGATGATGACGACGAGGAAGAGGACAGGGTTCAAGGCGATTTCACAGTGCCCTTGCACATCAACACAACTGCCTCGCCCACGCACAAGCTGAACAGTACAAGTTCTGCTCCTGCATCGCCCATGTTGCCCAACAGGACGTCGTCCAGACACTACCAGTCCTCCTCCACCTCGTACATCAGCAGCACCACAAGCCCTCTGGGTCGCCAGAAGTCGGATACATCCTTTGACAGAGAGAGACCTTTTGTTGCAGTAAAAAGAGCACATGAGCAGAACAGAAAGCTGACACAGGTAAATACATTAATTCTTATCTGCTTTCCAAAATGTAGCACATCCTCTCCATTCTTATAGGAAGAGTGAGGGCAGATGTGTCACAACAGCTCCCTCTTTCAGCTTGAGATAGAGGCGTTTTTTGTGGATAGAAATACATTTGACAGACCCTGACTTTGCATGCTTGTTAATGCATATGAGGAAACAAATTTCATGTTTTAGGAACTGGATAATTACAGGGCTGCTTTGACTACTCAAAATATAGAAATGTTTAAACCCCTATATTTGTCAAATTGCTAAATAAATCTTATTGTACTACAATCCATATGGGACTGAACCTGTCAATCCAACCACAAGCCTTGTGTCCATATACACATGGCAGAGATGGGCAAACTTTCAGCCATAAGGGGGAGATCATGTGGCGAACATCACACATCCCCCAGCCAGAAACTTTGGTTTCTTGGCCTAGGCCGCTGCCTATCGCAACTACTCACTTTCCTCATAATGCTGAGTGATCACTGGTCCTATATTCACACTTAAAATCTGCACTCCCATGGGTGGGTTTGAAATGGTGCATTCCGTGGCCAGGTACCAGAGTACTACTCCCCAACCCACTGCACCATGTCAAACTACTACAGATAATTTAACGGAATTTTGCCACAGTATAAAGCTAACTAAAAGTATATTACTGTGTATAGTAGAAAATAATTATTCAACATCCTAATTATTTTAGGACTTTTTACATTGATTGTCCATTAATTTTTATTTTTTTCTACACGAATGTACATACAGTATACATAGTAGGTGGAGAAGGTATTGTATTCCACCCAAAAATTTGATGTCAAGATTTCACCGGAAATATTGTTTTGAAGCTCCCTGAATCCAAAACACTCATTTTCAGAAAAATTGTCCACATGCATGTGCACTTGTTATTTATGTTTAGTATTTCTAAGGATGAGACTCGGAAGATTTTTCAAGAAAATTCCCCAACCACAAACTACTCTTTGCATGGAACATTTTTTGAAAAATTTTAATTTCTCAAAAATGGCTCTAATGATTTTGATTAAAATGCCATATATTAAAGACATTCACAACACAAATAATATGTATATTTTGAATATTCTGCGAGTAGCCTCTGAAAACCTCTTCATTCTTGATGCCTTCTGCATAATTTTTGTATAAGAGTTAGACAAAACCTTAATATACAAAAAAAAATTAGATCTCATTAAAGCACACAGTCTGTCATATACATTTTTTTTTTTTTTTTTTTTTTTGTAGAGTTAGTCATTTTCGAGAAATTCTGAGTCACAAAGAGAACTGAATTTCAATTGTTTTACATAGTGATCTACTTTTAAAATATTTCACTGTGCATTCCCTTATTTCCCTTCTACTTACAAAACAAGCAAGCAATAAGACAATTCTTCTAATGTTTATCATGATGTAGACAAAAGAAAGAACATTTGTAAGAAAATTGTTTCAGAAAGCTAGAGAAAACCATGTGAATGGAGCACATCAGATTTTTTGTGTTAGTGCCACTCTACTATTTATCTGCCTTTTTAGTAAAACCTTTCCTATTATAATTGCATTAACTATACAACAGACTAAGTAGACTGTAACCTCACTCTGTTCACATGGACATCATGGGTGGAATTTAGTAATGGGAATGGCATGTAATAAACATGCCCCCCCCCCCTGCAGTCAGTTAATTGCAATTTCAGAGATGAGAGTTTGTACTTCTCCATTAAGTAGCTTCTCAGCTGGTCTCTAAGTACCTCACAAGACTAGAGTGCACTCGAAAACAGACCTCCTGTCTGATATCATGAAATGAAACCCTTGCACCACAGGCAGCCATGTTACCATATTGCCATGAGGATGATCATCATAACTATTTAGCCACTATAAATGCAATTGGCTCTATCTGACTTCAGAGGATTACTTTGCCTTGTACAACTTCCCCTCCTGCTGACAGGTTTAGTCATGCAGATTAACACCATAATTTGGGAGCTTGTTCCATGCTTTTACTTGTTCTAGCACATATGTACAAAGCATGGGAGTTTTTCATTTGGAAATGGCATTTTATATTTATGGATGCTCTTTAACTGCTGTGGTTCTCAGTGTCCCATTCTATACTGGGCAAGAAAGACCACTTAATTTTGCTCAGAGGCCTCTCTATCAGGCTTGAGGTTCTTTTACATGCTGTAAATCTACGACATGGGACCCATAGCTTTACTTCCTTTCTGAAAGAAGACATGCTAAGGATTTTTACACCCGAAAAAATCCATTGTCCTCTGCCAGGTTTGAACCTACAACCTTGAGTGTATGCAATTAGCACGGTAACCATTACACCATGGAAGGCGATGCATATAGAGAAGTGTTGTATTCCACACAAAAGTTTGATACCGATATTTTACCACAAATATATGTTTTGAGACCCCCTGAATCTGAAAAATGTGTGTGTGCATGTATGTGCATGCAGCATAGCTCCAAAACAAAAAAGTCTGTTAAATACCAAACCTGGTATTTAAGTTCAGTATCTTTCAAAGATTATGTTTAAGATATTTTTATGACAAACAAAATGCATATCCTGAATATTCTGGGAATAGTCTCTAAAGACCTCATTCTGGATCAAATTTGCTGAACTGGTATGCCATAAGAGATGGACAAAAACTTATTTCACAAAAAATGTAGTGCTCGTTAGGCCAAACAATTTAAGTCATTTACCTTTTTTTTGGTATAGTTAACTGAGACATTCCTGATTATTTGTTTCAATTTTTAACTACTTAAAAACTTTTCTCAAGCAGGAGTACAAAAGAGAACCATATTTCAGATGTTTCACATAACAATAGCATTTCAAAATATGATTTTCGCTTTAGTCTAGGGCATTCCTGATTTCTTTTCTACTTATAAGGAAGAAAGTAGTAAGACCATTTCTGCCAATGTTTATGTCGATTAGCATGATATAGTTAAAGGATTAACATTTTGTAAGCAAGGTTGGTTTATATAACAGTTAGAGGAAGTCATGTGAATGGGGAATGTATTAGGTTTTTTATTAAGTGTCTACAGAGAAATAGCCACCAGGGGTTGAAAACCTGACATTGACTAAAAGCTGTATAAAGTAATAGTAAAATCTAAGTTTATTACCAATTACACCTGAATCTATGAATGTAAATAAATGTTTACTTTCTCTACTACACATGTTAGGTACAGAAGGTATTGCATTCCACCTAAAAATTCAATATTGATATTCATTGGAAATATATGTTTTGAGACCCTCTGAATCCAAAAAGTCATTTTTAGAGAAAGATTTGTGTGTCTGTAAAAGGCAGAACTCAAATAAGGTAAGTACCAAACTTGGTATTTAAGCTCAGTATCTTTCAACAATGCAATACAAAGATATTTAGGAAAATTCCCCCACCTGAAACTATCTTTTACATGAAACATTTTTCAAATGTTTTTATTTTCTCAAAATTGACTCTAATGATTTTGATTAAAAATTCCATTTATTAAAGATGTTTACATGACAAAATGTATATTTTGAATTTTCTGAGAATAGTCTTTGAAGTGCTCTTCATTCTGAACAGCTTGCATAACTGTATACCATAAAAGGTAGACAAAATCTTATTACATAAAAAATTTAGATCTTAAAACATACAAGTTATGTCTAATACATTTTTTGTGTAATTAATCATTTCTGAGATATTCCTTGATTTTTATTTAAATTTACAAATATTTATACTTTTCTCAAATGAGAAGCCATTCATTCTTCTTTCTTTTTTATCCTGGTATGCAAATAGAAGAGAACTTCAATGCCATAATATAGTAACCAGCTTGTAAAAGGTTTGGCTATTGTTATAACCTAGTGTATGCCCTTATTCCCCTTGAACCTTCAAAGAAATAAATAATATCATTTTTGTTAATGTTTGTTTGAATAGCACATATTAGGTAGAAGAGTAAGCTTTTGTAAAAATAGTTTACTGCAAAATGGCTAAAGAAAGCCACATGCAACACATCAGCTTCTCTTTTCTTTTAAATGTAGCAACTCAGGATTAATTAATATTTATTACTGATTTATAGATATATATTCTTTAAAAGTGGAACCCTAAACAGAACTCCCGCAATAATATTTTTTGGGCTATGCTATTGAACGTCATGCACAAAAGTGTAAGGCTGAGTTGTTTGAGGACCTTTAAGAATATAACTTAATAGAGCTTGTTTTCTCTTGTACCACTGTGGACCCAAACAAATCTTAGAGCAACTTGCTGTTTTATGTTGACACTGTTAAACTCATTATTGCCATGTTCATTTTTAAACATGTCTGTGTTTTGCATTAAATTAATCAAAAAGATAGTCACTTTATTTGCAGTATTTTCACAGATATAATAAAAAAATTAGTTTTATTTATGAAAACTTAATTTATTAACTTTTCCTGCTATTAAAGTAAAAGGTCATTCCTCATTCACATAGAAATATTAACATTAATGCAAGGACATAAGAATATGACATGAACATAAGATTATCCATAATGCCAACAAGATGTTAGCATCAAAGTAAAATAATTTAAGTATGAAAGTGATTAAAATTGATGGCTACAATGATTAACAATCATACAGCAGTGCATCATATATTGCTAAAACGCATTTGGGTTTTTATTTTACTATATATTATATTTTCCTATACACAAAAGAAAATTGATTAGTTTATAGATATAAGTTTTTACAATAGATGCCATAATAGTAATAATAATAGGTCCATTTGCAATATCTTTCCAAACATTAATTTTTAACATATCTTTATAAGATTTATGTATTTTTCTCATAATGACAACAATAGTTTTCAAATTAAATACCTTAACTTTTCATCAAATTACTCTATTTTTCTCTTTTCTGCTTCTATGCCATTCAGATAGTGATTTTTCTCTAGAATCCCAGTAACACAATCATGAAAGATTTGAAATGAAAATGAAATTGAACTGCTGTGGTTCTCAGTATCCCATTCTCTATTGGACATGAAAATCCGCTTGTTTGTTCTAAGGGCTCTATCAAGCTTGAGATTCTTTTGTGTGCCATAAATCTACAACATGGGACCACCGGCTTTACTTTCCTTCCAAAGAAAAGGATTTTTATGCCACAAAAAAATCTATTCCCCTCCGTTGGGTTTGAACCCACATTCTTTGGAGGATGTCCCTAGAGCATGGAGATAACAAAGTTAGACATTAGTGTCTTGCAATAGTGTTCACGTTCATGTTGATGAAAATCATTATGTATGACTCCATTTATTAATTTGGACACTGCCTTTTGCGTTTGTGTTGTACTTGTATTAAAATTTCTATGTGAATTGTTATCAGCTTAAAAATCTAATATTGTGGATTTATTAGAAATATAAGTTCCGAGGCTCCCTGAACCTTAAGACATTGTCAGTAAAATGCCTATGCATGTGTCTGCTTGTGTCTCTATTAACACCATAATTCAAAAACAAAGAGTTGGATAGGCGCAAAAGTTATGTGCTATTGGAAGCAATCATAAACATTGAAACTTTTAACATAATGAAATTGTGAGAAGATTGATGATATTTTAATTTTACTTACTAATTTCCCATTTTAGAAGTTTGTGATAATTATTGCTCTATCTACTTCTTGTTAATCAAGATAAACTTTGAATACCCTCATTGTTTTACATATACAGTAGTCTAAAGTGATAGTCAGATTTTTAAAAATGGGATACTTTGAAATACCTCTTCGCATAATAAGAGAAAACAAAGAGCAATTAACTATTTGAAAAGAGTATAAGTATTTGGAGTTCAAACCAAAAACAAAGAATATATATTCTATGGGTGGAGAAAGTTTGTATCAAATTATCTCGTCTGTTTACTCAAATTTCAGATAATCTGGATGATCCTTAATCCCAGGTGGTCTAAAGCTTTATTACTGTGAAAAGTGTTTATGTTGTGTAATATTTAATATATGGAGAGATGTACATACAATTGCAGTATATAATATTGTGCTTATTCTACTAACGTTAATGTAAATGTGTTTCTGCTGAATAACTGCTTTCTCCTTATTCCCAATGAAGTTGCACACTGCACTTTTAACAATATGTGTTACCTTTGTTGCCAACACTAATTCTGCCTTTGTGTCTGCTTATGCTAACTAACAACACACATGTAAATATTCCGCAATTCAACAGAGTTCCCCATCATCTCCTGCGCCACCTCTCGGACTTGTGCTGACACATCACAATGGACACGATAACAAAGATACCACCACAGTTCCGGACTCCTCAGGCCTGCTCACGCTGGTTCAGGAGTCAGCTCAACAGTTGCAGCTGGAAGTAGGTAGAGGTACTGATAGCACAGAATGTGTGTCTTCGTCATCATCAGTCACTGTCAGGGAAACCACCAGTATTGGCAGTAGTAGTAACAATACTATCAATGGTAACAACAACTATACCGGTCAGAGTCAAGAGCCAGAGCAGCAACAGCTGCTGCCACCTCCACCACCACCACCACCACTACCACTGCAACAGCAACAACAACAAGAACAACAACCGGATGCTTTGGCGAGCCTGATAGCCACCCTAGCTGCCACATCTGCACCTGCATCTGCCTCTAGTAACACTAATAGCACTGCATGCCAGCAACAGGTGATGTACTCACTCTGTGGGCTTCCTAACCTCACTTTATAGGGCTGGAAGGGGTATATGTGTCATTTGTTTCACCATACACAGTTCTCAATAATGTCAAACCTTTAAGAGCAGCTTTATTGCCTTTCATAAATTTGTAGAAATATGCTTTGAAAAAAATATATTTTGGCTGTAACAACTTTCCTTCACAGGTAAGTGAGAATTTTGACTTGAGGAAGGATGGTTGACCAAATGGAATTCATATAAGGTTTCAAAAGAAGTCATAGTTGGATTTCAGCTGTACAATCTCCAAGATGGTTCTTTTGTGGAAAGAAAAAAAAGAAAGAAAAAAAAACTGAAGCTTACATGTATAAATGTTTTTAAACTTTAAAATTTACACATATTTATATACTTTAAATAAATCCTAAAAATGACGCACTTAATCAAATAATGTTAATAAATGTTATCTTTAAATTCATTAAAATGGTACTGCATCTGCAATTTTGTATTCTAAATTCTATACCATTTAGCAATTAAAAATCTTAACTTCTATACATGTGGAATAAAGAGATAAACTTAAGCCCATATTTTAGGAGTTTTGCTCTACAAATTCATACTACTGATAAATATAGCAGATTCTGTACACTCAAACTATGTAGTTTTTTGTAAATATTTACACTTTTGGTCAGTGATTGTTTCAGCAGCTGTTTACCTTTGGTACATAGTATTTATAGACAATATGTTAACTTTTATACAGTTGTTATCGAATTTCCAGTTTTTATTTTGGCTTTATGGATTAGGTCTTGCACAGATTCATACTTTCATTCTTACTTCAGACTAGATTAGAGAAAAAATTCCTATTCCTCGGCAGGGAATTGAACTTGGGACCTCTCGCACAGTAGACAATTGCTCTGCCAATTGAGCTATGGTGCCAGCCTTTATACATGTTTGTTTTCTCCATTTTTATTTTGAACAGCTTTTTCTTTGAAGACATTTCTATTGAATCTATGTTAATTTTTTAGATGATAAGTCTTTGGTATTAATATGTTTGGTATTAAAAAAATACTGATAAATATTAATCAAAAGAAGATGGCATAATTGAGAAAAAATCCTACTTTCTTAATAAACAAACATATTGTATGAAAACAGACCAGGAAACTTAGACGATATATATTTACATGCTGTGAATTTCAATCTCATATCTGATATAGTTTCTGAAATAATAGGATATATAGTTAGCAAATTTAATATTGACAGAACAGAGCTATTAATCTCCTCTTAATGTACAGTATTGCAGCTGCAGTATATTCTTACACTACTGTTAGATTGATTCTATTTACTTCAGTGAAAATTATGGGTTTTGTAAAACTGTGGCACTTAAGGAAGAAAATAAAGGGAAAAGGTATTGTTCTTTCAATATGCTCCAATAAAACTTAATGTTTTTATTTTAGCTCCACAGAAAACAATTTTTTGTTTTGAAATAAGTATTCAAAAACAAAATTGGTATTCCAGATTTTTAGAATCATGCCCATAGCTTACAACACCAATACCCCTTCCAGCTGATTGCATGCTCTTTTGCTGTTAAGATGTATGACACTATGCATTTCACTGTTTTACTGATGGAATGTGAGATTAGATACTTTAGTGATAATATAATTTCAAAATGTCAAGAATACAGACTTGGGCTTCATTCTGATAAGTCTAAGTTTGCTGAAAGTCCACATTATGTGCAAACATGTTGTTTTGATCTCATCCTTCATATCATTGTTATATTAAGAAACTTGATAAATTTTATATATGTATCCTCCACTCATAAAACATTCAAAATGTATTTTCTTTTCTTTTTCATTTGAAAATGTTGTCACCCTAGATAGGAAGAATCCTAAAAGAATAATTTTAAACTTTTTATCTTAAGCACATGTATAATAATTCTAATATTTGTTCAGTTCATTTTATTTTAAGTTTAGTGTTTCAATCCATAGTTTCTTATGGAAATTATCAAGCACTCTCCCCCTATGCCCTCCATTATATGCCACCACTAAAGTCATAACAGCAGCTTTTCCTTTGGGACGATTGCTTGTGGCCATGATGATCACTAATTTACTGTAGATGTTACATCTTTTGTGAATTATCTGTAATATCTCTACGCACACATATTCACACTGCTATTCATATCTCTAGACACTGTGGAGGATAGAGAATAATCTGGACCAAATAAAAATTCCCACACCCCCAATGGGAAGTGGACTCTAAACCCCTTGCATAGCATGCAGGTGCTCTATCAACAGAACTAATGGGACAGCCATCATGTTGGCAACACAAATACTCTCAAAATGCAAAAATTAGCTTAGAAGTTTTTACCAATAGCATACAGGCCATATTTAGGATCTGTTGACCCTTATATCGAACCAATCGGTCTGGGTATGGAATACCCCCTGAGGGAAATTTTACTTTTGAATTAACCTTCAAAATAATGTTCTGATGCAATTTTCTAATTAAAAACCAGAAAAGAACACTTACATTTTATTATTAAATTGTATAAAACGTTAGAATACAGTATTTAATGAAATGATAAAAAGAAATGAAAAGAATTTAAAATCAGTAAGGTATTCAATACCTTTATTAACAACCTAGGAATA
The DNA here is from genome assembly GCA_030762935.1 of Hymenopus coronatus. NCBI lineage: Eukaryota > Metazoa > Arthropoda > Insecta > Mantodea > Hymenopodidae > Hymenopus > Hymenopus coronatus. The sequence goes on along the minus strand of CM060895.1, from coordinate 94,997,152 downwards.
ACTAACTATAGGTAATAAGAAAAAAATATGGACAAAACAGGTTTCAAATTAACAGGGGGAATTTCTCCCTTCCATTTAACAAGTTTCCCGGCTTGTTAAAGATTAATTCCTTCCCTTCTAGGGAAGTATTGTTTTCTTTTTATTATAAGCATTATTACTGCTCTCTTTGAAAATAAGGAAGACACAGAACACTTTTGATGCATACTATACACAGCACAAATGTGAGGTAAAATATTGTATCGCCACTACCAAGTAAGATAAACAATTCTCAGTTTGATTAACTGGGTTTATATTCAGGGTTATAATTCCAGCGTTTATGCCAGCAAAGAGGATGTGCAACACAATAGCACATGCACCCTGGGGACTTGGTCACTGCGGATCTGCCATTCTAAATGTAACATTATTTGTCTCAAGTAATGCAACCCGCAGGCATTAATTTCAAGCCTTAATTTTAAATGTTGTAGAATAATTTCAATGAAACATAGATAGTTTTGCTACAAAGCTTATTACAGGAGCTTATTACTGCATTTATGTGGAACATTTACATTTTCCAAGAGTAAAAGGAAAACTTAAATAAAATAGGAAATTACAAACACTTTCTCTCAGCGATAAATAAGAAGTATAATTTTCTCCTTACAAATATTAAGGATACATCATTGTTTAAACATTTTTTACAAAGAGCTAATGTAGGTTTGCTCACTATAAATTCAATTTGGATTGAACCAAGTTTTGATGGAAATTAAAATAGTCTTATTTATGGTAGCTCTTCAACTGCTGTGGTTTTCAATGTCGCATTCTATATTGGGCATGAGAAAGCACTAAATTTTGCTCAGAGGCCTTTTTATTAGGCTTGAAGTTCTTTTATGTGCTATAAATCTATGACGAAAGGACCAATGACTTTATTTCCCTTTCTAAAGGAAGCCAAGCAAAGAATTTATATGTCCCAAAAAAATCCATTGCCCTCCACCAGGTTTGAACCTGCAACCTTGAGTACTAGAGGTTAGCATATAACCACTACACTATGGATAGAGAGTTAAAGTTTTATGCCTATATGTTAGAAAATTTAATAGCTATTTAAAAATCATTGAAAATATTAAGTATTACCTAAAATAATTATTTAGTGTACCACAGATTTTAGTGTTATGTAGGGTACTTCCCAAGTTACTAATTCCTTGCTAAAAATTAAAATAAGTGCACTTAGCTTAGATGTTTTATTAAATCTATTAATTCCCATTAGTAAATTAGTGTTCCTCAAATAGAGTAAAAGGCAAATATAAATACACAAATAATTGTATGGTAGTTTTAATAAGTTGTAAGTCAAGTTTTTTAAAGTAGAGCTAGAATTTCACTAAAACCTTTACTTGCAATTTACCATTTGTTTCACTTGTTCCCTCCCCATCATTAGCACTGGCACAATATATAACTAAGGCAAAAAGACAACCTTTACTGTTATCTTGCCTAATACTGACTAAGAACCTCAGAAAAGTGATTGGTCTTAGCATCATCCTTTTCAACTGTGCTGTATAAATAATTTTGATAGAATTACTTATGTGTTAAAATTTAGTTGAGTCGATTTTGTAACACTACATCACTTATAAGTGATGTAGTGTTACAAAATCGACTCAACTAAATTTTAATTGTTAAAACACATCACTGTCTCAAAGTCCACCATATATCAGGATTACTTATGTGTGTTTTAATCTTTAATGTGGCATTAGTCTAAATCTGGTTGTAATTATTGAAAGTAATGGTTTGTTGATCATCAGCTGAAAATGGGAGCCATAGGTCTTTGAAACATGTCCTGCCTGTAGTTTGGTGAGTGAAGCAATAAGAGAGCTTAATGTTGATTTGTTGTCCACAAGGCTCTTCTTTCCAATATGTGATGCAGGATTTTTTCCAAGACCAACTAAATGGAATATTTTTTTGAAGTACAGCTTTACATTTTTTTATGTAATAAATTTACAATCACTAATTTTACTGTGATTCCATGGTAAGAAACATTTTCTTAACATAACTTAAGGTTTATAATTACTTATTTATTTATTTACTTCTGAAGAACGCAGTGTGCCAAATTATCAATTTTGAAATTACACTAGCTAATCAGTTCATCACTCGCTATTGCATTTACTATATAACTATGAACACTGTTTTTATCTAGATAACATTATGTACACTAAACATTTAACATTTAACTCACTTGTTAACTAAGCCTAAACATAATCTGTACTGTTTGTCCCTAAATTACTAGCTATGTACACTTAGCACTTAACTCGCTCATTAACTAAACCTAGCCTAAATCTAATCTCTACACCACAGTGTACACCTGTTTAATGCCTTCCTCAAGTTCCAAAAAGGGTCTGCTAAACAATTTTTGGTTCTGTTTTTACATTTGTCGATTTGAACAATGTGGCCAGGACCTCCAATTTTCCCTCTCAAAGCGTATTTGATATTGTTGAGAACCATACACATTTCGCGGCAGTAACCAAACCAATCAGTTATGCCTGCAAACTCATACATTGGTCTCCAAATGAACACACTATTTTTTGTATGCAAAGCAGTGTATGGAGAAAAGAATTTTCTTGTTCTTAAAAAAAATATATTATTATTTATTATTATTTTTATTGTTATTATTAACTAAAGTCACAAGAGTAGGGCTACTCGGGATATGTATGGTCCAGTCTCTTAATGGGGTGCAAGACCGCATTGTATTTAATTCAGCATTCCTGTTCACAGCAGACCCTCATCAAGTAATAATAATTGAAGACAGGCCTCCGAATCATTGAGGTAAACTGACAGATCTGTCTTATTATTTACACAAACCATTTCATACAACCTTCCTCTCACATTGCAATAAATTCTGCTCCATTGCATCCCCATGTTTGTAAAGTAGTAAAACCCAAGAGGAAGTATGGTCAGAACTTTTCAAATATGACCGGTTGTTAATCACTTCCAGATGATGTTATTCACTTTGGCTGAGGATTGTTTGCAGAGATTGGCTATGATTGTTAGAAATAATGTGCAGGTTGACTGTTATGTGAGACACAATACAGCTTGCAGTCTTTGGTTGGCTCTGTCTGCTTGCACATGGGCATTGCCAAACCATTGGACTTAGAAAAATTTCTCGCCATCGTCACAAGTTGTAAAGAATCTCCATTCATAATTTAACTATTTTCTTCACTGTGTGCAAGTTACAATGGTTTTAAATTTAGATGTCAAAATTGTTCTCCATATTTCATAAATCATCTCTTGTGTATACTGTTGTCTTGTTCAGCACACATTTAGCCTGTAGTTCCTTGAAGAGACTATTGGTGATGCAGAGAATTGATACAGATAATATAAGAAATCAAATTTCTTAATGGTGATTAAACACTTGTGTACTAGTTTGGAAGCTCATATCATTAGTAATGAAAATAAATTATGTACAATTTAAATTCTTGTGTGAGTTGGAATTGTAACACTAAAACCAGCACTAAATGATAGTTTTTACCTGAAGTGATATGGTATCAGTTGGAGAGTGCTGACAATGAGGGGAGCAAGCCTCATGTTCAGGTTAAAATTGCCACTTATAAGGGGTTATCGTCACATTGATGTCACAGATACAGCCAAGTTTTTACAGTAAAAGTACATCGAAAACAAAAATATCCATGTCTCATTTTTCTTTCCCATAGGGCCTCTATTCACCAGAAAAAAATTTAAAAGGTTTTAAGCTGTAATGGCTAACATAAGATCTTCTGCTCAATGATTATTTGCCTGGTACTAATACAGGTGTTCATAATGAGCTTTGCCTGCACCAAGGCTACAAGTATCTGCAGGCAAGACAGCATTTAAGCTAACTTATAAGAGAGTTCATTTAGTGGAGAGAATAAGGCCATAGATAGATGGCTCCTAGAGTTAAAATTTTGCTCTTTTTAGCGGGGGGGGGGGGAGGGGGTGTGCCTGGGTAGTGCAGTGGTTTCATTCATGGTGATTTTAAATCAGCCTTATCTATGCCTCCACTTCTGATTGGCTTATGAGTATCCCCATGGCCCTTGGTTCAGAGTCCACAGTGAAAACTGTAAGTCCTCTCATTCCACTGCCATCCTCATCATCATCTTATCATGATGGACACAGTGGACCCACCTCAGCAGTGGGTCCAGTTATTGCTTAGTAGAATGAGGTAATCCCCATAGATCTATTAGACCATATAGGGAGCATTGATTAAAACTATTATCTTTATTTTTTTAAACACCGATATATGCAAGGAAGTAAATGTAACTAGTAAATTATTCTGATTTGTAAATCATTTTTTTCATGTGAATGCAAGAAGCAGAGAAAGCCAAGAGACAGGTCCTTTTATTTTCAATCCCAGCTTCCTGTAACATCTATGTGACAGTGGCTGCTTGTTGGTGATTTTTGGTATTACAATTCCAACACAAAAGAAATCTAGTTCACTATACAAATTATATTGTACAGTATTTTTAAACAATATTTTTTTAAAAGTTTTCAATGTTTATTTTCCATTTTTGGTACAGCTGAGAGATGAGAGTTTCTCATCCTGGCAGACCACATCCATCAGCGGAGATGAGACAGGAAGCCCTCCTAGATCAAGCAGTCCTCGGCCACAGACACCAGCATTTCCTGTCCACCCTCGCACTCCTTATGTAAACAGTAGCTCTCAACAGTTTGAGTCATCAACGACAAGCGTTACTGCTTCCTCCACTGGACTACCCCCCAAGAGTCCGACAACACAGCGGTAAGCATACCTAATTAATCACTAGTATGGATTTCTTCTCCTCTACTGTCAAACATCCATACATATTGTTCAATACTTTTTATTAATTTACTTGATATCATTTAGTTCTTACCATAAGCAAGTAAGCTAGAAAACATATAGTCCAAAACTTGGATAGTTGCATAGTTGAAGATTCTATCTGGGATATTTCCAGAATTTCAAAATTTATGGACTGATTGATTACTTTGATCTCAAATTCATACTCCATGAGTAACAACTAGCAGAACTCTCACTGGGGTAAGATTACATTAATGATTTTAATTAAAAGTGCAGTGTTAACTTTAAATAAATATACTTGTTTATTTATTTTAATATACCTCCATTTATTGTTACTTAAGCAAACTTACGTCATAAGTTTTAAACTTTTTATAACTCTTCTGGCAGTTGAAATAATTGAACTGCTCAATTTGTGAAAATCTACAAAATGCAGCAAAGGATTTTCTCCTACTATTTGGTGTATTCCTCAACTTTGTTTTTCATTGCTATAGCTTATGAATTTGTAGTTTTTATTTTGTTTAAATTATCAAATATTGAATTCTTCAGATGTGCTTTATTTTCTAATATATAATTTTTAAGACAGAGTATTTTAATACAATCGGAAACATAAGATACTCATTTAGCATCTTGTTCTTGTAAATAAACACCAACCTATGTAATCTCGCACATGCATTTCCTCATTTTCCTCATTCTCTGTTTTGTAATCATTTAAAGATTATAGCAGATCTTTAGCTGATGAATAAATTTTAAGCAAACTCTAGACATTTAGTGTCTTTTAGAAATAAAATGTAGCACTTAAAACAGGTGTTAAATATACTGACACACAAACCTCAACCAGAAAATTAATACTTACTTTTGTAATATCCAATTCAAATATTGTTGAAACTTAGCCACCTTATTCAAGTTGTGTGTACCATAGAATGGACCATTAATTTGTTTTCAAAAGAATGTGGAAAGTTCAGATATACAAGGTGTCAAATGTACTAGGAGCATCTTATGAACTAACTTGAAGCAATGCATTAATTGACAGCTGATATGCTCTTTATTGAAGTGATGATGTGGGAAAAAAACATAATTTCCTGAGAAACTAATGCTTGTTCGTAACCATTACTTCTGTGCTTTATCAAATGACCCCTCAATGAAGAATGAAATTCCAAAAACAGGGGACAGAACATTAGTAAATCTCAATCTTAGTTTTCTTCTTCTTCTTCATCTTATTCTTCATCTTTTCCTTGTACATGTACACAAGTTATTTTGATTACACAAGTCCCAGTTTATATTTTTTGATTTAACATAAGTAAAAAAGAACTTCATATAATATTATCATAAAAGAAATAAATTAGTATTCTAATCAAATACAATTACAACATGCTTCTTGAATATTAATTTGTGTTATTGTGCTATGCCAATGATTGAAATGCAGCTTATCAAAGTCAGGTGAGAAGATGCAGGCATTCAGTCTTACAAAAAGTTATCTTATCACTTTTCTCCAAGTTAGAATTTGCACTCCACACATGGAAATTTATTTCTTATAAGAAGAATGAAAAGAAAACACAAGATGTTGCGCTGCTCTGTTTCGCTCCATGTGGAGTGTAATTAATGACTTCTTTGGCTGAAGTGACATGCTTATTGGTGCAAATTGGAATATCAGCAGCTTCCAGAGCAACCAATGCATGCAGTATGTTTACCAGAGAGGCTTGTAATGGTCAAAGGCAAAGTGCACGTTAACCATCAGGCAAAAAATTCTTAACATAGCTTCCTATGGAAAGTAAAGCTATTAGTTTCATGCCATAGATTTATTAAAAGAACCTCAAGCCTGAAGAGGGCTTTGAGCAAAATTAGGTGATCTTTCATGCCCAACATAGAATGGGACACTGAAAACCACAATATTTTAAGAGCCTCTATAAATAAAACTCAATTTCCATTTCCAATAATAATTGTAGGTCCAAAGACTTATTTATAAAAGCAGATTTGCTAATTTGTTGTTTGTACCTGCAAAAATGTTTCTATTTCAAATGCCTCCTGACTTCGCTCTCCCACACTCACCAAAATAATCATAGTAACTACACTTTTAAGTTAAATTTGTGATACTGTAGCCTTTGAGGGAATGCCCTACCTACCTGGCTGCGGACCTCACATTCATATGCAGGTGGATGATCATCCTTGCAATACTGGGGGATGATGTGGTCAGATCATGCTTTCCCCAATCGTAACATTGGCTCTCAGATCACCAGCTTCTCAAATGCATCACATGTTGAATGAACATCACACCTATACTGGGTAAAGAAAATTCACATTCTGCATGTGCATTCTACAAGCTAATAACTACAGCATCATGCTTCAACCCACTCCACCACCATGCAGGATAAACTATGCCTTTAGTCATCATTAAAACTTAATGTATACTTTTTTACAAAATAAAAGTTTGTAACAGCCAATGGAAAGCAGATGTAAACAAAGCAATGAATGAGACAATTAGTCAATTAGTGTACTAATTTTAATTTACCAGCACATATCTAAATTACAGCAAATACCCGTACAATTATGGAAATCATTAGAAATTTGAGAAGTAAAAATATGAAGATTGTAGTTGGAGAGCGAATAAATCTCATTTGCAGCATAAATGCATTCTCATACGTGGCAATGTAAGAAACCCTGTAAGACTGTCCAAAAGAATTAGACAGATATCAAACTAGCCTTGAACCCCTCATTATATTGCATATCATAGTTACACTGTTCAGTAATTTTTTAATTTGTAGTGACATCATGATCATGGATATTTCTACAGTTGAGAAAAGGAGAGTAATTCCAAAAATACATTATGATAATCAGTATTTCTGAATTACTTTCTCCTCTTACAAAAAGTCAGCAACAATTTACACCTGTGTTCAAAGAAATTGCTGCAATATTGTTGCTTTTCAAACTGTTTAAAGTTGGAAAGAAAATTATATTTGAAGAATCAAACATGGATCTTGGTTTGGAAGTTAGAAATTAGAAATAGTGAAGCCAAACAATAGTTTGTAAGATTGTCGAGTCAGTTTGTAACACTAACTTTACTTAGGTACTTAAAACTCTATTTTTAGAATTGCTTCCAGCTTTGGTCCGGCTGGCAACAAGTAGACATAAGTAAACACTGATGTTGGTTGCAGAGGTGGTGACATCAAGTATGCTTGTGATGAAACTGCTTAGGATATTAATTATATATTAGATCAAGAGAGAAGCTTCAAATCAAAACTCCATCAATACTTCACATTTAATAGTCTTGCTTATCTTTTGGCAAAGAAAAATATCAGCAAGAATAAAACTATGCCTTTTCCATAGCACAACACAATGGTTTCAAACCCAACAGTGCACAAAAAGTTGCAACATTTCATAAACAAAAAAAAAGTCAGAAAAAAACATTACCCTTGATACAAGAACCTTACAACAATTTGTAAAAGTCATTTACCATCCTAGTGTACGCTACATCTTCAGAAAAATTGTCAAGAAATACATAGCTTTACCTCCACATAACAAATATACCATAAGAACTTTCTTGCTTCTCCACTGAAAGATAAAATACCATCAGGACACAAAACTTAGGCATGTATTTAATCAACTGCAAAAACTGTAACCTTGTGTGAGTAGAAAAAACAACAAGAAACATTGAAACCAGAAGAAAAGAAGATTTCAGTTTCATTACTAGCAAACCAATATATGAATCAGCCATAGCAAATCATTTTTGAGAAATATCAGTATGTTCACTGAACAACAAGTCTGGAAAGCAACCATAAATTGAAAAGAAAAGAATATGTAACAAAATTCAAAATCTTGCCCTTAAATAACCTCAATAGGTTTATTACAATGAAACCAAATGATGTCACTTCTACAACCAACACTAATAAATATGCCTGCAGTGTTACCATTTGAACCAAGGCTGAAGCTGGAATCAAATGCTTTTGAGACATGTTCCAAAATCAAATTTTAAGTGAAGTTAATGTTACAAACTGATTCAACATCGTTCAAGTTATGAATCACTTTTTAGCTGTACCACTGAGATTAGTTTGGAGGCTCACTGAGATACATGAATCAGATGAGTATCTCGGGAATGGTCAACTCCACAAAAAAAATGTTTTTGTGTAGTAAGTTTTCGTCTTTCTCTTATGGTTTACCAGTTATGCAAACTTCATCCATAATGAAGAGGTCTTCAGAGGCTATTCCCAGAAAATTCAGCATATACTTTTTATTTGCAATGTAAATATCTTTAATATATAGTATTTTAATCAAAATAATTAGGGCCATTTATGAGAAAATCAAAATTTTTGATATTTTTTCCATGTAAAGAGTAGTTTGAGGTGGGGGATTTTTCTCAAAATCTTTGTGTAGATCCTTGGAAGATACTAAGCGTAAATGCCAAGATTGTTATTTTACCAATGCACAAGCATACACACACATGCTTTTTTTTGATACAGGAGACCCTAAAACATTTGTTTTCTGGTGAAATCTCGGCATCAAATTGTTAGGTGGAATCCAATACCTTCTCTACACTATGTACATTGTAAATACGTGCTAGAGAAAGTAAGAATATGTCGTCAATTAAAGTTGGTATGCAGATAGACCTGAATAAATGTGACCACCTTTTATCTCTAGGACTAAGAATGACTGCATGCCTCCTGTCGCTAATAGTTTTCTGATCCCATTCCATTGTGCTCCAATTACACTGCATTACCTCTTTTGATAAAGGTTCCCTCACAGCAAAATCTCAGATGTACATAACCAGAATTGTTGGATTCTGCATCCATCATCGCTCTCGAGACCAGTGGCTCTTATAAAGAACATCATAGCTCCATCAGCACGCTGTTAATATTATACATGCATATTTTAAGCACATTCATTTAAGCTTAGTATTTAGTGATAATACTTCTTCATTTTCTGATTACTTTGTGTTTATATTTTTTGGTTATTATAGACGTATGAGTAATTCTGGATCTATAAAAAATCTGCGAAAATGGCCTTCCAACTCCTCCATTTCTAGGTATGTAAAAAATGAGTAGCATGTTTGCACCAACCTCTCCATGTGTTCCCCCCAAATCTCCTTCCAAACGGAATCCAGCATATAGAAGGAAATGCCATAATGTGCACATGGTAAATTTGAATGTTGATATGGTGATTCATGATGTCTTAAAATTTGTGTTAAAAGAGATATATTTGAATGTTAGCAGAAAATGTTTTGTCAGTCTGAAGAATTATGTATTTTGAAGTTGTTTCAGTTGTTTGTTAGCTACAGTATTCTGAGAAGCAGTTCTACAGCCTTTTGTTGGCTTTACATTGTTTAAGAGCATGCATTGGAATGTATATAGCCATGCATGTACTGCATGTTGAATATAAACTTTATCAACAGTAAGGCAAATAACCATACTGCATAAAATGCATAACTAACACTGAATTATTGCATATACCTCAGTTTTCCTGAGTAGAGCACTTTATCCATGTATGTTGTTTCATTTTTATGTGCAAGTGTTTCAAGATATTTTCAACACATTTCAAATTAGACAGCCAATAGATAAGAATGTGCACATTTTTTAAAATTATTTTGCATTACACATTTGTTAAGTTAGCAAAGCAAAACCTTTAAATCAAAATGTATTAAAAGGATTACATAATTATGGCTAAAATGATTATGAGAAGCTTTTTTATTGGGGGGGCATATAGTCAGGATAAATACTAAAGTTTAAGCAAAAATAGTTGAAATTTTTTGGTTGGTTTGCAAAGCTGGATATCTTATGTGAAAATCCTCTTCTACCAAGCAATGTATGGATCCCATTTATTAACTGGAGGCTTACTTCTGATGGGGAGGGGGTGATAATGAGAAATTGCAATGGTATGAGAGGACCTACAGCTTTTATTATGAACTCCAAACCATGTCGGGCCTGGGGATAATTCACATGAGCTAGTTAGCGATGACAGGTCCGACCACAGAGCTGGGAATCAAATCATGGACCTCAATGAGCTATCCTGATGCCCTCAAGCTGAAATTTGTAAATTCATACTATCCCACACCTAGGATGGCATGAGAGGAGACATAGCTTCAGACAATAGAACATTATGGTTAACAAACTATTTATTCAACAAGTTATTACATAAAGGGATTAATAACACAGAGGGGAGTTAATTAAACAAAACATCCTGCAGTGTTCCACTGAAGAATTCAATGCCTTAACAAGGATTTGAAGCACAGATCTCCCAGTCTCCTGTCCTACACATGGCTTGTGTGGAAAAAGCAATTAATTTAACAAACATTGTATACATTGGTTAAAATGAGTCAAATTTACACTTGAAGCAACACTAAGTAATAAATTACCTAAGTGTAAATTTGACTCATTTTAACCAATGTGTAATTATGCTTCACTGTGTACAACTTCCAGTATTTTGATTCTTTTGATCATTACTTTATATCTTTGGAGATGTGTGGCAGATGCAGTTTGGTGATTACTGTTGGTTTCTTGAAGTCTTACCCTGTAAATTTAACCTAAGATTGGTGGAACCCCAGAACCTCCTAACATTACAATGTGTCTCTCGTTTCTCATCCGTGGATGCAGGTGACCAGACTAAGCTAGAAATGTGCTCATCTCTATAGTGTGGGGTTAGTGTGTCTGCCTCACATTCAAGAGGCCCCAAGCTCAAATTTCAGTGGGAGTAAGTTACGTGGATAAAGTTTTTTTTTGGGGGTTAAAAAAAAACTATAAGAAAAAATGAAAGGATATGTTGCTATCTTCTTAAATAAGATCTTCAATTAGTAGAAAGAGGTCTTTGGATTGTCACATCACATCAATTTAACATATATAGCCGGTTACACCCTGATTTTGAATTTACCAATGAATGAAAAACACAAAAGTGACATGCTTAGTCGGGAGATGTCATGACTTGGCTGTCATGATATCTCATTGAGAAGCATAAACTCAAGGGAAAGTTCTCAGGGCAGATTAAACATCTCATCCTCCAACTGATACAAATACAAGCATATGTTAGTTAAAGTTTTAAAGGAATAATAATTTGCCATGAACCATAGTAAGAGTAATGGTACAGTAATCAAAAATCCATTGTTAAAATTCAGGCTATGACATTTTATTTTTCAGTCTGTTTCCACCTTTCTTACTTTGGATTAGTTGTGATTTTGACAAAATATTTAACATAATGTTATTCTGCCCAATATTTCAATTGTTCCTTTTGGAGATTTTCTATTGTTTCTTTCCAAGATTTTCAACACTAAGTACATATGTTGACTCTTGGAAAGATATTTTTCATCTGCCCTTTTGGAGTAGTAAGCGAGTGTCATAAATTTAACAGTTGTTTTCTTCTATCTAAAATTTAACTAAGAAGAATGCATACATGTTATAACCATTAAGTAGTTTTGATTGTAATCATGCTTTAGTTTCCCAAACATGTAAGGTTACAGAGTAAATTACTTTTTCTTGTTTATTTAAGTTTACATGTATTGTATACTAATTCCATCATAACATTTATAAATTCCTTTTTTGATGAAGTAAGACACTGAGAAAGTTGTAACAAAATATTACAAAACTCTACATTAAGTAGTATTAACATCATTCTTATCTGTACATAATTTTGTAACTATCTTGTAAATAGTTAGTGCCTAAAAACTTTCTGAGTTGTCCCTTTTAACTTGGTGTTTTCTTAGGAGTAGATTATCAAATCTAATATTTTAAAATTTAGTTGCAAAATCTTCATTCTGTTTAATGAAGGAGTTTTATTTCTCAATGAGAAATATTTAATTGGAATCTTTTGTAATAGAATTTTAAAGTTAAAATACAGCACTTTTATTACTACCTATGTATATGAAATGTTAGAATTGGGGATGCACATTTTTGTTCTAGCATGATGCTAATGGAATGGTTTATGTTTCCTTCTACATGCTCCTTTTGTCCTGTGTGTGTTTATTTTGCGTAATCAAATTTTGTGTCTAAGCTTTTCTGTGTTATACACTGTATGAAGGCATGTTGTACATCAAAGAAGATTCATATTAGCATATACAGTTGTGTCACATCAGTTGAATCCATTGCATCAGTTAACATTTGTGCATGCTTATTTAGCTTTAAAAACAGTCATTATATATTGCAAACTTGATCTATATTGATCTATCTCATTCTGCAAATGGAATGACATGATAGAATTTGGTTTGTCATAAGCAGGCCTAGGAATTCTTAAGCAGTTGTCTTCAAGTTATCAAGTAATCAATACAGGATATACGAGGGTGACACTGAAAATATTTAGAATATTAATAGTTCCTTTATAATGTTTTGCAAGTTGATTGCCATTGGGTTTGTTTGATTTGTTCTAATAATTTATTATCATTATTTTAAGATTTTATGTTCACCAAATATAAATTGTGTAGAAAGCATTTGCAGGCTATAATCTTATATGATTTTAAATAGTCATTAATGCCTAAACAATGTGACTATCGGGTTGGAAATTATTTGGCAAAGAAACCTCATTTATGAAAACAGTTTATAAATAATACAGTGAATCAAAAGAGCTCACTTTTTTCTTAGTGATGAATTTCATGAAGGATAACCAAGAACTGGTGTTAACTGAAAAAAATTTTGCCACTGCCCAATCAATGCTTGAAGATCGATGGACATCTTATGAATTTCAGATGACATTGGGCATTAGTAAGAGTCAAATCCAAAACATTTCATATCAGCATTAGACATGGAAAAACTTTGCTGATGATAAATTCCACATAAACTGACTCCTGGTCAAAGCAATAATGTGCTGATTGGTGCAGAAAAACTCTAGAAAAATTTCAAGGCAGCACTTCAAATTTGGTTTGGAATATTACTGGTAATGAATCTTGGGATTATTTTTATGATTCTGAAAAGAAAAATCAATGGGCCCAATGGGTCTTTTGAACAGGGCCTAAACCTAAAAATACTGACAAATTCGAAATGCTAGTTAGAAAATCATTGCCATTTTTTTTTCCCCTAAAAGGGGCCATATTGCTACTATAGAATTAGAGAATAGACATACCATTGCTGACAATTGGTACACACAAATGTTTGTTTAATGCAAATTTTTGAGAAAGTTTGTGAAAAAATGCCCAAAAGCTAAAATAATTTTACATCATGGCAATGTACCATCACATACAGCAAAACTAAACTCTAGTATCTGAATGCCCTAAAGGTCAACACCATGGACCCTCCACCATAAAGCCCTGATTTAGTACCTTATGATTTCTTTTTGTTTCCAAAAATTAAATTTAAAATGCGTAGAATCATTATTTCTTCATCAGATGAAGTAGAACATCATAATAACCTGGTTTCGTTCAATGCAAAAATGTATTGATGTTAAAGAGGAATGTTTTTGAAAAATTAAAATATTTAAAAGTTTTAATGTTTGATTTTCTAAAAATGTTCAGTTTCAGACTTTAAAACAGTAGCAGCTAAGGGATGGGAGATAATTTCTCTGAAGTCCAGTTCCTTTCATCCTGGCTTTAATGCTTGGAAATTCCTATGGCCAATCATAAGTTTTCCTACATTAGAATAATAGTTGGTAAATGTAGGTCTAATCATTGCCTATAAGACATAAAACTTTATTTTGTTTTTAACAACAAGCTTTTCTTTTAGTTTATTACCAATACTTTGTAAAGATAATAGAGGAAACTCACCCAAAAATTATGATGTTTTCATGCAGGTGAACTCTCAAATGATAGAGTTGATAATGTTCTGTTTTTATGTAATCGCAGTTTACAAATTAAAAACCTCAGGATTTTGCTTCATGTCATCAGTTTCAGTGGCTATTAGTGCAGAGTATATAATGAAGGCAAACTACTTGTGCACAACCGCATATGTATATATTGCAACTACAAATTTCCTGGATGAAGGAATTAAATGAAGACACCACAAGAGGCTACAGAACACAGCCAAAAAGATCACAAAAACATGTATAAGTCCTTAATATTTCCTTGCTGTTCTACTAGTGGAACTGCCCAGAGAGGGTGATTAATGACCGAACCACCGGGCAGCCTTCTAGAATCCACAGGAAATATGCTTTCCCTGGAGCAAGCATATGTACCACTTGTCTGACACCATCTATGCACAAAACCTACAAGCACCCCTGAAATATGAGAAGGAAATAGAAGCGGAAAGGAAGTCATAGTATATGAGAAACAACCCAGCATTTGCCTAACGACCAGGGCAAACCACAAAAATCCCAAGGTCAGAGTGGGCAAGCCTTACATGTTATTGTGGAACCAACTCACTCATTTGGCTGTGTGTAACTTATTTATAATCTATGTATTTTACCACACTGGAAAGCAATAATTGAGATGTCATGACCTTTAATGAGGTGAAAAGTCCTGATGTAACTGATATTTAGACCCTGAGATGAATATAAGTGAAGTCCAAAAAGCTTAATTAGTGTAATCTATTGTCTTTACCTCCAACTGGGTTCTTTACAATGCAAAAAAAAGTTGATGTCCAAAGTGCAATGAAAAGCTACATTATTCATTTTCCCATA
Organism: Hymenopus coronatus; assembly: GCA_030762935.1. Taxonomy (NCBI): domain Eukaryota; kingdom Metazoa; phylum Arthropoda; class Insecta; order Mantodea; family Hymenopodidae; genus Hymenopus; species Hymenopus coronatus. The sequence continues at coordinate 94,981,869 of CM060895.1, read as the reverse complement.
GAAAGAGTGCAAATATCGCATGATGAGTGTTACCTCGGTAAAGGATTGCAAGCGTTAAGCTCTGCAGCAAGAGAATAGTTGCAATAGAAAAAAGAAGATATGTATAACATTTGCCAAATGATAATGGTGAGGATAAATTTAAGGACACCCAGGCTGTTTCATCTCTACAAAGCTAAAATGTCCCTACAAAGGGTACCATTTCTCAGGAACTATCAAAAGATAATGCTTGAAATGTTAACAGCATGTATTTAGTACAATTAACCTTAATTTAACCTGGGAATTTTCAAAACAAAAATATTATTTTCTTAGTGTATATTTTTTCAAAAAAAAATTGCTGTACATTTGTTGCTGTAGGATGCTTCCTAATAAACTTTTAGGCAAATTCATGCAGTGAATGTGAAGATACTTCTGAAAAAATATTATTTTTGGGGATCAAACATCAAAGTTTAGATTTAACTTTTATTGCAACCCGATTCATACATTATCTCTATTATCTTGCATCTCATCCTACAGCTCTATCTGAAGACTAAGCCTCTTTTTATTCATTGCCATCATTGAGTGAACTGCATGCTTTCCAACATTGATATCCATTGTTTGCAAAACACTGGCTTTGTTAAAAATGGCCAGAAATGCAAAAGTCTTGAGTAACCTACACCATATCACATGTAAACACCTTCATTTGGGTTTTGAGTCTGTCCATGTAAACATTTTTTTTAAAAATTCAAGTTCTGATAGGTCTCTGAAGATGGGTTAGCTGACTTTGCAGGTTGCATGTCAAAAAGATGGAATGGTAAAAGCGGAAAACATTTGGAACAGAAGAATACATCAGACAATATAAGGCAATAGTTGGTATGTAGAGACCAAGAAGAAAGGGGAAATCTGACCTTGAAGTGAAATGGTTACAAAATGTTTGTTTGTTTGATTGATGCGGTCTGATTATTTTAATTACGTATATTACTTTACTCTTTTGGAAATTTGAAGATTTATTGTTTAGATCTTGCAACTGATTACAGCCATTATCATACTAAAGAAATATATATTATGAAAAATAATATACACACTTTATCTGGATTCACTATTGTGCCAGGTTTTGAGTTTCTGATATTATCTTTATAAACTAATATTTAATACTGCTGTGATAGCACTGAGTTTACCTGCTCTTTAAGCATGAAAAACTTTGAATATTTCTTGGTTTTCTGTTTCTAGAGTGAAATGTTTTGTTTATATAATATAATTAGATACTTTCAGCCATATTCTCAAAATATTTTTCTTTGCTGAGCTATCCAAAAGTTTTAAATGAAGCTTCATGTTTACTCATTTGCTAAGTAAACTATGAGGGTATGGCTTTGTTTCAGCTCAGACTGAATAAAGCTTTTTTCTTTTTTTAAAGGAAGCATTTTATTATGCATTTAAAACAGGAATTATTGGTTCAGTTACAATTTTGCTTAATTTCTGCTTCTATAAAGTTCAGTCTATTTAAAAAGAAAAAATCCTGAGACAATACTACACAATTAAGGTAGGAAGCTTTCAGAAGAGTTAATTTCCCTTGTTACTTCAGTGCATTTTTTTTTTCTTCAACAATACATCTGAATTTTATAATCTATGGTGAGTAGACATTTGGATTAGATCAAGATGATCCAATATAGTTGATGCTTTCCTCAGCCTTCTTAAGAGTTTTTTCTGATTAGAGAGGGAATATTAAATTGTCATGCTAATTATTTAGGGAATGTTAACAACTAGACAGAAATATTTTTACTGTATATGTAGGAGTGTTACCAAGTAATTTGATAAAGGTCATTAAAATAATTGCATTTTCTTACTCCAAAATTCACACTGAAGCCACATAAAATTAAAAAAAGGTACATTTACATTACATACATATTAGAATGAGTTCTCACCTCTTTAATAATCAGAATATGTCTGTAATTAGTAAATGAATAGTGCTGATAATTAGCTGAAAAAAAAGCTCTGAAATTTCAGGCTACAAACATGACTGTGTATATTTTCTTTGATATATATATATAGAAATTTTTTAAATAAAGTTAACAGTTATTTTTTCCTAATGCTACAAGATTTAAGAACTTTAACCTAATGAGTACCCTGAACTAGTTTTCTACTTTCTGAAATTACTTGTATAGGATGTCTTTAGAATGTCTATAGCTCTAGGATGTCTATAAATTAGACTTTCAAAGGTTTTAATTAGTTAGATCGATTTTAGAACAGTTTTGGTTAAAAGCATGCTGCAGTACTTATTTCAGTACATAATTTTTTTAGACCATTAAATTGGATGAAAGATGGTTATTATCAATAAATGTAATGAGTAAATGATTAGTGTAATCCCTCTAAAAATATTTAATTCAATGGGAAATCAGCAATATGAATCCTTTCATTAAGCACTACAATGTGTGTTGAAATACATCAATATACTTTGGACAAAGATTGCATTGGCCTACCATGCTTTGTCATTATCTCAAGGATGTCATCTGCTGCAGTTGCATTTTTACAATGATAACAAACTTCACAAGTTTCCTTAAGAATAGGTTGGTTAGTCCAAGTCAGAGACCATATGCACAATGCAAATATCTTGGTATTGTTCATTAACATCTTAGAAGTATTAGGGTTCTGTCATCATCTTTATGAACTACATCAGTTTTATCAGTAAATTTGATAGAGTAGATGATTTGGTCATCAGTAGATTTTATAAACAAGGCTAATCTAGGAAGTAATGACCATTTGTGCATTCCTGTTCTGGAGATCACATTTTGCTTATATTCAAGGTTCAATAGTTTCCCCAACACCTTTTCTTAGTGTTGTCTGAGCGTCAATTGAATCAAGTTATTAATGAGCATTCTGTGATTGCTCAAAATGAACTGTGTTATACAATATCCCACCAACTGTGAAGTAAAATGTGCTTGAGCTTTTAATGCTTGGAAGTTGAAACCTGCAGAAATTTACCTTTAACGAAAGCAAGTTTAACAATGGACAAACAAATATGCATGATGAAACTTAACCCAGATATCTAACACTCATCACAGATGTCTTGAAGAATCAAATGAATAATAATATTGTGCAAAACAGAGTCTAACCTAGATGAGTAACAGATTTCTTTCCCTAACATATTCTTTCCTTGCTGCAATTGTGTCCAAATATCTTGAGCTAATGGACTAGTGGTACTTAGCTGATTACACCACTGAGGATAGATAGCACAAGTACTTAACCCTTAGTTGCCTCTTTTCCTTTAATTCAAGTTTAAAACTGGAGTTCTAGTAAAATTATTTGGGAATTGACCTATAAAATTATTATATAAAACAATAGAGAAAATAGAAGTGAAAATAAATGTAGATCCTGTATTAATTTTTATCTTCTCAATTAAAAGTTTAAATTCTTCTAGATAAGTTTTCATACTGCTGCCAAAGGCAATACCCAAAAAGAAGTTCAAATGGCCATGAGTGTTAGGTGATAGGTAATTGACTGGTCATCCATTCAAAGCCAAAGTTTCAAGTTCAAATCCCAGTGATTGTGGTAAATGACGGGGAGAGCCCAAGTAAAATAATCGGTGTGATGCTTGGAAGCTAATGGGGTTACATTTGGCTGTAGTTATGTTGGTTTTCTCTTTTATTTATTTAAAAAAATCGCTGCAATTTTTGGGCAAAAATTGTGTTTATAGTTGAAGGTTAGTATAACATGAAATTAATCCTAGAGTACAAACCTATCCGTATAGTTTTGCTTAAAACAAGTAGAAATTATAAATACCGACAGGCAACAAAGGGTTAAATAATGCAGGTGATTATATGAATTTTGCAATAGCTGTGTTTTTCTTGTTTTTTTTTTTTAATAAAATATTTTTTGTGAAAGCCAAATGATCATTACTTCCTGGATTAAGCTAGTTAATCCTGCAATCTATACATCCACTCTTATTCTTTTCCCCCACTGATTATATAGTTACCTCTTCACCTTGTGAAAAGCCTTGCATGAAATCAAATTTTTTAAATTTGAAACTGTTGTCCTAACAGCCTGATGGACTATTCATTCCTCCCCATACAGCCCTATACATTCAGAGCCAAAGCTATTTTAAATTATCTTCCCAAAATTGTCCGTCCCATTCACATTTTTCTGGCCTTATTCATTTATAGGTCCATAGAAGGTGTGCCATCACTCAGCTTTTACTTGTCTATATATCAATGTGTAATTAATTGTTTTTTATAGAATTTAATTCTCAGTGTAAAGAACATATGTATAGCATGCCATATTATGAATGAAATATTTTTGTTACAGCAAGGACCGTTCACCATCTCCGGTTTCAGATGTGCCCACTTCTGTTAACATTGTACCACAACAAAACATAAGTATCACAAGTACATCAAGTGGTGGCAGCAGTAGCGGTCGTGGTATCAGCACAATTGGAACTTCAAATGTTTCTCATCCATCAGATATTTCTTATCTTCAGCAAAGTCCTAAGGTAAGGAACAGAAAGGGATAAACATTACTTTAAACTTACAGGACCATATTCCCAGTCCACAAGATGTGATTCTTCTCCTCAGTGGTTTAGACTACTCTAAAGGCAACTAAAATCATATTCATAGACAGATCTGGAAGGACTGTAGTCCCCTGCTTAATTGCAGAAAAAGACATACAAGTAGCATTGTTTTAGTTAAGTGAAAATCATCATCTTTTACATTCTCACTTATTTACAATGTATAAGTAGGGAAGGTTCCACCAAAAAATTTGATAATGAGATTGCATTGCATATACATGTTTTGAGGACACTTGAATCCAAAATAGTATTTTTAGAAAATGGTTCGCACATGCATAACAGAGAAACGAATAGTCGGTTAAATATCAAATTTTGTATTTAAATATTTTTCCACGGATGTGAAACAAAGATTTTCAGGGAAATCTCCCCCTCCCCACTCCAAACTACCCTTTATATGGAATATTTCTTGAAAATTGCTGTAACAATTTTGATTAAAATGTCATATATTACAAATATTTACATACAAATAAAATATGTACATATATCTGGAATTTTCTGGGAATAGTCACTGAAGTCCTCTTCATTCTGGAAGACTTTTGCATAACTGGTAAACAGTTAAAGACAGATAGAATCTTACTGCACAAACTGTAAATCTTGTTAAAATACATAATTTATATCAGTTTCCTTTTTTGGTATCAGGTGGCCAACGTCCCATATTTGATTTAGATTTTTAGATATCTCTTCATGCGTTAAAAGAGTTGCATAGTTTAATGGGGTTATTTCAGGCTAAATCCAGCCAGTAGATAATTGACAAGTGCAACCTTCGCTTTACCCTTCACAATGAGTGTGATCTACTCATCACTGCTGATAAGCAAGAGGGGTATAACTAAGGTCACTCAGCCAATTTCCCACTTACCAGCTTTAACTTGAAATACCCTATGAGTTCTGCAATTCTTTTAATACACAAAGGGACATCTGTACAGGTAGAATATGGGGCAATCATCTTTCATTGTTGTTTCTTTTTTATCCATTCATTCACAATCAATGAATGAATTTAGCATAGTAGTGCAGACCATAAACATTTCTGAAATAACAGTCTTCCTAAGTGTTACCAGACGTCCTCTTTTACCCGAAAATGTCCTCTTTTTTGAGTTACACAACTGCTTCAATTTGAAAGTGCAGAAATATAACCTCTGACCTCTCAAAATCATAAACTCCAAAGAATTTAACCTTTCTTACAACAATATATTTTTTCTAGATTTTTCTCTTTTCTATGTCACTGCTGCACCAAGTTCAAGTTACGATTTCAAAACAAGGGAAATAACTATCAAGGCATTTATCATGAAATACGAGCTGAGAGGCAGTCAGTTAAAGCATTATGTATGCAACAATGCGAGACACCTTAGCACGGCTTCTAGAATAATTACTTTCAACTGCTCTCCTCTCAGTTTCTTGTTGGTTGTTGTGAAGTGAAGCAGTGTTAATTTTTAATCAAGATCATGCCAAAATGCAAATGTGTCTTAAATGAAAAATTACATATCCTGACTTCAAGCCAGAAAAAATCAACTCCAAGACAGAACGTAATCTGTCCACCTGTACATTGGAGCATTGATGGTGCATTGTTGCAGTGAGACTGAACATTCTTTGCTAAATGAGACTGGGTATCTTTAACATCTTGTTGAATCGAGCCAGTAGCTCAATGTAGTATTGTTCAGTAATTGCTTTTCTTGTTTCTAAGAAGTCAATGACTTTGACACCTTTGTTTTCCTTAAAATCTAAGCCATCACTTTTCTGGCCAATGGGACTATATTTGTTGGCTTTTAAGCAGATTCACTGGAAGCAACCCATTATTTTGATTGTTGCTTGGTTTCTGGAGTATAATGATGAATCCAGATCTCTACCATCTTAGACATTACCACCTTAGCAAAATGTGAGGGCTACTGGAAACACAGGGTCAGTGAGATATTTATCTCCTCCGAGAGGGGCGCACTGAACCAGGATGCTGGATTACAATAACCAGCCAACAATAGTGAAATTAACCAGCTCAGAAAGCATAGAAACGCACAATCCAAGTAGCAACAAGTGTGAGAAAGTTTGCTGCAAGGTCCATGTCACTGCAACGGACATTTTATATATATATATATATGTTGGTCATTTTACCTGATCTAGTCATGCTCCCTAAATGTCAATGGCTCCAAATCACCTCACTTGTCGCCCTCCGTGGTATAATGGTTACCATGCGAACCTCATACACTCAAGGTTATCATGCTCGCTAAGGCATCTCGCTTTGGTGCTTTGTGGGTAGGGGATGGTGGGTTCGAGTCCCGCCTTGGGCATGGGTGTTATATGTTTGTGCAATGTGTATATGTTTGTAAATAGGGGATAAAAGAAAAAAAGGTTGCGGTTTCAAATCCGGCGGAGAACAATGGGTTTTTTTGGGTGTAAAAATCCTTAGCATGGCTTCCTTCAGAAGGGAAGTAAAGCCGTTGGTCCCATGTCATAGCCTGATAGAGAGGCCTCTTTTTTTTATTTTTTTGTAGTGTTTAATGCCCACTTTTAGTGCTCTGGCACCACAGGAGATGACCCTGATGATACATGAAGATGAAGGCCCAGTGGAATGTGATGGCAGGGTAAACCGGAGAACCTGGAGAAAACCCGCCTCTGCATCGCTTTGTCCACCACAAATCTCACATGCGGACGCTTAGGATTGAACCCAGGCCATCTGGGTGAGAGGAGAGTGGTCTGACCACTCACCCACGGTGCAGCCAGAGAGGCTTTTGAGCAAAATTAAGCAGCCTTTCATGCCCAATTTAGAATGGGACGCTGAGAACCACAGTAGTTAAAGAGTATCCATAAATAACACGCCATTTACATTTCTTCACCTCACATGCTTGAAGTTTGAGAAACCTCAACTATTTTTTGGAATTATTTGTTTAAATAGCTTCAACCACTTCTTTGAAGTTGAAAGCAGCACCTGCTTTTTGTCTCATTTCTCTTTATTCAACCCATAGATAAGTGCATGATTTGGGCTATGTCAGAAAAAACATGTACACAATTTGTAACTACTATTTACAATAATGCTTACAACTATTATTAGCTTTGAACTTAATCCTGGTATGATACATTGAATTGTACTATTTAAAAAACTACATTTTGCAGTATATAAAACTAACCAATTATCTTAAAACTATAATTTAAAATACTTACAATTTATTTCAATGGCTCAAAATAAAACATATTTATTTATTTAAGAATTCATCTAGTGTATAAAAACTTCCCTCAATAAAAAATGTCTTAAGTTGTTTTCTTAATTGATTTTCTCTTGAAAATGTTTTATCCCCCTCTGGCATTTATTATAAAGGTAACATGCTACAAACTTCAGTTTAGTCCTATACAATTTGATCCTATGAGTCAGTATGTGAACATTTTTGCTAATTCAGGGTTCATGGTTTTATGTTTGGTTGTTAGTTTTGCAACTCATAAATTTTGTTCTTACTAACATTATTGTTTCAAATATGTATAATGAATTTAATGTCAAGATTTTTAAGTTTTTAAAAGCTTCTCAGTTTGTTTTAACCCCAGAATAATTCTAATTGCCCTTTATTGTAAGATAAAAGTCTAGTTGTGTATTTAAATGAACTTTGTCCCCATATTGTTATGCCATAACATATCATGAGGGTGTATTAATCCATAATAAATAACCTTTAAAGTTTTTTTGTGCACAAATTTAAACAGTCTTTTGAGCACATATAATCCAGATCCTGTACTGTGAGAATTGCAGGCTACCAATTTTTAATCTTCCACTTACAATGCAAAATATGAATTTCCATTCCCATCAACACACCTATGGCTGCTGCCACTTCATAAACTTTTGTTTAACAATCAGCAAAAGTCATGTTGAGGCTTTTTCAATGATTTGCTTGGTAACCACATCTGCCGGATTCTGGATGCTCCTCATCAAAAATGGATGTCAATCACATTTAAAATCATGGAACCAATATCTAAACTCCTATCATAGATGGTAAAAGATTCACATAAACAGCATCCAATTTCACTTTTATCTTGCAAGTTTTTCCAAAAGTAAAAAGTGAATAATGATCAATACTGCACTTTTTCCATTTTAGCAAAAACATGTAGAACTCACTTAAGCGTTTGTCAAATGCAAACTAACCTATGACTCGGTACTAAAATTGTTCTGGAGACATGTAACAAATGACAGTACACAATGATAACACCAACTTGCCTTAGCAACATTATCTAATTTGAAACATGGATACTTATTGAACCAATTTTGATATTAACTGATGTTTTTAAAGGAATTAGTATGTCCAAGGTGATATTATAAACTAATAAATTTATTCTGCTGTAATTCCTTCAGCATTAAAACAGATTTCCAGTAACATCTGAGTGAATTTGATGTATGTGTTGTGTTGCAGAGTTCAGCCCTTCAGAATGGAAGCACAGGTCAGTCATCTCCTACAGTTTATTACGGCCACTCTCGGCGGTCTTCAATACATTCTAACAGTGAACCACCACAGGAGGTCTCTCCTGCACACATCAAGTTTGTTAGAGATACTTCAAAATATTGGTACAAGCCAACCATTTCAAGAGAGGAAGGTATATATTCTTACAGGTTACATTTAAGTCCTGATACTCTTAACTCCCTCTTGTTATGAAGGCATTTCCTTCCTTTCTGACATAGACTGCATCCTGTTAAAAGCAACTTTTAGTTCATATGACTGTGTTTATCTCAAGTTTATAAACCATAATGTGACATTGTGATTTTAAAATTTTGTTTTGCTGAGAACTTGGTACTTTTAAGAGGAAGCTGTATGTATTGCTTCCTCTACTACTCAAATGCAATACCAGGTAGATAAGGTATTACATATGCCATGAATGTAGTTATTGAAATTTCATTAGAAGTACTCATTTTAACATTTTAACATCTGCCACAACCCACAAGAGTCAGAGAGAGAGAGAGAGAGAGAGGGAGGGAGGGAGGGAGAGAGAGAGAGAGAGAGAGAGAGAGAGAGAGAGTGTGTGTTTTTTTTTTGTTTTTTCACTTTGGGAGAATTCAAGGCAAAGAAAAAATGTCATTAACCTACCCATATATCAAATATTTCTTTATGTAGAAAAATTGTCAGCTAAAATATATTGTGAATTTTCCTTAAATATCTAATAAAGTTCCCTTAACCCTTTGTGAGTAATAAGCTGTGTTTATAGAAAACAACCATGTAAAATGTTGCTTAGATGCAGTGTAAAAATAAATATAAACACAATATTTTTCTCTATCTGAATCCATCCCAGCCCATCGTGATTTAAGTAATACAAATCTTGAGTGGTTGCAACAAGGGCACATATGGAGGCAACAATAACATCACTTGTGACATATTCACTCTTCATTCATAGGTGTGTCTGTGTTAATATTTCCTTCTTCAGTCTCAGAAAAATGAAAATCATAAATCTCCATCATCTCTTCCTCAGAAAAGTTTTGACAGCACCATTAAAATAAAAGTACTATTTGGAAACTAAAACTAACTTCCATTATCACGTAAATGAAGTACCACCACCATTTTTACATCACTTGCAGCGTAATTTAGTGTGCATCCAGCTACAATAGCAAGAACATTGTATTACTAGTGTTTGCTTACCATAATCTTACAAAATGGGTGCCAATGCTAGAAAATTTTGCCAAATGCAAGCTGTGTAATATTATAAGATTTCTTTAACAAAAATTTTAAAAACTTTCAGCCTAAGTATTTTTAAAGATTTTTAAAAAAATAATACAACATCACACACTTGCATTTGGTGGGATTTGCTAGCACTGCACTCATTTTTTAGCTTAACATTCTTTAACCTGGTTGGTTAAAGTTGAATGAAAGTGGTGAAATGATGCTCAAATGATCTTGGGGTCCATGGAGCTTAAAGTTACTTGACATTCATCTTCTCAGGATAAGGGAAAACCCTGAAAAAAACCTTATCCGGGCAACTCACCCTTAGCAAGATTCAAACTCATGACCTTTTGAATGTGAAGCAGACACGCTACCACCACACTACCAAGGTGGGCATGCACTCATTTAATAAGTTTACAGTAAGCGACCATGTGACAGTATGATAAAATTAAATTGAGTTTTTTTTATGGACGCTCTTTAACTGCTGCCGTTCTTAGCATACTATTCTACATTGAGTGTGCAAGACCACTTAAGTTTACTCAGAGGCCTTTTTATGAGGCTTGAGGTTCTTTTATGTGCTGTAAATCCATGACATGCAACCAACAGTTTTACTTTCCTTCTGAAGGAAGCATGTTAAAAATTTTTAAGCCCAAAAATCCACTGCCTTCCAATCAGGTTTGAACCCGCAACCATGGGAACCAAAGGTTAGCATGTTACCCCTAAATCACAGAGAACAACAGCAGTATGATATTCTCAGTAGTATAATGGATATGCACCAAATTACACTTCATAGTGGTGTATTATCCCCACTACTTCTACACTATGTGACAATGGAGGTTAGATTTTGAATTGCCCTTGTAAAAGCACATGTAACATATAAAACATTTCACCGAATGAAACTATCACAAGCCTGACTAATAAAACTTATCAACATGGTTAAAACTATGGGATTTTATGAACTACCAGGTGAGAATCAGAAAGAAAATGAATTCATGCCACATCATTTGCTGTCAAATTTGAGGCAGTAGAATAATGGCTTCTTCTGATGTCAAGCTCTAATCTATGGTCAGGCAAACTCTTTTAAAGAAATGGCTTGGGAGCCTTTCTAGGTGTATGAAAAATATAGAGCTCATAAATATACAGTTTATATCAAATAACTATTGGTATTAATCAAGGATCTCATTTCTTATTCCATATTTGCTGCTTTATCTAAATTTTCCCATGCAATTTCCTTTACAATCTTCAGCTTACTTCTTCTTACCTCATTCTCCTTACCTTCTCCTTCTCCTTACATTTCCTAAAATGTTTTAAAATGCTCTTCAAATATGTTATAATTTTTAAGTAATCTGTTCTTAATACTACTACTTCTAATTAGCTGTAAGAGTAAAGGTTTTTGTACCTTTGTAAACAGATGTTATGGTAAATGTTTGATTTTAAAGCATTATAAGTAGTAAAACTTTTTAATAACAGTTTTTACATTTCTCACTTTTATACCTTTATTTTGTATATTATTTTCTGTTTTTGTTATCTTTTAAGATTCAAACATGAAGAAACAATAATATAATTATTTAACTTCATAACTTTATGTAAATAAATAACAAATATTTGTATACAGTGAAGAGTCACAATAACATTTTGGAATGAGCCTACAACTTTTTTTTTTTTAAGTCTCTTTATTAAGACAAGTTTCTGGGAACATCTCCATTGTTAATTTTATAGTCAATTTCAGCATTGTGCTGCTATCTGTTCATTTGGTTAATTGCTCATAATTGATAGTATTAATGATGTCATCCAATTAACCAGCAGGATGACACAATGGTAAGTAGGAACAAACCATCCATGGAAATACCAGTCCACAGCAGAACTGACCAATGGGGAATATGTTAATGAATCTAGTCATAATAATAGGCATAAGTGGAGAAAAAATATTTTAAAAAGTTGTTGACTTACTCCAACATAAGCTTACATAACTTTAATTAGTATTTAAAATTTCAAATAACTGCCAATAGCAGTTCTGACTGAGCAATGGAGCACTCAAGCTCTTTAATTGCAGGCATATTGAAATGTAATCTTGTTTTTACCATTTGAAGTTATTTTTTAATTTAAGCAAAATTTAGATATATTTATAAACTGTATAGGTTACAATAAAATATATTTGCAAAACTAGAAGTAATTGCGTCAAATTTCTTTCAGCAATAAACATGTTGCGAGATCAACCACCGGGAACGTTTGTGGTTCGTGACTCTAATTCATTCCCAGGGGCTTTTGGACTAGCATTAAAGGTTGCTACCCCTCCACCAAATGTTCAAGGAAAATCAGGCGGAGATCCTGCAAACGAACTAATTCGTCATTTTCTCATCGAGCCTACCTCAAGAGGTGTAAAGTTGAAAGGCTGCAGCAATGAACCCGTGTTCAGTAAGTAATTTAATTCATGATGCAATACATTCGTGTTAACTGATGTGGCCAAGTAAGCAAGAAACAATATTATTGTAATTCAAACAGGCTTGCTTTAAGACATGTTCAATTAGCAATCACACTTTTCTGTTTTATGTGACTACAGCATTTACTTTCTCTATCTCTATACCTAGTAAGTGGTTAAGGTTCTGCATTCCACCCAAAATTTTATATATATATTTTTTTTTTTCTTTTTCACAATAGCATATTTTTGAGAGATAGACAAAATCTTACTATAAAAATAATGCATGTCTTGTTAAAAAAACATAATTTATGTCAGACCATTTTTGGTGAGTTGGCTGTTTCAAAAATATTCTTTGGTTTTGGTTTAAATTTCTTAATATTAATGCTTTACCCAAGTATGAAGTCATTCTTTTTACTTTCTCTATATGTACCATGCACATAGCAGTATTCCATCCAAAAATTTGATATTAAGATGTCACCAGAAATGTATGTTTTGAGGTCTGTTAAATAAAAGCATTTTTAGAAAAAGACTGATGTGCGCATGTGTGTGTGTATGCGTGCATGCGTGCGTGGACAGCATAACTCAAAAATGAAAATACTGCCATACCTAACTTGATATTTAAGTTTAGTATCTTCCAAGGACACTGCATTAAGTTTCAAGGAAATCCCCCCACCCCAAACTACCCTCTACATGGAAAAATGTTTGAAAATCATGATTTTCTCAAAAATGGCTGTAACAATTCTTTAAATACTATCTATCAAAGATATTTACATGATAAATAAATTGTATATCTTGAATTTTCTTGTAAAAGCCTCTGAAAACCTCTTCATTCTTTACGAATGTTATATAACTGTCAAACCTTAAGGGATAGACAAAAACTTCCTGCACAAAAAATTTAGATCTTGATAAAACATGCAATTTATACCATATATATATATTTTTTTTTTTGTTTTTTATTGGTTTTTTTTTGTAAACTTAATCATTTCCAAGATATTCCTTGTTATTGGTTTCAATTTTAAAACTTAACTAAACTTTTCTCTAATGGGAAGTTATCTTTCATTGCATCTCTCTTTTGTTTTACTCCTGGCCATGCTGAGCTGAACTTCAATTGTTCACATGCAGCTAACTTTTAAAAGATTTTATTATCACTTTAGCCTAGTTATTCCCTTATTTTGCTTCTGCTTAGAAGGAAGCAAGTAAGAAGACAGTTTCTGATAATGTTTATGTCGATTAGTGTAAATGGAAAATTCTTTGTAAGAATAGTTTGTTTGCAGAACAGTAGAGAAGGTCGTGAATGGAGCACATCTAGATTAACATGAAGTAGATTGAAGAATAAGCTTTTGTAAGATAAGTTTGATACAGAATAAATAAAAAAAATCGTGTGAATGTAACACATCAGATTTTTCTGAAATTCATGCAATTGGCATGGAATTCAAAATGAAATGAAATGTTGTTTTATTTATGGATCCTCTTTAACTACTGTGGTTTTCAGCGTCCCATTCTATAATGGGCATGAAAGACCACTTAATTTTGCTCAGAGGCCTCTCTATCAGGCTTGAGGTTCTACGACACGGGACCCACAGCTTTACTTCCCTTCTGAAGGAAGCCTTGCTAAGGATTTTTACGCCCGAAAAAATCCTCAGACTGGTCTGAACCCACGACCTTGGGTATACTTACTCTGCCCTCGATGTACGTTCTGGCCTGTCTATTGTATGTAAAGAAACATATTATTGAATTTACAACTTGTGCTTCTGTACATAGTCATGATACTCAAAGTAATTCTAATATATATATATATATATATATATATATATATATATATATATATATATATATACATAAAAGTAAATACAGTATAAGAACAAGTAGTTTCCACTATATATCTCTTGAGCTTTATAATAGTATACCTTTGCATATAAGACAACTATATTTCAGGTTTTTAAGAGAAGGGTCAGTACCTCATTGAGGGCAAATCCTTTATATAGTCTAAATGAATTTTATAGTGTAAAATTTACTTGATTTGTACAGTTTTTGACGGTGTCATGAATACTTGTATTCCTATGGCAAATAAATATCTGTCTGTCTGTCTGTCTGTCTGTCTGTCTGTCAAGTTAGCATGGCAACCATTACACCACCAAGGATGACATGGAATTCAAAGCCATCACTAGTAATGTGCTTTTCAAGAATATGACTAACTCACCCTAATTTCTATAACAAAATCTGTAAATTTATAAGGAAAGTTTATCTGTCTAAAAGAAGTACTTGTGTGCAAAAAAAAGAAATAGTGAATAGAGAAAATCATGTGAATGCAATACCTCATTATCTCTACTTTGTATCAATAGTAAGTGAGGGAAGTATTGCATTCCATCCAAAAATTCCTTAGAGAATTCGCTGAAAATACATGTTTTGGGGTCCCATGCATTTGAAAAAAAAAACATGAATAAAAGTATGTGTGCATATGCATATTTTTTAAAACGAAAAGTTTGGTTAAATACAATCTACAATTTATATTGCTTCACAATGCAAAAGTATGCAATTCAAAATTCACTACTTTTGCAGGATAGGTGTTAAAAAACTCATTAATGGGTATAAAGTAAAATATTTCTTTAAAGCAGAAAATTTGAAATATTATTTTACCATTTAACATTATTGCATAAATAGAAGAAGGTAACAAAGCTAACTGTATTGTATTGTAAAGAGGTTAAATGTATGTCATTTATTATCTAAGCCTGCCTGAGCAGTGTATGGATAGCATGTCTGCCTCACATTCAACAGGTCATGTGTTCGAATCCCGCTTAGGGTGAGTTACAGATAAGGTTTTTTTTTTGGGGGGGTTTCCCTTATCCTGAGAAGATGTATGTCTAGTAAATTTAAGCTCCATGGTCCCAGAGAGCATTTTGAATATCATTTCACCAAAAGGAAAGAAAAAAAAAAAAAAAAAAAAAATGTGCATCTAAAAGGAATTTTGTAAAAATAGAATTGTGCTTTCTGCACAGACAGAAAGAAGAACCCAAAAATTAGTACACCTCAACTTTCCATCCTATTTTATTTGTTTATTTTTTATTTTTTCTGAGTTGGGCCCTTTTGTATTGGGAATGACTATGATCAGCAATATGAAAATGACAAAATCTGCGACTTTTGTATATATTGAGCTTTAATGCTTAGTGACATATTTTAAAGGTCAACATTTTCAAAATGCTTCCACCCCCCTCTTTCTGTGCTTAAATTCCACAATCAGCAATTTTAATGAACTAAATTTAAACAGGCATAAGCCAGGTTGATTTCTAATCTTTAATTTTATGAAATATAATAAATACACTTGATTTCAATAAAAATGTCTAAGAGTTTAGAATGAATAATCCAAATTCTAGTCCTTATGTACTTTGTGTTTAGCTTTATTATGATTCATCAGTAGATTTGCATCCTTGTTTTAAACCTAGGCTATATCAATTATGTATTTTGTGAAAGAATAGAATGTTTCCTTGAGAAAGATATTCTTTATAAATAAAAAGTAATTTCCATATAACTATTACATACAAAAATTATTTTTATTGCTTTAAAGTCTCCACAAATACCATTATCTTATTTGTCTGCTAATTGTGAATGCTGTACAAAATTTACATAATTTCTGTTAAAAACACCGAATATAATATCTCAGAAATGGTTGATGCTAACATTAACATTAAAAACAGCTGTTTCTTTAATTGTATCAAAGTCAAATTTCCCAAGAAAGACTATTGTAACCAAAGAAATTTCCTTTAGGTTTGATAGTATTATGTTTTCTATAGAACATTGAAATATTAGTTTAATAAACATTTGTTTGTTTGCTCAGGTTCCCTTTCTGCACTAGTGTACCAGCATTCACTAATGCCAATGGCGCTGCCATGCCGACTTCTCTTGCCTGACGCCAGTGGGTCACGACTGCCAGTAGATAACCCTGGAACAGTGAGCACTGCACAGTTGTTATTAGCGCAAGGAGCAGGTATGTCACTCAGAAACATTCACATTAATATATTAATTTACAATAAGGTGAATCAGTTAAAGTGATGCCTCTGTGAAACTTGTAACATATATTGTTGAAAATGATACCAGTTATTATACAGAATGACAGTAATGTTTATATTATAGTACCTTACATAGAATTTATGAGCACTGCCCAAGTACAGAAAGTACTCAAATTCAGTTCCGATATAACATTCCATATAGCAATGTCTGCCTCTCAAGGTTACACCTTCTGATCTGCAGTTGCAGGGAAAATAAACATGTTTGTCTTGTTAGTGCCACATCTACTCAGAGATACTAACCTGAAAACATGCTACTCTTTATAAGTAAAAGTCTTCAAATGACTCAAATGTTGCTGTAATGTTGTTAATTACACTGTTCTTAATTACTGATATAAATATCTGCACCTATACACCTAACACTTATAATCTACTCCTTTTTATATGTGTTAATGTGTTTATTTTATTCTTTGTATTTTGCTTACCACCTCACTAAAGGGCAGTTCCTGCCTAGAGCAATATGTTCATTGGGACATGCTATGTAAATAAATAAAAAAATAAATAAAATAAACAGCTTGCATAAATTTCAATAACAATTCTACAATTTAAAACATATGCCAATTTGTTTAATTTTTTATGGTTTTAAATTTAAAAAGTTTGCACTGTTCTTTATTACTAATATAAATATCTGCACTTATACACCTAACAGCTAGTATAAATTTCAATAACAATTCTATAATTTAAAACATATGCCAATTTGTTTAATTTTTTTTATGGTTTTAAATTTAAAAGTTTACAAATATAATACAATTCATCAACACTTTTATACAACAGTGTATAAGAATAGATATAAAAAATAAACTGTAGTTAGAACTTTTAAAAAATATACTTATCTTTTAGTTAAATAAAGGATTTTACTTTTCAGCATGCAACGTACTGTATCTGTATACAATGGACACAGAGTCTCTGACAGGACCCCAAGCAATAAAGAAAGCTATTCAGCAGATGTTCTCATTAAGGCCACTTCCAGTTGCAACTGTTGTTCACTTCAAGGTATCTGGCCAAGGTATAACCCTCACTGACAACAAGAGGCAGTTGTTTTTCCGCAGGCATTACCCCGTCACCACCATATCCTATTGCGGCCTGGATCCTGATGACCACCGATGGAGTCAGAAAAGTGAAGAAACTGGAATGCCCATCAGTTCCAAGTAAGTTGTGATTATTGACTGGCTGATACATAGTGAAGCTCTTATCTGAAATGGAATGTAAATGGTGTTTTATTTATGGACGCTCTTTAACTGCTGTGGTTCTCAGAGTCCCATTCTAAATTGGGCATGAAAGACCGCTTACTTTTGCTCAGAGGCCTCTCTATCAGGCTTGAAGTTCTTTTACGTGCCGTAAATCTACGACAACGGCTTTATTTCCCTTCTGAAGGAAGTCATGCTTAGGATTTTACACCCGAAAAAATCCATTGTCCTCTGCCGGGTTTGAACCTGCAACCTTGGGTATATGAAGTTAGCATGGTAACCATGTATTTTTACTTTCTCCTCAAAGTTTACTGAAAATTTGATACAGATGTTTTGCCAGATTTTTAGACTCTTTGAAACCAAAAAGCTGTTTCTAGAAAAAAGTCCATTTGTTTTTTGTTTTTTTTTTTTTCTATCTTTCTGTGAACAGTGTAACTTAAAATTTAAAAACAGTTAAATGTTTAACTTGATATTTCCAGTTGCTCTGACCACTGAATTTTTCGGTCTCACTCTGCATTTTCAACTCCTGTCCTACTCATTTGCCAATCTGGAAGAACAATTGTTTCATAATGTTGGTTGTGATCTTCTTTTCCTTTATCAGGAAAAACGTGAGTCAGTTAGGAAATTTAATACTGTATTGGCACGTTGCCATGGTAGCTCATGGTTAGAGCAACCGAACAGAGAGCAAGAGAACTATGGTTCAAATCCTGGCTATGGCATGGTCTGATTCTACCTTTCCAATTCCTGTCCTACATATTGATTAATGTAGAGGAACGATTATTTCACAAAGAAGCTTTTCATTTGACACTTTACAAAATATATTATTATTTATTGTAATAGAATGCTGGAAACATAAATAAGTTGCCCATTTAAGGAAATTGTTGTATCATTTGTAATCTATTTACCATATTTATCCAAATACAAGACGAATGTTTTTTTTTCCATTATACTAATGTTCAGAATTGAGGAATCATCCTGCATTCGCAATATGTTTTCCGAGTACCAAGTAAGTTTCAAAATTCACTGGTTTGGCAGTAGCAATATTTTGTGCACTTAGCTCTAAAAATTAGCTGTTAATGTGCCTATGAGTGTTCTCATTGGTAAAAAGATACTCTTTGAGACTAAAATAAAATTAGAGGACTTCCTTTCATACCGATGGTTGCACATAATGTTGTATTGGAAGCCAACGATCAGGCAGAAAACGCATTCCCTCACCTCCTACTATACATATACTGGTACATTTTGGTTTCCCCTCTACCTTTCTGTGAATTTATGCACAAATTCAAATTAGGTAAAATGTTTTATGATATATTAAGTATGTCTTAATAGAAAATAGCATACATAATCGACGTTACAGCTATGTACTGCCACAGCCACCATCGCCACATTCTGTCTTCATGCACATTATTCCGTACATCTTTGTACCCATCTCTCCTGCTCCAAACATGAATTTATGCGCAAATTCAAATGATGATGTAAGATATTTTACAATATATTATGTATGTTGTGTTAATTGAAAATAGTATCCATAATCATTGTTACAGCTAAGCTGCGGCTGTCATCACCAAATACAGACACACCAGTACATTTCCATTCTCCATCTCTTTCATGCTCTCATTTTGAATTTCTGTGTAAATTCAAATTGTGTAAAAAATGCAGTGTATTAATAAGTATTTTTTTAATCATTGTTGCAGCTATGCTGCCACCTCTACCATTGTCACTTATCATCGCACACATTCTGTACATTTCCGTTCTAGCTTCTCTTCAGTTGTCTAAATACAAAATCACATCCATAATTGTCGTTACAGTTATGCTGCCCCCACTGCTGTCATCACGTACCATTGCACACAGACTGAACATAATCTATTCTCCCCTCTCTATCAACTGCTCAAAACATGAATTTCTATGCAAATTAAGTAAAAGAAAGGAGAAAAAAGAAACTTAGGTGTCCATTAGTTTGTTTAAAATATATGGCAAGCCATTAAATTTTGTTTAAAATTTATCATGTCTTCTTTTTATGTATGAAGATGACATGCTAATTCCAAAATTAAATTCTGAAAAATTCTTGCACTTGAGGTTGTATTCGGATATATACAGCATATTTTATTCAATGTTCTGCAGCATAAAAAATGTGGGGTGTTGAAATATATTGCAAAAATAGTGGCTCATGCAAATCAAGTTGCAAGTTATCCTTCACCCAATAATACAATGGAGGGAATGCATCAATATCTCCCTGTCCCTCCAAATCAACATTTAGACATATACCTAGCATTCCAAGTGCAGGTAACTTAATAAAAGTTGCAATGAAAAGTTTAGTAATAATTTGAAGATTCTCTGCACTAAAGCATATAGATATTTTTAGTGTTATAACAACACTAAAGCTACATTCACAATGGAATAGATGCAGGGCAAGTGAAGACCATTGACAATTTAGTTGCAAGAGTAATGCAAGAAGTTGGCACGGGTTTCCAGATCCATAAATTACATGTGGATTCTTCTAAGCATATCACAAGTTTCAAATGAATAACCTAACCAACAATATCATTTAAGAAAGTTCATTCATCTGTCATCAATAAATAAATTATATACTGCACAACTATTGCTACACTTTGATTACAACAATAATTATGTAAAATCCTCTAGCATCAGCAATTCATATATTGTGCAGCATGGCCAATGGAAGAGGTACATGTATGTATGGTGCTGTAAAATCTCACATTGTGATATGCTGTTGAACAACAGGCAATGCATAGAGGAAAGAATGCAGAATTATTTTTCTATGTACACAACACAAGCATAAAGTTTGGAGTTTGCAAACTCTTGCACAGTGCAGCTCATTGCTCGAGTCTAGGTGAATGCTCCCATTGAATAACATGGGTACAAAGTCTTGCACTTACATTTCATTGTGAATTAGACTCTACACACTATAATTCTGAAACATGTGGTCAATTTTTCAATCTCTCTCTCTGCTGATTAGTCAATATGTGGTATACTCCCAGTTATTTGTGTGCAGATTACCCATGCACCTGCCCTCAAATTATTTTATCTTAATGTCAACGCACGTTTTTTTGTTTCACCGCCATTTTTTAACTTTCTTCGTTGACACTTACACAATGATTAACATTAGAAAAACTTAATTTGGTTTTAATTTATGCTGAACAGGAAGCTGGATAACAATAGAAATGGTACTCTATTGTCACACGGTGATCTCTTAAACAATGGAAATGACACTTATTGTCACACAGCAGATCCTTTATTGATGTTTCCTAAGGAAAAACAATACCTATGCACAGAATAGAACAAACTTTTGAACAAAGAATACATGTTGAAAAAAGCTTTTGAACATAATTTCCTATTTATATAAGTCTTAAAAGCATTAAATTAGAGAACAGTTTTAATGAAAGGGCGTATGAACAGAATATTTTTGAGTTGGCTTTGTAACACTTAAGTATCACGTCCGTACATTTTTTCCAGACCGGTTTCGACGCCATGTGGGCATCATTGTCGATGGTTTCCAGCTGAATTTCCACAGGGTGTTCTACGTTGAGGTGTGATGGTCCCTGGTGGCTGGGTGATGAGCTTCCACAATATATTTTGTGGCGGCAATTCAAAGTTGAATACATGGTATTGGTTTTTAATGATATGGATTTTTTTTCCCAGAGGTCAAGCTCTACTGCATATCAGGCGGGTTTTACAAGGTGTATGTTAGGTACTATTTCATGGTTAGTAGACTAAAAGCGGTGTGCAATGGCTGATTTGTCAGTTTTTTGTATTTTACTGCTCTCATGTGTTCTTTAAGTCTTTTTTCAAGGTGTCTTTTTCTTTTACCAATGTAAAATTTATTGCAATCTGTGCAATTTATGCTGTAGATTCCTGATTTTTATGTTCTGGGGTTTGGTCTTTTTGGTTGTTGCAGATCATTTTTTGTAGGCTGAACTTATTCTGGGGGGCAAGTGTGATTTTATGTCTTTTTGAATACTTTTTTAAACTTGTGATGTGGTTTTTGGTCATAAGTAAACTTTTTGAAGCAAGGTTTATCATTACTGGGCTAAATTTTGTGGTTTCTGAGATTAATTTCCGTTGTTCGAATTTTTTTATTTTTTTTTTTTTATCTGTTAATTTTTTGGTTGGTGCCATTGTTTCTAGCAGTAGATATTATGTTTGTATTCTGTGTTGTATTCTTCATCTTTTAATGGCATGAAGACAAGTCTATGGGTGAGGCTATTGAACACTGCATGCTTGTGAGCTGTAGGATTGTGGCCATAATTCTTTATATAGTTGTCGGAGTGGGTCATCGTCCATATGTAGTCAGGGCTCTTTCTATAGCATTTCTATTTGCAGAAGGTTACTCGGGTCCTAATCTCAACAGGTATTTACTGAATGACTTAACATAAATGGTTTTCTTTTTCAGCCGTGTGTTTGGTTTCATCGCCCGAAAACCAGCCAGCAAAACAGATAATCAGTGCCACATTTTTGCAGAACTTGAACCAGAGCAACCTGCTTCAGCAATTGTTAATTTTGTGTCAAAAGTGATGATGAGTGGTGCTGCTACAAAAGCAAATATCGTGTGAGGCATTAACTCTATTGTTAAAAGAGTATCAGCCATTTTGTTTATCTGCAGCATAAAAACTTGCATGTTACAGGTTGATGCCAATGTCTCTAGGTTCTCTTGCATTAAAGCCATTGCTTTCACGTAAGATATTATTGTTGGAAGAGGAACTACTATTAAAATGGTAATGAAAATTGTTTCTGTATATAATATATACATTGTTAATAGCTAAACTTATATCACCTGTTGCATTATGGTGGAGTGATCATAGAAGATCAAAATATATTATATATATTCTCCAGGCTGTTCAGATTTTTGTGCAGTTTATACTACATATCATGTTATGAAGAAGAAATAACATTAAAATTGCCAAATATAACATATTTAAACTAACATTTTTTAATATGTTAAATAGGCAGCTCAGTAACTGTACACCTAAGTTCCAAGACGGCGCGAGTGGAATTTTAAAATAATCTTGCCATTACATAAGTAGAACCACAAGTCTGTGTTCACATTGCTTGGAATAAATTCTAGAAGAAAATCTTATTAAAGACAAAATATAATGAAGGTTTATGTTCCATTACTAGTAATACATACATAACCTAGGCACAAAATTGAGGCATCTCCAAACATCGTAAAGTTAGCTAGCCAGTTTTAAAGCATAATAAAATTATGTACCTAATGAAATATATTTTGCACTGGTTATATTACAAGCGCCTACTTTATATTAAAGAATTAGGTAATATATTAACTTTTATGTATATAATTTAAAATAATATTTTTGTTGTTCTTTAATTTCTAGAATGTACATATATGTATACATATAAATATATGTATATAAGTTTTAGACGAACTTATGCATCATTTCTTTGCTGTGAATGACAAATAATTTCTCAATTTTCTGGAGAAGTACAAGCTAGGTAATTAATTTAAGTTTCTTTGTATAGTATGCAAGTCTTCTTATTCTTTTTTTTTTTTTTTTTTTTTTTAACCAGCTAGCATCATATAAAGCATCTCATGTTAACAGTTGGTTATGTATTAATGCTGGCTAAACATATTTGAAGAGCATATGAAATACATACTTAATAATGTTACATATGTGTAAATATGTAGTGTGCATTATTTTATCTCATGAATGCCTAATAAATTACTACCATAATACATGCTGTTTTCTTTCTGAAGTTTGTGCAAATTACATGCCAATAAAAATATCTGAACAAAAATGATAATTGCTTGCTTCTATCAACACATCCTATCCCATTCCTCCTCTAAGAAAAACTAAGAGATATGCTAAAAGGCTGGATATAGAAAAGCATAGGCTAGTATAGGCTAACCTGCAGCCTACTTGATAATTGCTTGCTTCTATCAACACATCCTATCCCATTCCTCCTCTAAGAAAAACTAAGAGATATGCTAAAAGGCTGGATATAGAAAAGCATAGGCTAGTATAGGCTAACCTGCAGCCTACTTGATAATTGCTTGCTTCTATCAACACATCCTATCCCATTCCTCCTCTAAGAAAAACTAAGAGATATGCTAAAAGGCTGGATATAGAAAAGCATAGGCTAGTATAGGCTAACCTGCAGCCTACTTCATCTTAGTATAGGCTAAATGGCAGCCTACCTCCTCTAGAGATGGCTGATATAGGCTAAATGGCAGCCTACTTCATCTAGAGATGGCTGATATAGGCTAAATTGCAGCCTACTTCATCTAGAGATAGGCTAGTATAGGCTAAATGGCAGCCTACCTCCTCTAGAGATGGCTGAAATAGGCTAACTGGCAGCCTACTTCATCTAGAGATGGCTGATATAGGCTAAATGGCAGCCTACTTCATCTAGAGATAGGCTAGTATAGGCTAAATGGCAGCCTACCTCCTCTAGAGATGGCTGATATAGGCTAAATGGCAGCCTACTTCATCTAGAGATGGCTGATATAGGCTAAATGGCAGCCTACTTCATCTAGAGATAGGCTAGTATAGGCTAAATGGCAGCCTACCTCCTCTAGAGATGGCTGATATAGGCTAAATGGCAGCCTACTTCATCTAGAGATAGGCTAGTATAGGCTAAATGGCAGCCTACCTCCTCTAGAGATGGCTGAAATAGGCTAAATGGCAGCCTACTTCATCTAGAGATGGCTGAAATAGGCTAAATGGCAGCCTACTTCTTCTAGAGATAGGCTAGTATAGGCAAGCTTGCCTACTTCCTACTGAATGAGGTGGCACTGAAGTTGGCTGTCCTGCCTTCTATCCCTGATGACTACCTACTCTGAACTGTGGGTTTTTTATGCTTTCCCTAAGATCACTGGGTGAGTGTTAGGTTATTTCTCATCTAACACAACTGACCTTCCATCATTTCCTCTTTATTCTGTTTCCTTCTCTTCTTTCAGTTAAGCTTCCAAGTCTGGTATGTAGGAGATGCACAGATGCATGCCTAATGAAAAGATTTTTCCCCAAAGACACAAAGTGACACAATGGGTTGCCTGCATGAATTCTTTGGCAGCTTGACAGTGGAATGTTAGAAACTTCTCTACTGTATTTATGTATTTTTATATGCTAATAATTCTAAATATGTGCCCAAAAACTATAAAATATTTTCAAAAAAATTAAAACAAAACATAAGAATACCTTTAGCTTGGTGAAACAATGAATATGGGGCTAAATGTGGCAGTTACTTGCACACAACAAATATCATCTTTAGATTGCACATCACATAGCCTTACCTATCTTTGCCTTATACTTTGCCTTATGCTTGAATAGACACACTAACAGATACAATTTTTTTTTAAGTTCACTTATGTGTTGGCCTTCCAAAATTTGAGCATCTTTATGGCCAAAAAAATACATGTAAACCAATCAGATGCTTGTTTCACTCTGGCACTATAAATAGCAAATCTGGACTTTCAAGTTATCAGTTTACCCTGAAGACATAGAGAACTGCAATTGTCAAGTTGTTTACTCTCAAGAGAGAGCTTCACATGTTAGGAGGAACACTTCTCCAAGCCAGTCAAATTTTAGAAAGCCAACAGCAACATTTGTGACAAAACACACACCCACGCACATTGGTAGTTTCATCTATGGATACTCAGATCTTTTGATCAGTAATACTAATTCACATTTTATTGAGCACCTCCACAAAGCACACAGATAAATATTTTTTTCTCAATGTAGATTCATCTGGAATTGCATGTGTTGTATACTTCTCCAAAAACTGTCTGAAGCTTGGATTCTTTAGCTTCTCCAGTGGGATGAGCAAGACACCATCATCTGCACAAGTCCTTGAAGCTCAAATAACAGCACTTCTCTTGCACTTTAAGAATTTTTCTGCTCTAACTTTAACTTCACATAGTTTACAAAATAATATTTCCCTGTCAGCGCTGAAGAACTTCCCTACAAAATCACATACAATCCTTACAATGCCATGCTGTTGGAGCACTTTACTTTCGGCATGATGAACAAGACTGAGTTTGTACTCGAATGGAATAATATGACTGCATGTGCAATGTTTATTATGTCGGAAGCTGCCTTTGTTGACCTTGTGCAATAATGTCTTGCATCAGTGACCCAACCAGTGTGTTACAATGCTTATCTAATAATAGTGCTGATAAATAAAGCTTTATAGTCATTGTTGTGTTCATTTGTGACAATATCACCTGAAACATTGTCATGTATGCAACATTTTCACAATTTTATTCTTGTGTCCTTAAAGATGCAACAAATATATTATGCATTTTTGCAGGAGTTGGTCAAAATATGACCTATTACTAAAAATGGTTTTAATATTACTCTATATGCACAGTAAAAATACATTTATCTACACTACAACACTTGGATTCGTGCATTAATTGTAGAATTAGCCCAAAATTTCAGGAAAAAAATATGACATTAAAATCTGAGTCCTTTGTCAATTAAAATTACATATTTAATTCACAAGCTTTAAAATCTAAAAATGTTAATATAAAGGATTATCAACCAACCATACATATATTCTGGAGTTAAAAATGTTCTTACCTAAGCATTTAATATGCTTGGCAGCTTATTTTATAGTTTGGAACCTAAATACATGTAAGTATTTTGAGTTTTTAATAATCTGAAATATGGAACATTTGATTTGAGTCTTGTATCATAATTATATGCAACATTTCTTAACATCAGACTTTCAGAAGATTTGTGCATATAAACTAAAGTATCTAAAATATAAAGATTGTATTTAGTTAAAACACCCAGCTCAGTAAAGAGTAGTCTACAAGGGGTTCTATAGCAAAATTTTTTAACCAATTTTATAATTTTCTTTTGTAAAATGAAGGTTTCACACCTAGATGTTACTAGTTCCTCCCTAAAGGATTAAACCAATCTTATAATTGACCCAAAGAAAGAAAATACATACCTCTGACATATTTGGAAAGAATACACTCTCTCAGATTTCTTATTAAAAATATTATACTGGAGTCTTTTCTTCATGTATTCAATATGAGAAGTCCAGATTAGCTAGTTATCAATCTGAATTCCTAGAAATTTTAATATTAGCCTGATACAAATTAGCAAAATCAATCTTTGTTTCCAACTAAAAATTACAATAGCAGTTTTATCTTTATTTAAGACCAATCAGCTGCTTTGGTCATGATATCTTCATATTGTTTATTCAATCTATTTATATAGTTTCCACTAGTATTAAAAGTTGTATCATCAGCAAATATTATAGTACAAATAGGAATATAATTCAGACACTGTTGGACCTCCAGATTTAGAAAAATTACTGAAAAAAATGATTATCATCAATTTCTAGAGATGCCTATATGAAGTCTGAACTGGCTGACAAATTCCATTCTTCATTACAAAGTTATAAAACAAAAGAAGTTAGTTAAATCATAAAATTCATATGTCATATTAAAACTATTGATAAATGAATACTTCTTTATTCCTCAAATAGTACCTTTAAATTGATTAGCATTATTCTCATTCTTTTCAATTATGCTAATTTTATTTAATATAGTAACTATCCTGTTTGTCAAAAGAAAGTCTCCATAGCTGATATAATAATGTGAAAGTAGTGAAATGGGTAAGGAAGAACATTGAAATAAGTAATGTAATTTTAATATATTTTGTTAATAAATTAAAAGTTTTTGAAATGTATGGTTAAATAAATTGGATATATTAATAATGGTGGGTTTAATTTTAATTATTTCATATATGATCAAATGACATCCACTGTTCCGTGGCCTTTTTAAGTCACCCAAAACCTGGGTCTATTGAGCATGTATTTATGTTTGTATGTTATATTCACCAATTAGAAATTAGTTACAATTTCATGACTTTGTGAATTATATAATACTACATATAATTATTCTATTTAGATTAATTATCTAAAGTAACAATTTAGTGCATTCAGCTATATACAAACAGAGAGATTTACAGAATGATGCTTTTATTTACATTGATATTCATTAATTATGCCTAAAGAACTTGTAAAACTTGCACATTATCAAAACATTAATCAATTAAAATCAGTCCAACTCCCGGAATAATAGTGAGGAAGAGGATGCTATGGAATGATAGTGAAATGGATGAAAGAAAAGGTGATTAAAGAACTGGCGGGAGAATCTGGAGAAATAATTTGAAATTCCAATTGGAATTAACACTGTGAAGTACTGTAATAATTTATAAAATAATACACACATACCTAAACTTTATTCCCAATGAGTTTCACCCTCAGTTGAAGGCAAGGTGTCAGTCGACTGGCTGGAACTCAGGTGCTTCCATGGATCTTGCTTCTCTGGGTGGAGGCTTAGTAGCGAATTAAGATCTGGAGGAATGTCAAAGTTCATAAGATAAGCACCATGTTTTTTATATAATCTTCAGAAAGGACACTCACACAGACAACTACATCAAGACAAATAGTTTTAATCCCACACCTCACAAACATGCAATCATAAATAACCTAACTCAAACTGGTAAACGTTGGGTGAACAAAAATATTTAACTGAGTACTCCACCATAATAGAAACAGCTACAAAGAATGGCTTCAACAAAAAGTTAGTAGACAGCAAAATAAAAAAGTCAAGAGACAAAAACATTTAAAGCAAATCACCACACTGACTCCTTCCAAAGGCAAAAAAGTGGATAAAAAATTCACATATCACCCCTGGGCAACCCTTAAGTTTCAAAGCATCTTCAAAAAACTTAACATCACCTTGGCACCTATTAATAGATTCAGTGTCTGAAATCTCCTCAGAAACCAACAATTCATAGAATTCCCCCACAAAAGAAATCTGGCATTTATAAAATCAACTTTTCTGACTGCAAAAACGTATACATTCGTAAGACCAAAAGAAACATTAGAACTAGATTAAAGGAGCATTTCGGTATATATAAAAAAAAACAAAAAAGAAACAAAAAAAGAACCCAACAACTCTGCAGAGGCAGCACACTTCGGGAATGACCTTCACGACATAGAAAAAAAAGAAAAACTCATCTGTTAAAACTGGTCCTTTTTACTTCAGAGTTAAATATCTGGGAAAAGATTTATATAAAAAAAAATATGGTGCTTATTTAATGAACTTTGACATTCCTCCAGAATTTAACTCACTAATAAGCCTCATAAAACCTCCACCAGATGTCTCCACTCCAGAGAAGCAAGATCCACAGGAGCACCTGAGTTTCAGCCAATCAAAATATTGCCTTCAACTAAAGGTAAATGCATCAGGAATAAAGTTTAGGTATGTGAAGCCATAGAGTGTCTAGTCAACTCAATCTGTATTATTTTATAAACCTGGAGAAAACACATAGATATAGAGAAAATAAATAGGAAATATCCTATCCTTAAGCATTGTGGTTGATGGAGCATGTTTCTATAGCTGCCATATTTAGATCTACACTTTTGAGATGAGTATGCCTTGTGTGGGTTAAATGTGCACCCAAAAATAAGATTTTGTGGGTTAAATGCTCAATTATGCAGTAAATTTAGAGTGTAAGTTTTAAACCAGTATAATGATCAATATGTGTGTGGTGCTTGGTTGTAGTTTCTTGGATAGCAGAAGCATAAACAAGTAAAGGGAAATACATAGGTTTAGTGTATTTGTTTAAGTGATTTTTTGGTGGTATACTATTTAATGAAATATATTATACATTATTAACAGAACAATTCTGTATTGTTTGTTAGATTTTAGATTTCCAACTCGGAAAGACCGTTGCGAACCAAACAAAATTGGCAACCTACTCCAGTTTATAAGAAACCTCTTACTAATTTGCCCAATTAGCAGCTATTGCGAGAAATAATTACTATCAAATTATGTGCTTATGATACCAGAACTGTAAAAATAGGGGGTGTGTTTCTTAGACTTGGAATGTAATACATGCACACCACAGTGAGTCATAATCTTTTGGATAATCTCTGATACTTGTTACCCTTTTTTTGATATGTATTTAAAAATAATTCCAAGCCTTTCCCAAACATGTGTATGGGTGAGAGAGAGAGAGAGAGAGTGTGTGTATGTTTATATACATGCATCCTATATATGACTACCTCATACATACTACTTAGTCAAGAAACTTCCGGGAATTGGTCAATAAAACTAAAAATGAATTATTCATCCAATTTTATTTTATCGCCTTCAAAGTAGGCCCCTTCTGAGATTATATATTTATACCAACGAATAATCTAATCATCAAAACATTTTTTGTAGTCACTTTTAGGAATCGATGTCAATTGTCGCCGCGAAATTTCCTTTATGGCTTCTATCGACTGAAAACGGCTGCCTCGAAGTGCCAACTTGAATTTTGGAAAGAGAAATAAATCAGCAGGAGCCAGATCAGGTGAATACGGTGGTTGTTCGATGAAATTTGTTAAGTTTTTGGCCAGAAATTCGTTTAAAATGATGGCCTTGTGAGCTGGTGTGTTATCGTGGTGTAGAATCCATGAGTTGTTGTTCCACAAATCTGGCCTTTTTCACCGTATTTGTTCTCTCAAACGCCGCATTACGCTCAGATAATAGTGTTTATTTACCATCTGACCTTCTGGCAAGAACTCTGAATACACGACACCGCGATAATCGAAAAAAAAAAAAACTGTCAAAATGACCTTCAGTTTTGATCGAGTTTGACGTGCCCTTTTAGGTTTCGGTTCCATTGATGATTCCATCTAATTCCTGTACTTTACGTATTATTTTGTGCACATGATTCACTTTCTTCTTCCATGAAGCCGCGTCCACCCTCACTCACCTTCCCGCAAAAGGCTATCCACCTCTATAATTGTGAAAGTCTTGTTCCCTCACAATAACGAGTAATACGTAGATTGCACAGAACAGCTCAGCGCACGTGTTAGGAGTTCACAAACTGAGCACGTAGTTGGAAATAGCAACGGTGCGGCATCTAGATCAGTCTTCGTTGTCTGACCGGCCGGAATGCTCCTTTGTGATTGGTTCAGAAAGTCAAACGGGTAAAGTTTTTCATCTGTTTTATGTGGTTATACCAACTTAACTCCCAACTGTCAAGTGCAAGGATTCAGCGGCGGGGGTATAGCTATCTAACAAAATGGTGCCAGCCGGAAGACCCGCCTGGAGAAACTCTGGCGTTTGGAATTTCGTTACCCGAATACCTCCCTACATCGCTGTGTGATTTGGTTAGTGGCGGGGACGTTGCACTGGAAAAAGCATATCGGCACTGTGGCAAAGAGAGAAGACTGGTTCAGCTTCCTGAGGCTGGAAGTTGATGAAGTCCGGATTTATCGGCGATAGGCAGCCTTTTATCACACGGTTTGAGGTTACCAATTAATATTGTTGGTCTCTCTGTTGACTATCACGTCAACACTTCGAAGCACTGACAATGGGGTTAGTTTAAGCTTCCCGCTGCTGTAAGATTACAAACACTACCGACGAAAAGAGCAAAATTCCCCAAGACTGACCACAATGGCACAGTCAATACAATAAAATGATGTGCAAAAAAAGTGTCTGAGAGCCAAAAGGGACTTGGAGAGCATTAAAAGGCATAATTCTTATAGGAGGTCATAAAAATCCAATATCAGTAGCAGGAGCAATATTAAAAATGTGAATTATATTTTAATGACTTTAGCTAGTAATTCTGTTATTTGTTATAAATAAAATGTTAGATATTGGTCACATTGGAAGCAATGTAAATGCAATTGCAGAATGCATGGACCCAAATGTTACAGATGTAGTAGAAAACAATTTAACAAGTATGCTGCAGCGCGAATTTGTCTCAATTGGACGCCATTATGGCGAAAGAAATCATCATGTAATAACATTAAAAGCAATAAATCCTTCAAGGCCAGTTACTAAATCAATTATCCGTGAATTAAATCATCTAATGGTAGTATTAAACCAGGTATTTAAAACCAGTTATATTAATTCTGATTTGCCTCTTTTTTCAAAGAACTTTGTTGCATTCTTGAACACCTAAGTCAAGATAGTAACGGCAACAAAGTACAGGCACTAATGGCTATTTTGGCATTGAAAGCAAAAGATGAGTCTTACCACGTTTTCCGTGAAAAGTCCCTTCAATGTCTTTAGCTAGCGATATCAAATGCTTACAGTGAGCGATTTTTACTTTCTCTACACGCACTATGTACATAGTGTATAGAAAAATAAATCTGAATAAAAAAAAACACTTTTGGAAAAAGGTCCGGTGTGTCTGTCTGTCACTCTGTGTGTGTGAGAGTGTGCGTGTGTGTATGTGTGTGTGTGTGTAAAAATGAAAATACCGTTGAATGCCAATACTAAACCGTAAGAGATGGACAAAAACTTACCACACAAAAAATGTAGAGCACGCTAAAACACAGAATTTATGTTATATATATATTTTTTGTGGAGTTGATCATTTTTATATATTCCTTGTTTTGGGTTTTAGCTTTGAAAAACATACTTTTCTCATACAGAAATTTGTCAACTCCTGTCCATACAAACAAGGGAACTTCAGTTACATAGCAACTAGCTTTAACCTATGGTACACCCTTATTTCGCTTCTACTTACAAGGAAGCAAGTAATAAGACTATTTATGCTAATTTTTTTCTCGATTAGTATTACGTAAATAGAAGCATAAGCTTTTTAACAATAATTTATTGCAGAGATGTAGAGAAAGTGATGTGAATGGAACACATCAGTTTTTTTTTGTTTTTTTTTTACTTTCTCTAAACGTACTCTGTGCATAGTGTATAGAGAAGCTATTGAATTCCACTCAAAAATTGGACATCGAGATTTCATCGGGAATAGACCTTTTAGGGTCGGCTGAATCCAGAAAAAGCATTTTTAGAAAAAATCCGTGTGTGTGTCCGTGAACACGATAACTCAAAAACGAAAAGTCAGTAAAATACCAAGGATGTGACACGATTTTGAGGAAAATTCCCCCACCCCAAACTACCCTTTACATGGAAAAATGTTCGAAAATCTTGATTTTCTCAAAAATGGCTGTAACGAGTTTTATTAAAATACCACATATTAAAGATATTTATACGATAAATATAATGTATATCTTGAATTTTCTGGGGAAAGCCCCTGAAGACCTCTTTATTCTGAATGAATTTTGCTGAATTTTGCATAACAAGTAAACCGTAAGAGATAGACTAAAAGTTTCTCGTTAAAACACACAATTTCCATAATATATATACATATACTTTTTTTTTTCGTAGAATTGACCATTTTTGAAATATTCAGCTTCAGCTTTAAAATACATACACTTACGGGAATTTATCAACTCCTGGCAATTCAAAGAAATGGATTTAATCCAAATGGCAACCAGCTTTTAAAATGTTTGAATATCGTTTTAGCCTGTAGTGTATCCCTTCTACTTACAAAAAAGCAGTTCGAGTGATGTTTATTTCGATTAGCATGAAGTAAATAGAAGAGTAGGTAAGCTTTTTAACAATAATTTGTTACAACAATATAGAGAAAGTCATGCGAATGGAACACATCAGATTTTTTTACTTTCTCTAAACGTACTATGCACATAGTAGGTAGAGAAGATTTTTTTTTTCATACTGTTTTATAAAGCCCCCTTTAACATTAAAGGTTATATCGGGGGCTTTGCACTTGAAACAATTCGTCTGTAGGTTCTTTTACGTTTGGCTTAAATCATTTTATTTTCCTCAAACACACACACATATTTCCAGGCACTGTAGGGGATAGGGAATAATTCTGGCCGGGAATTGAACCCGGGACCTCCGGGTGAGAAGGCAGCTCCCTGACCACGTGACCACGGAGGCAGTCAAAAGATATTGTATTGCATCCAAAATTTTGATGTCGAAATTTCACTATAATTATATAGGATGTTCACAAAATAAGTAATTATTTCGTGATTGGGATAGCTTACGAACACCCTTTTGTTATAGGTTGAACATTGAACAGTATGTTAACTATTCCTGAACGTATTGCCGTTGTCACATGTCTCTACAGTGTTCGGTCCGATGACGTTTTCAACGGAAATTTACAAAGAATAAACCACATGGAAACTGTTAAATATTTTTCAAAGATTGCAGCCTTTTATCATCGGTGCCTCTGTTGACTATCACCTCAACACCAAGCAACACTAACAATGTTGTTAGCCGCTACTCTGAGGACTCATTCTAAAATAAATTACAAACACAACCAAAGAAGAGCACAAAATTCCCCAAAATGTAAAATAGGAACGACAAGGATGGCGAAATAAAATGAAATGCAGTAAACAAAGAAAACAAGAAAAAAAAAAAAGAAAAAAAACCAATAACCCTCGTTTGGTCCCGTCTTTTTTACTGGATCTTCCTCTCTATTTTTCACCTTCTCATTAATCATAATAAAAAAAATCTGATGTGATCCATTCACATGACTTTCTCTACATCTCTGCAACAAATTATTGTTAAAAAGCTTATGCTTCTATTTACTTCATGCTAATCGACAAAAAATTAGCAGGAATAGTCTTATTACTTGCTTCCTTGTAAGTAGAAGTGAAATAAGAGAGTACCATAGGTTAAAGTAATAGTCAAAAGATGCTATGTGACTGAAATGCCTTTGTTTCTACAGACAGGAGTTGACAAATTCCTGTATGAGAAAAGTATAAGTATTTCAAAGCGTAAACTAATAACAAGGAATATTTTAATAACGATCAACTCCACGAAAAAAAATGTATATAAAGTATATTGTGAGTTTATATGTGCTCTATATTTTCTGAATGGTAAGTTTTTGTCCATCTCTTGCGGTTTAACAGTTATGCAAAATTCGGCAAAATTCATCCAGAATAAAGAGGTCTTCAGAAGCTATTTCCAGAAAATTCGGGTGCAAATAGCTTTAATATACGTGATTTTAATCAAAATCGTTAGAGACATTTTTAAAAAAATCAAACATTTTTAAAATATTTGCATGTAAAGGATAGTTTGTAGTGGGGGGATTTTCTTGAAAATCTTCGTGTCGCATCCTTGGAAGATACTATATCTAAATACCAAATTTGGTATTTAACGGCCTTTTCGTTTTTAGCTATGTTGTCCACGGACAGACACACACACGGAGCTTTCTCTAAAAGTGCTTTTTTTGGATTCAGGGGATCCTAAAACACGCATTTCCGGCGAAATCTCGGTATCGAATTTTTGGGTGGAATACAATACTTCCTCTATATGCTACATACAAAGTACGTGTAGAGAAAGTAAAAATATATAACCGACTACAATGTAATTTCACTCTTTTGAGTTCATTATTGAAAATACTTTCTTTATTTTCTATTATGGTTTAAATAAAAAAACAAGTAAAAAAGAAAAAAAAGTAGGAAATACAAATTTTGTGGTAAAATATAGAGCAAACAAAAAACACTCATAAAGAACTATAGGCACTGTTGCTGACGAGTCTGGACTAGGTCGACCTTCCACAAGAGCAGCTTGACACAATACGGGAGTCAATTGAACGGAGTTCTAAATCTGCACATTGTCTTTCACATCTGCACACTCAATCATGGAGATGATGTAACATTTGCAAACGATACGCACGCTTCTTCAAGGTGAATTTAAGCACTTTGGATATTGATGAATACTTCGTAATTGGCGTGAAAGACAACGTACAGATTTAGAACTCCGTTCAATTGTCTCCCGTATTGCGTCAATGTCAGCTGCGCTTGTTGCTCGTCAGTTATTTCACAGTTCCCATATGGTTTTATTCGTTGGTCCATCCTTTCTAAACTTCCGTTGAAACCGTCGGCGCAGCCTATAGACGCAACAATATCTTCAGGAATAGTCAAAATACTGTTCAGTAATCAACCTGTAACAAAAAGTCATTCGTAGGTTACATCATTCATAAAATAGTTACTTATTGACGACCTGTATGTTTTGAGGCCCCCTGAGTCCGCAAAAATGTTTAGAAAAGACCCGCCAGAGAGAGAGAGTGTGTGTGCGCGCGCGGATAGCATAGCTCTAAAACGAAAAGACCGTTAAATACCAAACTTGACATATAAGTTTCGTACCGTTCAAAGATACGACACAAAGATTTCCAAATAATCTCCCACCCCAAATTACCCTTTACATAGAAACATTTTTGAAAATAGTTCTAAGGATTTTGATTAATGTACCACATATTAAAGATATTTACATCACAAACAAGATGTGAGTTTCGGAATAGCCTAACTGGTAAACCACAAGAGACCAATAAGAAATGCAGATCTCGTTAAGACATACAATTTATATATTATCCGTTTTTTGTAGAGTTAGCCGTTTCCGAGATAGTACTTGTTCATGGTTTCAATTTTAAACTATGTAAATTTTCAAACGAGAAGTTACCTCCATCTTTTACTGCTGGCCATGCAAAGCGAACGAAACTTTAATTATTCACATAGCGACCAGCATTTAAAAGATTTGGCTATCCCTTTATCCTAGTGTATTCCCTTATTTCCCTTCTACTTATAAGGAAGCAAATAACAAGACTATTTCTGCTAACGTTTATGTCGATTAGCATGCTTTAGTCGAAAGAGTGATCTTTTGTAACAATAGTTTGTTTGCAGAACAGTAAAGAAAGTCATATGAACGGAACACAGATTGTCAGCGTATAACTTAGTTTGAAAAACAAAAATGTCACAACTTGTATCTTGCAGTTTGGCGATGTTTCATGTAATACTTGATTCTATTGATGATATTGATTTGAAACAAAATATTTCTATTTGGAAATAGGTAGGTTTTAATTAATGTTAGTTTATTAACTTGTTTAATTTAATTTCAGTCATATCATCTCTCATTAATCCTGCCTGAAAATTAGTGCGAAAGTAATGCGAATGTGCAAAATACTGCTACTTAAAATTATTAATGTGAATTTTACCTTCTTTCTTAGCATGTTATTGCACTCCAGCAATAACATCGAAAATGCACGTTTTAGGGCCCCCCTTATAAAAAATGTGTTCCATTCACATGAGTTCTCTACATTTCTGCAACAAATTATTGTTAAAAAGCTTATGCTTCTTTTTCCTTC
Source organism: Hymenopus coronatus (assembly GCA_030762935.1). Taxonomy (NCBI): domain Eukaryota; kingdom Metazoa; phylum Arthropoda; class Insecta; order Mantodea; family Hymenopodidae; genus Hymenopus; species Hymenopus coronatus. The sequence continues at coordinate 94,945,088 of CM060895.1, read as the reverse complement.
ATCGAGAAAAAAATATAGCACAAATAGTCTTATTTCTTGCTTCCATGCAAATACAAGGGAAATAAGGGAGTACGATAGGTTAAAGTGATAGTCAAAAGCTGGTTGCTATGTGACTGATGTTCCCTTGTTTGTTTGGACAGGAGTTGACAAATTTCCATATGAGAAAAGTATAAGTTTTTTAAAGCTGAAACCAATAACAAGGAATTTCTCAAAAATATCCATTCCACACACAAATATATATTATAAATTGTGTGTTTTAATGTGCTCTACATTTTCTGTGAAGTAAGTTTTTGTCTATCTCTTATGGTTTGCCAGTTATGCAAAAATCAGTAAATGCATCCATGTCAGGTAAATATCTTTAATACACGACATTATAATCAAAATCGTTAGAGCCATTTTTGAGAAAATCAAAATTTTTGAAATGTTTTCATGTAAAGGGTAGTTGTGGTTGGGGGGATTTTCTTGAAAACCTTCGGGTCGCATCCTTGGAAGATGCTGAACTTAAATACTCAAAATGCTTTTGAGCTATGCTGTCTCCCCCCCCCCCCACACACACACACACACGGACCTTCTCCTAAAAATACGTGTAGAGAAAGCAAAAAGGTCTGCCTATGTGTGTCTGTAAACACGATAACTCAAAATCTCAAAGTCAGTAAAATACCAAGCCCGAGAAGATTTTGAATTAATACGCCAGGAAAGCTTCAGTTCTTATTTTAAAATACCAAACTTGGTATTTAAGTTTAATATCTTCCAAGGATGCTACACTAAGATTTTGAGAAAAATCTCCCCACCCTAAACTACCCTTTACATAGAAACAAATTCGAAAACGTTGACTTTCTCAAAAATGGCTCGAACGATTTTAATTAAACTACCGCATTTAAGATATGTACATGATAAATAAAATGTATGTCATTAACTTTCTGGAAGTAGCCTCTGAATACCGCTTCATTATGGATACCTTTTGAATGTCTGGTAAACAGTAATAAATAGATAAAAACTTCTACACAACAAAATGAAGATCTCCTTAAAACACACAATTTATATCATTAGATTTTTTCTTGGATTGACTATTTTTGAGACAGTTCTTGTTATTGGTTTCAGTTTTAAAATACTTAAAACATTTCTCATGCGGGAAATTGTCAACTTCTGGCCATGCAAAGAAACGGATTTCAGTAACAGAGCAAATAGTTTCTTTCTCTATACGTACTATGTACATAGTGTATTGAGAAGGTATTGTATTGCACCAAAAACTCGATACCGAGATTTCGCTGGAAATGCATGTTTTGGGTCCCTCTGAATCCAAACAAAGCATTTTTAGAAAAAAATGTCCGTGTGTGTGTGTGTGTGTGTGTGTGTGTCTGCCTGTCTGTCTGTCTGTCTGTCTGTGGGTGTATGAGTCCGTAGGTTGCATAGCTCAAAAACGAAACGACCGTTAAATACCAAACTTGGTATTTAAGTTTGGTATCTTCCAAGGATGCGACACGAAGACTTTCAAGAATATCCCCCCTCCCCCAACTACCCTTTACAAGGAATTTTTTTCGAAAATTTTGATTTTCTAAAATATGGCTCTAACGATTGTGACTAAAATATCATATATTAAAGATATTTACCTGAAAAATAAAATGCAAATCTTGAATTTTCTGGGAATAACTTCCGAAGACTACTTTATTTTAGATGTATTTTACGGAATTTGCATAACTGCTAAATTGTAAGAGATACACAAAAACTTACCACACAAAAAATGTAGAGCACATTAAAACACACAATTTATGTCATATAAATTTTTTTTGTGGGGTTGATCGTTTTTAAGATATTCCTTGTTATTGGTTTCAGCTTTAAAAAACGTATACTATTCTCATACAGGAATTTGTCAACTCTGTCCATACAAACAAAGAAACGCCAGTCACATAGCATCCAGCTTTTGACAATCATTTTAACGTAAGCTACTTCCTTATTTCGCTTCTACTTACAAGGAAGCAAGTAATAAGACTAGGTATATTTGCTAATTTCTTCTCGATAAACTTGAACTAAATAGAAGAATAAGCTTTTTAACAATAATTTGCTGTAGAGATTTAGAGAAACCAATGTGAATGGAACACATCAGATTTTTTTTAAAAGGTTTGACTATCACTTTAGCCTAATGTAATCTCTTATTTCCCTTCTATTTACATGGAAAGGAAATGAAATGGAGTTTTATTTATGGACGCTCTTTAACCGCTCTGGTTCACAACATCCCATTCTATATTGGCCGTGAAAGACCGATTAATTTTGCTCACAGGCCTCTTTATCAAGCTTGAGGTTCTTTTACGTGCCGCAAATCATCGACACGGGATCAGCGGCTTTACTTCCCTTCCGAAGTAAGCCACGTTAAGGATTTTTACGCCTGAAAAAATTCATCGTTCACCGCCGGGTTTGAACCCGCGACCTTGGGTATAATGGTAACCATTACACCACGGAAGGCGACTACTTACAAGAAAGCAAATAATAAGACCATTTGTGCTAATGTTTATCTGGATTACAATGAAATAGAAGAATAAGCTTTCTAACGATCATTTTGTAATAGAGCTGTAGAGAAATTCATGCAATTATGATAGTTACTTTCTCTACACGTACTACGTACATAGTGTACACAAAAAATCTGATGTGTTCCATTCACGTGACTTCCTCTACATCTCTACAACAGATTACGGTTAGAAAGCTAATTCTTCTATTTACTTCAGCTAATCTAAAAAAAAATAGCAGAAATAGTCTTATTACTTGCTTCCTTATAAGTAGAAGCGAAATAAGGGAGTATCATAGGTTGAAGTGATAGTCAAAAGCTGGTTGCTATGTGACTGAGGTTCCTCTGTTTGTATGGACAGGAGTTGACAAAGTCCTGAATGAGAAAAGTATACGTTTTTTAAAGCTGAAACTAATAACAAGGAATATCTCAAAAGTGATCCACTCCACGAAAAAAATGTATATAACATAAATTGTGTGTTTTGACATGCTCTACATTTTTTGTGTTGTAAGCTTTTGTCCATCTCTTACGGTTTACCAGTTAAGCAAAATCCCGTAAAATTCATTGAATAAAGTAGTCTTCAGAGGCTATTCCCAGAAGATTCAAGATATACATTTTATTTTCAGGTAAATATCTTTAATATGCAATATTTTAATCAAAATCGTTAGAAACATTTTTGAGATAATCAACATTTTCGAAAATGTGTCCATGTAAAGGGTAGTTGGAGGTGAGGGGATTTCCTTGAAAATCTTCGTGTCGCATCCTTGGAAGATACCAAACTTATATACCAAGTTTGGTATTCAACGGTTTTTTCGTTGTTGAGCTATGCTATCCACAAACACACAGACACAGACATGCTCACGCACACACGGACCTTTTTCTAAAAGTGCTTTTTTGGATTCAGGGGAACCCAAAACATGTGTCTATTTCTGGTGAAATCTCGGTATCGAATTTTTGGGTGGAATGCAATAACTTCTCTATACACTATGTAATAGTACGTGTAGAGAAAGTAAAAAAAGTATGACGTGTAAACACATGGAGGCAAAACGGACAGTATGTATTAACAAACGTTGTTTATTTCGCGGCTTTGTTACGACCAGGCAATAAACATCAGGCAATAATAAATTATGCGATTGGTTTGTGGGAAAACTATGAGACGAAGAGAAAAAATCTGACGTGTTCCATTCACATGACCTTCTCTACATCTCAGCAACAAATTATTGTTAGAAAAGTTATGCTTCTATTTACTTCATGCAAATCGAGAAAAAAAATAGTAGAAATAGTCTTATTATTAGTTTCCTTTAAGTAGAAGCGAAATAAGGGAGTAGCATAGGTTAAAGTGATAGTCAAAAGTTGGTTGCTGTGTGACTGAAGTTCCTTTGTTTGCATGGGCAGGATAGTTGACAGATTCCTGTATGAGAAAAGTATAAGTTTTCAAAGCTGAAGCCAAAAATGAGGAATATCCCAAAAGCGATCAATTCTACGAAAAAAATCTGTATGACATAAATTGGGTGTTTTAATGTGCCCTACATTTTTTGTGTGATAAGAATTTGTCCATCTCTTACGGTTTAGCTGTTATGCAAAACTGTATGCAAAATTCCGTAAAATTCATCCAGAATAAACTGGTCTTCAGAGGCTATTCACGAAAATTCAAGATATACATTTTATTTGTCGTGTAAATATCTTTAATATATGATATTTTAATCAAAATCGTTAGCCATTTTTTAATCGTTCAAAATATTCGAAAAAAGTTCCATGTAAAGGGAGGGTGGGGGATTTTCTTGAAAAACTTCGTGTCGCACGCAACCTTGGAAGATACCAGACCTAAATAGGAAGTTTGGTTTTTAATGGCCTTGCTGTCCACAGACACACACACACACACACACACACACACAGACACACAGACACAGACAGACACATACACACGCACATTTTTCTATTTTTTTTTTTTTATTCAGAGAGTCTCAAAAGATGTATTTCCGGTGAAATTTTGGTATCGAATTTTTGGGCATTACAATACCTTCTCTATACATTATGTACATAGTACGTAGAGAAAGTAAAAAATGTATATAACATAAATTGTGTGTTTCAACGTGCTCAATTTTTTTCTGCTAAGTAAGTTGCTGTCTCTTACGGTTTGCCAGTTATGCAAAAATCCAGAATAAAGTAGTCTTCAGAAAATATTCCCAGAAAGTTCAAGATATACATTTTATTTGTCAGTTAAATATCTTTAATATACAATATTTTAATCAAAATCATTAGAGCCATTTACATTTTCTCCATGTAAAGGGTAGTAGGGGTGGGGAGGATTTTTTTTTTAAATCTTTGTGTCGCGTGCTCAGAAGATACTGAACATAAATCCCAAGTTTGGTATTTAACGGACTTTTCGTTTTTGAGCTATGCTGTCCACAGAAACACACACACATACACACGGACTTTTTTCCAAAAATTCTTTTTGTGGATTCATGGGAACCCAAAACATGTATTTTCGGTGAAATCTCGCTATCGAATTTTGGGGTGCATTACAAAACATTCTCTATGCACTAGAACATAGTATCTACATACTTTTATGAAAGTAAAAAGGTATTTTCGAAAAATGTCTAGAAAATATCCCCACCCTAAACTACCCTTTACATGAAAGTAATGCCGAAAATGTTGATTTTCTCAAAAATGGCCCTTTCGATTTTAATTAAAATCTCTTATATTTAAGATATTTACATGAAAAAATAAATGTACCTATATCTTGAATTTTCTGGGAATAGCCTCTGAAGACCTCTTTATTCTGGATGGCTTTTATTGGATTTTGCACAACTTGTAAACCGTTAGAGATAGACAAAAGTTTACTTCACAAAAAATGTAGATCTCGATAAAACACCCAATTTATGTAATATACATTTTTTTTCGTGGAGTTGGCCGTTTTCGAGATGTTATTGATATCAGTTTTAAAATACTTAAACTTTTCTCATACTGGTACTTGTCAACTCCTGGCCACGCAAAGAAACGGATTTCAATCCCATAGCAACCACATTTTAAAACATTTGACTGTGGGTTTAGCCTAGTGTTTTTGTTTTTTTTGTACTGGTTAACGCCCTATTTAACTACTTATGACACCGCAGGCAGTGACACTGATGATACATGCATGATGATGGAGCACCGGTGGAATGTGATAGCGGGGGAAACGGGAGTACCCGGAGAAAACCCACCCCAGCGCCACTTTGTCCACCACAAATCTCACATGCGAACACCGGCCGTCTGGGTGTGAGGCGAGTGGTCTAACCACTCGGCCACGGCGCGACCCTTAGCCTAGTGTATTCCCTTATTTCCCTTCTATGTATAAGACCGTTTCTGCTAATGTTTTTGCATGCAAGAGATAGAAAAATAAGCTTAATAACTTAATTTGTTACAGAGATGTAGAGAAAGTCATGTGAATGGAACACATCAGTTTTTTTTTCAATATAGTATTCTCTAGAAAATGAATCGAACATACACAACGTCGTGCTGAAAACGACACACAGAACCCAGAAATAGGTTGGCTGTAACGTCTTATTTACATCCCATTATGATACAGAAATGATTGCTGATGGTTATTGGGTCTTCCGATGGCGTGCAAATAATTGCACGGTCTTGCAACAAAAAGGTTCACGTCAGCAGACTGGGCAGTTTGCTTTGTTCGACCGTGTAGCATGGTTGTTGAGGTAGAAGAGAATCTGGCTCTGCAGCCTTGGGATCCTTTGCTGACTCAGAAAATACAGGTAATATTACATTGCTACGAAATTTTAGAAATATTTGCAAGAATAGCTTAACAAAAGAATAATTATGTAATTATTTTGGTATATGTGCTTTAGTCAGTTTTATATCTTTCTCTGTCTGTTCTGCAAACAAACTATTCTTACAAAAGATTATTGTTTTATGTAAATCATGCTAACTGAGATAAACATCAGCAGAATTACTTGCTTGCTCATAAGTATAAGGGATATAAGGGAATACACAAATCTAATAAGAGCTGGTCACTATGTGGAACAATTGAAATTCAGTTCTTTTTGCATGATCAGGAGTAAAACAAAACAGAGATGAAAAAGAGATGTTTTAGAAAAGTTTAAGAAGTTTAAAACAGAAACCAATAATAACGCATATCCCAGAAACGGTGTACTCTAAAAATAATGTATATGACATAAATTAAGTGTTTTGACGAGATTTATATTTCTTGTGTGGTAAATTTTAATCTATCTTTTATAAGCAAAAGTTATTTAGAATAAAGAAGTCTTCAAAAATTATTCTCAGAAATTTCAAGATATACATTTTATTTGTAATGTGCAATTAGTATATGGTCTTTTAATCAAGATCGCTACAACCATTTTTAGAAAATTAAATTTTTCAATTTTTTTTTAGATTTAATGGGTAGTTTGAAGTGGAGAATTTTCTTGGAAAGTTTCGTGCCTTGTAAAATGCTGAACTTAAAGTTTGTTAACACAGACACATGGACACACAAACGGGCCTTTTTATAAAAAAAAAAATAAATAAAAAAATAAAACGTGTATTTCCAATATCATCTCTCGGTGACGAAGTTTTGGGTGGAATGCAATATCTCCTCTAGAATGCAATATCTTAGTAAAGAAAGAAAAACTTGTTTAAATAGGTGATCAAACGGAGTTATTTCAAATGCAGAAGTCAACTATGGAACAAAAGCAACGATGAGCAATGATGAGCTGACTTCTCACCCGGAGGTTCTGGGTTTGATTCCCGGCTGGGGCGGGGAATTTCTCTTTAACCAGAATTATTCCCTATCCCCCACAGAGTTTGGTACATGAGAGCGAATGTGTGTGTGTGTGTGTGTGTGTGTGTGTGTGTGTGTGTGTGTGTGTGTGTGTGTGTGTGAGAAAAACCAAACGTAAAGAGCCTACTGACGAGTTGTTTCTAATGCAAAGCCCCCATAATGACCTTAGATAAATGCAACAATAAAAATAGAAGCAATGATGACGCAAATTAGTTTAAATTTCACTTAACATCGGATCAAATCGGAGCACATAAATAATGAATTCTCTTGCAGTAGTTCCTTCATTTTATTGTAGAAAAATTTTATTGTATTGTAAAAATGTTATTGTTGAAAAGTGTAATTTGTAGTTCACGAGCTCATTTCAGATCGCAAACTTGATTTTTACGGAATCCACGCGCAAAGAAGTGCAGCAAATGAAAATGCAAGTGTAAAGTAATATTGTTCCAACATTACACCCGCCAAAATAAACAGATATGGACCTACGTTTGCCATTGCTAAGAATTCAAATTATAGCAGACCGTGACAAACCAATATTATTGTTGTTCTGTGATGTATTTTGAGATAATGCAGATTTTGAGAATTATGATATTCTTAGAGCTGCGAAAGAAGCAGAATCAAAATTACTACCTGCTAAATTCACAAAAGTTTATGAGGCACAATATGAGAAATGTATGAAGTGGTGAATGACTCAAACTTAACCTCAAATTTATTTTATTTTTCGTTGTTTTTATTTTATATTAGAAAATTCTCGTAGAAAAAGCATTGTATGTAAAGCTGCAAGCGTAAAGTTTCTTTTTGATTATCGCATGGTTGTGAAACTCGACTGCGTAAATTAAAAACCATAACTTTTACGTAATCTATACACAAAGAAGTGCAGCAAGCATAAAATGCGATCGAAAAGTAATTTCGTTCCAACTTTACGCTCGCCAAAATAACTCACGATATTAGTGTGTATCTGTACATCACTGATCAACAGACAAACAATTAAAATTAATCGTGCACGATATAATGTTATGTTCTATGTCATTAAATAACAAATATTCTTTCGTAATAATATTGGTTTGTTACGGCCTGTTATAACTAACGTCATCGCGCCCAGCAACCACAAAGCGGAACTATACCCACTGAACGCACCCTATTCTAACGCTGCAAAATAAATAACGAACTATAACCCTTGTTGAATGGCTCAAACGTAACCTGAAATGTATTTCGTCTTTCATTGCTTTTTATTTGATATCAGAAAATTCTCTTAAAAAATCTGAGGTGTTCCATTCACATGACTGTCTCTATATCACTGCAACAAATTATTATATTTACTTCATCTAATCGACAAAAAATTAGCAGAAATAGTCTTATTACTTGCTTCCTTGTTAGCAGAAGCGAAATAAGGGAGTACCATAGGTTAAAGTGATATTCAAAAGCTGGTTGCTATGTGACTGAAGTTTCTTTGTTTGTATGGACACGAGTTCACAAAGTCCTGTATGAGAAAAGTAAGTTCTTTATAGCTGAAACCAAAAACAAGAAATATCTCAAAAACAATCAACTCCACGAAAAAAAATAACATAAATTGTGTGTTTTAAAGTGCTCTGCATTTGTTGTGTGGTAAGTTGTTGTCCATCTCGTACGGTTAAGCAGTTACGCAAGATTCCGTAAAATTCACCCAGAATAGAGTAGTCTTCAGAGGCTATTCCCAGACAATTCAAAATTTACATTGTATTTTTCAGGTAAATATCTTTAATATACGATATTTTAATCAAAATCGTTAGAGCCATTTTGTAGAAAATCAAAATTTTCGAAAAAAGTTCCATGTAAAGGGTAGATTGGGGTGGGGGGAATTTTTCTCAAAATATTCGTGTCGCATCCCTGGAAGATACTAAACTTAAATACCAAGTTTGGTATTTTACCGAATTTTCGTTTTTGAGTTATCGACTTCACAGTCACACTGACACACGGACCTTTTTCTGAAAATACGTTTTCTGGATGCAGGGGACCCTAAAACATATATTTCCGGTGAAATCTCGGTATCGAAATTGTTGGTGGAGTGCAATACCTTCTCTATACACTATGTACATAGTAGGAGGGGTGAATTGGATCAGTAAGGGAGGGGTGAATTGAGTAAAAATACGTATAGAGAAAGTAAACAACATTGTAAGATACGCGAGCGTAAAGTTTATTTGTGATTCTCGCGTGGTTTCAGCTCCAAACAAAAACCATAACTTTATACTCTTACATCATAAATAACTATTACAGCAGCGATCATTTCTTTAGGTAAGATGTGATGTAAAGTGATTCATTTTGTATCTGGTGAGAAATCTTCTTATAGCAAACGCAGTGATCCAGTTTAGTTTTCTCTGCAAAGTAATACCAGTACATAATAGGCTGAGAAGGTATTGCATTCCATTCTACATTTTGAAGTCGATATTTCGCGGGAAAATATTTTGAGGTCCCTTGAATTCCAAAAAGCATTTTTAGAAAAGGGTCATGCGTGTGTGTTTAAAGCATAACTCAAAAACGAAAAGTCGGTTAAATGCTCAACTGGTATTTAAGATGCGAATCGAAGATTTTCAGGAAAAACCCCACCCAAAACTTTGACGTAGAAAAATTTTCGAAATGTTTTATTTATTAAAAATGTCTAACGACTTTAATTAAAGTAGCGCATGTTTAAGATATTTTTATGACGAATAAAATGTATATCTTGAATTATCTGGGATTAGCCTATAAAGATTAAATTCTGGATGTGTTTTGTATAAATGATAAACCGTAACAGACACATAAGCTTACTACACAAAAATGTAGATCTCGTTATCTCACACACACACACATACACACACAACATTTATGGTATATACATTTTTGTAGAATAAACCATTTCCGAAATATTTTTTGTTATTGATTTTAATTTTAAATCACCTAAATGTTCTCAAATGGGAAGTCGTTTGGTTTCATCTCTCGTTTGTTTTCCTGCTGGTCATACAAAGCAAATCGAACTTCAATTGTTCACATAGGGACCAACTTATAAAAGATTTGACTATCATTTTAGACTAGTGTATTCCCTTATTTCCCTTCTGCTTACAAGCAAGCAAGTAATAACACAATTTCTATTAATGTTTATCTCGATTAGCATAATGCACATAAAATAGTCTTTTGTAAGAATAATTTGTTTGCAGAACAGGTAGAGAAAGTCATGTGAATGTAACACGTCAGATTTTTTATATCTTTATTGTAATTATACAGGGTATATTAGTGTTATCTCACCATCTGTGGACGTAGGGCACAATCGCAATCATCATCTATTTTCATTTTTACTTTCTCAACACGTTCTATGTATATAGTGCATAGAGAAGGTATTGCATTCCACGCAAAAAATTCGATACAGAGATTTCACCGGAAATAGACATTTCAGGGCCCCCTGTATCCAAAAAGAAATGTATTTTCTGAAAAAGGTCCTTGTGTCTGTGTGTAGCTCAAAAACGAAAAGTCGGTAAAATACCAAACTTTATATTTAACTTAAGTATCCTCCAGGGATGCAACACGAAGATTTTGAGAAAAATACCCCATCCCCAAACTACCCTTAACATGGAAAAAAATTCGAAAATTTTGATTTCCTCAAAAATGGCTAACGATTTTAATTAAAATGCCGCATATTAAATATATTTAAATGGCCAATAAAATGTAGGTATATCTTCAATTTTTTGGGTATAGCTTCTAAAGATCTCTTTACTCAGAATGAATTTTGCTGAATTTTGCGTAACTGGTAAACCGTACTGCACAAACAATTTAGATCACCATAAAACATACAATTTAGTCATATACGTCTTTTCCGTGGAATTGACAATTTCTGAGATATTCCTTGTTATTTGTTTTTGATTCAAAATAATTAAACTTTTTTCACATAGAAATTTGTAAACTCTTGGCCCTGCATAGAAATAGATTTCATCCACATGGCAACCGGATAATTAAGAGAATTTCTGCTAATGTTTATTTCGATTATCATAGAGTAGACAGAAGAATATGATTTTAACAATAATTTTTACAGCGATGTAGAGAAAGTCATGTGAATGTAACATATTAGATTTTTACTATTGTTTTAGACTGAAGGTGGTACTTTGTGTCGTGGTATTAAATATACAATGCAGTATTTAACTTGACAACTGAGGGAAACCATTGAAAAACTCCAACCAGATTTGTTGCCCCGTTGGATTTGAACCCAGGATCTCCCGAATGCTGGCGACAGACGTTACCCCCTGAGCCATGCCCTTCAGTAGGTCATTGTCATCAAACTCTAAATTCATAAAATCCTTTAACTTAAATCATATTATAATTTATTTTTATAAGTTTTTCCGTTTTAAAATTAAGAACAATAAATATTAGATACCAGCTTTTGTTTTTAAGGATAATTGAGGAAGTCGTTGAATTAGAAAAAACCAAATGTTTTGTATATCTACATTTGACATAATTTAGATATTATTTATAGCCATATATTTCTGCAAATTTTTTAATATTGGTCATATTTTCAAGAATAATGTGTTATTTTTAGTGATAAATAAGAAATATGTATCCTTTTTTAGATACAAAATGTGCAATTGTTTTAACTTATGTACAAAAATCTGATGTGTTCCATTTACACGACTTTCTCTACTACTCTGTAAAAAAATTATTTTAAAAAGTTTATTCTGGTATCTTTCTCAAGCCAATTAAAGATAAACATTAACAGACATTGCCTTATCACTTACTTCCTTGTAAGTGGAAGGGATAAAAGCGAGTACACTAGGCTAAAGCGATAACCAAATCTTTTAAAAGCTGACTGCTATGTAATTGAAGTTCATTTCTTTGTATGGCCAGCAACTGGCAAAGTCCGGTAAGTGAAAAGTTTTAAGTGTTTTAAAACTGAGCCAATGACAAGGAATATCTCGGAGATGGTCAACTACAAGAAAAAAAAAGGTATATAACATAAATTGTGTATTTTTACGACATCTACATTTTTGGCGCAAGGTAAGTTTTTGTCTATCTATTACAATTTACCAATGAGACAAATGGCATCCAGAATGAGAGATCTTCAGCGGCTATTGCCAGTCATTTAAATATATTTGATGCACAGTATTTTAATCAAAATCGTTAGCCGGTTTTGAGAAAATCAAAATATTCGAAAATTCTTTCCATGTAAAGGATAGGGTGGGGGATTTACTCAACAACCTCATGAATTCTTGGAAGATACTAAACTTAATTAGAAAATTTCGTATTTTTTATTTATCGAGTTCACAGATTTTACACGCAGATTTTAATGCTTTATTTGGATACAGGAGAATCTAAAACGTTTATTCCCGGTGAAATCTATACATCAATGTTTTTGATGGAGTGCAATACCTTCTCTACCTATGAACTAGGTACTAAATAGAGAAATTAAAAATAAATCTTACATTTAACATGATCGCCCTCATATCATGCACCTAGTTGTTATGAAACAATTTTAGAATATCAACGAAAAAGGGCAATACTTATAAGATAGTAAATTAAAGTATCAAGTTAGAAAAGGGCTTGTTTCTGAAAACTGCAGGTTGGTAACTGAACCAACATTAGCATTTTGTAAGTAGAAGGAAAATAAAAGAGTACACTAGGCTAAAGCGATAAACAAATATTTTAAAAGCTATTTATATATCATTGAAATTCATTTCTTTGCATGGCCAGGAGTTTACAAGTTTCCAAAAGTTAAAGCATCTTAAAACTGAAACCAATAACAAGGAATATCTCGGAAATTGTCAACACCACGAGAAAAAGGTATACGACATAAATTGTGTTTTAACGAAATCTACATATGTGTGTAGTAAGTTTTGTCTATCTCTAGCGGTTTGCCAGTTATGCAAAAGACATTCAGAATAAAGAGGCCTTCAGGGACTATGCCTAGTCATGTAAATATATTAAATATACGGTATATTATTCAAAACGGCTCGAGACATATTTGAGGAAATAAAAATTTTCGATTTTTTTTTTTTTTCATGTAAAGTGTAGTTAGCGTTAGTCGGATTTTCCTCAAAATCTTCGTGTCGCATCCTTGGAAGACACTCAACTTAAATACCAAGTTTGGTATTTTTACCGACTTTTCGTTTTTGAGTTGTATTTACAGACATTTTTTTAAAATGCTCTATTTGTATACAGGAGACCCTAAAGCATTTATTTCCGGTGAAATCCAGGCATTTTTGGGTGGAGTGCAATACCTTCTCTGCCTATGATCTATGTACAAAGTAGAGAAAGAAAAATAAAACTCACATTTAACATTTGCGTCCTCATATTATGCAGCTAGAAGTTATGAAACAATGTTTAGAATTTAAACGAAAAGGGACAATACTTGATAGTAAACTAAGGTGTCAAACTATAAACGGCTTTGTTTCTGAAAATTGCAAGTGAATAACAGATCAATATTAGCATTTCAATCTAAAGAAAAACTAATAGGTCACTTACCTTTATCCCGAATTAACACACGGAGAGCCAAAAATGAAATGTTAGATGTTGGTCACTTTGAAAGCAGAGTAAATGCACTTGCAGAATACATGGATCCCAATGTTAGCATGTTTGTTGCAAAGCTTGGCCGCCGGGAGCACGGACCATGTGACCTTCACTGTACTTTCCTGCACGCACGTCCTACATCCGTTTTGCCGTCACACGTGCGTCATACTTCTGTTCTAGTCCAGTTTACACGTGAATAACATTAGGCATGCTTAGAAGTATTCAGTTTTGCTTGAAGTGCTTTCAAAAAGCAGTATGCAGTACCCGATGAGTATTTATGTACGATACACATGTACTTACGTCATTTTGTAAGGAACTTGTAAAAGGCAACTTGAAACTAAACTTCTTGGCGTGCGTGTTCCGACTGGACGCACATGTTCGCTTGTAAATACATTCAGGGAGGTGGGATAGATTTGTGATAGGACTAGAAAGGTAAACATGTGTGTGTGTTTACGGAGCATAAATTAGACAAATCGGAGAAAGGTTAGAATGGTCACCTCGAAAATCTCTTAGGTGCTTCTCACAAGAAACTGGCATTTCGAAAGCTTAAGCATGGAAAGCAACAAAACTTTTAAAACTCAAATCTTACAAGGTTACTTTGTCCAAGAATTGCTACCACATGATCACCAGAGCCGGGTAAATTTCTGTAACTGGATTTTGAGGAATGTTAATTGAAGGAACAGTCGATCCACGATTAATATTATTCAGTGACGAAGCATGGTCATGTGTCATCACAACACAACCGATATTATGCTACAAACCCAATTTCGTTCATGAAATGCCCTTGCATGATCAAAAGATCGGGTTGTGGTGCGTAATAAATGGACACAGAATAATAGGGCCTATTTTTTATGACTGTATCATAAATGCAGAAAGATACAGAAATAAATACTGGCACCATGTTTGGAACAGCTGACGGACATTGAATGTCGCTCACTGTGCAAATAGTCGATGAATCTTTACAGTTATTGCGGAAAATTTTGAGGATAGAAATATTAGTAAGAGTTTATGGCCCATTTGGCCCCCTGATCTTACGGCATGTGATTTTTATCTATTTTTAAAAATAAATTATACAAAAATAATCCGTACACATTAGAAGAATTAAAATAACATATCAAGACATAAATTAATGCTATTTCGGAAGCTGAGTTAATGCCTGTGAATGAAAATGTCCTCAGAAGATGCCGTAAATATATTGATGCAGATAGACGGCATTTCCAACATCTCCTGTGATACGTATGTTTAGAGTTTAGTCTGATAATTGGTAATGTGATTTGAGATTTTATTTGACGTCCACGCACGTATGACTGGGTGACGGACCGTGCGACCGCCGGCAAAGTTTTGTAGCATACTTATTGTAATGGAAGGCAATTTAACAAGTATGCCGCAGCGCAACTTAGTTTTATGGCAAAAGAAACTGATTATGTAGTAACATTGGGTGAGTTACCTGGATAAGGTTATTTTCGGGGTTTTCCCTTATCCTGAGAAGACGAATGTCGAATAACTTTAAGCTCCATGGACCCCGAGATCATTTGAGCATCATTTCACCAATTTCATTCATCGTCCGATATGACCAACCGGATTAAACTAAACTAAAACAAAAAACAAAACAAAAACCAGTTGTATTAATTCTGATTTGCTTCTTGTTATGGAGAACTTTGAGCTATTCTTAAGCAGCTAAGCCATGACAATAATGGTAACAAATTACATGCAAAAGATGAGTCTTACACGTTTTCCGTGAAAAGTCCCTTCAATGTCTTTGACTATCGATATTAAATGCTGACAGCAATAGATTTTGTTACTTTCTTTACACGAACTACGCACATAATAGGTAGAAAAGATATTGTATTGCACCAAAAATTTTGAGATTTAACCGGAAATATATGTTTTGAGGTTTCCTGAGTCCCAAAACTAAAGCATTTTTAGAAAAGGTCCGTGAGAAAGAGAGCGAAAGTGTGTGTGTATGCGTATTAAATAGCTCAAATACTATCCAATTAACCAATTTATATTTTGGGTTATAGTTATAATTGTAATTTTATTAACCTGAATTGGAGCTCGACCCGTTGAAGATCCTTACATTTTAAATACGAAAAGCCCCTTAAATAGCAGGCGTGGTATATAAGCTTAATACCCTCTAAGGATGCGACCCAAAGATTTCCAGAAAAGCCCCCACACCAAACTACCTTTTACAAGGAAAGATTGTGGAAAATGGCTCCTACGATTTTGATTCATATACCGTATATTAAAGATATTTAAAATTCTGTTATATGTTGAATTTTCTGGTAATAGACACTGAGAGCTCCTCATTCTGGATGGATTTTGATGAGTGTTGCATAACTGGTAAACTGTTGTTAGACAAAAACTTACTTTATGACAAAATGTAGATCTCGTTAAAACACACAAGATCATATAGATTTTGTTCGTGGATTGGCCATTTTTGGAATAGTCCTTGTTATTGATTTCAGATTTAAAACACTTATACTTTTCTCATAGCGGAATTTGTCAACTCCTGGCCAAGCAAAGAAACGGATTTCTATCACATAGAAATATTTGACTATCGCTTCAGTCTACCGAACCAGGTGGTCAGGCGGTTTCGTCTGTAACTGGTATTTGGGTGGTATGGCCCCCCACTCTGGCCCTGCATTTTCCGTGGCTTTCCTGACACCGCTTAAGGTGAATGCTGGTGTGTTGTATATCTACCGCGGTTCCTTTCCGTTCATTCCATTTCATTTCCCTTTCAGACCGGCGGCGGGGTGACTCGAGGCTTTGAAGGCAGATGACACGCATGTTCCGAGTAAAACTCTCTTCCCCCTGGTTGCGCTGGTTCAGGCTGGGTGCCGTTGGAGTGGCATTCTTGCCATCTAGTGACACCCGTAGGGACTTCCGTGCAAATCTGCGCTTGGTTCCATCATTAGCTGTGTGCTGGCCTGTGGTTTTCACTCTTCTCATCCCTGTTCCGGGGGGGGGGGGGTTGATTGCTAAAGATTAATATTTGGTCGCAGTTGCCAAGGTGTCCCCCGCCGCTAGCATACTCATACCTCGTACTAGTGTATTCCCATATTTCCCTACACTTACAAGGCAGTAAGTAATAATACCATTTCTGCTAATTTTTATCTCGATTAGCACGAAGTAGAGAGAAGAATAAGCTGTTTGACAGTACATTTTGTTATAGAGATGTAGGATTATTCATGAAAGTGAAACACATACGATTTTTAAAATAATTGTCACCAAAATCTTGCTAGTATTGTATTCGCTACAAAATGAATTTACTATAGACAACCATGCCGCTTTCAGCATTTCCTCGCACTGAAATCGGCAGGCATACAAAACCCAGAAACAGGTTGGATATAAGTTCTTATCATGCAGCAAATGATGGCGTGCAAATAAATTACATGGTCTTGCAACAAAAACGTTTACGTCAGCAGACTGGGCAGTTCGCTTGGTTCGGCCGTGTAGCATGGTTGTTGAGGAAGAAGACTATCAGGCTCTGCAGCCTCAGGCTCCTTTGCTGACACAAAAAATACAGGTAATTTTAACAATGATATAAAATATTAGAAATATTTACAAGTAATAAAATAATTATTTTGGTATACTTTGTTCTGCGTCCAGTTTTATGCACTTATCTTAAACTGCTTTTCCACAAATTAAAGTTGTTATCAAAGGCAGGTGAAAGGCACTTTCTGTCCTCCTAATTCTCAAAACTAGTGATATGCCCCCTTGACAATTTTGCTCCCTAAAATTCCAAGTTCAACCTCTCATTTTAAAAAACTGATGAACACCATTCACATATATTTCTGTATCTGTTTTGCAATAAAACTATTCTTAGAAAATTATATTCTTTTATCTAAATCATGCTAACGAGATAAGCATTAGCAGAAATTACTTCCTCGTAAGTAGAAGGGGTAATAAGGGAATACACAAATCAGTTAAAAGATTCGGTTCTTTTTCCATGGCCAAGAGTAAAATAAAACAGAGTTATTTTAGGACACTAAAAGCATTACATTCTAAGCACAAGACTTACTAGCAGCTTCTCTGTCATAATTAGTCACTGTTTGCCATATATTCTGTTACTTGCCTTTTTCATGCAAAAACACACATCACTGTACTAAGTCTTTAGGTTTTGTCCTTTTCAATCTTCTTGATACAACACTGGTATCTAATAGTTGAAGCACAACAGGGTTGAACGGCTTTGAAGTTAATTTTCATGCTTCAGTGCCACAGTTATTGTTTCACTGGCGGTATCCATTTTTAAATCCCTATGGATGTTGTCATTCTTGATGTACCATGGTGCATTAACAATACCACGTAGTACTTTATTTTGAAAATGTGTAATTTTAATATTAGATTTTTTAGTACAGCCAAAGATCTGCAAACCATACATACAAATAGGTTTTAGTAACCGCTTATATAAAAGCAATTTATCATGTTTAGTAAGTTGAAAATGTCTGCCTAGTAATCAATAAAGTTTCTATATTTTATGTTAAGTTCTTCTTTTTTCTTTTTAGCATGAGCCTTCCATTTTAGTTTGGCATTAAGTGCCATGCCCAAGTACTTGTATTCCTTTGCATAAGGAATTATTTTTTTTATTAATAAATACCGGTAAATTTGTGAAATTTACATCAACTGATTTTGTCTCATTAAGTTTAATGAGCCACTTTTGTCCAGACATTACCTTCACTTACTCCAATTTGAAGTTTACTGGTTGCTACTTCTTCCGTTTCCCCAACAGCCATAATGGCAGTATCATCAGCAAAAGTGGGTATTGTTTCCCGAGTTTGTGGTGCATCATCTGTATACAACAGATACAATATTGGTCCTAGGACACTTCCTTGTGGTACTCCGGCGCACACTTCCTTAAAGTCTGGATATTTGATTTCTTGTTTAGCCCGAAATAACCTCTCTGAGAGTACATAGACTGTAGTATTTCAGAGCATTGCTCTGGTAAGTAGCGTTGCGGCTTGTAAAAAAAAAAAGAGAAAGAGAGAGAGAGAGGGACAGAGAGAGAGAGAGAGAGAGAGAGTGAGAGGGGACAGAAAAAATTACTTCCCGTTATAGAAGGGTTTAAGTGGCTTAAAACTTAAACCAATAGCAAGGTAAATCTGCGAAACGATTTAACTCTAAAAATACCTATGTGACACAAATTTTGCTTTGATGAAATCTTTATTTTTTGTGCACTAAGTTTTTGTCCCTCTCTTACATGCAAAAGTTATCCAGACTAAAGAGGTCTTCAAAAGCTATCCCTTTAACTCAGTGTAGGCATTGTCTATTTCCCTTCTGCTTACAAGGAACTAAGTAAAAAAGTAGTATTATATTGTATGTTCTGGCACAAAATGCCGACAATTTGCATAATAATCAGAGAAATTAATTAGCATAAATTTGAATATCAAAATTTTGCATACTAATTACAGTAATATTTACATGAAACTGGCATCCCTGATAGTTAGCCATCATTTTTACACACTGATGCATTTCAAATGACCCGCGACCAGCGGAATTCCACGGAATCGCAAAATCGGAATAGCTATGACAATTTTTAGGTACAATGGACTTGGAGGATAATTTTCAACTAAACTTCAATAAAGATTGCAATTATACCACTAGACAACCTAGTATTACGCAATAAAAACTTGATACAACCCTCGTTTTGAATATTTGCTGTAATTAATATAAAAAACATGGATAGACATTCATGCCCATATTACAAGGAGCCATCATACTTTACCTGATTGTACACGAAAAAATCTATTATACAATATCAGCAGAGAAAAGAAAAACAGCCAAAATTTGGCGACGACTTTAGCGAAGTCAGCTTAAAAAGTCTGTCATCACATGATGGCATCATATAAGGGGAACGAATCTTCAAAATATATAAGCATACACACGAACATACACATATTCATACATAGTTACTCACACACATACACCCACATAGGAACACGAACACACATATACACCTACATACCCACGGACACATGTCAAGCAGAAGAGGAACAAAAACAGTAACACAATCACTGGATACGAACTCACGACCCTCCTAAAGAACGCATTCATATATACAAACTCAAACACACAGACAAACAGACACACAAACGAAAAGAAACACACATACACACTGACACATGAACAAGCATATGCACGAACACAAACACATTCATGCATACTAATATTCATACATACTTGCACACACATAGGCACACGAACACGCACATACACACCTACATACACACAGATACACATCTCAAGCAAAGAGGAAAACACAAAAATACTGTATCACCGGCAAACGAAATCGCAACCCTACTATGGAAAACATTCATATATACTAAATTAAACACATACACAAAGACAAGCAAATACATTGTCACCCGGAAACGACCCTCCTAAAAGGGCATACATATACACATAGGATATCACAAACATGCGCACACACACGAACACACTTGAACAAGTATACACATGAATATACACATATTCATACATACATTGATACATACGGACACCGATATCAATAATAGGAGATAAAAGCTCAAATAGCCTATCGTCGGAAGAAAAAAGTCGAAACTAGGAGTTCTACTTTCCCAATTGCGCGAAATATAAAAATTAAACATATACTAATAATAATAATAATAATAATAATAATAATAATAATAATAATAATAATAATAATAATAATAATAATAATAATAATAATATCTTACTATAATAAGATAGCGAGTGTCCGCAAGCAATCCTTAATGATACATAAACGTTAGCACTCATACATACAAGTATAAACACGGAATCTAACTTATAAAACATCCACTCCTATCGCCGGGAACACTACGAAGATTATATGTGGGAGAATACCTAACGCCAGGTAAGAGGAGGCCAGAACAAAATTTCATTCTACCACAGCAAACGAACTAACAAAGGTATTTTCTCCCCATTGGAGCAGAAATAAAAATCTGGCATATATCCGCCATCCACCCCAATTCCAGTCACGAGATAAATTTCCAAATTTCAAACAAAACCCTGCTTCCGTATTTCATTGTAAAACATATCTTAAACCTCAAAATTCAA
Organism: Hymenopus coronatus; assembly: GCA_030762935.1. Lineage (NCBI taxonomy): Eukaryota > Metazoa > Arthropoda > Insecta > Mantodea > Hymenopodidae > Hymenopus > Hymenopus coronatus. Next base: position 94,924,257 of record CM060895.1, on the reverse strand, counting down.
TATATTTCACGGCTTTATTGATAACCCACATATTTAATAACTAATATATCTAAGATGTTTTATACTGACCAATACCCCTCTTTAATTCATATATGTTTGTGCATCATTACAATGAGCTTTTATATTAAATTCATATAAATCTAAACATTCATCTAACCCCTAATCCTGTCTGAGGTGCCATAAGTAGTTAAAGCGGGCGTTAAACACTACCAAAAAAAATAATCCCTAATCTTTTATATATATTTAATTCATAAGAACAGTACCATCACCCTTAGTACCTCCCCCAAATAAAAGCGCACCAATTTTGAATCTTGTTCAAATTCAAAAGCATTAATATAAGTCTAAACATTTATCTAACGCCTAATCTGTTTTATATACATTCGATTCAGAAGAACCACACCATCAACCTAAGTACCTCCCAAAATAAAAACCCGCCAATTTTGAATCTTGTTCAAATTCATAAGTATTACTAGTTTCCCGTGCAGAACGTAACTTCATAATAATATTTTTGTTTTAAGCCATTTCGAAAACCTTCACATCAAAGTCTCTAAAAATCAAAATTAAAACTCAGCAGTTTTGCTAAAATTCAATATGAATTACTAGTTTTCAATGTGGAACCTAACTTCATAATCACATTGTTGTTTTACGAACTTTCAATAACCTTCACTACCTCAAAAAAATCTTTAAGCACCCAAAATAAAAACTCACCAATTTTTCTCAAATTCAAAATCTATTGCCAGTTTCCAGTGTGGAATTTAACTTAATAATCATATTTTTATTTTATGGTATTTCAAAAACCTTCACATCAAAAAGCCTAATTACAAAAACTAAAAATTCACCAATTTTGCTCAAATTAAAAATGTATTATTAGTTTCCAGTGCTGAAACTAGCTACAAAATCACATATTTTAAGACATTTTAAAAACTTTCACATGACCAAAAAAGTCTCCGAGTACAAAAATTAAAAACTCAACAATTTTGTTCAACTTTGAAATCTATTACTAGTTTTCATAATCATGTTTTAAAGACATCTCAAGAAAGTTTCACACAGAAAAAAAAAGACTCAAAGCACCCAAATTAAAAACTCACAATTCAAAGTTATTACTAATTTCCATTGTAGAAGCTAACTTCATAATGATATTTACTTTCTTTACATGTACTATGCACGTAGTGTATAGAGAAGGTATTGTATTGCACCCAAAATTCGGTACTGAGATTTCAAATACATGTTTTGAGACCCCCTTAATAAAAAACCTTTTTAGAAAAATGGCCGTGTGTGTCTGTTGGCAGCTTGCACAAAAAGGAGAAGACCGTTAAATAACAAACTTGGTATTTTAGTTCGGTGCTTTCCAAGGATGCGAAATGAAGATTTTAAAGAAAATCCCCACCCCAACTACCTTTTACATGGAACATGTTCTGAAATCTTTTATCTTCTCAAAAATTACTTTAACGATTTTAAAGTAATGTTTATTTTTATGACAAAGGAAATGTATATCTTGGAATGGCCTCTGAAGACCTCTTCATTCTGGAGGAATTTTGTATAACTAGCAAACCGTAAGAGATATACACAAACTTGCTACAAAAAATGGATATCATTAAAGTACACAATTTATGTTATATACATTTTTTTAGAGTTAGCCGTTTTCGAGATATTCGGAATTATTTCAATTTTAGCCATTTAAACTTTTCTCAAACGGAAGACATCTTTCTTCTCGTTTTTTTTTCTACTGAAAAGCAAATAGATGGGAATTTCAATTGATTCACAAACGACCTGATTTTAAAGGACGAGATTATGGCTTTAGCCTGTGCATTTTCTTATTTCCCTTCTACTTACAAGGAGCTAGTAATAACTCTCCTTGTGTTTATCTCAATTAGCATGATGTAGATAGAAAAGATAGGTTTTTTAACAATCATTTGTTACTGAGATATAGAGAAAAATCATGTGAGTGGAACACATCAGATTATTAAGACCTTTCAAGAACCTTCAGAACATCAAAATAGTCTCTAAGTACACAAATTAAAACCTCCCAATTTTGTTCAATTTCAAAATATATTAGTTCTCACTGTAGAACCAATTTCATAATCATATTTTTAATACACTTCAAAAAATCTTTATAACATCAAAGAAATCTTAAGTACCCAAAATTAAAAATTCGCAATTTTTATAAATTCAAAATGCATAACCAGTTTCCAGTGTAGTAGTACCTAACACCATAATCATATTTTTGTTTCAAGAAGCTCCAAAAACGTTCACATCAGAAAAGCCTTAGTACAAAACCTAAACACTTGCCAATTTTGCTCAAATCAAAATGTACTGTTAGTTTCCTGGTAGAACTAAACTATGCAGTCCTATTTTAGTTTTAAGACATTTCAAAAACCTTCACATAAAATTATCTCTAAGTACACTAATTAAAACTCACCGAATTTGCTCAACTTCAAAATGTATTACTAGTTTACAAGTAGAACCTTACTTATAAGTATTATTATTTTAAAATATTTCAAAAGCCTTTATATCAAAAAGGTCTCCAGATTGAAAGCTCACCAATTTTGTTAAAATTCAAAATGCATTAAATTTTTATTTTAGTTCAATTAAAAATCTTTACAATATCAAAAAGATCTCCAAGTAGAAAAATTAAAATATCATTAAGTTTGCTTAAATGCAAAACGTATTACTAGTTTTCAGTTTAGAACGTAACTTGATAACTATAATGTTTGTTTTAAGACATTAAAAGAACCTCCAAAACATCAGAAAAGTTCCTAAGCACCCAAATTAAAACTCAACAATTTTACTCAACTTCAAAATGTATTACCAGTTTTCATTGTCGAATCTAACTTCATAATCATATTTCTGCTTTAAGACGTATCAAGATATGTACAACCAAGCACACACGAAAGTAAACTGCAGAGCAATTTATCGACCCTAGTCTAGCCTAATGTATTTTAACTTGACATAGCCATACCAAACTAACCTAACCTAGCATAAGTAACTATTCTATTCTAGCCTAATCAGGACTAGCCTATCCTAGTATAATCTAACCAACCTAATTAATCCTAACCTGCCCTAACATAAACAAATTAGACGGATAGTGCTTTAAACATAAATGTAGTTCTAGGGATATCCAGACATTTCAATCCATTTTAAGGTGTCGGGCTATAGAATTCTCTACGTCCTTACATCAGGTCGAAAAAATACCACAGATGGAAGCTGGATAGCGGATTGACTACAGAATACAAGGAAATCGTCTCTGTTACATTAAAAGCATATAAAAGAGAAAGAAATGGACCTATAGTTTGTTTGTTGTTTTTTTTTTAAACTAAACAGGCGAAACAATTTAAATTTACACATCCACAATTTTTATTTCTAATCAGAACTGAAATCAACATGCATTAAGGTATGACATAGTCAGTTTCGAATTTAGAAATATTTTAACAATATTTAACTTTCGAGACGCTAAAATTAATACACATAGTTATAGTATCAGAAATAGCTATCTTGCGAATACATAATTTGACAAAATAATACAACTCCTTCTCTCTCAACAATTTAACGAGGCCAAACATTAGATATCAGCACCAACATGATACAACACGAATCCAAGGTTAGTATGAGAAAAACATTTGCAGGTATTTACAAAAAGGTTCCAACAATAATGTAGACACATTGCAACAGGTACTTAAAATACATAATTACGTAAAACATATATCTTAGTATTTCCTAAATACAGTTAACATTCGGGGTTCAAGTCCATAAATAAAACAAGGATATTAAATGTTTATATACACTTTATAACATGGAAAAATAGCTTATCGCTTTATGAAAATGAACATTATTTTTCTCATTTCAGGTAAACATGGCTGTAAATAAAGATCAAAGATTAATACTATCTGTTTACAGCTTTGGATTGTATAAGAGCTGATATAATAACCTAAGAATAAGCCCATGTGGAGCTGCAAAATGATCCAAGATCTTCATAAGGAATACAAAATTCCAAACCTTAATCATCATATAGAATCGCAGACCAAATTAGAAAGAGAAAGACCTCCAGGAGCAAATTTAGTGTAAGTTTTAATGTTTCACATCCTAATAGACCATTACCCTGAATCAAAATATTAATTGATTTAAGAATGCACATTTATATAGATCGTACTCGTTGTTTCAGAAAAATGGTCGAATGACGAAAGTATCTGCAACCAGATGAACATTGTCTGCTCATGCACTCCTTCAGTAAAACGTTGATGGAAGACCCAAATGCCAATGCAATAATAAGCAATTGCGAAGGTGCTAATTGCACGTATAAATCACAACTATGTGATCTATATAAGTCACTCAATAACCAACAAGTGAACGAACAGTGAGATACACAGACTTAATCAGGAAGCAAACGTCAACAGGAACCAAATGAAATGGATGCTAATTCTTCATACAAGGTAAAACCAAAATTACGATGCAAGAGGCAGAAGGACATTACAACCAAACAAAACGCAAAGAACCACAAAGTAAACAACGATCAAAGGAATATGACAGAATTATCATAATCACAAGCAGTACCCTCACCAAATAAAATGATGCAAACATCACAACGTAAGAAAAAGAGCTCATCGAAACGACAGACTACATGCAGGACCAAAGCCAACAAGATGATTGTCTAAAAATAGAATGTTACTATATCACTTTTAAATATAATTAATTATATAATATACACACATACATACACGCACTGGAAGCATAATCTAACCTTCAGTGCTAATACAGGAAATGTTCTAATTGAAAGCATATCATAACATTGAAATATTTCGATTTACTCAATCTGTATTATTGTTTGTATATAGAAGAACGCATATCTCGCCCATTCTTTGCTATTTGATTGAAACAAACAACGTTAAAAGCTCTTTAATTGCATATCAGTAATACATCTATTTTTCAGGACGAATTAGGTCGACTAACACATTTATTTATATAAAGTCATAAGCCTAACCTACAACTGGAATACCACAAAGCATTGTATACGATCGTTCACTAAATAAATAACATTAAGAATCAACAGAAGTTTTATTATTTTCACATTTTTATAACACAAATCTCAGTTCTTTTCAGGCTATCTAATTATAAAACGTATGTTAACATGATACATGGCGAAATGATACAACACGAATAGCAATCTGCATCAATAGTTCAAATAATAGAGGATATATTATATTTAAGGAATTATAGAAGAAAACAAGAAGCTGCAACATACCTCTAAACAGCGCAAATTTCGTGAAAACACTAATCATGTATCCATTAACTTAAGTTAATCTAACAAACCTAACCTAAACCTCTCACCATGTGTTAGAATACTCAGCATCAGGACCATCATTAATTAATTGCGTAATCAATTACGGCGCTTGACTAATTACGTCATTGGATTATTCCATTGATTAATTACTGCATTAATTGCGCCATTTATTACGCACCTTAATTACACCTATTAATTGGGGGTATTTGTTAGAGTAAATTTAATGCTTCACATTAATTCCAGCACACAACTCAGAATCAAATAATGAAAAATAATGAAAAATCACATGCTAAACTATATTTCTTTTACATAGCTAATTACAAATCAGGAGAGGTCATTACGCAAGTATTTCCACTACAATGTACGAAAGGATATTGCAGGGCGTTGTGAAAATATGAAACCATAAATTACATTGAAAAATACATTTATTATGGAAATACATCATGAACATTTTGCTCATTTCACAATTTTTTCACTCAATTACACCAGAATCTGTCAGCTCTTGTATGATTATAGAGAATTCTTTTGTGCGCTGCTTGCCAAGATTAACAATCGTAAATGACACTGACCAGACACTTTAATTCACCAAGTTCTACGTTGCCTTTATTATTATATTCAGATGATGCGATCCCATCAATTCCATTGTCGAGTCATTTATTTTCTCTTGAATCCAGAATAGCATTATGCATTGTTCACATAGGATCTGGATCTTCGAATGAATCAGATGCTTCAGCACGCGAAGTCGTTACACTGCAGTATCAGGAAGGCAAATCACATTACAATCTAATCCCTTATTATCACAAATGCCACGAGGTGATTTAAGACGGGAAATAGATGTATTTATTAGTATTTTTCCACATACACAACACACAGCATATTTCTTCTTTTCGTTCATGGTGCTGTAGAAATTAAGTTCATCATATGCACTGTGCATTGGTTTACCAGAAAGTTTTCGCACAACTTTAGTACCAACTTGAACTCATGATGATTAACTGATGTCTGTGGTACAATACACAATATTCATAAATTATAATCTACACAAACGCCAAATACATTGATAGACTAAGCTTGTCCCATTTAATTAATCACTTGAAAAAGACACATAGCAAATCAAATCCTAGGGTTCTACTGTCGAATTACAAACGTTTGTAACATTGCTAATTTAAGAATGCAGTGAAACCTAACCCAATCATCACAGAGAACATTTACAAATATAGCACACAATCACCTTAAGATCCGAAAAAATCCTTTATGAATTAATAGTGACAGGAAATTATGTTTTCATCTTCCAGCATTATTTAAGTCTCGAAGAATTCCTCAATATGGTTACCCGATTTTCCAAAAACCGGCGCACTAGCCTTTAACTGGCAATTTTCTTTTTCGAGCGCAATCCGTCTAATACATTCATGTTAGGGCAGGTTAGGATCGCTTAGACTATGTCAGGTCAGGTTAACTTTGGTTAAACTAGGGCAGGTTAGGTTCAGTTAGGTTAGATTGGTTAAGTAAGGTTAGGCAGGCTAGGTTAGGTTAGCCTAGGACCATTATATTGCTTTGCAGTTTACTTGCGTGTGTGTTTGTTGTGCGTGTCTTGAAAGGTCTTAAACCACAAATATGTTTCTTTGTTTGTCAGAACACACAATATAATGCTTCTAAAAGACAATTTCTGTTAATGTTTACCTCAATTAGCATGATGTGCATAAAAGAATAACCTTTTGTTAGAATAGTGTGTTTGTACCAGCCTTTAAAACTACTTTTGTCAGCGTGGCCAGGGATTGAATATTCTTGTATTCGCTGTTGCTATCATCCATTGTTTTCCTGAGTAATGAACGGTCGTCATTCAGTGGTAGGCGAATTTATAATTAGTAATAACTTATGTCCGTTCTTACTGAATGCGGACCACAGACGGTGGACACTGATGATTAGGGAGTGAATGTTGATGACGTAAAAATCATATATAAATAAACAATAAAACCAATAAAATTTACTATTGAATATAAAATGTGCATAAATATTAGACGTTTTCCACACATATCTTTCTCTAATGTGTTCTAAATGAGTCTATTCTTTTATCTGCATAATTCGTTTATTTAAATTACAAGAAATTGTCTTATTACTTAATTCCTTGTAAGTAGAAGGGAAATAAGGAAATACACTACGTTAAAGTGATAGTCATATACATTTTTTAAAAGCTGTCTCTATGCGTTTGTCATTTGAAATTTGATTCTCTTTTCATGGCCAGGTGTAAAACAAAAGAGGTTTGAAATGAAAGATGACTAACCGTTTGAGAAAATTGTCTAAAATTGAAGCATACAAGGAAACTCGCGGAAACAGGTAATAATTGTAGGTTAAAAAATGTGACAAAACTTGCGTGTTTTAAGGAGATCCACATTTTCTTTTATTGTTTCATTTATATAGCCCCCTTTAACATCTAAGCTATATCGGAGGCTTTGCACTTGAAACAACTCATCTGTAGGTTCTTTACGTTTGGTTTAAGTCATTTTATTTTCCTCAAATACACACATTCACTCTCACGTACATATTTTCAGACTCTGTGGGGGATAGGGAATAAATCTGGCTAAAGAAAAATCCCTCGCCCCAGCCGGGAATCGAATGAGAAGTCAGCTAGCTGCCCACTCGACCACGGAGGCAGTCCTACATATTTTGTGTAGCAAGTTTTCGTGTATCTCTTACGGTTTACTAGTTATACAGAAGTCCAAAATAAAGAGGTCTTCAGAGGATATTCCCAAAAAGAATCAAGATATATATAATTAATATACGGTAGTTTAATCAAAACCTTAGAGCCATTTTTGGAAGGACAAAGGTTTTAAAATGTTTTTAAAGGAATATAACTTTTGTTTTAATAATTGCTCATAGCTTATATACTTCAGGTTTATTTTATTTAGCAGATATCAGCTATGAGCGTTTAGGAAGACGAATATCGTCGAGGTATTCCCGCTAACCATAAAAATGTTGAGGAAAGAATGGAAGTTAACACATAGTTTGGCCGGGAGGGGGGAAGGATTATTGAAAATCTTCGTGTTGCATCCTTGGAAGATACCAAGTTTAAATACCAAGTTTGGTATTTAACGGTCTTTTCGTTTTTGAGCTATGAACACACGCGCACACACACACATACACACACGAACTTTTTCTAAACCTGCTTTTTGTGACTTTAATACATATATTTCTGTAGAAATTTTGACATACCTACTATGTGTATGGTATGCATAGAGAAAGTAAAAATGGCATAAAAGGAATGCGTTTTACTTTATCACTTTAATTTTATTTTAAGCATATTTTTGAAATGTTAATGTTATGACTACAAAACATTTAGACAGCAAAAAAGGTTCCAAAACAAAGCTTTTAGAGTCAACGCTGTGTAACACAATTTCATATAGAAAAGCACAATGTGTAAGTACTGTCGAGAATTTAAGAAGTGCAGTGGTGGACAATAGCCATCCAAGCCGCGCGCAACACATTGGTTGTAATGGGAAAACAGTGAAATTTAAAACAGCTGTAATTACGTCTTAAGGATATCTGAGTAGAAAATATTTGCGACAACACGTTCTTTATGGTCGTTAGCTTCTATGCACAGGGACGAGATCTTGAATGTCCTGTTAGAGTTGAATAAAATCACTTCATTAATTAGACGGAATTTCATACCACAAGTGGACAAAACAAAAATAAATATCATTGAACTTGAATATCGCATACCTGCATTTAGAGTGTTTTATAAACGGGATGTAAGCATCACAAAGAGCATAATTAAGCTTTAATTCTGTTTTCGCAGGTTCTTCTCAGGGATTCTACTTTTTGCTTTTTACTTTAATGTTCAAAGTCGTCAACAAGAATTATAAAGAGGACTAGTTAACAGTATCTCTGCAGTAAAGCTGACAAAATGCTGAATTAAAAATGCAAAATATGTTGGGTTCGATTCTAGGCTGATGAAGCAATTCTTATTTCATAATCATTATTCCCCACCGCCATATGAATGCGATACTGAATGTGTGTTAAGCTAAAGGAGAAGTACAGTTTTAATGTACGCCTCAGCAATTTAAGCAGCTGTTATACATAGGTCAAAGTGGTAATTCGACGGTATTACCTAAGGCGGCATGTAAATAAATAAGAACAAAAAATAAATAAAATGATTTAGCAGAAAACTATGTGATACTGGATTTTCAGAGACGGTATGTATAGTATAAAAATGAAATAAACGTGAAATTTGGTACCTGTATTCCTTTTCAGTACGTTAAGTAAACAACTTCTATCAGTATTTGTGATATATTTGAGTTAGATAAGTTAGGTATATTAATAAGTGCACCATAGGACATTATGGTCTGTTCTTCCTGAAATAATTTTTAAACAAAACTAAAATTAGAATCGATTATTACTTAATATTCTTTAAGTTCTAACACTTTTCCAAAATTTCTTTTTATGGGTTGTGTCTCAGTCTGAAATTATACTTTTGAAAAACTAAGTTTTCGGGTACTTTTTTAAATATGGGATAAAGTGTAATATTGAATTTAATATTTTAACATTGCGTTCTAATGCTAATGAACATATATAAAATAGTTATAAGAATGAAATTAGTGTTCTCATTACTTTGTCAGATGAAAAGGTAAGGAACTGTGTTAGGATTTAGCATCATCTTTCCTTTAATTTTATGGAAACAATTTTTCGCAAAATGCATTGAGTATAGTCCGTGGTCGATGACACAGATTGGTCACGTCTCAGAACAGCTAATGACTTACTCAGTAGTTCTGGTGTCTGTGTAAATGATCATTCGCCACGAGAATAAATCGGAATGAATTTGCAACACAAATCACAAATGTTAGAATTTATTCTTACCGATGGAAAGTGATATCGGAAAAATGTTTGCGATGGTTGGTTCAGTTATGCTGCATAAGAGTGCGCCATGTTAATTACTAAACCCTAATATCTTTAAACCATCTCATTTCTGAAGCATTTTAGCGTACTGGACATATGGTAAAAAGCACGTTCTGCCCTCCAGGTGCCTATGCGCGAGAGGTTTCAATTAGCGACAGCAACACTGGCGCCAAAGGTGTGTCTAGGCAATATAATTCCAAGGCCTTTGAATATGACTGTGACTCCATGTCCATCAGACTTTGGAGAATTTCCACGTGAAATGTGTGACAAAGTCAATGAATCTGCGCCTTCAACAGTTGTGAACTCTAAAGCATCCATGCCACTCTTTCGCTAATTTTGAACTTCTAACCACAAAGTTCTGCTTTCTGGAAATGTGACCGTTAAGAGTATTTTTACCTAACTACTGGAACTGTCGATCACCTTGTTCGGCCATGAACAAAGTAAGCTATTGTGGTTTAGATTGAAAATGATCAAAAAATTCAATAATAGTAAAAATTTCCTAAAATTACGAATTACATGAAATTACTTTTCAAGTCCGATCAGGAAAAACGCAAAAAATGCAATAGAAAAATCTGCTTTGTTTTAACTTATAATTCATATTTATACCATTGGTCATGTTCTTATCCGAAAAGCGGCTGCGCCGTGGCCGAGTGGTTAGACCACTCGCCTCTCACTGGGCCGGGTTCGATCCCAAGCGACCGCATGTGATTTGTGGTGGACAGAGCGGCGCTGGGGCAGGTTTTCTCCGGGTTCTCCGGTTTCCCCCGCCATCATATTCCACCGGTGCTCCATCTTCATTCATGTATCATCAGTGTCACCGCCTACGGCGCCTAAAGTAGTTAAAGCAGGCGTTAAACACCACCAAAAAAAAAAAAATATCGGAAAAGCAAAAAGATGGCATTTCATCAATATCCCCCCTTCTGATGATACATGAAATAGTAATTGAGAAAGGAAATTTGAGAAGGAAACGGTCCAGGCATAATTTTAGAGAACCTCTTTGGTAGTTGTCTGTTATGAGTTTTGAAGAAAACCTGAAAAAACGTGAGGATTTGAACCACAGACCACCCGTTCACAAGTCTATGTCTTAACGATCTCGGCCATCAGTGTAAATAGAAATTTTTGTATTATTGTACAATGCATCTCAATTATATCTCCATCGTTGCAAGTTAAAACTGTTAAATTAATGAATGGTGAACAGTTGTGTATAAAGAATATTAATACATGATATAGTAAACCACATCGTTTCCCATTTTTCACACAAAACATTGCCAGTTTTCAAAACAATTAAACATTATAATCTCAATGTATTAGCAAATGAGTAAGGCAAACTGAAAGGCATGTAGGTTTTGAATAAAGTTACTGCGTAGTTACTGACTTTCCCTCCAGAGAAGACCATTAAAAAAAATCCTGGAGATTTTATTGAAAAGTCCACTCTTATGGGGTTTGCTTCCTAGGCTGCATAGGCATGAGCGCGACTACAAGCATGAGCAGGCGGGTTTAGTTGATAATGCAGTTAGTTGCATTAACGACTGCACAGTAGTTCCGCTAACGACCATCGAATGATTGGGGAAAAACGCCCTATGTGATATCTTACCGACAGAGTTGACAATCTGCAATTTATATGTAGTAGAGATTCATCAAATTCGCTGTACAACAGAAAAACTCAAGACACAGAATTTTTTTCTTCAAATTTTAAATTAATAATTCATATATCTAATTGAAAGCATCTGCACTGTACTGTATTTTGATTAAATGTCATTTATTTTAGTATTTCCCTAAATATTTTGTTACCTACTAATCGACTTTATTGTATAACCCCCCCCCACAAACATATATTAACTCAATACCTGTGGTTATTATTTAAACAAAGCAAGGATTAAGATTTTTTTGGATCCTCGTCATATACACCAGCTAGGTGACCACCCGTCCCGGATTTCGCTTTTTGGTACATTTTAAATTGTCCCGAGCGGGATCGGGTTTGTCCCCCAAATTGTCTTTTGGACCTTTTTTCGCATATATATTCAGATGGCGATTTTTTTATTTATGGACGCTCCTTAACTACTGTGGTTCTCAGCGTCCCATTCTACACTGGGCGTGAAAGACCGCTTAATTTTGCTCAGAGTCCTCTCTATCAGGCTTGAGGTTCTTTTACGTGCCGTAAATCTACGACACGGGACCAACGGCTTTACTTCCCTTCCGAAGGAAGCCATGCTAAGGGTTTGAACCCGCGACCTTGGGTATGTGAAGTCAGTATGGTAACCATTACATCACGGAGGGCGATCATGTATTCAGATGTCATATAATCGATTGTCTTATGTTAGTCATCTCAGCTTTTAGATTGTTTCGTAAATCGATATTTGGGTAAGTTGGCCATGGTGCTAGTGTTGCCGTCTATTGGATTTACATCTAAAAACAAAATAATGTCAGTCTTGCAAAGTATATAGACTTTTTATTCTCAATTCCACCAACAAATCATTTGTAGAAAAAACTTTCAGCCAGGGATTAAGGTTACAGCCAGATAGTAGAAATAGGTTTCACATGGACACACTCAAAACAGAGCTTCAAGTGAAAATAAATTATAGTGTGAAGTGTAAAGATTTTTTCAATATGTGCAAGAAGTAACAAGTAATATTATTTTAAACAGAAATCATATTGTATGAATTGAATTTGTAAGAAATAATATAATATGCGTGCTTATCAAAATAAATAAGGGCAAATGTGTTTATAATTGATAATCTTATATTAATTTAAATACCAATTTTTAATTTCTCTACATAGTACTCCACATAGGTAGAGGAGGTAGGTATTGCACTCCACCCAAAAATTCGATACCGAAATTTCACCGGAAAATACATGTTATAAGGTCCCCTTGTATAAAAAAAAAAACATCTTAAGAAAAAGGTCAGCGCGCGCATGTGTCTGAATACGATAACTCATCCTCGTCGCATCCTTGGAAGATGATAAACTTAAATATCAAGTTTGGTATTTAACGCAATTGTCTTTTTACTTTCTCTACACGCACTATGTACATAGTGTACAGAGAGGGTGCTGTGCTCCACCCAAAATTCGATACCGAGATTTCACTGGAAATACATGTTTTGGGTCCCCCTAAAATCATTTTTGGAAAAAGGTCCGTGTGTGCGTGTCTGGGACAGCATAGCTCAAAAACGAAAAGACCGTTAAATACCAAACTTGGTATTTATGTTTGGTATCTTCCGAGGATACGACACGAACATTTTCAAGAAAATTCCCCCACCCGAAACTACCCTTTACATAGAAAATTTTTTATTTTCTCAAAACTTGCTGTAACGATTTTGATTAAAAACTATTATATTTAAGATATTTACATGCCAAATAACATGTATATCTTAAATTTTATGGGAATAACCTCTAAAGGCCTCTTTATTCTGGAAGAGTTTTATTGACTGTTGGACAAGAACACATAGACAAAAACTTACCACTCAAAAAATGTAGATTACGATAAAACACACAATTTATGTCATATACATGTTTTTCGTGGAGTTGATCGTTTGTAGATATTCCTTGTTATTGGATTCAGCTTCAAAACACGTATACTTTTCTCATACAGGAATTTGTCAATTCCTGTCCATACAAACAAAGAAACTTTACCAAAAGTCTCTAACTCATTCTAAGACTTATTTTGCTAGCCATAAATAAAATATAATGTAATGGGAGCATATTTGTACTGCCCTGTCTTTGGTAGCTTAATATTAACTAGTATTTTACTATTCTTACTTCATTCTACCATTTTTTACTCACTTGGCAAAGTACACTTATCATTTCAGAGCAGTAAATCATATCTGTCACAAACGACCAAACCTCCGCTGAGGGTTTCTACAGATAGCAGTTTTCTTGGAAAAAAAAAACTGATGTTTCCTTTCACGTGCCTTTCACTATCTTTCCGTAATAAACTTCTTAAAAAAGCTTATTCCTCTATTTACTTCATGCTTAACAAGATAAACATAGCTAAAACGGGCCAATTACTTTCTTACAGTAAGACGGAATACTAGCTAAATCGATTAGAGAGAGAGGGGGAAAGGGGGGGGGGATAAAACATAAATTGCGTGTTTTATCGAGATCCAAATTTATTGAGCTCTATATTTTTGTCTTATCTCTTATGGTTTACCAGTTATACAAAAATCATCAAGAAAATCAAGATACACATATAGTTTACATGCAAATATATTTAAAATACGGTATTGAAATTAAATAGTTTTTATTTTTTAAAAAAAAATTAGATATTTTTCCATGAAAAGCAAGGTTTGGGGTGGGAGGATTTTCTAGAAAAGAAAACTAACAAATAAATAAAAACAAAGAAAAGAAAAGAAAACGGTCTGTGTGAGTTAACAGTAATTCTTAAAAAATTCGAATGTGTCCCATTCACATGACTTTCTCTACATCTCTTCAACAAATTATTGTTAAAAAGCTTACGCTTCTATTTACTTCATGCTAATCGAGAAACATTAGCAGAAATAGTCTTATTACTTGCTTCCTTGTGAGTAGAAGCGAAATAAGGGAACTTGACGACGTTTGCGGGGAGTCATTCAAAACAAACGAAGAGGGATGCTGACTTCAGGAATTGTGTTGATCCATGGCAACGCTCGTCTACACACTGGTGGCACAACCCATCGGCTTCTTGAACAATTTCAATGGGACATTTTTGATCACTCACCGTACAGTCCTAACCTGGCACCCAGCAACTTCACCTCTTCCCTGAACTGAAGACGTGACTTTTTTTTTTATGGTGATATTCTTTTTTGTATTTTTTTTTATTTGTTCATTTTGTTAATTACAAAAGGTATAAGTTATATTATAAATAGAGTATATTAGTTCACAATTTTTTATATATAGTTATGAACAATGTTGTCTATGCGTTTAAATTAAACATGTGCAAGAAGATGGTAACAAAATGAGAAGGTTTTGTAATCGCTATAGAATGAGCAAGGCAAAAGCTGTTGCCGATTGCAGTGAAAGACGCCTATGTTTTTGCAGATCTTCTCATGCTGCTCTAAGATGACAACGTAAACCGTCTGCGTTTCAGACAGCATATAATGCTGAAAGCCAAGTGCGATCCACACCTGTGCGAAGCGGTCGGTAGTACTTCGAGTCTCTAGTTGTAGTAATGTGCGAGCATAATCGTTGGGATTTTGCGAAGGAGCAAGACGGTGCAATTGCGAAACAACCCAGTGCCAGATCTGTCGTGCTGTTGTGCAGGTAACAAAACGATGGCATAGAGTATCCCGCACACCGCATAGAGTATCCCATGGGGGTCCTCACCATGTTATATCGGAATTTTTTATCTTCTGTAGCCACAACATCATTGATGACCAAATATGCGCATGTAGTCCACTCCGTAGATATGTTGAGCAAATGGATGTTCCGCCATACCTGACACCAGGGTCTGTTGGGCATCCTACCCACCACATGAATGGGTGCAAGCAGCCGCTGTAGGAAAAGCTTGTAGAGCTCAGCTGATAGTCGTCTAGGTTTCTGAGGTAGGACATCGACATCAATGCCATCCAAAACATGGAGTGCTCTCTTAAAACCCCCAGGAGCAGCCCGAACTGGAGTTCCAAGAGAATTCTTGAAGGATTCCCAAAATACTATTTCTTGTTCCTCTCCATATCCCCTAGTGGCAAGTATAATAGATTTAACAAGAAGCGCTTTACTCTTAGGTCCCACTGCAATTAAACCTAAGCCGCCTTCGTTACGTGTTCGCCACAATTGGGTTTTAGCTACACGAAAGGGCTGTGCTCTCCATAAATAGTATCCAATAAGTCGCTCAATTCGGGAGACGTGTTTTTCAGGCATTGGTAGTATCGGCGCCATATACCATAATTTTGCCAAAACAAACTGATTGATGTGCCACACTTTCTGTAGAAGATTCAAGTTCCGGCCAAGATGTGCAGTGGTATTCAGCCTAATCAAATTTATTTTGTGATCCCAGTTGCGAGCAATCATCGATGTAAACGGCTTGGAGAAGATGATGCCGAGAATCTTGACACTATATTGTATCGGGATATCGAGAAAAGTGTGATCAGTCGGCCACGATCCAAGAGGGAGCAGTTGCTACTTCGCGGTGTTCATTTTGGCATTAGAAGCTTCCTCATAAAGTGTGATGGAGGTATGTACCAAGGGTAAGGCCTCACGCCTACGGATAAGCAGCGTGACGTCATCAGCATAAGCTCTGGCACAAAATAATCCAGCTGGAGTGACAGTCCCAGTCAGCTTAGCCTGAAGATAGCGAAGAAAGGGTTCTAAAGAAAGGGAGAAGAGAATCATTGATAGTGGACAACCCTGGCGTACGGAGTTAGTAAGCTTTATAGGCTTACTGAAGTATCCATTGACTTGTACCTTCGAAGACATCCCGCTGTAGACGGTTCTGATTGCAGATATTAGCAACGGTGGAAGTTTGAATTTCTGAAGCACTTTAAACATATAAGCATGGCCAACTCTATCAAAGGCTTTATCAAAATCCAGACTGACCAACGCAGCAGCTTCCGACGGATTCCGTTCATAATGGAGATTTGTATCTTGGAGGACCAGAAGGTTGTCAATTGTGGTCCTGCCCGGGATGCCACATGTTTGTCCGGAGGTTATAAGTGTAGGTAGAATAACCCTTAATCTAGATGCAAGTACTTTCATCACAATTTTGTAGTCGGTGTTTAAAAGTGTTATGGGTCTATAGTCCCAGACACTCATTGGAGACCGTTTCTTTGGGATTAAGATGACGATGCCATATGCGAATCCAGGGCAACAGTTCGATCCAATAAGGATCTCATTTACCAACTCTGCAACTTCTGCTTTGATTATACTCCAAAAGGTCTTGTAGAATGAATATGTCAGGCCATCTTCTCCTGGGCAGGAATGGAGGCTAGCGCAATTAATGGTTTGCAGAATCTCGGTGGCAGAATATCGCTGCTCCAAGGAACGCTGTTCCTCGACAATTATACCGGTGTCAACATATTGGAAGAGCTCCTCCATGGCGTCATTGCGTAGGTCAGTGGTGTCAAACATGGTGGTATAAGATGTATGGATAGTCTGTAGGATTTGAGGCACAGAGGTGACCTTGGCGCCTACCGGTGTCAGAAGAGCATGGATGTAACGACCACTACCAGCACACTTCTCCTTAATGGTATGAAACAATGAAGCTTTCTCCTGTGCCACGACGGAGTCATGAGTTCGCGAACGGGTCATAGTTCCCGCCAAAACATGTTGCTGTATTTCCACGAGCTTCCGCTTCACATCTTGAAGGCGATGGGATACGTCTTGACCACTCTGTTGTCTAGAGAGAAGACCCATTAATGTTTCTTGGTAAAAGTCGAAGGTGTGACGTCGTTCAATTGCCCTCTCACGACCTTTGGTCCTGAAGAAGGTCGTAATACCAGGGTTAAATATATGCCACAATTTCTCCACCACCGAAAGTGGGGAGCGTCGAGCTTTACCCTGAAGACTTTGCCACAACTTGGCAAAATCAGCAGCAATAATGTTGTCATGTAATAAAGCTTCGTTTAATTTCCAATAACCTCTGCCATATAGCGGAATGCGACTCTCAGCGATTAATTGCAGCTTGACAGCATGGTCAGTAAAGGCAACAGGTAAAACTCGCACTGTGTGAATCAGAGAGTTGAACTGAGCGCTTAAATAGAAACGATCTATCCTTGAGGCACAGTTCGCTCGACAGTAAGTAAATTCTACAGACGTAGCGTTCATATGTTCCCAAACATCACAAAGACGTAGCCCGGTTACCAGCTGATCCAATGCCAAAGACTTGTTATAACCAGGACGCTGATCCTTAGCATGTAGCACGCAATTGAAGTCGCCACCTACTAAAAGCAGGGCATAATTCCATCTCACATAATAGGGTAGAATGTTTGTTATAAATTCTCGCTCATGGCGCCTATCACTCCCTGAAGGCAGGTATAGGTTAAGTAGCAGCATGTTGTCCATTCTAGCACTTATAACACGACGACTAGGATGCATCTCTATCTCGGTAAACGTCAAACCTGCTCTGTACAAAATAGCAGTACCACGCATATGTTCTCCAACATTCACCACACAACTGTGGACCCATAAAGCCAAAGTCGGTTATGTTAACTTCTTGGAGGAAAACTATATCTAAATCATGAGTCCGCACAAAATCACGTAAAAGAGCCTGTTTGGCAGTGCAGCGTAGCGTAGGGAGTTGATGTTAACAGTGGCAAAGGTACGTTAGACAACCATTAAAGCAAGGCCAGAAGTAAACCAGTGCAGGTCACCGTCCAAGATGTATCTAGTCATTTTCAACGGCATGAATATGTGTTCGTGATACCCGTGGAAACTTTTTCGGTAGGCTTCCAGACCGAGAAGGCAAGTGCTTCCTGAGTCGAGGGTCTCCCACGAGATGTTAGGCTCCGTTTCTTCGGTGCCTTCCTCCTCACTAACAGACAGCGGGCGTTCTCTCCTAACCGGCACAGGTTCGTCGGAATCCATCTCACTCCATTTCTGGTGTTCAATTATTACAGTGTCTGGTGCATCGCAGGGGCCAACCATGTTCTGGTCACCACTATTAGGCACCACAACAACAGAAGATCGTGTAGGGCATGAGACACCCATTTCTGCTACTTCTGAGGGAGAATTGACAGCTACCGGTGCGGACACAGAAGTCTCCTGCACCGCCACATCGTCACGCTTACAGCTGGTATTCGGGTAGACTTCCTCTGTAGGTTTGACGTTACAAACAGGTTCTATTTCACTAGCTTCAGTAGCGGGCCCATTTGACGCACCTACTGTTTGTTTACATTCCTCTTCCGCCCGAGCGCTAACTTGACCTCTCACTACATCGCTGAGTAACACAGGCCTGCGCGAGACAGAGACAGGCAGTACAGACTTTTTGTATGGACAGTGTGAGCGAAAATGAGAAGCTCCCCACACACATAGCAAGTTTGCGGTTGTCCTAGATAGGTCACACCAACAGGAAACCCACGCACTACTACTGTAGATGGAATTTCCTTTTTTAATTCCATTCGTACAGAACGAACTCCAGACTTGACGGGGTACTTATAACCTGCGTTCCATTGTTCTTCTTGAACCTCTAGTATTTTCCCATATTGTGAAAGTTTCTGTTCCAGAAACGTGTGAGTGACTCAGGCACTAAATTGAAAACCCGAACATTTACAATGCGGCAGTCAGCGGGCCCAATATTTAGCGTTAGTATTTCACCATTTTCATAACTAAACTTTGCCGCCCCTTGAAATTACAGTAAAAATCTTTCATAGTGTGCTACAGATATAAATTTTATAAAAACTGATTTTTCTCTAGAATGAAACTGTAGTGTATCTACCTGATCAGGTGGTATTTTCATGTAGTCGTGAATCCAGTCATGCACTTCCATCGCGCTGGGTCGACGTTCAGCTCCTCGAAATGAGATTTGCAAGGCATTTTGCCGGCGTATTGCCTCCATCATCAGAATTTCTTTCCTTGTAGAACTATAGACTCACACAGAACAATCTATTTGACGCTCCTTAACGCCGCTCGATTACGCGCAACACAGCGGACAAACAACCTCTCGGTCCGCAAGCTGCAGCCAGACTGACTAGGAGGGCAGCACTTTCAAACCAACGAAGATCTTCAAAACAACGTCAATGCTCATTTGAAATCATTGGCGGCAACGTTTTTTGAAGCGGGTATTGCAAAGCTTGTGCACAAGTACGATAAATGTCTCAATCTTTTCGATGATTGTGTTGAAAAGTAACCATAAGTGTATAAAACTTTTTGTAATAAAATAAGAGTTTTCTATGAACGTATCTTTTATTTATAGCCTCTCGGAGGTTGAAAAAATAAGGCCCTCGTATAAATTAGATTAGCAATATAAGGAATCATTTTATGTGCAATAGATAGCTCCTAGACTGAGAAACAAATAGCAAAAGGTCCATTCTTGCATCTTAATAGGTTTGCATAGAAAAATGCATCTAAATACGTGATTATTTTAAATTCTTATATTATTTATGGTGCAAATGTAACATTTTTCTACATAGTACATGGTGCATAGGTAGAGATGTTATAGCATTCCACACAAAAATTCGATACCGAGATTTCACCGGAAATACACGTTTTAGGGTTCCCACAAGAAAAGCATTTTTAGAAGAAAGTCCGCGTGTGTATCCTGTATTTGTGAACAAGATAGCTCAAAAACGAAAAGTCGTTACAAACTTTGTATTATGTTAGGTATCTTCCGAGAATACAACACCAAAAACTGTCCTTTACATAGAAAAAAAGTTCCAACATTTTTATTTTTTCAAAAATGGCTCTAACGATTTTGATTAAAATACCGTATATCAAAGCTATTTACATGACAAAATGCTTATCTTAAATTTTCTGAGAATAGTCTCTGAAGAGCTCTTTGTTCTACATTTTGCATAACTGATAAACCGCAAGAGATAGACAAAAACGTACTGCACAAAAATGTAGATCTCGTTAAAACATACAATTTAAGTTATATACATTTTTTTCGTGGAGTTGACCACTTCCGAGATATTCCTTGTTATTGATTTCAGTTTTAAACACTTAAAACTTTTCTCACACGATATTTGTTAACTCTTGACCATGCAAAGAAACGAATTATAACCACATTGCAACCAGTTTTAAAAAGATTTTGACTATCGTTTTAGCCTAGTGTATTCTCTTATTTCCCTTTTACTTACAGGAAGCAAGTAATAAAGACATTTCCGATAATGTTTATCTGGATTAGCATGAAGTAGAAGAATAAGCTTTTTAACAATAATTTGTTACTGGGAAGTAGAGAATGTGATATGAATGGAACACATCAGATTCTTGACATAAATTAATAAATTTTGCATGGATAATATTTAGACAAGATTGGTATATTCAGTGTCAAATTTTCGTTTTATGTTGAGTAACTTAAAATCAAACAGCAATAAAAAATAAATAAATAAAAAACTAACTAGCCGTTGCCCTTGAAGAGGGAACCGGAATTTTAAGTTTCTGTTAAACTATGAAATCACATCACAAACGTTGCAGCGTCTGTTTACTTATTTTCTCCAATAAAAACAAATCTACATAAATAAAATGTTTATCTGTCAAGGATAATAATGTATTTTGATTCCAGTAGTACAGCGTTGCAACATGGACGTCTTTGGTGCAAGAAAATGTACTCAGAAAGTTACAAATTCAAACTTGTCACGCAAACTGTGTCACGCTATGATGAATATTTAAATGACTTTGGAACTATGTGAAAGATGGTTTAGATAAGTAGAATTGGATAACAAACAAATCACCTCCAAAAAAATTCTGATGCGAATACTCACACGACCGCATAATAAATTCACATATGTCCGTTTTATAACCACTTTACGTTATTCATGATTAGCTATTTTATACAGAAAATTGTTTTCAAATTGGGCAATAAATGCTTAGTTACATAAAACATTCGGTAACAGGATTCAAATTATATCAAGCTCTTTTGATGGGAAGTCAAAAATAAGAAATACAAACTTTCAAACATATCTGACTGCCCTATCATCAGGATGTTCAAACTCTACTCGGGCGTACGTAGCAACCCTTCTCGGAGCCCGGCTGGAGGGGGGTGTGACAGCTAGTAGTCACTGGGCGAATGCCATAGCAGAAATGCTTACTCTTTGTCACTTCATTTCAACACTTCAGCTTGCTAACAATTCCGAGTGTATTGCATCTGCCGGCAGACTCCTGCGAGTCGTGAGAATTCTGCTGCTTTCTGGCGTGTGCCCAAGCTAGAATAGCCTGATCCAGTATTTGGTCACCTAGCTATTTAGTTGTACACAGTATGAGCTTCAACATTCTACTTTCTTCGATGTCCTTAAATTCTTTCAGTTTGTTTTCCTGTCAACTGTTTTATTACACTCTCCAAGAAAACCGATGATCATGATTTTGATTCAATCCTTTCAAGATGTACTGTTTCAGCTACAATAATTCCTCCTGCTTTGTGTGCTATCTTTGGACCTGCTCCCACTTGGAGGAATCGAATCGAACAGAATTTTCATTTACAATTTTTTTAAATGGAAACAAGCAAAAGAAGGTGCTTCAAATTGATCGAAAAGAATTCACTGGCAAGAATATTTACACTACAGCCGGAGTGCATTTTCTTGTTTCGTTTACAATCGCAAGCTATCGCTTATCTTCGGAGAAAACAAAAGAATGCGCAATGTTTTTTTAAACATCAAATACGTTTGCTTATTTGAAGTTAGGTTGGAATATTGTGTTGCATTAAATTTGTAGTTATACAAAATGATGAAGAAAAGCTAATACATCTAGTTGAAAGCTGACAAAACCAATATATATTATTTTAATGCATGCGTTAATGCATGGAGTGAAATTAATAGGTATCATGCGTGTTCCTTGTTAATAAGATAAGTATCTTGAATTCCTTTCTTCTTTCTGTTATTTATTTCTTCATTCTCCACCTCTTCACATAACTGTGATGGCTCTATTATGTAGTTCATTTTCTGACTTCACAAATTTTAATTTTACTTTAGTTTCGCGCGGTTAATCGGTTCGATTCGATTTGATTCCACTACATGCCAGATGCAGGAGGAGTTTCCGTTCGATTCCGCTAAGGGATTGTTTCTTCACTACTGTATTTCTGGTGATTAATTGGTCGTTAACCGAAGTTCACGAAAAAGGCTTTTCCTCAGATGACGTACTTCGGAAAACAATACAGAGAATATTTATGAAACAGAATATTCAGAGAATGGTTTACACTACGAAAAAATGACACACAAATCGTGTTTTAACGAGCCCCACACTTTGCTTAGTAATTTTTGTTTCTCTTCAATAACTTTCCAGCTACATTAAATTTAATACATAATATACACATTTGTTTATCATATGAAAAAAAAATAAATTACACCATTCAATCAAAATTATTAGAGTATTTTTGAGAAAATGAAAAAGTATCTATAAGAAAGCCGAGCGAAATGGCTAAGTAGTGTGGCCCGCGTTAGGGAGGCTCCGGCGACCGTCCACACTAATCCATAGGTTTTTAATAGTTTCCCCCGGTCGGCTGGGAAATTCTGGGGTGGTTCATCCAGAACCTTCTTGTCCTTCTTTCCTGTACTAATCACTTGGTGTGGTTACAGATGACATGCGCGTTTCGGCAATACGGAGTTTTAACAATGGATTCGGGTTCGTGACTAGCTCAGGGTGACATGGATCTTATGTTACATTGATTCAGGGCTGGTAACGCCAATGGTTGATTTCGTTTTCTGTTTTTAACCCTTTAATTTCCCATCACCTTTTTCTTTTGTTAACATGTCTAATCACTAATCACACACGCACCGTAATTTGTTGTGTCATTTAGCAATAATGCTTCCCTAAGTAATTTTATAGATTCGAATTAATATTTCACCTCTGAGTTACTGACACCACTATTACATGCCGACTCTCCAATGAGGAGTGCAATGGCGGACTTCCCGACAGAAGTGAAATGGCGACTTTTCGACTGTGATTTTCAAAATCTCAACCCCTACTAGCTTCAAGAATCTGCCGTCTTCTGGCTTTATCACGTGATGATGATGGTCGGTGTTTAAATGCGCTCAACTACTGAGGTCATTAGTGCCCTCATAAAACAAGGTTAAATAACACCAAGGGTAAAATAACAATATAAGAAAATGTCACTTATAACCAAAGAATAAAACAACTAGTGGCTAAAAGGCATACATCAATAAAATATTTAAAACGGAGCGAAAAGGATGCAAAATAACTAAAACGCGGTCGACGAGTTAAAATGAATGCGGGAAAGACAATCATTAAAAGCTACAATTATAAAGTAAAACCTAAGACTATATCCTTATTAGATAAAAAGTTAAAAACTCTATCAACGGCTCTGTGGTCGTCGGCAAGAACCTCCGCGAGGGAGGCCGGCAGATGGAATGCTGAACGAAGCCGGTCCCCATGGCCACGCTCGCTAAAGCGTCTCGCTTTGGTGCTTCGTGGGCAGGGGATCGTGGGTTCGAGTCCCGCCTTGGGCATTATATGTTTGTGTAATGTGTATATGTTTGTAAAAGAAACAGTAAAACCAGTAAACCAGTAATCAGTAAAACCTATGGGAGTAAATGTAAATAGGGATACAGTATCGGAGTCCTGATCAGACTCCGTTACTGTTTTTAAATAAAAAAACAAAAAAAACAAAACAAAAAAAAACGAAGGGCTGCTGGAGCAAGTAGCACATACTGTACCGACAATACTGCCCCCATAGAGTGCACAGATAGGCACAGGATCCCTCTTAAAAACATGACTATGCGTACAATTACAGTGAGCGATTCGCAAGCGAGCCAATTGCACCTCCTCCCGTCGGGATTCAGGAGAGAAGGTTACCCAGATGACAGGAAGGTCCTTCACATCCCTGAGCTTGTTCCCGCGGAGAGATCTCCACTCTACATGCCATCCGTGATAGTTATATCCTTTCCCATTGGTCATTTCGTATTTTTATCCACTGCCTACACGCGTAGGAGCATTGAACTGCTGTCCCTTAAAATAAATTACAGTAAATTAGTCTCCCTCCAGGGTAGCTGACCAGTGTTAATGTGCTCCCTTTCGTTAGACTCATGGGCCAGAAATGGTGGGAAAACGCCTTTAACGGTACACCTTCCCTTCGTTCTAAGCTTATCTTTCGGAACAGTTTTATTTCTGATTGTGTTTAACACTATTACGACTAATATTATTTTTATTATTGCCCTCATTTCGAAAGTAAATGTGTTAAGTAAAACATACTGCCTCACACTTCATTATCATCTGTTTCAGGGTTGCAGGACTAGTAGACGGTGTTTGGTCGCTTGCGGCTGGGCGGTGACTTGCACTCTGTAAATGTTTCCTCCTCGCATTATTGTGGGGGAGCCCTCAGTCAGGGTGGCCTGCTGAGTTCTCCATCGTTCTTCATGGTTTAGGGGTAACATGCTAGCCTCTAATTCCCAAGATCGCGAATTCAATCCCCGCGGAGGGCGGTAGTTTTTTTCGGACGTAAATATCCTTAGCATGGCTTTCTTCGGAAGGGAAATAAAACCGTTGGTCCGAGTCGTAAATTTAATCACGTATAAGAACCCCAAGGCTGATAAAAAGGCATTTGAGCAAAATTAAGCTGTCATTCACGCCCAATGTAGAATGGAACGGTAAGAACCGCAGTAGTAAAGAGCGTCTATAAATAAAAACTCAATTGGGTTTAATTCACGGGATCCTTCAGATGTGGTGCTCCCATGCACTGCCATTGGGGCTTCAAGGGCTTGTGGAAGTACGCCCTACGACGGCGGATACGTTCTATTTGGAAACATTAGGGACCTCATTCATGTTTGCATACGTTGTAATCCGAATCTGGTAGTTCTTCGGAATCCTTCCGTCAACCCCCTCCATGGATCAGGTAAGCCGCAAAGACACACAAGGGCTTACATATAGTGTTGTGACGCAGTAGTCGGGGACCCCATCGTGGTAATTTTAATGCTATTAGGGGTGTTCAATAAGCCCTTAGAAAATCCAAGGGATTCGGAGGTTGGTTTGACACTTATCCGTCGCAATCCTGACGAGTTTCTGCATCGATACATAACTGTGGATGAAACATGGATATACTACTAACTCCAGGGATAAAAGTACAGACGAAATAGTGGGTTTTTAAAGGCGAACCGGCTCCGAAGAAGGCAAAGGTGGTGAAATCTGTAGACAAGGTGTTGGCTTCGGTTTTTCTTGGGGGATGTACACGAAGTCTCTAATGATTACTTGCAAAAAGGAATAATGATAAATTGAGCATCGTTATTGCATTGATTCAACAAAGAAATCAAGGAAAAAACGCCCTCATCTGGCAAAGAAAAAGATTCTCTTCCATTAAGACAATGCAACAGTGTACACCTGCGCAGTTTGGATGGCAAAAAGTGTAGAATTAAGTTTCGAACTATTTCAACATCCACCATATTCAACAAATTTGGTCCCAGAGACTTTTTATTTCCTCTATACGAACAATGTATATAGTGTATAGAGAAGGTATTGCACTCCACCCAAAAATTCGATAACGAGATTGCACCGGAAATATACGTTTTAGGGTCCCTTTATCTAAAAAAAAAAAAAAAAAAAAAGCATTTTCGGAAAAAGGTCCGTGTGTCCGTGTGACTGTGAACACGATAACCCAAAAACGAAAAGTCGGTAAAATACCAAACTTGGTATTTAAGTTTAATATCTTCCAGGGATGCGACACGAAGCTTTTGAGAATAATCTCCCCCACATCCAACTACCCTTTACATGGAACCTTTTTCGAAAATTTTTATTTTCTAAAAAATGGCTCTAACGATTTTGATTAATATATAGTATATTAAAGCTATTTACCTGACAAATAAAATTTATATATCTTCAAATTTCTAGGAATAGCCTCTGAAGAGTACTTTATTCTGGATGAATTTTACGGAATTTTGAATAACTGCTAAACGTAAGAGATGCAAAATCGTAACTCACAAAAAATGTAGAGCACGTTAAAATACACAATTTATGTTATATCAATTTTGTTTCGTGGAGTTCATCGTTTTTTAGACATTCCTTGTTTTTAGTTTCTGCTATAAAAACGTATACTTTTCTCATACATGAATCTGTCAACTGCTGCCCATACAAACAAAGGAACTCCAGTGACAAAGCAACCAGCTTTTGACTATCACTTTAACCTATGGTACTCCCTTATTTCGCTTCTACTTACAAGGAAGCAAATAATAAGACTATTTTTTCTAATTTTTTATGATTAGCATGAAGTACATAGAAGTATAAGTTTTTTAAGAATAATTTGTTGAGAGATGTAGAGAAAGTCATGTGAATGGTACACATCAGATTTTTTTATTTTCAAACTTGAAAAAGTGACTCGGCGGAAAGCAATTCACGCCTAACGAAGAGGTCATCTCCCAAACAGATGACTATTTTGAGGACCTTTTTGGAAGGCTTTAAATAGTTAGAGAAGCTCTGGGAAAAGTGTATCGAGCTAAAAGGACATTATGTAAAAAAATAAAAAAAAAATCTGCTTAAATAACTTTTTTCTATGGCTTATTTAACGTCCCTCGTGTGTCGTAATTCTTATGAGGAAAACGCTCATTTTAAATGACTACTGCAATAACCCATTATCACCAACAGGTTGCAAGAAAATAGAAAGTAAACTATTAAATGATAAGCAATGATAAAAATTAACACAAAATGCGTACTTGTCTTGAAGGTTATCACTAAAACGCACTCACTGCTTAATAAATTCAAATTCTCACGGCTAGTTCTTCTATTTTTAACTCGCACACAAGAGCGTTTTGTTTTAGTAATCATGAAATAGTACATAGTGTATAGAGAAGGTAATGCACTACACCCAAAAATTCGAATACCGAGATTTCACCGGAAGTATACATTTTAGGGCCCCCTGTATACAAAAGAAGCATTTTCACAAAAACCTCCGCGCGTGTGTGTGTGTGTGTGGGGGGGGGGGCAGTGTGTCTGTGAACACGATAACACAAAAACGAAAAGTCGGTAAAATACCAAACTTGGTATTTAAGTTTAGTATCTTCCAGGGATTCGGCACGAAGATTTTGAGAAAAATGCCCCCACTCCAAACTACCTTTCACATGGAACCTTTTTTAGATTGTTTTTATTTTCTTAAAAATGACTAACGATTTTGATTAAAATATCGTATATTAAAGATATTTATCTGACAAATAAAACGTATAATCTGAATTTTCTGGGAATAGCCTCTGAAGCTTACTTTATTGTGGATGAAATTCACAGAATTTTGCATAACTGATAAACCATAAGAGTTAGATAAAAACTTATTACACAAAAAATGTAGAACACCTTAAGGCACATAATTTATGTTATATACATTTTTTTCGTGGAGTTCATGGTTTTTTTTAGACATTCCTTGTTTTTTGTTTCAGCGTTAATAAACATACGTTTCTCATACTGGAATTTGTCAACTGCTGTCCATACAAACAAAGGATCTTCAATCACATAGCAACCAGCGTTTGGCTATCACTTTAACCTATGGCACACCCTTATTTCACTTATAATTTCAAGGAAGCAAGTAATAAGACTATTTCATCCAATTTTTCTCGATTAGGATGAAGTAAATAGAAGCATAAGCTTTCTAACAATAATTTGTTGCAGAGAAGTAGAGAAAGTCATTTGAATGGAACGCATAAGATGTTTTAGAAAAAGGTCCTTGTGTGTGCATAACCAAAACATGAAAAGTTCGTCAAATAAAAAAAAATAAAAAAATTAATATTTTAAGTTTAGTATCTTTCAAGGATGCAACATGTTGTGGAAAATTTCCCATCCTAAACTACTCTTAACATGGAAGATGTTTCCAAACTTTCGATTTTCTCAAAAATGGCTCTAACAATTTTGATTTAAATACCCTATGTAAAAATATTTATTTGAAAACTAAAATTTATGTCATGAATTTCTTTGAAATAATGTCTGAACTCCTATTTCTACTGGATGACTTTTGCAAAAGTGTTTAACTGCTGTAAGCGATAGACAAAAACTTACTACACAGAAAATGTAGATCTGGTCAATACTTATAGTTTCAATCATACATTAGAGCTAATTATTTCCAAGATAGTCCTTATTATTAGTTTTAACATTTCCAATACTGATACCTTTCTCAAATGAACAGTGATTATCGAAGGACTTTTAAATGTGTCACATCGCCAATGGTTTCTAAAAGAGTTGACTATCGCTTTAGCCCTTATTACCCTTCTACTTAGAAGGAAATAATAAAACCATTTCTTCTAATAAAACCATTTCCATGAAGTACAGAGAAGAATAAGTTTTTGCAAGAACAATTTATTGCAGAATAGGATTACCTTCATGTGAATGGAAAAATACAAATGTATATGTTCTTCATCACATGCATATTCAGAAAGTATTGTATTCCACCCAAAAATTCGATACCGCGATTTCAACGGAAGAAGCATTTTTGAGTTCCAAAAAATATTTTTATAAAAAGGTCCGTAGATGTGTTTCTTATGTATAGCATAATAAAACAATTAATGCTAAGTACCAAACTTGGAATTTCAGTTTAGTAACTTCCAAGGAATCGACACATAGAGTTTCAGGAAAATCCCCCCGCCACAAATTACCCTTTATATGGATTTTTTTTTAAACATTAGTTTTTTTTTCAAAAAATAGCTCTAACGATTGAGATTAAAATACCATCAGTTTAGGATATTACCATGGCAAATGAAATATACAGCTTAAATGATCTGAGAATAACCTCTAAAGTCCTCTTATTATACATAAATATACAATCTAATATAAACACATAATTTATGTCAAATATATATAATATATTTATATATAATTTAAATAACATATATATTATTGAAATTTTACAACACATTTTATAAAAAGTAAGTAGTCATTCGTTTTTCTGTTTCTTATTTTACTATCAATTTACAGATTACATAGTAGATAAACGTTTTGTATTCCACGTAAAAATTCAAGATTTCACCGGAAATAGATGCTTAAGGTCCCTTGAATAAAAGAGCGCATTTCTAGAAAAAAATCCATGTTGTGTGTTTGTGTGTGTGTGTATCCGTATATTGTGTGTTTTTATGAACAGTATATCTCAAAAACGAAAAGTTTGTTAAATAACAACCTTGATATTTAAGTTCAACATCTTCCATGGATGAGATACGAAGATTTTCAAGAACCCCCCCTCCCCAAATTTTCCCTTTACATAGAAATTTTTTGAACACAATTTATTTTCTCAAAAATGACAAACGCTTTTAATTAAAATAACGCAGGTGTATTAAATATATTTACATATCAAATGAATTGTATACCTTCAATTTTCTGGGCATATTCATTTTCGATGTCTTTTGCACAACAGGTAAACCTTAAGAGGCACACAAAAACCCACTACACCACACAGTTTATCTTTTTTTTTTTTTTTTTTTTATTTTTTTTTATTTATTTTTTTTTTTTTTTTGGTAGCTAACCATTTCCGAGATATTTCTTGTTATTCGCTTCAATTTTAAATACGTATACGTTTCTCAAATAGGAAGTCGTCAACCGTGTTTCTTTTGTTTTACTCCTGGCCATGCAAAGATAGCCTAATTTCAATGTCAATTGCATAATGGTAGTTTTTAAAAGATTATGATTAACATTTTAACCTAGTGGATGACTCCTTAGGATTCCTCGTATTTCCTTAGTACCCTTATCTCTATTAGCATGGGGCAGTTAGAAGAAGAATCTTTTGTAAGAAGTTTGTTTGAAGAAAGGTAGAGAACGTTTATAAGAATGGGATACATCACATGTTTTCAAGTGGTGATTATTCAATTGTTTTCCATTAAGTCAAGGAAAAAGTACGAATTTTAAAGCCAGAACATAGCAATTCACTTTCAGCGTAGGACTATGCTTTCGATTTCTTGTATCTCCTTTGCACCTACAACCAAATATGCCATTAAATAATTTCTGCAAAAATGTATTTGAATTAATGTGAAGTACATACAAATAAAAAAATTAACTTTTGTAAGAATAATCTGTACACGCTATAAAAAAAAATCTGATGTGTTCCATTCACATGACTTTCTCTACAACTCTGCAATAAAGTATTGTTAAAAAACTTATGCTTCTATTTACTTCCTGCTAATTGAGAAAAAATTAGCAGAAATAGTCTTATTACCTGCTTCCTTGTAAGTAGAAGCGAAATAAGGGAGTACCATAGGTTAAAGTGATGATCAAAAGCTGGTTGCTATGTGACTGAAGTTCCTTTGTTTGTATGGACACGAGTTCACAAAGTCCTGTATGAGAAAAGTATGTTTCTTATAGCTGAAACCAAAAACAAGGAATATCTAAAAAAAATCAACTCCACGAAAAAAATGCATATAACATAAATTGTTTGTCTTAAAGTGCTCTACATTTGTTGTGTGGTAAGTTTTTGTCCATCTCTTACGGCTTAGCAGTTATGCAAAATTCCGTGAAATTGACCAAGAATAAAGTAGTCTTCAGAGGCTATTCCCATAAAATTCAAAATATAAATTTTATTTGTAAGGTAAATATCTTTAATATACGATATTTTAACCAAAATCGTTAGAGCCACTTTTTAGACAATCAAAATTTTCGAAAAAAGTTCCATGTAAAGCGTGGTTTAGAGTGAGGGGATTTTTCTCAAAATCTTCACGTCGCATCCCTGGAAGATACTAAGCTTAAATACCAAGTTTGGTATTTTACCGACTTTTCGTTTTTGAGTTATCGTGTTCATACACACGGACACACACACGGACCTTTTTCTGGAAATACTTTTTTTTTTTTTGATACAGGGGACCCTAAAACATATATTTCCGGTGAAATCTAGGTATCGAATTTTTTGGTGGAGTGCAATACATTCTCTATACACTATGTACATAGTGCGTATAGAGAAAGTAATAAACGATAATGGTTGGAGAAAGTCGTGTCTATGTAATTTCTATGCAGACTTATAACCTACTCAACTCGTGCAGTAAGTAAGTAGGAGAAATATTGTATTTCAGCGAAAAGAAATCGATGTGCTCCATTCACATGACTTTCTCTATATCTCTGTAACGAAATATAATTAAAAGCTTATTCCTCTATTTATTTCATACTAATCGAGATAAACATGAGCAGAAATAGTCTTATTACTTGCTTTCTTGTAAGTAAAAGGTAAATAAGCGAATACTCTAGGCGAAAACGATAATCAAATATTTTAAAATCGGGTTGCTATGGAATTGAAATCAGTTTCTTTATATGACCAGAAATTGACAAGTTCCCGAATAAGAAAAGTTTGTAAGTATTTTAGAACTGAAACCAATAACAAGGAATATTTCGGGAACGGTCAACCTCACGAAAAAAATTGTATACAGCATAAATCATGTGTTTTAATAGAACTATATTTTTAGTATGGTACGGTTTATCAGTTATGCAAAATTCATTCAGAATAAACAGACTTCAGAGGCCATCCCCAGAAAATTGAAGATATACAGTTTGTTTGTCATGTAAATATCTTTAAAATATGGTATTTTAACCAAAATCGTTAAGAGCCAATTTTGAGAAAATCAAAATTTTCTAATTTTTTTACATGTAAAGGGTAGTTGGGATGACGAGATTTTCTTGAAAATATTCGTGTCGCATCCTTGGGAGATACTGAACTTAAACACAAAGTTTGATATTTAACGGATTTTTCGTTTTTGAGCTATGCTGCCCACATACAGACACACACACAGACACTTTTCTAAAAATGATTTTTTTTTGGATTCAGGGGGTATCAAAATTTGTATTTTCTGTGAAATCTTGGTATCGAATTTTTGGGTGCAATAAATATCTTCTCTATACACTATGTACATGGTAGGCACATGCAGAGAAAATAATTACATATCGAACTTATACCGATACCTACTTTGAATCCCCCTGAAAAAAAAACCTGACGTATATTATTTACCTATACGCCTTTCTCTACTAACTATTGCTACAAAATATTATGCATCTATCTACATGCTCATTTTAGATATACTCATCAGTAGAAACTGTGTAATAGTTCATTTTAAATAGAAGGGAAGTAAGGAAATACACTAGACTAAAGCGAAGTCAAATATTTTAAAAACCTGGTAGACATATGAAACAACTGACAGGAGTAAAACGAAAGAGTTGAAACGAAAGATGACTCCCGTTTGAGAAAAATTTAAGTAGCTTAAACTTGAAACCAATGAATGACAAGGAATATTTCGAAAACGGTAAGTCTACAAAGAAGAAAAATCTGATGTGTTCCATTCACATGACTTTCTCTGTATCACTGCAACAAATTATTCTATTTACTTCATCTAATGAAGCAAAAATTAGCAGAAATAGTCCTATTACTTGCTTCCTTGTTAGTAGAAGCGAAATAAGGGGGTACCACAGGTTAAAGTGAAAGCCAAGAGCTGCTTGCTATGTGACTGAAGATCGTTTGTTTGTATGGACACGAGTTCACAAAGTCCTATATAAGTTTTTATAGCTGAAACCAAAAACAAGGAATATCTCAAAAACAATCACCTCCACGAAAAAAATGTATATGACATAAATTGTGTGTTTTAAGGTGCTCTACATTTGTTGTGGGGTGAGTTTTTGTCCATCTCTTACGGTTTAGCAGTAAGGCAAAATTCTGTAAAATTGACCCAGAATAAAGTAGTCTCAGAGGCTATTCCCAGAAAATTCAAAATACACATTTTATTTTTCAGGTAAATATCTTTAATATACGATATTTTAATCAAAATCTTTAGAGCCATTTTTTAGAAAATCAATCACTGACACGCGGACACGAACCTTTTTCTGGAAATACTTTTTTTGGATACAGGGGACCCTAAAACATATATTTCAGGTGAAATCTCGGTATCGAATTTTTGAGTGGAGTGCAATAACTTCTCTATACACTATGTACATAGCAAGTATAGAGAAAGTAAAAACGTATATGACATAAATTGAGTGTTTTAACGAGATCTACATTTTTTTAATAGAAAGGTTTTGTTTATTTCTTACAACTAACCAGCTATGCAAAATTCATCCAGAATAAGGAGGTCTATAATTCAAGATATACATTTTATTTTTCATATAAATATCTCTAATATATGTGTCTATTTATTAAAAACCATTAGAACCATTTTTGAACCAATAAAATTTTCCAAACATTTTTCCATGTAAAGGGTTGGGGGTGGGGGAATTTTCTGGAAAATTCTCGTGTTACCACTTGGAAGATTCTGAACTTAAATATTACGTTTATTATTTAACCGACTTTTCGATTTTGAGTCTCGTGTCCATAGACACACAGACACACAAGCGAACCTTTTTTTTTTTTTTTTTTTTTGGTAGTGTTTAACGCCCGCTTTAACTACTAATGGCACCGCAGGCGGTGACACTGATGATACATGAATGATGATGGAGCACCGGTGGAATGCGATGGCGGGGGAAACCGGAGTACCCGGAGAAAACCCGCCCCAGCGCCGTTTTGTCCACCACAAATCTCACATGCGGTCGCTTGGGATCGAACCCCGACCGTCTAGGTGAGAGTCGAGTGGTCTAACCACTCGGCCACGGCGTGGCCAAAGCGAACCTTTTTCAAAAAATGCTTTGTTTCGACCTCAAAACATATGGAACTTCTCTATCTACAATGTACGCGAAGTGAAGGTAACAAAAAACTAAGTGGGTTGAATACCAAACGTGGTATTTCTGTTTAGCATCCTCCAAGATTTTCAACAATTACTGATCCATTTTGCAAATAAATTGATTTTTTCTCAAAAAGTCTATAATGACTTTGTTTAAAATTCCGTAAGTTTATTACATTTTCTGGGAATATCCTCTGAAGTTCTCTTCATTCTGAGTGAGGTTTGCACAATTGGTAAACCGTAAAATAAAGACGAAATCATACTGCATAAAAATATAATATCGTTAAAGCACAGAGTTTATGTCAAATTACTTTATTATATGCATTCTTGGTTGTAATGAGCTAAGATATATTGCTTTTATATAGTTTGAATTCCCAAATACTAAAACCTTTCTCGAAGGGAAATCGTTTTTCGTTTTTCCCCCATTTGTGTCTTGCTAATCATGCAAACAGAAAGAAAATTCAAGCCCATCACAAGCGACCAATGTTTAAAAAACTGATGTGTTACATTCACATGGCTTTCTCTAACTATTCTGAAACGGATTATTCGTTCAAAAGTTGATATTTCTCTCTATTTCGTGCTAATCAAGATAAATAGAAAATATCAGAAATGGTCGTATTAATTAACTCCGTATAAGTAGAAGAGGAATAAGGTTATATATTGGGCTAAAGCGATAGCCATGTTTTAAAAGTTATTGCTAGGTGATTGAAATTCATTTCTTTGCAGACCAGTAATTGACAACTCCCGAGGAAATTTTAAATATTTTAAAACTGAAACCAATAACAAGGAAATTCTCGAAAATGGTCTCCCCCATAAAGAAAACAATATGATATAGATTGTGTTTTAACGAGATCTTAATTTTGGGTTTAGTAAGATTTTGTCTGTCTTACGGTTTACTAATTACGCAAAGGTCATCCAGAGTGATTAGGTCCTCAGAGGTTATTCCCAGAAAATTCATTAATTTACGTTTTTTTCATGTTAATATCTTTAATGCGCGGTATTTTAATCAACATCGTTTGTCATTTTTGGGATAGTAAAAATTTTCGAGCATTTTTCTCTGAAAAGGGTAGTTTGGTGTGGGGGATTTTCTTAAAGCTCTTCAGTCGCATCATTAAAATATACTAAACTTAAATACCAAGTTTTGTATTTATCGCCTTTTTGTTTTTCAGTTATCGTGTTCATAGACACTCGGGCCTTTTTACAAAAGTGCTTTATTTTTAGATACAGGGAATCCTAAATTGTATTTCCAGCGACATCTCGGTATCGAAATTTTGGGTGGAATACAATAATTTCTCTGCCTATTATGTAATTCGTATATACGTGCTAGAGAAACTAAAACTTTGATTGTACTTACCTAAACCCATTATATTTTAAATCTAATAAAACTATTTATTCAAACGTTTAGCTCAATTAATATAAAATAGGTAAACGAATAAGCTTTTGAAGTAATTTTTGTTGAAGAGTGGGTAAAGATGGGTAAGTGAATGTTATCTTTATTTATTTCTTCGTAATACCTGTATTTTCATAATTACGTATACGATGGCGCATGAACAGGAGTTATCTGTTGAATGAATAATTTATGTGCGTCTGGGAGAGGAAAAAATACTTAAAATCTAATGTGTCCCATTAAATGACTTTTTCTTTTACTTGTTATGCAAACTATTCTTAAAAAAGACTATTCACTTATTTACTTCATGCTAATCCAGATAAACATTAGGACATTGTCTGACTACGCAATTCGTTATAGTAGAAGGGAAATAAATAAATACGCTATGCAAAAGCGATAGTGGAATTTTTTAAAATCTACTGTTTAAATGATTGTGATTAAGTTCCCTTTGCATGGTCAGGAGTAAATAAAAGAAACAGGAATGACAAATTCCTCTTTGTTTAAAGTCATAAGTATTTTTAAATTGAAACCAATAATAAGGAATATCTCGCAAATGGTTTACTCTACAAAATAAAATCATATGACATAACTTGTGTGTTTTAACGAGATTTACATTTTTGTGTAGTAAGCTTAGTCTATCTCTTAAGGTTTACCAGTTATGCAAAAGTCACCAGCATGAAGAGCTCTTCAGAGGCTATTCCCAGAAAAATCTAGATATAAACTTTATTTATCGTGTTACCTTTAATATGCGGTATTTTAATCCAAATTGTTAGAGATATTTTTGAGAAAATCAAAATTTTCGAATATTTATTCACGTAAAGGGTAGTTTGAGATAATGTATTACCCTAAATATCTTTGTGTTGCATCTTTAGAAGGTGCTGAACTTAAATATCAAGTTTAGTATTTAACCGACTTTTCGTTTTTATTTTCTCTATACGCACTATGTACATAGTGTATAGAGAAGGTATTGCACTCCACCCAGGAATTCGATACCGAGATTTCACCGAAAAAATATATGTTTTAGGGTCCCCTTTAACCAAAAAAAGCATCGGAAAAAGGTCTATGTGTGTGAACACTATAACTCAAAAACGAAAAGTCGGTAAAATACCAAACTTGGTATTTAAGCTTAGTATCTTCCAGGGATGCGACATGAAGATTTTGAGAAAAAAAACCCACCCCTCAACTACCCTTTACATGGAACTTTTTTCGAAAATTTTGATTTTTTCAAAAATGGCAAAAACGATTTAGATTAAAATATCGTATATTAAATCTATTTACCTGACAAATTAAATGTATATTTCGAATTTCCTGGGAATAGCCTCTGAAGGGTACTTTATCTGCTAAACCTTAAGAGATGGACGAAAACTTACTACACAAAAAATGTAGAGCACGTTAAAACACAATTTATGTTATATACATTTTTTCGTGGAGTTCATCGTTTTTGAGACATTCCTTGTTTTTGGTTTCTGCTTTGAAAAACATACACTTTTCTCGTACAGGAATTTGTCAATTCCTATCCATACAAACAAAGGAACTTCAGTGACATAGCAACCAGCTTTTTACTATCACTTTAACCTATGGAAGTCCCTTATTTCGCTTCTACTTACAAGGAAAAGACTATTTACGCTAATTTTTTCTGATTAGCATAAAGTAAATAGAAGTATAGGCTTTTTAAGTATAATTTGTTGCAGGGATATAGAGAAAGTCATGTGAATGGTACACATCAGATTTTTAAGTTATGCTGTTCACAGACGCAACACACATATATGCGCCCTCTTTCTTTTTATAAATGTTTTTGGACTCATGGGACCTCAAAACATATTTCCGGTGAAACTTCAAAATGAATTGTGGGTGGAATACAATGGCTTTTCTATCTAATGTATGCATAGTACGTGTAAAGAAAGTAAAATCTTTTCGAAATATCCTTGAAACAATGCTTCATGTTAAACACTGTATATGATGAAGCTAAACTTGAAAATGCACCAGTCGTTTAGTGTTTGTGCTGTTCCAGAATGCAGTGTCCATACCACCTTATTTCATATACAATTACCATAATAAAGTCAGCAATATAATTCTAACTATATTTACAGGACCTCTGAGGGTGCATGCACAAGTGCATTGCACGGCATAGGGTGCAAAATATGGCTTGCTAGATTGACTTAAGTGCAAACTCCAACTCCTCCACATCTAACAGCAGCACACACACACACACATTCTCCTTCTCTCTCTCCCTCTCTCTCTCTCTCTCCCTCTCTCTCTCTCTCTCTTTCCTTACACTCTTCGCGCTATCCCGAATGATCCCGAATCGGACGGATTCTGCACTTTGGTTTGCACCTGTGAAATGTTCGCATTTGAGAGGCCCTGCTATATAACACCTTCATGATAGAAGTAAATGATCTCAGTATCAAAGTAGGCCTACAAATGAACTCAAAAAAGACAAAACTGATGACAAATGACAGAAAACAAAACTCTCAATAATGTCAAATGAACCAATAGAATATGTACAGAAATACTCAACCTGGGAAAACAATATCCTTCAAGAAAAGCGTGCGCAAAGGAAATCACGAGAAGAATATCCGCCGTATGGACAAAATTTTGGGCATTAAAATTCATATTGTTAGAAAAGTCCTGAGCATCAAGTGGCAAATCCTCATTACATGCATCTTGATAAATATATTTGATGTGCTCCTGCCTTGCAGCACAACAAAATAAGACAGAAAAGCAATACAAACATGCCAAAGGAAAATGGAACGGAAAATCTTAGGAATCAGATGGAGAGATAGAATCAGGAACGACATAATTAGAGGACGAAAACAAATAACAGACGCAGCACAGACAAGCAACTACCAAAAATGGAGATGGGCGGGACACATCATGAGACAAGATCCCAACCGATGGGCCTCCAGGCTAACGATATGGGAACCGAGGACAGGACGTCAACGAACAAAATGGTCAGACGATCTGAATAAAACATTCGGCAACAGACGGGCCACCAAGAGATGGCAGCATCAGATAAGACGGTTACACGGAAGACAAGTATATAAGAGCATTAGCCAGGTTAATCAGTAGAAAAATAAATAATACCTAAAGACCCAAGTGTTTAAAAGCATACAAGGGAACAAAAATGTGCTAAATTAACTCTTGAAACAATGGTGTGCCTTATATTAGGGAATGCTGTGTTAATTAGAACAAATTATCTGAGTGGTTACGATCAAATGGCACATCATTTCTGGAATGGCTAACCAGAACTGCCAAACCAAGCCACCTCTCCAAGGAGAGAGGCCCGTGCCTGGCGCTTTGGACTAATACTATATAACACTCCTGCGTTAAGGTTACAAAAAGAACTACCGTGTTAGTATGATAATATGGATGTCGATATAGATTAATAGTCGGTAAAGATACGGACGAAAGAAAGGCCTTTGCAAACGGGGAGGAACACAACAAATAGTCTTGCGGCTCTTCTACGTGAACCCTATGAGGGTGGGATGAAAGCAGAAACCCCAGGACAACAAGATTCGGATGACAACGGACGCAAGAATAGACGGTGTCCTTAAGGTTTCGAGATGGAATGCACCCGACGCGGTCTTGGGCCGCTCCTACAAACCCGAACCACTAGAGGTCTCCTACCAGCCGCAATTTGCAGAACACCGTCCGCTTGACCTACAACTCTAAATAGAAGACAAAGAAGAATTATGGTGCGGGAAATGATTACCAGGGAAACCACAAAAAACGAATGGGTTAGAGTGGCAGTTGCCGGGAATCGAACCCGTGACATCCCAAATGCAATTTACCATTACCGCAGCGTCACCTTATTCGGCGACTAAATAAGTAACGGCGCTGGTCAGAAATATAAAAGTCAAATTTCAAATCAGAATATTTTGCGACAGGCGAAAAAAGTTAGCGGATGACTTTAACCACGTTTTTATCGATCAACAATCTACCTATTTCGTTTTAGAAAAAAATTGACACTATCCAGTTGGGCAGTTCTCTTGTTCAACGAAACAGAACCAGCTTTTTTTTTATATGAGGAGCAACAGTAGTAAGCAAATCACTCAAAACAAAACTCCCTCAAGAGTAGGTAGAAAACATAGTATTTCACCCAAAAAATCGATACCGAGATTTCACCGGAAATGTTTTAAGACCCCTAAATCACCCTAAAGTTTTTTACTTTCTCTACATAGTACATGATAGATAGGTAGAGAAGGTATTGCACTACACCAAACAATTCGATACCGAGAGGTCACCCAAAATACACGTTTTAGGGCCTGTTCCAAAAAAAGTATTTCAAGAAAAAAAGCCGCGTGTGTGTGTCCGTGAAAACGATAACTCAAAAACGAAAAAACGGTAAAATACCAGACCTGGTATTTTAATTTAGCATTTTACAAGAATGCGACACGAACACTTTAAGAAAATGTTCTCCACCCCAAACTACTCTTTATATAGAGCATTTTTCCAAAATTCTGATTAGCTCAAAATAGAACTAACGATTTTGATTGAAATACTATATGTTTAAGATATTTTCATGAAAATGAAGAAATATGCATTTTAAATTTTGTGGGTTTAACCTCTGAAGACCGCTTCATTCTGGATAACTTCTAATAACTAGTAAACCGCAAAATATAGATAAAAGTTGCTACACAAAAAGGTAGAACTCGTTAAAACACACAATATACATATGTATATACCTTTTTGTAGAGATAACCACTTTCAAGATATTTCATGTTGTAATTTCAATTATAAAATAAACTTCTCTCAAACGAGATGTCGTCATTTGTTTCCTATCCCTTTTGTTTAACCCTGGGCATCTAATAAGAACCGAATTTCAATTGTATCACTCAGCGATCAGGTTTAACAGATTTGACTACTCTTTGGTCTAAAATATTCTCTTTCATTTACCAAGAAGCAAGTATTTATACTATTTCTGCTAATGCTTACACTAAATAGCATGGTGCCGATGGGAAGAACAATCTTTTATAAAATTAGTTTGTTTGCAGAACAGATAGAGAAAGGCATATGATTGGACCTATCAAGTTTTGTTTGTTTGTCTTTTGTTAGAAAAAAAAAAAGGTTCGAGCGTATGAGCCCGAGTGCATTTAAACGCAAAACTCAAAAACGAAAAATCACCTAAGTTTCAAACGAATATGTAAGTACCAAGCATTCGGAACCAAAATCTCTAGGGAAATCCCCCACCACTCCAAACTATCCCTTTATACGACATTTTTTTTTCGGAATCTTCGATTTTCTCCGATATGTGATTATAATACCACATCTTAAGGACATTTACAGGACAGATAAAATGTATACTAGTTGAACTTTTTGGAAATAGCCTTTGAGGTGTTCTTCATTCTGATTGACTTTTGTATAACTGATAAACCGTAAGAGATAGACGAAGTCTTATCACACAAAAAAAGGGTAAGTCTCGTTAAAGTACACAGTTTGTGTCCGATTACTTTTTTTTTCTCTTTATTTCTTCTTTTTGTGGAGTAAACAGTTTCCGAGATTTTCTTGTCGGTTTAAATTTTCCATTACTTATATTTTTCTCAAATGGGAAGAGTCATTCATTTTTTTCTTGCAGTCGTAGTCATCCAAAGAGGGTCTAATTTCAATTTGTCCCTAGTGATCAAAATTGAGATAGGCATTTCAAGCGATAGTCCCAATATTTCAAAAACTGGTTGCTATATGATTGAAATGCCTTTGTGTATAGCCAGGTGTTGACAAATTCCCGTGTGGGAAAAGTATAAGTACCTTAAAGCTGAAACCAATAACAAGGTATATCTCAGAAACGGCCAGCTCTATAAAAACAAACAAAAAACTTATATGTGATAAATTGTGTGTTAACAAGATATACATTTTTGTGCAGTTAAGATTTTCTCTATATGTTACAGATTACCAGTTATGCAAAATTCCGCAAAATTCGCCTAGATAAAGAGGTATTCAGAGGCTATTTCCAGAAAGTTCAAGATATTACATTTTATTCATCATGTAAATATCGTAAATATACGATAGTTATTATAATCAAAATCGCTGGAGTCAATTTTGAGAAAGTCAAAATTTTCGAAAAATTTTCGAAAACTTTTCCATATTAAGGGTAGATAGATTGGAGTGGGAGAATTTTCTTGAAAATCTCCGTGTCGCATACTTAGAGATGATAAAATTAAATATCAAGTTCGATATTAAGGAAATTTTCGTTTTTGAGCTATGCAGTCCACAGGCGCGCACACATACATACCCAAGGTTGCAGGTTCAAACCCGGCGGAGGACGATGGATTTTTTGGGCGTAAAAATCTTTAGCAAGGCTTCCTTCGGAAGGGAAGTAAATTAAAAAAAAAAAACACACACACACACAGATATTTAACAAATGCTATTTTTGTATTCAGGGGTTCTCAAAGGATGTATTTTCGGCAAAATATTGGTATCGGATTTTTGGGTGGAATGCAATACCTTCTCTATGCACTATGTACATTTTGCATGTAGAGAAAGTAATAATAATTACCTAATGTAAGAGCCTTTGCTTGTTCACAACTGAGAAATATAGTTTTAATTGCTGGCAATAGCATCTTGATTCCTTGCACAACCAATTTGAAAATAATATTTAAATTTTTAAGAGCTTAGCAAAACCCCAAGCATAATGGTTACGTACGAAAAAAAAGAGAGAGAGAAAATGTGTGATGCATAAACATGGCTTTCCCCATTCATTCCTTTACAAACTAATCCTATATAAGCATATTCTTTAATCTATTTCTTTTAATAAGATAAACCTTGATAGCCCACCTCTACAGTGTGGGGGGTAACGGGTTTGCCTCACATTCAAGAGGTCCCAAGTTCGAATCAAGGTTAGGGTGAGTTACTCGGATAAAGTTTTTTCCGGAATTTTCCCTTATCCTGAGAAGACGAATGTTGAGTAACTCTAACACCCATGGACTCCAACTTAATTTAGCATAATTTCCATTGATGTCATTCATCGTCCGATATGACCTCAAGGTTAAAGGACGTTAAACTACAAAAAAAAAAAGAAAAGAAAAAAAAAAGAGATAAACTTTTATAAATCGTTTACATGTTTCGTTATACATATTAGAAGAAGCGATAGTAAAATTTTTCAAGGCTGGTTACTATGTCATTGTTTTCTTTCCATGAACATCACAAAGAAAAAAAAAAAAAGAAAAGGAACGAGATAAAGAAAGAAAGAAAGGGAGAAAGATAGGAATTAAGTATTTGCAATTGAGAAAATAACACTATAAAGACATTTATTCTACATAAATTGTGTACTTTAATACTACATAAATTGTGTGTGTGTGTGAGAGAGAGAGAGAGAGAGAGAGAGTTTCCGAAGGGATTCCACTGCAGCCGTTGACTTATTTACGTCAGATCCTGGGAGGATGAATGAAATGAGAGCAATTATAACGGGCGTCCGAAACCGGATGGCGGGGAAGGAGTCATCATTGAGGGTCCTAACATAGTTCAAGCAGTTCATCTCGACGAGAGGAGCGTTAGAAGCCTGCACCCCTGGTCTGACTGAACTCCCTGGGTCTATAGACGACTTCCAACACCATCCCGCCACCGAGAACTGTTTTTTTTTAAAGCGCAGTCACCACCACAGCAGGTTGCCACCACCGCAGTCCTCGCCGACACTTAGAACCGTGAAAGAGACCGGTTAGATGAAATGGAGATGAAATGAAGGGACAGGAAATCTGGTGGAATGAAGAAATCTCCCCAACATTGACCTAGTGACCCAGGAAAACCTCTGAAAAAACATGGGTCAGAGAGGCTGGCCACGGGAGTCGATTCCATGAGCTCTGGAATGCCAGTCTCAGACGAAACGCCTGAGCCACCTGACTTGGTAAATTTGTATATTAAGATTTTGTCCTTGTGTTAG
This sequence comes from Hymenopus coronatus, assembly GCA_030762935.1. Classification (NCBI taxonomy): domain Eukaryota; kingdom Metazoa; phylum Arthropoda; class Insecta; order Mantodea; family Hymenopodidae; genus Hymenopus; species Hymenopus coronatus. Next base: position 94,880,686 of record CM060895.1, on the reverse strand, counting down.
GGTTTACCTTAATGTAAAAGTCTTAAGAGGTTTCACACGCTTTTCCCAGAACATTCTTGTGAAAATTGTTTAAAGATATGGCACCTTAATAAAAAAAATAGACACTTTTTGAAAACATAAAAATATCGAAAAATCATCCATATAAATTGTAGTTTGGGGTTGGAGGATTTTCTTCCAAGTCTTCCTGTGCATCCTCGAAAACACCATGAATATCGAATTTACCAACTTTTCGTTTTGAGTTATACTATTCACAGTGCTTTGTTTATTTTTACTTAATTCACCTCTCTCTTACTGATCCAATTCACCTCTCTCTTACTGATCCAATTCTACCTACCTGCCTCTCTATCTACCTATTGACTTTTTTTTTATAAAAGCTTGATGCGTTATATTCACAATTACTTTCTCTACCTTTCTAATATGTATTAGTGAATACAAACTATACTTACGAAAATTTAACCAATTTTATTTTGCTATCACCACTAGCTACTTGAACAAAGAGGGAATTTTGCGGGTGGTTTGCAGGCAAGGTGTAGCTGCATGTTTCCTGGAAACAAGTCATAAAAGCACCTCTGCGGAAATGCCACTCACTGTATTCTACCTCCAAACTCATTAACTCAAAGAAATAATACGAAAAAAATTATATTCTTTTATTTACTTCATGCTAATCGAGAAAAAAATAGCAGACATTTCTTATTACGTGCTTCCTTGTAAATAGAAGGCGAATGAGGGAGTTCCATAGGCTAGAGCGACAGTAAGATCATTTAAAATTTGGTTTCTATGTGACTGAAGTTCCTTTGTTTGTATGGCAAGAGTTGACAAACTCCCATAATAGAAAAGTTTAAGTATTTTAAAACTGAAACCAATAACAAGGAATATCTCAAAAACGGTCAACACCATGAAAAAAAAGTATACAACATAAAGTGTGTGTTTTAACTAGCTCTAAATTTTTGGTTAAGTGAGTTTTTGTCCATCTCTTACGGTTTACCAGTTATGTGAGATTCCACAAAATTCATCCTGAATAAAAACGTCTTCAGAGGTTATTCCCAGAAAATTCAAGATATACATTTTATTTATCATATAAATATGTTTAATATATGCTATTTTAATCAAAATCGTTAGAGCTATTTTTGAGAAAGTCAAAGTTTTCGAAAAATTTTCCAAGTAAAGGGTAGTCGGGGTGGGAGAAATTTTCTTGAAAATCTTCGTGTCGTAACCCAGGAGGATACTGAACTTAAATAGCAAGTTTGGTATTTGACGGACTTTTCGTCGTTTTTGAGCTATGCTGCCCACAGACACACACACACACACAATGACAGACGCACATATGGGCATTTTTCCAAAAATTGCTTTTTTTGGATTCGGGGGGGTCTTAAAACATATATTTCCGGTAAAATCTCAGTATGAAATTTTGGGTGCAATACCTACACTTTACGTGAGAGAAAGTAAAAATTAACGCTACAAAAGTTTATTTAACATAACCACGCCTTTTTCAAGAGGTACATTTTCTGTACATTAAAGTTTTGCCTATGGTGTATTGTTTATAAGTTAAACAAACGTATTAAAATACCGACATGACCAACAAATTAACGTGACGTAAAACCAATAAAAAGCACAAAAATCTGGTGTTCCATTCACATGACTTTCTCTATATTGCCGCAACAAATTATTGTTAAAAAGCTTATGCTTCTATTTACTTCACTCTGATCAAGAAAAAATTAGCAGTAATAATCTTATTACTTGCTTCCTTGTAAGTAGAAGCGAAATAAGGAATTACCATAGGTTAAAGTGACAGTCAAAAGCTGGTTACTATGGGACTGAAGTTCCTTTGTTTGTATGGACAGGAGTTGAGTATGAGAAAAGTATAAGTTTTTCAAAACTGAAACCAAAAACAACGAATGTCTCAAAAGCAATCAACTCCACGAAAAAAATTCAAATGACATAAATTGTGTGTTTTATCCTGATCTACATTTTTTGTGTGGTAATTTTTTGTATATCTCTTACGGTTTGCCAGTTATGCAAAATTCCGTAAAATTTATCCAAAATAAAGTAGTCTTCAGAAGCTATTCCCAGATAATTCAAGATATACATTTATTTGTCAGGTGAATATCTTTACTATACGATATTTTAATCAAAATCCTTAGAGCCATTTTTAAGAAAATCAAAAGTTTCAAAAAAAGTTCCATGTAAAGAGTAGTTGGGAATGGGGGATTTTCTTGAAAATGTTCGTGTCGCATCCTTGGGAGATACCAATCTTAAATACCAAGTTTGGTATTTAACGGTCTTTTCGTTTTTGAGCTATGCTGTCTACAGACATACACACGCACGCACACGTACCTTTCTCTGAGAATGTTTTTTTTTTTGATTCAGGGGTACCCAAACGTGTATTTTCAGTGAAATTTTGGTATCGAATTTTTGGGTGGAATGCAATACCTTCTCTATACACTATGTACATAGTACGTGTAGAGAAAGTAATAATTTAGAATAAAAAAAGCATAGCCTATTCTCACAAAATTGAATATATTTACACATTTGATTTGTCTTGGAGATAATCTTAAAACACAAGTATGTTAAGCAAAATTGCGAGTCATTTTAAAGAAAAGTTTAACATCTAAATGGCAGCTTGGTTTGTGGTGAGTTTCTTGAATTTTGTGTACCTCTTTGGAAGGTGCTGAAAGTAAATCAAGTTTGGCCCAGAATGACCACCAGCTGGGCGGACCAACTGAACAATAAACATACTTTATCACAAAAGGTGTTGGAAATGATGCCCTTGGGCTGCCAGGTATCTTTCACATCTTTTAACACATTTCCATTAACATACATTGATTCTTCTTATGAAATTGTATTAATTTCTATTGTCTCAGTTCTTCCAACGTATGTGAGTTGTTCCGATACATTTCATTTTTTAAGTTCCCCCATAGATAAAAGTCGCATACTGTAAGGTCTGGGGATCGCGGTGGCCATAGTTCTGTTATCCTATCTTCAACATTTTCCTCAATTAATTTCAACGAGAGATCAGCTACGTGCTGCAACAGTCTTGTTGAAAATATGCCTCTGTCCATTTACTGTATCCTCTAAGAATATGGGTCTTATACTTCAGTATGCGTTCACAGCACACCAAACACCAATTTTCTAGTCGGGCGCTTGGGATCGAACCAGGGCCGCCTAGATGGGAGGCGAGCGGTCTAACCTCTCAACAACGGCGCCACCTCGCGGATACAGTACAGTACTAAATTTCACATGTGCTATACTCTCCTTTATTTTTGCATTTCACATTCAACACTTCACTGTACAGTAAAACAAAACTTCACTAAAAACAAACTGCATTGTACTGTATTCAACTGCCGTTCAGGGTTTAGAAATTTGTAAACCAGACAAAAAAGACCGCTACAATGCGTTGGCAGTTGACCTTCGAATAACAATGACCAATTCAAAGTGACCGTGCGTCACAGATTGAAGTTGAGTTAAATATGTTGGAATTAATATGTATGTATGTGGGTGGATGGATGGATGAATTTTTTGTAGTGTTTAACGCCCGCTTTAATTACTTATGGCACCGCAGGCGGTGACACTGATGATACATGAATGAAGATGGAGCACCGGTGAAATGCGATGGCGGGTGAAACCGGAGAACCCGGAGAAAACCCGCCCCAGCGCCGCTTTGTCCACCACAAATCTCACATGCGGTCGCTTGGAATCGAACCCGGACCCCGTCTAGGTGAGAGGTGAGTGGTCTAACCACTAGGCCACGGCGAGGCCGGATGGATGGATGGATGGATGGATGGATGGATGGATGGATGGATGGATGGATGGATGGATGGATGGATGGATGGATGGATGGATGGATGGATGGATGGATATCTCCAGACTTTGCAACTTTTAATTCATCCTACAGCAAACAGAAATTCGAGTTATGGAATAAATTTTAACACCAGAGATGTGTTCTTTTTGCTTTGAGGTATCAAGAAATTTGAGTTATCGAAATTCGACTTAAAGAGAAAAATACGCAGAAAACATTAGGTAAACGATTGGGAAAGAAAATTTGCTTCGACATATCGAAAATCGAGATGCGACTGTATTGGTATTGGTAGACAGTTCCACCCTTTGCTGCGCGCGTCAACCTAATACTGAAAACCTTGTCTAAATTTCTTTACTTTTCTTTCACTTGTGTTTTGTGTGTAGCAAAGCTCTAAAAAACCACATAAACTAGATTTACTAAAAACGTTACAGAAAATCAAATTAGGTGCCGATGTATCTCTTCAAACAATTCAGAATAGCTTCCGTTACTGTGAAAATTCTATGCTAGTATTGCAAAAGGTGGCCATTCTGATATAATCTCTTTCTTTACTCTCATGAAACCTCAGGGCTGCAGATACCGGCGATACAGTAACAAAACGAGCACAAAAGCTGAGACACAACAGATACCGATCTGCATGACAGACTCAGAGTGGAAAGTCTTTGCCAAGGTTTTACTCTTGTTAATTGAAACCACAAGCAAAGTCACCCATGCTAGTATCCGAAGGTCCTTGAAACTTCAAACTGATGAATAAAACTCAGATGGCGATAATTGTTGCATCATGGAAGTACACATGGCATGCCACGTGTTAACACGGCAGCCCTTCTCTTCAAACATCCTAAGCTTCAGTGTTGCACATTCGTTACGATCTATGAGGTGAATCCTTTATTTTATATATAGTTAATTTTATATAGTTATTTTATAATAATGTAACCAATGTGCACTCGAGTACACAGAAACATGCCCATTTTTTACTTTCTCTAGCCCATATGTATGTCATAGAGGATAGAGAAGTATATATTCCATTCAAAAATTCGATACCGAAATTTCACCGGAAATGCATTTTTGAAATTCCCCGAATAAAAACAAAATTAGAAACATGTCTGTGTGTGTGGGGGGAGGGGACAGCATAGTGAAAACATGAAGCAAACCCATAACTACCCTTTACATAGAATATATTTCGAAACTTTGATTTTCTCAAAAATGGTTCTAACGATTTTTATTAAAATGACATATGTTTAAGATATTTTCATTACAAATGAAAGGTTTTTCTTGAATTTTCTGGGAATAGCCTCTGAAGACCTCTTCATTCTGGATGACTTTTGTGTAACTGGAAAACCGTAAGAGAGAGACAAAAATTTACTACATAAAAATGCAGATATTATTAAAACACGTCATATTTATGCAATATACATTTTTTTTTTCTTTTGTAGAGTTAAGAATTTTCGGGATATTCCGAATTATTGGTTTCAGTTTTATGGCACTAAAATTTTTCTCAAACGGGCTACATCTTTCTTTTAGTCTTCTTTTGTTTACTCCTAGCAAGGAAAGAGCGTCGAATTTCAATTGTTTCGCTTAACGACCGAGTTTTAAAAGATGTGACTCTCACTTAGCCTAGTGTATTCCCTTATGTCCCTTCTACTTACAAAAAAGAATAAGACCAGTTATGGCAATGTTTATCTTGATTAGTATGACGTAGATAAAATCACCTTTTGTAAGGAAAATTTGTGTGGAACAGCTAAAGAAAGTCATGCAAAGGAACACATAAGATTTTTCTTATTTTATATTGACAGAATTCTTCCTCTTGTTGCTCAAATTGCCCCAAAATGTTGATATCATGACAATAGAAACATAAGTTTTGAGGCCCCTTGAACTTCCAAAAAAACTTTTTCAAAAACACCACAGTCTATATGTCTATGTATTTGTCCCTGTGAACAGATTAACTCAAAAACGAAGACTCGAATAAAAACCAAACTTAGTATTTAAGTTTAATCTTTCAAAAATTCGACACAAAATTTAAAGAAAATCCTCCAAACGAAAGTATTCTTTAAACATTTCGAAATTTTTATTTTCTAAACATGGCTCTAGGGATTTTGATTAAAACTGTATATTAAATATATTTACTGACAAATAAAATGAATATCTTGAATTTTCTAACAATAGCCTTTGAAGTTCTCTTCATTTGGCAGGAATTTTGTATTGGTAAAGCAAGCAATTGGTGGAAACGTACTAAACAAACAAACATCTTTTTAAAACGTTGTTTATTTCAAATAACTTTTATTTTACTTTTGTCCAGTTATTTACTGTGGTTTTTTTATATAAGACATTTCAAAAATATTGTTATTATTTTTTTTAAACTGTTTCATTTATATAGCCCCCTTTAACATCTAAGGTCATATCGGGGGCTTTCCACTTAAAACAACTCGTTGTCTGTAGGTACTTTTACGTTGGTTTAAATCATTTTCTTTTACTCAAACACGCACATATTCACACTCTCATACAAACTTCCAGACTCTGTGGGGGATAGGGAATACTTCTGGCTAAAGAAAACTTTCCCGCCCCAGCCGGGAATCTAACCCGGAACCCCCGGGTGAGAAGTCAGCTCGCTGACCACTCGACCACGGAGGCAGTCTATTGTTATTATTGTTTCGAATTGCATAAAACTTTTTCAAGTGCATGTTTTTTCAAGTCTTTTCGATTTTCATACATTTCGCGAAGTATTTATATTTTTTCATGTAATAGAAAAGAATGGAATTTAAAGACAAATATGGGGTCTTCAGGTTTATTCGGCCTTTGCCGCCAGACGTTTGTCCGAGCTTGACGTCAATACTATGGAGAGAGAGTGTATCACGTATTGCCTCTTGTAGAGGATTAGAGAACGAAGAGTAGAAGGGGTGGAAGTCAACAGTTCCGAGGTCACCTTAGTACCTTTCAATATTTACATTTGGAACATTCGCTTACGTCTTGTAAACCCACAATCCTAGCAGGTATGCTGATAGGTAACGCAAATAATTGGACGATTAATGGCACAACTTCACCATTCCAAAAAATGCTTATTCATAATCTTACACCGATAAATGATCACACAGAACAAATTAAGAAAACAAAATTTGTAATCAGTGGTCTCTTCCATCCCGCATGCAAAGAACGCACAACATGTCCCGGTGAAAAGCAGCTCTGCACCGCCCAGTATATCAACCTGTTTACGAACTCGTCAATGAATGCAGTTCCAAGGTTCAATTCCGCACCTCCCCTTTAAGGCAAGTGGCTCGCTGAATGACATGCATTTAAACTCACTGGTGCTGAACAAATCTGAAGAGCCGGTATATGGTGTCCACTTTTTAAACATTTGACTGTTGCCGTTCCCTTTATATCCATAACGAATTGTATAAATGTAGCTGTTCCTGCAAAATCTTATCTGGCGTGCCTTGGTTAGACCACTCGCCTCTCACATAGACATCCCGGGTTCGCTCCCAAGCGACCGCATTTGAGATGTGTGGTGGACAAAGTGGAGCATCGGCGGGTTTTCTCTGGGTTCTCCGGTTTCCCCCGCCATAGATGCTCCATTTTCATTTCATGTATCACCAGTGTTATCGCCTGCGGCGCCACAAGTAGTAAAAGTGGGCGCTGAACACTACCTAAATATCTTATATTTTCCGTTCACATAAATTCCTCTACATCTCTGCAATAAATTATGTTAGAAGCTTATTCTTCTATTTACTTAATGCTAACAGAGAAAAATTTGGCAGAAAGGGTTTTATTACCTGCTTCCATGTAAGTAGAAGAGAAATAAGGGTGTACCATAGGCTAAAGTGATAGTCAAATCTTTTAAAAGCTGGCGGCTATGTGATGTAGGTACCTTTGCTTGCATGGACAAGAGTTCTCAAATTCCCATGAAAAGATAAGTATTTTAAAGCCGAATCTAATAACAAGAAATATCTCAAAAACGGCCAAATCCACGAAAAAAATGTATATAATATAAATTGTGTATTTTAACGAGTTCTACATTTTTGTGTGGTAGGTTTTCGTCTATCTCTTGCGGTTTACCAGTTATGTAAAATTCGGCAAAATTCATCCAGAATAAACATATCTTCAGAGGCTATTCCCAGAAAATTGAAGATATTCACATATACGTATTACTTTTCACATGAATATGTTAAATATAAGAGATTTTAATCAAAATACCGTTAAATACAGAACTTGGTATTTAAGTTTGGTATCTTCTAAGAATGCGACACGAAGATTTTATAAAAAAATCCCCCCATCCCAAACTACCCTTTACATGGAAAAAATTTCTAAAATTATGATTTTCTGAAAAATGGCTACAACTATTTTGATTAAAATCTCTTATATTTAAGATATGTACATGCCAAATAAAATGTATATCTTGAATTTTCTGGGAATAGCCTCTAAAGACCTCTTTATTCTGGATGATTTTTATTGAATTTTGAATAATTGTTAAACCGTAAGAGATAGACAAAAACTTACTACACAAAAAATGTAGATCACGATAAAACACACAATTTATGTTATATACATTTTTTCCGTGGAGTTGATCGTTTTTGAGATATTCCTTGTTATTGGTCTCGGCTTTAAAAAACTTATGCTTTTCTTATATGGGAATTTGAGAACTCCTGTCCATACAAACAGACGAACTTCAGTCACATAGCAACCAGCTTTTGACTATCCTTTATCCTATGGTACTTCTTTATTTCACTTCTACTTACAAGGAAGCAAGTAATAAGACTATTTCTGCTAATGTTTCTCAATTAGCGTGAAGTAAATAGAAGCATAAGCTTTTTAACAATACTTTGTTGCAGAGATGAAGAGAAAGTCATGTGAATGGAATACATAAACATTTTAATTCAGGGGGTCTCAAAACATGTATTTCCGGTGAAATCTCGGTATCGAATTTTTGGGTGCAATACAATACTTTCTCTATACACTATATATAGTACTTGTAAAATAAAAAAATAAATAAAATAAACCTTATCTCGAATAAAATGAAGTAGATTAAAATAAAACTTTGGTAAGAGCTGTTTGTATACCTGCTAACAAATAATAGAGAAAGCAATGAATGGTATTGTGACATATCAAAACTTTTGGGGGTGGGAGCCTTATTTGACTACATTTCGTCATGGTGGTAAAGTTTAAGAACCAAAGTTTATACAATAAAGTCTAATAAAGGACGCTAAACCCACTCTGGAAATCTCTCCTCTCTCGCTGGCCGTTGGTACCAACCTGTAACTCTTTCTTTGAGTTTGAGAACATCAGCAGATACGAAATGTGTTATGAGGAGTATAAATTATAAAATTAACTGGAAGGATTTTAAGGCTAATGCAGCACACTATTTGCTAAAAAGATATCAAAATATCCAAGGTTTGACGCAATACAGAGATAGCAAAACCACAAGATACTCTTATAGAATCGGCTGCTTGGGTTGGGTAAGTGTCCAGGGCACAAACTTTTATAGGACGCTTAGGTAGTAGACATTTTCAGGCGAGTTAAAAAAAATCTTATGTGTTACACTCACATGACTTTCTCTAGCTGTTCTACAAACTTCACACATAAGATTCTTCTTCTTTCTGCACCTTGCTAATCGTGGTAGCACAATGTTCTTATTATTTAGTTCCGTATAAGTAGGAAGAAAATAAGAGAATACACTAGGTTAAACCAATAGTCAAATGTTTTAAAAGCTGTCGTTATGCGATTGTCATTACAAACAAAGGAAAAACGGACACTCCCGTCTGAGAAAAGTTTAAGTAGTACACAACTGAAACTAATAACAATGAATACCTCGAAAACGATAAGCGCCATGAGAAAAATGTATGGCATAACTTGTGTATTTTAGAAATGGACCTACATTTCTTGTATAGTAAGCTTTTGTCTATCTCTTACGGTTTACTAGTTATGCTAAATTAAGCAAAATTCATTCAGAATAAACAGGTCTTCAGAAGCTCTTCCTAGAAAATTCAAGATATACATTTTATTTGTTAGGTAAATATCTTTAATATGTGATATTTTAATCAAAATCGTTAGAGCCATTTTTAACAAAATCAGAATTTTCGAAAAAAGTTCCATGTAAAGGGTAGTTTGGGGTGGGGAGATTTTTCTCAAACTCTTCCTGTCGCATCCCTGGAAGATACTAACTTAAATACCAAGTTTGGTATTTTAGCTACTTTTCGTTTTTGAGTTATCGTGTTCACAGACACACGGACACATACACACACGGACCTTTTTCTGAAAATGTTTTTTTTGGATACAGGGGGTCCTAAAACATGTATTTCCGGTGAAATCTCGGTATCGAATTTTTGGGTGGAATACAATACCTCTCTATTCCTATGTACATTGTACATATGGGATTAGAAAAAGTAAAAACACATGCCTTTCTCTACCTATACCGCAAACAAACTGTTCTTACAAAAGATTATTCTTCTGTCTACATAATGCTAATCGAGATAAACATTGGCATAAACGGTCTTATTACTCACTTCCTTATAATTAGAAGGGAAATAAGAGAACACTTAGGATAAAGCAATAGTGAAATATTTTAAAAGTGGTTGCTATGTGGTTGAAATACGGTTCTCTTTGCATAGCCAGGAAAAACAAAGATGCAGAAAGGATAAATTCCATTTGAGAAAAGTTAAAGTATTTTAAAATTGAAACAAATAACAATGAACTCTCGGAAATGTCCACCTCCACGATAATGTATAGGATAAATTATGCATTTAACCAGATCTGTACATCTGTTTCTAAAGTAAGTTTTTGTCTTATCTCTTACAGCTTACCAGTTATGCAAAAGTCATGCACAATGAAAAGCACGTCATAGCCTAATCCCAGGCATTCCACAATTGTTCCGCGTTAAGATTAGATTGGGATTGGGGGATTTTCTTAAAAACGTTCGTGCCTCGTCCTTGAAAATAATATTTTGTATTTAAACGACTTTTCATTTTTGAGTTGTCGTGTTTACAGATCGTACATAGTGTAAAGAGAAGGTATTGTAATACAGCCAAAAATTCCATACCGAGAGTTACCGGAAATACACGTTTTGGGTATCCCTAAATAAAAAAATTGGAAAAAGGTCCGTGTGTGTGCGTGTCTGTGTGGGTGTGTGTATGTGACCTTGGACAGCATAGCTCAAAAACGAAAAGTCCGTTAAATACCAAACTTGCTTTTAAGTTCAGTATCTTTCAAGGATGCGACACGAAGGTTTTCAAGAAAATCCCCCCATCCCAAACTACCCCTTTACATGGGAAATTTTTTGAAAATTTCGATTTTCTCTAAAATGGTTCTAACGATTTTGATTAGAATATCGTATATTAAAGATATTTACCTGGAAAATAAAATGTATATCTTGAATTTTCTGAGAATAGCCTCTGAAGACTACTTTATTCTGAATTAATTTTACGGAATTGTGTATAACTGGCAAATCGTAAGAGACAGAAAAAAACTTACTCAACAGAAAATGTGGAGCTCGTTAAAACACACAATTTATGTAATATACATTTTGGCTGTGGAGTGGATCGTTTTTGAGATATTCCTTGTTATTGGTTTCAGCTTTAAAAAACGTATACTTCTCTCAACTCCTGTCTATAAAAGCAAAGGAACTTCAGACACATAGCAACCAGCTTTTGACTAATACTTTAGCCTAATGTATTCCTTTATTTCCCTTCTACCTGCATGGAAGCAAGTAATTAGACTACTTCTGCTAAATTTTTCTCGATTAACAATAAGTAAAGAGAAGCTTAAGCTTTTTAAGATTAATTTTTGCAGGGATGTAGAGAAAGTCATGTGAAAGGAATACATCAGATTTTTTAATATAGGCTACCCTAAAACGTGTATTTACAGTGAAATCTCGGTATGGACTTTTTGATGGACTGCAATGCCTTCTCTACTTATGTGCTATGTACGAAGGAGAGAACGTAATAATTGTTTATAAACATTAGTAGTGGTCTGTTATTCTAAACGCACTTTCAAAATATTTTGTCTTTAGAAATGAGCTCAAAACATAGAACCTCCTTGAGGATCACAAAAATGTTGCCTATTGAAATACACCTAGTGACTGCCGCGGAATTTTAAAAACAATTACATTGTTTGAATGATTGACAAGGCTTTTGAGGTGTGCGGTGTTTTGAAAACTGTTGAACAAAGAATACAATGTCTGGAAGTCTTCTGTCCTAAGCAGAGCGAAAAATACTGTAAGATCAGTCCTTGTGCACACTGAAATTAGTGCTAATGAGAAAATTAATGTTAATGAGAACTATGTAACACTGAAAACAAGCTTCTCTAACGTCATCGATGCTTTTGTTCAAGATGAACTGACAGAAGAAGCAATTGATGTGAATTATTTTATTTATTGAGTTAAAAATTTATTTTCGTTTTACCTTTGGCCAAGCATGGACAATAAAACAGTATATTGTACAACTTGTTACAAAGCCAAAGTTTTTGTTGATGGTTGTAATTATAATATGGTGGCAGTGAATTGAAGCACGCCGTTTGTAGCTTTTATACTCTGTATTATGTACATGTATTTTATGTGCATAAAAAGTGGCTAATTCCCCTAGATCGCAAGGGAATCAGCCAGTTTCCCTGTTTAAAATGTTCAGTTTAAAGTAAACAAAAACGGCCTCCATCTAACCGGTGTCATTCTCTATGTAACTGGCCAGAAAAACAATCCAGGAAATAGACACGAACTATGAATCTGTTTCAACAGGATACTGTTGCGTTTCCTTTGAGATAAGAATAGTAATTTTACTTACTCCAGCACATATGTACAATGTACATAGTAGGAAGAAAACATTCGATACCGAGATTGCACTTCTAATATGTTTTGAGACCCCCTGAATAAAAAACATGTTAGAGAAAAACGTTCGTGTGCGTCTGTGAACAGGAAACTCAAAAACGAAAAGTTCGTTAAATACCAAACTTGGTATTTTAGTTAGTATCTTTCAAAGATGCGCTACGAAGATTTTCAAGAAAATTCCCCATCTAAGACTACCTTTTATATGGATTTTTTTGTTGAAAACTTTGATTTTCTCAAAAACGGTTCTAACAATATCGATTAAAATACGTATATTAAAGATATTTACAAGACAAATAAAATGTATATGTTGAATTTTGTGGGAACAGCCTCCGAGGCCTCTTTATTCCAGAAGACTTCTGCATAAGTAAGAGATTTACAAAAACTTACCACACAAAAATGTAGATCTCATTAAAACACACAACCTATGTCATACACTTTTTATGGAGTTGACCATTTCCGAGAAATTCCTCGTTATTGGTATTGGTTTCAATTTTAATATACTTCAACTTTCCTCAAACAGCAAGTCGTCGCTTAATTCACATCTCTTTTGTTTTGCTTCTGCATCGCATAGCGAACACTTTTAAAGATTTGACTATTGCTTTACCCCAGTGTACTCTTATTTCTATGAAGTTTTAAAGAACTCTGTAATAGGAGCATTTTTGCTAATGTTTATCTCGATTAGCAAGATCAGATATGAGAATAATCTTTTTTAAGAGTAGCTTCTTTGAGAAGAGGTAGAATAAGTCATTCGAATGGAACACATCACAATTTTTTAAACTGTATGTTTACTTTCTCTATACGCACTATGTACAAAGTGTATAGAGAAGGTATTGCACTCCACCAAAAATTCGATACCGAAATTTCACCGGAAATATATGTTTTAGGGTCCCCAATATCCAACAAAAAAAACCATTTTCACAAAACGGTCAGTGTGTGTGTGTCCGAGTGTCCGTGAACACGATAACTCAAATCGAAAAGTCGGTAAAATACCAAACTTGGTATTTAAGTTTAGTACTATCCAGGGATACGACACGAAGAGTTTGTGAAAAATCCCCCCACCCCCAACTACCCTTTACATGGAATTTTTTTCGAAATTTTTGATTTTCTCAAAAATGGCTCTAACGATTTTGATTAAAATTCGTATATTAAAGATATTTACCTGACAAATAAAATGTATATCTTGAATTTTCTGGGAATAGCTTCTGAAGAGCAGTTTATTCTGGATGAATTTTACTGAATTTTGTAAAACTGCTAAACCGTAAGAGCTGGACAAAAACTTGCTGCACAAAAAATGTAGAGCACATTAAAACACACAATTTATGTTATATACATTTTTTTCGTGGAATTTGTCATTTTTGAGACATTCCTTATTTCTTGTTTCTGCTATGAAAAACGTATACTTTTCTCATACAGGAACTTGTCAACTCCTATCCATATAAACAAAGGTACTTCATTGACAAAGGAACCAGCTTTTGACTATCACTTTAACCTATGGTAGTCCCTTATTTCGCTTCTATTTACAAGGAAGCAAGTAGTAAGACTATTTCTGCTAATTTTTTCTGATTAGCATAAAGTAAATAGAAGTATAATCTTTTTAAGAATAATTTGTTGCAGGGATATAGAGAAAGTCATGTGAATGTTACACATCAGATTTTTTTGGTAGTGTTTAACGCCCGCCTTTACTCTTGTGCCACCGCAGGTGATGACACTGGTGATACATGACATGAAGATGGAGCACCGGTGGAATGCAATGGTGGGGGGAACCTGGAGAACCTGGAGAAAACCCGACCCTGCGTCGCTTTGTCCACCACAATTCCCACATGCGGTCGCCTGGGATCTAACCCGGCCCGTCTAGGTGAGAGGCGAGTGGTCTAACCACGCGGCCATGGCGCGATCTTTAGAACAGTAGGTACGGTGTTTTCGCCTCATGGAAAGTACAAAAAATAAAGCCATCGTATTAATAAACAAATTATGATTGATAATGTGTGTAGCACAGAACTTGGATAGGTAGAGTCAAACTGAAAAATACAAAGCCGGGATTTGAACCACGGATCTCCCGATCTCTAGTCGTTTGCTCTGCCACATGCCGGCATAGAATTGAATTTCTCAACTTTTTTCTCTAATACGATAGGTTGCACTGCCGTAAACCCAGAGTTTTTGTAGTTTACATGTTTTGTAACTCCTATCCTCGGGCATCACACCCCAACTACCTCTTGCATAACCATGCCCCATTCTACCAAACATGGTAGACTTGCTACCTTATCTCGTATATGTCTTTCCGCTAATAATTACCAGAATCTTGGGTAGGGATATAACATTAATACCTTTCCTCCTTTCAAATGAAAATTAAATAACAACTATGGCGGACACTCTTACACTCTAGACTGCTATAAAAACCAGTGCAAATAACAATTGCTAAAGATGAAACACAACTCATGTAAATATTTACTTACTAAAGTTGGCATATAATAACACGCATAATTATTTAGAATATAAATTCAACATACTAATAAAAATCAGAAAGTAGTAAACTTTTTCTTTATACAAAAAGTCTTGTATGTTCAAGTTAAATTCTTGAAAACAAATAACAGCATCCCAAAAATTGCCAAGCTTAAAATGATTCCACACGCACAAAAAGGAAACCAAATACCATACAAAATAATTACTAAATATTAATTCCTATGGTTACATAAAATAATGGTGATATTACCTAGTTATGCGCGAAAGGCCTCCAAAAGGAGTAGGAACAGCACGTTTTCCAAATTGAGAATATTTACCTCCCAAACCAATACGCCAAACATGGTCTGAACACCGACCTTGCTAACTGCTGACTCCAAACACAACTCAAGCATATAATGCAGACATCAGTATTTATCCTATTTTGCCAGTATTCATTCGCCGAGAAAATATAGGTACTATCGTACCTTGAATTTGATTTTTACTTTCTCTACACGTACTATGTACATAGTGTATACAGAACGTATTGCATTGCAACCAAAAATTCGATACCATTTCACTGAAATATATGTTTTGAGGACTCCTAATTAAAAATCTGATGTATTACACTCACATGACTTTCTCGTTTTAAAAACCTCTTACATAAGATTATTATTCTTTCTACGCCATTCTAATCGAGATAGAATATTTTTATTACTTAGTTCCATATAAGTAGAAGGGAACAAAGGAAATTCACTAGGCTAAACCGATAGTCAAATGTTTTAAAAGCTGTCGTTTTGTGACTGTCATTGCAAATCGCTTCATAAGTACGGCAAAAGAAAAACGAACACTTCTTGTTTGAAAAAACTGAGTGCTTTAAAACTGAAACCAATAACAAGGAATATCTCGGAAACGGTTACGTCCACAACAAAAATGTAAAGGGCATAAATTGTGTGTTTTAACGAGATCTACATTTTTTGTGCAGTAAGTTTTTGTCTATCTCTTACGGTTTAGTAGTTAAGCAAAATTCATCAAAATTCATCCAGAATAAAGAGATCTTCAGAGGCTACTCCCAGAAAATTCAAGATATACATTTTATTTGTCGTGTAAATATCTTTAATATACGGCATTTTAATCAAAATCGTTAGAGCCATTTTTGAGAAAATCAAAATTTTCGAGAATTTGTCCATGTAAAGGGTAGTTTGGGGTGAGAAGATTTTCCTCAAATTCTTCGTGTAGTACCCTTGAAAGACACTAAATTTATATACAAGTTTGGTATTTTACCTACTTTTCGTTTTTGAGTTATCGTGTTCACAAACACACTGACACGCGGACCTTTTTCTAAAAATACTTTTTTTTATACAGGGGACCCTAAAACGTGAAATCTCGATATCGAATTTTTGAGTGAAATGTAATTCCTTCTCTATACACTATGTACATCGTACGTGTAGAGAAAGTAAAGAGTTTTAGAAAAACCTCAGTTTGTGTACGTGTGTGGGGGCAGCACGGCTCAAAAACCAAAATATCGTTAAATATTATACCTACTGTATTTAAATTTTGTATCTTCAAAGGATGTTGCACGAGGATTTTCAAGGAAAACCTCCCACCCCGAATTAACCTTTACATGGAATATTTTTCCAACATTTTGCCTTTCTCAAAATGCCTCTAAGGATTTTGGATTACAATGTCGTACATTATAGATTTTTATATTGAAAATAAAATGTATAACCAGAATTCCTTGGAAACAGCTTCTGAATTCCTGTTTATTGAGAATGACTTTTGCATAGCTCGTAAACTGAGAGAGATAAAAACTTTTTACACTCGTACAAACACACAATTTATTTCATCTGAATTTTTTGTAGACCTAACCGTTTTCGAGATATTCCTTGTTATTGGATTCAATTTTAAAATAGTTATACTTTTCTCAAATAGGATATCAACCGTATTCCTTTGTTTTATTCCTGGTCATGCAAAGAAGCGACTTTCAATGAGAATCGCATAGCGACAGCTTTTAAAATATTTGAATGGTTCTTTAGCCTAGTGCATTCCCTTATTTCCCTTCTATTTACAAGAAAGTAAATAATAAATCCATTGTTAATGTTTATTTCGATTAACATGAAGTAGATATAAGAATAAACTTTTGTTTGCAGAGCAGGTAGAGAAAGTCATGTGAATGGAACATATTAGTTTTTTTTCCTTTTTCTAGACATACTTTGTATATAATGTACAGAGAAAGTAACGGCCGCGCCGTTGCCGAGTGGTCGATCCCAAGCGACCGCATGTGAGATTTGTGGTGGACAAAGCGGCGAAGGGGCAGGTTTTCTCCGGGTTCTCCGGTTTCCCCCGCCATCTCATTCCACCGGAGCTCCATTTTCATGTATCATCAGTGTCATTGCCTGCGGTGCCAGAGCAGTAAAACCGGGCGTTAAACACTACGAATCGTTTAAAAGTCGGTCGCTTTCCGATTGAGTTTGAATTCGGTTCTCTTTGCATGTAGAATAAAATATTATGAAAAACTGATGACGACATCCTGTTTGAGAAAAGTATAAATATTTAAAAATTGAAAGCAATAACAAGAAATGTCTAGGAAATCGCTAACGCTATAAAAATGGGTATGCTACATAAATGGTGTGTTTTAACGAGTTCTGCATTTTCTACGTAGTAAGTTCCTGTTTATCTCTTACGGTTTTCCAGTTACGCGAAGGTCATTCCGAATAAAAAGGATTCAGAGGATTTTCCCAGCTAATAGTAAAAGTATGTGCTTCCTGGCACCCTTGGTATACATTTATAGCTCCCGATCCTTCTCCTCCTTAAGCCCTGAAGGCCCCCTGCTTTCACTTCGCATGTGCAAGCACTAGCTCTATGATGATCCTACTATCCCCTAGAGATACACAGTGGTAAGGTAAGTGCTACCCCACATTGTATGTTACACTATGTGTATTGTTTTTAATATAGATATCTCAAATGCATGAAACTCCAGCAGAAACTGAAGAAGAAATGATTGCCAAGATCTTATCTTAATGTTTAATTTTACGACAGACTCTAGTCATTTTTACTTTCTCTACACGTACTATTTACATAGTGTATAGAGAAGGTATTGCACTCCACAAAAAATTCGATACCGAGATTTCACCGGAAATATATGTTTTAGGGTCCACTGTATCCAAAAAATGTATTTTCAGAAAAAGGTCTTTGTGTGTGTCCGTGTGTCTGTGAAACTAACTCAAAAACGAAAAGTCGGTAAAATACCAAACTTGGTATTTAAGTTCAGTATCTTCCAGAGATGCGACACAAGATTTTGAGAAAAATCTCCCACCCCAAACTACCCTTTACATGGAACTATTTTCGAAAATTTTGATTTTCTTAAAAATGTTTCTAACCTTTTTGATTAAAATATCGTATATTAGAGATATTTATATGACAAATAAAATGTATATCTTGAATTTTCTAGGAATATCCTCTGAAGACTATTTTGTGTGAATTTTACGAATTTTGCATAACTGCTAAAGCGTAAGAAATGGACAAAAAAGTTACCTCACAAAAAATGCAGAGCACATTAAAACATACAATTTACGTTGTATACATTTTTTTCGTGGAGTTGATCGTTTTTAGGTATTCCTTGTTTTTGGTTTTAGCTTTGAAAAATTTAACTTGTCTCATACAGGAATTTGTCAACTCCGGTCCATACAAACAAAGGAACTTCAGTCACACAGCAACCAGCTTTTGTCTATCACTTTAACCTACGGTGCTCCCTTATTTCTCTCCTACTTACAAGAAAGCAAGTAATGAGAATATTTCTGCTAATTTTTTGTCGATTAGCATGAAATAAATAGAATCGTAAGCTTTTTAACAACAATTTGTTGCAGAGATGTACAGAAAATCATGTGAATGGAACACATCAGATTTTTAAGGAATCGTGACAATATACCACACGCCATCTTATTAGATATATAATAGTTAATAGGCGCCACTTTCAAAAATTGCTATGAATTGTAAGCGACTAGTGGAAATATAATTATTTTATTTCGGTTCGACTATTAAGAACATAATCAAATTGATACTAAGAGATTTTAAAATAATATTTTAATATCTAGTGAAAAATTAATGTCCAGGTTTGCCGAGGAGATAATTTTCATGAAATTTTGTTATTCTCGAAGCCATACAATATTTTAACCGGTGCTAACATGCTAATCAGAGTAATTATATTAATTGTGTAGATTTATGTTTAGATGGGAAACGGCGGCGCTAATGTTGGTTAACATGGAGATAATGGATGTGACTAAACTTTAATGATGGCGGAGTGTACTGAAAGATGCACGGAAAAGAAAGAAATATTTATTTCTGAGGGAACTCTACAGGATACCCAAGGTGAAGAGTGTTTGTTTAGGCCTAAAATTTGGTTTTAAATAAAAACATTGTAGCAGTAAAAATTTTAATTTATTAAAAAGCAATATTTAGGTTGCTAGAATCGACGAAACAAGAAGGGATAAGCGAATTAACACCAGATATTTATCAAAACTAAATTAAAAATAAAATGTGTTCCATTGGAACGATTTTTTCGACCTATTCGGTAGCAAATCGTTCTTACAAAAGCTTATTCTTCTATCTGTTTCATGATAATGGAGATAAACACTACAGCAATGGTATTATTACTTTTCTTCTTGTAAGTAGGATGAAAGTAAGGGAATACACGCAAAAGCGATAATCAATTCTTTTAAAAACGGCCGCTCTGCAGTTTTCTTTGCATGGTCAACAATAAAACAAAATATATGAAACTAATTATGCTTTCCCGTTTGAAAGAAGTTTAAGTATTTCAAAGCTGAAATTAATGACCAGGAATATCTTGGAAATGGTTAACTACACACAAAAGTCTATAGGGCATACACTGTGTGTTTTAACGAGATCTATATTTCTGTGTAGTAACTTTTTATCTATCTGTTGTGATTTATTTGTTATGCAACAGATGAAGACTTCAGAGTATTCCCAGAAAAAGTAATATATACATATCTTTGTCAAGTGTCTTATATATTATTATTTTGATCAAGTCGTTAGAAGCATTTTTGAGAAAATAAACGTTTTCTAAAAATCTTCCATGTAAACAGTAATTTGGGGTGGGAGGATTTCTTGAAAATCTTCGTGTCACATTCTTGGAATATGCTGAACTTAAATATCAAGTTTGGTACTTAACCGACTTTTCGTTCTTGAGTTATGTTGCTCACATGTTGTCTATATAACAAAAAATCTGATGTGCTCTATTCATATGACTTTCTCTATATCTCTGTAACAAATTATTCTATTTACTTCATCTAATCGACAAAAAATTAGTAGAAATAGTCTTATTGCTTGCTTTCTTGTTATTAGAAGCGAAATAAGGGGGTACCATAGGTTAAAGTGATAGTCAAAAGCTGGTTGCTCTGCAACTGAAGTTCTTTTGTTTGTATGGATACGAGCTCACAAATCCTGTATGAGAAAAGTATGTCTTTATAGCTGAAAAAAAACAAGAAATACCTCAAAAACAACCAACTCCACGAAAAAAATGTATACAAGATAATTTGTGTGCTTTAAGGTGTTCTATATTTGTTGTGTGGTAAGTTTTTGTCCATCTCTTACGGTTTAGCAGTTATGCAAAATTCCGTAAAGTTGACCGAGGATAAAGTAGTCTTCAGAGGCTATTCCCAGAGAATTCAAAATATACATTTTATTTGTCATGTAAATATCTTTAATATATGATATTTTAATCAAAATCGTTAGAGCCATTTTTTAGAAAATCAAAATTTTCGAAAAAAAGTCCATGTAAAGTGTAATTTGGGGTGGGGAGATTGTTCTCAAAATCTTCGTGTCGCATCCTTGGAAGATACTAAACTTAAATACCAAGTTCGGTATTTTACCGACTTTTCGTTTTTGAGTTATCGTGTTCACAGACACACGGACACACGGACACACACACAAGGACCTTTTTGTGAAAATGCTTTTTTTGGATATTGGGGACCCTAAAACATATATTTCCGGTGAAATCTCGGTATCGAATTTTTTGGTGGAGTGCAATACCTTCTCTATACACTATATACATAGCACGTATAGAAAAAGTAAAAATCTGATGTTCCATTCACACGACTTTCTCTACATCTCTGTAACAAATTATTGTTAAAAGGCTTATCCTTCCGTCTACTTCATGATAGTCGAGATAAACATCAGCAGACTTAGTCTTATTACTAGCTTCCGTACAAGTAGAAGGAAATTAAGAAAATGCACAGGCAATAACCTCATCCTTTAAAAGAAGTTGCTATGTGAAATTATTTAAATCTGTTGTCAGGAGTAAACAAATAAGAAACGAGAAGAAAGATGTCTTCCCGGTTGAGAAAAGTATAAGTGCCTTAAAATTGAAACCAATAATCCGGAAAATCTCGAAAACAATTAACTCTACAAAAAAAATTACATGGCATAAATTGTATGTTTTAATAAGATCTACATTTCTTGTGCAGTAAGTTTTTGTATATCTCTTACGGCTTGCTAGATAAAAGTTATCCAGAATGAAGAGATCTTCAGAGGTTATTTCCAGAAAATTCAAGATATACATTTCAAGTTATACATAAGATATTTTAATAAAAATCATTACCAAGTTTGGTATTTGACCGACTTTTCGTTTTTGAGCTATGTTACCCACAGACACGCACGCACACACAGACAGAGAGACAGACAGATACACACGGACCTTTTTCTAAAAATACTTTTATTGGACACAGGTGATCCCAAAACGTATTTCCAGTGAAATCTCAGTATCGAATTTTTGGGTGGAATACATACTTCCCTTACTTAATTTTCATAGCAGAAGAAGCAAAAATACTTCTACAATCATGCCAATTCTATATACTGAATCCGCTGTAGTTTATGTTAACAGTGTCCTTGGAACAGCATAAGGAGATTCTTATTGCTTTATGCCGATCGTTATGTAATCTTGGTTACTCTCCTTTTCGCACATAGTAGCTAATTATCTCTGCAAATTTATATCTTGAGATCGTAACAAAAGGGTTACCTATTAACTTGTATTAACTCAACTATTCTTTAAAAGAAAATCTTTAAAACAAACAATTGAAGATAAAGGTAGTGGGCTGCTTTATCTAAGAGTAATACACCTGCGCGGATAAGGACGTAACTGGTCTGACTACTGGGTGCTCAGAATTTACAGTATCCCAGCAAGCGGCGGCAGTTTCACCCGTGCCGTCATGGATCCCAGTCTGTCATCCAGCAGCAATCAACTCGTCCTTTCTGTAAGTGTCGGAGATATCAACGCACGGTAGACAAGTATCTTAGTACTTATACAGAGGTGCGAAAATGATTACACTAAAGTATTAACATTTTTCAATTTATGAGTTTGTAAATAATATGCAAATGTATAAAATAGCATCAGTACTTAATGTTAATTTCTACTAGGCATTTTTGATTATGAATATTTTATTTCCTCCAATAACAAACAATATTCCATAAGTAAGTTTTCTTGGTAATATTTCCTTTCCAGATATAGTCTTGAATTTTCAAGAATAAAAGTGATTGTAAACCATCATCTAAAATGATTCTGAGATTCTAAATCTGACTTCAATTTGCCTAAAGTTCACTGAAGAAAACAAGAAATTGACTCTGTAATTTTATCCCACTTTTTTATATAAACAGTCAACTAATATGATTGGTGGACAGTTCTACTTAAGTATATGACACTATAGCTGTCATAAGCAAATAAGCAGATTTTCATACCTCTGTAATATACTAACTCAATTACCACACAAACTGTCTTGTGGAAAGGCTATACTCATAATAGACGTGCGTAGGATTTCTGACAGGTATGTGCAAACTTTGGTACACAGTATAAATTAAAAAATCATGTAGATACATCGAGTTATTAAACAATGTGGTTGAAGGAGGTTTTCAAATCTCTATCTCATCAATGATAAACTTAAAAGATTATGATCAATCGTCTGAGAAACAATTTCACATAACAAACTGGCAATTTTTTAGACGAATCGTGCCTTCCAAGTTCCTAAAAGTAATTTTACACAATAATGCCATTATAAAAATATGATGTGTTTCAGTCACATGACTTTCCCTACATATCTATAACAAATTATTCTTAAAATGCTTATTCTTCTATCTACTTCATCTAATCGAGATAAATTTAAATAAATGGTTTTATTACTTGCTTCCTTGTAGGTAGAAGGGAAATAACGGAATACACTAGGCAAAAACGATAGTCAAGTCTTTTAAAAACAGGTTGCTATGTGAGTGAAATTGAGTATGTTAAAGCTAAAACCAGAAAAAAGACAAACTGTGTTTTAACGAGATCTAAATTTTTTGTGTAATGAGTTTTTGTCTATCTCTTACGGTTTGCCAGTTATGTAAAATTCAGGATAAAAAGGTCTTCAGAGACTATTGCCAAAAAAGTCATTCTATACATTTTATTTTTCAGGTAAGTATCTATAATATACCATATTTTAATCCAAATCGTTAGAGCCATTTTTGACAAAATCAAAATTTTCGAATTTTTTTTCTATGTAGAGAGTAGTTAGGAGTGGGAGATTTTCTTGAAAATATTGTTCGTGTCGCATCCTTCACACACATACACATACAGATCTTTTTTCAAAATACTTGTTTTTGAATTCAGGGGAACTCAAAATATGTATTTGCGGTGAAATTTCGGTATTAAATTTTTGGATGGAATGCAATACCTCCTCTATACATTATGTAGAGAAAGTAAAAATATTGGTTGAAATCTTGATACGTTTTATTAAACTGCACCAGTTTAACGTTTTTAAAAATTAAAAAAACGGCACATTAATGTCATGTTTTATCACACTAAAAGCTTATTTATTTATCTTCAACAATTTCTGAGAAAATAGATAATTTTTATCGGAAAACGTTTCACAGAAAAAGTGTTCAAACTAAATATAGAGTAAAACGTATACACATTTGTAAGAAAAATAGCAGAATAGCTTTGACACAGGAGAGGTATCAGCATTACAGCCGTATCAATTTGTAGATAAATGTCCCAGCAAATTGAGCTAATATTTATTTATTCCAAAAAATAGTAGCAGCTATGATTTTTTTTTCGTGAAGTGATGCAGAATATGGAGTACAAAACGCCTGGTGTAGTAGCTTTTTTTAAAACATTGCAAAATATGACTGAAACTACATGATAATATGTATATAGCCCGCCTGGGTAGCGTGGTGGTAGCATGTCTGCCTCACGTTCAAAAGGTCGTGAGTTCGAATCTCACTTAGGGTGAGTTACCCGGGTAAGTTTTCCCTTATCCTGAGAAGATGAATGTCGAGTAACTTTAAGCTCCA
This sequence comes from Hymenopus coronatus, assembly GCA_030762935.1. Classification (NCBI taxonomy): domain Eukaryota; kingdom Metazoa; phylum Arthropoda; class Insecta; order Mantodea; family Hymenopodidae; genus Hymenopus; species Hymenopus coronatus. The sequence goes on along the minus strand of CM060895.1, from coordinate 94,856,318 downwards.
TGGACCCCGAGATCATTTGAGCATCATATCAACAATTGCATTCATCGTCCGATATGACCATACCAGGTTAAAGGACGTTAAGCTACAAAAAATATATATATATATTATGTATAGAATAAAAGAGAATATTCGAGTTTATAAACTGCACAAAAAAAAGTAAAAATGCCACCGGAGCTATTTTCTCTGTTTCAAATTAGGTGAGTACGCATACATAATTATGCACCACTAATCATCTAAATTTACTTTTACGTTTTTTTTTTTTTTTATTGTTTCACTTACATCTAAGGTCATATAGGGTGCTTTGCATCTAAAACAACTCGTCTGTAGGCTCTTACGTTTGGTTTAAATCATTTTATTTTCCTCAAACACACACATACACAAATTCACTCTCACATACATACTACCAGACTCTGTGGGGGATAGGGCTAAAGAAAAATTCCTCGTCCCAGCCGGGAACCGAATTCGCGGTCTTCTGGTGAGAAGTCTGCGAGCTCACCACTCGACCATGGAGGCAGTCTACAAATTCTGTTTGTTAACGCTAACAGTATTACAAGATTCATACTAAACTAACATTTTTCCCCCTCGATTTCATCATTTATCACTGGTTTTTAAAGTGCACATTGTAATCCCACCCTTTAAACAGTCTAATTTTACGAGAAGGTTGTAATGTCATATTTTACTTCAACAGATTTATACTATAAATTTACTATTTTTTTTTATTTGCGAAAACATTCGCTCTTAAAAAAATGTATTACTTTTTTTCTATTATAAGCACGGCAGTTCCGTCTGACAACCATCTGCGCACCATTAAGTTTAATGATTTTTCCTATATTTTTGGACTTGCAGAGTAGTTTTATAGATAAAATAATAAAACACAAAACATCCTTTAATGTCCCTGGTTGGTTGAATTTCGGTTCGCTCTTGTATATAATAATAAAATGTACACTCAGTTGTCAAGTAATATAGAAATTTGATAACAAGTCAATAATATAAAATAATTATTAATAATTCAGCGAGTATCGAAGTGATAATTCGAAGAATGTATATAGAATATTTTAATGTAATAGAATGATTTATACAACGACTCCTAGGTTCTTTCACTGCTTCTGAGCAACTATCGTTCTATCCATCTGAAACAACTAATGCACGAAAAAAACTAACGAACAGTCACTGCAAATATGAAATTATATTGAAAATTTCATGATAAACTTATCTAATAATTTTACAAATAAACAAGGAAATATAAAATATATGGGCTAATCATCCTTATTTACTTTTAGGCTATTTTCAATAGATAAATGACCACTACACATTTTACGGACAAATATTATTAATTTTCTTCCACATTAGTTTATAGAAGTTATATTCACAGACCCTGCTATTTTCTTACAAGTTACTCCTTCCATCTTTTCCATCTACAAAATGTTCTTGCATATACGACCCAGCAACCAGCGTAATACATTTTAATAATAATAATAATAATAATAATAATAATAATAATAATAATAATTTATTAAAAATTCAATTCGACTTACTATAAAATGAAATACTGTACGTTACAAGAATAGAAAGTGTTTTACCAATATACATAGTAGAGAGAGAAGGTATTGTATTCCACCCAAAAATCGATACCGGATTTCACTGGGAAATACATGGATTGAGACGTTCTTAACAAAGAACTGTATTTTTAGGGAAATGTGTGTGTGTGTGAGTGTGTGTGAGCCGGGGGGAGCATAGCCCAAAAACGAAAAATCGGTTAAATACCAAACTTTGTATTTAAGTATAGTATCTTCCAAGGATGCAACATAAAGTTTTTCAATAAAATCCCCCCACCCCGAACTGCACTTTACATGGAACATTTTTTCGATTTTTTTATATTAAAAAAATGACTAACGATTTTGTTTAAAATACCATATTTTAAGATATTTTCATTACACACAAAGTGTTTATCTTGAATTTTCTGGAAATAGGCTCTGAAGACCTCTTCATTCTTGACGACTTTTGTGTAACTCGTAAACCATAAGAGATAGACAAAAACTTAATGCACAAAAAATGTAGTTCTCATTAAAACATTCATTTTATATCATATACCTAGTTATGTAGGGTTAACCGTTATCTAGATATTCCATGTCATTGGTTTCAATTTTAAACTTCTTAAACTTTTCTTAAGCGGGAAATCAACTTTCGTTTCATCTGTTTTGTTTTTCTCTCGGGAATGCAAAAGAGAACCGAATTCCAATTGTTTCACATAGCAGTAGCTTTTAAAAGATTTGACTATCACTTTAGCCTAGTGTTCTCCTTTAGGCTAGTACAGCAACAGAAGATTGCCAGTTCCATGACGTTTTTGCGCCACTATTTCGTTCTCTACCGATTCTTAGCTAGTTGGTTAGAAACGCGCATTTAGAATAAGCTTTACCATCTACATTCGCATCTCATAATGTTACGATCAACGCTTCTCTGGAGGCTTTGGTGCGGTTCATAGCGTAGGATTCAGGCGGTGTGAGAATATGAAAAATGATGACACCGCCATTTATTATGTAACATGCCCAGTGTGGGTTAGGAGTTACCCATGTCACTGCGCATGCTTAGGGAATTGTGGGTGTAGGGTAGAGCTATCTCGCGCATGCAGAAAGGTTGTAGTGCAGGAGGGGATGTAGGAGGAGATATCGAGGAACTATAAATAAGTAGATCCAGGGATGCGAGGAGACACAGTATTTTACTACCACTCATAGAAATTGGCGAGAGTATATGGTTGAGGAGATGTGGAGAAATCCCAATGAATTGCCCTAATTTCACAGAACTCGCTTTGTACATTCTTCTCTGCTGAAAGTTAAATACTTTAAAAAAGAACTTGCCCTTTTACTTAACGAGTGCGTCCTGCGGAGTCTATAGCTCAGATGTAAGGGTTTGTTCAGACCAACTTCTCGTCTTTATAACTAAACACTATACTTATGCTAGCGTTGCTTTATGAGGCCACGACTGTGAATTCATTTACGACACTTTGCCTCCAATATCTATTGCTCAAACAGATGCATAACTTTTTGCGTCATGAAATACAGATTTACCCAACATAACCATCGGCTACACTACAATATGTATAATATACCACATTTAGTAAACAAATAAAATAAGGAGTTAAAAATTATTCAATTTAATATCCTTCCTCCAAAAACTACAAAACCAAAGTTGATACTATAAAGCATGTAGAAGTTGAAGGCGTAAAAATTGGTAAATGTCCTATAAAACGAATATCTAAGACATTTTTTACATTTTTTACTGTTTGTGCAAAAGATAAAAATATTGTTATATATAATTCTCCGCTTATTATTACTATATAATTTATAAGACATTTGAGCTATTTTGATTCATCCAAAAGTAATTATCCTTAATCTATTTAACAGTCTACGCACGCAAAAGCTTCAATGCTTCACTCATAATGAGACATAAGCGCAGACGCAGCATAAGTGCAAGACTTTGTATCCATGTTATTCAATGTAAGCATTCACATACACTCACGCAACACGCTACGCAATGCAATGCAAAGCAAAAGTTTACAAACTCCAAACTTTATCCTTGCTGTGCGCACACAGAGAAAAAAATTCTTCATTCCGTCCTCTATGCATTGCGAGATTTTTACATGCACGCTCTTCTATTTGGCCGTGCCGCCCCATCTCTTATTTCCCCCAAGAGGGCTTTAACTAAATATTGATAATTACTTATCTTACTAGCTGGTAGAAACTGATCACAATTAATCTGCTTCTTACTTAATTTCAACTAAATAAGGATAATTATTTATCTCCTTCCGAATCCTCCTTTGGTTTAATGGATGTATTCACCATCTGCGCCTAGCTCTCTTGGCTCTCATAAATCGCAAGGCGCAAAGAGATAATTCACAGTCCATTAAATGTGCAGATTTATCATATTCTGCAGTATCTATGCTTTCATTATTTTCAATATTTTGATAAAAAAATTATTGTGACGTCACTGCCGCAAGCAGTAAGTAATTTTTATCGCTTATTTATTCATTTATAAAATTTGGAGTGAACTTTCTTATGTGATATCGGTGGTTATATTGTTGAATCTGAAGTTGTGGAGCGCTTGGAAGATATCTGTGTGTGATTTACAGATCTAGAAACCCGTGCCAACCTTTGCGTCACGTTTACGACTGCTTTGTGTGTGGCCTTTCCTCGCGCTTGCGCTTACGCTGCGTTACGTCTGCGTTTACATCTCATTGTGAATGTGGCTTAAGGAATGAGAACGACAAACTTGAAATACATGTATTTAAATGGCAGCGTTCACGATTGACGGGAAGCATTCCCGAGCCCGGGGAACGAGAAACAAATATTGACCAAGGTTTAATATTCTCGTTCTCGTTATCGGGTACGGCACGTTATATGCGTACTGTGCATATTAGACTCTTCACTGTGCAGTTTAAGTGGCTGTGACATGAAATATCTGCTAGAGCTCACTTTAGTCGCAATTCTTTTTAAGTATAACGTTGGCTAACTCGCATTATGTTGGCTGAACTGGAGCCAAAAAAAATATCATTGGCCAGTTAAAAATAAGTAAAGTGGCAATACGCAAAATTCACCAGAAAAAGAATGAGAATAAATAACGTTCTCGTTACCAGGTTGTTGTGAATCAAAGTGTTGTGTCCTATATGACTTCCCCTTCGCAGTTTCGTTTTGGTTACCGTTCTCGGGTTATTGTGAACTAGCCTTTACTGGGTATTTCAGAATTCTTAATACTTAAATACTTAATCCGAACTGTTGTCAGTGAGTAAAGTGAATTTTTGTAACGCGTAAGCTTAAAAACACCAGGTTGCAACAATATGTAACATGCAGTGTTTATTAAACAAAGAAATGCGATTTATTTATTACTTTTTCTAGCACTATGTACAAAAGAAGGTGGATATTGTATTCCACCCACAAATTCGATGTCGAGATTTCACCGGAAATATATGTTTTGAGGATCCCCGAGTCTGATTAAATAATTTTAGAAAAAGGTCTGTGTGTGTCTGTATGTGTGATTAGCATTACTCAAAAACAAAAAGGCTGTTAAATACCAAACTTGGTATTTATGTTTTGTATCTTCCAATGTTCCGACACGAAGGTTTTTCAACAAAACCTCCCTACCATAAACTACCCTTTATATGAATTTTTTTGACAATTTTGATTTTATCAAAAATAGCTGTAACGATTTTCATTAAAATGCTGCATATTAACGATATTTACATCATAGATAAAATGCAAATTTTGAATTTTCTTGGAATAACCTCTGAAAACCTGTTTATTCTGTTTGAATTTACAAAATGGTGCATAATGGTTAAACTTAAGAGATAGAAGACAAAATCTTACTGCACAAAAAAGGTAGATCTCCTTAAAACACGTAATTTATGTTTATAGTTTTTCTTGTAGGGTTGACCGTTTTTGCGGTATCCCTTGTTATTGGCTTCAGTTTTGAACTACCTGACTTTTCTCAAACGGCACCATGCAAAGCGAACCTCAATTCTTTCAAATAACGACCAACTTTTAAAAGATTTCACCATTGCTTTAGTATAATGTATTCCCTCATTTTCTTTCTGCTTACATTAAAGCTAGTAAAAGACCAATTCTGCTAATGTTTATCTCCATAAACGTAATGTAAATAAAAGAACAATCTTTTATAAGAAGTTTGTATTTAGAACAGCTAGAGAAAGTCATGAGAATGATATTTTTAATAAAAATTAATATTAATTTCCTATCAGACTAATTATACATTTCATAGAAGATTTTAGTTTCTTCGATTTTTCAAAGAAATGTGCTAAAATACATTTGTATTCATGTCATTCTTCTAGAAACACCACTTTTTGAAATTACCATATTGCGATTTATGTTACCTTTAGACTTTTTATGTAACAAACCTGATTTTGCAGATTGTGCTGCATTATCTTCTCCCGCCGAACCGTAACTGCATGTTGCAAAAGTTTCCAAATAAGTAATGTTCTTGCTTTCTACAAACGTGCTATCTATATAGTGTAAAGAGAAGATTCCATCCAAAAAATTGACACCGACAATATAAGTACTCCCACCCCTCCGATAAAACAAAACAAAAAAGCATTTTTAGAAAAAGGTCAGTGTGTGTATGTATGTATGTATGTATGTATGTATGTATGTATGTATGTATGTATGTATGCATGTATGCATGTTTGCATGTATGCATGTATGTATGCATGTATGTATGTATGTATGTATGTATGTATGTATGTATGTATGTATGTATGTATGTATGTATGTATGTATGTATGTATGTATGTATGTATGTATGTATGTATGTATGTATGTATGTATGTATGTATGTATGTATGTATGTATGTATGTATGTATGTATGTATGTATGTATGTATGTATGTATGTATGTATGTATGTATGTATGTATGTATGTATGTATGTATGTATGTATGTATGTATGTATGTATGTATGTATGTATGTATGTATGTATGTATGTATGTATGTATGTATGTATGTATGTATGTATGTATGTATGTATGTATGTATGTATGTATGTATGTATGTATGTATGTATGTATGTATGTATGTATGTGTGAATGTATGGATAGCATATCTCAAAAGTTTTAAAACAAAAATAAAAATGGAAAAAAATAAAATTTAAAAATACAAAAGATAATAGAGAATTACAAACTTAATTTTTAAAAGAAGAAATTGAATTATCAAAAGAACAAAAACAATTTTATAAAAAAGCATGAAAAACTTGAATTATATTTATCTCAAAAATGAAAAGTCCAGTAATTACCTAACCTAGTATTTAAGTTTAGTATCTCCCTAGCATGCGGGACGAAGATTTTCATGAAAATCCCGTCATCGAAACTATCCTTTACATGGGAAATTTTTCAAAAAAAAACTTGTCATATGTCTCTGATGATTTTGATTAAAATAGTATATCTTTAAGATATTTTTATGGCAAATATATATCTTGACTTTTCTGATAAAGCCTCCCGTGACCCGTTCATTCTGGATAACTTTTGTATAAATATTAACCATAAGAGATAAACAAATCATACTATACAAACAAATGTATATCTCATTAAAATACACAAGTTATGTCATATACATTTTTGGTAGTGTTGACCGTTTCCGAGATATTCCTTGATATTGGGTTCAATTCTAGGCTATTTAAAATTCTCTCAAGAGGAAGGTCATTTTTTTCGTTTAATGTTTCTTTTGTTTATTCCTAGCCGGAATTTCAATTACTTCACACAGCTGCCGGCTTTTTAAAGGATTTGATTATCGCTTTAGTCTAGTGTATAACTGTATTTCCTTTATACTAAGAAGGAACTAATAGAACTATTTCTGCTAATGTTTATCTCGATTACCACGATGTAACACTTTTGTAACAATAGTTTGCAGAGAAGGTCGTGTGAATCGAACATATTTTAAAACTATTTGATGTTTATTGAATCAAGTAACTAAGCAAATAATTGTTTTTAGGCCGTATAGTTGTTATGGTCATCTTTATTCTATTATTCCCAATGCTTATTTGAATATGTGCATGACCATATAAGTAATAATCGTTTTTCTTATATGGCCGTTATGGCACCTTTAATTTTAATTTATAATGGCGTGCAAAAACGCTCTATGATAATCACTTGCAAAAAAATTCTGTTTTCCATTCACATGACTTTCTCTACATCTCTGTAACACATTATTGTTAAAAAGCCTACTCTTGTATCTACTTCATACCAATCGAGATAAGCATCTTATATAATTTACTTACTTCCTTGTAAATAGAACCGAAATAAGGAAGTTCACTAGGCTAAAGCGATAGTCAAATCTTTTAAATGTGGTAGTTATGTAATTGAAATCCGTTTCTTTGCGCGACCAGGGGTTTACAAATTCCCCATATGAAAACATCTGATGTGATCCATTCACATAACTTTCTCTAGCTGTTCCATGTAAAGACTATTCTTATATAGATTATTCCTTTATTCTTTTATCTACATCATCTAATCGAGAATAAACATTAGCAAAAATAGTCTTATTACTTGTTTCCTTGTAAGTAGAAGGGAAATAAGGGGATACATTGGACTAAAGCGATAGTCAAATCCTTTGAAATCTGGTGGCTATATGAAATAATTAAGATTTGTTCCGCTTTGCATGGTCCTTTGAGTAAAGTTAGGAGTTTAAAATTGAAATGAATTAAAAGGGATATCTCGAAAATGGTCAGCTTTACAAGAAAAACGTATATACGTATTTTACGATATCTGCATTTTTGTGTAGTATGTTTTTGTCAACCTCTTACGGTTTAACCGTTATGCAAAATTCTGTAAAACTCATCCAGAATAAAGAGGCTATTCTCAGAAAGTTTAAATTATACATTGTGCTTGTGATGTAAATATCTTTAATATACGATATTTTAATCAAAATCCTTAGAGCCATTTTTTGAGAAAAACAAAACGTTCAAAAAATGTTCCATGTGAAGGGTAGTTTGTGGTGAGGGGATTTGCTTGAAAATCGTCGTGTTGCAACATAATAAGTATCGTGAAAGATAATACTAAGAAGCTTTGTTTTATTGACATTATCAACTGATTTCTCTAGAATATAATCTTATTACAACTTTGAAAAACACTAAACATAAATACCTACCAATTTTGGTATTTAACGGACTTTTCGTGTTTGAGCTATGCTAGCTAGAGACACACACGCGGACCTTTTTCTAAAAGTGTTTTTTTTCGGACTTGGGGAGCCTCAAAACACATATTTTCAGTGAAATCTCGACATCGATTTTTGTTGGAATACAATATCTTCTCTACTATATACATTGTATGTCATAGGTACGCGCTAGAGAAGGTAAAAATTTAAAGTATTTTAAAACTGAAACCAACAATACAGAATATCTCGGAAATGGGATACACCACGAAAAAATGTGTACGACATTAATTGTGTGTTTCAAGGAGATAAACAATTTTTGTGTAGTAAGTTTAAAACTATTTGTTACGGCTCACCAGTTATAAAACATTCAGCAAAATTCATTCAGAAAAAAGAAGTCTTCGGAGGTTATTCCCAGAAAATTTAATTTTATTTGTCATATAAATAGATTTGATGTTCGTCATTTTAATAATATCGTTACAGCCAATTTTGTGAAAAACAAAAATTAAAAAAAAAAAAAAATGCCATGTAAAGGATAGTCTGGTATGTGGAAATTTTCTTAATAATCTTCAAGTAGTATCCTTGGAAGATACTAAATGCCAAACTTGGTATTTAACGATGTTTTCGTCTTTGAGCAATGCTGTCCACAGGTACAGAGACACACAAATGCTTTTTTCTGGATTCAGGGTGACTGAAAACGTGTTTCCGGTGAAACCTCGGATATTTTGGGTGGAATACAATATCTTCTCTATACACTATGTACATAGTACGTGTAGAGAGAGAAAAATAACGTTATACATTAGTATAATTAATTTATATTATCACAGTTACTATGAAGGCAAAAATGGCTGTCATTGAGCATTACTCTGAAATTTTCCGCCGGCATTATCTAATTCACTAATAATACCTGAAGCTAGATAAGTATAAAGTATCACAAAAGAACGCCCTAGTTTTATTTTATCTTATACCATTAATCCTTGATCTTGTCTTTATATGACAGCGGTAGAGGTTATGCTTGATTAGCATCACGTGGAATAGCCGCACCTGCATTTATTAGCAACATGCCTTATACACATACTTGAAAGCTATGCTCATTTGTCAAAGTTAAGGTTATTGCAAAATATACTCTTATCTAACCAATATACATTATTAAGTGCTGCGCACCAACACGGTAGCCGAAGTCATTAAGGCATGGTCATATGAATGGGATTACTGCTGAGATTACTCTACCGAGCAAAAAATTGTGTTCCATTCACAAGACTTTCTCTACGTCTCTGTAACAAATGATTCTTAAAAAGCTTATGCTTCTATTTACTTCATGCTAATCCAGAAAAAATTAGCAGAAATAGTCTTATTACTTGCTTTCTTGTAAGTAGAAGCGAAATAAGGGAGTACCATAGGTTAAAGTGATAGTCAAAAGCTGATTGCTATGTGACTGAAGTTCCTTTGTTTGTACGGACAGGAGTTGGCAAATTCCTGTAAGGGAAAAGTATAAGTTTTTCAAAGCTGAAACCAAAAAGAAGAGATATCTAAAAAAAAAAACAATAGATTATATTACACAAATTGTGTGTTTTAACGTGCTCTACATTTTTTGTGTGGTAAGTTTCTGTCCATCTCTTACGGTTTAACGGCTACGCAAAATTCCGTAAAATTGATCCAGAACAGAGTAGTCTTCAGAAGCCATTCCCAGAAAATTCAAGATATACATCTTATTTATCATATATATATATATATATATATATATATATATCTTTAATATACGATACTTTAATCAAAATCGTTAAAGCCATTTTTAAGAAATTCAAAATTTTCAAAAAAAGTTCCAGTTGGGAGTGGGAGTATTTTCTTGAAAAGCTTCGTGTCGCATCCTTGGAAGATATTAAACTTAACTACCAAGTTTGGCATTCAATGATGTTTTCGTTTTTGAGCTATGCTGTCCACAGACACACAGACACATACACAGACAAACACACGGACCTTTTTCTGAAAATGCTTTTTTTGGATTCAGGGGAAACCAAAATATGTATTTCCGGTGAAATTTCGGTATCGAATTTTTGGGTGGAATACAATACCTTCTCCTCAATACACTATGTACATAGTATGAGTAGAGAAAGTAAAATGAATATAACATAATTGTGCGTTTTAACGATGTCTACATTTTTTGTTCAGCAAGTTTTTATCAATCTCTTACGGCACACCAGTTATACAAAAGTTATATAAAAGTCTTCCAGAGTGAAGAAATTTTCAGAGGCTATTCCCAGAAAATTCAAGATATACATTTCGTTTGTCATAGATTTTAATAAAAATCGTTACAGCAACTTCTGAGAAAATCAAAATGTTTGCAAAATGTTCCATGTCAAGGTTAGTTGCGGGGTTTTCTTGAAAATCTTCGAGTCGCATCTTTGAAAGATACTTAAATACCAATACTATGCTGCCCACAGACCCACACACGTATACAAATACACACACTAACAGTCAGACTGACAGATAGACACACCCACAAACGCAAATTTTTCTAAAAACGAATTTTTGGATTCAGGGAGTCTCAAAACACATATTTCCGGTGAAATCTCGGTATGGAATTTTTGGGTACAGTACAATATGTTCTCTATACACTATGTATATAGTACGTATAGAGAAAATAAAAAACTTATTTACTATCTACTTAATGTTTAGCCAACTATTTCGTTGAAGATATGTGATCGTAGAAGTGGCCAATCCAGTACATTGGCGTGTAAAATTCCAACCAATCGGAACTCATTATCTCTGCAGTTTAATTTTTTTATCACACCCACGTGCAATTATTTTTCTAAATGTATCGCACCCCCGTGCATTTGTTTTCTCTCTGAACTAACGTTGGTCTCATAATAATACGAGGGTCGTTTTTTTTTTTTCAACCTCCGATAGGCTATAAATAAAAGACAAGTTCATAGAAAATAATTATTTTATTACTCTATGGTTACTTTTCAACATAATCACTGAAAAAATTGAGGAATTTATCGTACCTGTGCACAAGCTTTGCAATACCCGCTTAAAAAAATATTACTGCCAATGATTTCAAATGAGCATTGACGTTCTTTTGAAGATCTTCGTTGGTTTGAAAGTGCTGCCCTCCTAGCCATGTCTTCAGTTTAGGGAAAAGGTGAACATCGTTGGGTGCCAGGTCAGGACTGTATGGCGGATAATCGAAAATGATCCATTGAAATTGTTCAAGGAGCCGATGGGTTGTGCCAGCAGTGTGTGGACGAACGTTGTCATGGATCAACATAATTCCTGAAGTCAGCATTCCTCTTCGTTTGTTTTGAATGTCTCTCCGCAAACGTCGTAAAGTACGAAGATCTTCAAAACAACGTCAATGCTCATTTGAAATCATTGGCGGCGACATTTTTTGAAGCGGGTATTGCAAAGCTTATACACAGGTACGATAAATGTCTCAATCTTTTCGGTGATTTTGTTGAAAAGTAACAATAAGTGTACAAAACTTTTAGTAATAAAATAATTGTTTTCTATGAACTTGTCTTTTATTTATAGCCTATCGGAGGTTGAAAAAAAACGGTCCTCGTAGTATCAGTGTGCAGTGATATTCCCGTACATAATGGCGGAAGTTCCAAAATGTTTTGGAGAAAGGTCTATCGCTGAAATTGATATATTAATTGAAAATTCAACGCCGCGGAATACTAAAAATAACAGAGATAGTGTGTGGAACCAGTTCAACAAATTCCTTAAGCAGCGAGGCCATGATTTATGATATGGACATCAAGTTGCAGTGATTTCGATGCAAATATACGTCAAGACTAATGGGATTTTTGGAATATTATTCTTTGTGTCCTTATAAGATAATCATTGTTATTCGAAATAGTCTTATTGAATACAACTCGAGCTACAGCTTTTCCCTAGATAGAATCGCAACAAGCTGTTTGCGAATTTATCGATATATTACTTATAGTAACTCTTTGCAGGAATAGCTTCGCTACATATTTTCTTGTACGCTTAAGACGGATACAGGAAAACAAACCAATGTGACATACTGACCTTCAAATTCCAAGTTTCCTTGACATTGCGACAGTACTGTATAACGATAGTATGATGTAATGCAATCACATGCCAATCAAATTCTACAAACTTCTCTTGCAAGTATTATTCTAGCCAAATCTTAATTGCACATGCCAAAGCGATAGATACAATAAAAACATCGGATGCGCTCCATTCACATGGCTTCTACATCCCTGTAACAAATTATTGTTCAACAGCTTATTCTTTTATCTACTTTATGATAATCAAGCTAAACATTAGCAGAAATTGTCTTAATTACTTGCTTCTTTGTAAGTAGGAGGGAAATAAGGGAATACGCTGGGCTAAAACGATAATTGACTGCCTCCGTGGTCGAGTGGTCAGCGAGCTGACCCGGAGGTCCCGGGTTCGATTCCCGGCTGGGGCGGGGAATTTTTTTTAACCGGAATGTATCCCTGAGAGTGAATGTGCGTGTGTTTAGTAATATAAAGTTTAACCTAATGTTCTGAACCTACAGTTTCACAAGTAAAAGCCCCCGTATGACCATTGATGTTAAAGGGGACTATACAAATGAAGCAATAAAAAAAAAACGATAGTCAAATCTTTTAAAATGTGGTTGCTATGGGATTGAAATCCATTTCTTTGAGTGGCCAGGAGTTGACAGTTCCCGTATAAGAAATGTATTAAGTTTTTAAAAAGTGAAACCAATAACAAGGAATATCTCAAAAACGTTCAGCTCCACGAAACAAAATTATATAAAATTAATTGTGTATTTTAACGAGATCTACGTTTTCTGTTAAGTAAGTCTTTGTCTATGTCTCATGGTTTACCAATTATGCAAAATTCCATAAAATTCATTCAGAATAAAGGTGTCTTAGAGGCTATTCCCAGAAAATTCAAGATATACAATTTATTTGTCATATAAATATCTTTAATGTACGATATTTTAACCAAAATCGTTAGAGCCATTTTTGAGAAAACTGACATTTTCGAAAAATTGTACATGTAAAGGGTAATTGGTGATGGGAGGATTTTCCTGAAAATCTTCATGTCGGATCCTTGGAAGATACTGAACTTAAGTACCAAGTTTGGTATTTAACGAACTTATCGTTTTTGAAATGCTTTACTTATGTATTTCCGGTGAAATCTCCGTATCGAATTTTGGGGTCAATTCTATACCTTCTCTATACACTATGTATATAATACGTGTAGAGAAAGTAATAAATAAATAAAGAATGAATTGCCATGTCATGACTTCACATCCCCTCAAGTAACTTATCTGATGGCTTCATTTGCATGACTTTCTCTATTCTACAGGTCATCTTTAAAAAGCATAATCTTATATCTATTTCATGCTAAGGTTTACACTAGTCGAATTTTAAGAACTGATCGCCATGTAATTAGTATTTGAAATTTAGTATTATGTGAATGGCCAGAAATCAAGAAGTACAAAAACCGAATGACTTCTCATTTTAGGATGGTACTTAAGTATTGGGAAATTAACTCAAAACAAGAAATATTTTGGAAACGGTTAACTCCACAAAAAACGTGTTTAAAATAAATTCTGTATTTTAACAAGATCCACATTTCTCGTGTAATAATATGTTATCTTTATCTTACTGGTTTCCAGTTATGTAATAAGCATCCATAATGAAAAGGTTTTCAGAGGTTGTTCCTAGAAAAAGCAAAATATACATTTTATTTGCCATTAATATATACCATTTTATTCAAAATCGTTAAGAGTCGTTTTTGAGGAATACGAATTTTTATAAAAGTCTTCTATTAAAAGGGTGGTTTAGGATGGGGAGGGGGATTTCATGAAAATCGTGTGGCATGCTTGGAAGAGTAAACTTAAATACCATGTTTGGGTTATTCACGGACCTTTTTACTTTCTCTACACGTACTATATACAGAGAAGGTATTGTAATGCGCCCAAAAATTCAGTACCGATATTTCACGGAAAATACATGTTTTGGGTCCCCTGAATAAAAAAAAAGCATTTTAGAAAAAGGTCGGGTGTATCTGTGGAAAGCATAGCTCTAAAACGAAAATACCTGGTATTTAAGTTTGGTATCTTCCAAGGATACGACACAAAATTTTCAAGAATATTCCACTCCAAACTACCCTTTACATGGAACATTTTCGAAAATTTTGATTTTCTCAAAAATGGCTATAATGATTTTGATTAAAATATGGATATTTTTATGACAAACGAAATGTATATTTTGAATTTTCTGGGAATAGCCTCTGAAGACCTATTCATTCTGGATTAATTGTATATAACTGGTAAACCGTAAAAGATATACAAAACTTACTATACAAAAAATGTAAATCTCATTAAAACACACAATTTATGGCATATACATTTCGCTTTTGTAGAGTTAACCGTTTTCGATATTTCGGATTATTGGTTTCAATTTTAGCCACTTAAACTTCTTTCTTGTCGTTTCTCGTTTGTTTATTCCTGACAAGCAAAGAGATTGTAATTTCCATTATTTCACATAGTGGCCGGCTTTTATATCGCTTTAGCTCGTGCAATTTTGTTATTTCCCTTATACTTACAAGGAAGCTAGTAATAAGGCTAATTCTGCTTATGTTTATCTGCATGATGTAGATAACATATTAATGTTTTGAATATAAGGTTTGTTTACCGAAGAGCTAGAGAACATCATATGAAAGTAACACATTAGGTTTTTCCCTTCTACTTACAAGGAATCAAGTAATAAGAACAATTTCTGCTAATGTTTATCCTCATTATCATGGAGTAGATGGTCGTCTCCTTAGCGCGGTGGTAGCGCAGCTGCCTACCAAGCGGGAGACCTGGGTTCGATTCCCAGTACCGGCGTGGGGATTTTTCCCCCGCTGGGAGACCTGGACCGGGGTGCACTCAGCCTCGTGAGGTCCCTGAGGGGCCAATTGAGGAGCTACTTGATGGAGAAGTAGCTCCTCCAGGTCGTGAGGACCGCATTAACCGGGCGGGAGGTGCTCGAGGCTCTGACCACGTCTCACCCTCCAATACTGCACCCCATCCATGACGTCTGTAGTGGACCGAGATGGGGGACGCAGCAGCCGGGCGGTAGGCCAAGGTTCCCCGTGAGCTGTCGTGCCATGGAGTTATGTTATCATGGAGTAGATAGAAGATAGAAGAATAGGCTGTTTAACAATAATTTGTTACAGAGATTAGAGAAAGTCATGTGAATGGAGCACATCATGCATTTTTGGATTCAAATGTCCTCCAAACGTTCTTTCTAACGAAATCTCGGTATCGAATTTTCGGGTGAAATGCAATATCTTCTCTACTTAGTAGGTATACTTGGTAGAGAAATTAAAAATAGCTAAATAGATTCACATGATTTTCTCTCTCTCTCTCTCTCTCTCTCTCTCTCTCTCTCTCTCTCTAAAGGTTCTGCCTTGTTGCTGCAACCATAGATCTGATCTCTCTGCAATTCTCTTCATAAAATGTAACCTTGAGACCGACCTCTGCTACCTATTTTATGATCTTGTGTGATTTTCCTCTGCCCATTCTTCCCACAACTATGCATTTAAATATGTTCTCCAGGAAATTACTGTTGTGACGTGATGATCAAACGCCAATGATATTCTTTTCATTTTTGTTGCCAGATGAAGCCTCAGGTGTTTATTTCTTTAGGGGGCGGCTGGTCCTTACGGGCTACAGAGCTACAGTCCGTCAATTAATTATTCATAAATATGGCTCAAAATAGTGTGCTATTAATTCTTGATATGCTTACAATACAATGTCTTAGGCGACACATATGGATGTCCCCCACTTCGTCAGCAGTTTCTTTGGACTGCATATGATTGTAGAAAGGAAAACAATAATGTTTGCTCACCACAGTAAATAACAATGTCAAATTGATACCAAGGAGAGTGAAGTCCTGCACTGAGAACTACAGCGATGACGCAATACAAACGTCAGAAAATGCTGTACAATCTGATGTACTCTTCAGCGCGCCGCCTAGCACTCGCATTGTTAGTGATAGAACGTATAGAAAATAAGAGTTGTTCACTAGCAAGCTGGAGCTGTTATTTAAATGTTATTACTTTTTGTGACGAAGAGAATAAAGAAGGTCAGAAAATATGCATACCACTGAACGTGGCTGTTGCTTCTAGTGACTTTAATAAGACAGCGAACGATATTTAAAATTAGGACGGAAGTGCGGTGAGCTAAACTAAATTGTCTCGCAAGATTACATAATATGGATAACTATGTTATTAGAAGAAAATGTCAAGAGCATTACGAAGTTAAAAAATCTAATGTTACATTCGTAAGACTTTTCGTGTAAAGTATAGCCTGAGACGGGGAGATTTTCTTGAAAATCTTCGTGTTGTATCCTGCTGAAGTAAAAATCAAGCTTGGTATTTAACGAACTTTCCAATATTGAGTTATGCTATTGATAGACACATAGGTACATGCACACCTTTTTCTGAAAATGTATTCAATTCATTCAGAGGTCCTCAAAACATTTTCCATGAACTCTTGGTATTATGTATGTCGTAGGAAAAGGAAAACTAAATTCTTACACCCGTGCATACACACATATATGCACCTTTTTCTAAAAATGCTTTTTTCGGACTCAAGGGGTCTCAAAACATATATCCCTGGTGAAATCTTGACATAAAATTTTTGGGTAGAATATAATACCTTCTCTGCCCACTATGTACATCCTCACATTGGGCTAGAGGAAGTAAAAAGAGGTTGATTAAATTGTGTTTCAGTTTAATAAACATTCATTTATCAGGCAAAAACATTATTGAGAAACTTGATTTACATACACATAATGATGGAGATACCTATAGATACCGTTCTATACCTAGATTTTTTTTTTTTTTTTTTGTACTTTTGGCATTCGGTTTTAACCATTTTTAATCACCAAGAGTTGGCAACACTTTTTAACGCTGGTATACCGTAAGAGAAATTCAAAATTTTACTACTTAAAAAATTTTAAGAGAGAAAAAGAGAAATTCAAAGTTTTACTACACAAAAATTTAGATCATGTTAAAACAGATAATCTATGTCTTATACGTCTTTTTTTGATGTTAACCGTTTCCGAGATATTCCTTGTTATTGGTTTCAGTTTTAAGCTACATAAAGTATTTGTCAAATGGAAAGCCATATTTATTTTCGTTTCTCATTTATTTACTTTAGCAATCAAACAGAAACCGAATTTCAATTGTTTTATACAGCGACCGGCTTTAAAAGATATGACTATCGCTTTAGCCTAACACATTTCGTTATTACCCTTTTACTTACAAAGAAGCAAGTAATAAAGGGGCGTTCAATATGTCCAAATCCAAGAAATTACACTCGTAGCATCGAATAAAAAAAGTTTGTATTTAATAAATTGTCGTCTCTTACTAGATGGCAATTAAAGTTTCAGCTATATCCATCATGTGTTTTCGTTGTCATAGGCAATTGAGTCAACAATCTTGTGCTTGTTTAAAAGATGGGGAAAAAACGAGTATCGTACGGTGATTAAACACTTCTATTTAAAAGGCTTAACACCAAAAGAGAAAAAGCCGAGTTAGATGAAGTTCATGGCACATCTGCTCCTGCGTTTGCAACAATTTATATTTGAATAAATGAATTTAAACGTGGCCGTACATCCACAAATGTTGAACATCGTTCCAAACATCCACTAGAAGTGACTTCGTCCAAAATGATTGACAAAATCAGGAAATGCTTTTGAGTGATCTGAAATAGTACCACAAGGTACAGTGTTCTCAATGTTGCACAAAAATTAGGTCTGACAAAGATCTCGGCAAGATCGTCTGCTCTCAATGGAAAATAAACGCAAACGTGTGATCGATTTGCAAGCTGGTTTGGCACTTTTCATCCGCAATATTGATGAGTTTCTGCATCGATACATAACTGTGGATGAAACATGGATACACTGCTACACTCCACAGATAAAAGTACAGTCGACACAGTGAGTTTTTAAGAGGCAAAAGCTGTTCCAAAGAAGACAAAGGTGATGATATCTGTAGGCACCTGGTCCCAGTTTTTTGGGTTACACACGGAATCATCTACATTGATTACTTGCAGAAAGGAAGAACAATGGGGAGAATTACGCATTATTATTGCACCGCTATCGGAGAAATCAAGAAAAAAAAACACCCTCATCTGGCAAAGAAAAATATTCTTTTCCACCAAGACAATGCAAGGGTGCACACCTGCGCAGTTTCGATAGCGAAAATTGTAGAATTGCAATTCGAATTTCTACATCTACCGTATTCACCAGATTTGGCCCCCAGTGACTTTTTTTTTATTTCCAAACTTGAAAAAGTGGCTCGGCGTGAAAACGATCCATGTCTAACTAAGAGGCCATCTCCCAAACATATGCCTATTTTGAGAACCTTCCGAAACCCTACTTTTTGGAAGGCTTAAAATAGTTGAAGAAGCGCTGGGAAAAGCGATCTAGCTAAAAGCAGATTGTTGGGAAAAAAATATACCAAAACTAATTCGTTTATCAATATTTTTCTAAGGAGTAAGCCCCTCATAAAACCAGCTTAGCTAATGTTTATCTCGATTAGCATGATGTAGACAAAAGAATCATTTTTTGTAAGGAACGTTTGTTTGCGGAACTGCTAGAGAATATCATGTGAATGGAACATAATGGATTTTCTCTAGCTGTAAATATACATATATAGGTAATTTCTATGCGCTTTTCCTAAGAAAGCTATTATGTTGTTGTTGTTTTTTTTTTTATTTTTTTTTTTTTTTTCAATACAGTATTTTTTTTTCAATACAGTATTTTATTTACCTTTTTCTTTTTTTTTTTACTTTGTTTTGCCGTATTATTACTGTTTACTTACTTTTACAACACACACATATACACAAACATATAACACCCATGCCCAAGGCGGGACTCGAACCCACGATCCCCAGCGCTACGAAGCACCAAAGCGGGACGCCTTGGCGAGCGCGGCCATGGGGACCGGCTTATTTGAGATAAAGCTTAGCAGAAATACGTAGTTGTATTATACACTTCCTTGTACGAACAAGAGAATAGAGGAAACCGAATCGAGAGTCAGATGTTTAAAAGTGATTCGCTGTATGCTGGCCTTAAAAGGTCGCGAGAACTAAATAGCAACATTTCAGAAAATGACAAAGCATTAAACATTCAAACAAAAACAACGCCCATGTTGGAATTGGCTGCCATGTAAATGTTTTGAAATAAATTGTGTGTTTTAAACAGCGCACCATTTTAACTTTCTCTACTACATATAATAAGTAGGAGAAGTGTTGTATTCCATCCAAAAATTCTATGTCGGGATTTCACCGTAAACATATGTTTTAAGGTCCTTACATCCATAAAAATAGAAAAATGTTCGTGTGTATATGTGTGAGTATATGTGCGAAAAACATAACTAAAATACGAAAAGTCCACTAATTTCCCAACTTGATATTTAAATGAGGGGCGCCGTGGCTGAGTTGTTAACCGCTCGCCTCCCACCTAGGCGGCCAGGGTTTGATCCCAAGCACCAGCATATGTGATTTGTGTTGGATGAAGCAGCGTCTGGGCGGGTTTTCTCCGGGTTCTCCGATTTCCCCCGCCACTTATGCCACCAATTACTTCATCATTACCTTTCCTTTCATCTATTTCGCTTGCAATTCATATCATCCACTTCCTCCACTCATGCCTAGCTACGGGCCAACCACTTGTTCAAGGTTCTCCATTCTGTGGTTTCGTGTTCAAAGTTTTCCATTCTGGGGTTTCGTGCCGTTGGCTCCCCAACAGGCTTCTAACCATTAAACATCAGCTTGTAAGTCCTAGGGAAGTGTCACTCCTAAATACGGAGAGGATAAGTCGATTACGATATTTAAGTTCAAGAAAATCTCTCCACCCGAAACTACCGTATTAAAGGAAACATTTTCTATAATTTTTATTTTCTTAAAAATGACTGAGTTTTATTAAAATATCATATTGCATTGTTAAAGGTTTTACGTTACGCGACTGGGGAGTACGGAGACTTAAGGATGAGCGTAGTCAGAGGTATCGAGGTTTACACTTATTCTATAAGTCAATAATTAAACTAAAAAGAGAAGATCCGACGCTATGAGAGAGGAAACGCTAAGTAATAACTAAATTGTATTTACATTATATTACAAAGGTATGAAGATGAGCTTTTTATATGTTGATGATATCAATAATTTCGATGAGGTCACCTGCTGACGCTGATTCCGAGGCATCGGGAAGTTCTTGAAGTATTACATTGGTCAAAATAAACTAAGCCCCCTTGAAATGAACTGGAGTTTTATTTATGGGCGCTCTTTAAATGATGTGGTTCTCAGCGTCCCATTCTATATTGGTCGTGAAATATCGCTTAATTTTGCTCAAAGGCCTCTTTTATAAGGCTTGAGGTTCTTTTACGTGCCGTAAATCTACGACAAGGGACCAACGGCTTTACTTCCCTTCCGAAGGAAGCCATTCTAAGAATTTTTACGCCCGAAAAAGTTCATCGTCCTCCGCCAGGTTTGAACCCGCAACCTTCGTTGTATGAAGTTAGCATGGCCACCATTACACCACGGAGGGTGGTTCTAAGCCCCTTTGGATGCAAAGCGACGTGGATTCGTATAACAGTTGATGGCAAAAGATGAAGGATATATGCTTTTTAGAACTGGCTTCAGCAATAGATTTGCATTATCCTTTGATTCGACCCTTATAAGGTCCGTAGCAACCACCTGATTTA
This sequence comes from Hymenopus coronatus, assembly GCA_030762935.1. Lineage (NCBI taxonomy): Eukaryota > Metazoa > Arthropoda > Insecta > Mantodea > Hymenopodidae > Hymenopus > Hymenopus coronatus. The sequence continues at coordinate 94,834,949 of CM060895.1, read as the reverse complement.
GCGAATAGCCGACAGCGGAAATTTACATGCAATGAAAGGTTGCCATCATAAAATTAACCATTCTTAAGGGCAAATTATAAATGCCAAAATTTAATCGTCATATCATTTTTCAGATGATTTCGTGAAAAAATCTGATGTGTTCCATTCACATGACTTTCTCTATATCACTGCAACAAATTATTCTATTTACTTCATCTAATGGAGCAAAAATTAGCAGAAATAGTCTTATTACTTGCTTCCTTGTTAGTAGAAGCGAAATAAGGGGGTACCGTAGGTTAAAGTGATAGTCAAAAGCTGGTTGCTCTGCGACTGAAGTTCCTTTGTTTGCATGGACACGAGTTCACAAAATCCTGTATGAGAAAAGTATAAGTCTTTATAGCTGAAAAAAAAGGAATATCTTAAAAACAATCAACTCCACGAAAAAATGTATATAAGATAAATTGTGTGTTTTAAGGTGCTCTACATTTGTTGTGTGGTAAGTTTTTGTCCATCTCTTACGGTTTAGCAGTTATGCAAAATTCCGTAAAATTGACCAAGAAAAAAATAGTCTTCAGAGGCTATTCCCAGAAAATTCAAAATATACATTTTATTTGTCATGTAAATATCTTTAATATACGACATTTTAATCAAAATCGTTAGAGCCATTTTTTAGAAAATCAAAAATTTCGAAAAAAGTTCCATGTAAAAGATAGTTTGGTGTGGACGGATTTTTCTCTAAATCTTCGTGTCGCATCCCTGGAAGATACTAAACTTAAATACCAAGTTTGGTATTCTACCGACTTTTCGTTTTTGAGTTATCGTGTTCACAGACACACGGGCACACACACACGGAACTTTTTCTGAAAATACTTTTTTTTTGGATGCTGGGGACCCTAAAACATATATTTCCGATGAAATCTCGGTATCGAATTTTTTGGTGGAGTGCAATACTTTCTCTATACACTATATACATAGCACGTATAGAGAAAGTAAAACTGAAAGTACAATTTGAACTTTCTGGCAATAGCCCTCTATAACACTCTTCATGCGGATGACTATACTCGTTAACGTAAGAGAGAGATAAAATCTCCCCCCCCCCGCCATCCAATATATACACGGTGCCAGATTGCGCGCGCTGAGGGATCCAGATATTAGGAATCCAATAATAATTCTATCTGGTCGTCTCCTTAGCGCGGTGGTAGCGTTGCTGCTTACCAAACGGGAGACCTAGGTTCGATCCCCAGTACCAGCGTCGGGATTTTTCCCCCGCTGGGAGACCTGGCCCGGGGTGCACTCAGCCTCGTAAGGTCCCTGGGGGGCCAATTGAGGAGCTACTTGATGGAGAAGTAGCGGCTCCAGGTCGTGAGGACCGCATTAACCGGCCGGGGGGACTCGAGGCGCTGACCACGTCTCACCCTCCAATACTGCACCCCATCCAAGACGTCTGTAGTGGACCGAGATGGGGGACGCAGCGGCCGGGCGGTAGGCCAAGGTTCCACGTGAGCTGTCGTGCCATGGAGTTAATAATTGTATCTTGAAACATAACGGAGATAATTGAACATTATTGAATACATTATCTGCACAGTCTCGCAACAGAGTAAGGCTTAAGAGCAGAACTTTTTGTTTTGATTTGCTGCTAGAAAAAAACCAAAAAACCAAATTTTTCTAGCCTGTGTACTTATTATCAGCTACTGCCACTACGAAGGGTGGGGTGTTTTTTGTTGTTGTTTTTTCTTCAAGCTATCCGATCCTATTCACAACATTCCTGACCTTCCACACTTCACACAACCCCAATGTGGCATAGTTGCCAAGCTTATAATCACGACTTTATTCCAGAGACACGGCGGATTCCAATTCTTTAATATCATTGGCTCATTTTAACAAAAAATGATAAAAATAATTACTCACCTTTTGTAACTACCTTGCTATTCTAACTGCATAAGTAAACGATAAAGGAGTGGTGATATTTTGGTAATCAAACATTTGATCAATTGTATTTTTTATTTATTTAACCATGCACGTTAGAGGAAAATGGCACAGGAACTTATGTTTCAGCTTAACGTCAGGAAGTTTCTGTTGAAATCTGCGCACTTATACCCTTAAAACATTGTTTATAATGCATTGTAAAGGATCCTATTTATGTGTCACATACTTCTTTTTTATTTATCTCGATTACCACAAAGTGATTAGAAGAACAACTATGAAATTGTGACCTGACTTCTCAATACACCGGGAACAGGATTGTGGTTATTTCCATTAGGCAGTATTATATACTGACCACGCGCGTCTAGCCCAGGAGTATAACTACCGAAATCTCTATTGGAGCTCCCACCAGCTCTTTCTGTTCTTAACAAAGGGTGCCCAACCTCTGCTCTTATGAGCTAATTGCGTCACCTAGTCGTGTTACCCCGCCTCCTTGGTTTTGTGCACAGCCAAACAGGAAACATTTATCCTTCATCTTTCAGTGGCGTTTAACTGAACGGTTCGACTCTCGACACGATGGCAGTCTTCAAGCGACCCAAACATATCGTATTCCAGAAAGAATGAGAGGAAGAATATTTTTTTGTTAAATGTGAAATGTCTTATTCACTTATTTTGGGGTTCCGATGTAATATTAAACGACACTTTGAAAAATAACCATTATACTGATTATGGCAAACATTTTTATCAGGTATGCAACCAGTAACAGCTCTTGAATTTGAATAAGTTTTGCCTGCAGAGACACTCCCCAAGATCTTCAAATGGAACTAGTTGCTTCGCAAAATTAAACAGCCATTAAATATTTTCGGGAAAAAACTGGGATTTATTTAAATCCCAAATTGCGATAATTTTCTGGAAAGCATGTATCAATACTTGGTTCTTCATATATTTGTGAAGAGATGTTCTCGAAAATGAATTAAATAAAATGTAAATATTGTAGTAGGGATGGAATGGCAGGATCATTTGGCCTGTCTTTTAAGACTCTGATGTTCATCCCTGTCGGGAAACATTAATGAACTGGTTACAAGTAAACAGTGCCAACTAATTCACTAAAAAGAATGGTGTTCAAGGTGTTTTTTAGTATTTGTACCATGCGATATACAATTAACATGCCCCCACCACTGATAGAACGCGACGACATAGATAGAGAGGTATTTGCCTGCCGCTACTAAACAAACGGGTGGAAGTAAATCTACCCTCCTAAGCGGGAGACCTGGGTTCAATTCCCAGTACCGGCGTGGGGATTTTTCCCCCGCTGGGAGACCTGGACCGGGGTGCACTCAGCATCGTGAGGTCCCTGGGGGGACAATTGAGGAGCTGCTTGATGGAGAAGTAGCGCTCCAGGTCGTGAAGACCGCATTAACTGGCCGGGGGGGTTCGAAGCGCTGACCACGTCCCATCCCCCAATACTGCACCCCATCCATGACGTCTGTTATGGACCGAGATGGGGGACGCAGCGGCCGGGTGGTAGGCCAAGGATCTTAGTGAGCTGTGCCATGGTGTTTTATATAAATGTACCTTCCCCTCTCGGGTGAAGGTTGGGCACCTATGTTCTTAACTATCTTAAGCTGTTTCACACATATTTTTAGCAGTTTCTCATCTTCATCTTTATACACATTTAAAAATATTTCAGTCCCTCTCTAGGCTCACTCCATTTCTTCCTAATCTCCCTAATTCTACCATTGCTACCCATTTGGGTGTTGCTCAGCTTAGCCCTAAAATCACTTTATAGGACACAAGTCTCAGAAAGAAAGCTTTGGTTTCGATTGATCACAAGACGTCCTGCAAATATGATTATGTCAAAAGAAAAAAAAATCTGATTGTTCCAATTACATGACTTTCTCTACATCTCGGTAACAAATTATCGTTAAAAAGCTTATTCTTCTATCTACTGCATGCTAATCGAGATAAGCATTAGCAGAAATTGTCTTATTACTTGCTTTCTTGTAAATAGAAGGTAAATGGAATACTCTAAGCTAAAGCGATAGTCAAATCTTTTAAAAACTGGTGACCATGTGGTTTGAAATCCGTTTCCTTCCATTGTTTCAGTTTTAAGTATTTTAAAACTGAAACAATAACATGGAATATCTCAAAAATGGTCAACTCCACGAACAAAACTGTATACAACATACACTGTGTGTTTTAACGAGCTCCGCATTTTTGTGTAGTAAATTTTTCTCGACCCTCTAATGGTTTACTAGTTAGACAAAATTCGGAAAGACCCATCCAGAATAAAGAGAAAATTCAAGATATACAGTATATGTGTCATGTATACGGTATTAATCAAAACCGCTATAGCCATTTTTGAGAAATTCAAAATGCTCGACATTTTTTCCATGTAAAGGGAGTTTGGGGTGGGAGGATTTTTTTGAAAATGTTTGTGTCGCATCCTTGGAAGATTATAAACTTAAATACCCAGTTTTGTATTTTACTGACTTTTCGGTTTTGAGCTGTGTTCACAGACACCCTGACATACACATAGACCTTTTTCTAAAAATGTTTTTTATATACAGGGAACCATAAAACGTGTATTTCCGGTGAAATCTCGATATCGATTTTTTGGTGTAGTACAATGCCTTCTCTAGCTGCGTACCGAGTACTATGTGAGAAAGTAATATGTGTACTAATTCTACTTTGTCTATAATCTCCTATCAGTTGTTTACATTCTAAATGGAATTCCCCATTCTAAGGCCAATGCATGTATTACAGGCCTATTATCAGCACGGGCCTAATCATAAAACACATAATAAATAACCTTATCTTGGCCCCACAAGAGTAATGGCGTATTTTTAAAGTTAGCTAATTGATAATAAAAATTTGTGCTAAAATAAGTAAATTTGCATGAAAAAGCATATGCTTTTATTATTTTATTTATTTTTTGTTTATTTTTTCAAAAATACAGCTCCGAAGTCTTGATGGGACTCTGGCGCTGTATTAATTTTACCTCTTTTTTCATTGCCTAACATGCACCTTGTTTTTCTGTTTGATTAACGTTTTGTTTTTTGCTTCTAATACACACAAGCACACATATACACATTATACAAACATATAAACACCCATGCTCAAGGAGGGCCGGTCCCCATGGCCACGCTCGCTAAAGCGTCTCGCTTTGGTGCTTCGTGGGCAGGGGATCGTGGGTTCGAGTCACGCCTTGGGCATGGATGTTATATGTTTGTGCAATGTGTATATGTTTGTAAAAGAAACAGTAAAATCAGTAAAACCTACGGGGGGAAATGTAAATAGGGATACAGTACCGGAGTCCTAATCAGACTCCGTTACTGTTTAAAAAAAAAAAAAAAAAAAAAAGGGACACGATCCCCTGCGCCACGAAGCACCAAAGTGCCTCACTTTAGCGAGCGTGGCCATGGGGACCGGCATTTATTTAAACATATTGTGACAAAGTCTTTATTGACCGAAATATGTTTACAAATACAGTCTTTGATTCACGTTTACAAATAATTCACTCGACGCTTCGATGTATAGACAATTTACGGCTACACGCCATCCATGGCTCGCGCACCACTACGCACTAACACTCCAGTCACTCACGATATGGAATAGAAATGGAGTTTTATTTATGAACGCTCTACAACTATAATGATTCTCAGCGTCCCATTCTATACTGGGCGTGAAAGATTGCTTAATTTTGTTCAGTAATCTTTATCAGTCTCAATTCTTTTACGTGCCGTAAATCTACGACACGGGACCAACACTTTATTTCTCTTTCGACGGAAGTCATGCTACGGATTTTTACGACCGTAAGCTGGGTTTGAACCCGCGACCTTGGGTATATGAGGCTAGCATGATAACCACTACACCACGTAGGGCGACTATCTCTCACGACTCGATCAATTCACACTATACTACACTGCAATCCTTCCTCCTTTTATAGCTATAATGATGTCACAAATCTTTTGGAAACTTACCGAAGATACTGGAAGCTAGTGGCGCAGGAGATCGTGGTTTCGAGTCCCACCTTGGGCTTGGGTATTTGTGTATTTGTAAATGTGTATATGTTTATGTATTCGTAAAGAAAAAGAAAACGGTAAAACAAATAGGTTAACAAAGGAAATGTAGGGACACTCGAAAAAAGAGGAAAAAGAAGAAGGAATGCAGCGTCTAGACTCCGGAACTAAATTATAAAAAAAAACTTGGAGAAACATCTAAAATATCGAGAAGAATCATGATGTCGCGGGAAGAGTCCCGCGTTCCGAATGAACCTATTACGTCGCATCCCAATTGCGATGACTCACATGGCAAGGCGAACATGAGAACCACTGCATAAAATGACACTGTCACAATATTGTATATGGGGGGTCGACAGTTGCTGAGGTTAGACCGCTCGCCTCTCATCATGGCGCCTCGGGTTATATCCCAGGAGATCGCACGTGGGATATATGATGTACTATGCGCACACAGCACACATTTTCTTGGGCGCTCAGTTCCGTCTTCATTCGGTAGGTTTCGCTTAACCTCGGAAGCAAAGCAGAGCAACAACATTGAGATATAAAGTACGCTCTGATATCTAGTGGCTTCAATGCCAAGCTTTCATTCTGTCTTTAGATGCCAAAGTTCACGCACACGCAAGTACAGTATTTCGTTTAGTAAGTTTTGGTAAATTAGACAACCTTTTCATCATAATGGCGGAGGGACTCAAAGAAAGGAATAATATTCTTTGGTGGACAACACTGGGGAAAAGGCGAACCTCTCTCTTCTTCCCTCGGCCCTCGCTTCCCCGTAAATCTAGCTCCCAAGAAAAAGTGCGCGCAAAGTACAAAGCGTTGTCTGTACAGGTTTTCTGCGACTTCTCTGGTTTCACCGCCATTCTTTTCACCATTTGTTCCAAAATGTCCTTTTCTTTCAACTATTTCACCATCATTTCACATCATCCTTTTCCTCAAGTTCATTCATTCTGGGAGTCGGGCTCATCACCTTCCTGACATCTACTCCTCCACATGCATCTGGCACCAAGTGAATGCCGATCCCGGTGGCCGCGCTCGCTAAAGTGCCTCGCTTTGGCGCTTCGTGGCGCACTGGATCGTGGGTTCGAGTCCCACCTTGGGCTTGGGTGTTTGTGTTTGTATATGTATTTGTATGTATATGTAAAAGGAAAATGTTAAGAATGATAAGGTCAAATAAGGAAGTGTAGGAAACTGGAAAAAACAGAGAGAGAAAAAAGGAATACAGTTCTGACAAGCCTCCGGAACCGTATTTTTAGTAAAAAAAAAAAAAAAAAAAGTGCTGCCTTATAAGTCCTGAGTGTGTAAGTCCTACATACGAAGAGGGTAAACAGAGGAAGATGAACAGAAGTGCATTATGAAGTAATGGATGCATAGAACAGAACAGGTTTCACAGCTCTTAACCTGTGGAGCGCGAGGTTTCAGTGTGAGTTGAACTCTTGAAAATTTGGCACATGTTTATTAGTTGACGCAATACAGTGCATATTAAGTGAAAAGACAGTATTCGAGTGCTAGTATTGTTTCCCAAAAAGTATTTATAAGATTCATACATCCGTACAGAATCTACGAATGGCCCCCGCGTTCTCCCGATTTAATGCCCTGTGAGTTTTATCTATGGGAGGATTAAAATAGAAAGTTTGCGAAAACAAATCCACAAACTTTGGCCAAGGTGTCATATTGAATCCCAGATTGTTATAGAGAAGTAGAAAAAGTTATGTGAATGGAACATATAGATTTTTTGTGTAGTAAGTTTCTTTGTCTCTTACAGTTTACCAGTTATGTAAAAGTTATTCAGAATGAATACTACTTAAAGGGCCATTCTCAAGAAATTCGGAATATGCATCTAAATAGCTTTAATATTCGACATTTTAATCCAAATCTTTAGCACCATTTTCAGAAAATAAAAAATGACGAAAAATGTTACATGTATAAAGGGTGGTTTGGGGTGGGGAGTTTTACCGAAAATCTTCGTGTCGCATCCTTGGAAGATACTGAATATAATTACCAAGCTTAGTATTTAACAAACTTTTCGTTTTCAAGATTCGCTGTCCACAGGCACACAGGTTCATACACAATCGGGCCCTTTCTAAAAATGCCTTGTTTTTTATTCAGGGTTCTCAAAACACATTTCCAGTAAAATCCCAGTATCGAATTTTTGGGTAGAATACAATACCTACCATATACATTCTACATAGTACTAGGGGAAGTAAAAATGTTTTTATCCTATAGACTTCATGTGTACAACAAAAATGAATCTTTATTTCATCGTGAATTATTTTAACTCCTTTGGCAGCTCCCCATTCTTTAAATAATGAAAATCCCTTGTTATATAATATTTTGATTTTCCGAGTAATAAACTAAGTACAGCTTTTTTAGTATAATCTAAAACTTCTTCTGGAATATCCATTTTCATTCATTTATTGATTTATTTGCTGCAGTTTAAGCAACCAGAATTGAAACTGTTTATTTTGGCGGGGTTACACAGCAACGAACAAACAAAATACTACCTAAGTATCGACTAAAATGCAGTTCTTCGACCACTCTAATATTAATAAATATAAGAATCTTACAGTTAATATTAAGATAGGATAAAACGTATATTTCACGTGACTTATTAGACTAATATTTGTTCATGAGAAATTAGAACACTTGTGCTTAGTGTTCATGTACTAAACATCCCACTCACAAATAACAGTCTATTTAAGCCACTTATAAACAAATATTTTACTTTATCTACACGTACTATGTACATAGTGTATAGAGACGGTATTGCATTGCTACCGAAAATTCGATACAGAGGTTTCACCGGAAATACATGTTTTAGGGCCTCCTGTATCCAAAAAAGGTCCGTGTGTGTTCGTGTGCCTATGAATACGATAACTCAAAAACGAAAAGTTGGTAAAATACCAAACTTGGTATTTTAGTTTAGTATCTTCCAGGGATGCGACACGAAGATTACATAGAAAAAACTTCGAAAATGTTGATTCTCTAAAAAATGATTCTGACGATTTTGATTAAATACCGTACATTAAATATAGTTATATGGCAAATGAAATGTATATCTTGCATTTTTTGGGAATAGCCTCTAGAGACCTCTTTATTCTGAATGAATTTTACTGAATTTTGCGTAATTATTAAACCGTAAGAGATAGATAGAAACTTACTTCATAAAAAATTAAGATCACGTTAAAACACACAATTTATGTCATATACGTTTTTTTCGTTGAATTGACCATTACTGAAATATTCGTTGTTATTTGTTTCGGATGTAAAATACTTAAAATGTTCTCACATGGAAAGTTGTAAACTCCTGGACCTGCATAGAAATGGATTTCAACCGCATGGCAACCAGCTTTTAAAACATTTGACTATCGTTTTAGCCTATTGTATTCTCTTATTTTCCTTCTACCTATTAGGAAACATGTAATTAAGACAATTTCTGCTAATGTGTATCCTGATTATCATAAATAAGATAGAGGAATATGCTTTTAAACAATAATTTGTTATAGCGATGTAGAGAAAGTCTTGTGAATGGAATACATCAGATTTTTAAATTCAGTGTTAATTTTCGGTTAAATCTTGGTATCAAATTTTTGGGCGGATTGCAATATCTTATCTACCTATTATGTACAAAGCACATGCGTGCTAGTAAAAGTAAAAAACAGAACAAAGACCTCTCGTATTTCAATACGCTTTTATACCTAATGCACGTTCGACATTTCTAAACAAGGCATTATGTCATTGACGTCATAGCACAAACTGTTGTCTCGGTCAGTGGCACTGATGGCACGTGATCCGTTCTGTGACATTGACACTTAATTCTGTCCGGCGTGAACGACCGTCTCTTGTTTGTGTAGCCTTAGAATGTTACTCGAAATCAGAGCTTAATTCTGATTACATGTAATCTTTTAAATGTTGCATCATAGCCATTACTAACTTGCACATAAATTAGCAGAAATTGTCTTATTGCTTAATTCCTAATAAGTAGAAAAAAATAAGAAAACAGATAGCTAGAGCGATAGTCAAATCTCTTAAAAGCCGATTGCTTGATGTATTCCATTCACATGACTTTCTCTATATATATGTAACAAATTATTGTTAATAAGTATATTCTTTTATTTCTTTCATGCTAATCGAGAAAAATTAGCAGAAATAGTCATATTTCTTGCTTTATTGTAAGTAGAAGCGAAATGAGGGAGTACCATAGGTTAAAGTGAAAGCCAAAAGCTGGTTGCTATGTGACTGAAGTTTGTTTGTTTATATGAACACGAGTTGGCAAATTTCTGTATGAGAAAAGTATAAGTTTTTCAAAGCTGAAACCAAAAACAAGGAATATCTCAAAAATGATCAACTCAACGAAAAAAATGTATATAACATAAATTGTGTGTTTTAACGTCCTCTACATATTTGTGTGTTAAGTTTTTGTCTATCTCTTACGGTTTAGTAGTTATGCAAAATTCATCCAGAATAAAGTAGTCTTCAGAGGCTATTTCCAGAAAATTCAAGATATACACTTTATTTGTCAGGTAAATATCTTTAATATACTATATTTTAATCAAAATTGTTAGACATTTTTTAGAAAATCAAAATTTTCGAAAAAAGTTCCATATAAAGGATAGTTGGGAGTGGGGGATTTTCTTAAAAATCTTCGTGTCGTATCCTTGGGAGATACCAAACCTAAATACCAACTTTGGTTTTTAACGGACTTTTCGTTTTTGAGCTATGCTGCCCACAAACACACATAAACACACAGACAGACACACACGCGGACATTTTTCTAAAAAAAATTATTTTTTTATTTGGGCTTAACATTTTTCTTTTAAAGGATTAGTTAAGTAATAAAGTTAATAAGGGAATTTAACCCTTTCATTATGATTTCAAGACATAAGCTTATTCATTAAGTTTATAACTAAATTATTATCGATAAAGAATATTATCTCAAATTTTAATACTTTTTTTGGATTCAGGAAGTCCCAAAACATTTATTTCCGGTGAAATCTCGGTATCAAATTTTTGGGTGCATTACATTACCTTCTCTATACACTAAGTATAGATACACGTGTAGAGAAAGTAAAAAGGAGTGCCAAATTCCCGTTTGAGAAAAGATTAAATTTTTTTACTTTCGGAAATGGGTAACACCACAAAAAATGTGATGTGTTCTATTCACATGACTTTCTCTACATCTCTGCAACAAATTATTGTTAAAAAGTTTACACTTCTGTTTACTTCATGCTAATTGAGAAAATTTTAGCAGGAATATTCTTATTATTTATTTCCTTGGAAGTAGAGGCGAAATAAGGCAGTGCCATTGGTTAAAGTGATAGTCAAAAGCTTAGCTATGATACTGAAGTTACTTTGTTTGTGTGGACATAAGTTGACAAAATCATGTATGAGAAAAGGGTAAGTTTTTAAAGATGAAACCAAAAATAAGGAATATCTCAAAAACGACCAACTCCACGAAAAAAAATGTATATAATATAAATTGAGTGTTTTAACTTGCTCTACATTTTTTGTGTGGTGAGTTTTTCTCCAATTCTTACGGTTAGTAGTTATGCAAAATTCCGTATAATTCATCCAGAATAAAGTAGTCTTCAGAGGCTATTCCCAGAAAATTCAAGACATATCTACATTTCATTTGTCTCGTAAATATCTTTATATACGATATTGTAATCAAAATCGTTAGAGCCATTTTTAAGAACATCAATTTTTTTTAAAAAATGTCCATGTAAATGGTAGTTTGGCGTGGGGGGGGGGGATTTTTCAAAATCTTCTTGTCGCATCCCTGGAAGATACTAAACTTGAATACCAAGTTTGGTATTTTACCGACTTTTCGTTTTTGAGTTATAGTGTTCACAGACACATGGACACACGGACACATACGGACCTTTTTCTGAAAATTATTTTTTTTTGGATACAGGGGACCATAAAGCGTGTATTTCCGGTGAAAGCTCGGTATCGAATTTTTGGGTGGAGTGCAAAACCTTCTCTATACACTATGTACATAGTACGTGTAGAGAAAGTAAAAATGTGTATGGTGCTTTTTAATGAGATTGAATTGTTGGTGTTCATTGAAATCGAACACATTAGACTGTTATCAATCGACACAGCTATGGACCTGTTCGGGCTAAAGATATTGTTCATCCTTGTATATATCCCGTGTCATAGATTTACGGCATAGATTTACGTAAAAGAACCTCAAGGTCGTCTCCTTAGCGCGGTGGTAGCGCAGCTGCCTACCAAGCGGGAGACCTGGGTTCGATCCCCAGTACCGGCGTGGGGTTTTTTCCCCCGCTGGGAGACCTGGACCGGGGTGCACTCAGCCAATTGAGGAGCTACTTGATGGAGAAGTAGCGGCTCCAGGTCGTGAGGACCGCATTAGCCTGCCGGCAGGGGCTCGAGGCGCTGACCACGTCTCACCCTCCAATACTGCACCCCATCCATGACGTCTGTAGTGGACCGAGATGGGGGACGCAGCGGCCGGGCGGTAGGCCAAGGCTCCCCGTGAGCTGTCGTGCCATGGAGTTAAGTTAAAAGAACCTCAAGCCTGATTGAGAGGCCTCTGAGCAAAATTAAGCGGTCTTTAACTGCCAATTTAGAATCGGACGCTGAGAACCACAGTAGTTAAAGAGCGTCCATAAATAACACGCCATTTACATTTTTTTATCCTTGTATATGAAATCGGACTAGTGTGGGAACATCTCACGTACAAACAATTAGAAGATATAGAAAAAAAAAATCTGATGTGTTCCATTTACATGACTTTCTCTACATCTCTGCAACACATTATTATTAAAAAGCTTAGGATTCTATTTACTTCATACTAATTGAGAAAACAAGAGCAGAATTAGTCTTATTACTTGTTTCCTTGTAAGCAGAAGCAAAATAGGGAGTACGATAGGTTAAAGTATTGGTCAAAAGCTGGTTGCTATGTGACTGAAGTTCCTTTGTTTGTATGGACAGAAGTTGACAAATTCCTGAATGAGAAAAGCATGTTTTTAAAGCTGATATTAAAAACAGGGAATATCTTAAAAACGATCAACTCCATGAAAAAATGTATATTACATAAATTGTGTGTTTTAATGTGCTCCACATTTTCGGTGCGGTAAGTTTTTGTCCATCTCTTATGGTTTAGAAGTTATGCAAAAATCCGTAAAATTCATCCAGAATAAAGTACTCTTCAGAGACTATTCCCAGAAAATCCGAGATATACATTTTATTTGTCAAGTAAATATCTTAAATATACGAGATTTTAATTAAAATCGTTACAGCCATTTTTAAGAAAATTAAATTTTCGAAATTTTTTGCCTGTAAAGGGTAGTTTGAGTTGGGGGGATTTTTTTTGAAAATCTTCGTGTCGCATCCTTGGAAGATACCAAACTTAGATAGCAAGTTTGGTTTTTAACGGTCTTTTCATTTTGGATCTATGCTGCCCACAGTCACACACACACACACACACACAGACACACACAGACAGACGCACACACACGGACATTTATCTAAAAATACTTTTTTTGGTTCAGGGGGTCTCAATACATATATTTCCGGTGAAATCTAGGTATGAAATTTTTGGGTGCAATAAATACCTTCTCTATACACTATGTACATCGTACGTATAGAGAAAGTAAAAAAGTTCTATGAGTATCACAGAGCAGGAGATTGAGACTGGTCTATGAACTCATAAGAGAAACCTTCCTAATAGAGGATCTGCGAACGAGATTGCTACTGCCTTCTAGTCAAGCCTACAATGCACTTCTGAACGAGCTGCGAGAAAAGAATGACATAACAGATGGAGTTGCAAGACAGAGGATGGACACAGGCGAACTATAAAATGCACCATGTGAAATAAGTTTGTCAGTTCATGGTTTCCACCATAAGGTATGCTCCAAGAAAGTTTTTCACGAACCTAGTGATGTGTTTTGTGATCAAAGAAATGTGAAAAATCTGATGTGTACCATTCACATGACTTTCTCTATCCCTGCAACAAATCATTCTTAAAAAGCTTATACTTCTATTTACTTTATGCTAATCAGAAAAAATGAACAGAAATAGTCTTATTACTTGCTTCCTTGTAAGTAGAAGCGAAATAAGGGACTACCATAGATTAAAATAATAGTCAAAAGCTGGTTGCTATGTCAATGAAGTTTCTTTGTTTATGTGGATAGGAGCTGACATGTTCCTGTATGAGAAAAGTATAAGTTTTTCATAGCAGGAATCAAAAATAAGGAATGTCTCAAAAACGACGAACTTACGAAAAAAATGTATATAACATAAATTTTGTGTTTTAACGTGCTCCACATCTCTTACGGTTTAGCAGTTATTCAAAATTCCGTAAAATTTCTCCAGAATAAAGTACTCTTCAGAGGCTATTCCCAGAAAATTCAAGATATACAGTTTATTTGTCAGGTAAATATCTTTAATACGAAATTTTAATCAAAATCGTTACAGCCATTTTTGAGAAAATCAAAATGTTCGAAAAAAGTTCCATGTAGAGGGTAGCTGGGGGTGGGTGGATATTTCTCAAAATCTTCGTGTTGCATCCCTGGAAGATACTAAACTTAAATACCAAGTTTGGTATTTTATCGACTTTTCGTTTTTGAGTTATCGTGTTCACAGACACACGGACACACGGACACACACACACACACACACTCGGACCTTTTTGTGAAAATGCTTTGTTTGGATATTGGGGACCCTAAAACATATATTTCCGGTGAAATCTCGGTTTCGAATTTTTGGGTGGAGTGCAATACCTTGTCTATACACTATGTACATAGTGCGTATAGAGAAAGTAAAAATACCATATACTCAAGCGTAAAAACTATGTACATCTATCACTGCTAATTACAAGGGCAACTAAATTCATGTATAGCTAAACTCACATATTGTGTTCTGCACATTCTGTGTGCTCTTCTTTATTATTTATCATTAATATTATTATTATTATTATTATTATTATTATTGGTGGTGTATGTTTTTCTTCATCTCTTAAGCTTTTACAGTTATGCAAAAGTCATTCAGAAATTCAGTGGCCAATGGCATGAAATTCAACATATAGTTACATGTATTATTTCACGTAAATATATTTAATAGACGATATTTTAATCAAAATGTTAGTGCCTATTTTGAGAAATACAAATTTTTTGAAAAAGCTTCCAAAGAGTATTTTGGACTGGTTGATTTACATAAGATTTTCGTGTGGTATCTTTGGAAGAATACCACGTTTGGTGTTTAAGCGACTTTTCGTTTAAGTTATCGTGTTCACAGATACACGGACATACTTACTCGTGCACGTACTACGTACATACATACATGCATGCACACACATACATACATACAGGTATACATACATACATACATACATACATATATACATACAGGTATACATAAATACATACAGGTATACATACATACAGGTATACATACATACATACAGGCATACATACATACATACAGGTATACATACATACAGGTATACATACATACAGGAATACATACATACATACAGGTATACATACATACATACAGGTTTACATATATACATACATACAGGTATAAATACATGCATACATACATATATACATACATACATACATACATACAGGTATACATACATGCATACAGGTATACATACATGCATGCATGCATACATACATACATGCATACATATATACATACAGGTATACATACATACAGGTATACATACATGCATACATACATACATACAGGTATACATACATGCATACAGGTATACATACATGCATGCATGCATACATACATACATACATACATACATACATACATACAGGTATACATACATACATATATACATACAGGTATACATACAAGCATACAGGTATACATACATGCATGCATGCATACATACATACATACATACATACATACATACATACATACATACATACATACAGGTATACATACATACACACACATACATACATACATACATACATACATACATATATACATACATACATACATACATACATACATACACACACACTGACCTTTTGCGATCCTAAACACCTATTTCTCGAACATTGTTCTACACAAAGTTTGAGTCCATTCGGAGAATTATTTCATGGTGTTGCAATTTTCGCAAATCTCAGTGTAGATAAAGACCATTAGAGCTACGAAATGAAAAAAATCTGATGTGCTCCATTCACATAACTTTCTCTACTTCTGTGTAACAACTTATTCTTAATAAGCTTATTCTTGTATTCACTTCATGCTAATCGAGAAAAAATTAGCTTCTTTGTAAGTAGAAGCAAATATGGGAAGGTTAAAGTGAAGTCAAAAGCTGGTTACTAGGTGATTGAAGTTCTTTATTTGTATGGACATGAGTTGACAAATTCCTGTATGAGAAAAGTACAAGTTTTTTTCAAAGCTGAAGACAAAAACAAGGGATATCTCAAAAACGATCAGCTCCTCGAAAAAAATGTATATAACATAAATTGTGTGTTTTAATGTGCTCTACATTTTTTGTGTGGTAAGTTTTTGCCCATTTCTTACGGTTTAGCAGTTATGCAAAATGTATCCAGAATAAAGTAGTCTTCAGAGGCTATTCCCAGAAAATTCAAGATATACATATTATTTGTCAGGTAAATATCTTTAATATACGATATTTTAATCAAAATCGTTAAAGCCATTTTTAGACAGTCAAAATGTTCGAAAAAAGTTCCATGTAAAGGGTAGTTGGGGTGGAGGGAATTTTCTTGAAAATCTTCGTGTCGCATCCTTGGAAGATACCAAACTTAAATACCAAGTTTAGTTCAACGGTCTTTTCGTTTTTGAGCTATACTGTCCACAGACACACAGACACACACAGACACACACGGACCTTTTTCCAAAAATGCTTTTTTTGGATTCAGGGGGACCCAAAACATGTATTTCCGGTGAAATCTCGGTATCAAAATTTTGGGTGCAATACAATACCTTCTCTATACACTATGTACATAGTACGTGTAGAGAAAGTAATAAAAATTAGGTGAGCTAAGGAAACATTTTACAACTAGGTATGAAACAGAGGACGGAAATAGCATAGCTTAGGTTAGAAGAGTGAAAAGCACGTAAGATTGCTGACGATGCTGGTAGGAGGATCTGCCGAATATGCGGTGAATAGGAAGAGTGAATACATATTTTGGTAGTTTGCATGCAAACGGAGGATGCTAGGAGTATTTTTGGGTATCAACAGACTTGCCATGCGCAGGACTTGTTTCAAAATAACCAAAACTTGTTAAGCTAGGGCACATATTAAGAAGTCAGCTATTTGTATAAATATTGTTGAAATATATTTGGTATTTTAGCATTTATATATTTGTGAGTAAATGTGTCAGAGTGATTTTCTTTGTATGTGTATTATTATTACAACTACAAACTACCCTTTACATGGAACATTTTTCGAAAATTTTGATTTTCTTAAAAATGGCTAACGATTTTGATTAAAATGTCAAATATTAAAGATATTTACTTGACAAATAAAATGTATATCTTGAATTTTCTGGGAATAGCCTCTGAAGACCACTTTATTCCGGATCAATTTTACGGAATTTTGCATAACTGCTAAACCGTAAGAGATGGACAAAAACTAAACACACAAAAAATTTAGAGCACACTAAAACATACAATTTATGTCATATACCTTTTTTCGTGGAGTTGATCGTTTTTTTTTTTGTTTTTTTTTTTAGATATTCCTTGTTTTTGGTTTCAGGGGGAAAAACTCATACGGAATTTGTCAACTCCTGTCCATACAAATAAAGGAACATCAGTCACATAGCAACCAGCTTTTTAGCATCACTTTAACCTGTGGTACTCCCTTATTTGCCTCCTACTTGCAAGGAAGCAAGTGATAAGACCATTTCTGCTAATTTTTCTAAATTAGCAACAAGTAAATAGAAGAATAAGTTTTGTAACAATAATTTGTTGCAGAGATGTAGAGAAAATCATGAGAATGGAACACATCAGATTATTTTTATTTATTTTTTTAGAGAATTGTGAATATTAAATAGGGGTAGTTAAGATTACCAAAGCATGTATTTTTCCAGAGAACAGGTATGGTCTTTTGACTCATGCGATTGTGTGACGCAATTAATGTAATATTTAAAGCACCTAAAATACACTATTACTACTATTACAACTACTACTTCTTCTACTACTATTACTACATTTAATTAAGAAAACAATATTTCAAGTAAATCGAATGCTTGAATTTTATAAGAATACATACTTCACATGAAAATATTCCATTGAAGCACTAGAGAACCTAATCAGCAAGTTCTTAGGACACTATTGTTACAAAATGTTTAACCATTTGTATAATAATTTCAACTTTGCTGGTTTCTCAACAGGTGGTAAATTTCAGTACAGAGAATGTAGCATCTCTTCCAGAACGCTTATCCCAGAAAGAAGAAACTACCCAAAATGCCCGGGAAAAGAACATCACATATGGCATTGACGATATCCCTCCATGGTACCTGTGTATATTTATGGCATTGCAGGTAAGTGAAGCAATTTGTCCGCAGTATTTTCGATAGGATTATTATGCAAATATTAATATTTCAAGTTTGTTAAACTTGGAATAATACAGCTTCATAATTATTAGACTTGCTCCTCGATCACTATTCGTTCTAGTTATAGTCACATAAGAAGGTTACTAAATTATTTTCTATTATATTTGGTAAAGTGCTAAGAAAAGATTACAATAGGTTTCTTTAGTGAAATTTGGCTCCGCAGTTTATGGATATGCAATAATCAGACAAAGAATTCGCAAGTAGTTGGCTTCAAATTAGCTACTCTCGAACCATCTTCAACACACAGAATGTACTCAACAGCGACCATGAGTCACTGACGGCAAGTAAAACATGATTGGTTAGCACGCACCAACAGATTGAACAGGAATGCGGGAGATGCTTGCTACCTAAGACGTAAATACGTAATATCGTAAAGGAAATTTCTTACCCTTGTAATTATTATCCACAGTTAAATCGTCTATATCTCTTTTCACAGTCCACTTCCGTTTGCTTTTTACAGTATGTAAGTACTGACTTAAATACTACTTTCTTCACTAAACATTTGTTTAAAACTGATCTTTAGTTGTTCCCCCCCCCTTCCGAAATCACTTACGATGCACGAAGTTCTTTCAGCCAGTTTTTTTATTCATTTACAAATCACACAGCAAAATGACTCCGCGATAACGCGCAAAACTCATATTTGGGAAGTGACCATGGGTTTTTTGTGGTTTCCATGGATCGGTAGGCGAAGGCTGGGGTTTCTCCCTCTATCACGAATTCCCTGACATTTTCTTTCAGCTGTTCAGATTAGTAGAACCAGGCACGGCAATTGATAGCAGGACGGTGAAATTTGCACTCTGGGGAGATTTCATTTCCGGGATCCTCAGTTTTCGGGTGGCTAAGGCAGGGCTAGCCGGAATGGTGACGTGTTGAAGTCATTAGGGATCCCCATGTCGCCATCCAGATCTGGTCGCCCTTCGGGTCTTCCCCTTATCCCAAGGGGACTTTGGAAGCAGAAAAGGCGCACTATGACCTTCATGCGGTGTTGTGCTCCAATTACTGGAGGCCCATCCTCCTAATTCTTGACTTCTTTACAATTAAACTTTATGGGTATTAGATTTCCGATGTTATTATAATTGTTCGTTGCCAACGTGAGAAAGTAGACAAACCATCAGACTGACTTATTGCCTTACTCACTCACTCAGTTACTTTTGCGTTTACAGGCTCTCATTTTTACAACAGTTCTCCCTTTCCTGCTTTCCAGAGACTCCTATCAGCCCATTGTCTCTCTTCCATGCCCCTTTTCATCCTGCTACCACAAATGTCACTATACCATGTTCTACTGGCTCTTCCCTAATAACCTTTGCTGGTACTATCCAATTTAAGACTCTTTTTGGCCACCGTTACACCATCATTTATACATGCCCATACCACTGTAGAGCCCCTTTTAATATCCTATAGTATCTATTCTTGTCTAATGTAGGTGTTTCTAGTATGCTGTAGTCTGGACATTCTCACACTTCCGTTTCTGTCGCCAAAGCTCTTTTTCTAATGCATCCTTCGATTTAATCAATCCGATTTTACCATTACCAACAGTGATTTGAACGCTTTCTACAGTTGCAAGAGAATTCCAAGGCTTGTGTTTACATGAGGAATCATAAATTAAGAATATATCTGGAAGATATGGTGGTAGCATTCCGACAAATGCTCCCCACTGCCTGATACCGTTTAATTTATTTACTAACTAGCAGCAACAGAAAATGCCAGAGATGTCCATGTCCAGCCTGGACTTAGTAAGTAACCCTTGAAACTGTTCATTCTTTCTTAGCAAAAATCAAAACAAAAAAAATTAAAAAAAATCTGATGTGTTCCATTCACATGACTTTCCCTACATCTCTGCAACAAACGTTTGTTAAAAAGCTTATGCTTCTATTTACTTCATACTATTCCAGAAAAAAATCTGATGTGTACCATTCACATGACTTTCTCTATATCCCTGCAACAAATTATTCTTAAAAAGCGTATGCTTATATTTACTTCATGCTAATCTAGAAAAATTAGCAGAAATAGTCTTATTACCTTCTTCCTTGTAAGTAGAAAGGAAATAAGGGAGTAGCATAATTTAAAGCGATAGTCAAAAGCTGGTTACTATGTGACTGAAGTTCCTTTGTTTATATGGACATGAGTTGACAAATTCCTGTATGAGAAAGGTTAAGATTTTTGACCCTGAAAACAAAAACAAGGAATACCTATCTCAAAAGCGATCAACTCCACGAAAAAAATGTATATAACATAAATTGTGTGTTTTAAAGTGCTCTACATTTGTTTTTGTCCATCTCTTACGGTTTAGCAGTTATTCAAAATTCCGTAAAATTTCTCCAGAATAAAGTACTCTTCAGAGGCTATTCCTAGAAAAGTCAAGATATACATTTTATTTGTCAAGTAAAGATGTTTAATATACGAATTTTAGTCAAAATCGTTAGAGCCATTTTGGAGAAAATCAAAATTTTCGAAAAAAGTTCCATGTAAAGGGTAGTTGGGAGTGGAGGGATTTTTCTCAAAATCTTCTTGTCGCATCCCTGGAAGATACTAAACTTAAATACCAAGTTTGGTATTTTACCGACTTTTCGTTTTTGATTTATCGTGTTCACAGACACACGGACACACACACACGGACTTTTTTGTGAAAATGCTTTTTTTGGATATTGGGGACCCTAAAACATATATTTCCGGTGAAATCTTGGTATCTAATTTTTGGGTGGAGTGCAATACTTCCTCTAAACACTAAGTAAATAGTGCGTATAGAGAAAGTAAAAATTAGCAGAAATAGCCATATTACTTGCTTCCTTGTAAGTAGAAGCGAAATAAGGGAGTACTATAGAATAAAACGGTAGTCAAAAGCTGGTTACTATGTGAATGAAGTTCCTTTGTTTGTATGGACAGGAATTAACAAATTCGTGTATGAGAAAAGTATAAGTTTCTCAAAGCTGAAACTAAAAGGAATGAATATCTCAAAAACGATCAAATCGACGACAAAAATGTATATAACATAAATTCTGTGTTTTAATGTGCTCTACATTTTTGTATAGTAAGTTTTTCTCTAACTCTTACGGTTTAGCAGTTAAGCAAAATTCGGCAAAATTCATCCAGAATAAAGGGGTCTTCCGAGGCTATTTCCAAAAAATTCGAGATATACATTTTATTTGGGACATAAATAGCTTTAATATACGGGATTTTAATCAAAATCGTTAGAGCTATTTTTAAGAAAATCACAAGTTTCGAAATCTTTTCCATGCAAAGGGTAGTTTGTGGTGGGGGGATTTTTTTGAAAATCTTCTGTAGATCCTTGAAAGATTTCAAACTTAAATATCAAGTTTATTGTTTAACGGTCTTTTCGTTTGTGAGCTATGCTGTCCACAGACAGACACACACACACACACACACACACACACACACACACCCACACATACATACACACTGAAAGACACACACACACACGGACATGTATCTAAAAATGTTTTTTTTATTCAGGTGAAATATATTTCCGGTGAAATCTCGGTGTCAAATTTTGGGTGGAATGCAATACCTTCTCTATACACTATGTACATAGTACGTGTAGAGAAAGTAAAAAGTTGGTCAAATGAATGCAAGCCAAACTGTTTTGCCAATTAGCCCGTGACAACTTTGTTCATATATTCTTCATTTATTTCATAAACATATAACCAAATGCCCTTTTAAATTTGGGCGTGAGATAAATGCCACATGTGATATGATAATAGCATCTACCTCTTAATTTCGATTGAATCGAGCTCTCTGGAAATGGTTTTACTAATAGGGTTTAGCACTAACCTCATAAGACAAATTGTTACATAAAACCCAGTCTACACTATTCAACGTTTAACATGAACATGTTGAATTTAACCTGTTAATACTAACAGGTTGAGTAAATCGGAAAACAGTTTAATAAACTATACTGACTTAACAGTTAACATGTTGATTGAAGTTGTAGTATCAATATTTACTTTTTACTTGGTCTACAGGAAAACTTTTGTTATATAATGCTTTATCTCCTCGATAATTCGAGAAGCCCGTTCGTCTCATCTGTCTCTTCTTCTGTCTCACTAGTTGCCGCCATTTTGGTAAATTTTCGTGCAGTGACTTGGTGGTTACGTTAATTTAACCTTTGCAACTATGCAAATATTCTATGCCTAGGACGTCCTGAAATTACTTCACACAATTGCGCGTCCTTTTTGTGAATAGTGTGGATTTACTTGCTCTAAATAAAGTTCGAATTATTTTTACTCATTGTCAAAAAATGTTGATGCATTAATTTTAACCTCATTCAAAATGGTTTCACTCTTGTGCCGATTTGTCAGAACATACCAAGCACAGATACAAATAGCTAAATTCTCTTCACTGAAATCCAGCTTAACACAATGGACAAAAATGTTTATTGTTGAATAATAAATGTTGACGGTTGAAGTTAAATGTTGATCAGCGTGAACCAGCCTTAAATATCAGCTATGGACCCGGGTTCTCCGGCCATCGCTCCACCACGAGTTCTTTAAAAAGACGTTACACATTGGTCATTCAAATAATTTTATTGGGACCATTGTGATATATTTTCATTGTATTTTAGCTACAATCTCAGCAGTTTCTCATCAGTTCATAATTTATAACACATTGTTGAGCAAAATAGTGAATCTCCCTGATGAGCTTAACAGTTCGACTCCTACTTTTGTATTACCTGTTCAACTTTCCAATGTGAGGGTGCTTTGGTTGGAGAGTGGGTTACAGAACTATCCGGAACTCTTATCGGGACGCGAGAAGAAACCTCCAAATTACTCTCCCTGGTTGGCGTGATTCTTCGAGAGGGCATAGTTACTGTATAAAATGTTGGATGATCCCTGGACTCGTTTGTTCGATTCAGTGTTCTTCTGCTATGTTCTCGTCACATGTCATAGAAAAGAAGGCGAAACCTTAACGCAAGTGAGCTATCTTATAACAGAGAAGAGAAGCGAGAAGTCCTTTTTTTTTTTTTTTTTTTTTTTAGGTACTACGTGCAAAAAAAAGTCGACGTGTTAATTTCACGTGACTTTCTCAGCTAAATTTACAATATACTACCAGGTGAGCTAAATGCCCCGTATTTGATATGAGCATATATCCCTTCGTGCGCTAAAAGAGTGCAGAACTCAACGGGGATATTTCAAGTTCAAACGTGCCAGTCCTCCATTGGCAGATTTTAAATTGAAATAACCCCGTTGAGTTCTGTAAGTCTTTTAATGCACGAAGGGATATCTGCACGGCAAATACCTTACTGGACTATCTGATATTCTTTAAAATAAAAAGATATATATATATAAAAACTTGTTTTTATATCTAATACCGAGATAAACATTGTGTATTACAAATTTCCTTGTAGGTACAATGGTAATCTGGGAATATGGTAGAGTTTAGGCGTTAGTCAATTCTTTTAGAGCTAGTTACTATATGATTACTTTGAAATTTCAGTTCGCTTGATTTCAATTTTAGTATTGAAACCAATAACAAGGAATACCTCGGAAACGCCTAACTCCACAATAAAAAGTACATGTGGCATAAACTGAGTATTTTAACGAGATTCACATTTTTTTTTTTTTTTTTTTTTTTTTTTTTTTTAATAGAATACTTTTAGTCTTAACCTTGTGGTTTACCAAAGTTATGAAAAATGCATTCAGAATGCAGAAGTATTCATAGGTTATTCCTAAGAAATTCACCATACACATTTATGTATCATGTAAATATCATTAATATGATTTAATGAAAATGATTAGTCGTTTTGAAAGAATCACAGTTTTCGAAAAGTTGCCCACAGAAGGGTGGTTTGTTGGGGATTTTTTTTAAGATCTTCGTGTTGCATTCCTGGAAGACACTGAACTTAAATATCAAGTTTTGCATCTAACCGACTTTTTTTTTTTAGTTATGCTGTTCACGGACACACACACACACACGCGGATCTTTCTCTAAAAATGTGTTTTTTATTCAGGAGATTCTAAAACACGTATTTCTGGTGAAATCTCAGTATTGAATGTTTTCATGGAATGCAATATTTTCTCTACCCATATACTGTATACGAAATAGAGAAAGTAAAAATACTGTTTTTTTTTAATTCAAGCTCTTCAAAAATGTATGTCCGTTGAAATCTCGGTATCAAACTTTTGTGTGGAGTCCTATCACTTCTCTACCTACTATATACATTTGAACATGGTAGAGAAAGCAAACAAGCTACAGAGTGACTAGAGAAACGCCGGAGTTAGTCATAATATGTTGAGGCTGACATTAAAACCATTAGTCAAAGATAAGCTCGCCTTGTTGGATTTAAGAGGTTTTTAGTTTGTATTTTTTTTCCTAATCCCCATTATTAACACATTATTAACACCCACATTTGGTGGGTGCTGATGAGACGTGAAGTGAAAAAAATTAGAAAACGAAATTTGGAAAGGAAAAAAGATCCATGACAAAGTTCAGAATATCGGCCCATCACGTGCCGATTTCTAAGAACTAGGGACATCTGGGAAAGAAAAAAAATATGAGATTCCTAGCGGGATTTGAACCACAACGTCCCGCTCACGAGAAATTATTAAAACCTGCTAACCGTTTAAGTATAATTACAGCCTTGAAATTTACATGAACTAATTAGAAACTTTATTAAAAAATTGCATTTATACTTCGTTCAGAGCACGTGAAGTCATGTTATGCATGCATGCTTTGTTACCGGCTATTGATGTAAATAGATAACTTGCTTGTATCAGAAACTGAATTAATGAGAGATTACAAGAACTAATAAGAGCTCTGTAGCTCAGTCGTTAGAGCACCTGCCTGGTGTGTGAGGGTCCCGTGTTCGAATATCGTTCGGGGGATGGACTTTTCTCTAGCTAAAAGTATTTCTATCCTCCCCAGCGTCATGAATGAGAGTGTTAATGTGAGTGACCGTGAGATGACATTCAGTTTTGTTTATGGACGCTCTTGAACTACTATGGTTCTCATCATTCTATATTGGGTGTGAAAAATGACTTAATTTTGCTCAGAGACCTCTTTATTAGGTTATTTTGCGTGCAGGTTTTTTTCTCTTCCGAAGGAAGCCATGCTAAGGATTTTTACGGCCGAAAAAAAAACACATAGCCTTCCGCTGGGTTTAAACCCGCGACCTTGGAAACCAGACGCTAACACGTTACAGTATTTTTTTTCAGAACATGATGGCCCTGCCCCACCCTTCTTCCAAAGTTTGCGGTTGGAAACAACCCTCTCTGTGCCAAGTCTCCACTTATGGTCTCTTAACTGAGGTGTAATTCTCAACTTGAAGCAGTGTCTCCAGGAAAAAGATTTTACTACGTTGCCTCTCTCCCCTAGTACAGGGTTGTCTTTTGTTTGCCAATGTTTATTGTCCAGCGATAAGGGGGGGGGCGGGATCATGTTGTGGAGAAAACTATACTTATGTGTGGGAGAGAGAGAGAGAGAGCGAGGGAGAGAGAGAGCGAGAATTATAAACCCCAAAGGAAACCGAAATCTGATGACTTCTTATATACGAGTTAACATCATTGCCAATAGGCAATAATTACGTTCCAAAACCCCGCAGCAATTAAAGGTAAAGGAAAAGGCTTGGATAACGGAGGGGGCACCTCTCTCATCGCGACCTTTAAAGATCTATTCTGCGTTAACCGGTAAAATTTCCGTATCGAATGTGGAATGCAATATTTTCTCTACCCATGTGCTATGTACTAAGTAGAAGTAAAAATTCTCGTTTTTTTTTTTTTAATTCAGCTTCAAAAATGATGACCGCTGAAGTCTCGGTATCAAATTTTTGTGTGGAATTCTATAACTTCTCTACCTGCTATATACATTTTATATAGCAGGTAGAGTTTTGGAGGGAAGGGATGAAGTGAGGGAATTTCAGGGGGTCTCAAGCCAGGTGTGAGGCCGCACCGTGGCCGAGTGGTTAGACCACTCGCCTGTCACCAAGGCTGGTTTGATCCCAGGTGACTGTATGAGGGATTTGTGGTGGACAAAGGGGCGCAGGGCGGGTTTTCTCTCAGTTCTCCGTTTCTCCCGCCCTCGCATTCCACCGGTGCTCCATCTTCATTCCATGTATCATTAGTGCAGTAAAAGCGAGCGTTGAACACTGTCATAAAAAATAGGTGCAAACAGACCACAGAGTCACGCGGAGTCACTGTTTGGTTGATAGTCTTCGTGTCGGCGCCAGGAGTATCACGCAGCCGTCAACACCACGGGTTCCGGGTGGCGGCAAGACAACCGTCCCGGGCCCCACAAGGACAGCCGAGAACAGCATTTGCAAAGCGCATGCATCCGCGCGCCACCTGCCAGCACCACCACACACCACGTGCCCAGAGGAGCACACACAACTGAAAATGATAAGGAAATAACATATAAACGAATTATGGAAAGTAGTGGAGAATAAGCATCCCAACATTCGCCTATTTGACAAGGGAGTACCACGAGAATCCCAAATCAGAGTGCGCGGTTGACGGGGATCGAACCCACGACCGCCCGAATGAAGTTGTACAATTAACCTTACAAAAGGATATTCTTCTATCTACTTCGTGCTAATCAAGATAAGTATTCCATCGGTAGTGCTCCTGCCTGTTATGTCAGGGATCCCGGTTTCGATTCTCGGCTGGGGAAAGAGAATTTTTTTCTGGCCCTATCCTCCCCAGAGTATGGAAGTGTGAATCAGAGTGTGAATGAGTGTGTGTGTGTTTATTTGTTTGTGTGACCTAACGGAAAAAATAAAGAAAATAGTAAATCAATGACAACAAACAGTACACGAGTTAACCCATTGCCGATAGGCAAATGTTCCACAGGGACCATGAATTTAAAATCAGAATTGAACAATAATTAAAAAGATAAGCATTTAATATAAATGGTCTTATTATTTAGTTTCTTGTAAGTAGAAGGGAAGTAAGGAATACACTAAACTAAAGCGACAGTCAAATATTTTAAAACTGGTTGCTATGTGATTGAAATTCTGTTCGCTTTGCATGGCCAGGAGTAAAACAAAAGAAAAAGGAATGACCAATTCCCGTTTGAGAAAAGTTTTAAATATTTTAATATTGAAATCAATAACAAGGAATATCTCGGAAATGTTACCTCTACAAAAAGCAAATGTTGTGTGTTTTAACGAGATCTACATTTTTTGTGCAGTAAAATTTTTGTCTATCTCCCATGGTTTATCAGTTACGCAAAATTCATCCAGAACGAAGTTATTCCCAGAAAATTTAAGATATACATTTTATTTGTCTTGTAAATATCTTTAATATATATTTGGAATTTTAATCAAAACCGTTAGAGTCATTATTCAGAAAAACAAAATTCACGAAAATGTTTTCATATAAGCCGTAGTTTGGAGGGGGGACTTTTCTTGAAAATTGTCGTGTTCCTTAAAAGATACTAAGTTTGACATTTTTTGAGAATTTCGTTTTTGAGGTATGATATCCACAGATACACAAACACACGTACATAGGTGTTTTTTTCTAAAAAAAAAAAAAGAAAAAAGTTTTAAACTCAGGAGTCTTCAAGACAGGCATTTACGTCTAAATCTCAGTATACAATTTTTGAGCAGAATACATACTCTCAAGCATACTACATACATAGTATCGGTAGAGAAAGCAAAAAAAAAGTGTTATTCATTGCGGATGATTTTAAGTACAGTAAGGGAAAGGCCGAAGCGGACATTTTCTCTTCCACATAGCTACCTACAATAATTGTATTCTATCTAAAGTTAATATCGATATTTTACCAGAATCCAAAAGACACAAGCCCTGCGTGTTTTTCAACAGCAAAACTAAATTTATAAATACATAATTTATTTATTTGCTATAAATTGTTACATACACTAGGAAAAAAAATACAATCTTCTAGCAAATCCCAGCATGAGGGAAGTTTTAGTGTGGAGGGGGAAAAGTCTGATAAAAAACGTGTATTTAAGTATTTAAGTTCAGGATCTTTGAAAGATGTGACTCGAAGATTTTCAAGAAACCCCCCACCCCAAACTATTCTTTATAAGAAGCACTATTTCTTATTTTCACAAAAAATTAGTAACGACTTTTAATTAAAACACCATCTCTGACCACTTCAGAGATATGCTAAAATTGGTTTGAATTATTCAATATTTGCAACATTTTTTAAACTGTTGTTGCTATTAATTTGCTTCTCGTGATGTAATGGAAAAAGTGTGAAAGTTCAAAGTCAACATATAAAGCGGTCTACCGACTATTCCCTCCTTACTTAAATTTAAGTTTTACTGCAAAGGTTTGTCTAGATTAGATATATGAACTAGATAAAAAAAATCTGCTGTGTTACACTCACATGACTTCCTCTAACTGTCCTACAAACAAACTTCTTAAAAAAGAGTCTTCTTCTTTCTACACCGTACTAATCGAGATACGCATTACTAGAATGTACTTATCACTTAGTTCTTTATAAGTAGAAGGGAACTAAAGGAATGCACTATTCTAAAGCGATAGTCAACTAGTTTAAAATCTATCGTTATGCGATTGTCATTGAAGTTTGCTTCTTTGCTTGGCCAGGGGTAGAATAAAACAAAAACGGACACTTCCTGTCTGAAAAAAAAAAGGATTTTTAAACTGAAACCAATAACAAGGAATATCTGAAAACGGCCAACTCTACAACAAAACTGCATATGATATAAATTATGTATTTTAACGAGATCTACATTTTGTGTATGGTAGGTTTTGTTTATTTCTTTCGGTTTACTAGTTATGCAAAGTTCAGAAAAATGTACCCAGAACGAACAGGTCTTCAGAAGCTATTCCCGGAAAATTCAAGATATACTTTTTATTTGTGTTGTAAATAGCTTTAATATACGGTATTTTAATAAAAATCGTTAGAGCCATTTTTGAGAAAATCAAAACTTTCAGAAAATGTGTCATGTAAAGGGTAGTCTGGGGTGGTGAGATTTTCTTGAAAATCTTCGTGTCACATCCTTGGAAGGTACCAAACTTAAACACCAAGTTTGGTATTTAACGGCCTTTTTGTTTTTGAGCTATGCAGTCAACACACACACACACACACACACACACACACAAGGGCCTTTTTTCTAAACATTTTAATCAAAATTTCGGTGTAAACTTGGTAACGAATTTTTAGTGCACATCTCTATACACTATGTACATAGTACGTGTTGAGAAAGTAAAAATCTGATGTATTAAATGCACATAGTTTTTTACCCTCTACTTTTAATGTGTCGGTATCTTCTCACAATCGCACTTGGAAAACTTGATTAAAGAATTACTGGCCAGTTAATTAAGAGGTTTAGTATTTCATTAATTAATTATTTATTTATCATTCATTAACAGATCTGCTCAGATTGATGACATACTTCAAATACCTTTATGATCTTTTACGAGAATTTTCTTAGGGCAACAAAATAAAAGTAATTCAAACAAGCTTTGTTTTTTTTTTTGTTTTTTTGTTTTTTTTTTTTTAAGTTTAATGCCCTTCAACCGGATGTTTAAATAGGTGAAATGATTCTCCATGAGTCGGGCTCCAATGAGACTAGAATTACTCGACGTTCACCTTTTAAGGATAAGAGAACCCCCCCCCCGGAAAAACTCTTTACATTGTTACTCACCCTAAAAGAATCGAACTAACAACCTCTTGGGATCTATGGGGCTTCTAAGAAGTTTGTTTCCCAATCGTTTCAACTGCAAGTAAGGGAATGTTCCATGGCGGGCAAGATCGCTAAATTTAACAACATCGATTTCTACTTGTGGGGGCACTGGATTCGTCATGAAGTATCACAATTTCTGTCGAAATGTTGCACCGGTGATTTGTGATCGAGATATGTAAAATGAGTGCAGAGAAATGGAGGACAACTTAAGAACGAATTTTCAAAACCTGAATCCTAGGCATGCAAGCCAATTGCTAAACCTGTTTTATTTTCATTTTTGTATCTGACGGTTTTCCAAACATATTTCTGTATTTTATATTGATAAACAAAAATCGCCCTTCTTTTTGGTACATCCTAGATTAAATCTTGGGCACTGTCTCAAAATTTGAAGGTAATTTTTTATGTTTCTTAAAGAAGTTAAAAAAAATCTATCCGGAATATGTAAAGGCATTTATTTTTATACCTACTGTGTCATTCTTCAATTAAAGAAAATAAATGCTTCAGAAAACTCGAAGAATTTATGTAATGGACTCCAAGTTTCGAACTCCTTCCCCCTTTTCCTATAACTTATTCATGTAGCAGTTGCCGCCATTTGGAGTCGTGATTCATTAATATTTGGAGGTTAAAGGATCGCCAACTAGCCTTGATATGAACTCGCTTTAAAATATATTATTTATGTAATTTGTGTTTTTCTTGCAGAGATGGCCGTTTTCGAGATATTCCTTGATATTGGTTTCAATTCAAAACTACTTAACTTTTCTCAAACGAAACCATGCAAAGTCAACCGAACCTCAATTGTTTCATATAGCGACCAGCTTTTAAAAGATATGACTATCGCTTTGCCAAATGTATGCACTTATTTCCCTTCTACGTACAAGAAAGTAAGTAAAAAGACAAATTCTGATAATATTTATCTCAATTAGCATGACGTAGATAAAAGAATAATCATTTGTAAGAATAGTTTGTATATAGAACAATTAGAGAAAGCTATGTGAATGGAACACATCAGATTTTTAAAAATGAAATTGTGCACTATGCTAATTGTATTCTTTATAAAATCGTCACATTCTTGTATCGCGTATTTTACAGGTTTTCATATTTTTCCCCGGGTGTAACTACTTTTCCCATTTTAGATTTTTCTTTGCGAGCACTGTTTATACTTGTGACCGAAACACCGGTGAGCTCGTAAATTAATTTCACCACTTTTCTTACGGAAAGTGTTGGATATTCCCAAAACTAACAATAAGCATTCAGCACTATTATTTCTTCACCACTAGTTAATGTTTTACCGACTTTATGCTTTATGTAAACCGACGAAGATGTAAGAGGAAATTCAGGGTGACCTTCCTCCATGATTCTAAACAGCAACAACCAGCAACCGTTACTGTTGTAAGCAATATTACGGAAATCAGATGACTCGTATGAATAGCATGTTGGAACTTGTAGCTCTGTTTAACAGCAAAACTCGGCGTTAATTTAACGTATAGAATATTATATCTTTCAAGGATAAATTTATTCTGTAATTTAGATTGTTAGCATGAGATTACATTCCTACGCGCACTGCAACTGTGTTGTACCGCAGTGCACTGGCCCGTGGATCCGTTTTGGCGCGGAATAACCTAAGAGTGAATAAATAATAGAGCAGGTGCCACCAACTTGTTGACCTTTGAGTAAAGCAAAGAGAGCAAATTTGCTCGATACTTCTGCGAATCGCCTACAGTGCACTGCGTGACCACACTGTGTGGAAGGCAAAAATAGATCATTCCTTCAGTGCTGTGGCAGTGTATAACAAGTTGCGTTTGTAATAAGTAATCCACTGTTGTAGTTCATGATTGGTAGAACAATTCCTCTGCTATGTCTCTTGCATTAGTATTTATACTTCGGATATGAACATATACACATTTCCGTAGGTAATCGGTGGTGCGGTGGAACTCGGATAATTCGAAATCGTCGTTAATTCGAAGCTTTTTCTTGGATCCTTGAATTTTGTATTAAAGTATTGTAAAAAAATCTTATGTATTCCATTTATATGACTTTCTCTACCCGTTCTACAAACAACCTATCCTTACAAAAATATTATTTTATCTGCATCTTGCTAATCGAGAAGGGCAGTAGCAGAAATGATCTTATTGCTTGGTTTCTTTTAAACAGAAGGGAAATATGGGAATGCACAAGGCTAAAGCAATAGTCATGTCTTCTAAAAGCTGATCGCTATATGAACAATTGAGGTTCGGTTCACTTTGCAAGGCCAGCAGTAAACAAAAAAGAAAGGTAACCCCGTTTGAGAAAAGTTAAGGTAGTTTAAGCTTGAAAACAGTAATAAGAAAACGGTCAACTCTACACAAAAATTCATATGACATAAACTGTGTGTTTTAATAAGATCTAATTTTTTTTAGTAGTAAGTTTTTGTCTATTTCTTACTGTTTAATAGTTAATTCATAACGAACAGGTTTTCAGAAGCTATTCCCAGAAAATTCAAGCTACACATGTTATTTGCGATATAAATATCTATTATATACGGTATTTTAATCAAAATTTTCAGAGCCATTTTTGAGAAAAATAAAAATTTCAAAAATCCATGTAAAGAGTAGCTTAGGGTGGGGCGATTTTCTTCAAAATCTTCATGTCCCATCCTTAGAAGATAGTAAACTTAATACTAAGTTTGGTACTTATGTTTTAGTTTTTGAGCTATGCTGTCCACAGACACACGCGGACTTTTTTCTATTTTTTTCCTCAGGGGACCTAAAAACACGTATTTACGGCAAAATCTTGACATAGAATTTTTGGATAGACTACAACACCTTCTCTATACAATGAACATAGTACGCGTGGAGAAAGTAAAAATCACATGCAATTCGAATTTTATTTTTCTTAATTCGAAGTTTTTGTTCAGAAAAATGTCAGTCGAAAATGAAGCTAAACGTGGAAATTTAAGATGATAATTTCGGCCTTGAGTTTCTGCAAAAAAAAAAAAAAAAAAAAAAAAAAAAAAGTAACCACTCCGATATTGTTTATTTTGTCGGAATGCACTTGAGATGCTGTTTCGGGGGCGGGGGGTGGAATAACTTTCTTAGTTCCCGGCCTTGGGCTTCTATACTTGCTCCCACATCACCTTGTTTAAAAGACGTGTGCCTTTAGTTAGTAATTGAGCCTCTGCGAGGTCACACCTACTCCTCGCTATCTTTGATTATTTTTATTATTACTTTCTCCATACGCATTATGTACATAGTGTATAGAGAAAGTATTGCACTCCACCAAAAATTCGATACCGAGATTTCACCGGAAATATATGTTTTAGGGTCCCCAATATCCAAAAAAAGCATTTTCACAAAAAGGTCCGTGTGTGTGTGTGTGTGTGTGTGTCCATGTGTCCGTGTGTCCGTGTAACGACAACTCAAAAACGAAAAATCGGTAAAATACCAAACTTGGTATTTAAGTTTAGTATCTTCCAGGGATGTGACACGAAGATTTTGAGAAAAATCCTCCCACCCCCAACTACCCTTTACATGGAACTTTTTTCGAACATTTTGATTTTCTCAAAAATGGCTCTAACGATTTTGATTAAAATTTCGGATATTACCTGACAAATGAAATGTATATCTTGAATTTTCTGGGAATAGCCTCCGAAGAGTAGTAGTTTATTCTGGATGAATTTTACTAAATTTTGAATGACTGCTAAACCGTAAGAGATGGACAAAAACTTACTAAACAAAAAATGTAGAGCACTTTAAAACACACAATTTATGTTATATAATTTTTTTTCGTGGAGTTCGTCGTTTTTGTGACATTCCTTATTTTTGGTTTCCGCTATGAAAAACGTATGCTTTTCTCATACAGGAACTTCTCAACTCCTATCCATATAAATAAAGGAACTTCATTGACATAGCAACCAGCTTTTGACTATCACTGTCCCTTATTTCGCTTCTACTTACAAGGAAGCGAGTAATAAGACTATTTCTGCTATTTTTTTCTGCTTAGCATAAAGTAAATAGAAGTATAAGCTTTTTAAGAATTATTTGTTGCAGGGATATGGAGAAAGTCATGTGAATGGTACACATCAGATTTTTATGTTTTTAGTATATTATTCATATTTGCTCCGGCTAGTTGAGTTCTTCGGTCGAGCAAGTATCTCTTAACAGAGCGTGACCCGTAAAAGGAACCATTTCAGAAATAACACATTTGTAACTTTTAGCTTGAGTATGTTATTTAAACTGTTACCAATAATATTCACAATTTATATACTTTATAGTTCTCTGAGACTTAAGCTGAACTGTGTCGTTCACTTAAAAGTAAAGCTTAAATCACGTATCACGTTTCTTACGTAAATAATATGTAAGACCGACTTACTGTGGAGAACAGCTGAATATAATGCTACCCAAAGATGTACTGAACTGTGCAGTAAATAAGGATGAACTGTGTGAGAAGTTGTGTCTCTGTAGAATGCATATCGAACACCCTTGTTCTGCCTAAGCATTAAAATTGTGCTCTAAATGGCTTGCGTTCCCCGCACCTAGCAGCGTCTCTTTTCGTGATCCAATAGAAAATATTCTAATATTTCACTTAGGCTGCTAACTCTCAGTAACTTTCCAGTAACTTTCACAATCTCACCAGCCTCTCAAGCCTACGTTGTCTTTTTCAGCCTAAGGATAATTTTTCTACGTTTCACCCCAATTCCTTGGCTTTTGTCCACAAAAACCTTGCGAAAGATTTCTCTTTATGACCCATGTACAATTTCAGCTATCTCGTCTCTCTTATAACTAAGCTTATGCTAACTACTTTAATAATATAATCTTATTTATATGTTACATGTATGTATTTGCAATTTATGTCTTCTTGTATTCATTATACTGCCTCACCTCCTACTGTTCAGTATGTTGCAAATCGATGCCATTATACTATCTCTTAGTACACCGCGTGTCCAATACAAGACTAACTTTTGCAGTAAAAGTCGCCGTCATTCGAGAAGTTGAAAAGGGTTTGAAGAAATCCCAAAAGAATACGGGATACTACCAAACACTTTGTCAACTTATCTGAAGTATAAAGAGAAAAATGTATGCTCTGCCTCGAGTGAAAATGGAAAGAGTCAAAAAAGAGTGAAGAATGTCGATGAGTGCGTGTTAAAGTGATTTAAGCAAGCACGGGGCAAAAATATTTCTTTCCTAAAAAGTGCCTACAGTAAATTATTTCAAAGTTACTATTTTACTGCATTATCCTTAAGGTAAAAATAAACAGAATTTCGTTCAAATATGCAGTTTCTTTACTTTAAATTCTTAATTAGGAATGGATATATGTACATGTACTGATAAAATGTCAATTTTAGGCGTATATTTTGTAATTCGAATTTTTTCCTGTCCCTTCAACTTCGAATTATCCAAGTTCTACTGTAATTGATATTCGTAACATATACTCCAAAATATAATGAAAATGATTATAGCATTAACGGAATAAAATACTGAGCTGCTTAACTTTGTTAATACCACTGTAATCGCATTACCAACAGTATGACAATTGTAACAATAAAAGTTCACGTTTATAGCACTGAAAAGCAACAGGTGTCTTGGTAATTATTTCGAAATAAACGTACTTACATTAATCTAACTTAAGTAACAACAATATAAATTTAAATTTATTCCAATATACGTACTCATGCACCAAAGGTAAGATATGATGTTCCAATGTCTTTATGGTTTATTTAGAATAATCAAGGAGGTACTTTTATTATAAGGTACATAGTAATTATTTGTATTAGAATAAAATTAGTATAATTGAAAAAAATGAAAATAATATATTCTCCTCCATAACTGTCATACTCACTTGTGTGGGTTGCATAATGATGATGCAAATTAAATTTTCTGAGGCAAAACTTTGACGCACACTATACATTTATTCCGCCAGTTTCTATAAATAAGAAAGATTCATCTAGGCATAAATATAGGAATCGATGGTTTTCAAGTTAAATTGCTTTCTGTTTCGGACACAATAAACTGAAAAATGACACACTATACAAGCGAAAGAGACAATGCCTGCTGTCATGAGTTTACCCACTACTTACAGGCATGTAAGCCTGTTTGCTTCGACACAAGATCAAGAGAGTTGGTGACGGCTAGACTAGAAGAAGAACGCTGCAACTGCGTACTCCACCGCATTTGTCACATTAACAACTGTAGTCTAGCTTAGTTTGAAATATGAGAATAGAGCGCCGCACCATTGCCAGTATCGTTGTAAGTAACCTTGATTGCC
The DNA here is from genome assembly GCA_030762935.1 of Hymenopus coronatus. Classification (NCBI taxonomy): domain Eukaryota; kingdom Metazoa; phylum Arthropoda; class Insecta; order Mantodea; family Hymenopodidae; genus Hymenopus; species Hymenopus coronatus. Next base: position 94,798,578 of record CM060895.1, on the reverse strand, counting down.
TAATCCCAGGCCGTACAACTTTTATTCAAATTTCTGAACACCCACGTGAAGATTGTAGCTGACCCTGCAATCACTTCAAATGCCGTCCATTAGGGATTTACTTGAGTTGGAAGTGCGAGATACACAAGTGCCTGCGGTAGTTTTTTTTTTTTTTTTTTTTTTTTTTCGCATGACCTATGTAAGGGATGTTGTTGGTTTTCAAAATTTCAACACTTTCAGTTCATCAGGGAAGAACTTGTCTGGAAACTGCTTATCGGTGAGGGAATCGTGAGATTGATCCCCTCATTATTTTCATTGATATGCAAGGTGTGCAACGAAGGTCGCTGGCACTACCCGCCACTGACCAGTATTTTCTTCCAATTACTCCGTAGAACTCTGCAACTCTTTTATCTCATGAAGAGCTTATCTGCACACATGAAATACGACGCTGTTCGGCCGCTAGTACAACTCACAGGTAATCTTAATATGAAATCCGTAGAAATGTCGTACTCGTTATACATTCACTCGTATCATGTTAAAATAAAGATGAGCCACTTTTTGCTTAAAATAACTATCAAACAAAATATTTCATTGTCAAGATTTGTGTACAAGTAATTTGCAGACTGCATTGTCTAATTTTCGCAGCATTACCTGACGATGATTGGAGCAATTGTGTCTATACCGTTCATCCTAACGCCGGCACTCTGCATGAAGGACGATGATCCTGCTAGAGGACACATAATCTGCACCATGATCTTCGTAACGGGCCTCGTCACTTGGCTGCAGACTACCTTCGGATGCAGGTAAGTTCCAATGATACCATAACAAAACTCTGTGCTTTATGCCCAACTTATCTTTCTACACGTAGACTCACAAGGAAAACGTTCCAACTAAATAGGCACAATGTCTTTCTAAATCGATTTATAGGTATATTTTTGGTGGATAAAAATAAAAGTCATTCCGCTAGATGCAAGTTATCGTGATTAGAAATCTGCATTTATTCCAGTATTGTGCTAACACTAAAGGTGCAGAATAGAGTTGTCTAAAGTTATAAACAATATGTTGCTTCTTTTGGATTCTTGGACTGATAATGTCATCTTTTATGACTAAGAAATAAGAAGGTCGTTACACAACATGAGAATTGTGACTCCAAACATTCCTCCAAAAGCAGGTTATGTAACCCCTGGGTGCATAGTGTGACTACGTGGCCAAACGAACGCATGGATTGCAACTTTACCTTGCTCAACCTTGTTGCAGGTGTGGAGATATCCGTGAAGGGAGCTTACGTAGTCACCAGTATTGTTGCTTTAAATAGCCGCTTGGATTGCTGATGAAGTCTGCAACCTCTGCAAATAAACACGTGCAATAATGGTTCAAGAAAGAAGGGAAGGAAGGAAAAATTACGCTTTTGGAGATAGTATTTAAGGAGAGCAGCTAGGGTCGAACATTCCCTTTATAACATGGTTAAGTCCTAGCAAGGACCTACACGAGTAAGCCATCTTTGGGCAGCTCTGTCTGCCAATTACTCATCGCCTTCGTTGAAGGCCACTTATTGAGTCAGAGATATAGCAGAAATAATTAACAGCTAAGTGCAGCTGAGCGTCGTAGCCACGAATTATGAAGCAATTGAAACAGTCATTTCTTCTACTCTGGTATCAGGAGTGGGATTAAATGCCAAAATGGAGAACGTAAAGGAGATAATCGTAGAATAAAATTGTAATCTAAAGATTGGAAAAGTGTTCAGGAATAAAATATTAGTCTTGGAAGCAATGTAAAACTACATGATAGGGGTTTTACAACGACATTGCCTTCGTTGCGTACCAACAGTTTGGTTTACTAATCTTGAAAGATATAATGCATTGAAAAATTATGGACACATTACTGAGAAACAGGGGTAGATAGCATGAAAAGTTTTCCAAACAATTTTCTGTGTTATACATTATATATGTTGTGAAGATGAATGTGAAAATGCAGTTGTTGTGAAGTGCTTATACTGATCCAGGCCCCTTTATTTCAAATCCACAATATCACCAATAAGGCTAGCGATAAAGTTGTCCTAACTATGTAACATCTATGTACAGGCTAAGGAATTTACAAGAAGTTATCTTCAAGTTAGTTACACTCAAACCGTCATCCATACATAGAACATAAACAGCGACTATGAGTTACTGATGGCAGCTAAAACGTAAAGGTGATTACGCTATTGTTATAGGTGACGTGGTTTGTTATAGATGACGTATGACGAAAAGCTTGTGAAAAAAACTTTGTCCCCTACTATACCACACAGGTAAAACCGCTTTTAGCGGTTAGTTACTGTAGCGAATTGCATCCGATCAAGTTAACCTGGGCGAGTCTTCTTGGATCTGGATCTGGTTCGATGACTTCACAGCTTGAAGTGCGGTAACAGTTCAGCCTATTTCACCGAGCCATGTGACTGAGGCGGTTTTGTCTGTAACTGGCATTCGGGGGATCCCGCGTTCAAACCCCAGCATTCGCCAATCTGGCCCTGGGTTTTTCTATGGTTTTCTAGGCTGCCAAGACAAATGCTGGGGTGTTTTTCAACTACCACGAGCCTTTCTCTTCCTTCTCTCATTTTCAGTTCTCCTTTTTCTCCATTTTTCAAGTCTTGATTTCTGATATTCGGTGACCTGCAGACAGAGGACGCAGATATGGTGCTCTGTAAAAGATTCTTCACCGGCCGTGCTTGGAGCTTCAGGGTGGGGCCGCATAAGTCGCTCCGTCGCCTCTCTTGACGCTGTGATTCCTCGCCAGTGTACCGGGGCATTCAAATTTGCGACTTTGTCACTGGTCTCTTCGATTTCTAAGTGCGGGCCGTGTGATACCCTTCTGCCCAGGGGTGTTAGCCACAATAGACCATTCAGGACCACAAGGGGCAAGATGTTCCGCTTCATTCTTTGCCTACATCCCTACATAAACCTAAGTTTTTTTTTCGTCCTACTTAAATGCTCGGAAATTCCTTAGCCTGTTCATGAGTAAAGGTTACATGTTAGTATGAACGTTAGATAAAGCTCGAGTCGAGGTTCAATAATAACAGCCAATCACCGTTACCAAGTTTATATCAAATAAAAATCTACCTATATACCGATTTAAAAAGAAATCGGGTGCGTACATTTGCATCCATTTGGGATACATTCCTTAAGAGTACATTACAAAGACACCAATTATCAGGTATAATCGTGGTGTTGTTTTCAGGTTGCCGATTGTACAAGGGGGTACCATCTCCTTTCTTGTGCCAACTCTTGCCATACTGAACTTGCCAGAATGGAAATGCCCTGACCCAGCGGTTATCGATGCAATGACACCGGAGAATCGCACCGAACTATGGCAGATACGCATGCGCGAGCTCTCAGGGGCTATAGCAGTATCAGCCATTTTCCAAGCCCTCATTGGCTACCTAGGTAAGTAAGAACTAGAGATAGAAAACTATTACATAATCATTATTACTTTCTCTACATAGTACATGGTACGCAGGTAGAGAAGGTATTGCACTCCACCTAAAATTTCGATACCGAGATTTCGCCGGGAATGCACGTCTAAGGGTCCCCTGTACCAAAAAAGGGAAGTTTTAGAAAAACGTCCGTGTGTTGTGTCCATGAACACGATAACTCAAAAACCCAAAGTCGGTAAAATTCTTAACTTTGTATTTTCCAAGGATGCGACACAAAATATTTTTAGGTAAATCCCCCACTCCAAATACTCTTTACAAGGAAAACAATTAGACATTTTTGATTTTGTCAAAAATGGCTCTAACGATGTTTATTAAAGTACTTTATATTAAGATATTTACAAATAAAATGTGCGGTGCGGTGCCATTTTAACAGTAAAAGCGGGCGTAAACACTAATATTTTCATCCGTGAATTTGTTAACTTCATGCGATACATAGAAACGGATTTCAACCACATGGCAACCAGTGCTTAAAATATTTGACTATCACTTTAGCCTAGTGTATTCTCTTTACTTACAAGGAAACAAGTAATAAGACCAATGTTTATCTCAATTTGCATGAAATCGCTTGGGATCGAACCCGGGGCGTCAAGGTGAGAGGCGAGTGGTCTAACCACTCGGCCACGGCGCGGCCAAAGAGGACTGGGATGGTCGCGTCCTTCCGTGGTGGTGAATGCGCTCTAGAAGTACAGCTCACTGCGGCGGGATGGTGTTGAAAGTCATCTGTAGACCCAGGGAGTTCGGTCGGACATGGGGCGTGGGCTCCTAGCGCCCTTGCGTCGAGATGAAGAATTGCTTGGAGTATGTTAGACCCTCCACAGTGACTCTTCCCCCGCATTACGGTTTCGGCCGTCCGTTAATATTATTCTCATCTCATCCTATCCTCCTGGTGTATGACGTACAATAAACCACTGGAGCAGTGTGGAATTCCCTCGCTAGCAGCGCACACACAATCACGCGCGACCGCATGTGAGAGTTGTGGTGGACAAAGCGGCGCTGGGGCGGGTTTTCTCCGGGTTCTCCGGTTTCCCCTCCATCGCATTCCACCGGTGCTCCATCTTCATTCATGTATCGTCAGTGTCACCGCCTGCGGAGCCATAAGTAGTTACAGCGGGCGTTAAACACTAAAACACACACACACATTAAATACAGGGCAATTGGGCCACCTGGTATACAGGCTGCAAATACGCACAAGATGTAAACTTTGTAACCATTCCTGCTTCCAACATCGCATTGAAATCTTCCACCAATCAGAGTTAAGTACACGAAAAATTCTTTATTTGTAACAATTTTTATTAAATTACAGTTTGACTAATAAAATAGTTATTTGAATTTTCTGCAAATAGCCTAAACATATTTAACATTCTTTAACGTGGTAGGCCATATCAGATGATGAATGAAATTGGTAAAGTGATGCTAAAATGAGCCCGAGCTTCATAGAGCTTAAAGTTGCTTGACATTTGCCTTCTTGGGATAAACAAAAACCACAGAAACTTCAGATAACTCCCTCTAAACAAGATCTCCGAACCTCTTGAATTGATGCGGATACACTACCACCGCAGTATAACTAATAAGTCACAACATACTGAAAAAAACTTGCAATAAAAATATAAATTTCTTTAAAAATCAAGGTTTTTTGAATAACTTTTCTTGTGGTAATAGCCGTTTCTGAAATTCATCATCAATGATATGAATTTTTCATTACTTTTGCCACTTCTTAAAGTGTTCAAGTCACAATTCAGTTGTTTCTTATGTCATGGCAGGAGAAGGAGTTTCAAACCCAGTATATATAAGCTGCTTTATAAAGATTTGACCTTCACTTCAGTGTTATATCCCTCTTGTACTATAACAAACTCTGTAATGAAACCATTTCCAAAATATTTCTGGTAATATTTGGCTTTGGATGATAAATTGATACTAACATAATAAGTTTCCTGAAGCAGTAGCAAAGCCAGAAATATATAAACCCTTTATTTTATGGTACTGATTTGTCAATAAATGATTAGTCATTTTAATATATTTAAGTGTTTTTGTTGTTGTTGTCATTTTCATATAATATTGCCATTTGACAATAAAATGAAAATAGTTTTAGCTAGTTTGTATCATACTATATTTATTTATTTCAATATTATTGTAGTATTCCTAAAACAAAAAGCCTGCAACTGTAGTAAAATTTAACCCTGTCATCATTTATGTATGTCACAGGCTGGTTATTTTATGTGAGTTCTCCCCATTCTTCACCACAGGCACATTTGGCTGCAGTCAGGATTGGAATTCAATGGAAGGCCAGTCCATGTGTTTCACCTTAGCAACCATGAGGGATTCTGAACTACAACTCCGCTCTAACAGATTCCAAAGACTTAGGATCCAACACCACATCCACAGTTTCCAAGGCAGCTCCCGTACCATCGATTTCTCACACAGTCAAACTACCACCTATCAAATTAGAACCGTTTTCAGGGGACATCGAAAACTGGATGCGCTTCTGGGAGCAGTTCGAGGCTTCTGTAGATAGTGACACGTCTCTTTCGACGATTAACAAACATGTTTTCCTTCGAGGGTATCTCACAGCCTCTACTTACGAAGAGACGAAGAAAATACTAAGAGATCGGTATGGGGACAAGAGTAGAATAATTCAGACTCGTCTTGACTACCTGGAAGAATTAAAACCTAGCCGCTTCACGTCTCCGGAGAAACTCAACACAACATTTATCGAGTGTAATCGGAGGATTCACGCACTTTGGGCGTTAGGTGAGGACATCGCTGGATTATTCACGCCAAGAGAGAGAGAGTATATCCGAGGGTGATATTCTTAAACTTATGCAGTTCCTGAGTGACGAGGTAAACGGAGCACTAATAAGTCAGAAGATCCGCGGTGATACGTCACAAATGAGCAGTACCATACCAACAGCAGCAACACTTCGCGTCCGTTCCAAAAACACCAGAAAATCTAAAGGAATTCTAGACCCTTATTGCGTCTTTTGTGAGAAACGTGGCCATTGGGCACAAGACTGTCAAGAGATTACAGACGTTCACGAAAGGACTCAGAAACTAAAAACCAGTAACCGGTGCTTCTTATGCCTGAATCGCGGCCACATTGTACAACAATGTAGCCAAAGGAGTAAAGCTGCGTGTTCAAAATGCAAGAAAAGTCACCATCGAGCCATTTGCACAGAACAGTCCTTCACTTACTGCTTCCACGACTTCGACATCACTCAAGATTGATACTGATCGTTCTAGTTTCACTTACCTGCAAACAGCACAGATCTTAGTGACAGGTCCAACTGGAATAAGAAAACGAACACGCTGTATACTAGACTGTGGCAGTCAGTCAAGTTTTATAAGCAAAACCTTGATCACTTTCAACTAAATGTCATTGACCACACAGACCTGGCAGTTATGGCCTTTGAATCAGCGAAAACTGCACACTTCAAGCGCAGGCTACTCAAATTCGTCGTCAGCGGAGTCTCCACAAAATTGAAACTAAACTTGTTTACATTTGAAAGTGATAATACATATTCACCACATCCGACAGTAACACAAGACATCCTAACATTGTCACGTGTTCCTAAAATACAACTTGCAGATCCTAAAGGAGACGAACACAAACCACTATTGAGATTTTGATAGCAGGAGACCAGTACTGGAAGGTGATGAAACATCATCAACCTATACGCTTATCAAGTACATTGGTTCTTCTTCCATCTCATTTTGGCTGGATTCTTAGCGGAAGCAGATCCGGAGTTTCAGTTAACCATGTAACTGTTAACTTCATTCACTCAAGTGCACAATTGCCTCCATAATATGACGCGAGACACTTCTGGGATTTAGAAACGTTGGGAATTCAAGATCAGCAACCAAAGATGCTACCATCTTACAAGAGTTTAACGATAATTTTCAAATGGAGGACGGGAGAAGAGTGGTTTCATTGCCTAGAAAGGGGGATGATATTTTGCCCTCTAACAAAAGCAATGCTGAGAAACGTTTTGTCAATCTGCAGAAAAAACTTGCAAATAACACTTCATTCCAGGAGATGTATTACTCACAGATGTTAGACTACATTCATAATGGCCACATAGAAATTACAGTAGATGGAAATTCATACAATACAAACTACTAGCCCCATCATGCTGTTAAAAGGGAAAAACGAGGTGATATCAAATGGAGAATAGTGTTCGACGCATCATCATATGCAAGTAACTCTCCATCTCTCAACGATGACCTGGCCCCAATTTGTTACCAGAAATTCTGTCAACATTACTTCGTTTTCGTTTACACCGAAAGGCCTTAATTGGAGATGTAACGCAAGCCTTCTTGCAACTGAACTTGGACAAAAAAGATCGAGACCTCACAAGGTTCTTATGGTTTCGGGTCACAGAAGAAAATGGATCTTGGAGGACGACCGAAGATGTTATCACATATAGATTCACGCACTTGCCATTCGGTCTCACATGCAGCCCCTTTCTACTGTCAGCTACGCTACGAGAACTCGCTTCTAAGTCTCACGATAAATTTCCACTGGCAGCAAAAATTCTGGAAAGCAGTACCTTCATGGGCGATACTGCTGTCAGCGTTGAAGATGACAATCAAGCAGTGACTTTGTACTACGAGTTGACTGGCTTACTGAAGCAAATTAAAATGTCAATGGCTAAATGGGCTACTAATTCTGAAGCACTGAGTAACATATGAAGAGCTGAGGGACGCGAAATAAAGAAAGAACCTGGAGTCCTAGGGGTAAACTGGAACAACCTATTCTTTCACCACCAAGATATCTTTACTGACTTGCTAACAGAACCAGCCACTAAACGACAAATGCTGAGAACAATCTCAAGATTTTATGACCCGCTTGGAATACTTTCGCCAGTTTCAGTAGAAGGTAGAATTCTGTTCCAAGACACATGGTTGATGGGAAAAGATTGGGACGAGATTCTACCTCATGACATCGCATGTAAATGGCACACCTGGATTTCAAGTCTTCCTAACCTCTCAAACATTACGATCCAACGATAGATTGGTATATCCAGCTGGATGCCTGAAACTTCACAAGTCCACGTGTTCTGCGACGCATCAGAGAGGGCCTACGGTGCAGCACTGTATGTCAGGACAGAATATGAGACTAACGCTTTAGTCCAGTTAGCTTGCAGCAAGACTAGGTTGTCTCCCATTAAGAAAGTGACACTCCCACGTCTTGAATTACTGGCATCCTTGATAGGTGTCCGACTTTTAAAATACTTCTGCCATTGTACAGGGTATGACGTCACTAAGGCGACACTATGGAGTGATTCCATGGTCACTCTAGGATGGATTCGCAGCGACGCAAATCGGTGGAAAACCTTCGTCTGCAACCGTGTTACGGAAATTCAGTCCACTATTTCACCGGCACAGTGTAGACACTGTCCTGGACAAGAAAACCCAGCAGATCTTTTATCTCGGGGAATTACTGCCACGGCATTACTTCAGTCTACGTTGTGGTGGAGTGGTCCACTATGGCTCAAGAACCATCTCGATTCGTCGCCTCGAAATGAGGTCTCCAAAATCACACTTCCTGAAATACGGAAAATAAGTAAACACTCTTGAGTCTCCTGTTAACGCTGGAAGGTACAGTTCTTACAGTAAACTATTACGCATAACAGCATGGACTCTATGATTCATACGGAGCACACGAACACAGAACAGAACTGCTGGAGAACTCACGGCTTCGGAATTTTCCACTGCACGGATTCATTGGATTAAAGCTGTGCAAAGAGAATCTTTTCCGGATGAACTTCACGCACTCCAGCACAATCAGCCACTGACCAAGAAATCTAAAATTGCACTTTTCAACCCTTTCATAAAGAACGGAGTCATTCATCTTGGTGGACGCTTGCATTTTGCCAACAGCCTGTCTCCAACACAACGTCATCCCATACTACTCGATGGGCAGCACCACTTTGTTCACTTATTGATCCAAAACACACATATTAGACTTCATCATATGGGTGTTCGGATTGTTCTATCCGAGCTTAGAGACGAATTTTGGATTCTCCGTGTCCGCCAAACTATAAAAAGGACACTAGGAAAGTGTCTTCCTTGCAAACTGGCAAAAGCCCCATTTGCACAAGCAGTTGAAGCTCCTCTTCCTAGTGACAGAGTGACACCACTGAAACCTTTCAAAGTAACGGGAATTGATTTTGCTGGACCTGTATTCATTAAGGTAGGAAGCGAAGTTAAGAAAGCTTATATTACGTTATTCACCTGCGCAACAATTCGTGCTGTCCACTTAGAGCTCTGCACCTCTATGACCACAGATAGTTTCATTTCTGCACTCCAGCGATTTACCGGGAAACGCGGATTGCCTCATAGTATTTATTCTGACAACGCCCAGACTTTCCATGCTTCAAACAGAGAATTAACTGAGTTATGGAACACTCTCGCCGCTTCAAAAACCAAGCACTATCTTGCAGAAAACAACATCACTTGGAAGTTCATTGCTCCCAGGGCTGCTTGGTGGGGAGGCTGGTGGGAGAGGATGATAGGAACTATGAAACGCTGTCTGAGAAAGGTATTGGGTCGAGCCCAAGTGACGGAAGAAGGAATGAATACAGTTTTCATCATGACTGAAGCAGCCCTTAACTCAAGACCAATATCACAATCAGATAGTGCAGAATCACAGCCATTGACACCATCACATTTTCTTTGTGGTCAAAGGCTAACCACAATATCTAGTGGAGCTGAGCCTGAGGTGAAGGACAATTTAACAAAACAATTCAGACTTCACCAGAAACTAGCAGATGACCTGTGGAAGCGCTGGTCGAATGAGTATTTGACAGAACTTAGAAGTTTTCACGAAGTTCGTCAACCTGATAAGAACTCACCTCAGCTCAAAATTGGAGACATCGCCTTGATCCACGAAGAGGTGCGCCCACGCCAAACAAAGAAGAAAGCGCGCATAGAGGACCTCCGTCGTGGAAGGGATGGAAATGTAAGGGCAACTGTACTATGCACTGCAGATGGCAACGCAATCACACATCCTGTCCAGCTGGTCGTTCCTCTGGAGATCGCCCAGGGTGGGGAGGATGTTGCAGAATGAATAAAAGTGGAAAATGTTCCATGTTTTACTTATTCTTTGTGTTTGTATAATGTTTATCTTCCTTTGTTTATTCTTTTCATGTTTTGTATTGGTACTACTGATTTTCGAAAAGGAAAAATAAAGTGACACAGGCCTTGTTAGATCTAAAAGTGTTGACTTGTCTATATAAACGTAGACATAAAATTAATCCTCTACTGGTCACTCCACACACAGATTGAAGTGCAGTATACTCTTATTTTTTACATTTTTATTATCAATGGGGGAGGGGATGTCCCACTCCTAAAACGTCTCCCAGCCCCTGCCCTAAAGTAAGAAATCAGATTTTGAAAATGGATAGGAACATGTACAAAGGTATTGTTAAACCTTCTACTGTGTTTTAATTGTAATTAATGCTCCATGAAAAGCAGTTTATTGCCCTTTTCAGAACATCACATAACATGTAGGTTTTGCACAGAGAAGAGGGATGAGCACAATGGAGGGAGAAATTAATGGAGAATGGAAAGGAAGAGGGAATAGAGAGGAAAAGAATGAGAGAGGGGGAGATGGAAAAACAGTGAAAATATGGAGGAAGAAGAAGAAGAAATTGGAATCTCCTCTTTTAAACTCAAATGTATAAAACCTTAATAGCTGTTAGGATCATAGAAAGTGCCTTTATCAATAGAGTATTAGATAGGATGCTAGTTATGAGTTTTATTAACAGCTCTTCAGAATTCAACCCTTATGATTATGCAACCCGACATACCTGTTCCAACTAGTTGAAAAATGCACCCTAGAACTTACATTAATATGGAAAACTTATTAAATGAGGCAGAAGACCCTGTTAAAATTCTTCAGTGGAATTAGGAGGCTCTTGAAAGACCATTTGTGACATTTAAGATTTATACAATTTTCATGAAATGTATTATGTTTGTTTCCTAAAATATTTACTGCCAAGCTTTTCAAGTGCTAAACATAACCAGCATATGTTTTTTGTACAGGTATTGTGGGAGTAATGCTGAGATATGTTACACCATTAACAATCGTCCCCACAGTATCACTAGTGGGCTTATCTTTGTTTGAAAATGCAGCAGAAGCAGCTTCTCAACATTGGGGTGTTGCTGCTGGGTAAGTTGCTAGAATTGAATGCTTTATACCTAAAGGCTTTAAATTATTGACCTAATTTTGACATCCTAAAGTACTTAATGCTGAAAACAGAATTGTTTGAATTTTGTGCTGTCTAATTTACTTTACAAAGCATCATTCTTGTGTATGTGTATCGAGTACCTAATAATTATATTGATATCTTTACTGAGATGTTAAACAAACTTGTTGCATTTTTAAGAAGGAACAAAACTCAGAAAATCTATATAGTTGAAAATATCAATATTGATGTGCTGTTTTTAGATATGTTAAGATCAAATAATTTGTATTGCTTAAACTTTGAGGCTACCAGACTGAAGATAATAAGATAATAGATAATATAATGACCAATTCCAACAATGATAATCCACACTGGGGAATATTCCACGTGCATCATTCAACCATAAAGCACCCTGGGTAAAAACTATGAATGAACAAGCTAGAACTCAGTACCATACTGTAAATATAAGAAAATTAAATTAAACAAAAATAAATCTTTTAGGGATAAATTACAAGGAATCGATTGGTCAGAAATTATTAATGCTAGTAGCATTATCTCTGACATTTTTCATAATTCTGTACATATACTGCTTATAAACTTTAATGCATCCTGACCTAAAATACCTATAAAAGTTTCTAAAACACACAAAGAAAAAAAAAAAAAAAAAGGCTGAAGTAAATTGGTATACCCCAGAACTCAAAAGGTTTAAAACACTGCCAATGTTTTGTATGATAAAATATGTAAAAGGGACAAGTACAAAAATGTATATAAAACGTGCAAAAAGTGTATAGAAAGAAAATATTAGAGCTAAACATAAATGTATAGAAAACTATCATGAAACTAGTTCCATTAAATGTAAAGCAATCTGAATATTGTTAAAGATGAATTGGGTAGCAAGGATAACTTAAATAATATATCAATCTCATCTAACAAATTAAACAAAGCCTTTGTTGCAATAGAAAATGTGAAAAAGTATCTAAAACAGGAAACTACAAGATAAAATAATTAATTCCTTACAACTCCAACAGCTAAACTGTACTAGGATTGGTGATTTTAAATGGAGAGAGGTCAGTCCATAAGAAATTATTAATATTGTTTCTAAATTTAAGCCTTCCAAATCAGAAGATTATTATGGATTTTCTAATGATCTAATTAAGAAAACAATAGACATTCTATACCATTCTCTAGCATATATAATCAACCTCTTATTTATTATTACAATTTTTCCAGATTACCTTAAAGTTACTCTAACTGTATCTATTTACAAGAAAGGGAATATAAATAATATACAGAATTATAGACCAATATTTTTACTGCCAGTAATTTCTAAAATACTTGAAGTAGTAAGGTATAAACAGTTAAATGATCATTTTGAGACATTCAATTTAATTAACAGCTCACAATTTGGCTTCAGGATACATTTTAACTTCTGTGAAAGCAGTTGAAAATATAATACATGCAGCATTGGAGGGCTCTGAAAATAAAAAGTTATCCTGTGCAGCACTTATTGACTTAACTAAAGCATTTAATACTATATCGCACAATATTTTAATAAAGAAATTAGAATTCCATGGAATAAATTACTACTACTGCTACTACTACTACTACTACTACTACTACTCCTACTCGTACTCCTCCTCCTCCTGCTGCTCCTGCCGCCGCCACCGCCACCGCCACCACCACCACCACTACTACTACAGTCATACCTATCAAATAGACAGCAGATAGTCATAGTAAATAGTAAATACTCAAAACCCTTGATAGTATAAAGTATGGAGAATCTCAGGCTTCCATTCTTGGACCTTCTTACTTTCTCTATACACATAGTGTATAGAGAAGGTATTGCACTCCATCCAAAAATTCGATACCAAGATTTCACCGGAAATATATGTTTTAGGGTCCCCTTCACTGCCTTTACGAAGGCATTGGTCCCCTTTATCTAAAAAAAAGCATTTCACAAAAAGGTCTGTGTGTGTGTGTGTGTGTGTGTCCATGTGTCCGTGTGTCAATGTGTCCGTGTGTCTGTGAACACAATAACTCAAAAACGAAAAGTCGGTAAAATATCAAACTTGGTACTTAAGTTTAGTATCTTCCAGGAATGCGACACGAAGATTTTGAGAAAAATCCCCCCACCCCAAACTATCCTTTACATGGAACTTTTTTTCGAAAATGTTAATTTTCTCAAAAATGGCTCTAACGATTTTGATTAAAATAAGGACATTTAAAGACGTTTACCTAACGAATAAAATGTATATCTTAAATTTTCTGGGAATAACCTCTGAAGACTACTTTATTCTGGATGAATTTTACGGACTTTTAAATAACTGCTAAACCGTAAGAGATGGACAAAAACTTACTACACAAAAAATGTAGAGCACATTAAAACACACAATTTATGTTATATACATTTTTTTTGTGGAGTTCATCCTTTTTGAGACATTCCTTGTTTTTGGTTTTTGCTATGAAAAACTTTTTTCATACAAGAATTTGCCAACTGCTGTCCATACAAACAAAGGAACTTTGGTGACATAGCCACCAGCGTTTGACTTTAACCTATGGTACTCTCTTATTTCGCTTCTACTTACAAGGAAGCAAGTAATAAGACTATTTCTTTTAATTTTTTTTTTTAATTAGCATGAAGTAAATAGAAGTATAAGCTTTTTAAGAGTACTTTGTTGCAGGGATGTAGAGAAAGTCATGTGAATGGTACACATCAGATTCTTTTAAAGTAGCAATCTTCATCCTTTATTACTTTCTCTAGCCCCGTATGTACAATGTACAAAGGGATGGAGAAGTATTGTATTCCACCCAAAAATTCGATACTGAGATTTCACGGAAATATATGTTTTAGGGTCTCCTGTATCCAAAAAAATCATTTTTGGAAAAAGGTCCCTGTGTGAGTGTGTGTGTAATTGTGTGTCCGTGAATAAGATAACTCATAAACAAAAACTCGGTAAAATAGCAAACTTGGGATTTAAGTTTGGTATCTTCCAGGGATGCGACACGAAGATTTCAAGAAAATCCCCCCACCCCCAACTACCCTTTAAATGGAATTTTTTCGAAAATTTTGATTTTCTTAAAAATGGCTCTAATACTTTTGATTAAAATATAGTATATTAAAGATATTTAAGGGACAAATAAAATGTATATCTTGAATTTTCTGGGAATAGCCTCCGAAGAGGCTATTCTGGATGAATTTTACGGAAGTTTGCATAACTGCTAAACAGTAAGAGATGGACAAAAACTTGCTGCACAGAAAATGTAGAACACGTTAGAACACACAATTTATGTAATATACAATTTTTTCGTTGAGTTGATCGTTTTTTTGGATATTTCTTGTTTTTGGTTTCAGCTTTGAAAAACTTATACTTTTCTCATACAGGAATTTGTCAACTCCTGTTCATACAAACAAAGGAACTTCAGTCATGTAGCAACCAGCTTTTGACTATCACTTTAACCTTATGACACTCCCTTATTTCGCTTCTACTTAAAAGGAAGCAAGTAATAAGACTATTTCTGCTATTTTTTTCTCGATTAGCATGAAGTAAAAGAAAGCATGAGCTTTTTAACAATAATTTGTTGCAGAGATGTAGAGAAAATCATGTGAATGGAACACATCAGATTTGTTTTTCTTTATATATATATAAAATGATATACTCAGTTGTTTACCAAATAAATTTATTCTGTATGCGGATAATACCACCTTCTTAATTACAGAACCAAGTAACATCACTATGGAATATCTCAACAACTGTATGTGGGAAAATCTATCTAATGGTTCAAACACAAATAGACTAGCTATAAATGAAAAGAAAACTGAAAGAATATTGTTCACACTTAAATGTGGAAATGAATTAAAATCCATGAAATTTCTTGCTATACATATAGATTGTAGACTTAGTTGGGATGAACATATAAATAAACTTTGGCTAGGGTTGGGTTATGTATAATCTAAATAGGTTAAAATTAATAGTAACACAAATAACACTAGTTAGACTAAATGTATATTATGCCTTATTTTACAACCACCTTACTTATAGATATTACTGTGGGAAAATTCAAGTAGAACCCATAAAGCCTTCAAATGGAAAAAAAAAATAAAAAAAATTATGGGAAAAAAAAAAAAAGGCTATTCGCTGTATCAAGTACTTTAAGTATGCCAATTCACGCAAAAATTACTTTAAAAGCAGAACATTTACCTTCCATATTTATACATTCTCTCTTGTTTATTGTAGGTATGTAAATAAAAAATACCAAAATCTCCCTACAATAAATATTGTACATAATTACACTACCAGAAACAATAGCGACTTAGAAATGCCATAGTTTAGACTCAATAAAACTCAAAATCATTACATACATATGAGTATAGGCCTTAAATTCTATAACAATACATTATCCAATGGTGTACAAATGCTTCCAAAAAATTACTGAAAAAAGCTGCTTAAAGCTACTTAAAGAAATGGCATTTTATAGCATTAAGGAATATGAAGACTATGAAGATGTATTGTATTTATAAAATGTATCCTTGCTGACCAATCATATCTATTACGAGTTGTGAGTATTGCACTTATTATTCATAAATTTATTTTGTCTTTA
This sequence comes from Hymenopus coronatus, assembly GCA_030762935.1. Taxonomy (NCBI): domain Eukaryota; kingdom Metazoa; phylum Arthropoda; class Insecta; order Mantodea; family Hymenopodidae; genus Hymenopus; species Hymenopus coronatus. The sequence continues at coordinate 94,782,345 of CM060895.1, read as the reverse complement.
TTTACTTTATTATAGTTATTAGTATTGCACTTATTATTTGTAAATTATTTTGCCTTTATTTAGTTTAGTATAGTTGTTAGTATTGCACTTTATTATTCATAAATTTATTTTGTCTTTATTTACTTTATTATAGTTATTAGTATTGCACTTATTATTTGTAATTTATTTTGCCTTTATTTAGTTTAGTATAGTTGTTGGTATTGCACTTTATTATTTGTACATTTATTTTGTCTTTATTTAGTTTATTATAGTTATTAGTATTGCACTTATTATTTGTAAATTTATTTTGTCTTTATTTGTGTGTATGACTCCATGGCACAGCTCACTAAGAGACTTGGCCTACCGCCCGGCCGCTGTGTCCCCCATCTCAGTCCATTACAGACGTCATGGATGGGGTACAGTATTGGGAGTGAGATGTGGTCAGTGCTTCGATCCCCCCCCCTCCCCGGCTAGTTAATGCAGTCTTCATGACCTGGAGCTGCTACTTCTCCATCAAGTAGCACCTCAATTGGCCCCCCAGGGACCTCACGAGGCTGAGTGCACCCCGTTCCAGATCTCCAGTGGAGGAAAAATCCCCACGCCAGTACTGGGAATCGAACTCAGGTCTCCCGCTTGGCAAGCAGCAACACTACCATCTCGCTAAAGAGATGGCCTTGTCCTTATTTAGTTTGTTATATTTGTTAGTATTTGAAAATTCATTTTATATTTATTTAGTTTGTTATATCCATTTTGATGTAATTTGTGTATATACAATGTGTACATTTTATGTATGAAAATGTAAACACTTTTGACTGTGTCTATAGCAACTTTGTGTTGCTCCTTGACAGTAAAGTTTTTTATTATTATTAATTCAAATACTTTGATTTGGCTAAAACATGCCTCCTTGAATGATATTTTTGGACTAACATTGTTTGTTCAAAATCTTCTCGGGCTTCTAGCCAGGTAAAAACTTGGCTTGACACCAACGTTTCGAAGAAGTGCATCTTCCTCGTCTTCAGGGTGAACTGATGGTTCGAGCTTGCGGAGACTGGTATTTATAAGAGCTGGGATGAAGCTAACATCTGATTGAGGCCATAATATCACGCGAACCAATCAGATATGGCCTCAATCAGATGTTAGCTTCATCCCAGCTCTTATAAATACCAGTCTCCGCAAGCTCAAACCATCAGTTCACCCTGAAGACGAGGAAGATGTACTTCTTCGAAACATTGGTGTCAAGCCAAGTTTTTACCTGGCTAGAAGCCCGAGAAGATTTTGAATTAATACATCGCCAGGAAAGCTTCAGTTCTTATTTTAACATTGTTTGTGTTTGCAGGACCATTCTGATGCTGACAGTGTTTTCACAAGTGCTGAGTGAGATATCAGTTCCAGTACCGATGTATATCTGCGGCAAAGGATTCCACATCATACGATTCCAGCTGTTCAAACTATTCCCTGTTAGTGAGTTATGAAACTTACCCTATTATTAGTGATGTAGCTGGATTCTCATAGGCTCCAGTGCAAAAGGCCCAAATAGGGCAGCTAGAGGTCATGAGGCAAGACCTGAGCAAAACATTAAGTTGCGCAGAGGCAACTCTTTACCTGAAGTGCTGATGGTGGGAGAAGTTGCGCCAACATGTATGCACAAAAGTCATAATGTTTCTGTCCACAAAGGAGTGAAGAATTCTAAGAAGAATTAAGAATTCTTTATGCAAATAAACACTAGCAGATTTTTTTTTAGCTTAACGTCCTTTAACATGGTTGGTCATATGAATGAAATTGGTGAAATTGGTGAAATGATGCTCAAATGATCTCGGCGTCCATGGAGCTTAAAGCTACTCAACATTCATCTTCTCAGGATAAAGGAAAACCCTGAAAAAAAACCTTATCCAGGTAACTCACCCTAAGCGAGAATTCGAACTCACGACCTGTTGAACATGAGGCAGAGACGCTACCACCACACTACCAAGGCGGACAGCAGATTATTGTTAACTTGGAAGAAGATAGTAATTCCAACACTATCAATAGTGATGCTGGTTATGAGGATAAAGATGGTGGTGCAGTGAGCAGGATTGAGAAGCTGTAGAAACATGTGATGAGTAGAATAATATTAACTATGTTCATGGTTGCCAACTCATTGTGTAAAAGCTAGATCGCAACCAAAAATAACATTGACATTCCTTCAATAGAAACACTCCGTCTCTTGCTCTAAATATTGTTAATTACATATTACATACTATAAAAATTAGCTTTAAAACAAAATGATTTCACTATAACTATGGATATGTGCCAACAATTACTTTCATGTGAACTGCAATAGCTGTAGCTGTTGTGGTGTGTTATTCGCACCAACCTGGCATCTCTATTACCCCCTCTCAGATGTTGCAGAACGGAGGGAGGAAAAGCAACTTCTCCTATACGCAAAATTTGTTTATGTCTCGCATCACGACCTATAACTGTAATTGCCAAATATGAATTAAGGAGTTTTAAATCTTATTTATATAAGCAAAATGAAATATATAAATTAAATTTAACCATACAGAAACAATTATGCACACATAATATTTGGTTTTACAAATTTGAGGAGCAACAGTATCAAATACTGAGATTTAATTGTTTAATTTAGCTTTATATATGTCCAAAAAATATTGCAAGCTGTTATCATTATACTAAAATAGCATTAGAACAGCTGTCATCTTCAACTTAAACTGTTACCTTACTAAAATAACAATATGTTTTTCAAAATGAAAATCACTTGGCCTTGCAAGGATAAACTAATCAACTTTTTATAAAAGTAAAATAGAAAAATTTATTTAACAATGTCACTAATATGCATTATTGTAGTTTCTGTAAAATAATTGTTAAAGGTTAATTTAAAATAATAAAACAAAGACTAAAATTCAACAAAGCTTAAAGTTCAAACATTATTGATATCAGGAAAATTAATTATTTATTTTATGGTAAAATCATCTTAAAGCTTGAGATTTTAATTTTTTTCTTCCTTTATTACACATTGTCAAAGAAATCACTAACTTCACCATGAGATGTCTTCAAAATATTTTTGAGCAGACACCCTCTTTTAGTGGGGTTGGTGCAAATTCTCTTTTGGGACCCTGGTAAAGTGCACTGGGGCTCCAGCCTACACCTCTGCCTATTATATAAAAGTTCAAAACACAGCTGTATATTCACATCACTTTGTTCAATATCAATTTTCATTTAAACTGGGATTAATTCATATTTAGATTTGATAAATTGCTCGTACATTTTTTTTAAATGGATCTCTATACATAATCACTCCCCTTAATATCTTTCTGGCTACGCTACTGATTGCAAAAGCACATGAGTTACTTAGCAACTCTGAAAGGTAACTCGCTTGTGGAATTTGGTCCCCCCCCCCTCTCTCTCTCCCTCTCTCTCCCTCCCTCTACCTCCCCCTCCCTCTCCCCCTCCCTCTCCCCCTCTCCCCTCCTCTCCCCCTCTCCCCTCCCCTCCCCCTCTCCCCTCCCCTCCCCCTCCCCTCCCCTCCCCCTCCCCCTCCCCTTCCCCCATCCCCCCTCCCCTCTCTCTCTCAACAGATCAAAATCTTAGGAAATTGAATATCAGAATTATGAGATAAATGTGTCCATTGGAGTTTTGAAATGTCCTGCTTTCTCGGTACTTTTGAGCCTCATTCTTCACATGCAGTGCTTAAATGATAGACAAAATAATAATAATAATAATAATATTAATCGTAATAGTAATAGTAAAGGTAATAGTAAAAATAATAAATAATAATAATAATAATAATAATAATAATAATAATAATAGCTGGAGCAAATGAGAATAAGGAAAATAAAACTATTAAACATCAATGATTGTTAGAAACCTAAAAAATGGAATCCTGAAATGAAAATCTAAGCCAGAGTATTTGTATTCCAGGAGATAAGATCTAAGCCTGCATTTTTGTTTATACCTTAAATTTATTTGAATATATTTCTTCAGTGATTGCATATTTAGGATGATAAGATCAATGTGAAACTTCCAATTCTGTTGTCTAGTTATGCATATAGGTAACTATAAAGCAAGCATGGTTTTAAATTATAAATAAAGTGCAGATTAATATAATATATAGGTAGGTACCTGATTTTCATAATTTTCTAATCCAGATTAACTCTGTTCTTATTTAGAATGTTTGCTATTCATTTAGTTCCCTTTTTTCACTAGTCACATAATTCTTTCAACTTGCCTTTAATTTAAAAACATTTCATTCACAGATAAAATGTGCTATATTGCTTAATATGTTTTAAAATGTTTCTAAACTTACATTCATAGGTGTTGCTGACCATCATTTTGATGTGGGGAATCTGTGGGCTGATGACAGCCTTTGAATACCTTCCGGCAGGTCATCCTGCCAGGACAGATGTCAAGCTTCGCATAATTGATGATGCACCATGGTTTCGTTTTCCTTACCCTGGTGAGTTTATGATCTGCATTACAAACATATTTATGTATATTCTAAATTACTATATCTTATAATATCAAACTTACATCTTAAATTCATTTTTGTTCGCTAGTTGTACGATCATTTGATTAGCTAGCATTTGGAAGATGAACTTTTTCATTTCAAGCCAAGTACCAACATTTAATTCAACTGAATTTTAAACCTACTTAAAAATACCAAAATTATATTGTTTCAAATTATGTACAGGTGTCTAACTTGCTACCAAACCCGTTCTCGATTTGTTTTAACAATTGGTAACAAATCCAATAATAATGAATATAATGCAATGAAATTTGAAGACGACACCTGATTCTGCGAGAAATGTGGTGAGATCATAACAGATGCTGAAAGTGGCTGCCATTTGTATCCAGGCATGATTGAATCTGCCAAACCATATTATTGGATGTCTTTTCTAGGATGTCAGCATTTATTATCTAGATCTCTGAGATGATGTTTTCTTTCAAAGCATCTATGGTTCATGGATTGTTCTTATAAATTTTCCCTTTCAGATGTCCCTAAAAATAAATGAATAAAATTAAAAAAATAAAAGAATAAAAATAAATATCAGGTAGTGACAGATCGGGCGAATGCAGTGACTAAAAACCTTTTGAAATGATGCAGTTGCCAAAAAGGAGTGAATTTCGGCCATGCTGAAATTGATGTGTGAATGTTGCACTTGGAACTGTCCCATGGATCCTTGTGGTTTAGTTGATTTACGAAGATATTGAATATTTCAATATTTGTTGTGATGGTTGTATTGAAGTAGATTAGACAAGGTATTGCATACCATACACCGATCTTTTCTGAGTGAAAAGGTTCTTTATGTATTATAAAGGGATTTTCAATTGCCCAAATATGAGAATTTAGACTATTTATTAGTCCTGACAGGTGAATCCATGCACACCCATGAACCAAGTGCAGGCCCCAAGTGGTCGGATTATTTTGAAGAAATATTTTAACATTAGACAGTAACAAATTTATTTTACTTTGTCAGTATTTTTTAACTTGTGCACCCAGTGAATGGTAAACATAAATCTTTGCTTATTTTGCAGTAGTGCTTTTGGACATTCTTGTTTCTTAGTAAAGTCAGCTACCTCAGTTAGAGGCAGATGCCAGTAGCTTATCCTTCACATTCTTGATCTTATCCTGTGGCATTTGTTTTCTACCTCCTGCATGTCTGTCCACTAATGTTCCATGTGTTTCAAATTTATGCAATAAGGCCCAAATGGTGGACTTACTTAGTGGATATCATTTCCCAATCTCCCTACAAACTGTTTTGATATGCCTGTATTGAGTCTGTTTTCCAATACAAGCGAATAATAAACACACTCTCTTCTAGAGTATACTGATTCATTTCAATTGCATTGCTTGTCTTTTTTTTTTTTTTCTTTTTTTTTTTTTTTGGGCTTGCAGGTGTAAACTATTTGGCCATCAGGAAACAGAAAGAAATTAATGCAGTGAGGAAAGCTATATGTTTCAATTGCTGCAGTCCTTAAGAAACTTTATTGCATGGTAAACTGGTTTTTGGTAAGGCTGTAAAACAGTACTGATGCTGGCGGGAAAAGGGACAGAAAGATTATGAAGAATGCAGAACAGGGAATAATGTTGGGAATTGTAACAGGAACAATGGAAAAGTATATGATTCAGGCACTTTCCCCTGGTCAGAAGGACGTGCTGGGATGTTGATGACATGAAGACGATGAAGGAAAGAAACATCCATGACCAAATTGTAACCAGATTAATGTAGTGAGATGTTGGTGTGCTGCAGTGTAGACGGAGAACCAGGAAATCTTTAGAACTTCTTCCTGGATGGTACTGTAATGTTTTCCTTTTTATATTTTGAAAAGAATTTTCATTCCGTCTACAGTAGGCATTGGTATTTATAGTTGGTTGAAAGTCTGAGGCCTTGGAATGTACTCTGTTTAGCCAGGTGATCGATGATCCCATTGTAATGTATACCTGCATGACCTTTAATCCAGAGAAAGTGAACTTGCTGCCCTGTTTCAGTGGCTGTGTGTATAAGGTAAAGAATATCATGCATTTATTGAAGCATTTCTCTGCTCCATAGGGTTGTTCCATCTTTGTGGCATATGTTAATAAATGCAACTTCAGAAAGCTCAAGACATCCCATACTGCAAGGCTGTTCGGATGGCAAGAACCTCGACTGTATAATTGGAGGCCTCCACAGGTAGTTGGCACTGAGCAATGAACATAATCTGGCCAGAAAATGACAGAAGACAGCATTTATAACAGTAATATGCATGATGTAATCCAGAAGCTAATGCACAGAAATGTTAAGGAAGTGCAGTTTGTAGGTATGTTGAAAACCAGGGACAGAAGGATATTTTAAAATAAGTGGCATGCAGTATGCAGTTCATGAAACCCAAGCAGCACTAATGGAATTCTCCGAGTGTCTGTAAGATTCTAAAGAAGATAGCTTCTCAAAAGGCACTGTAATATTTTAAACACAGGATGGTTGTCCACAAAGAAAATGTGCAATAGGAAGCGCTACTCCAGAAGGTCTCAATGTATATACAGTGGCAGTTGTCAAAGTATGTAACATTTGAATATCTCATGATTTTAAATCATTGAACAAAGAAAACTGTACAAAATACATTTTCATTTACTAAAAAGCTGCCAGAAAACAAAACAGCAAAGCATTCAGGTCTCTATATTACTGTGAAATACAAAACATGTAAAGAATGCAGTATATGTGTGCACATTTTCTTGGGTGCTCAGCTCCCTAGTCTTCATTCTGAAGGTTTCAAGCAATTTTGGAAGCAGACCAGAGCAACATCATTGAGACATCAAGTACTTTATACATGCTGGTATCTAGTGTGTTCAATGCCAAGGTTTCACCTGTCTGTAAATCCCAGAGCATATGCAAGTGAACTATTTTGCATTTAATAATTCAACTAGTTCACACTAAATTAGATAACCTATCACCACAGTGGCTGAGGGTCTCAAACAAAGAAACTTTCTTTGGTTGGCAATGCTGTGGAAAGACAGGCAGGAACCTCCATCATCTTCCCGATGGCCCTCGCTTCCCTGTGAAACTATCGCCCAAGAAAAAGTGTGCTTATAGTATACAACTTACTCTATCTATCTCATTTCAGACAATGAGAATGTTATGAAATGTTTCTCTGGATTAGTGCAGAAGTATAGAGCACAAAATCGCTGATAACTCATTTTATGAAATGTATTTAAAATATAAGTAAAGGGTCCACAACTCTAACTTATATATCAACTTCAAGGGAAAATTCCAAATTTCAAAACTGTACCAAAAATTAAAAAGTAACTTTTTGTCAATTTTCACCATTTAGTTTCCCCTTAAACTGACAGACCTAAATCTCTCAAAAAAAGAACTTTAAGAAGCACTTATATATTGATAAGGAAACATTGCCTGAAATAGTTTGCATTAAAAATTGTATAATATTGCTTCAGTTCACACTGTTTCCTGTGCATATTTCTGGTACATAACCACTGTACTATTTTGTAGGTCAATGGGGTACACCAACAATAACAGCCTCAGGAGTGTTGGGAATGCTGGCAGGAGTGCTAGCCTGTACTGTTGAGTCAATTAGTTACTATCCAACAACTGCAAGGATGTGTGGTAAGGATATTTTAATATTTATTTGCATTTCCACTTTTCATCATTTACTAATAAAACAAATTTATTACAGAATTGAATAGGATATGCAATGGTAACACCAGTTGCATATGTTAACATTCTTCAAAGCTGTTAAGATTAAGTTTTGATTTACCCTGTATCCTCTTATGCCCCACAAAACTTATTTTTAGCCCACCTGGGTAGTGTGGTGGTAGCATGTCTGCCTCACATTCAATAGGTCACAAGTTTGAGTCTTGCTTAAGGTGAGTTACCGGATAAGGTTTGTTCTGGAGTTTTTCCTTATCCTGAGAAGATGAATATCGAGTAACTTTAAGCTCCATGGAGCCCGAAATCATTTGAGCATCATCTCACCAATTTCATTCATCATCCAATATGACCATCCAGGTTAAAGGACGTTAAGCTACAAAAAAAAAAAAAAACGTATTTTCATTTAGGACATAGCATTCATCCTCCTTGAAACGCTACGGTTGAATGGCAGAATTTCCGAAATCCTCTTGTACTTGGCAAATAACAGTATCGGTATCAAAACCCATGAGGTTTTCCATGCGTTCAATTCTGCTGGTTTACAGATATTAAAAGATTAGATTCATTATTAATATCATGATTTTTCTCCCAGAAGTGCATGGCAACAGCTGATGTGTCAATTTCTTTATTCCTTATATTTCTAAAATTTCTTTTAGACATGTGTCTATGATTCATTTAGTTTGTCCAATATATACATCTTTACAGTCAGAGAAACTAATTTTATACACCTCTGGTTTCTTTTCTGGAGGTGTCTTTCCTTTTTTGGAGTGCTTAATGAGAATTTTGATGGTGCAGCTGTTTTTGAGTGCTAAAGTGATGTTGAACTCTCTTTTGAAATTTAGGTTGAGCCTGGGTGATATGTGAATCTTCTGAATGCTTTCTTCTCTTTAATTGCTAATAGCATTGTGGTTTCTTTTATATCTCTCAGTTCTTTAAACTTCTTAATTTTTTGTTTGACAAGCCGTTGGTTGAAACTATTTTTGTGCCTTTTTTACTATTTCTGTATATTCCATATGTATTATATTTGGTTCAATGGGACATTAGTTATCCTGCAAGCCACTATTGACTATTGCATGTTTATGTGAAATAGGATTAAAACCTGCAGTTTTTAAGTAATTATCAGAATCATTCCTATATATTCTAAAAGTAAATTTGTGTTTCTATGATTTTCATAGAGTCAAGATTGTAACCTCCCCCAATCCTCTGAGTTACATTTGGAAGATCTTGCAGCTTCTGTTCTCTTTGCCTGCAGTTTCAGTTTTAATTCGAAACAGAATCTTACCCCAACATTTTTAATATGCACATAACTCGTAACAAGTAACAGCTTTCATTTTAATCATGTACAGCCTCGATTTATAATTACCATTTTTTTTTTTTTTTATTTTATTTAAGCTTAACGTTGTTTAACCTTGTTGGTCATATCGGACGATGAATGAAATTGGTGAAATGTTGCTCAAATGATCTCGGGGTCCATGAAGCTTAAAGTTATTCGACATTCGTCTTCTCAGGATAAGGGAAAACCCCGAAAAAAACCTTATCCGAGCAACTCACCCTAAGCGAGATTTGAACTCACGACCTTTTGAATGCAAAGCTGCACTACTCAGGCAGGCTACTTAATTTTTGTAGTGGGTGATTGTTTACATCTCGGCATTTTAGTCACAAAACGGCCTTACTTTCTAGGAAAAAAAGATACCATAATGATATCAGTCGTTACATCCACTATCTACTTTATTATCTGTATGATTCATGGCCCTTACTGTCATTGCTCAAATATGAATTGCGTCACAACACTGATTATGCTGACGATGAAGGCTATTTCAGGTCTCGAGCTGTTCCCGAAATAGAGAGGATAAATTGAATATAATATTTGAAGAACTGCAGCGCGATATGCATGGATGACAGTTGATAGCAGAATAGCCAACACTACATTTCATGGATAATAGATGGTACTTAAAATGTCATATTGGACCGTATAATCCAATACTATCTTCGATAAACTATATCGTCGTTTATTTGAAAGTGATTATTTGTAATCTGTTGTGGTCCAATTAACTGCATAATTATACTAATAAATTAAGCTCTCAACATCTGACTATGCACATACTAATTCCACATGTTGAAAAAAATGTAAATGGCGTGTTATTATAGACTTCTGTGGTTCTCATCGTCCAATTCTGAATTGGGCGTGAAAGACCGCTTAATTTTGCTCAGATGCCTCTTTATCAGACTTGAGGTTCTTTTACTTACCGTAAGTCTACGACACGGGACCAACAGCTTTACTTCCCTTCCGAAGGAAGCCATGCTAAGTATTTTTACACGCGAAAAATCCATCGTCCTCCGCCGGATTGTAAAAGTATGTACTTCATGTTATTTCGCATTTTATTTTCTCTACACGTACTATGTACATAGTGTATAGAGAGGGTACTGAATTGCAAAAATTCGATACCGAGATTTCACCGAAAATACATGTTTTGAGATCTCTGAATCCAAAAAAGGATTTTTAGAAAAATGTCCATGTGTGACTGTGGGCAGCATAACTCAAAACGAAAAGCCCGATAAATACCAAACTTTCAGTACCTTCCAAGGATGCGAGACGAAGATTTTCATGAAAATTCCCCCACCCCAACTACCCTTTACATGGAAAAAAGTTAGAAATTTTTGATGTTCTTAAAAATGGCTCCAACTTTGATTAAAATACCGTATATTAAAGTTATGGCGGCGCCGTGAGTAAGAGATTAGACCGCTCGCCTCCCATTAAGTGGCCCAGGTTCCATCCCATGTGGGATTCGTGGTGGACGAAGCGGCGTCTGGGCGGTTTTCACTGGGTCCTCCGGTTTCCCCCGCCACTCATTCCAGCAATTACTCCATCATCTCCATTCCATTCATCAATTTCGCTTACATTTCATTAGATCCACTTCCTCGTGTTCATGCTTGGCTACGTGACCTACCCCTCGTAATAACTTCTCCATTTTGTGATTTCTTGCCGTAGGCTCCCAAACTGGCTTCTGACCCCTAGGCATTGGCTTGTAAATCCTTGGGGGTTATCAGTCCTACAATTACGGGGAGCCGATTACGAAACGAAATGTTAAAGATATTTTCATGGCAAATAAACCGTATATCTAAACTTTTCTGGAAATAGCCTCTGAAGACCTCTTTATTCTGAATGAATTTTGCATAACTGGTAAACCGTAAGAGATAGACAAATACTTATTACACAAAAATTATAGATCTCCTTAAAACATAATTTGTGCCATATACCTACATTTTTTTCGTGGAGTTGGCCGTTTCCAAGATATTCCTTGTTATTGGTTTCAGTTTTAAAATACTTTTCTCGTACGGGAACTTGTCAACTCCTGATCATGCAAAGAAACGAATTTCAATCCCACAGCAACCAGCTTTTAAAAGATTTGACTATTGTTTTAGCCTAGTGTATTCCTTTATTTCCCTTCTACTTACAAGGAAGCAAGTAATAAGATCACTTCTGTAAATGTTTATCTCGATTAGAATAAAGTAGATAGAAGAATAAGATTTTTAACTATAATTTGTTACAGAGACGTAGGGAAAATCATGTGAATGGAAGACACCAGCTTTTTACTTTCTCTAAATTTACTATGTACATAATGTATAGAGAAGGTACCTACCGTATTGCACCCAAAAATTTGATACCGAGATTTCACAGGAAATACATGGTTTGGGACCCCCTGAATCCAAAAAAAAATCTTTCTCTACACGTACTATGTACATAGTGTATAGAGAAGGTATTGTACTCCACCAAAATTCTATACCGATATTACGCCAGAAATACATATTTGAGGGCTGCTGAGTCCAAAAAGCATTTTTAGAAAAAGGTCCCGTGTGTGTCTGTGGAGAACATAGCTCAAAAACGAAAAGACCGATTAATACTAAACTTGGTATTTAGATTTGATATCTTCCAAGGATGCGACACGAAGATTTTCAAGAAAATCCCTTCACCCCAAACTACCCTTTACATGGAACATTTTCTCAAAAATGACTAACGATTTTGATTAAAATACATTATGTACAAACACTGATCGCTTGCTTAGCGTTAATGACCGGCAGGTTTGATGAGGGGGAGGTCCCACTGAAACTATGTGCACGTAACTATTTTCCAACAAATAGTGCAACTAAATGCAACCGTGTTCGTATTATCCATTTCGCCTGCATTTCATATCATCTAAATCCCTCAATCTCACGTCTGGCTTTGGGCCGATCCCTCGCTTCGAGTTCTTCATTCCATGAATAAATGCCATGGGTTCCTCGACAGGTATTATGACCCTAGTAACCCAAGGGGGCGGGGGTAAGTCCTCCATACGGGGAGGGTAAAACGAGTAAGCTAACCTAAACTAGTATATCTATCATTCTGCAATGGACGTCACCAGTTGTAATATATTGTTATGTTAGAATCTCAGATGGCGACGCAGTCACGTATAAGGCTCGTGTTCGGGCCGTTTTTACAACCCGTCATGCCGGCCACTATGAACATTAGTTTTTTCATGGTTTTCCCGGGTTGGTAGGCGAGCCCTGGGGTGTTCTAGCGCGAGTTTCCTGTCCATCATTTCCTTCCATCTGCCTCAGGATTGTAGGACCCAAAGACGGCGGTTTATATGTTGTGGCAGGGCGTTGACTAATGAACCTCCTTCACTCTTTGGAGTGTCTTATTTATTCGCGGAAACCCCAGGTTGCGAATAGCTAATTCGTGGCTACCCGACATCGGCATTGGTTTCACGTTGGAACCATTTAGGACCGTGTGATACTACAATCATCGTCTGGATCTAGTCGCCCTTAATCCCTTCCTTTATGGAGCCACATTGGAAACACAAAGGGTCCTGTGTCCCACGTGCGGTGCTGTGGTTACTGAAGTCTCCTCCTCAACTTTTATACTAAACAGAAAGCAATAAATATACATATAATTAAAATAATATCATCCTTTGTGTTTGTTTTGTAATAAAATTTTCACCCTTGAACAGGTGCTCCGCCTCCACCGGTATCGGCTATCAACAGAGGAATTGCTACAGAAGGATTGGGTACAATTTTGGCTGGCCTATGGGGTAGCGGAAACGGTACCAATACTTTTGGTGAAAATGTGGGAGCCATCGGAGTAACAAAGGTAAGTGCAATGTTAGCACAATATGCGAAGAGATATGCGGAACAAACAGCTGAAGTGATTCGGCAAGGAGATTCCCTTTGGTTTTATTGAACTGAAAGACCGTACAAGGTCTGCCAGAATTTATAGGTTTTAGGTAGATTAAAGAAACATTTGATTACATTGGGCAATCTTTATGTTACAAGGTTCAAGATGGATACCGAGACCCTATTTTGTTAGTAAACAAATGTCCAGAACCTTTTGATTTACTGTTAGAATCTCTGAATTATGGGGGAGGTCGTAAGGACACACAAAAGGCAGGAATATTGCAAACAAGAAAATTAATATACTATAAGTAAAAAGATAACCTTTCAATCAACTATTTATTGCAGGTGCTCAAAATGATTGGCACCATTCGATCGTTTTGTGTATCGCCTGCTTATGTGCTGTCGAACAGGAAAATTTTCAAACTCGGCGGACGTTCTAGGGGTGTTTTTAGGGCTAACAAGGGAGTGTACCCATAGTTGTCACTGACTTTTGAACGAACCCAGTTTTAGAACATTCAGGACATTTGGAGCAGTTTGACGTGACCATTGGGGAGGTTTAGGAGGGGAGGGGCTTATGGAGCGCAACGGAAGGAGGTGACGCGGAACCAGTCTGCTAGTTAAGTATTAGAGATGAGTGTGATGTGTTGTATGCATAGGCTGTTACAAAATGAAACCAGCTGTGGTCGTGTTGTTAGTGGATGTCATCGGTATTTCGGAAGAAAAGCCAACTAGATCGCATAGTTTTCGAACAGAATAGAAAACAACTATATGATGAAGACGTTGTTGATGAGTATAGAACTCTTATGATAGATAAAGAAGGTACCAACGAAGATGAAATGACCTTGGTGATGATCCAGCGATCCAGCTAGAAAGCAACAATGAGCAGACTCCACAAGAAAGCGATCCAGTATTACGTGTCATTGTCAGTGAAGAGAGCAGCAGTTCCTCTTATTATCCATCACCACCAAAGAACAGTGTTGCAAAAACAAAATGTCCTGAAAGTTACTTGGCTGATTCTTACAAAATCTGGATGAAGCAGCCAAAAGGAAATAATCCTATACTATGGTGCCCTCCTGGGCAACCCCTAGACATGTCCCCTAGAGTCAAATTCACTATGGTAGTGGCACAAAAAACACAAATAAAAACAAGACAGTTTTGCAAAACTTCAAAAAGACGCTCAAATGATCTAGTAGAAACAGGAACGTGCTACAAGAAAGGATCAATAACGAGGTACGTGAACGGTTCATTGAAATGTGAAAATAATATGGAATTTTACACGATCAAATGCTACAAATTTGGGCGATGTATTTTAAAGCACAAATTGATCTGAACTACACTCTAACGTTCAAAGCTTCCAAAAGGTGGCTGCAGCGGTTCAAGAGAAAAAAATAAGATTGTTTCTTGCATATCACACATAAAGTTGGTAGCACATTTGTTGCTGATACCGCTGATATAGAAAAGAAAGCTGGTGAGTTTGTTACAGAAGTAAGGTGTTTCATTGAAGAGAATAATTTTGCACCACAGCAAGTAATTAACGCAGATCAGTCAAGATTTGCTAAAGAGTTACATTCTGAGAGAACTCTGTCATCCCGTGAGCAAAGATAATTTATGGTACTGTGGGTTCAGTTGCAGCAACCAACCAATCATACATAATAATGCCTGTTATTGTAATGGATGGCACCCTTCTTCCACACTTGTATGTTCTTGTCTTGGAACCCAGTGGGAAATTTTCAGCAAGCATGGCACTTGAATTGCCCAACGTGAAAGCATATGCTAGCAAATCACCAAAGATGACAAATATAGATTTGAGAGTGTTCCTGGAGCAGGTGTTGTGGCCAGATTAGCATGGAAGAGATCAAATTCTTCTTTTGGTTGATTCATAGACAGCAAATAAAGATGATACTCTATATAATGAGACAGTTCCGGAAGAATTTCACAAGAAGGTGATCCCTGCAAAATGTACTGGATTAGCACAGCCAGCAGAAATTTCTTTTTCCATCCATTCTAAAGTATGGTAAGGTTCATCACAGATACGATAATCTTATCATTCACAGTTAAAGTGTGGCAAAGAGAATAATTTCTTTGCATTCAATCGTTTGTGCATTTCCAATTTACGGAAAATAGATTCAAACAATTGATCTGATTCACTTTCTTCAAAGCTGGTTACATCAATGAACATCCAGGAACATTTCAGACATCCTCTGAATACTGTTTCGAGAGTGCTTTAGAAGAAAAATATTTCAAAGATGACTATGTGCTTTCGATATGCTCACAGTGAACTATGTTTATGTCTAAATCACGAATTACTCATTGTCCTTCATGTCTACTGCACTTGAATTGCCGTGGTGCACTTCAGAAAACCAAACAAAAAATACATAAGACCAAACAAATAATAACTTTCCTGAACAAAAAGCCAGTAGGCCATCTGAAAGCAGTTAAGGGAAACACAACTGTCATAATGGACAAAAAATACTTATATTTCAAAAGTAGAAACCCTTTTAGAGAATAAAGAATACATAGAAATAAACAAAAATCCATTAAGCCCGCTTGGGTAGTGTGGTGGTAGCGTGTCTGCCTCACATTCAAAAGGTTGTGAGTTTGAATCTTGCTTAGGGTGAGTTACCCAGATAAGGTTTTTTTCGGGGTTTTTCCTTATCCTGAGAAGACGAATGTTGAGTAACTTTAAGCTCCATGGACCCTGAGATCATTTGAGCATCATTTCACCAATTTCGTTCATTGTCCGATATGACCAACCAGGTTAAAGGATGTTAAACTACAAAAAAAAAAAAAAAAAAAAAAAAAAATCTATTAAGCACACTTACAATAGCTCTCAAACAGATAACAGAACAAACAGAAATTATAACAAAATCAGACAAATTCAAATTGAAAGAAGCAAACCCAACACTACCACATCTTTATGCTCTGCTGAAAATGCAAACCAGACAAACCTATGAGACCAATAGTCAATTGTATACACTCCCCAACGTACAAATTATTAAAGCAGTTGGTCAACAAATTCAATAGCTGCCCAGAACATTACAATCTTTCCATTAAAAATTCCTTGGCACTAATAAAATCTGGAACAGTACACAGTTTTAACCACTGATTTGTTCATCTCCTTTGATTTCAAATCATTATTCACCAGCATTCCAGTCAAAAGCTACTTAAAATACTAAAAACATGGCTTACAAACATAGGCTTAAACAAGAAAACAATAGAAGACTTCCGTATCTTGACAGAAATGTGCATCAATCAGAATTGTTTCCAATTCAATGGTAGATTTTACAGACAAATCAGGCGTAACCATGGGAAACCCACTTTCATTCTTTTTAGCAAATCTGTACATGAGACAACTTAAGATTCTCATAATCTCCAGTTTTCCTAATATGTTCATAAAATGGTTTAGATGTGAATGATGTGTTTGCAGTTGTCCCCAAAAATTAGCAGAAGATTCTCTAAAATCATTAAGCTACAAGACAGGCATATACAACAAATTTTCTCAAAAATGGCTATAACTATTTTGATTAAAATGCCATATGTTTAAAATATTATCATGATAAACAAAATGTATATCTTGAATTTTCTGCAATAGCCTCTGAAGACAGCTTCATTCTGGATGACTTTTGTATAACTTGTAAACCATAAGAGATACACAAAAAATTACTTCACAAAAGATATATATCTCGTTAAAACACACAATTTGTCATATATATATATATACATTTTTTTTGTCTTTTTTGTAGAGTTAACCTTTTGCAAGATATTTCTTGTTATTGGTGTCAATTTAAACTCTACTCAAGCGGTAAGTCAACTATTGTTTCACCTCTTTTGTTTTCTCCCAGAAATGCAAAAGATAATCAAATTTCAATTGTTTTACATAGCGACAGCTTTTAAGAGATTTGACTGTCTCTTTAGCCTCCTTACAAGGAAGCAAGTAATAAGACCATTTCTGCTAATTGTTATTTTTGATTAGCATGATGCAGATAAAAGAATAATATTTTGTAAGGAAAGTTTGTTTATGGAACAACTAGAGAAAGTCATATTAATGGAACACATAAAAATGTTTATTTGCAGATTGGAAGTCGTAGAGTTATACAGTATGCAGCCATATTAATGCTGATACAAGGCATCATCAGCAAATTTGGAGCAGTGTTTATCATCATCCCACAGCCTGTTGTAGGGGGCATGTTCTGTGTGATGTTTGGAATGATCTGTGCTTTTGGTGAGTAGCTTCAAATGAAAGTGCATCAACAACTACTAGAACTTATTCAGCATC
Organism: Hymenopus coronatus; assembly: GCA_030762935.1. Lineage (NCBI taxonomy): Eukaryota > Metazoa > Arthropoda > Insecta > Mantodea > Hymenopodidae > Hymenopus > Hymenopus coronatus. Next base: position 94,764,804 of record CM060895.1, on the reverse strand, counting down.
ATTCATTTATCTCTAACTTGTTAACAGGTTTATCAGCTCTCCAGTATGTTGATCTGAATTCAGCACGTAACCTTTATATCATTGGATTCTCCATATTTTTCTCATTGGTGAGTGACTGTGAAAAAAATATGCAAAAATGTTTCTTTGCTAATGGTTTAAAACAAAACTTCTGAATAGGTGATTTGGAGAGAGGTTCTAAGGCCTCTGGTTTGTTTGTAAACTAGTGGTTTCCAGTTTCCTTCTTGCCACTGATAAGCAAATATTCTCATAGAGCAGATAAAAATGTGATTTTTTTTTTCAACATATTTGTGATGTCAAAAAATGTGCTTATACAAATGTTTCTAATGTGAGTGTGATTACTTCACAGGTTATTGATATATTAATAAGAGTGTAAGATTTGTGGTAGACAAAGCAGCACAGGGACGGGTTCTCTGGTTTCCCCCGCTATCGCATTCTACCGGTGCTCCAATTTCATAAATGTATCACCTGTGTCATCATCAAATTTCTTACCTTAATTAAAGCTTCTTGGGAGTACTAAACATCTCAAAATGTGGTTATTATTCCTGAACATATACCCTGCAATAATGGTATCCCACAAAAAAGTGTGTAAAACATAATTTCAGTACACTATCCACACCTAATAACTGCCACTTTTTTTGAATTGATCACATATGGTTGGCTGCTGGCTGGACTATCAGAAAAAGCTAAAACCATTTCCAAAACACAACAGATTATTGCTTTAAGAATTTGGAAGGACTATGTGATAAATGTGAGAAAGTGGCAGTTATTAGGTGTGGATATTGTACAGTGAAATTATGTTTTACACACTTTCTTGTGGGATACTATTACTGCAGGGTAATATGTTCAGGAATAATAACCACATTTGCAGATGTGTAGAACTCTTGAGAAGTTCCAATTAAGAAGAAATTTAATTTACCCCACTCTTATTAATATGTCAATACCTTGTGAAGTAATCACACTCACAGTATAAAACTTTGTATAAGCAATTTTTTTGACATTATAAGATGGAACAAAAAAAAAATCACATTTTTATCTACCCCATGAGAATGTTTGCTTGTGGGTCATAGACTATAAGCAGTGATGACTGTTCTATAAGAGCACAAAGGCACATAACACCATAACCTTGTGGGTTTTTGGAATTTTTCTTTGAATGCTATTAAACAAACGCATGGAGCAATTTAAAGTCTGATTTTTAAATTTGTATGCTATATTTCTAAACTGGATTAAATGTGGCATCAAGGTTTGGTAGCACATTTTGACTTGTGGATGTTTTAAAAAGCTTTTTTGTGTGCACACTGGTATGACATAACTACAGTATGGGCCAAATACACACAGATCTTTCATGCTTCAAGGTGATCAATGACAAATCTTCTTTTCCTAGATTGTATCCATACAGTTTTACATTAATGGTAGTCACTGCAACAGAAGTCAAGGTAGGTGGTTTGGCAGCATTGTTAAAGCTTCTTAATGCACTGCACTTCTTCATACTGTGGCTGTAATAGTGTGTTAATATTGCCATCTAGTGACCTTGGCCGTTGTGCATGTGCATGGAATTGCATATTTCAGTATTCATATTCTCAATTGCAATTAAATGTACACATCACTTCATTCTTGCCTGAGAATGCTGCACTTAATGATATACATAAAAAACATCTTCTTATGCATCATATCATCATTTGTCATTATTATTGTTTATTTTTTATTGGGATGGGCTGTGATTGTATCAATTTTTTCATAACACTAGGTTATAAATGAAGTGAATGTGGTAAATTAAAAATAGTTTGTTCCATTTTAACATAGAATATCTCATTTTGGCAGTATGACAATGCTCAACGTAAGTATAATTGCAAAATTTGAAAATACATTGCACACTCATATACAACCTTTAAAGAAAATAAATAATAGTAATAATAATGGCATAAAAGCATACCTTAATTTGAGGATGTATGTTAATTATCTTGTGCACCACTGGTAACAATCAGCCATCATATGTGCATCCCAGCATCCCTGATAACTTTGTTCAACATCTTTTAGGCCCTGTGAAGTCTTTCATCTTGCTCTTCACTAATAGCTCCTAAATTCAACAGGAAGTAGTCAAGATGTGACTTGAGGAAATAAAGCTTCAAACTCACATTACAGCTGAGCAGTCTGAGATTTTTCAGCATATTTCTGACAACTTTTTTGTGTAGAAGGTCTTTCATATTGCTCAGAAATTCTGAACAGCCTGAATCCATTTCATGCATTTTTTTGAATTTTATTCAATGAGTTGGGAAATTTGACATCTTTCATCAATTCCCTTATATGTGGTCCATCAAATACTCCCTCTCTGATTTTAGCCAGTGGCAATGAAGGAAACATGTGCATAAGCTCTGAGAACAAGCATGATGAAGCACTTTGGTTAAGTGCTTCATCATGCCAAGTTTTATGTATAATAGAGGGAGTAGAATTTTTTGACAATCAACAAGAGGCACATTAGCAATATTAATGATCAGGTTCCAGTTGCTGCCTCTCAGGCCATTGGTCAGTTTCCCAATGCTTGTCCTTCATTCTGCTATCCCATTCAAAAGGAAACAAGAGAATTTTATGTATCCTTCCTATTGTCCTAGTAACAATCAATGACCTTTCAAGTTATTTAACAATCATGGTGTGGTACTTAATTTTCTCAAGGTCAGTTTAAGTTTGTGGGATATACAAGTGGTTTGGAAGCTAACTTATGAAGTACCACTGGTTTAAGGCTTTGTTTGGAGAAATCAATAAAAACATGCCAAATTCTCCTACAGTCTTCAGCCCAATAATTCACTTTTTGTTTTGTGAGGCCTAAATACCTCATCAAATCATTTAACTCAAAGTGATTAAACTCTTGTGGTGAAGTGTCAAATTCTTCTGGATCAGAAACCACTCATTGTTGGAAGTGATGGAACTGCTTTCAGATTGTCTGCTGGTAGTGTAGGCTCATGAGGAATATGCCCTGTAGCTGAGTTCACATTTGGATATTCAATTGCATGATGGGTGTTTGCAGCAATGCATTGCTGGAAGTTACATGTGGAATTGCATTGCAGTGGTCATATGGAATGTGGCTGAAAGACATCTGCATTCAGTTATATAAACATCCCTCTGTGTCAAGAATTTCTGGATATAGATTCAATCTAATGTTTTTTTTAAGTATAAACAACTTATTTATGACTTTAATTTTTTTTTTTTAAATGTCCTTTAACCTGGTTGGTCATATCAGACAAACAATTTATTTCATCAGTACAATTGCCTTATTTGTTTTGTTCTTATATTTTATTTAACCCCTTTGATGCATGAAAATTACATCCAAAAGTAATAACAGACCATTTTGCAGTCTTTAACTACAGACCTACATATTTTAAGCACTCATTGCTGTTTATGAATTCTCCCCCCCCCCCCAAAAAAAAAATGTTACTTTGCTGCTGATAAACTCAAAGTCTCTAACTAAACCACACTAAGAGCTTTTAAGAATGTTTAGCATCCATGGATGACCTGATGTTTATATCCATATGGAGATTGTGAATACATTAGCTCCGTAAGCATCAATGGTATGCCTAAGGCACACTTCAAAGTCACGAATCATTATCCATTTAGATGAAGTTACAGTCAGTAGTAGCTTGTGTATGCATTGTGTGTGTTCACAAAATAGTCGGATGGCCCTGGAAATGTGAAACAGCATCTGTTTCATAATAATTACGATTACATAGGTCAACACCAACTATGCACTATAAAGAAAAATATGTGACTTTATGGAAATCAGTGCTCTGATTTAAAAATGAAACCCTTTTTTGGTTATCACATCTAGTTTTTATGATACATGTATTTATGTCTATGGTGCAAAATTCATTCAACTTATACAGCTTACTGCTACGTTTTGTTTTGTTATTCTAAATCTGTTGTTGATTTTCTTCTTAATTGGATCACTTCCATTCTCTCTTATCACCCATTTATGTTTATATTCCCAGCACAGTTTTGTTGTATGGTCAGGCCTGCCTTCTCATAACGTATTTATGTTTATATTTACAGCTATCATAGATCTCAACTTCATTTGAGCTGAAAACTTATATTAATATGCATGCTTGTCTTCCATATGTGTAATGCTAAAATAAAAATTCAAGTATAACTTCTGCATCAAGATTACACAGGAGACAGTATTCACAAAGTCCTCAGAAGTTTTGTTACGCATGTGGGTTTTCAGTATTTGATGGGAAGGAACGTAAAATAGACTCACATATAAAGAAACAATGTATATAACTATATTTCAAAGAGAAAGTTAGTGATCAGCAAAAATCATTCGAAACTCATATTGCATTACCAGTTGTGTTGAGAATAAAGGAAAATGGAAGGCAATGTTGATTGACAAATCAAGATATGGAGAGACTAGCAGAATCACCATAATGGTTGCAACTTTTACATATGCATAGTGATGGGAGGGGGGGGGGGGAAGAAGAGAGAGAGAGGCAGGAATTTAAATATCAAATCTGGACTAAGCTACATTATTGCTCATGACTATGTTAAATGTAAATGACATGTTATTTATGGGCGCTCTTAGCAGCTGTGGTTCTCAGCATCCCATATTGGGCATGAAAGACCCCTTAATTTTGCCTCTCTATCAGGCTTGAGTTTTTTTACGTGCCGTAAATCTTACCTTCTGAAGGATGACTATGCTAGTGGATATGAAAGCAGCTCCTGACTTATGACATTAAGGTGGTTTCTGATCCAGACGAATTTTACAATTCACCATGGCAGTTTAATCAATTTAAATTAAATGATACAGTGAGGGATTTAGGTCTCACAAAACAAAAAATTTAATTACTGGCTTCAAGACAACAGGAGAAGAATTTGTTATCATATGGCATTACATTTTCATGTACAGGAATCGCAAAATATAGTTTCATAAGTAATATGCAGAAGAAGTGCAACTTGTGTTTTGCGTAGATGTATTAATATTATTCAACAATTGGGCAGAGAAGCATATGAGCCAGGTAACTGGCATCTTTTTATTGATTCTTCCAAACAAAGGCACTATTACTTCATAATGGTAGTATGTTAGCTTCAATACCTCTTGCACATTCTATGAGCTTAAGAGATCTTATGAAACAAGTGTATTCTTATAAAAATTAAGTACCATGGCCATGAGTGCAAATAAGTGGTGACTTGAAGGTCATTCATTGGTCTGTTACTAGGATAACAGGGAGGATACACAAAATTCCTTTGTTTTCTTTGTAAATGGCATAGTTGGGCTAAGGACAAACACTGGGAAACTGACTTATAGCTTGAGAGGCAGCAACTAGAACCTGGATCAAAACATTTTACTAATGTGCCTCTTGTTGATCGTCAAAAAAATAAAATTCTAGTCCTTCAAATACACATAAAGCTTGGTATGATGAAACAATTCATGAAGCACTTGACAAAAGTTGCCCTTGCTTCCAGTATTTATACACAAAGTTTCCATCATTGCCACAGGCTAAAATCAGAGAGGGAGTATTTGATGGACCACAGGTAAGGAAATTGATTGAAGATCAAGGTGCACCAGCTCTATAAAAGAAATTGAAAAAGATGCACAGAATGGATTGGGAGAGTTGTTAAGACATTTCTAGCCAATGTGAAAGACCCTCAACACAAAGAAAATGTCAGAAATATACTGAAAAATTTCAGACAGCTCGGCAGTATTATGAGTTTGAAGTTTCCTTTCCTCAGGTCACATCTTTTCTTCTTTCTGTCAAATTTAGAGCTGTCAGTGAAGAGCAAGTAAAAAGCTTTCAACAGGACTTGAAAGATGAATGAAGCTATGAGGGAAATTGAGATACACATATGATGGACAATTATTGCTAGTGTCTTGCATGCAACAAACCAATCGGAGAACACTCGGGGAAAATTACATATACTTAAGTTCCATGGGAAAAAAAAAAGGTATGCAAGATAACTAACATACATTCTCAAATTCAGACATGCTTTCATGATATTATTATTCTTTATTTTCTTTAAAAGTTGTATATGAGTGTGTAATATTTTTACAAATTTTACAATTATATTCTCATTGAACATTGTCATATTGCCAAAAACAAGATATACTTACTACAGAAAAATGGAATGCATTTTAGAATTCTGCACACTAAAATTAATAAAAATCAACTATTTTTAGTCAGAAATACAGAAAAAAGTTTTAATCTGTATCCTAGGTCATTTACCATATGTGTAATATGTTATTTTAAAGTAAATATTTTGGAGATAAATAATCTGCAAAAAAGAATAATGGCTTTTTTAAAATTGTTAAATTCCTGCTCTCCTAAATGTTTCTTTGATAATATCATTCATTTTCAAATGTTTTAAGGTGCTACCCAGATGGATGATAGCAAATCCGCATGTGATTCACACAGGAAGTGCAGTTGCTGATAGCATCATTACAGTACTGTTGAGCACAAGTATCCTAGTTGGTGGAGTTACAGGTTGTACCTTGGACAATCTCATACCTGGTAGGCATCAATAGCACTTTTGATATAATTAAATTGCAATATAAAATGGAAGATCTCATTAGGTTTGTTTTTAGAATGCAGTCAAAGTAATGTAACAGTGTTAGATCACAATTCACACTTGTACATTCTGAAATAATTAGGCTTAGCTTTTCAATCTGTTCTCCTTCATCTGCATGGTTTTTAGCTGGTTGCCTTTTTTATTTTCTCTACTTCATAGTACACAGGTAGAGCAGTAGATATTGCATTCATCCTCTGAATCCAAAAATAAGCGTGTGTATATGTGCTTTATATAATTGCATGTTCCATGCCATAGGAATACTACATGATTTTTTTATTACATTATATACAGTTTACAAAAATTTTTACATTATAATAACATGAGTTGGGATAGTGACACTCACCTCACTTATTCCGACTCATGTTATTATATTTTAACACCTTCACTTGTCTCAAACTTCTGAGTTATTTCATTTTTACAGGATATTTATATAAGTGAGAATGTTCCATTACAACATTTAGAATATACTAATTATTCATAACTTGCCTATGTATATATGCATATGTGTGCGTGCATGCGTGCGTGTGTGTGTGTGTGTGTGAATAACATTACTAAAAACAAAAAGTTGGTTAAATACCAAATTTGATATTTAAGTTTCCAATCTTCCAAGGATGTGCCACAAAGATTTTCAAGAAAATCCCCCACCTCAAAATACCCTTTATGTGGAAAAATGTTCAAAAATATTGTTTTCACAAAAATAAATTTAGAATTTTATTAAAGTATCATAAATAAAATATATTTATATGACAAATAAATGAATAACTTGAATTTTCTGGGAGTAGCCTCATACTGAATGACTTTTGCATAAGTGGCAAACTGTAAGAGATAGATAAACATTTATTGCACAAAAAATGTCTCCAAAACATACAATTATGTTGAATATTTTTTTTTTTTTTTTTTTTCTCAATGCTTAAACTTTCCTCAAATATGAAGTTGTTCAAGTTTTTTCATTCTGGTCAACCAAAGATAATGGAGCTGTGGTACAATCACAAGGCAACCAAGTTTTAAGAGATCTGACAATTGCTTTAAGTTATTATATTTCCTTATTTCTCTTGTACAAGGAAATAATAATATAAAACCAATTTTGATAACATTTATCTTCATAAGCATGAAGCAGATAAAAGAATAAGCTTTTGTAACAATAGTTTGCTGCAGCATAGATAGAGAAAGCTATGTAAATATAACATCAGATTTTTACAACATTGATTTTCCAGGTGAGACATAAAAGCATTTGTGCACAACCAGTCTATACAAACAGGCACAATGGCATTTTAGTCAAGAATGGTAATATACCTTTACAGAAAAAGAGCTATTAAACCTTACTATAACTTTCACTTTTACTATACAATTATTACATTTTACATATATGTGGCATGGAGATCAGAAGATCTGTGGTTCAAAGCCTGCCTATGGGATTGAATTTCTCAGTGCTTTTGTGCCTTTTCAACTTTAAGCTACACGTGGCGTGTGTGGAAGAATATTTTTTTTTCTACACATAAATTATAATTACATTTTACTGATTGATGTTAATGGTGGTTGGCTATTAAGCCTGAAATTCAGTACATCACTGATTGACCTAGGATGGTTAATATTAAGTGTGGGACTTAAAAGTACCTACTTAACAAGACTGTAAGTCACCATTGAGTTATGTTATATCTAAATGAATTTGAGAAAATGTGACTCAGTTAGGAAATATAATGTTATACCAAAATATTGTCATGGTAGCTCAGTTACTTAGAGCAACAGCACAGAAACCCAAAAGATCAGTGGTTTAAATCCTGGCTATGGCATTGAAATTTTCAGCCTGGTTATCTTTAATATATATATATATATTTTTTTTTTTTTTTTTTTTTTTTTTTTCCCCTGCACAGTTTGATGACTTTAATAGCAATGGTATATCCTGTTATAATTAACATGACTATAATTTATATAAGGCTTCTAATGGCATTAGGCAAATATAGCATTTCCTTTATGCAATTTCAAAGTCATATCACTGCATTCAGGTTATTAGGCGTTAACTCTTTACAGTTTTCAATCAACTACATGGAGCAAAACTGAGAATGCACTTGTTTGTTGTAGGTTTTATAAATGGTGGAGATATTGCATTAATAAATTTTAACTTAATGCTGAGAAAAAAATTCTTATATTATTCTCATTGGTTTTTACTTTCTCTACACATACTAAGTACATAGTGTATAGAGAAGGTATTGTACTCCACCTAAAAATTTGATACAGAGATTTCACCAGAAATATATGTTTTAGGGCCCCTGTATCAAAAAAAAAACATTTTCACAAAAAGGTCCATGTATGTATGTGTCCGTGTGTCCATGAACACAATAACTCAAAACCAAAAAGTCGGTAAAATACCAAACTTGGTATTTAAGTTCGAAAATTTTGATTTTCTCAAAAATGGCTGTAACGATTTTGATTAAAATATCATATATTAAAGATATTTACTGACAAATAAAATGTATATCTTGAATTTTCTGGGAATAGCCTCTGAAGGCTACTTTATTCTGGATGAAATTTTTTACACAACTGCTAAACCGTAAGAGATGGACAAAAACTTACCACACAAAAAATGTAGAGCACTTTAAAACTCACATTTTATGTTATATGCATTTTTTTCGTGGGGTGATTGTTTTTGAGATATTCCTTGTTTTTGGTTTCAGCTTAAAAAACTTATACTTTTCTCAAACAAGACTTTGTCAACACCTATCCATACAAACAAAGGAACTTCTTAAATCACATAGCAACCAGCTTTTGACTGTCATTTTAACCTATGGTACTCTCTTATTTCACTTCTACTCACAAGGAGGCAAGTAATAAGACTATTTCTGCTAATTTTTTCTCGATTAGCATGAAGTAAATAGAAGCAGAAGCTTTTTAACAATAATTTGTTGCAGGGATGTAGAGAAAGTCATGTGAATGGAACACATCAAATTTTTTAATTTCTCTATATGCACTATGTACATAGTGTATAGAGAAGTTATTGCACTCCACCCAAAAATTCAATACCGATATTTCATCAGAAATATATGTTTTAGGGTCCCCAATATCCAAAAAAAGCATTTTCACAAAAAGGTCCGTGTGTGTGTGTGTGTGTCACTGTGTCAGTGTGTCCGTGTGTCTGTGAACACGATAACTCAAAAACGAAAAGTTGGTAAAATACCAAACTTGGTATTTAAGTTTCGTATCTTCCAGGGATGCGACATGAAGATTTTGAGAAAAATCCCCCCACCCCCAACTACCCTTTACATGGAACTTTTTTCGAAAATGTTGATTTTCTCAAAAATGGCTCTAACGATTTTGATTAAAATTTCATATATTAAAGATATTTACCTGACAAATAAAATATATATCTTTAATTTTCTGGGAATAGCCGCTGAAGAGTAGTTTATTCTGGATGAATTTTACTGAATTTTGAATAACTGCTAAACCATAAGAGATGGACAAAAACTTACTACACAAAAAATGTAGAGCACATTAAAACACACAATTTATGTTATATACATTTTTTTGTGGAGTTTGTCGTTTTTGAGACATTCCTTATTTTTGATTTCTGCTATGAAAAACTTACTTTTCTCATACAGGAACTTGTCAACTCCTATCCATATAAACAAAGGAACTTCATTGACATAGCAACCAGCTTTGGCTATCACTTTAACCTATGGTAGTCCCTTATTTCGCTTCTACTTACAAGGAAGCAAGTAATAAGACTATTTCTACAATTTTTTTCTGATTAGCATAAAGTAAATAGAAGTATAAGCTTTTTAAGAATAATTTGTTGCAGGGATTTAGAGAAAGTCATGTGAATGGTACACATCAGATTTTTATATATAGGAAAGTTTAAAGCTAACATTTGCAAGTATGTTGTCCTCATAGAAGTATTAGTAAACATCTGGCACAGATGCAGCAAAATATAACAAAGAGATAAAAAAAGATTTATCAGTTTAACAATAGTAGGCACTTACTACTATACACTACCATCATTGTTTCTCTATATGACAAGTCTAAATACCACAGATTTTGGAAAAAAAATTTATGTATTCCATTCACACAACATTCTCTAGCTGTTCAACATACAAACTATTCCTATAAAAGATTATTCATTTGTCTACATCATCTAATGAGATAAGCATTAACAGAACTTGTCCTATAACTTGCTTCCTTGTAAGTAGAAGGAAATAAGGGAATACACTAAGCTAAAGCAATAGTCAAATTTTTTAAAGGCTGGCCACTGTAAAGTTACATGAAGATGAAAGAGATGAAAAGAAAGGTGACTTCCCATTCAAGAATAGTTTACGTAGTTTAAAATTGAAACCAATAACATAGAATATCTCAGAAATGGTCAACTCTACATAAAAAAGCACATGACATAAATTATGTATTTTAACAAGATCTATATATTTTTTTTCTTTTTAGTGTAAGTTTTTGCCTATCTTTTACAGTTTAGCTGTTATACAAAATTCAGTAAAATTTATCCAAAATAAAGAGGTCTTCAGAGGCTATTCCCTGAAAGTTCAAGATATACGTTTTAATATGTGGTATTTTAGTCAAAATCATTAGAACTATTTCTGAGAAAAACAGAATTTATAAACATTTTTCCAGGTAAAGGATAGTAAAAATCTTCGTGTCAAATCCTTGAAAGATATGAAACACATATACCAAGTTTGGTATTTAATAGTCTTTTTGTATTTGAGCTATGCTGTCTCCACATGCATGCACGCACGCATGCACATACATGGATCCTTCTCTAAAAATGCTTTTTTGGACACAGTATACCTCAAAAGATATATTTCAAAAGAAATCTCAACATCAAATTTTTGAGTGGAAATACAATAAATTCTGTACCTATGTACCTACTATGTGCATTGTACCTATGTACATATGTGCTAGAGAAAGTAAAAATTAAGAATATAGTTTCTTGTTTGTTGTTCATATTCTTTTGACCCAAGTTGTTAAAGGTTAATAATTTAACTAATTATGATAAATACCTAATACTGCCATCTTTCAGGTACACCTGAGGAAAGAGGTCTCATTGCTTGGGGTGATGAGATGAAACTGGTACCCAGTGATGAAGATGAAGGTCCTACCACTTATGACTTTCCTGTTGGAATGGATTTTGTCAGAAGGCAAGTGTTAAAGCAGCACAGAGAAGTTTTTAAAAGGAAAAAAAGAAAATTTTAAGACAAGTGAATACTTAAAAATATAACTTATAAACAGGCACTGCTGCTGTAATACCTTTAAATCTAAACACAGAACAAGGTTCAACTAGAAAGTGAGCTCACGGTGATATTGCAAATATAAAATCTAATCTGGTCAGAATGTGTACTTCAAAGCAGGTCATATTATTAACTACTAACCTATGTGTTTGAAATTATTTATTTTAATGATTTATCTCAGTTATATTTGAAATTGAGGTTTTAAATTTGAATAAGAGGGTCACTCCGAGCCACAGCATCCACAAACATTTTACAATTGAGTTATAACTTTTACAACTTTTCAAAGTATTCTCCATTATGTTGAATACTCTTCTGCCTCAGTTTAAATCACTTTGAAAATGCATCTTAACAAGGTTCTTCTCACAGCCTCTGTGAAAGGCTCAATGGCCTCTTCATGTGATGAGAAATGGTGAGCATGGAGCTTTTCTTTTGTTTTGGGGAAAAAGAAAAAAGGCACAATGAGCCAAATCGGGATGTTTTGATCAGCTAAGAAATCCAGTGTTCTGGCCATTGTGACAATTTCGTACATATTTTTGTAGTATGTTCATTCCAGTTAAGTTTTCCATCAATATATATATCCATAACAACTTTACAGATTTATTTTCTTGGTCCAATTTGGGTGTGTTTCTTAAAGTAAAATAAATTCAAAATAATAGGTATTTTCAGGTGCAATAAGAATTACTTAATGTCCAAAGATTGAAATTGCAATTAATGTTATTATTAGGTATATTAAATTTTTTGACTGTTAACTAATGTGCTACATGCAGACTTACATATTATGTACCTTAAGTGCATCCATGCTACTTTAATGCAAACAAAACAGTAAGTACCTATAGAAGAAATATATGTATTTGCTCTATGTTTTGTACCAACACAGTCAAAGCAATAAAAGAATAAAGCTAGAACAAAAACAACTAAGGGGGATGCTAGCATTCCCTTCAGAATATCTGAAAGATCCTCAGCTCTCAGGTTCCAGTGCCTTGTTATAAGGTTTTCAATTCTACAGCTCCAAGGAACAAAATTTAGACTACTTTGGGAGGAAGTTGCATTAAAGATTACAATATTCATTGTGATTGTAGTTTCTTTTTATTGGCAACTTGCAATTACATGCACTGTAAGATTATAAAGCTAACACGCATATTTGTGAATCTGCTAATTATTGCTTTTCTGTTCAATTAAAAGGATAAAATTCTTTGAGTACCTTCCCTTCATGCCCACGTATAGACCACAAAAATGGAAGCTGTGCAATAGAGAGAAAAGGACTAACAAGCACCTCTAGGATAACAATGTCTCTGAAGGGTAAGTAAATAGTCTTCCAGGTAATTCTTACCTATTATTTAAAATATCCATAATTTGTTTACTTCTTTCTAAGAGCATCCCTAGAGTATGATGGTTAGTACTCTTAGATAATAAATAAGTAGTCCTGAATTCAGGTCCTGGTCAGGGCAGAGATTTTTGGTGGAAACCTCCATCCTCAGAAACCAAGGTCCTGAAGGTACTTCAACTTATGCATTGATACTTCAGTTGCAATGTGATGTGGTTGCTCTGCTCCTCTGTATGCATCTTTTGGGGCCTTCAAGAAGTGATTTTGTTAGATTTGCAGCTCACTATATCATTCTAAGTACAGTTGCTTATCATGACATTATCACATTTTAAGGACACTGTTTGACACTGATGATGGCCTGAAAATGCAAGACCCCAATCTTGTCAGTATTGGAATAGATTTGCTGCACAACTGGCACAAGTAATGTTTTCAACATCCACCGTAGGTCCCATAATTGGTCCCTCCAGACTTCTATCTGGCCAATTGAAGAAACATCCATGTAGAGATGACTTTCCAGTGATGACAAAATGAAGGATGAAATGCTTCAATAAACATGATGTTGCCTTCTATCATCAGAGAATTCAGAGCCTTATTGTATGCCATGATAAATTCTTGAATATTTATATTGAAATGTCAAAAAATTAAGGAATTATATACCAATAAATGCTAATATATTTTTATGTGTTGACATATTAGAATTGCAGAAACTTACTTCCTGCCTTATCCTTGTTCTGTCCATGCAAATAGATGAGAGCAGTGTAAATATTATGTGCATTGGGATGTTCTGATTGCTGCAAGTACCAAGCACTAGTCTGTATAGCACTTGATACAACGCAAATACTGTTCCACATGAATCGAGAATATAATGTCACCAATTCTTAACAAATTACAGGAAAAAATCTTGCACAACTAGATATGAGAAGTGATTGCTGATTGGTAATGTGCATCAATTCACGATGAGGGAAGCTGTAGAGGGGACCCCTATTAAATTCAAGTCCACAGAGAAATGAGAAGGGAAGCCACCAATGTATCTTTTAGTTCAGTCTGTAGAATTGAACTGAATTAGAATTCAGTTAGGTCATTATGTGTCTTTCTCAACAACTCAAAAAAAGAACCAAAGATTAAGAAAGGCCAATTTAGACGACTTTAGTGAGTGCATTATTCGCCGTACAGTGAGTTACTTTTATACACAAGAAAAGGAAAGACTGAAGATCTGGGCTAAATTGAAAACATTTATTGGCAGTATTAACACATTCTGGAAGATCCTACATGCTATAGTTAACAATTTTGTGCATGATTAGTGCATATTTTTTAAATTATAGAGTATATTTTAAAGATTTGGAAAGCATATAATCACACATATTTTAGATATTAGTGCACACAAACAGACACCTACTAATAACTAATATGTGTGTATTTGCTGTGTCATTAATCCTGGTTCTCTGTCCTATGTAAGTGCATTTCCATACTGCATGGCTATTGCTTGAAGGCTCCATTCTCCCCCTCCCCCATTCTATTTGTTCTGTGCAACTAGACTGTTCTCATCTATTTGCAAGGACAATTTTATTATATAATTTCTCTCTCTCTCTCTCTCTCTCTCTCTCTCTCTCTCTCTCTCTCTCTCGCTCTCTCTCTCTCTCTCTCCCACACACACACCTGCACACGCACGCACAAGAAAATTGTATTTTTTCTACCAGTCAGATATTTGCACATTTACATTTAAAATTCCAAGAAAGTAGACAATTTGACTGCATTATACTTGCTAGTCACCAAAACTATTGCTCCCAAAAATAAATGTTTTGAAAAGAAACTTTCACAAAATGCAGTTGCTATCAAAAGCATGAAATCTATTTTTCTTAAGAACCAAGGGATGATTCAAGTAGTTAGTTTTTTGGGCTTTTGCTATGTTACCTTTTCATGAATCAGAGTGGTGATTTCCATTAAAGTCACATATTTTCCTTTATACCACAGAACCAATGTTGAGCAGTGAAATTAATTCATTGAAATTTCATAAAATTTTTCTCAATAGAATCCAACCTGATATAAAAAGCTCTTATGCAGCATTTGAGAGCTTGCATTTATTTAGAAATGTTCAGATCAATGATATAGATGGAAAAAGTATGGATTAATTTATTTGATTTGAGATTGCTTGCTTGCATAATTCATATATATACACACAAGTTGAGCAAATACTATGTGTGCATCTTTTCTTAGGTACTAGTTTTATAGCGAAATGAGGACTGGGGAAGCAGGGGAGAAGTTGCCTGCCTCTCTTTCTGCAGTTTGGGATCTACAAGCAAACTGAAACCTTAATATTGAAGCCACTAGATATCAGGGTGTATAATGTACTCAATGTTGTTGCTTCCAAAGTTGCATGAAACCTACTGAATGAATACTAGGGAGCAGAGCGACCAAGAAAATGTGCATGCATAGTAGTGATAGTGTTGCTCAGCTCTTATGTTGTCATGGTATCAATAGAGGGGACAAATCTTTTACAGTATACAAATATTTGCTTCTACTATAGGATTAATATGTGCAAAAAATGACCTGATAGAATTAAAAATGTTTCTATTAGGCAAAGACTGTATTCATAATTGGCTGGAAAACAGACTATTTTACATAAATTAATTGTTTCTTTCACATGAGTTGTGTGTAGGTCAGAAGTTGGAGAGAAAAAGTCAGACTAAAACATTCAATGCCATAGCCAGCATTTGAACCACAGATCTCCTGATTCCCATCAAGTTGCTCTGACCACTGAGCTACCATGGCAACATATCAGCATTGCATTAAATTCTCCAAGTGACTCGTGTTTTCCCCAGTAAACAAGATCTCAAAATAATTTTAGATTCTTTTATGGAGAAGTCAGTTGGAGAATTTTGAGCAGTATTGGCATGCTGCCATGGTAGCTCAGTGGTCAGAGCAACTGGATGGAAACCAGAGGATCTGTGGTTCAAATTCTGGCTATGGCATTACATTTTTCAGTCTGACTCTATCTCTCAGACTATTTTAATCAATTGCTGAGTTTATGAATAGTGATATAAACATAACGTTGTAAGTTTTAAATACGTAAATATACAATACATATATTGTTAACTTCTTTGGAAATGTAATTTTAGATGGTATATGTTTTTCTCTAGTTCTAACATACTCTATGACTTTCTTTTCAGGTCTGGAGAACTCTACTGCAAGAGGCCTAAAAGCATTCTCAATGCCTGCATTTATATATAGTCATAATGAATGAAGCAAAATGAAAAAAGTCTGACCACCAGCCATGCTCTTTCAGTATAGCATTGGATAATATCTATTTTCTGTCCCCACTGGAAAATATTCTTAGTACCTTTTTAATATCAAAGTATTAAATCAAGGGACAAGAAAGCTTAATATGATGTCCAATGACATATGTACACTAGAAATTGCAAAGATTACATCAGAAAGAACTAATAAAATATACTGACATGTATAAAATGTGACCCACAATGGAATGGAGCCTCATATCTACCAGTGTGACCACCATGTTTATTGAGCATAATTCTAGCCACTGGTTTGGCAGGGTATATTGCCTGCCATAAATATGGCTGTTCTTACATTTTCATACTATACTTTATTTTCTTGGTATAGTTTTCTTACTGCTGTTTAATAGTAGCAATAACTTTAATTTTTGTTTCATTATCACTGATGAAAGCCCTCATATATGTAAATATTACAGCTGTCATCCAGTTTAATCACATCAAATAATTATTTACCCCTTCCTCTAGAAGGCTAAATTATTCTATCATTGTTTTAGCCATTCCTTGTTAACTATCAATCATAGTGGTATTCAAATTATCCTTTCATTTCACTCAGATTATAAGCATTTTCATTGGTTAGTTTTTGTCCCTGACTTTTATCAGGCCAGTCATTTAGAAAACTAAAACCAGATGGATTGGTCACCTGAAGGTGAAAAGCTTGTGGAGCGAAAAAAAAATTATTGCATCTTGGAGAATGTCCTGCATTTTGGCATATTAGTTTATTTTATACCATATAGACTTGTTTTTATAATTTCATACTTATGAACCAGACCTGAGTCAGTGAATACTAGCTGTACCATTGAAGTTCTGTAACACAGTGGTTTTTATCGTGCTCAGTAAGAGTCTCGGAGCATTAGATCTGTTAGGTATATTATGATTTCTCCATTTAGGTATGTTGCTTTAGTCATAATGAAGAAATATAATACAGAGCATAGGACCTTCATTTGTTGTAACTGTTTAAACAGAACCAACCATTTAGTGTAAAAAGGGATTTCAAAAAGATGTGAACTATCTAATTTTAGGCAGCTGTTTAAAAGACAGTGTAAATCTAATTGCAATCAATGGATGAATTGCCTAACAACATATTATTTAGATTATACAACACAAATAGAAAACACTTCTTACATTATTTTTGAAAATGTTTCTGTTCTTTGCCAAAGTTAGTACTCTACATAATAGTATCTATTACTGATTCTGTGATACTATTTTATAAATTATAAGTTAAGTTCTGTCCAAGTAAGATGGTTGAACTGAATATACAAGAGCTG
This sequence comes from Hymenopus coronatus, assembly GCA_030762935.1. Classification (NCBI taxonomy): domain Eukaryota; kingdom Metazoa; phylum Arthropoda; class Insecta; order Mantodea; family Hymenopodidae; genus Hymenopus; species Hymenopus coronatus. Next base: position 94,747,133 of record CM060895.1, on the reverse strand, counting down.
CAAGGGAATGGCAATAAATTATTCAATTAATCACATTTAAAAATAAAATGAATGTTTCAAGCTCAAAAAAGATATTTTTCAATCTATGCTTTAAATAAATACAGTTAATTTTGGTTTGATTTAGGGAATCTATAAATGTATATATTGTCTTAATAATGTATAAACTCTAAGAATAATAGAGTTTTAATGTTCTTATAATTTTCTTTTTGCCATTAAGCCATTCGTGGATATTATTTAACTGATGCTTTATTGGATTAAATTTCACATATTGAATCCTTTAGTAGATGTAGATATTTTTGTTACTCTATACTTTGGACACATGCATTAAAGCTAATAATTATTACTGATCCAACTAGAAAGAAAATTTTTAGTTGACTTGCAACAATATATGGTTAATTTTAAATGTGTTCTTTAATGCTGAGCATTGACATTAATTTTGAAAAAAACATTTATTCAATAATTTATAACTTCAGTAAAGTGACCAATTAATTAAAAAAATAGATCAAATTATATTTTCAACAATGGAGAGTTGTTAGCATGATGTATTGTTAATGTATTATTCTGGAATATTCTTGGCTTGTATATTACTTTTAGATAGAAAAAAAGTTATTAGTACTGCAGATATATATAATAAGTGGAATGAATGTTATGACGATAAAAATTTTGTTAATATTGAAACAATATATGGTGCATATGGGAAAATCAATATAGTGTGTGTAATTATTTCTAAAGAGCATAAATCTATGTAAGAATTTTCTACAAAAATAGGATCTAGTCAAAAGATCTATTTGTATGCAAATATTGTAACTTTACAATCATTTAATACAAGCAAAACTAAACTAATAGCAGTTTCATTGGAGTTCCTAAATTCCTATCCACCTCTTGAAGTTATAACTTGCAGTTGTGTACCTCATAATAGCACAATTACGTTTGTGAAGGTTTTAGGAATGCTACAAATTTTAATCACTTATGAGTTGTAGCTTTGTACATACATGTACACACAGTGGAAGCCCTACCATTGATGTGCTGCATCCCCAATAATAATTATCAATCAGTGTGTGCTTTTTATTACTAATTTTACTTGAATTTGAATAGAATTAGCTTTACAGGTATATTTGTGGAATTGATTTTTAACACTATTTATACTTTTTATTTATGGGCGATTAATTTCAAAAGCCATTTCTTTCATTTTCAACCTCAGGGGTCTGACTGCCATTGTTGACTTACCTGCCTGCAATCTGTTCTCTGGTGGCAGAACGATGAAATTCTTAACTAAGTTGTCAACTGGCAGGATTTCAAAGTTTATTAAGCAGTCTTTATGTTTTCATATTAAGATAGTTTCCTATGTTGCGAATTCATTGTGGCCTGCTTTTAGTAATTTTGGATTTGGATCTGGGTTATGGTTTTCATTCCAAAAGTGAAATGCTACTACTGATTTATCCTCTTGTTTGAATTTAAGATTTCTAAACTGCTCTTTGGATATGATTTTTAAACTTCTTTTGGTTTGTCTCACAACATGGGAAAACATCTTAATATGGAAACATAAAGAACCTGTTAATAAACTTTGAAATTCTGCCAGTTGACAACTTAGTTAAGTTCATTTTCACCACCAAAAAACAGACTACAGGTGGGTTCAATCAACAACAGCAGTCGGACCCCGAAGATTGAAAATGAAAGCAATAGCTTTCGAAACTAGTCCCTCATATATAAAAATTGTAAATGACATGTTAGAAATCTACTCCGTAAATATGCCTGTATAATTTGAATGTTTTTTTTTTGTTTTTTTTTAGTTTTTATTCAACTTTTTGTAACTCTTTAAAATTAGGCACCATAAATGGTGGTTACATCACCTAAGAAAAGAAAGGTATAGACAGGAAAAAAAATGAACTGATCCCTAGGCCTCGAATACTCTAACACCACCGGGGTCAAAGAAAACAAGAGTTGAGTCAAGCAAGACTGGATAGGAAAGGTAAAAGAGGGGATCTGATATGTGAAAAGGAAGAAATATCAGTCCAGATCAATAACTCACCAAGCTGACCAGTGTTTATTGGTGACCAGCCCTTCCCTTTAGTTCATCACATAATTTTGTTTACATCTTCCTTTAAGTCTTCAAATTATAGAAGCAATTAAAGGGTCTCCTTTCTATTATAACAAAATTGATATGTGATTACCAACAGCTGCACCACGTGAAGGTGAGGGATCAGACATTAGGCTTTTGTCCAGGTCGGTTCCTCTTTAACATCACTGATTGCATAACCACTTTGTGATTTGAAACTAAAACTTAAGTAATACAAAGCTGAAGGTATCAGAATAAGCTCTTTGACTAAACAAATCTTCATTCTGTATTCAATTCATAACATTATTGCTGAGCTCGCATGGGAAATGATGTAACTACAGCTCAAGTTGAGCCATGACTTGTACATATGATGCATCTATCAGCCACATTCATTTCCAAAACAGGTATTTTTGACTTCACGGGATAGTTGAATTGGAATCAGAGCTTTCGAACATCTTGACTCTGTGGTCTTTGTCTTCATTTTCCCTGACTTTAACTCAGTTATTTTCCTCAATTTGACTCAGTTGCTATTCCGTGAAGTCATCTGTAATAATCAACACCGAGAAAGCTTAAAATATTTAATTTAAGGTATTTTTGCCACATACATGTAATTTTCAATCCAGAACAGGGCACTATAAAAAAAGCTCATTGCAATAAAACATATGCTAAATGTGCATCAAATCCTGTATTTAAGTACTTTATGGTTCTCTCTCTCTCCCTCTCCCTCCTCTCTCTCTCTCTCTCTCTCTCTCTCTCTCTCTCTCTCTCTCTCTCTCTCTCTCTCTCTCTCTCTCTCTGCAGCACATCAGCCTGTTGCATCCCTCACCTCTGTCCATTATAAACATCATGAATGGGGTTGGGCGAGATGTGGTTAGCGCTATGAATCCCTCCCAGCCAGTCAATGGGGTCTTTGCAACCTGAAGCTACTACTTTTCCCGGGGCTTGGCAAGCAGCTGAGCTACCATGACACAAAGGAGACAATCTTTTAGGCTACTATGTCTGCCAAAAATATTATATCTCCACCTCAGGTCAACTCCTGCAATGACTTTACGAAAGCATAAAACAATACAGGGTGTTTCAAAACGACACCAAACCATGATAAGGACATTGTTGCTCAGGTCCTATGAGATATGAAAATATAGTTTTAAACTCCAACATCTACAAAACATCTTTTGGTCAGCATAGATTAGGCAGTTCCTAGGAACAAAGCTGCATGCCTGGCCTGCACTATTAGAGGTAACACAGGTAGATTGGGAAGAACCAAGTTGTGTGCTTTAGCATTGTGTTCATAAACACACCAACATGATGCACAGTGGCTAGGTAACATTAAAGGATTCCTTGTCTTACGAAATCCACTAAAGAACCTACACCTGTACTTATTTGTTTATTCTTCCAATATACCATTTCATCAAAAAGACAATGGTGAAAGGAATGACTAGGAATTAATCTGGAATGTATACACTGCTAATAGCATCGTTAAGAAGCAATTAAACATTAATGACCTTCAGAATGGAGACAAGAAACTGAAAGGCAACAGAGGAAAGAATGCTATCATAGAATGCTAGTAACAAGGGATTGTAGATAAAGTTAAGCAAAAATAAATACCTTCTGCAGTGAGACAAATTTATTTTACTGTCTTTAACTAGTAATATTATTTGAAATATTTGTACATTTAATAGCAAGTTCTTGTTTATGTTTACATAAGTTATTGAGAGTTTATTATTAGGATAATTACAAAATGATTAGTATACTAAGTACAAAATACTGTGGTTAGGATAAAATATCCATGTTTCACTTTCAAGAACCTAAAAATTGTTGGAGTCATAAGTAATCTTTTGAAAGGTAACAGCTCCTTTCCCCTTTACCTGAAAGTTAGGATAGGTTTGCTGGAAAGAACAAGGATAAAGCTGTTTGTTCTCATCACACATGCTTGTCAAGAACACCCTCACAAATGTGACATGTGAGTATGTGGGCATCATATACTAATGCTTTGTGTGCCTAATATCAAAATTATATAATTTTCAATGTTAAATAAAAATATATCTAAAGAGTTTCAAAGCTACAACATCAACTTCAGACTAGTTCAAGTATAATATATATTCATTTGGTGTTGTTTCAAAATCTGTACATATATTTAAACCACCATGAGAAAGTACCACATTTATTTGAAATTTTATACCTGAAGTTTTTAGAGAAAAATTAGGCTGCTTTTATGTTCACTTAGAGCAGTGATTTGCAATGTGGATGCTCAGAACCTAACTTCATTAATTAACTTGGAAGTAACTTACTTTCAAGTTAAATAAGAAGTAAATAAGTAACTTTTTGATTTTGACCTCATTATCATTATTCTATAATGCATTCAAAACTAATAATGGTTATTTATCAGTTTTAGAATGTAACACCTGGAAGAAAACATCTGACACATAGCGCCTATTTTGTATGTTAATTGTTTTGAATATAGTTTTTTGTTTTATATATATTTATATTTATTTATTATTATTATTTTGTTGTATTCCGACGCTTTCATTTCTTTGTTTAATTTCCTAGCCAGAGTTCTGTTTCAGAGGTAAGGCTTGCTCCCAAAATTGAGTGTATGCATCAGGTACATGTTTGTGATGCTCAGGGTTTAACAGCAAAACCATTCTATTCTTGTATTTCAAGATCAAATCTGGATATTGTTTTCTTTACATAGCACCTGGTACATAGGTAGAGAAGGCATTGCACTCCACCCAAACATTTGATACCAAGATTTCATTGGAAATATACATATATTAAACATTTTTTTGGTTAGTTTCAAGTGTAATTCATAGAATTACAGCTATATGAATTACACTTGAAACTAACCAAAAAATTAGGAAGCATCATTTGGGAAAATTTAGAAAGCAATCTTTTGGCTAAATTAAGCATCAAAATGAGAAACAAAACTTTAACGCAAAAACGTAAACTTGAAAAGCTGTGCAAAGAACAGGGGAAAAGAAAACCAATTCGAAAATCCACACCACAAATTAACGTCAAAAACCTATCGGACCAAACTCTCACCAAATCAGAACTGGATTTCTTAAACAAAGGGATGAAAACTTGCGTCGATTTTTCAGATAAAATTGACGATTACATTGCAGATGTACAAATAGCCACCCAGCACATAAATGATATTGATAAAAGCATAATAAAAAGTGAATGTTGCCAAATTATCGAAACAATAGAAGGCAAAAAGAAAACTAACCCCCCAAAAAATGTAATAAGAGTATTAAAAAGCAAACCGGTAATTTATAGCAAAGCTGACAAAGGAAACACAATAGTAATTATGGACAAAACTGAATATGTAGAAAGAATGGAAACACTTTTAGAAAAAGAAGAATACTCTACAGTACAAAAGAACCCTCTAAACCAATGTATAGTTAAATTAAATGCCAGTATTCAAGAATGTAAACTAATAGACAAAAAAGAAAGATGCAAAATTAAAGTTGATAATCCAGTTGTGCCCAGAATTTATGGCCTTCCAAAAATACACAAGCCGGGAAATGCAATGAGACCAATTATAAACAATATAAGCTCACCTACATATAATCTAGCAAAATGATTAACAAACAGATTCTCTTCCTTCCCTAAATTTGAAACAGCAAGTATAAAAAACTCTCTAGATCTGATCGATAAAATTAAAGACATAAAATTAGAAAAAACCGATGTTAGTTTCCTTTGATGTTACTGCTCTGTTTCCAAGCATACCTACAGAAAGCATACAATCCCACATCAAAAACTGGTTACTTGCAATAGGGAAAACAACAGAAGAAGTCCAAGAATACATCATATTAACGAATCTGTGCATAAATCAAAATTTTTTCACATTTAACGGGAAATATTACAAACAAACATCTGGTTTAGCTATGGGCAGCCCGCTGTCACCAATATTAGCAGATCTCTTCATGAGCACTATGGAAACTAGGATTAAAAAGGCATTCCCCTGGTTGTTCAAAATATGGTACCGCTATGTAGACGACATCTTTGCAATAGTCCCAGAAAAACACCTAGAAGATGCACTAAAACTCCTAAATATGCAAGAAAAGTCTATAAAGTTCACAATGGAGAAGGAATGTGATGGACAACTACCATTCCTCGACCTAAAAATCATCAAAACTAATAATCACCTTACATTTGGCATCTACAGAAAACCTACCCACACCAACAGCTATATAAAACAAAAGAGTTACAATACCATTCCCCATCAGCATGCTTTACTCAACAGCCTTACACACAGATTGGTAACTGTACCAATGGGCAAAACAGAATACCAATGTGAACTTACTAAAATATTGGACATAGCTACAGAGAATGGATTTCGGGCAGAACTGGTGTACAAAAAATTAATAAGGCCAAGAATAGAAAGAGAATTAAAGAAGTCAGCACACTCACTCAAAACCAGAAAGAAAACAAGATCTACAAGAAGTTTACATACCACCCTACAACTTTCTACAAATTCCAGAGGATCTTCAAACGACATAACATCATTCTAGCCCCTAAAAACAATTACTCTATGAAAAACATTTTAAATTCTAAATTAAAAGATGATATCCCACAAGAAAACAAACCAGGAATATATCAGTTCAGCTGTAATGACTGTGAAAAAATCTACATCGGCCAAACAAAAAGAAATATAAAAACAAGGGCAAAAGAACACCACAGAAATATTAAACTCAAACAAGAAGACAAATCTGCAGTAGCTTGGCATTTTTGGAAAGAGAAACACACTATAAATAGAAGCCCAAAAATCCTCAAAAACATCACAAGGAAGACAGAATTAAAAGTTTGGGAAAACATATATATTTGGAAAAACAAGAACCGGTTTTCAATTTTGAAATCCTGCCAGGCAATCTACTCATTCAGAGGTTCATCAAACCACCACCAGGGACAGAGACAACCACCACAGCAAGCGATGCTGGCAGTCGACCAAAGGAATTGACAATGGAAGCACATGGCTTCTGAAACATGTTTTCCGAAATAAAAAAGTAAGTGATGTAGTGTTACAAAATCGACTCAACTAAATTTCAAATTGTTTAAACACATCACTGTCTCAAAGTCCACCATATATCAGGATAATATTTGTTTGTTTATTCCCTATATTTACAAGTTATACAAAATTCAATCAGTATGAAGAGGATTTCACATGCTATTTGCAGGATGGACATTTTATTTGTCTTGCAAGTAACTCAAATATTAGATATTTTAATGAAAATTGTTTGTTTTTCTATCCGAAGTGTAGTTTGGAATAGAGGAATTATCTACATACTTGCAAGACATTGAACTTGAATACCAATTACCTATTAACTGACTGTTAATTTTAAGTAATATTGTTCACTCTCCTGGTTACATATATGCGCACACTCACAGGTAAGGAGGAAAAGGAAATGAGTGATTCAAAAGTCCCTGACTAACTCCTTAGCCCTCATAACTGAGTGAATGCCAGGAAGGTACCATAAACATAGTCACTTTCTTCCCAATTCTCATGTTAATTATTATTTCATTTCATGTATTATTATCATGTCTACCTATCATTACATGTGAGTGCTTATCACTGAAACATGTATATTTACATTTGTTAAAGACAAAAAAAAACTGAAAGAAAGACATAATATAATGGAACAAAGTTGTTTTAGATATAAAATAAAAATAACATTATTTTTTGCTAAAAGAATGAAAAGCAGAGATGTTTTAAAGGCATGTTAACTTTACCACTAAGTGTTTCCTGACAACCTTGGATGTCACCCTATTACAGATAAAATTCAAGCTTTATCTGAAAATGTGTGTAGTCTGAATAATACGAGGGCCGTTCAGAAAGTAGCCTCCGATCGGTCACAGTGCGGGTAGTGGGGGGAGTAGCGACGCCATCTGTGCATTCACGCACTCAGCAGGTCAGTCGGCATCAAGCCGTGGTCGAGTGAAAGTCGTACCTGCGCTAGTTTAGTGTTTGTGGCCGTTTGAAATGTGTACTGTAATAGAAAACCCCGCCAAATGTGAAGTGCGTGCTGTTATAAGGTTTTTTACAGCCAAAGGATATTCTGCAGCAGCTATTCATCGTGAGCTTTGTGCCGTGTACGGACCAAGAGTTATGAGTGAAGGAGTGGTCCGTGAATGGGTACGTTTATTTAAAAGTGGACGAGAAAACGTTCATGATGAAGAGAGGAGTGGTAGACCATCATTGGTCACGGACGAACTCGTTCAGACAGTTGATGCAAAAGTTCGTGAAAACCGACGTTTCACAATGTCGGAGTTGTCTACTGATTTTCCACAGATTTCTAAGACTCTCTTGTACGAGATAGTGACAGCAAGATTGGGTTACCGTAAGTTCTGTGCACAATGGGTGCCCAAAATTCTTACCGACCACCACAAAACTCAAAGAATGGCCTCTGCATTAGACTTTCTGTCACGTTATGAGGCCGAAGGTGAACCATTGTTAAACAGAATCGTGACCGGGGACGAAACCTGGATTAAGTACGTGAACCCTGAGGCAAAAGAACAATCAAAGATGTGGGCACATTCAAATTCGCCTACCAAACCAATAAAAGCCCGGCAAGATTTTTCTGCCCGAAAATTGATGGCAACGGTGTTTTGGGATGCAAAAGGGGTGTTGTTGGTTGAATTCATGGAACGTGGGACGACCATTAATCAAGACGTGTACTGTGAAACACTAAAACAATTACGACGGGCTATACAGAACAAACGCCGTGGTATGCTGACTTCCGGTATCGTTTTTTTGCACGATAACGCCCGTCCTCACTCTGCTCGCAGAACAACAGCCCTTCTTGAGTCCTTCAAGTGGGACGTTGTCAACCATCCACCTTACAGCCCAGATCTGGCGCCAAGCGATTATCACCTCTTCATGCATATGAAGAAATGGCTCGGGTCCCAGCGGTTTGATGACGACGAAGAGCTCAAAGATGCGGTCACAGGCTGACTCCAGGCACAAGCGGGTGATTTTTATGCAGAAGGAATTTCAAAGCTTGTGAACAGATACGATAAGTGCCTCAATCGTTATGGAAACTATGTAGAAAAATAGTGCAAAGATGTAGTTGTAAGATGTATATATTAAAATATTTTTATTTAACTTGGTGAATTTCTTGCAATCAACCGGAGGCTACTTTCTGAACGGCCCTCGTATATGAATGTGCTACCACAAATTACTGAGTCTTGTGCTCCAAGTTTTAGTTGTTTATGACATCTGTCATAATTTTAATAGATACCTGGTGTTTGCTGTAATGTAAACATAAGCTTTACATTATTTACCAAAAATTATAGTCTTCTTTGCTGTATTTTCTTCCCTCAATATCTCCTGCTTTCTAATTTCTAGTAGAGACTTGTGTGCCCTCAAACTGGTATTAAATTTAATTCACTTCCCTCTTCTATAAAAGAATTGCAAATGAACAAAAACAGGTTTCAATCAGAATTAAAAGATACCTTATTATTTACACCTTCTGTAGAGAGGAGGATTTCATTCAATCAAAAAATACTAGTAATAATGAAACAGTGTAAATATCATAAACATGAATATTCTAAGAATGCATGTGTATGAGTAGGTTTTTGGAAACAGACATATAATTGTAAATTATGCAAAACTGACATCTCTGAAAGTTCATTGTCAGAGTTATTATTTGTAAATAAATATATTAATAAATATAAATAAATGTAATTCTTGACTGATCTATATCTAATCAACCATTAAGCTGTTTGTATAATAATGAGCTTATGATATCAAATGATATGGAATTACTAACTCAGGTTTTTCACAACAAACCCAACAAGCTACATCAACCTCTAGCCCAGAAAGAACAAAACAACAAATGGGAAGTTACAGTTGGAATATCAATGTACATCCCAAATATCTCTATTTTAAAATGACTAACAAAGGCTTATCAACCATTAGAGAACCAGAATTATTTAATAATAAAAACTACAATTCTTCTCCACTTCATGAATGAGGCTGCAGCCTCTTCCATCTTTACAGTTTCTCTTTCCATATCCTTTTCGGCCTGCTTTTTTTCCTTTAGGGGCATATTGGAAAGCAATTTTTGGTAATCTGGTATCTTATATCTCCTATGCTCTAACCATCTTGTTCTGTAACTATTCATTCTTGAGTTATCAGCTTCTGCTTCCAGTTGTTTTCTTATTTCTTCATTCCTAATTCTGTCTTCTTTTGTACATCCTTTCATTTTCCTCAAACATTTCATCTCACAACTTTGTATTCTACTTATTGTCCTTTGTGTCAGTCCAGCTTTCACAACATAAAGTGAAGTGGGAATTGATATAAATTATAATATTTCATCCTTGTTTTGGGTCTTGATTTATTCTTAAAGGTATCCATTTCACAAATTGTTTTAAATCTCATTAATTTTCATCTATGACTTTATCTTTCTCATTCCTAATATCACATCCTAAATAATTAAAGGTGGAGATGTTCCAGTTCTTTTTCATTCATAACTATTTTCAATATTTTTGGTATTCTCCCTCATTATGCCATTATTTATTTTGATATTTTTATATTATAATTTTACATATTCGATTAAGGTAATGTATTGAAAGTTGTAAGTCATTTGTTTCTCGTATTATTACAACACTGACATAATAATAATATTATTATATAATTATTAAATAATATAAATATATTATTATTATTATTATTATTATTGTTGTTGTTGTTTAATTGCATTAGACTTTTACAGATTTCAAGCATAAAATATTTACAACTCTTCTATTTTATAATTTCCTTTAAAATATGATATTCCTTAAGATATAATTTAGTACTTATTATGCAATATTTTGCCCATCACAAGGGGCCCCATTTTCCATGGTGTTCTTATTAACATTATATATCTTTACAGTAACTAATTGCTTTACATCCTAGTATTATACACAAGGCTATTGTCAATATATACACCAAAATAATGAATGTACAATACATTGTACAGGAAATGAAATTTCTAAAACAAATAAAGAATTAATAAACCTAGTGTCTTCTCTGATTTTGCTGTGCAATTTAGTTGCAGAGTCCAGAATCTAGATTTTCAGCAATTAATTCCTCTCATTTGTTTTTTCACTACCCAATCTGTTAGATGTTTATTTCTATTAATGATTTACCACATGGTGATAGAGCAAGAATGACATATTAGATGACTAATGAGCCTACAATGAAGCCATAGCACTCTCTACCAAAAGGAGCAGGACCATTTGCAGAAGAGAAAGTAATCACAGTGATCTCTACCTAGAAAGAGTGGTAATGGTTTGTGAAAGAGAAAGCAAACTACAGTACTCTGGATATGGTTGCATTGCTAACTATACAATCAGGCTATTCATGACCCCTCCCACTGTAGAAATGAAGAACCTATGCAGTTCAGAAACAAAACCTAAAAAATAGTAATATCCATAGTCATTACACCCGACACAATGATGATTATTTTCGGCAGGGATTTAACAAAAATATCTCAAAAAAGGATCCAAATGTCATGGGTTTATTGCTTCATGCAAAACTACCTGCATATTTAAAATGTTCTAAAGGGAAACAATTTGAGAGTGCTCTGAAGAAGTATTTGATAACAAAGACATTGTATAGTATCAATGAACTATAATAATGTCCCTCTGTGTATATACAACTGATATGTAGTTTTAGTAAAATTTGTAACTATGCAGGTTGTCCATCTTTGTAATATTTGTTAATTAACATATTTTAAGTGTAGACTACTCTGGACGAATGTAAAAATTGTAAATACATAATTGTAAATATGAATTTGTGACAATGTCAGAAACTGTATTGCAGTCTATTGACAATAAAGGTATTATTATTATTATTATTATTATTATTATTATTATTATTATTATTATTATTACATTCAATGGTTGATCTGTTCTTTGTTGACAACACACCTTGTGCCTGGTTGATAGTAATTATTGTTCCCAAGTCAAGAAAGGGGTGACGTATAAATATGATTTGTATCACTGCATAGATTAGATTAGATTAGAAAGCATTCTGTAGGTTCGTTTAGGCCAGGAAGCCACTGAACATAGAACTTGTCAAGAGATATACATGTATACATATGTTTATATACAATTGAAAAAAAAAATGTATAAAAGCTCGTACTTAAAGCTTAGGTTACAAAAACAGCAGAATAGACATATAATCACACCATTTGTTTGTTTTTTTTTGTTTTGTGTTTTTTGCAATAACATAGAAACAAAGAGTATCAAAAATTAGTGTTAAAATGCATAAATAAATATAATTTCATTATATGTAACACTAATGTAATGTCAGATGATAGCCTTCTAATTATCGACATAATAGTTACTACTAGTAATTATATAAAACTAAAATATGATTATTGTATTATGTACTCTTCATAAATGTCAACAAATTACAATACATATTTACAAATATGTTATAGAATTTCCAATGCAAAAATTTACAATTATGCACTAGAGTGTAAAATATCAAAGTATCGGGCTTTACAGACCTTGTGTCATTGCTAAATACTAAAAATTCATTTGACACGAAACCTACAATACCTACTCCCAACCATCAAGTATGAATGCCGTAGCTAGAGGGACAGTATTCAGATTGCCTCATCAGTATGACATCACATTAAGTAGGATTTCCTGGTGCTAGAGAGATAAAACATAAACTTGCTTCATCAGCAATAGTTTCAATGCCATTTTTTCTGCAGGAAATCATAAATAAAAATGAACACCTCGTATTTACTTTCACTATAATACATGTTGAAAGTATAAATTATAACCTTTCTAAATGTTCACAAATATCATGTAGCAGAACAAAAGTCTTATTAGCACAAAAGTGAAAGAAGGAAAAGTGCAGGTCTGCAAAGAAAACAGTTTTCTTTAAAAGTCTGGTAGTCATAAAAAGCAAATCACCATGGTCTCAATAGCTTCATAAACAAAAACTAATGTCTCATTCTTGTATAATGTTGTCATTCAAGTGAGCTTGCAAAATTATAATATCACCCTCCCCCATTCAACTTGATTCTATTTGTGAAGTCCTATAGGGGGTAGTACATGTGCTGCTACCATAATCCATCTCTCATATTCATGCAAAAAATATGTGTTACATTTAAGTAACTTTTTCTACCCACTATGATTGTCCTACATGACCTAGATATTATGCTAATCTGTAGTTCCCAGAAGATGGCAATGCATTTTTTTCAGATATACAAATCCTTCAGGCATGGCTCAGAAGGGATAGAAAGTCGATGGTCCTGTGTCATAGATTTATAGCATGTAAAACAAACTCGAACCTCTAAGATTCCCAGAATGTAGAATGGTAGGATAAAGAGTGATCATAAATAAAACTCACTTTCAGTTTTGTTCCACCCATTTTCATATAATTTTTTGCAGCCTATATATTTAATGTTAATTGAGAAATAATATTTGCAGAAATAATTTCATTATTCATTTCATTTTAGAAATGTGCATAGGAATATAGAAAACTGTATTGATGTTTAAGAACGAGAAGCCATATGCTGGCCTTGAAATTCCATAATCTTTCCAGGATATCATGAGAAACAACAAATAGTAATAACACTTTAAAAAATGTCAAAATATTCCAAAATTTAAACATTATAACAGATTATATGTAAAGAAATAAAGCTAGTAACAATGAAGCAACACAAATATCAATATAGCAATTAATAATTGATAAGAAACTTCACTAACGTTTTACAAATTCAAAGGGCTAGTTTCGCAATAGGCAAATAAAAAATGCACACACTTTTTAAAGAACATGTCTACTCAAAATAAATACAACATAAAAAATCTGATGTTTCCATTCACATGAGTTTCTCTACATCTCTGTAATAAGTTATTGTTAAAAAGATTATTCTTCTATTTACATAATGCTAATCGAGAAAAAATTGGCAGAGAAAGTCTTGTTATCTGCCTCCTTGTAAGTAGAAGGGAAATAAGGGAGTATCATAGGCTTAATTGACTGCCAAATCTTTTAAAAGCTGGTTGCTATGTGATTGAAGTACCTTTGTTTGCATGGACAGAAGTTGACAAATTCCCGTATGAGAAAAGTATAAGTATTTTAAAGCTGAAACTAATAACAAGGAATATCTCAAAAATGGTCAACTTCACAAAAAAAAAATATATATATATATAACATAGATTGTATGTTTTAACGAGCTCTACATTTTTTGTGTGGTAAGTTTTTGTCTATCTCTAACGATTAACCATTTATGCAAAATTCTGCAAAATTCATCCAGAATAAACATGTCTTCAGAGGCTATTCCCAGAAAATTGAAAATATACATTTTATTGGTCACATAAATATCTTAAATATAGTACATTTTAATCAAAATCGTGGGAGCCATTTTTGAAAACATCAAAATTTTTGACATTTTTTCCATGTAAAGGGTAGTTGGGAGTGGGTGGATTTTCTTGAAAATCTTCATGTTATATCATCCTTGGAAGATACTGAACTTAAATATCAAATTTTGTATTTAACAGACTTTTCGTTTTATAGCTATGCTAAATATCCAAATTGGTATTTAACAGACTTTTTGTTACCTGCACGCACACACACACACAACCACACTCACACACACACACACACACACACACACACAGCCCTTTTTCTTTTGGATTCAAGGAGTCCCAAAACATGTATTTCCAGTGAAATCTTGGTATCAAATTTTTGGGTGCAATAAAATACCTTTTCTATACACTATGTACATAGTACATATAGAGAAAGTAAACAATTGTTAGGCTTTTCAAATAATGATTAAATTTCAAAAAATAGAGAATCTGGCATTTATTAAATGTGACCTTGTTTAAATTGATAACACCAGACATAATTTGGAAACCAGAGTTAGGGAGTGCTGTAGAAATATTAAATACAAACTGACTGATAAATCAGCTGTGACAGATAAATTTTACAAATTTAACCATGAAACAAATCCAGAAGTTAAATTATCAAAACACTTGAATGGGCCCAAAGGTTTAATGGTTTGGGAGAAAAATTTTATTTTAAAGAATAAAAATCACAACAAACAAATTGATAAATCAGCTATAAGCCTGCCTGAGTAGTGTGGTGGTAGCATGTCTGCCTCACATTCAGCAGGTCGCAAGTTCGAATCGTGCTTAGGGTTTCTTTTGGGGTTTTCCCTTATCCTGAAAAGACAATCAAGTAAACTTTAAGCTCGAAGAACTACAAAATTATTTGAACATCACTTCACCTATTTGATTCATCACCCAATATGACCAATCAGGTTAAAGGATATTAACAGCTGTGACAGGTCATTTTTAGAAATTTAATCAGGAAACAAACCTAGAAGTTAAAGTATTAAAACACTTTAATGAATTCAAAGATTTAATAGTTTGGGAGAAAATATTTATTTTAAAGAATAAAAATCATGCAATGAATTTTGATATACCACCAATTGATTCCATCACCAAATGTTTTGATTCCAGTAGTTAGTAATACCTCAGAACACATCTTCGCCTAGTAGCAGTAACTGTAATGATGTAAATAAAAAACCATCACAGGAAGCTGAAGGTGCAATAGAATTGTGAATATAGAAAGATAAGACATTATTTTTTAAATAAGAGATGAATATTTTATGTTTTGCAATCACACGATTTTCTAGCTTGCTCTCCTACATACTATTCTTACAAAATGTTATTCTTTTAGTCCCATCTATTCTTACTTTCTCTAGCATGTATGTACAATGACATAGTAAGTAGAGAAAGTGTTGTATTCCACTCAAAATTTGAATACCAATATTTCACTGGAAATATGTTTTGAGGCCCCCTGAATCCAAAAAGTCGAGAGAGAGAGAGAGAGAGAGAGAGAGAGAGAGAGAGAGAGAGAGTGTGTGCATGTACATGTGCGCGTGTGTGTGTGTCGTGTGTGTGTTCAGCATAACTCAAAAAGGAAAAATCCATTAAATACCATTAAGTTTAGCAACTTCCAAGGATGCAACAAAGATTTTCAAGAAAATCCCCTCACTTCACACTACTCTTTAGATGGAAAAATTTTAGAACATGTTGATTTTCTCAAAAATGACTATTTTGATTAAAATGCTGTATATTAAAGATATTTACCTGACAAATAAAGTGTATAGCTTGAATTTCCTGGGAATAGGCTTTGAAGTCCTCTTCATTCTGAATGACTGTAAGAGATAGATAAAAGCTTACTACTCTAAAAATGTGGATTTACTCAAAACACAAATACATGTACTTTTCATTTTTATTGTGGAGCTAATCATTAACTGTATATTCCTTGTTATTGGTTTTGATTTTAAAGTCTTATACTTTTCTCAAATAGAAAGTTGTGTTCCTTTTGTTTTACTCCTGGCTATGCAAAGAAACAAATTTCAATGACAATCGCATAGTGATAAATTATCTTGGTTCCCTTCTACCTATAGCGGACTAAGTAATAAGTTCATTCTGCTAATGCTTATATGATATCTATTATATAGTAGAAAGATGAATAATCTTTTGTAAGAAGTTTGTATGCAGAAAAAGTAGAGAAAGTTGTGTGAGTGGAGCACATCAGATATTTTTTTATTTTCTCTACACATACTATTACATAGTGTATAGAGAAAATATTGCATTCCACCCAAAAATTTGATGTGATTTTACCAGAAATACATGTTTAGGTTCCCCTGTACCCAAATAGAAACATTTTTTGAAAAAGATCTCTGTGTGTGCCCTGACCGTGTGCCTGTAAATACAATAACTCAAAAATGAAAAGTTGGTAAAATACCAAACTTTGTATTTGAGTTTAGTTCTTCCAAGGATATGACACGATGATTTTAGGCAAATCCCCCCACCACAAACTACCCTTTACATGGAAAAAAATTAGAACATTTTTATTTTCTCAAAAATGGTTGTAATAATTTTGATTAAAATACCATATATTAAAGATATTTACATCACAAATAAAATGTATATGTTGAATTTTCTGGGAATAGCCTCTGAAGACATGTTTATTCTCTGTGAATTTTACTGAATTTTGTGTAATTGGTAAACCATAAGAGATAAAAACTTACTGCACAAAATATGAAGATCTTGTTAAAACACATAGTTTATGTCATGTACATTTTTTTCATGGGGTTGACCATTTTTGAGATATTTCTTGTTATTGCTTTCAGTTTTAAAATATTTTTCTCGAATGGGAATTTATCAACTCCCTGCAATGCAAAGAAACAGATTTCATCCACATGGAAGATTTGACTATCACTTCTCTTATTTCCCTTCTACTTACAAGAAAGCAAGTAATAAGACCATTTGTTAAATACTATAAACAGAAGCACTGTTAACAGTGAAGTATTCTTCATGTTAGAGTTGTATTGAGTCACCCTTATTTACACTTAAAAATCTCCACTTAATATGTTAAAAAACACTGAAACGTTTTCCAGGATTCGCCCTCTTCTTCAGCAGTTTGGTGACTGGCGTTCCTTTCCCTTTCTCTCTTCCTCTTCTTGTATCAGATCTTGTTGCCATCTGGTGTTGGGAGTGCAAAGTTTTAACACTTCATCCAGTGATGGGATTTCAAAATTTAAAACGTTATTGCTGTTTTTTATAATGTGAATTTTTTTCCAGATGTCTAATTCTATTGGTGACTCTAATGGTTTCAACAATTTTATATTTTGCCCAATGTTGTGGCTTTCTTCCCAAAAATGATATGAAACAGCAGATTTATTTGCTTTAGTTTTATGTTTCTCTGATGTTCTTTTAGTCTAATTTCTAAGTTTCTCTTTGTTTTACCTATGTAGAATTTTTCACAATCTTCACAGCTGATCTGGTAGATTCCGGATTTCAGTGTGTTTTGAATTGCATTCTTAAGGGGCTTATTTAGAATGTTCAGTGTATAACAAAGAATATCCTGGATTTGATCAATGCAACAACGAATTTGACATAAATTGTGTGCTTTAAAAGATATCTATATATTTGAGTAGCAAGATTTTGTCTATCTCTTATAGTTTACCAATTATACAAAGGCACAGAATGAAGATGACATAACAGGTTATTATAGAAAATTCAAAATGTACATTTTTTTCATGAAAATATCTTAAACATATGCTATTTTAATAGAAAGCGATAGAATCAATTTTTAGAATAAAGGTAATCCAAATTAAAAAGAAAGAAAGAAAACAAAGAAAAATGTTCCATGTAAAGGATAGCTTGGGATGGAAAATTTCTCAAAAATCTTTGGGTTGTATCCTTGGAAGATGCTAAACTTAAATAGCATGGTTTGTATTTAACCAGCTTCTTCGTTTTTGAGTTTGCTCTTCACAGAGAGCCTTTTTCTAAAATTGGGCTGTTTTTCTTCTTCCAGGGAGTTTTAAAATGTGTATTTCCAGTTTTGAGCAAAATGCAACAACAAATGCTTCCTTTTGGTATGTAATAGAGAAAGTAAAAATGGAAGAGAAGGTTGCAAAAATACTGAGAAAACTACAGGATACAACACAGCAAAATTGAAGTCCAATTGGCTTTCGCACATTAGAGAAAATATTTTAAATTAGAATTTTGATTAGGTTAGATAAATTAGATATGGGACTCAAAAGCAATTAAAGCAGATTCCAAACTGCTTGTTTATAGAGTGTTTGTGATACATTATTGGATTTGTACTAATGAGAAAAAATATTTTAAATTTCAGATAAATAGAGTCATAAATTAATTCTCTAGAATAAAATTATTAAAGGGTATTAGAAGCATTAGGTGTGCAAAGGCAATTAGTTAGTTTTTCTTTTAGTTTATTTTGTACAATATTCATTATATACATTATATAACATTTACTAATATTATAAGTACTGTAATTTCTACAGATAGCTCAACTGAGTTTAAATGTTAACATAAAACAGCATGGAGAAAGTATGGATTTTCATTTTATAGTAAAATACTGCTTATGATAGATTTTTACAAAATTTAAATGACTAAAAATGAATACACCTCCATGCAGTTCTAGACAGTATAATATTGCTACTAGCTGCTACATAAACATGCTCTATATAAATTATCATCAGAGCAAGTAACAAGAAGTAAGCAAAGCAAGAAATAATTTGGTGTGATAAATTCAGTTACATATTGTTTCTCTATGAAGTTATCAAAAGCAATAAATCATTGCAACACCTTTTACTTTGATGATACTTATCCTTCAACAAAGAGGAAGGAACAGGTGTCAACATTATCACATCATACAAGAACAAATAACCTTGGCTTATCTTATCCTCTATTTCCCCTCTTGCCAACTCTACCTTAATGATAATACCTACTGTTTTTGTGACGTTTCTGTTATCACTTTCTAGGCCAATGTTATGCATTTAGAGTCTACATGAAGCAAGTTACACTGTATTCATGGGGTATTATGTTGTATACAGTTTTACCTTCATTTGTGGGTTGACTTTAGCAGTTACTTTACAAGCAGTACAAGGATCACCTAGTAAGTTTAATAATGTTTTAATTTAGACAATGCTGCCAGTACCTACTCTCAGACACAATCTTTCTTTCCTTATAGCTCCACATTATAAACTCTGTTTTATTAGTTTATGCTTGCATTTCTAACACAACATTCTTCTACATAATGTAAGCTTAATAACATTTAAAACATTTCTTGACTCAGCATATTTACCCAGATAGTCAGTAGCTGCTTATCTAGTAGCCAATTTCAGGTTAGATCTAGTGAAGGCTAGATAAGTAACTGTCTTTAATACAAGACAGTTAAAGACATTCCATATTCTCCAAAAACCATATTTTGTGTCTAGGTACAAAAATCTATATTGTCTCAAAAGGTTTATCAAAATAACAAGTAAATATTTTGAACCTTTTTATTTTCTCTATTATTTACAATAAGTAGAGGAATGCATTCCCCCCAAAAATGGTGATTTCATCAGAAATACATGTTTTGAGGATCCCTAAATCTCCCCAAGGTCTCTGAGTATGTATAAACAACATAACTCAAAAATGAAATTAGTTAAGCATTAAACTTGATACTTCCAGTAGCTTTTACCAAGCAAATCTCCTCATCCCAAACTACCTTTTATATGGGAAAATGTACATTACTTTTGATTTTCTCAAAACAGCCTCTTACAATCTTGATTAAACTAATGCATGTTTAAGATATTTGTATGTCAAATATAATCTATATTTTGAATTTTCTATGAATAGCATGAGAAATCCTCTTCATTCCAAATTACTTTAGTATAACTAGTGAAGCATAAGAGATAGACAAAACCTTATTACACAAAAAATGTCAACTTCGTTGAATAAAATAATTTATATCAAATAAAAATATTGTGGCTTTAAGTATTTCCAAGATATTCTTTGTACTTAGTTGTTGGTTTGAATTTCCAAATACTTATACTTTTTACTTTCTCTAACAAGTACTGTTGGCATATACAGTAGGTATTGTATTTCACTCAAAAAGTTGATGCCCAGATTTCACCAGAAATACATGTTTTGAGGATCCCTGAACCCAAAAATATTTATAGAAAAGGCCCCATGTGTGTGTGTGTGTGTGTGTGTGTGCGCGTGCGTGCGTGCATGGTGTGTATGCTCATGCATGCATGCCTGTGTGTGCAGTATAAATCAGAAACAAAAACTATTTAAAATACCAAATTTGGTATTTAAGTTTAGTGTCTTCCAGAGATGCAACACAAAGATTTTCAGGAAAAATCCCCTTACCCAAACTATCCTTTACATTGAATATTATTCAAAATTTTTGATTTCATATGTTTAAGATATTTTTATGTTAAATAAAATGTATATCTTGAATTTTCTGGGAATAGCCTCTAATGTCCTGTTCATTAAGGATGATTGATGTTTGCATGGTAGAATAGAGAAAATCTTACTACATAAAAAATGTATATCTTGTTAAAACACACAACTTATCTCAAATACATTTTATATGGAGTTAACTGTTTCCAAGATATTCCTAGTTATTGGATTCAATTCTAAAATACTTATAAATTTCTCAAACAGAAATTTATTATTCATTTTTCTTTCTACTGGCGAAGCAAAGGGAGAATATCCATGCATCACATAGCAACTAGCTTTTGAAAGATTTGACTATTATTTTAGTCTATAGTCTAGGTATTTCTGCAAATGTTTATATGAATATATGCAAAGTAGATAGAAAAATAAGTTTTGCTAAGATAGTTGTTTGCAGAAAAGGTAGAGAAAATTGTGTGAAGGAACACATCAGATTTTTTCTCATCGCCATGCAAGAGCATGGAATTTCAAAGACATTACATAGCAAACTATATTTTAAATGTCTGACTCACTTAAGCTTAGGTTTTGCATCCTTTGTATATCTAAAACAAAATGTGCAAATGTATAATGGAAGTTTATCTAGATTAACAAGAACTAGAAGAATAAGCTATTGTAAGAATATTTTAAAAATGAGTGAATAGAGAAAGCAATGCAAATGTAACACATCATGATCATCATGATTCATGAAAACTTGTAAAAACTGTAATTTGCGTGTGATTCCAGTTTATAGTCTGTATTTCTGCTTGATTTGTAGTGGCAAATTTTGCAGCAAAATCAACCTGCATAACTGCTGCTGTATCATACTTTTCTGCTCAGTACATATGGCTTGAACTCTTTTCACAAAAAAGTGAACCTTGAAAATCTTCAACTGTTTTAGCAGCTCAATTTCACGATCTTCAATAGGCTCTTTAGTGATAAATCTTTTTTTTGTAATTTATGACCATGAAATTTGCTTTTCATAATCAAAAACTATTAGTAAGAAACTGAGAACTTCAACCAAACAATTATGGCATAGCTAGTCATACACTTTTCATTCTCGATGTCACAACACAGTTTGTTCAGCAATCCTACTGCATCAGCAAGATATTTATTAAATTTCCTGTGCAAGTCTGCCAGAATAAATAAAGTCTGTGTGGTACTTAGAAATGTATGACATTGTGGCATTTTGGAGAAAGGAAGCACAGTTGATGATTGAAATGCATAGATTTTGAATTTGAGTAAATTTGGATATTCATTTTCAAATATACAAAATGCTACTTTTATTTTCATGGTCATGTGGCACATTTTTACTTTCTCTACACATACTATGTGCATAGAGTATAGAGAAGGTACTGTAAAGCTCCCAAAAATTTGAGAGCAAGATTTCACCAAAAATGCATGTTTTAGGAATCCTCTAAAACCAAAAAAGCATTTTTAGAAAAAGGTTTATGTATGAGTGTGTGTGTCTGTGGGCAGCATAGTTCAAAAACAAAAAGGTATCAGATTTTTTAGTCTACTTTTACCTGTCTTTTGCAGATTTGCAGTCTCATTTTCCAGGTACTTGTAAACTGATATTTATCTTTGTTTAAAATTAAAAAAAACTTTGATGTGTTTCATAAGATCTCATTCCAACATTTCTTCTCTCTTTTGAAAAATATTTGGAATATCTGGAGTTGCTCTTAAAGTTTTCTCATGACTGCCTAATTTTTACTTGGGTTTTTAGAGAACATCTCTTTTAATCTTCCAACAAATAAATAAATGTTGTGTAATTTATGGACGCTCTTTAACTGCTGTGGTTCTCAGCATCCCATTCTATATTGGGTGTGAAAGACCGCTTAATTTTGCTCAGAGGCCTCTCCTCAGGCTTGAGGTTCTTTTATGTGCCGTAAATCTACAACATGGGACCAATGGCTTTACTTCCCTTCCGAAGGAAGCCATGCTAAGGATTTTTACACCCAAAAAAATCCATCGTCCTCCGCCGGGTTTGAACCCACGACCTTGGGTGTATGAAGTTAGCATGGTAACCATTACACCACGGAGGGCAACTTTTAATCTTCCAACAGCCTTGCTAAGTGACTTCATAACTTTGAAAGACCCAAGCTCAGGAGTTCTACTCTGAATTTTTGCCTGTTGTTCTTTGTTCTTTTCCATTTGTGCCTTCTATGCCTTTCAGCATCCTTCAATTGTTTGTCCTCAAAAGCCTTTCTTTGAAAGTGTTCATCTTCATCTTTATCCTCCTCTCTTTCAACTTGAACTTCAACAAGTAGGTATGCATTTTGGTTTTTCATTTTCTCTTTAAGTTCTTTTTCTAATTTTGTTTTGATATTCTCCATCTTTATCATCTTGTATTCATATTTAAGAAAAGAACATATTGGGAATTAATATTATGATTTGGAGCAAGAACAAAATCCATGTTTTATTACAAAAGTCCTTATTTTTAAAGATTAGCCTTCATTACATAAACAATTTAGAAGCTGATTGATGTTTGGAGGAATTTAGTGACAGTGACAGTCAAATTAATAAAACATATAATTTAGAAGCTTCTTGTGCCAACTAATGATCAATTGTTTCATTTTCCATCTGCCACATTACATACACCTTAATAATCTGGAGGAGGGGTATATGAGATGTTAATTTAGCACCTCTCTATGCTTGAATTCTAAATCAAGCAAATTTTACTGAGGTTGCATTCACTAATAACTTAACCTCTCTTCTTTGAACAACTATTTATTTCATAATTTATTTTAATTAATAAACAAAGTTTTATGTTACCTAATTATTATGATGGCATGACAAACACCACTGTTGTCATCAACTTCATTTAAATTCATCATGTGGTCTAGTGTCTTACCTATTTTTGGAATCCTAAAAATTATTGCTATGAATAAGATAGTATCGGACAGCTGATTGATGAAAACATACGAAATATGTTTTTTTTATTGATTTGGCAGTGAATTGTGCATACGGACAAAATAAAATAGCCTCAATTGTGATTGAGTTTTACATGAGGGAGTAAATGATGAGTCTTGTTCTCACCAGGAACCTTTACTTTCTCTACTACATATTTGCAGAAAGTAGAGAAGGTATTTTATTCCATCCAAAAATTTGATACTGAGATTTCACCAGAGATATAAGTTTTGAGGCTCCCTGAGCTTAAGCATCGCCTCTGAAGACCTCTTCACTTTTGTACAACTGGTAAATCATAAGAGATAGACAAAATTGATCAACACAATAATTGTAGATATCGTTCAAGCACATACTTTACATCACGTATATATTTTGGAGATATTGCTTGTTATTAGTTTTAATTTTCCAGCACATACACTTTTTTTCAAATGGGAAGTTGTTTGTTTTTATCTTCTATTAGTCATGCAAAGAGAATGGAATTTCAAAGCATCACATAGTGACCAGCTCGTGACAAATTTGACTCACTTAGGCCCACTGTAATTCCCTATTCCCATTATATGTATCTACAAGGGAAATGTAATAAAACCATTTCAACAAATAGTTTTTCAATTAACATGAAACAGACTGAAGAAAAAGGTTTTGTACAAACAATTTGTTGAAGGATGGGTAGAGAAAGTCATGTGAATATAAAGTCATCAGTTTTAAACTACCAAATTGCTATTCATTTTTTCTAATAGTCATGCAATGAGAACAGAATTTTAAAATCATCACATAGCAAAGGTAATGCTTAAGCCTACTCTATTTCTCTTGTATTTTGAACAATGATATGTATAATAAAATAATTCTGCAAATGTTATCTTGATTAACATGAAGTAGATAGAAGGATGAGTTTTTATATGAACAGTTTGTAAAAAAATGGGTAAAAAAGGTCACGTGAATGTAACAATTACTTTTTTTCATATATTCATGCCTTTCCAGCTTGAACTCTGCCTGGGTTCAGAGACATTCTTATGCAGTTTTTTTCCTCATACAAATGAACTAAAACCACCTGAAAACAATGACACTATGAATTATCTGTTTCAATAGTAGGAAATCTCCTTCTACCTTTAGCTCAACGTACTTGAGTCAGGGGCAGCTTTTGGGTGAAGAGCATGAAGGGGCCCTTCACCTTCTTTGTGCATAAAAATTAAAGAATAATGCAATTAATCCACTTTTCTTTTTATGGAAGTTTGTAAACAGTGTTGTTATATTCATTTATTTGACAAGTCAATTAATTACACTAAACAACACTTACTTGGGATTTTGCCAGAACATGTTTTAAAGGACTAGTTTCCTTCATTTTCAACTGACATCGATTAATTCCTTGCGGTAAGCTGGCGATATTGTAAGTGCTGTCTCCTCTGGTGGTCATTCAATGGACTTGCTAAAGACATCCTTCTGTGGAAATCAAAATTGAAAACCTGTTTCTATTCTTTACAATGAAGATGTGTTCCCATGTGGCCAGGTCTTGTTTTCCTGTTATGTGTTTTAGAAGGTTTGGTTCTGAATTTATATTGTGGTGTTTTGTCCAAAAGTGGGTGACAACTGCTGATTTTTCCAATTGTTTTTGATTTATGTTTCTGAAGTATTCTTTGATTCTTGTTTCTAGACTTCTTTTTGTTTTTCCAATGTAAATCTGATTACAATCCTTCCATTTTTATATGCCGATATTTGAGCCTAATTAATTTTTTATGCTGTTCATTTTTATGTGTTCTCTTCTTCTATTTGGGATACCTACTTAGAAATTGTTTTTGAAAATCTAAAACTGAAAATACTATTTTTGTGCTTTGGCTTGTCTTTCTTTGTTGATCCCATGCACAATTGAAAACACATGCCAATTAGGTTTATAGCTTTTTTTTTTTTTTGGCATGGTTTTCTAATTAAGAAATGAATTAGGTTCCTCATTATTTTATTGAATATATCCTTTTTTCTTTTACAGGGTGCTGTACCTTTAATGGTAAACCATGCAACATAAACACTACACAATGTGAATGCACTGCTGGGTCTTCACCTGATGAATGCAACATCATTATTGGTAAGACTATTATTGATAGCAGAATGTTGATACAGTAGAATTCCAATAACTCGACCTAATGTAGACTGAGAGTGTGTCTGGTTACTGAAATGTTTAGTTTTATGGAATAAGTGGTCTACTATTCACAACTCAAAACACAACATGTACTGCATATTACACAACTGTATGATCTAGCATATAGGAAACAACAAAGTATATCGAATACATCCCAAAAATAAAGTAGCCTTAAGTCCTTCACTGTGTGACATCTGTTTACTTTTTCAATTGTCTTCTACCTTTTCTTCTTCCTCTGAATCCATCTTGTTTTTCTCCTCGTTCTCTAGTCAATTATTTCAAAACATCCTAAAAGTTCATCTTGCCCCATCCATTCTCCAACATCAACATCGGTAACATCTTCATGGCCTGGAATCTTCTTCAATAAGTCCACTGTTTCACAATTTTCTGACTCAACCCTGCCTTCCTGAAATGTGTTTCCTGAATGGTCTAGTGACTTTCTCCAGAAACAAACTACGCTTATTTGTTTGATTTTTATTAAAATTCAGATATTGGTGTCATAAATAAATTGCAAACCTGAAATCACCATACCACACCAAATACCTGAATACATCAGGAATACACATGGAGATTTATATGCTTGAATATGAACACTAACATGTACACTAATTAAAATTTATCTATACTGTTTATACCACATAGTCAATTATAGAAATTATTAGTCAAGTTTAATGACAAAAAAAAAGGGGGGGGGGATCAAGCTATACAGAATGTCAAGTTATCGAAAGACAACTGTATTAGGATTCTACTGCATCTCAGGTAATTTTACCCACATTTGTAATTTTACACATTGGCCAATGAGTTAGAGGGGATGCAATTTCAACATAATCTTCTGCCTTCCATTGTGTAAAATGTCAAATATACATTTATCATCACCATCACCATCACCATCATCATCATTATTCATTTTTAATATATATATTTTTTTTTTAATGTTGCATACACAAAAATTAAATCTGCTATATTGTGTAAGCTCTAATATTATAATTGCTTTTTTGTTTTTTTGGGGTAGTGTTTAACGCCCACTTTTACTGCTCTGGTACCACAGGCAGTGACACTGATGATACATGAAGATGGAGCCCTGGTGGAATGTGATGGCAGGGGAAACCCACCACAAATCTCACATGTGGTCACTTGGGATCGAACCCGAACCGTCTACTAATATTATAAAGTAGGAACACTAAGTATAGAATTCTTCTATTTTTAAAAAACAGTGAAGAATTTTAACATTTATATGCAAGTATAGAAATTTGAATTACACTAACTCAGTTTCTATACTGAAATTACTGAAACATGTTTTAGTGACCGTTACCTGCAAAACCAGTCTCATTGTGCAATGTGCAATTAGATCATTTTCATTCAGGACATAAGAATTTAATAAATGTCATTTATTTTTTGTCATTTATTTTTTTCAAAAATGAAGAGTTCTACTGGTTTTCAAGACCCAATCCCAATATCACAGAATTTACAATACAAACTTGTTTCAACTGTGAGTCTCACAACAATTTGAAAGCAAAAGCAGCAAGAACAACAGCAGCAGCAGCAGTATCTAATCCCAGACAGTTGCATGATCTCCAATTATAAACAACAATGCTTATCCAGTTCTTTTTGTGGATGATACAAGTACTATAATTAAAGAAAACAAAACCAGTCAGCTCTAGATATAACTAACAAAATCTTTAGCATACTAAATAATTGGTTTGAAAGTAACAAAATTAGTACACATTTTTAAGAAGCTAACTATAGTATTTCAGACTAGGAATCAAATATGAAAGTAATTAAATTGCAGAAGCTAACAATATGCAATTCCTGATTATAGATTGTAATATGAATTGGAAATAGCATATTGATTATATCTTACCCAAATTGAGCGCTGCATGTTTTGCAATTAGATCATTAATTCAGCTTATAAATAAGAGCATTCTAAAAACAGCTTATTATGCTTATTTTCATTCATTGTTGACCTATGGAATAATATTCTGAGGAAATTTGGTAGATGCCAAAAAAGTATTTATTATGCAAAAAAAAAAAAAAAAAAGGTAATAAGAACAATGGCAGGGAAAAACAATCAATTTACTGCAAACCTGTATTCAAAATACTTGGAATTTTGCCATTAGCCTGTGAATAAATTTATTATTAATAAATAACACAGAAA
This sequence comes from Hymenopus coronatus, assembly GCA_030762935.1. Lineage (NCBI taxonomy): Eukaryota > Metazoa > Arthropoda > Insecta > Mantodea > Hymenopodidae > Hymenopus > Hymenopus coronatus. Next base: position 94,719,143 of record CM060895.1, on the reverse strand, counting down.
AGAAAAGTTCACAAAAAATTCAGATAAAGCAAACAAAGCCTTTATATCCACTTGATGTAAACATATTAATCTAACTAAGAATCCTCCTACTTATCTAACTGATAGTCAAAATATATTAATTAATATAACAATTCCTATTAAATATTCAAATACCCCTAATAATTCATAACCACCTAATTTAAAGAGACCAGACACAGATAGGGCTTACATAGATCAATAAATAATTTGCAGGAATTTCAAAAAGGGATTTACTACAACGGTATAGTGTTATTTAATTCACTTCCATCCCCTTTATTGAAACTGCATATGAACAAAAACAAGTTTAGGTCAGAATTTTTTTTTTTTCTTTAAACCTGGTTTGGTCATATCAGACGATGAATGAAATTGGTGAAATGATGCTCAAATGATCTCAGGGTTCATGGATCTTAAAGTTACTCAACATTCGTCTTTTCAGGATAAGGGAAAACCCCCAAAAAAACCTTATCTGGGTAACTCACCCTAAGCGAGATTCGAACTCATGACCTTTTGAATGTGAGGCAGACACGCTACCACCACACTATCCAGGCGGGCTTGTACAAATTGTTTTTGGAAAAAGACATGTTTTAATTGTAAATTATGCAAAACTGACACCTCGGAAAAATTCAATATCAGAGTTAATCTTTGTAAACAAATTTATTAATAATTATCAAGAAAAACCAATAAATGTAGTTTTTGATTTGATCTATATCCTTGGTTGGACTTTGTGTCTAATCTCAAAACAGGTCCACAGGTTGCAATGTAATATTATGTAATACTTGAACTATAGTAGGTGAAGTATAAGGTCTGAGAATTCCATGGTAAATTTCCTAAGGATTCAACAAACATTATTTTAACACATAACATGAAATTATTCACAGTTAGTGGCAAATTACTCTAAATTACAGAAGTGGTTAACAAAATTATTGTAACGCTCTTTTCACCCTGGATACACATAAAATTAATAATGTTTTAAATGTTTTTCTATAGGTGATGACGAAGCTTGCATGGAATGCTGTTATCCAAATTATGTGATGTGCTATGACTTCAACAAACAAAATGCATATTGTTTACATTTTGGATCAAACATCTGCAGGTATACATTTGCATGCATTTTTATAGAATTGTTATAATAAGTTTTGGAAGAAAATTGAAGTAATATTCATGCTTATTCAAAACAATTACTATGTTGGAGTTTGTTTTGGATAGGCAATTTTTCAGATAAACTGTGATTTCCAGAATAGCTATCAAAAAAAAAAAAAAAAGTAGGCATATGCACACACAATACACATTTGTTTATTTATTTAGTGCTAAGAAATTTACAGCATATAGGGTTGCCTATTGAAATACTTGTGATGACATCATACAACTCCTTGGCATCTTCTACCATTGCATATTCATACTTTTCTTTTCTTTAATTGTTACGGAAAATATTCACATAACTGTTTGTGTACCTACTTCATCAGTATTCAATGCCATACTACCTGTGCTCTTCTTTTGAAGTTGCTGGTACAAAATGTCTATATGAGGTGGGATTTTATGGAAAACTGTTAACCAAAAAATAAAATTTGGGTCTCTAAGAGCTCTTATATAACTTGGGCTTTAATTATTGTGGTTATATTAGTACAGTTCTCTTCAATAATTTTGAAGCAATGTTTCATGTTTTCTGTTTTCGTACTCAACATTGACAGTACAATATTTTAACTTCATCTTGTTAATGCAACTCTGGGCAGTTTTGCTTTCACTATTTTCTCTAAAATTCAGATCGCAAAGAGGAATTGGGGGAAAAAAAATATATGCTGCAATCCCTAAGAAATTTGAAAAGAATATGCATATTTGGGAATTAGTGTTTGCTGCCTTTTGTGTGATTAAATTCAATTGGTGTGCATAATAGTGGATAAAGTACACATATGGAAATGTTTCCCTTATTTGACCTTGTATTCTACCAGTTCCTTCCACTCATAACATTGTCCCCATCAAAGATTTGTGCAATGAAGTTTTCTTTAGTATTTCCAAGAAGTGGGTCGATTTCATTTCTTATGCACTTTGCCAGGACTCCTCATGTGACACAGCGCTTCCGTTTTCTGCTGATAACAAGTTCCAATTGCCATTCCTGCAGCAATGCCTCCACAGCGCAGACATTATTATAACAAAAGAAGAAATATTGACATAATAACACATGCCATAGACAACAACTTGCAAACAGATCGATACCACTGCATTAAACTGTGGATGGTGCCCGATTCTGGCACATTATTGGGCTGGAAGCTACATCTAGGCTTTAGACTTCGTTCAGGATTCACAAATATCAAAAAATCTCTCATATACCAATTCCATATGTAATGGAAACCAACACCATTTGACAGCAATCAGCTGTCTCATCACATTTAATAGCAATACATTCAGAAACTCATATTTGTTGTTTTATTTTCTCCCTATACATATCCAACATGCACTCTAACAAATCATTCTGAACTGTTCCTTTGAATACTGTAGCTGTTTCTAAATGTTCCTTCATTGCTATATCCAATTTAACAGTATGATCAAAGCCAATGTACAGCCATTTCAAACCAGCACAGAAATTAACACATGAAATAAACCTTTTTAAAATATGTTTATTTTTATTCATTTTGGTGTAGTGCTTTTTAACAGTTTCTTTAAAAATGGAACTAAGACATGATGCAATGTTTAGTTTTTCTAGGAGTGAAAGATTTACATAATATTAATTTGTTGTACTGCATCTTCATGTTTTTAAATTGTTTCTGTTAAATGTTTTGTACTATTCACTCCTTTAACTGTCCATAAACAATTGCACATTTAGGAGCAAACAAAACACATGGATAACAGAAAAAGGACTTGCAAACTACACAACCACAGATGCAATTATATACTTCATATATGTCCTTAGAATAAGCTGCATCTTAAAAATACAGTTTACATTTCTTTTAATTTTTTCTATTAAGAAATCAGGTGTCGGTCTACTCAAAGATTTCCACTTATTTTTACAAGATGTGGCCTTAAAAACTACACTTACTTAAGTGATTGTACAGAGTTACCCATATTTCTTCAGTTAATACAATTATAAAGCCACCTGCACACTCTGTTTAAGTAATATTAACTCCACAAAGAATATTAAAATAAGAAACTTGTGCATTTTAACACTACAGAACTTACTCAGAGTGCGTAAGATATGAACAGAAAATACCAGATAAGCACACACACAATGTGAAAACTCCTTTTTCCACCATTTTTGTTACATACCTATTGTTAAGTGGAACAGTCTCAATATGAAACAGTGTTAGCTGTGTCAGAACTGTAGGTATAAAAGTATCACTTTTACCCCCATGTGATGTTTTTTTATGGTTTAAAAATAAGCAGGTTTTAAAAGTCATATGGCCAATGTGGATTTAATATCTTAAGATTTTCTATGGTAATGCATGCCTTTATAAGGAGCTGCCTCTGGGAAAGAGTCAATAAAATTTTGGTTCCAATATTTGATAAAAAAAGAGAAATATACCCGATAAGACTTACCAGTTGAAGACATTTAAAAAAAAAAGTTTTAGAGTCAAATATGCTTAAAAGAAATAAATGAAGTCATGTTTGTAAAGCAGAGCCACCAAAAGATTGAATGAAGTCCATGAATATGAAAGTTTTTCACCTTGCATAAAACATTAAAAATGAATAAATAAAATTAATTATACACAATCTATAAAATCAGAAACAACAAGCATTTCAACAATGAAACTAATTCTGAATCAAACATTTTTAACTTTTGAACTGTATTCTTGTTTAAAAACTGAGAAAATTTTGTATCAGTATAACCTTAAATTCATACATTTTTTTTTTTTTTTTTTTTTTTTTTTTTTATGGTCCATGGAGTTCAAAGTCACTCGACATTCGTCTTCTCAGGATAAGGGAAAACCCCGAAAGAAAACCTTATCCAGGTAACTCATCCTAAGCGAGATTCGAACTCACGACCTTTTGAATATGAGGCAGACACGCTACCACCACATTACCCAGGTGGATTCATTATATTTATATAGCTAAAATAATATTTATATAGTTTTGTGTCCTTTTGATACCCTTACTTTTATTCTAAATAAGGACTCCTCTCACTTTACTCCTTTTATATAATTAAAGCATTTCTTATCTATTTTCATTATAATATAAACTAATGATGACCTCTTCACTGGTTAACTAACAATTTTGGTATCCCTGTTTTATGACATCATCAGCTGATAGTCTTCAGAAGTCTTTTGATTCTTATAGGGGTGTAGGCAGGGGAGAGGCAAAGCAGCATCCTGAAAATTAATTCAAGAGGACAAGCCACACATATCCTATATATTTAAACTTGAGATGGATGTTGTTAGCTAGCCAGTTCTTTGAATTACAAATATCAAATAGGACTCACTGCATATATACAACATCTTACATCATTTATGACATATTCTTTGTGTGGATCACACAGTGTGATCTGGATTGTATAAATATAAATAATGTTATTACCATGATCTATACAAAACTTGTGTTTGTAATTTGGTATGGAAATGTAGGAGAGTTGGAAAGAGAAGTGCTGCGATCAGGAAAATAAGTGAACATGGTAACTATTGCTTTGTTGCTAGTTGCATTGTGTTTTAAATTTCTTTTACCGACCATAACTTTTACAGTACTAATGGATAAATTAATCAACAAAAGCAATAAATGGATGCTTCTGTTGTTGCTCCTGAAATATATAATTAAACCCATGGAACAATTTATTAAAATTTAAGCCACAAATCAATGGTTAAGAATGTGCGATTGTTAACAATAAACTAACAAGAAGTCATTGATATATTAATGTTACAGATCAAACTGGATTTTTTGAGAAAGAAGATCTAAAATAAAAATACCTGTGTCTCGGCTTTCTCTCCCATAAGCCAACTTTTGACAAGAAAGAAATTGTTTGAAAATTAGAATGATTCACTAATAATATTTAATTCCTTGTATATATCATTCAATAAAATTATAGTATTCACTGCGTTCAAAGGAGAGTTGTAAATAAACAGACTCTCTTTTGTGTGGTTCACATGATGGACCCTCCCCAAGAGAAATTTCTGGCAGCACTACAGGATTCTTAAATCTTTATTCATCCATCAATTTGTAAGTCATTTTGTTAAATTATTACATTGAAATGTAATACATATAATTGTGATATAAAGTATTAGCAATAAGTAGTTTTCAATTCGGGTTTGATAGACAAAATAAGAGGATAATATAATTGATAATGTATTTAATGAGCATTCTAGCAACTGCCAAAGTTCATAAACATTGTAGTAGTATGTTAGGAAATCTTTTAGCTGCCAGCAAATCTCTGATATTAATTTTTTTTCCTTTACATAGAATGTCCCAATGAGCATATTGCTCTAAGTAGGGACTGCCCTTTAGTGAGACGGTAAGCAACATACAAAGAATCAAATAAATACACATAAAAAGGAGTACATAAGTATAAATTTTATATATATATATACATACACATAATTTTTTAACCTATTTTGTGTGGGTGTGAGATTAAACTTAATGCAGTATATCAAAAAACACCATAGAGATTTTCTGCTGTCAAATTTTTAGGAATTACAGTATTATTCAAGTAGGTTTTGGTTTTGGAAGAGTTTGTTTTTAAATTGGGATAAATTGAGTGATTCTTTGATGTTAAGTGGGAGACTGTTGTATGTTTTGGTAGCACTATGTAATATACTTTTTATTCCATATTTGGTAGATTCTATGCACATGTGATTGGCTGATCTTGTTTTGTAGGAGTGAATATCTCTTTTGTGTTTGATTACAGAGTTACATAGGAGGTTATTTTCAGTTTTGTACATGAATGAAGATTCACTGTATTTACAGAGATAGGAAAATGGCAGTATATTTGTTTCCTTAAATACTTCTACAGTAGGCTTTAAAATATTAATTCATAAAGTATTTTAATAGCGCTCTTTTGTAGGATTTTTAAACACCTTAGCTGCTCTTTATTGTTATTGGACCATACTGCATTTAAATACAGAAAACTGGGGTGCAAAAGTGCAAAATAAAGACTTCTTTTACAGCTGTTATCCAAATCTAAATCTTTTAGTCTGTACAATATGCAAATAATAGAGTTTGTTTTGCTGACAATGTGTTCAATATGGTATGTGCACGTCAAAGATGAGTTTAGTGATTTTCCCACTAAGTACAAAAGTACCATCACCCATAACTTACAACTGTAATCAACTGTAGGAGTGTCCTTGAATATATTTAAATCATACTTAAATGATCAAAAGCAGAAGGTAGTAATAAGAGGTAAAGAGTCTCAGGTTGTTGATGTAGATATTGGAGTACCACAAGGTTCTATGTTGGGGCCAGTGTTATTTCTAATAATGATGAATGATGTTCAGAAATGCTCAGTCTCTCATATGGTTGCTTATGCAGACGACACAACTTTCCTCAACATAAACAACGATTTGGATTTACTTGCGCAGTCTGTAAACTTAAACATGCAACAGGTGAAGAAATGGTTTGATCTAAATGGTTTTTACCTCAATGAAAACAAGACACAAAACATCATGTTTACACTAAAAAGGTGCAGGGGTAAATTTAATACAACTGAAAGTGTAAAACTGCTGGGAATAAATATTGACAATAATCTTTCTTGGAACACACACATTGACTTTGTCTGTAGTAAACTATCCCGTACAGTATTTATGCTAGCTAACTTGAACAAATTAGTGCCAAAAGAATATGTAAGGGCGGCCTATTTTTCCTTTTTCCAAAGTATATATAGATATGGTTTAATACTATGGGGTAGCAGTTCCAGGATTTCTGAGGTACTTATTATTCAAAAAAAAGTTGTGAGAATGTTAACTTCTTCCCTCAGAAAAGAGCTTTGCAAACCTCTTTTTAAGATTGCTGAAATTCCCAAAATTGCTAACTTATATGTATATGATGTTTTAGTTTATATTAAAGAAAATGTAGATATGCACACAAAAAGAAATGAAATACATACATATCATACAAGAAATAATAACAAAATAGAAATGCCTTTTCAGAGACTCCAGAAAACAGCCAAATTTTATAAAACCATAGGAATTCAATTATATAACAGCTTGCCCATTGAAATAAAAAACTACAGTTTAAATAGATTTAAAGACAGAATGTATAAATGGCTGATAGAATACCCATGCTATAGTTTACAGGAATGTCAGAATGAATTGTGTCGGATGTCTTGTACATAGTCTATAAGTATATAGTTTCTAAGCTCTATTTAGGATATAGGACAAAGTCTATTGTAATTCATGTAATTACCTAATGACGGATAATAAATTATTATTATTATTATTATTATTATTATTATTATTATTATTATTATTACCCTAACATAAAGTCTTAGAAATTGAATAACATGCTTAATTCTACCAAAGTATTTTATAATCAAATCTACAGTTATTTTTAATCTTTTTAATTTGTTTGCAGAAACAAGTTCTTCACATTTGCTCAGGTAGCACTGGTATGTGCCCTTGCAACTGCATTCTCAGCTCTTGGAGCTATATGCTGGAGAATTTGCAGGTAAATATATGCTTGTTATACTTTTGTAGTACACAAAAATACCAGATACTCTTAGATAAAAGTAATATGGCTAGATTTTGAAAGGAAGGCATCTATTAAATAAGCAAGTAAGGAGAGATAGAGTGATGAAAACCAAAAGTCAGGTCATTTTAGCTGTTCTTAGAGATAACCAATTCTGAGGTTGTTTAGAAGTTTGAAATATAACTAGGTAGAAAAAAATCTGAGGTGTACCATTCACATGACTTTCTCTATATCCCTGCAACAAATTATTCTTAAAAGGCTTATACTTCTATTTACTTTATGCTAATCAGAAAAAATAGCAGAAATAGTCTTATTACTAGCTTCCTTGTAAGTAGAAGCGAAATAAGGGAGTACCATAGGTTAAAGTGATAGTCAAAAGCTGGTTGCTATGTCAATGAAGTACTTTTGTTTATATGGATAGGAGTTGACAAGTTCCTGTATGAGAAAAGTATACGTTTTTCATAGCAGAAACCAAAACTAAGGAATTTGTCAAAGATGACGAACTCTATGAAAAAAATGTATATAACATAAATTGTGTGTTTTAATGTGCTCTACATTTTTTGTGCAGTAAGTTTTTGTCCATCTCTTATGGTTTAGCAGTTATTCAAAATCCAGTAAAATTCATCCAGAATAAACTACTCTTCAAAGGCTATTCCCAGAAAATTCAAGATATTTTATTTTTCAGGTAAATATCTTTAATGTACAACATTTTAATCAAAATCGTTAGAGCCATTTTTGAGAAGATCAAAATTATCGAAAAAAGTGCCATGTAAAGGGTAGTTGGGGGTGGGGGGATTTTTCTCAAAATCTTTGTGTCGCATCTCTGGAAGATACTAAACTTAAATACCAAGTTTGATATTTTACCGACTTTTCGTTTTTGGGTTATCGTGTTCACAGACACATGGACACACTGACAAACAGACACACGGACACACACACACACACACACACAAGGACCTTTTTGTGAAAATGCTTTTTTTTGGATATTGGGGACCCTAAAACATATATTTCCGGTGAAATCTCGGTATCAAATTTTTGGGTGGAGTGCAATACCTTCTCTATACACTATGTACATAGTGCGTATAGAGAAAGTAAAAAGATTTAATGTGTTATTAACATTTTCATTTTTATGTAATTCATTTTTATATATCTAATTTCTATGTACTATTCTTACAATTTATGTCATGCTAATCGAAGTAAACCTTTGAAGAACAATCATAGCTGCTGTCAAAAGAATTAGCTGCCTACAGTGGTATTCACTAGGTGCATATAACAATGTATGCCAACAATCAGTAATGATTTACAAAGCAAGCTGTACACATACGTTCAGCAATTACAGCTGTAAGGCATAGTCACAATATTTTGCAAAATTACTAAGCTACACTGTAACTTACTAAACTTTCATAAATGTTCACATTGGAAAAATGAGTCGAATTTACACTTGAATTGCTTCACTAAGTAATTAATTACCTGGACATGTTTTGAAGGCGTATGTTGCCTACATCATCAACAGATTTTGACTGGCCGGCCTGTTGTTGGTATTTTTTGTGGACTCTTCTCCTTTCTCTGGTGGCTGATAGATGAACTTGTAGAGCGGGTTGTCATCGGCGGGAGTTCCAAAATTTATCGGCTAGGTTTTTGCTTTAAAATAAAGATCTTCTCCCATGTGTTTAATTCTAGCGGTCACTGTACTGATTTTAATAAGTGGACATTATCTTCAATTCTATGGCTAATGTCCCAAGCATGTGAGGCTACTGCTGATTTCTCCATTTGGTTGTTTCTTAAGTGTGCCAGATGCTCCTTCAACCTAGTTCCTATGTTTTTTTCTGGTTTGTCCTATGTTGTCACAGTTTTTACAGTTGATTCTGTAAATTCCTGATTTCATGGATGCAGGTGTTTTGTCCAACTTGTTCTTTAGAAGGTTTTTCATGCTATGTTTGTTTTGTGGGGCTAAGAAGATGTTGTGTTCCTTGAAGATCTTTTTACATTTGTTGAAGGCCTGAGGGTGGAATGTGAATTTTTTGAAAATATTCTGGATTTTATCTGCCAAGTAGGTGGTTGTAGCTGCTATTTTTCTCTTTCTCTCTATTGTTTTTAGTTTTTTCAGGACAAGTGTTTTGTTAAAACCATTGTTCTCAGCAGTTCTTATTATTTGGTTATGCCTGAAAAAACTAAAAACAATAAACAACTTAGGAAACAGGTTGAAGGAACATCTGGCACACTTAAGAAACAACCAAATGGAGAAATCAGCAGTAGCCTCACATGCTTGGGACATTAGCCATAGAATCGAAGATAATGTCCACTTGTTAAAATCAGTACAGCGACCGCTAGAATTAAACATATGGGAGGAGTATCCTGATATATGGTGGACTTTGAGACAGTGATGTGTTTTAACAATTAAAATTTAGTTGAGTCGATTATGTAACACAGTTCAGCTGTAATGACTGTGAAAAAATCTACATCGGCCAAACAAAAAGAAATATAAAAACCAGGGCAAAAGAACACCACAGAAATATTAAACTCAAACAAGAAGAAAATCCTGCAGTAGCTTGGCATTTTTGGAAAGAGAAACACACTATAAATAGAAGCCCAAAAATCCTCAAAAACATCACAAGGAAGACAGAATTAAAAGTTTGGGAAAACATATATATTTGGAAAAACAAGAACCGGGTCTTCAATTTTGAAATCCTGCCAGGTGATCTACTCATCCAGAAGTTCATCAAACCACCACCAGGGACAGAGACAACCACCACAGCAAGCAATGCCGGCAGTCGACAAAAGGAATTGACAATGGAAGCACATGGCTTCTGAAACATGTTTTCCGAAATAAAAAAGTAAGTGATGTTAGAAAATCGACTCAACTAAATTTTAATATGGGAGAAGATCTTTATTTTAAAGCAAAAACCTAGCCTGATGAATTTTGGAATTCCCGCTGATGACAACCTGCTCAACAAGTTCATCTATCAGCCACCAGAGAAAGGAGAAGAGTCCACAAAAAATACCAACAACAGGCCGGCCAGTCGAAATCTGTTGATGATGTAGGCAACATACGCCTTCGAAACATGTCCAGGTAATTAATTACTTAGTGAAGCAATTCAAGTGTAAATTCGACTCATTTTTCCAATGTGTAATTATGCTTCACTGTGTACCACTTCCAGTATTTTGATTCTTTTGATCTTTCATGAATGTTTCTATGACACCAGTATTTGTAGGAATGTAGATTTTAAGAATTTCTTGATATAATGGAAAAGGTGCATTAGTGTAATAATTGCTGGCTGGCTATTAAGGATCTAATGGAAGAATCATACAAACATTTGGAAAAATAACATGTCCTGCAACTAAAAGTTATTTTATGTTGTTACTGCATTCGTGTCATCCCATAATTAGCAGATATTAAATGCTTAAAAACTTAAATATGGCAACAATGAGTAGGTGTATATCAGTTTCAAATGAATAATTAATGAAAGATGTAATTTACTAGGTTTACCCCAGCTGTAACCTTCATAGATCATAATTATTTCAGTTAGATTATGTAGGGATGGTAGTTCAGTGGTTAGTGCAACCAGCTATAGACCAGGAGATCTGTACAATTCCTGGCTATAGCATTAAATTTTGCAACTTGTATCCTACATATGGCTTGTGTGAAAAAACAATTAATTAATATTAATTGACCTTATAGTTGGTTAAACTATGAAACCCTGGACTTAAAGTGCTTATGACATTGTAAGTTGCCGTTGGTGTAACCATATTGTAATTTACCTGGGAACAGTGAGTCACTTGGAGAATTTAATAGTGTGTTGACACACCATGGTAGCTCAGTGGTCAAAGCAACCAGCTAGTGACTGGGAGATGTATGGTTCAAATCCTAACTATGGCTTTAAATTTTTTAGTCTGTCTTTATGTAACAAACTTCTAAAATATATAAAGGAAGCTCAATAGCAAGAACTTTTAAAAGCAATAAAAATATTTTACAGAAAGAAATGCCTTAGAGTGTGAATGACTACCTAAATTTGAATCTGTAAGATAAAACAATAGAAATACTCTGTATAATTAATACTGTTTATATAATATGCAGAACATTAAACATTGCTTTCGCACAGATGTATATTTTCATCACCAAAGACTATGTTTCTTGTGTTTGTGTTTGCAAGGTTTTCATGTATTACCAAGTTTTCATGTACTGTAACGTATATTTATATATTTCTTTATTGCCAAAAACTAGATATTTCTTGTGTTATTATCTTATAAGGTTTTTCAAATATTGTAATTGTTTTCTGTTTATCTTTTATTTTGACAAAACCATGAATTTGTAAAATTTTCCATGGTGAATAAAGACATACATGCATGCAGGCATACTTATCCAACTTAAGAGTATGCTTTATTCAAGGGGAAATCATTCACAATAAAGTTAAAACAAAATTTTATACATCACTCATATTGTATGTGAGTGAATTTCTTCATCTTAAAGATAGGTCCTATTTTCTAAAATAGCTCCTTCCACACATTTAAAGCCGAGAGTAAAATTGATTTCCAATGTTGTATCAGCAGAAAAATGCTAATTTTTTTTTTCCTTATCAGAGGGAGAAATGCTGCTTCAGTATCTTCCCTTCTTCGTGAACGGGAAAGCAGTCTTACTTCTGTTCAGAGATTCATCCTTCAACGCCTTCAAAATCGTCCCCCAAGGTATGAAGACAGTAACCAGATTCATCTAGAGAAGCCCCCTCCATATCAGGAAGCAATTAATGATACTATTGTAAGTATGGAGAAAGAGCAGAAACTAAATTGTTACATTCCATAAAATATGTGATGAATTCTGAAATTTATTACAAATTAAATAAGAAATGTCAAGTAATGCAACAATGCAAGTATTTTAATTAATTTGTTGAAAACACTTCAACAGTTCTGCATGCCCAGTAGCTACCAAAAATACCTACTTCTAGAGCATTAATTTAGATGATAATTTCAAACTCTCTTCTAAATTACAGAGTACTGAAGATGTAAAAAATTCAAACCTTTTCCTATGAGAGCGACATTGAAAATGTTTAGAATGCCATGTTTCTAAAAATGAATAAAATTGGTTTATAACTGACAGCTACTTTCTAATGATTAGTTAGTTATCATGCAGTTTATTTGTTTTGTTATCATAAGTTAAAAGATTTTGTTAAATCAAAATAATTTGTGTCGGATTTTGTAACATAAAGTATCACTTAGTAATTACTTACTGAGACTGATTTTGGGAACCCTTGTTCCCATTTCAACCCTGGGAACAAATGTTCCTGAAACCGGTCCCAGTATGCAATTGGTAAGTGCTTTTTTTTTTTTTTTTTTTTTTTTTTTTTTCTTTTTTTTATGAATGCAATTGATGATATGATGCTCAAATGATCTCGGGGTCCATGGAGCTTTAAGTTACTCGACATTCGTCTTCTCAGGATAAGGGAAAACCCCGAAAAAAAACCTTACCCGTGTAACTCACCCTAAGCAAGATTCGAACTCACGACCTTATGAACATAAGGCAGACATGCTACCACCACGCTACCCAGGCGGGCAAGTGTTGTCTTATGTTACAAAATCCAACTCAAATTATTTTCATTTAATATTAATCATGGTGGCACCATGACAGAGTGGTTAAACCACTCACCCTCACCTAGGTGTCCTGGGCTCGATTACAAATGCCTGTCTGGATTTGTGGTGGACGAAACAGCATCAGGTCATGTTTTCCCCAGATACTCTGGTTTCTCCTGCCATTCATTCCACCAATTGCACCATTAACACTTTTCCTGTCATCCATTTTGCTTTCATTTCATATCATTCCCTTACTCATGCTCATACCTGGCTATAGGTCAACTACTCGTTCCAGGTTCCTCATTCTGTGGTTATGTGCCATTGGCTCACTGACAGGCTTCTGACCCCTAGTCACCCGCAAGAGGGGTATCAGTTCTACGTATGGGGAGGGTAAGCCGACTATGTAATGTAAAAATTAATCATATTGCTGTCATGAGCTTCTTTGCATATTTGCAACATTTTTAAGATTTTGTGATTACCCAAAAATGAACATTTCCAGGCTGATTTTACTATCTTAAATCATTAGCACCTAATGATCGGCTTAGAGATGCATATGTGGAAGAAGCTCCATCTAATACAGTTTATAATCGATACAGCAAATTCAAAAGAAATGCTTTTTCTTACAATAGTGATAGATTTCTTTAAGGTTGACCAAGAACTTCTGTTGAAGTATTGCTCAAAGAAGATCGATGGACCTCTTATGAATATGTTCAGGTGACATTAGGCATCGGTATGAGTGAAATACAAAACTTTTTAATGCAGAGCTAAGATACCAGAAAATTTTGTTGTACATAGGCTTCAGATAAGCTGTCTCTCGATCAAAAACAACAATGAATTGATTGGTGCAGAAAAATTCCAAGGAGTCACTTTAAATTTGGTTTGAAATATTGTTACTAAACGATGAATGTTGGATTTATTTTATGATCCTGAAAATAAAGAAAGGTCAACTGTCTCAATGGATTTTTTGAACAGAGCCTAAGTCTACAAAAGTCCTACAAATTCACAGTGCATAGGAAGATGGCTGCTGTTTTTATAAAATGGGCCAAATTGCTACTACAGCATTAAAAAAATGAAATGGTGTTTTATTTATGGACGCTCTTTAACTGCAATGGTTCTCAGCATCCCATTCTATGTTGGGCGTGAAAGACCACTTAATTTTGCTCTGAGGCCTCTCTATCAGGCTTGAGGTCGGTTTACATGCCCTAAATCTACAACACGGTACCAACGGCTTTACTTCCCTTCCAAAGGAAGCCATGCTAAGAATTTTTACACCCGAAAAAATCCATTGTCCTCCGCCGGGTTTGAACCTGCGACCTTGGGTATATGAAGCTAACATGGTAACCATTACACCACGGAGGGCGACACACAGCATTAGAAGATAGATGTATCATTACTATTGTCTGTTTACCGCAAAATTTTGAAAAAGTTAGTGGACAATAGTTTTACATCATGACAACACATCAGTGATCACAGTAAAACCAATAACCAAAACCAATAACAGAGTAAAGTTCAGTACCATGAACCCTCCATCATATAGCCTTGATTTTTTCTTCTTTTTTTTTGTTTCAAAAAACTTTAAAGATGAAATGTGAAAATCACTTTTTCACCATCTGATATAGTGGTAGAAAATTATAAAAACCTGGCATCTAAATTGCCTCAGAAAAAGTGCATCACTGCTTTAAGAAGTAGTTTCACAGAATGCAAAAATATATTAATATAAAAGAAAGATAATAAAATCAATTACATTTTGTAAAACAAACCTCTGTTTGATTTTATAAAAATGTTCAGTCTACAATAGCTTTGTCCAGATATATGCCATCTATTCTCTTGATAAAACTTAGGATTATAAGTTTCCTATTGGTTGCCTAAAAATTAAATATCTTTCAGAATTTCCCAAAAATAGATATTTTTAAGTTACTTGAACCCTAAACACTTTGAACACTCACAAACTTATTTAAAAATCTAGACTCATTTCCTACCATCCCTTTAGTCATTGCAAACACTTTCTCTATAGACCCCACACAGTTGACAGAAGATATCTCTTCCTTTCATGTTTCTTACATTCAGAAAACAAAAATATGATGTGTTACACTTACATGACTTTCTCTAGCTGTTCTACAATTAAACTCTTACAAAAGATTATTCTTCTTTCTACACCATGCTAATCGAGATAAACATTAGCAGAATGTTATTACTTAGTTCCTTATAAGCAGAAGAGAACTAAGGGAATACATTGAGATAAAGCGATAGTAAAATATTTTAAAAGATGTCTTTATGCAATTGCAATTCGTTTCTTTGCTTGGCCAGGAATAGAACAAAAGAAAATGCATACATAAATTGTGTCTTTTGACAAGATCTACATTTTTTGTGCAGTAAGTTTTTGTCTGTCTCTTACAGTTTAGCAGTTAAGCAAACTTCATTCAGAATAAAGAGGTCTTTGAGGCTATACCAGAAAATTCAAGATATACATTTTATTTCGATTGTAAATGTCTTTAATATACTGTAATTTAATAGAAATTGTTAACCATTTTTGAGAAAATAAAAATGTTCGAAAATTTTTCCATGTAAAGTGTAGTTTGGGGTGGGGGGATTTTTTTGAAAATCTTGTCGCATCCTTGGAAGATACTAAATATAAATACCAAGTTTGGTATTTAACAGTCCTTGTTTTTGAGCTATAGTGTGCACAAACACATACATGCAGACTTTTTTCTGAAAATGCTTCTTTCAGACCCAGGGGACCCCAAAACATATATTTCCAGTGAAATCTCAACATTGAATTTTTGGGTGGAATACAATACCTTCTCTATCTGCTATATACATTGTGCATATGGGGCTAGAGAAAGGAAAAAAAAAACAGGTTAGCAGGATGAGTAAATTTCTTGAACATCTCAACCTTCAGATAACTAATAGGAAGAAGTATGACCTGCTTTTCAAAAGTTGGGAAGAGACTGCAGCCTTGATAAACTATTTGTTTATTCAGTATTTTTTCAGTTAGTTTACAATCAACATTATAGTTATTTCTAATTCTGTTGAATGAATGCTTATTTCATAAGTTACCTTTTTCCATTTATGAAATACCCTTTCACAGTCAACAAAAGCAAATATGCTTTTAATTAATTTTCCTTCTCTTGTCTAATATCAATTTCAAATAAAATATATATTGACTGCACAGGATCTGCTCTTCCTAAATCTATGCTGTTCCTCTAATATGAAAGAAAGTGTTGGCCATTTTTATAACCTTGTTTACTACATGGCACATATATTTTATATCATACATTCAGGAAATATGTTCCTAATTGTTACATGATCCTAACTTGTTTCCTAAATATTTTAAATTATTTTGCTTTCCTCAATTTCTTTTGGAATACTATTCTTTTACCAGCATAAATTCATTTTGCATTTTATCACTGTAACAAGAAAATTAATTTCTGTTCTCTTTTTTCCAGCCAGGGAATCTTTCTCTTCCATTCTCCCTTAACATA
The DNA here is from genome assembly GCA_030762935.1 of Hymenopus coronatus. Lineage (NCBI taxonomy): Eukaryota > Metazoa > Arthropoda > Insecta > Mantodea > Hymenopodidae > Hymenopus > Hymenopus coronatus. The sequence goes on along the minus strand of CM060895.1, from coordinate 94,702,485 downwards.
CCACCTTCAACTCCCAATGAAGTGCCAAAGGAAATCAATTCTAACTTGAATTGCAATGAATTAATTTTGCACATAAACACAACTGAAAGAGAAAATTCTACAAATATTGTTCGACCTGTGACGACAAATGAAAACACTGTGCGACAACAAGCTACACAAACTGAAGCAGTGGGTGTCCAGAATGTCAACAGCAATGCCACATCTATGAATGGTACTACAAATCATTTAGAACAGAGAAACAACTTTCCACAGCCTTTTGAGATTGCAGAAATTAGGCTAACAGCAGAAGAAAATATATCTTTACCAACTGATAGCAAACATGGAATTGAAAACCCTGCCTTTGCAAAAGAGGGGGAAACAACATCAACAGATCAACAGTTAAACAAATGAGCAATAGAATGTGTTATGAATGTCTTTTGTTAGGGAATGACTTATATGGTTGTAAATGATTTATATTGCACTTTTTACCATTTTGCACTGTATACACATATATTTTTAGAGATAAATAATGTAAATACAAGAAGATTCTCTTGTTGCTTATATGCATTTATTAGGTTCTTTAATCTTCACCTTTCATGGTCTTACCTGATGCAAATGCTTCTGTAGGAACACCAATTTAAACTGTTTGGAAGGAAGATGTATATTAAAGCTGTATAAGTCTTGCATTTTACTTGTTCATCTCATATGTTACATAACAACACCTGCCCATTTCTTCAAAACCTTGCTCATTCAAGAATCGGAAATGAATTTCCTGAAAAATGTTGAACTTCTGGTTCATATGCCCTCATATGGGAAATGGGCCTTTACTATTTTGAGTAGTAGCTCATTCAAGAGTTTACATCTTAACAATGTTGTCAGGTGTACAACTTCAGTGCATTAGGACAAATGAACGACCACACCATATGTCATGTTATTGAATTTACAACTTTTTTTTCATCACTGTTACATTAAAATGTGTTTACTTCGTTATATCACCCAAATTTCATTTTGTCATCTTTAATTTTTCTATTACACTTAGGGAAAACATATGAAAACATTTTCTGATATAAATGTCAGAAGTTTTAATTCATTCAGTATTTCTGAGGGAAAAAAATCTGATGTGTTCCATTCACATGCTTTCTCTGCATCTCTGCAATAAATTATAGTTAAAAAGCTTATGCTTCTAATTACTTCATGCTAATCAAGAAAAAATCAGCAGAAATAGTCTTATTACTTGCTTCCTTATAAATCAAAGCGAAATAAGGGAGTACCATAGGTTAAAGTGATAGTCAAAAGCTGGTTGCTATGTAACTGAAGTTCCTTTGTTTGTATGGACACGAGTTGACAAATTCCTGTATGAAAAAAGTATGTTTTTCAAAGCTGAAACAAAAAAATATGAATATCTTAAAAATGATCAATTCCACGAAAAAATGTACATGACATAAATTGAGTGTTTTATCGTAAGCTACATTTTCTGTGTGGTAAGTTTTTGTCCATCTCTTATGGTTTAGCAGTTATGCAAAATTCCGTAAAATTCATCCAGAATAAAGTAGTCTTCAGAGGCTATTCCCAGAAAATTCAAGATATACATTTTATTTGTCAGGTAAATATCTTTAATATACAATATTTTAATCAAAATCATTAGCCTTTAAAGAAAATCAAAATGTTCAAAATTTTTTGCATGTAAAGGGTAGTTTGGGGTGGGGGGATTTTCTTGAAAATCTTCGTGTTGCATCCTTGGAAGATACCAAACTTAAATACCAAGTTTGGTCTTTAACGGTCTTCTCGTTTTTTAGCTATACTGTCCACAGACACACACACACACACACACACACACACACACACACACACACACACACACACACACACACGGACCTTTTTGTAAAAATGCTTTTTTTGGACTCAGGGGGTCCTAAAACATGTATTTCCGGTGAAATCTCGGTGTCAAATTTTTGGGTGGAATACAATGCTTCTTCTATACACTATGTACATAGTACGTATAGAGAAAGTAAAAAAAAGAAATAAAAGCAACCAGTCTATGAATAAACATTGCAAATTGTATAATATATAAATTAAATTTATTCTTTAAACTCAGAAATTAATTACTGTCGTTAAGGAAATTATGTTACTGCCAAACTTTAAGAAACTTTTTAAGAGGTAAGTTTCTGTCTGGTTTATCAATTTGCAAAATCCATCTAGAATATAGAACTCTTCAGAGGCTATTCCCAGAAAATACAAGATATACATTTATTTCTGATGCTAATATCTGTAATAAACATATTTTTAATCAAAATTGTTAGAGCCATTTTTGAGAAAAACAAAATTATTAAAACTTTTTCTATCTAGGGTGGTAGTTTGGGGTAGGGGATTTTCTTCAAAAGCTCCATGTCCCACCCTTGGAAGATACTAAACATAAATATCAAGTTTGATAATTGCAACTTTTACTTAAACCTACTTAATTTAATAATTAATACACAAAATTCTTAATTCATTCCAATGAATAAAAGTGTTGAGCTATGCTGCCCCTCCACACATGCATGGAGCTTTTTCTAATTTATTTTGGAATCAGGAGATCTCAAAACATATTACCGGTGAAATCTCTACATCAAATTTTTGGGTGGAATACAATACCTTCTCCAATACTATGTACTTTATATGTACACATGTGCTAGAGAAAGTAAAAAGCAAATACCGTACAAAGGACAACAAGCCTATACACACGAAAGAATAGAAAAGGTCCTTGAAATTGATAGGAGAAACAAATCCTCTTAAAACAGTGAAAGTTAAGAATAACGCATTAAAAGAGTATTATTTTACTTATCTATTATTTATTTAGTTACTTTGTAATAGACATGCTTCTATAAAAATTCCACTGTGCTAAGGAATGCAAAAACCTATTTTTGTAGAGCATTATAACAAATATCACATCTTATGTGCTAAAAGACAAAGATGATAAAAGTGAACAATACATTTATATGTATTAATTATAACTGTATCGATGAAACAAATAATTTAATAACCCTCGTAATAACTTAATTCAAATAATCCAAAGACTTACAATGCCCATAGTTCCTGTTAAATATATTATTGTAATATTGCTTTGCTTATAAAAATCCTACTTGTGTAATCGTTTATTATTCTTGCTATTTGATCCTTTATTAGGGTCCCCTTTCCTTAATATACCTGCTTCCACTCCATCATCATCATAATCAACCTCATGTTCATGATCAACATTATAAGCTGGTCTTCCTGCTCTTGCTCCTCTCCACAGTCTTGGACCAAGTATCTCGTAATCATGTTGCTGGAAATGTTTATTATGGAGAACCATACAATATACATAAATGAAGGTACGCTGTAACAAACATTACTTTTTATTGCATTTTTTACTTCCTGTGGTTGAATGGTCAGCATTCTCGCTTTTCACCTAAAGGTGTCAAGCTGGGACAAGGAATTTTTTTTTCCCACTATAATCATCTTCTATCCCTACATAGTTTCTAAGTATGCTTATGTGTGTTTAATAGGATACAACTAAAAACGATGTTAAGAACCTTATAGAACGCTGAAAAATCACCAGCATTTGTTTCTAAACTAAAGCCCCTGATATGACTACAGAAGTTAAAGGGGGCTATATAAATGAAAAAGGTAATGACAATAATATTCTAATCTTTGCTCCTTTGCATCAAGCTCCATCCCCTGTTCCTTGTAGTAAATGTTGTACAGGCCTCTGACATTTTGCTTTAATCTTGAAGTTCGTTATAATTTAGTTCTTCGGAATCCCTTCTGGTTTAATATAGCTTCCTTCTAAGCTCAAAAAAAGTCCAAAACTGGTACCAAATCTGCCTATAATTTGTTGCAAGAAGCTGCGACTCAAGTGTTGAGACACCTTCTGAGGTGACTTAACAAATCATGAGAGGCATTTCATGAAAGTGAGACAGGGCTACTTTTTTTATTCATTCCAAACCCTGAAACACGTCTCATTACATACGCAAGTGAGATGTTGGTCATGATCAAGGTCATCTACATCTTGAGTCATTGAGTTTTATTCATACAAAAGTGAGACGCGTCTCGAAAATTGCAAGTTTTGCGACACGTGTCATCTTTACTCATTCCACCCATTATACGCACACACTGTGCTGGACTCTTTGTACTAACCAAGGCAAGCATTCAGTATTAGTGCAGCATTCATTACCTTCACAATAAAAATGCACCATTGAAAATCAGATAAGCTATAAAATAGGTTTCACAGTCACAGACTAAAATGAGGTTTAATGTTGATGGCTGTAGCACAGCAAAAAAGTTTCTGCAATCTCTTCCTATCCTCAAAATACTTATTTTGGCACTACCTTTCTGATTAACAATTTTCTGCATACCCAGTGTGTGCGACGGCAACATTAAAAAATTTTAGAAAATAAACATATTACTTTTTAAAAATTTGAATGATTTTATTATTTTTAAAATATTTTCCTTGAGCATGATTAAATTTTTGCATTCGATAAAACAAGTCCATCAAACAATGATGTCACTCCTCCTCGGGTACTTCAGACACCAGGTTCTTATAATATGCCACTGCTTTATCTAATGATGAAACAGTAATTTTACATATTTTATTTTTAATTTTTGGAAACAAAAGGTGCTATATCAGGCTCTATCAAACCCCTACATGCCTAGCTGCACAGACCAGTTAAAGTGTTGTGAAATGAAGAACTGGACTGGAAGGCAAGAAACTCTCAAGGTTGCACGCAATACATTGGTTGTAATGGGAAAACAGTGAAATTTGAAACAGCTATAATTATATCATAAGGATACCTGAATAGGAAATAATTGTGACAACACATTCTTTATGATCATCAGCATCTATGCATAGCAATTAGACCTTGAATGTCCTATTGGAAGTTGAATAAAATCACTTCATTAACTAGAGGAATTTCATCCCACAACTGAACAAAACAGAAGTAAATATTATCATTGAACTTGAATATCGCATACCTGCATTTAAAGTGTTTTACAAACAGGATATAAGTATCATAGAGGACATAATTCAGGTTTAATTCCGTTTTTGCAGTTTCTTCTCAGTGATTCCATATATACCTTCTGCTTTTTACTTTAATGCACAAAGTCGTTAACAAGAATTAAAAGAGGGCTTATTAAGAGTGTCTCTGCAGTAAAGAGGCCAAAATGCTGAATTAAAAATGAAAAACATGCTGGCTGATGAAGCTATTCTTATTGCCCACCCTCAAGAGACTGGAAATATGAATAAGACACTGAATGTGTGTATAAGTTAATCGAGAAGTAGTTTTAATGTACACCTCAACAATTTAAGCAGTAATACAAGGAGGTAATAATAGGAGGTCAAAGTGGTAATACAACAATATTATTATTAGGCAGTATGTAAATAAATAAAATGATTTAGCAGAATATATTGGATTTTCAAAGATGGTATGCACTTATAGAAAACAAAACCGGGCTTGTAGGCCGTGGTCCACTGGGCTTCTCCCCTCGTTCCCCAGACGTTTCGCCTGCATCTGCGGCAGGCATCATCAGTGGCGTGTACATCTCCGTGGTCTCTCAGTAGCGACTGGTATGTTGTCTAGAGCGCTCGGCTTATATAGTGTGGGAGGTACCACCCTTGCATGACCTGATTGGTCTGGATTGCAGCCCCCTGTGTCCATGTTGTGTCTGATTGGTATATGTGCTTTCTTGTTTGGTCTGTTCTGTAAGGCTGGTGCCAAGTTTTATTTAGTCTGAATGTTTCTTCTTTCCTATTGAAATTGTTAGTGTGTTTATAGATCTCAATTGCTTCATGGTGCAAACATGTGTAGTAATGAGTAGTGGAGGAGAGTCTTCGAATTTTAATGGTATGTACAGTATAAAAATAAAATAAACATAAAATTATTCCTCTTCAATTAACTATATTCAAAAGTTAAGTAAACATTTTCTACCAGTATTTGTGGTATATTTGAGTTAGATAAGATAGGTATTTAATATGTGCACCACAGCAGAGTATAGCCTGTGCTTCCTGAAATAATTTACAAACTAATCTAAAATTAGAATCGATTACTTAATGTTATTTATGTTCTAACACTTTTGCAAAATTCCTTATGGGGTTGTGTTTCAGTCGGAAATTACAGATTTGACAAATTAACTTAATCCAGACTTCAGGTAATATTTTTAATTTAGGACAAATTATAATATTGAATCTAATAATTTAGCACTGCCTTCTAATTCTAATGAAACATATACAAAATAGTTATAAGAATGAAATTAGCATTCTCATTAGCTTTGTCAGATAAGAAGGGAAACTAAATATTGAAGGAACTGTGTCAGGTTTTAGTATCATCTTGCATTTAATCTCATGGAAGCAATTTTTCACAAAATGCATTGAGTATAGACTGCGATATTTTGATGACATAAACTTATTATGTCTCAGAGCAGCTGAGGACTTACTCAATCTAGTTTATGTACTGGGAACCTAAAATAAATTATCATTTGCTTAGTGACTGAGGAAACCCACGAGAATAAATTGGAATGAATTTGGAACACAAATCACAAATGATACAATTTATTCTTACTGATGGAAAGTGGTCTCAGAATCATTTTTGTGGTGGTTGGTACAGTTATGCAGCATAGAAGTGCACCATGTTAATTATTAAACCCTAATGCCCTTAAATCACCTCACTTTTAAAGCCTTTAAGTGTACTGAACATATGGCAAAAAGTATGTTTGCCCTCCACCTACATATGCGCAAGAGGTTTCAATTAGTGACAGCACACCAGTGCCAGTGGTGAGCCTAGGTAATATAATTCCTTGGTCTTTGGGGCCTATGGTGAGAAACCACATAGCTGACCTTCAAGGCATTCCAAATACTCTGTTAGTTTTGCTGTATGCAAAGATGTGTCTTAATGTAAAATTATTTTTCCTTTTCCAAAACTTTGGTAAACAGGTACTTTTGTGCCAATTAGCAGTTATAGTATGTTTTCTATTGTCTTATTTTGGTCGGGGGGGGGGGGGGATGCAACTAGCAATCATCTTCTTACCAGCACTGCAAATTTGTCAGAGTTTTGTAGATTTAGGTTCTGTTCAAAAGACCCAATAAATTGACTGACTTTTCTTTTAAGATCACAACAATAAATCTAAGCTTCATTATCATTGGCAATATTTCACATCAAATTCCAAGTGGTGCATTGAAAATTTTCTGCATCAATCCATTTACTATTTTTTGGCTGGAATTTCAATTTATCTGAACCTATCTGCAACAAAGTTTTCTAATGTCTAGCTGTTGATGTAAAATGTTTTGGATTTGAAATATACCAATGCCCAAAATAGCCTGAATATAATAAGTTGTCCGTTGATCTTCAAACATGGGCCAAACAGCAGCAATACTTTCATCAGTGACAATAGTTCTTGGCATCCTTCATGAAGTAGAAAACATTTATTGTGTTCCATTTACATACTTTCTCTAGCTGTTCCAAATACAAACTATTCATACAAAATATTATTCTTTTAGATTCATCATTTTGATTGAGATGAACATCAGCAGAATTGGTTTCATTACTTGTTTCATTGTAAGTAGAGGGGAAATAAGGGAATACATTATGCTAAATGAGTAAAATATTTTAAAAGCTGGTAGCTGTGTGAAACAATTGAGGTTTGGTTCACTTTGCACAGTCCCGTTTGAGAAAATCTACGTAGTTTAAAACTGAAACCAATAACAATGAATATCTCAAAAGCAGTCAACTCTACAAGAAAAACTTATATGACATAAATTATGTGTTTGAACGAGATCTACATTTTATGTGTATAACTTTTTGTCTATCTCTTATGGTTTAACTGTTATGCAAAATTCTGCCAAACTCATCCAGAATAGAGAACTTCAGAGGCTATTCCCAGAAAACTCAAAATATACATTTAATTTGTGATGTAAATATCTTTAATATACAATATTTTAATTAAAATCGTTAAGCCATTTTTGAGAAAAATATTTTCAAATTTTTTTCCATGTAAAGGGTAGTTTGTAGAGGGGGGGATTTTTTAAAAATCATGTCATATCCTTGAAAGATACTAAACATAAATACAAACTGCCTTTTCGTTTTTTATAGCTATGCTGTTCACAGGCACATGTACACTTTTCAAAAAATGCTTTTTTTGGACTCAGGGGATCTTAAAATATGCATTTCTGGTGAAATCTAGGCATATGATTTTGGGTGGAATATAATACCTTCTTTAGCGCAAGTACATACATGCTCAGATCTCTTGAATTTGCTGTACTAATTATAAATTTGCCTTTAATGGGGTTTCTTTGCCAAATGCATTTCTAAGCCCATCTTTATATCATTTAAGTGTTAATGAACAATTTAAAATCTTAAAAAAAAAGTCACACACATGCCTTCTCTACCTACTATGTACATTATACACATGTTAAATAAAAAAAAGAAGAAAAAAAAAAAAAAAGAAAAAAAAAAGAAGCAGCAGCAAGCAAGCAAGCAAGCAAGCTTGTTGCAAATACGAAAAAAAAATATTTCGAAACTGAATACCTGTTGCTAAAAGTAATATTTACAGTAACAAAAGCAAGACAACCTTAAAAAACTCAGCTTGCATTCAGCTGTGGGGTAACTATTTTATTCTGCAAGCTATGAAGCAACTATTACCTCAATCCTCCTGTAGATTTTCTCCATAAATGGCAGAATTATACCAAGTTTTTTTAATTATTCTTCTTTTAAATATAATTCATAAAATGTTCATTTGTCAAGATTGCTCTGAAAGAGGGGATGACTTACATACCTGGTTTACAAAGCCCAATTTCAAATACCAACAATGCTTAAAATCAGCATTAGCAGAGCATTTCTGGTCCACAGATCATCAGTTGAAAGAGAAACCCAAATGGTTAAAAGCTCTCAGGAAACCTGTAGAACTCACCATTTGGGAAAAGTTATACATCTATATAAACAAACACAACCTATTAAGCTTTGAAATCCCAAATGAAAATGATCTCATTGTACAGTGCGTTCAGCCGGAAAATAACATCCATTGGTCACAGGTTGAAAATCGAGTCTCCGAAACATGTACCAGTAAGTTCTGGTTATATTCTGTGAAGCTAGAGCAATAATCATCCCAATGAAGCTACATAAGCAGTGCAGTTTGATAAACAAGTATCTGAATTTGTGAGCAGTATTTTAAATCCCTTTTGTTATTTAATGCTTGCTCTGTTAGTTTTATTTGGTGGGTGAGGTGTGACAAAATCTAGAAAGTGCACCTGTAATAATATTCAAAGTACCATCAATTCTGACATCTCCTTTTGAAAAATCTGATCGTCTTTTATTCATACGACTTCTCTATTCATTCTAGTATAAAACATTTTTACAACAGCTTGTTTTCAATCTTTTCTTCATTAAGAGACAGAAAGTTTCATTACACTTTTGTTGTAGCCATAAGAAAAACTGTATAGGGTTTTAGAAAAACAGATTGTTAAAAAAACAAGACAAAAATACTAGCTTTTGAAAATACAAAGCAATAAAAGAATTAAAAAATGGTTAATCCTCAAAAAAAGTTTGAGAAATTGTGTGATTTAAGTAGATGCACATTTTTTGTGTAATAAGATTTCATGTATCTATATGACTTATACAAAAGCCACTTTGCATTAAGAGGACTTCAAAGGCTATTTCCAGAAAATTTGTATACATTATATCAGTCATGCAAATATCTCAAACATATGGTAGAGCAGCCACATGAAGTGCAAGAGAATTGTGTTCAAATCCTGACTGGTGCATTGAATTTTTCAGCTGGTTCTAACAGTAAACAAATATGGCATTTTAATCAAAATTGTTTAAGAGCCATTTTTGATAAAATCAAAACTAATGAAACCGCTTCCAGTTTGGAGTAGGAACATTTTCTTGAAAATCTTTTGTGTCCCATCCTTGTAGAATGCTGAATTTAAAAATCAAGTTTGGTGTTTGAACAAAAGAAAAAAACAATGATTTACACCTGAAAAAATCTGATGTGTTCCATTCACATGACTTTCTCTACATCTCAACAACAAATTATTGTTAAAAAGCCTACGCTTCTATTTACTCCATGCTCATCGAGAAAAAATTAGCAGAAATAGTCTTATTACTTGCTTCCTTGTAAGTAGAAGCAAAAAAAAGGGAGCACCATAGGTAAAGTGATAGTCAAAAGCTGCTTCCTTTGTTTGTATGTATGGACAGGAGTTGACAAATTCCTGTATTAAAAAGGTACAAGTTTTTAAAGGCTGAAACCAAAAGTAAGGAATATTCTAAAAAACGATCAACTCCACGAAAAAAAAATGTATATAACATAAATTGTATATTTTAATGTGCTCTACATTTCTTGGATGGTAAAATTTTGTCTATCTCTTACGGTTTACCAGCTATACAAAATTCCATAAAATTCATCCAGAATAAAGTAGACTCCAGAGGCTATTCCCAGAAAATTCAAGATATACATAATATTTGTCAGGTATATTTTAATTTACAATATTTTATTAAAAATCGTTAGCCATTTTTTAGAAAATTAAAATTTTCGAACATTTTTCCATGTGAAGGGTAGTTGGGGGTGGGGGGATTTTTTTGAAAATCTTTGTGTCGCACCCTTGGAAGATACTGAACTTAAATACCCAGTTTGGTATTTAATAGTCTTTTCGTTTAGAGCTATGGTGCCCACAGACACACACACATACGGACATTTTTCTAAAAATGCTTTTTTTGTATTTAGGGTGACCTAAAAACATTTCTGGTGAAATCTCGGTATCGAATTTTAGGGTGCATTACAATACCTTCTCTATACACTATGTACATAGTACGTATAGACAAAGTAAAAAGTAGCATTTTGAAATTCAAATCAATTTTATCTCCGAAATGGTTATCGATAAAAAAAGAATATTTCACTTAAATTATGTGCTTTTAACAAGATCTTCATTTTTGTATGGTTGGTTTTGTACTTATACAGAGTGAATACTTTATAGGCTATTTCCAGAAATTCAAGATATGCTCTATATTTGTTGTGCTAATATCTTCAATATATGCTTTTTTAATCAAAATTAATACATATCTGACAGAATAACATTTTTTCTGCCCAAAAGGTAGTTTGGGAAGGCATGCAAGGAACTTTCTGTCTTATAGCTGGAAAATACTGAACTTGAATACAAAGTTTGGGCTTTATTACCTTTTTGTTTTTGAATTATGCTGTTTACAGAGAAATTTTTTCTTCAAAAAAGCTTTTCTCTCTCCCTCTCTGTTATTGTGGAGCCTCACAATGCATATTAATGGTGAAATATCAAAATAACATTTTCTGAGGGAATGCAATACTTCTACTTACTATAGGTAATAAGTAGAGAAAGTAAAAAGCTGATCAGATTGCCTATTTCCATGGAATAGTAAGTATTGCTTTTGTTGCTTTGAATCAATTTTTAAAACGGTAAGTTACATGCTTCAATCTAACACAGAAACTGCAACCATTTTCTTTGAGTTTGGATAACCTCAAGCTTATAATTTTATGAACATTTATTGAAAACATGCAATTTTGTTTTGTTATTGCAAACTCACTTGGTATTTTACTCAGGAAGCTAGGCAGATGGAGCAACTGTTTAAAATGATCATATTGCTAATTTATTTCTGAGCATGCAAGAAACCATGAGCAATTTGTTTTCTTGGCATTTACCAAGGTTGACTTTTCTTTGTTCTGATAAAATGATTTTTTGCATGTACCCATTCAATTAGTGTATAAAGAAAGTTCAATTTACATACTACAAGTAAAATGTTATTCACAGTTTATTAAAGTTTCAGGATAAGAGAACTAGGTTTGGCAATGGATTTTTCACATCTGATAAAACTTTCCAAACTTAGGCTACACAAATAATGTGAAAGAGTGGCCATGATATGAATGCACTCAAGTAAAGAAAGTATCTGCAGATCTGACTGCATTTTCTAATGAAGTTGATGCAAAAATAGTACCATTTTCAATGTGCAACTGCACATTCCCACTATTGCCTTGGTCTTCAAGCCTTGACAACCATTGTCAAGTTACCCATTGTCAACAAAAGAGTAGTGCCCTCCTCAAAATGCACTCATATAATGGCTGAATAGCATCTAGCTGCCCCCATTAAATGCCTACATTACTGCAAAGCACTTTTAAAATACAGTATCTTCCAATAACTGAGAAAATCTTGTAGGCTCTCCATGGATCCAATCTTGGCTATGCGACTGAATACTTCAATTTGGTTCTCCTTCACAACCTCCAAGGTTGTGAAGGAGAATTATATATACAGTGTATCTGGTTGAATCATTACCACAAAGAAACCTTAATATCTCCTAAACATAGAATAGTCAGAATTAGATTTATATGAGACAAACTCTCAAAGTTTCAATAAATCACATGTGTGCCTTTGATGGCCTGAAGAGTATCAAGATGGAACTCTATCTGCCTCCATGTGTTCCGCAGTATTACTGGTGTGACGGAAGCGCAAGTATCGATATCCACCTTCATAGATCAGCCAGGTGCTGTAGTGGAACTGATAAACAATGTTTTTACGTACCCCCATAAAAAGAAATTTAAGGGGTTAGATCTGGTGACACAGAGTCCATTCAATGGCATTTGTTTGGAAATTGTGTGTTGAAATAATGTCCAACTTCATAAGCATAATGTGGAGGAGCTCCATCTTGCTGGAAGAAGATGTGGGTTTTCTTCTCCCTATATTCTACACTTATGGTGGTGCATCTTGCCAGATGTATTTGCTTTGTGTGAGAATTCAATGTGGTTGAGGAATTCATTGTCATCATCAATGTGGGATAACGGTGCAGCAGCGAACTAGGTCTGTTTGGGTTTATCATTCCACTGCAACTTGCATTAAGTTGGATTTTGTATGGTTTAAATTGCAGTTTTTTATGGACAACCGTGGAACAGTCCGCTTCAGAATATCTAGCTCTAAACTGGCCCATCATTGGGCTACACTGAAATGCTTGCCTTACATTTTCAACAGTAACTGTGAAACTCCTCTTTTTTTTCTTTTCTTTTTTTGCCACTTCCCTTCTTCCTCTACACAGATTCTGTTTCCTACACCACGTTGGTATTACAATCTGGAGCATTTGCATCATTTTCCCACCTAAATCTTTTTTGCACTACAATTTCAAACTTCAATTCGGCTAACCAATAACATTTCACTTTCTGCTGTATCTTGAATTTTGCCATTTAAACTTTTAGTGTTATACCACCTGCATGCGCAATAGCGTTATAATTTTCATTGTCATGAAACTTGGAAAGTTTCTACACAAGACAAGCTGAAAAGCATATTTATAACTTGACTGTGTGAGGAGATGTTTACATTTCTTAGTAGTAACAATTCAACAGGAGACACTGTATTTCATCACATCATCTATGCACATTTGGGGATCTTGTCATGGTAGCATAGTGGTAATATAGCAGAATAGTAAGCTGAAGATTTATAGATTTCAAGCTTAGATGTGTCAAATGACAAAGTAAATGATAAAGTGTATTTGTTTTTGATTTACTTTTCTATTTTCTTTACACAAATTTATTAAACAAAATTAATTACAAAGAGGGGATTTCACAAGGAAGTAAGGAATTGGTGAAAATAAGGTTGAGAAGTAACAAATAAATCTAAATAACTGGTTTGATGTTTCTTTCATCATTTGCAATAATTTAATTCTTGGAAGCGAAACTTCTTATGGCAATAGCATATTATGAACTGCATTGTTGGAACAAAAATGTTATAACAATTCTTTCCATTTCATTTGTATTTCTTAAAACTGAATCACAATATGAATAAGTTAACCAACTTTTACAGTTCCTGCCAAAAATCAATAAAATAAAAGACAACTGTGCTACACTATAAAAGATCTCTTTTTTGTTTTCTTGAAAAGATGGTTGGTTTTCCTATTCATATAGTTTTCCAATCATTTTATCTTGTATACTTTGGTTATTACATTATTTTGATTGTGAAATTCTCTAAGAAAATATGAAATACTTCAAATTCCTTAGCTCAAGAATACTCTAAGAAGTTTTCTCTTTATTGAGAAATGTAATGACTGAGCCTTTCAGCATTAACTTTCACAACATACCCCACTTTCATTTTTGGTCTGGAAAATTTTTAGAGCCCTGAACCTTTTGTAAACAAGGGAAAGAGAGAGAGGTTAAAAATCTCATACAAACCAAATGGTTTTAATTCATTTTAAGGTGAGGGTTCAACGAAATTCCTATTTTCTAAAACTGTGATCCAATATTACTCAGAATTCTGCATATACAGATTATACAATTACAATTTTAGTAACTTTGAACTTTCTATTTTAAAAGTATTCATTACAAATTATTTAATCATAAAATGTTACAAATTATATAGGAACTTCTGTAATGATCCAATTTTTTCACAAAGAAAACAAATGTTAAACAGTTTCATTCACACATGCCTTTTAAATTCTGCTTGTTCATTCTTGGTCAAAAGTTATAGTGATTCCATTATTCTTTTTCTCATTATTTTTTATTTATTTATTTAAATTTTGATGTGAAGTCCATCTGTTCAACAATTATCTGAAGAGACAGTAAAAAAGCATGTGTTACCTTTTTAATTACACTTCCATCTGGAGCAAATTTCAAGCCAATTGCCTTGCAAACTTTTATAATAAAGGAATTTCAATGAACGTGAAGTGTTGACAATTTTAAATGTAAAAAACAAACAAACAAACAAAACATAGTGATATGAATGATGCCTATTAATGGCCTGTACAGCTTAAAACTGCCATGCACAATATTTGTACCTGTAAACTGTCTTGACAGTAAGAACTGAAATTATTTTTAGAAGCAAAAATAAAAAACATTATAACTTGTATATTTTTCAACAATCCCTTGCCTTAATATAATTACAGTATCCCCCCCTAAATAAAAGAAATTGGTTGTCACATTACTGGACTTGAATCAATTTTCTACGAAACTCTGAATATTCAACATTGCTAACAAATTATTGATTAGAGATCGCTTTACATAAAACTGCTCCAATCCCAGAAAATAAAAAAAGCAAATGCTTGCTAAACTTGAGTGTTTACAAATTAACTTCTGTTTAAACACAAAAGTTAACAAATGGAATCAAAATGTTCTGTTATGAAAGCAAAGAAACAAAGATCTGATGCAGGAACACATACTTTCAAGTCCACTCGAACATTTTTTTTTTATCTATGTATATATTTTTTTTTGTTTTCTGAAAATACTACATTTTCTACTGACATCCACTGTAAGCAAAGCATTCTCAGTTATTTAAAATTACTATCTCTGGCTTGGCTATGAAATTATTTTTGTTTAGTTTACTCTTTGCTTACTCACAATTCGCTGAAGCAACTTGAGTTAAACACTTTTAACTGTTTCACAGCATTGTCTCCCTAACATTTTCTACAGTGCCAGATCCTGACAAAACAAAATGTATTAAATGTGGTGGGTCATTCCATGAAAAGAAGTATGAAACCAAGGTATATTTGCACTGATTTGTTATTATGGTGAGTGTATGTCTAGTTCATATACTTCACACTAAAGGATTTTTTGATGGTATTGGTGTTTCTGTAAAATGTCAAATTTCATCAGCTGTCAAAAATAAGACAAAATGCATCTGGAGTAAATAAAAGTGATATTTACAGTTAAAAATAATGCAAATTCTTACAAACTCTGCTTTGAAATTTTTTTCCAATTACTAGTCACTTGATTTTTTTTTTTTTTTTATAGAGTTTGTTTTATTTTTTTTTAAAGTATAAAACAAATTACCAAATATTATTTCAAGTTTAAAATATTACAAGAGGCACCTATATGCAAATACTGATATTTTCACTTTTTGTCAAAAATGGTTTCTCCTTATGTAGAACCTCTGTAATTAAATCTATTGCTTAAAGCTGCATTGGATTACTAATGACTTTTGGTATTTTATAACGCAAAAATTTGGCTTAAATTCAAATAGCAATATTTCCTTGTTTGCTATAAATCATATAGAACTTGCACAATAACTGCCTGCATAATTCAAGTTGGTCTCTCAGTATTGTATTAATTTGCAAGCTAGCTTTACATAATAAATTATCATCATAGTAATAAAAATGTCTAGATATTATAATTACTGCTTACAAAGAATTAGATAACTATTTAGAAGCAAACACATATTTATATTTATGGTATATAAAAACCGAAGCTAGTAACAGTGAAGCAACACAAATATTAATTTAATAATTAATAATGTATAACAAAACTCATTTAACATGGTTTATTTTTTTGATGATGAGATGTATTAACTTTTGAAGAGTGAGTGAGTGTGAATGTGTGTTTTTAAATCTAGCAGAGTGAAAGTGACTCTGCATCCTGATGCCTCAATAGTAAAGTTCTACTCTTGAATCTAATATAATTGCCATAGTTAAAGTCAAATTTCAAATAAACCCTTGGTTTGTTACTGATTTATTACCGTTTTGTACCGTTCTTTAATGCTAACATGGAATGACCCTGGTTTGTTGCACTTCATCCAGAGAGTACAAGCAAAGACTCAAAATAACAATATGACATTTGAACACAATGTGGAGATTCTTACAAATCAAAATTATTTGAGGAATATTTTCAATTTACTGCCTGAGTAAACATTATTACTACAATAATTAACTTGTGAAATTAACACTAATGAAATTTCAACATTATACACAATATTGCCATTTCACTAAATAAGACAAATGCTAAACACAAAACTTTACAACAAAGGAATATTAACTTAATACATGAAAGGAAAGATATGAAACAGGAAACTGGCATTTAGAAAGAAAAAATTATTACAAAGTCTTCATCCTGTTTGGTCAAGATGGTAGTGCTCAGTAAATCTGAGTTTTACACTATCACCCAAATGGAAAAACATCTAAAGCTCCATTTTGCTCTTTGTCAACATTTGACCAAAGAGAGATTTGCGATGCGAGCTGAACACACAATTTATTAAGTTGGTTTTAATGATACACACAGCACACTTCGTTACTAAGGCGGGAATTGCTAAACAAATGGGAATACTTGGTGCCGTCTCCTTTTCTTCATCACTGCAGCTAACAAGGTGGGGAGAAAAAGCAACATATAAAAGTCTTCCACACTTTCTACTACTGGGTTTAATTTTATTAATAAGCCTCAAATGCAGAATCGGCTTATGTTGTCTTTGTGTAAACCCTTGTATGCGCAATGGCTAAATTGAGAATTTAAAAAAAAAAAAAAAAAAAATTACAACACTGTCTCAACATATTTTAATATTACAACGCACATTTTTCTTCTTGTTTCCTTTAGCTTCTGTGTTGCAATTTAAAATGGGTATTACGCTTCTCCAACTTACCCTTATCACATTTAAGTTTTGTATCACCGGTGTGAAAGAAATTCAGTACATTCCAGACCTTAATTGTACCTTTTTAGCACTTGCTTTGTCTTGGCAATTAGCTTCTGACAGCATAGAACACTTAAACTAAAATCTAATCTCTTACACTGGTCATGTAAAATGACAAATGATGGTGTTATGAAGGGTATGACATTCAGGGGAAGGGGATGTATGATTGGTTGTCACGCATCCTTCATCACGACGAAGTGACCGCAGCCAAGGAGGGCGTCATGTGGGATGGAGGATGTTGTTTTCAGCTCTGCTTCACACGCTTTCGTGGTGGTCCAATAGGAGGTATCTGTTGTGTTGCAAGGGCCCGAAAAGCCTCTGCAATCAGGTGTGGATGAGTGTTTATCATTGCCTTCCATCCTGTCGTTTCCATCACATCTGTTGCATGACTGAATATTGAACAAAAATTAAAATAAGATATACCTTTTAAGAGAAAACTATATGCATGTAGGTTGTCATACATTCCAGAAAACTAAGATTCTCCCTGCCAGTTAAATAAATAACTGCCCAGAGAAACTTTTTCTCATGGTATGCAGTTATTTTTCATGCAAATAAACATTACATGTGTCAATGATTCTTTTTCCCCCATTGCAAGAATCCATGCTACAGATTTTTGACAGCCAAAAATAATCCATTGTCTGCATCTGCAGGAACTGGAAGCTTGCTTTGTAAGCAGTGCACCATGAAGAGCGACCATTTCATTGCTTGCAAATATAAAATTGCCATTCTTTAATTTCTGCTGATTTATGTTTTTATGGATATTCCTGATAGGTGACATTTTCAATATTAGCACCATATATGTGAATCAAATTTATTTTAATAATAAGTGGATGGAATTTCAAAATTCATGGTGGATCTCTGCTCTTTATTATAAAGATTTTCATTAAAATGATCTCTCCATTTAACTCCTTTAATAGTTTAGCTTTCAAGGTTAGTTTACGGCTAGATGGCCAGAAATGATTTGCTACTGCTGGATATCAGTTTAATATATTGCCTTCAAACCTTAGTTTCTAAAAAATTTGAAGATATACCATATAATTCATATGGTATGTCTATACTAAACTATATGCATAAAAATATATTTAAATACACTATGAACTATATAAACTATCTACGAGGTACGTTCCGTTTCAATTTTGCAGCGCTGCAATCGCAGTTCCGCACATGTGCAGTAGACGCTCTGTATCAAGGAGAAGAAACGTGTGCCATTTTGAGATCGCTGTCAGCCACATACGCTTTGTTGTGCTTGTTTGCAATGTCGGTGTTGATTGAAAATCCCGCCACTTGTGAAATCAGATCTGTTATTCGTTTTCTGAATGCTAGGAAAGTGAAATCAATTGAAATTTATCGGCAAATTTGCGAAGTTTACGGACAAAATGCGATGAGTGATTCAATGGTGAGAAGATGGGTCCGACAGTTCAATGAAGGACATAGTAAAGTGCACGATGAAGAACGAAGTGGGCATCCATCTTTGGTTACAGAAGAACTGGTTCACGCGATTGATGACAAGATCCAGGAAAACCGCAAGTTTACAATTAGTGCTCTCGCTATGGAATTTCCCCAAAGCTCATGATCACTAATTCATGAAATTGTTGCCGAAAAACTGAAGACACAGGCAGCAAACTTCTATGAAGAAGGTATACAAAAACTTGTGCCACGCTATGACAAATGCCTGCAAAATTTTGGCAGTTATGTGGAAAAGTAGTTTAAGAGTTGTAGAATTTTGTGCAATAATAATTATTCTGTATCTGTACACAATTTAATTTTATTACCAAACGGAACTTACTTTCTGGACGTACCTCGTATAATTAAATCCAATGAGAATAATGAAGGAGCAAGGAAGTGAGGATGTGACTAATATGTCACAAAACATATGTTCAGTTTATCTAAAGATGGATTGGTGATGATTTTTTGCTAATTGAATTGAAATTACATATTTATAGATTCTGCTTCACTGTTACTAGCCTCATTTATTACTTATCTTACATACTCTGGAATAACAGCAAATTTAATACTGAGCCTAGTGCAAATTTTATGTCAATTCAAAATTTCACAAACCAATTCAGAATTTAAAACAAATTTAATTTTTTTGTTTTTTGTGTGTGAATTGCTTTTGGGCAGTGCAGGTTGTGTAAAAATCTCTATTATACATTATAACAATATTAATTACAATATTTCATTTCATATTGAAGAAGAATTTTATAAATCGGAAATATTGTAGTTATGCTCACAAGCAGGGGCATATTCTGTGGGCTAGTTGTGAACTCTGGTAATTTGTCAAGAAAAAAAATGTTTATTAAATTTATAAATAACAAGAATTTATTCCTAATCTGTTGGCGGTTTACATTCTAGCCTATTCTTATGCCATAAAATGGGCTCTTTCAATATAATTTGTTTGTAATGCACTGCAGCCATTCTCTTAGGCGGGAGTAGTGATATGGGAAAATGGACATTTTAGTGGGAATAGACGAGAAGGGAAAAGTCACTACAACAAAGCCCTCAAGTTTTCTCTCTTGCCATGCAAAGTCTAGCCAATGAATCTTGAAGACAGCTGAAGCAAACCAATATATGTTGTACAGCTAATCTAGTGATTTTATGCAGAAAATATGGATTCATAATTTGCTTCATGGACATAAAGTCAGAATTTATCCATTTCAAAAGTTCATGGGAGTTATTATCTCAAAATTAAAATAAAGTACATAGAAGAGCAAGTTTTTCAGTAATAATATGCTACAGAGATGTAGAAAATATCACGTGAATGGAACACTTATGATTTTATGGTTTGGTATGGGACTATGCAGTCATCTCCTTAGTGTGGTGGTAGCGCAACTGCTTGTCAAGTGGGAGACCTGGTTTGGGGTGCCCTCAGCCTCGTGAGGTCCCTGGGGAGCCAATTGAGGAGCTACTTGTTTGAGAATAGCGGCTCCAGATCAAGAAGTCCACACTAACCGACCAGGAGGGATGAGGCGCTTACATCTCACCCTCCAGCACTGCACCCCATTCATAATGCCTTCAGGGCAAGATGGGGGATGCAATGGCTTGGCGGTAGACCTTGGTTCCTTGCAGACTGTTCTGCCATGGAGTTAAATGGGACTATGCACTTACCCACATCTCAAAACAATGATGATTTGCAATTTTCTCTGTCACAGTTTGGACACCAGAGATTCTTCAAATGTTAGTGCCTTCAACAGATACTTTGTGAACAGCATTCAACACCTATCTTGCTTCATAAGGCACCACAAACAATGACACTGATGCATGAGAAATAATTGTGAAAGGAAATTTGAAAAGGAAACACCTCACTTTAGGGTTATTTCTCCAGCATTTGCTAATTATGAGAACTGAGGAAAACCTGGAAAATATCTGAAGGGAGGATTTGGGTTGCAGACCTTTTGTTCATAAGACTACGTCTTAACAATCTTGGCTAAAGTCAGTGTCAACATATCTGAGCCATACTTCACTGATACTACTCGTATTGTTTGTGTTACAGCTGATCACAACTGATTTTGTACTACTAAATTTATGTGATACTTCTTAATTAGTACAAGGGGTGTTCAAATTAATAACCAGAGATGTTGTGAATTCCTGCCATTATGTTTTACTGCTAATAAAATTTAATGCTTTGTTATTGTTGTCTGCAATTTCTGAAGAAAATTAAGGGAAAAACACTTCACATGCTGTTTTTCAAATGTATTATATATAAATATTTTATATTTTTTGTAAGTGCAACCTTAGAATTACTGAACAATTTTCTTTTCTTAGCTGATACATGTTGACTCAACTGGATTGCAGTCTGCTATTGGGGAATGCTACTAAGGAGACTTGAGAAATAATATGCTTTCGCCCTTTAAGTGGTCAGCTGTTTTATTTATACCACAGCTAGAGCTGTGACTCACAAGAAAAAGGGGTCAAATCATTGAAAAGACATGAAACTGAAGCTCAGTGGCTCAAGAGATTGTTGCTTTTACACATTTTTATTAATGCCATCTAATATGCTGCTGAGGAGCAAAGACTCAGAGGTGAAAGTTTTGTTAAATTGGCCGATTGGCCAGATGTATTGTAATGGCTATCAGAGGAAGGAGGAGGATGCTGATATTACAGCAGTGGACAAGCATCCCTCTCTTTCAGACTAGGACCTTTGAGAAAGAAGCATGGAGTGGGCCAAAAGGTAGCACTGTAACATTTCTTACAATAAATTGTAGTTGCAAAGGTATACTCTATTTTTCTTTAATACAAAAATTTAATTGTTTTTTCCTCACAAGCCATATGTAGGATAGGAGTTGGATAGGTCAAGTCAGACTGAAAAATTCAATGCCATAGCTGGATTTTGAACCATGGTTGCTCTACCACTGAGCTACCATGTCAACATGCCAGTACACTTTGGATTCTTCCCTTAGTTTTTCAGACACAGCTTCCTAACCATCCAATGTGTTCCATCTGAGCATTCCCAAGTCATAATATGGGAGGTTTTAACACTCAAATGTAATTTTGAGTACTTTTTTGGCTTCTAACCATGTTGCATCATTATTGAAATTCAACAATTTTTTTTTTCTTTTTGGTCAGCCTGTGGACTCGTTGGTTAGCCTTTCAATTCCAAGGTCACAGGTTGAAACCTGGCACAGATCAATAGTTTTTAAATGTGTTTAGAAGTGGCAGCCAGACATCAGTAGTTTTACTGACATGTATAAAAAACTCCTGCACATTAAAAGTTTGGCTCACTGGCGGCACTGATATGATCCTGGCAATTGACAGCTCATTAATAAAACACCAATTTTTTTAATTTGAGTAGATTTTTTGAAGAGGGATTAAAATACACTGGAAGCTTGAACGTGGGAATAATGAATCAATTTTAATGATAAAAAAATGCTTAAAACTACACAAAAATTTAGAGAACTATTAGGACAGAAAAGCTTGATTGAAATCTAAACAAAGATGAGAAACACAATTTAAGACAGTTTGAATCTACAATGATATGCTTAGTTGGTGCTTAAATATAACTGCACAATTTTGAAGTACAGTAATTTCATACTGTGATACTGGAAGGTAATCTGTTTTTCACTTCCAAGCATTTGCCGCAAACAGGATTTAAACCACCAAAATAAGTGTTATCTATTTAATGAGATGCAAGCTACTCATAATATAAGTTGCTAAAAGCAAATAATGAATCATATTACCTGTTTGTGAATATGTAGAAGCATCAAATCAATTGTATTATGAAAAAGTTTTAACATGACTAAAAGTAACCAGATTTTCCTAAAAAAAGTTTCTAACACTTAACAAAGAAATTTTTTCCTTATTGGTTTGCGTCAGTTATCTCTTTTTGTATTCAGCATTCTAAGCTAAACAAGTTGCTTATGAAGAAATACAGTTGTTTTATTATGTTAGTATTTTAGCAAACTCTACTAAAAATGTATTTGCACTCTAGTGGCAACAGTCTGAAAAGTTTGTGATCTCTGTTAATCTCCTACTTTTTACATTTTGCAAATTAAAATATCCTATGGTTTGTGTGCATTATTCTAAGTGACATTTCAGAAAATATAGGAGCCTTAAACTACTTACTTTGTCACAAGGTATGGATGGATAATTTGTGCTCACTATAAAAGTTAAAATGAAGTAGACTGCTTTTATGACATATTGATTTACATTTTTGCTAGCAAATCATAGACACACGTTCAGTTTTGTTATTGCTTGAAATCCTATTTTTAAATGGTGCAAATTATAGTGTTAAAGTCTAAAAGGTAAATTTTATAATTAAGGATTTTTACTATGCAGTTTGCTTATGAGTTAGGAGATTTGTTACTAGTATTATCAATTACTGTTTATTACTACAGTATGTAGCACTGCTAAATGGTTGCATTCAATAGAGCTGTTTAAAATGTTCTGACTTATCATTACTCTGGTTGAATTGGTAGTCAATATAGCAAGATTTATTTCTGGTAATATGAGCTTTCTAAGTTATCAATCTTCGTTATCTGCATTCATTTACACTAAAACTATCTGTGAACATTGTACCTGCTGTAACCTCTATTCTTTTCCGAATTTATAAATATTATTGCATCTGTTTTGTCATTTTGAGTTGCCTATTAACATCAAGTGCTTCAGAAAGATACCCAAAAATGAGAATCTTGAAGGTATAACTACACGCATACGAGCTCAAGATCTAAGTAGATGTTTAAAACTAGCAGATAGGATTATGCAGCATTTTGAAATCCTGTAGAGCAGATATAAAAATAATAATGCTCTAAATATCTTATAAAAATGTTTTAATTCTTAAAGAAAAAATTTTGCTCTTATGCACCAAAACTAAATCAAATTCTGAAAAATTGTACACCAATATTAAAGAAAATGTAATCCCAATTTTCTTAAATCACAAAAAGTGTCATCATTGAAAATACAGGAGTGAGAGATATGTGTAACAATGTTTAAATATGTTTATTAATTTTTATGTAATTTATAAAAAGATTTAAAAATACTTACGTGTTGATGAAATCAATTGACTGTGCTTTCAATTGGTCTGCACTATGCAGGTCAGCCAGTATCAGTATGTCTGCTGCATTTTCAATTGATAAATTTGTACAAAGGGCTTCTTCACACATCACTTTTAACCTTTCCAGGGCATACTAAACCAGAGAGAAACATATTGCATTTAGATACATTTCTAATTACATGATAAAAAAAATCTTATGTGTTCCATTTACATGACTTACTCTACATCTCTGCAACAAATTATTGTTAAAAAGTTAATGTTTCTATTTACTTCATACTTCATACTAATCAAGAAAAAATTAGCAGAAATAGTCTTATTACTTGCTTCCTTGTAAGTAGAAGCGAAATATACTATACAAGAACCACTAACAAACTTAAGATTTAGGACAAAGAATTTTTAACAAATGTTTTAACTGTGTAATGGAAAGTAAAGTTGCCTCAGTATTTCAAATGATGAGGATAATAGCATTTATATTTTGCTTATATACATATCATTTATTTAAAACTTAATGACATTTTTCATCTGAATGTAGGTTAACCAACTTTAAAATTTAATGCAGTTAACATTTTTAAAATGCAGTAAAGTTACTGTTTGTGATGCTATTGCCAGCATAAACATAATACTTCTATTTAGAATGGAAGCACTTGCAACTGCTAGTAAACATTTAGATTTTGTTTTTTCCTAGCCTGTTATCAGGGGGTTCACAGGCCCCTATCTACTACAGTGCAGCAGAAAGCGCTCAGTCTACTGTGATTGGCAATATGAAACTTTATCAACTTTCCATGGGATTTTCTGGATTCTAGAAAACCTTCTGTTGACTGTGCATGCTCAGATTTCAAAATCAGTGTTTTAACTATTTTCCCATTATGGCTCCTCTCTCCATTTCTGTTCCTACACTTTTGTGCACATGTAAGTAAAATTTGACCATCCCTGTAGTACAGTGGTAGAGTGCCTACCTTTGGCATGATAAGACTCGGGTTGGATCCGGGGATACTTTTGAGCATGTGACGCAAGGAGGCAAGCAATTTTTAGGTTCACCAATATGTATGAGCAAGTAGACAAAAATGACAGACAACTATGAGCACTATTGCATTTTACATAGCAGCCAACATGCACTTCATATTTCACAGCCATAGCCAACCTTTGCAATAATCCCCAGACCTCTAGACAACAAATAATATGGAAGCAATTATCAGCTGGTCATTTTTGAAAATTCCTGACCAAGCTTTCTTTTGGGCTTTATTACTTCATAGACATGCAGATACAATCCAGCAGAATTTATTGTAATGTGAGAAGCAAAGGTTGTATGTCCCTGGTGATATTCTTTCATATTATAATTTTATTAATAAAACAAAGCTGTTGGTTTAGCTCAATGCTACAGAGACTGTCTTCAACTATTATTTGATGAGGGTCTGCTGAGAACAAGAATTTTATGCTCTGAATGGAATGCCACCCTGCATTCTATTAAGAGATGGGATACACATATCCCGAATTTTGCTGCAGGTAGCAATAAAGCTTTTGGTATGAATAATTATCTAGTAATTAATTATATTTATTATTCTTTTTTGAAATGGACATGAAAAAGTCACACTGTCTGTAAAGGTTTAAGAGGGCAAAATTTTGTCCTCATCCACTGCTTTGCTTACAAGTAGTCATAATTATGAGTGTTTGGTTGGAGGCCAATGTGAATATTTTAATATATTACAAGGCAAAAAAAATCTAAAGCCATACTTGAAAAAAATCAGGTAAAACTTCATGCAACTACCAAATATTGGCTTATTTTAGGCCAATAACTGTTGAAGTTATCTTGGGTTAATTGTATTTGTGAACTGCTAAGCCACTAATGCAGTGGTTGTTTTAAGCTGTAACATGTAGAGATTCCCCAATATTTACTGTGACGTCAAGCACCCAAATTCATTGCCTTTGAATAATTACCAAACCTGACATCAGTTCATACTCAAAGGCCAAGCAATAATTATTTAGAATATACAGAGCTGAACACATTTGATAACATATGAAACATCTACACTTAAAACACAGTTGTTGAAAACAAAATACCTTGGTGTTATTCATAAAAGAAGAAAGCAAATTACCAAAATATATTTACATTTTAAGTTGCTAACTACAGCAATACTGCAAGTATAATAGAGAACCAATACTTTTTTTTCAGTTGAAAACAAAATAATTTGATGTTATGCAAAAATATAAGTAATTTCCTTCCAAGAAGGACATTAAATTTTAAGTTAACTATAGTAATACTGTAAAGAGGAGGACGACATACTTTCTTTAAACAAAACTTTCATGCCCAACCAAATAATTAAGATGAAAGACTCCTTAGCTGTCTGCTAAAGAATTATAGAAGGAGCCATCACTGAAATGTTATTCTAGTGTAACAAAGGTATAGTGTAACAAAGGTATCTTATTTTTAGATAGATTTATTTTTATTGCTTTTGTTCCTTATAAATGTGTTTTATCACCTTATCTGCAGCGGCGAGAAGATCATCAGCCATTTTTTCAAGGTTGGCAGCCTTTCCTGTATATATAAAGCGTAACATTTCTCTTAACACTTCATGATCAACATCAGTTATTTCCACTCTATTATGTTTTCTTTCTTCCATTTCGTGCTCAAACATTGCAGCAAATACCGGGCTTCGGGCTGAAAAAGAAAAAGAATTTCAATTTGCTATGACACTATATTTAACAAAGATTGAAAGCACAGCAAGTTTAAGGAAGAGACATTAGTTGTGTACTGTTAAACCTTTTACACACAATTTAATTTTTATTAATCCAAAATTAATCCATTTTTATAAGAAATCTAATTTTAGTCTTCATAAAACACAATCTCTAATAAAATATATTTGCAAATTAGTATAATTCAGTGATCAGACTCACCTGCAAGAATTGCTTTATGTGCTTGAAATTCTCGTGAACTTACAGAAAGTGTCACATCACTGAATTTCTGGTTTTCAAATAGCAATCCGAGATCATCTGAGAGGCGGCATTCAGGTACTTTGAACTGAATGGCATTCGACTGTCCTGAGATGTTTACACTGTCTGCTACGACGCTCACCTGAAGAAATATTAAAATCAAAATGAAGAGATATTGTTTGATAAAAATTCATGCTACAGAATACTGCAAACAATGTCATTTACATGTGAGAATGTTTAGAAAAGTTTTGTCTGTTTTGCCATTGTGCAATGGAAAGGGTAAAAAAAATTTGATGGGGGAAGTTCCATAAACATAGTTAACATCATAAAGGTGATGAAAGCTGGATATACCAATGTGATCCACAAATTAAGTGAGTCATCAGTCTAGGTCTTCTAAGGAGAGGATTCCCCAAAAAAAGTGTTGACAAAGATGATTTATTTGTTCTCAAGTGTTCTGCTTGTGGGACAGAAGACTGTCACTGCCAGATGGTACACCACAAAACTTCTGATCCCACTGCACTAGCAACAACCCAATTTCTAGCAAGAGATGGTGAATTTGCAATATTACAATGCAATTGTTATCACTGAATAATATTGAGTGGAATGGGCGACGAAATAAGCTTTAATTTCCTACTAAAAACATTGAAATCCATTACTGATTGATAAGGTTATACTAGGGTCGGTTGATAAGACCTGGGCCTCACACATATATAGCGCCACTAGGCTAGTTAGATGGTAGCATTGTATAATTTTCAAATGACAGCATTTTAAACAAGACAACTTTAGAGTTTTCACGAAAATGGAGGATTTGGAAAAATGAACAGTGATTAGATACTTCCATTTGAAAGGCTTAACGGCTAAAGAAATCAAGGAGGAAACGGACAGTACATTGAAAGACTGTGCCCCTTCATATTCAATGATTAAAAGGTAGGTTGCAGAGTTTAAAATGGGACGTACGAGCACTAGTGATGAGCCTCGCTCTGGATGCCCTGTATAAGTGACAACTCCAGAGATCATTGAAAAAATTCATTGTTTAGTACTGGAAGACCACAGATTAAAAGTTGATTAAAATTTTCAAAATTACCTCACAGAATATTGTCAGCTTGTCATCAGGTAGCAAACCATTGGCTTCATCCAAGAGAAAATCCCTTCGGATAAACTTCTTGAAACCCCAGTCTTTACCCTGCACAAATCGATATGCCCGCTGACTCTCTGAAATAAAAGTAAAAGAAATGCATTTAAATAATTCATGTAAGCTAAAAATGCAACACTTCGTAAAATGGAGTTACACAATTTTAAACTGAACTAGTTTCAGATATGTATGTATACTATGGTGTAGATTTTTTAGATTTTAAGAACATTAAAATAAGCAGACTAAGAGAAAATAAACACCTAATGTGTTCCATTCATATGACTTTCTCTGCCTGCTCTGCAAACAAAATATTTCTACCAAAGATTCTTTTACCTACATCATACTAATCAAGATACACATTGGTAGAAACAGTCTTATTACTTGCTTCCTTAAAAGTAGAAGGGAAATAAGGAAATACATTATGCTAAAGTGATAACAAAATCTTTTAAAAGTTGGTCACTATTATGAAACAATTGGAATTCGGTTCTCTTTGCATACCAGAAGTAAAACAAAACCAATGAAATGAAAGATGACTTTCCATTTGAGAAAGCCACAGTAGTTTTAAAATGGAAACAAATAACAATATTCTTGGAAATGGTTATCTCTAGAAAATAAATGTATGTGACAAACTGTTGTTTTACTGAGATCTATATATTTTTTAAGTTTCTTCTATCTCTTACGGTTTACCAGTTATTCAAAAGTTAAACCCTGTAAGTTTTCAGAGGTTATTCCAGGAATGTTCAAGATATACATTTGTTTGTCATAAAAAATCATTAGAGCCATTTTTAAGAAAATCAAAATGTCGAAAAATATTCTATATGAGGACAGTTGGGGATGGGAGAATTTTCCTGAAAATGTTTGTGTCACATCCTTAGCAGATACTGAACTTAAGTACTAAGTTTCATATTTAACCGGCTTTTCGTTTTAGAGTAATGCTGCTCCCCAGCCCCCCCCCCACACACAGACTTTTTTCTAAAAAATGTTTCCTCCTAGGGAGTCTCAAAACCTGTATTTCCTGTGAAATCTTGTATAAAATTTTTGGGTGGAATACCTTCTCTAACTATGTACATTACACACTGTGGTCAAGAAAGTCAAAATTCAAGAAATAGGCACTGAAAAAGCAGAAAGATCATTTAGTTATCTAACAAGTGAGAAAATTAAGCATTTTTCAAGATTTCTGAGGGTGAGAGTTTCTCTAGTGTGAAGCAGAATATTTTCCTACCTTTCACAACCATTATTCTGGACACTATAAGTTAATTGCATATTTATGAGAAATAAAATCTACAAATGGTTAGCTTAAACCATTAAAGGATCCTCTTATGACTTCAGCTAACTAAGAAAATTATTATAAACATACCTTGCCACCCCTTTCTCCTCCCCTTTCTTTCTTTTATTAAAGTATAATAGGTTCAGATAACGTTTTTATAATTCATACAATTTTATATAATTTTAATTTTGAATATTAAATCAAATTTCACAATTTGGGATTATGTTTTGCAGAAATTTTAGGGCTTCAGTGAATTCAACTCCTAATTTTATGCCAGTTTTACAGTGCAACCATTCTGGACATTGCAAAATAGCTGCACATGTCTGAAAATGTACCTTTGGATTAGTGATAAGAGGCACTTGTATTCTGCCCAAAAAAATTAACATTAAGATTTCAATGGATATACACTTGCTTTTAATGTCCCGAAGTATCAAAAAAAAGGCTTCTAGAAACAGAAGGGGGGGTTGTGCGTGCGTGCATGTGTGTGCGCTGCATGTTCACACATTTAGAATTATAAATACCAACTTGGTATTTTAAATCTGCATCTCCAAGAATGTAACAAACATTTTGAAGAAAATGTCACACTCCACCTGAACCAAGCTCCTTTCAGGTGAAATTATTTTATTTTTTATTTGCTCAAAAATGGGCATAATGATTTTTTTTAAAACAATGAGTTTAAGATATTTGTGTGAGTAATAAATTGAATTTTCAAAGAATAGTGTATGAATAGTCTTCATTTTGAATGAATTCTGTATACTGTTAAGTCATAAGAGATATACAGAAATCTGTATACAAAATGTAAAGTGTAAGAGTTCAATTTATATTTTATAATTTTGTATCAATAGTACTTTTTTGAACATTTGTTGTTAAATCTTGTAGGTTTTCATGCATTTATCTGTCATGCAGCATATAAAAACAATCCCCTCCCACATGTACTCATTATTAACAAGAAACTCACTTTTTTTCTTTCTTTTCATGCTGTCCATGGAACAAGTCCATACTACTTAATTTGAGATTATTTATTGTAAAACATTGTTTGGAAGTAATGTAGTTTACGAAATCCATACCATAAAAGTATGGAGAAGAAAAAAAAAATAAAAAAAAAAAAAAGGATGAAGAAAAAAGGGGGGAAGTAGCAGCACAAATGGAATAAATCCCTTAAAATTTAAAGGATGAGGAGAATAAGCACAATGCTTCAAACACAGAATTGTAGGTATTATAGAACTATGATTTTATGTTATGAGATGAAGAAATAGATTTGTCTAACTTAGAAAGCTAGTTTTCTGAACAAAATAATAAGTATGCAAATAGGGCAAAATTTTTCTCCTCTTTACATCATTTTGCTCTTTCCACAAAAGAATAAATAGAAATATATCATCTGTGCATTCACAGCTGCATTTATCATATGTGCTGCTGGTTCAATTATTATATTATTATTGCTGCAATGTATCTATTAGGAACAAACACACTGGAGCACTAAGGAAAGGTAAACACATCTATTCTCTTCAGAACCAGAAGTATTCTTAGTGATTTGATAACTATGAATTGTACTGGAACTTTGTGACTTAAGTCAATGTATTTTGCCTACCCATTGCTTTGGTTTCTTCTCTTTTGGCATTAAGTATTGAAAATTTGAACTTCGCCCTGACTTCTGATTTGTTGCAGGAGACTAGAAGCAGGTACAATGAGAGGTAGTCTTTGCTTTCTTCATCCAGACCCTTTGGATTCACCCGTAAACACCTGTACAAATAAAGATTGTAATCAGTTGTACATTGAATGAAGTCTGTTGTGCATGCACTGGGTCACTGCATTTTCAAACTTAAAATCTCAGGATTACAATTTAATCTGGCGCATATTAATTTAGAGATTTTGTTTATCATAGTAACATACATTTTTAGTTACAACAATTATACTAATAACTTCAAATTCCATCTTAAACTAGCATTTTTAAAATATTGGAATGCTCTAACATCCTAGCTTAAGAGTTTTCACACTAATAAATATAAATACATGCATACGCAGGCACACAATATTAGTCAAACTATTAATACTACATTACTATTACTCAACATCAGCATGGGAATATTACAATATGCATTGTGACTCAGCGTAAATGCAGAGTTGGCTCTTGGCTCAGAAAGTAAAAAAAAAAATGATTGGTATAACTAAATAATAACAAAATATACCTACACAAGTTTATTTACAAAGTTACAGTAGTTTACTCTATTTCTCAAGGTAATCATATTTCTATCAAAGCATTTATTGTAATGTGCCACCGG
Source organism: Hymenopus coronatus (assembly GCA_030762935.1). Taxonomy (NCBI): domain Eukaryota; kingdom Metazoa; phylum Arthropoda; class Insecta; order Mantodea; family Hymenopodidae; genus Hymenopus; species Hymenopus coronatus. The sequence continues at coordinate 94,671,018 of CM060895.1, read as the reverse complement.
TTTTTAAATACTCTTCAAGCTCCAAAGATCTACTTCATTTTTGAATGCAGAAAATGTTCCCCCAATCAAAATTAATAGGCAAATAACTCAAGTGATGGTGATAAATACAATGAATGAGTCTTCAGTGAGGAAATGGTACATAATTTAATCAAGAAAGAATCCATTTGCACGATGTAGACTGGAGTGCAAGGTCACTTGTTATGAAGGATTTGAAAGCAAATGTTGAAAGAATTCATGAAATCCAGCATTTCATTTTGGACATCTTACATGGCTTTTTGGGTGGAAAAGAGTTCCCAACAAAAGGTGACCTCAAAGAGGTAGTGACATCCTGGTTCAGGTCTTTACAGTACATCAGTATTAACAAACTGGTACCAGGTTATAATATATTGCCTCAACAGCAATATTATACTGAGATGTAGAGTTAAGTGCTGTAACTTTGTAAATAAGGTTTTGTGTTTATATTATTATTACCAAATTATTGTTCTTTTTTGTCGACCCCTATAATTGTAAAATTCTATTAAGCACATGAAGTCCTTGTATAAAATGTAATGGCTGCAGATCTCTGTTGTGGTTAAACAATGCATGGTATAAAAATTTATTTTAGAGCAGGCTTATACCAATCTGGAAAAACTTTGTTAAAGTTATTTTCCAGCATTACATATTAGGTTATAATAGCAGAGAAAATTATTTCTTTCCTAGCTTGCTTTCTTCTATGTAACTGCTCCAGAAGTAATTTATAGTTTGACCTTCATACCCATATTTAAAACAGAAAGGACCTATTTGTTTTTTCATTTTTATTTCCTCTACAAATAGAGTAAGCATCAAATATTAAAAACAGAAGCACTATTAACAGTGAAGTATTCATCTTGGAGCTATGCTAAGCCACACTTATTTACACTCACCTCCACTTAATATGGTTGAAAACATTGAAACGCTTTCAAGAACCTTCATCCTCCTCCTGTTGTTTCCAATCCCGTTGCCATCTGGTGTTGGGGATGTAAAGTTATTACACTTCTTTCAGTGGCAGGATTTCAAAATTTATCATGTAATTGCTGCCTTTTATTATGTGTATTTTCTCCCAGATTCTAGTGGTTTTAACAATATTATATTTTGCCCAATGTTGTGATTTTCTGTCCAAAAATGGTGTGATACAGCAGATTTGTCTATTTGCTTTAGTTTAATGTTTCTCTGATGTTCCTTTAATCTAATTTCCAAGTTTCTCTTTGTTTTGCCTATGTAATATTTCCTACAGCCTTCACAACTAATCTGGTAGATTTCTGATTTTAATGTGATCTGAATTGTATTTTTAAGAGGTTTGTTTAGAATGTTCTTCAGGTTGAATTAGTTTTGTGGGGCAAAAATTTGTTGAAGAGTTGTTCAAATTTTCTAAGGTCTAAGGGTGGTAGTGATTTTTTTTATATTTCCAGTTTGATGGTGGTATTAATGTTGCAGTTTGTGAAGTTTCCTGGAATTTTTCTTTTTTTTTTTAATCATCTTTAATTAAAAACTGCTGAAGACAAGGATGAATGTTTTTGAAAACATTTCAATATTTTTCAACTATATTAAGTAGAGGTGAATGTAAATATGCGTGACTGAGCATAACTCAAAGAGACTAAATCTATCTTGGTTTATAATACAAATTTTACAATATATGTTGGTAGATACTAGAGTTTTGCTTTCTACTGACAACATATGAAATGAGTTCCAAGATTTGAAATTCGTGAGACAGAACATTTTATTTTCTGCAATTATTATACATATAGTTCATTCATTAAACATCTCTATCTGATCTTTTACACCAACTCTAGATGAAAAATACTCATAGTGCAAGCATCCACAGCAATCCATCTCCAACATTGTTGTTGGAAAACAAAGTTTGTTTTGCATATTAGGTGTAAATTTATATAATAAACTTCAAGTATCAATAACCCTTCAAATCAAATACTTTGATCAGTTTAGTTCTTGAATGCATTTTTTTTTAACCGTTTTATGCACTTTATGCATTTTTCAGTATAAACGTAATAATTAAATATTATTAATTTAATTTGTTTCTTAATTTATAAATTATGGCTATTTATATAAGTATTTTGCCAAAACATGTGAATTAATGTAGTACTTTGGTGAATAAACAACCCAATTAATCTAATTACAAAATATAGGTCATTTCAAATACATGTAGCTCATAAACAGAAATATCTATGACAACTTAAGTAGCTGACAGCAAAACTAATTTTCTGTAATGCTTGTTAATTATGTTTTAATTATTTATTTGCAATAGCTATGGTCATTAAGACTTCCTTCTCTGCTACCACCATCAAAATAATTATAAAGACTAAATGTAAGCATGTGTAGGGGGTTTACAATAGAAAAACTGAAGGCTTACCATTTGAGCTTATCATTAGCTCCAGCAGAAAATGTAGATGACTTCAGCACTTCCCCCATTTCTTCTCGACAAAAGCTGAAATTGTTGATGGTCCACATATAGCTGAACTTCACCACTTTGACCTGAAATAAATAAGTTTAACATTATTTAACCGAGGCAAGCACTGAAGAATTTGACAATTTTATGCAGCTGATGAGTTTGTGTTATATACTTAAGTTCTTGATGCAAACAAATAAAATGCCCTGTCTTATCCTTGTGAGCTCTCTGTTTTAAATCATTTACTTCTGGAACAAACACTGAAAGTGTAGGTGAAAGGTTTACTTTCTTCAAACTTTTTTTTTTTGGGGGGAGGGGTCAGAAGTGGTATTGTAAACTAATGAAATAAAATATTTATAAATGAAAATTAAATCATTTACTAACTTTCCAAACCACAATCAGTAAAAATATTTTCTGATAATTTCATACCTTTATGTAATTATTTGAGGGATATCAGGTGATCAGTTATACTTTCTGGAAAATAAAGTGGTAATAACTTCCTCAAAAAGTGCTATTTATTTCTTTCTTTAATACAGAATACAATTGCACTAACATACATTTTCTTAATACAAAACACAGCTACACTAACATGCTTTTCATTTTATTAAATGCAAATGTGTTTCATTAATTATATCAAAACATTAGCTTGTGATGATTAACAAACTTTTCATCCAAAAACTGCATTAACTGCTCTTTCATAAATCACACATTACACCAATAACTTCAGCTATGAGTCCTCCATGTATAAAGAGAAAATGCAAGAACCATTTTATTTTGAGTAGCTCATAACCTACTTATCTAATTTCTTCAACTGTTGTACTTTAAACCCTTGATCTTATTTAAAAAATCTGATGTGTTCTATTCACATGACTTCACTTTAGCTGTTCATCAAACAAAATTTTCTTACAAAATAATATCTAACAACTACACTACCCACTTATTACTTCAAACCTGTTATTTCATACAAAAGTAAGTTATGTATAATGGATGAAACTAGGAATTTAACAATGAAAATTACTTTTCCTCCATAGAATCTTCCCCTGTTGATTTTAGAGATAGATTTTAAAAGAATATTTTTAAGAATAAAATCCAAAATCAACATGTTTATTTGTTGTATATTTAAAAAACAATAATAATATGGGAAATTTAATTAATTTGTTTCATTATTGTGGGCTATGGTTCACCAAGTTGGTATAACCATAAGATTCATGATATGAAAAATGGATTATGAGAGTTTAAATTAATCACATATGTCACACGAAGTTACTAAAGCTATTTAACATTATAATCATTGCTGATTGATAGGATTAATAAATATTACCTGATTTTCTGAGTTAAATCCCTCTGTCCAATGTTTGGATTTGCACCCTATATAACTTGAGGTCTGTTTATACTGTAATTGCTTCTTTTTAAAAGCATGAGAAATGTATGTGAATGTAAGAACAAAACTTTGCGAAAGGTCTGTATCCAATCATCAATATCCTCAATTAAGTGAATAATGTGATTCAAGTTCAAAAAATACTATCTAAATGAAGTGATCAAATTAAAAAAATTTTAAGCACTATTTCATCTCCATAACATATTTGCAGCAGTATTTTGTTTCATTCACAGCTACGTAGTGTAACCAGTAGTCATGTTTGTTCATTTACATAATATGTTATTTATGTTTGTAAGCCAAGAAAGCAAAACACATGAAGATATGTGCACAAAAATGGTGAAACCCATATTCTTTTAAAACTGAAAAAATTGAGGGAAAGTGTTTTAAATCAACATGATAATTTTCATTTCAATTTATGGTGTTAACAAATATTTAAACCACATTTTTATGATGTTATAGTGAATAAATCTAAATATCCTTAACTCTCATTATTAATATTGAATATTAAATTGAATATGGATTTATATCATCTATACTGTTCTCAAGATGAAAATCAGTGCTCCCTTTTTTGTCTTTCTCGACCACGTGTGTGTATGTCCAAAAGCTTATACCAAGATTTCACTGGAAATACATGTTTTGAGACACGCTGAATAAAAAGGAACCATTTTTAGAAAAGTGGCTATATGTGGACAGCATAACTCAAAAGCAAAATCCTATATAAATACCAAACTTGGTATGTAAGTTCAGTATCTTGCAAGTATGCGGCACAAAGATTTTCAGAAAGATTCTCCCCACCAGTAACTACTCGCTACATGGAATGATTTTTATTAAAATAACATATGTTTAAGATATTTTTATGACAAAGTATATATCTTGAATTTTCTGGGAACAACTTCTGAAGACCTCTTCATTCTGGTTGGCTTTTGTATAACTGGTAATCCAGAAGAGATAAATAAAAAATATACTATATAAAAATAATAGGTCTGGAAAACAAAACTTTTCTCGAACAGAAGTCATCTTTCCTTTCATCTCTTTTGTTTTACCAATGATATGCAAATAGAACTACATTTCAATTGTTTCATATAGCAAACAGCTTTTAAAAGACTTGACTGTCACTTTGACACAGTGCATTCCCTATTTCCCTTCTACTTACAAGCAAGTAAATAATAAGACAATTTCTACTAATGTTTATCTTGATTAGAATGTAGATAAAAGAATAATCTTTCATAAGAATAGTTTGTTTGCATAACATGCAGAAGAAATAATGTAAATACATCACGTCTGAATTTTTTCCATTGACAATACATAATGATCTGCCTTTAAAAGATTTACAATATATTAAACCTATCGTATTCCCCTAAATCCCTTGTACCTAAAAGTAGATATGTAATAAGACAGCTTCTGCCACATTTATCTTGATTGATATGTATGAACTAGATAGAAGAATAAGCTTCTGTAATAAGTTTGTTGAAGAAGTGTAGTAAAAAGTTGTGTGAATATAAAATATTTTTTTTTCCTCTCTTTAAGAGTCTTTATTGTTATAAACTAACATCCTTGCTCATCTAAATTATAATGAAAGGGCTATTCACTCAAGTTTATCTAGTGTTGAATGCAGATATTTAATTGTTTGGTTTTTCAATCATTTTTGTGCTCTTGAAAAGTGTCTTAGCTTACACGTAAAAGCTTTGCAATGAAAGATTCTAATACCAGGTGATGCATAATGTAAAAACATCTTGCTGATAAGTTTTCACTATGATCCACAAAAGGAGGAGAATTTAGTTGCCAGTATACATCGATTAACCGTCCTGAACGCACCCCTTTCCCTCCCTACAGGCTTTTACTTGCTCTTCCGGTTCGCAAGTCTATTGACGTATGCAGAAACTGGAATTTATTATTTTTTTTTTCTTTTTGCCACAGAGGTGCAATAATCTCGGACGTTGCTACGGGCTAGCTGGTGATGCACACTCATCGATTGCAAGACCTTGGGAGTGAGTTCACGGCACGAGGCGGGGTCAACACCGGTCAAAACGCGGCATTTCTGCAACCCGCGGCACGTCAGTTCGTTCACCCGTACCGCACATATATATCGCACGGAAAACAGAGCCGGCCGTGTTAGGCATGGTCGTGTTATTTGTTGATTCACAAGTACTGTTTCATTAACAGAACGGCGTCCTTCTTCGCGACACTTCCGGTCCCTCTCATTATACAAAATTCGCTGATGTTATTTATTGTTGTTGCTAAACGCAATCCTGAATACTATTGGTGAATGGAATGGGGGTCAAGGAATTTCCTAGCAGCCATTTATGACGAAATGAATATATTTAAAATCAATCGTATCATTATATTTTTTCACCTGGACTAAATTGACCGCAAACTTTTAATTTCAACTTTCTCTTGGCTTCTGACTTGACTGTTTCATGTGATATTACCTCTTGCACGTTTCTTTCATTATTGGATTCGCAGATTCCGAAATTAAAAATAATGATATATTGTGGGTACATTACTTTCCCTATCCACCCGTCCTTTTTATATGCCTTCTACAAACTATTCTTACGTTTTCTTATTATTTTCTCTAGCGCTAAAGTACTAAGTACATAGCGGATAGAGAAGGTATTGCATTTCACCCAAAAAGTCGAAATCAAGATTCACTGGAAATACAAGTTTTGAGAATCCTTGAATAAAAAAGAAAGGAAAAAAAAAGAACGAAAGAAGGGGGGGAAAAAACATTTTAGCAATATGACTGTGCGCGCTCAAAAATGAAAAGTTGATTCAAATACCAAACTTTATATTTAAGTTCAGCATTTTCCAAGGATGCGACACGAAGATTTTCATGAAAATTCCCCCACCCCAACTACCCTTTACTATAACATTTTTCCAACATTTTAATTTTCTCAAAAATGGCTAAAGATTTTGGTTAAAATACCGCAATTTAACGATATTTACATGACAAAATGTAGATCTTTAACTTCTTGGGAATAGCCTCTGAAGTCACCATTCTGAATGAACTTTGCATAACTGTTAAACCGTAAGAGATAGATAAGATATTCCTTGTTATTTGTTTCAATTTTAAAACATTTACACCTTTTGTCCAACAGGATGATGCCCGTGTTACTTTTGTCTTACTCCTGGTCATGCGCAAAAAAGTTAATTTAATGACAATCGCATACCGGCAACTTTTATACATTTTACTATCGCTTTAGCATAGTGTATTACCTTAGTTCTCTTCTACCTATATGAAAATAAGTAATAACAACATTCTGCTAATACTTATCTCGATTAGCATGGAATAGAATAATCTTGTAAGAAGTTTGTCTAGGACAGCTAGAAAAAGACATGTGAATGGAACAAATCAACATTTTCTTCTAATATTTCGTGTTAATCCAGATAAGCATTTGCAAAAATAGTTCCATACATATTGGATTGTAGGTACAAGGGGGTAGGGGAAATCGAATCGATGGTCAAATCGCATATGGCCTTGAAATTCCATACTGTTCCCATGACCGCAAAAAATAATGAATATTTATTAACACTTTATTAATAACAGATATATCGGAAATGGCAGTGACAGAAATTATTTCAAAATGTTTTAAAAACATAGACAAAACATTCTATATATATATATATATATATATATATATATATATATATATATATATATATATATATATATATATATCCAAAGCATAAATTGAGGCAATTTAAGTGACTAAATTACATGCGATAAGAAAGCACGCATATACATTAAATTTTGGTGCTAAATAATAAAGGTCTATGCTCGACTTTAGCGGTAGTATTTTCAATAAAGTCTCTTTAGCTACGTAAAGCATCAACATTATCAGAAAATAAAAAGCAAAGGGAATGTGAGAACTTTAAGATGAAATATTAAAAATGCAAACAATTATTTATTAAATTATGTGAACAATTTCGCTAAATCTGGGGCGCAAAGCTGTCTTCCTTCTTATGTACATTAATACCGCAAAGTGCAGGACTGTAAATGGTACTTGGGATTTCCGCTCTGAAGAGAAGCGGGGGAGAGTCTTCGATTTCTCACGAGTCCCATGTTCGCCATTCCTTTTGTACTGAATCAGATATGAGAAACTAAATGCGCATCGGTCATTGTAGCTTAATGGCAGAGCGTCAACCCGGTACGCTGGAGATCAGTGGTTCGAGTGCAATGAACTTCTCAACCATATAGCTTATAAATTAAACATTTCTTGAAAAATAGGTAAACAAATGTTTATCGCTGAAGCAGTTTTGGGCAAGCTGGCTTGAAGCAACCAGGCAGAAACGGTGAGGGAGGATAATTTTGTTTTTAAATTCTTGTAATATTTTATTTAGAATTGTAACAATGAACAAACTTATCAAAACGAAAAGTGAGCAGTTTTGTAGTGTAGTAGTGTTAGCCAACTTGTCAAAAGTGACCTGAAGGATTTCTGATGAACCGAAATTATGTATGTTTTCAAACATTCCACAACCCGCCTCTGTAGTGTAGGGTTAGCGTGTCTGCTTCACATTCAAGAGGTCACGAGTTCGAATCTCGCTTAGGGTGAGTTACTCGAATAAGGCTTTTATTCGGGGGTTTCCCTTATCCTGGGAAGACGGATGTCGAGTAAATTTAAGCTTCATGGATCCCGCAATCATTTCACCGATTTCATTCATCGTCCGATGACAGGTTAAAGGACTTTACTACAAAAAGGTTTCTCATTTATGATCTCTGATAAAATGGTAGCATTCCTCCGAACGATGAGTGGACCCATTTTTTTATTATAAAAAAATAATTGATCAGCACGTCATCGTGCTATACAAATTGCAGTTATATAGAGGATTAAAGAAAATATCACTCTAAAGAATACAAAGTAAACGGGATGCCCACATGCGAGTCCCCCCCAAAAAAGAACATGAATATTTAATGGCAAGAGAAATAAGGAAAAGAATCTGGATGTACCAGAATGCACAGATATACGCAACACCTGTTCTGGAATACCTGAAGCAGTTGTATCTTAGGCCCGTTCTTACAATATTCCGTAAAGTAAGAGTAAGGCTAACCTCCAGTAAACTTTACGGTCAGATTAAACTTACAATAAACTCACTTTGGTTCTTACCATCTAAAGGTTAACTTTTACTGGCAGTTTTATAACAGTTAGTGCACCTGTTTAATATATTCTGTCATTTGTTTTGAGTGTTATATACAATGGCGAGTGGTAAACAAAGAAGCATAACCTCATACCGGACAGCCACACAGGAGTGGTCTCAGAATGTTCTTGTATAGTAGCAGGATACAGTCAACTCGTAGAGAGGATTTGTTGTCTATGACTGGATAATGCTGATGGAGACGAGAATATGCCTGAGTGAGCTTCATGTTTATGTGAGCATTCCAGGTTAACCGACGATCAAGGTGAACACCCAGATACTTAACCGCTTGGTCAGAAGGTAAACATGGCACCTCGGTGTCATAGAGACGAATATTTGTTGAGTAAGGTGAGGAGCTTTATTAGACGTTTACTGGGGTTGAGAGCAATCCACCAGCGAGCTAACCAGTGAAGGAAGATGTCCAGGGACCCATTTCTGAGAAGGCAATCAGCAGCTCCGGTGGTAGGGTGATGATGGCGCGGTGGAACGAGGGCCTGCTACGGTTACCATGGATTCATTAGCCTTGGGGATAGTCCTCATGAGTTAGTGAGAAGTGAAGATTTGGATAGGACCAACCTAAAATCACCTCAGAGCCGAGGCAAGAACCATGGACTCTCAGCACCAAAGCCGTGAACGAAACCTCAGAGTTGTCTCGGAGCCTGCGAAGCTGTTTTAAATTGGCTATTTCATTCATAGACTTATTCATTTATCATATAAGATTTACTAGCTTGTCATTCTTTTCTGTAGTCAGTGTCGCCATATTACTTTCTCTAGCAGATATGTATAAAGTACATAGTAGATGTATTGCATTCCACCAAAAAATTCGATACCGAGATTTCACCGGAAATACATGTTTTGAGGACCTCTGAGTAAAAAAAAAAACCTATTTTTAGAAAAAGATCAGTGGGTGTGTGGACAGCATGACTAAAAAACAAGAAGTCAGTTAAATACCATAAGCTTAACATCTTCCAATCCCAAACAACTCTTTACATGAAACATTTTTCAAAACTTTCGATTTTATCAAAAATGGCGCTAACGATCTTTACTAAAATGCCGTATACTAAAAACGTTTATATGGCAAATAAAATGTATATCCTAAATTCCTTGGAAATAGCACCTGAAGTTTTCATTTGCACAACAGGTAAATCAAAAACGTGCTACACAAAAATGCAAATCTCGTCAAAACACAATTTATGTCCTATACATTTTAGTTGTGGGGTGAATTGGATTGGTTGATGAGGGGTAAACTGAGTAAAATAAAACAAAGGCCCTTCCTCCCAAAAAAAGCATTTTCGCCCAAAATTCAAACCTTTAAGAACAACTTGAAGACCGTGATAAAAATTCTCCTTTTGAATGTGGATTTGACCCAATTAGATCTTCACGCTTACTTTTCTGTCTCCAACATATTTCTTATTGTTGGTTTCAACTTTAAAATACTTATAATTTTCTCAAACAGAAGTCGTCCATGCCCGCCTTAGTAGTGTGCGGGTAGCGTGTCTGCCTCACATTCAAGAGGTCGTGAGTTTGAATCTCGCTTAGGATGAGTAGCCCGTAAGGATTTTTACGGGGTTTCCCTTATGTATGTATTTATTTCTCTGCAAGTGGGTATCACCCGGTGGCAGAGTTATATATGTATACAAGATATATAAGCAATAAATCACAGCTGCCAGTTTATGGCTTTGTAAGCTAGATATAATAATTATTTACACAAATATGAAAACATTAATTTTTCTCTCAATTCAGATTAATTAATTTCATAATTAGAATCACCAACCAATTTAGTATTTGTATTTACAACAATATGAAATCACAAGCATTTCATTTAAGGAATATTTACAAAAATTATCCAACATTAAAATCAAGATTTTTCCTAAATTTCTCAGACAGGGGACAACCCCGAAAGGCTGCTCCAGGCAATTCATTCCAGTCTTTTATGGTTCTATTTACAAAGGAGAACTTTCCCACGTCAGTTCTGTATCTTCTACCCTTAATTTTGAACGGATGATCGTTTCGTGCATAGTAAGTTGGGTTTTCCAGTTTGTCGAGTAACTTTAAGCTCTATGGACCTCGAGATCATTTCAGAGATTTCATTCATCGTCGATATGACCTCCCCAGGTTAAGGACGCTAAGCTAAAATAAAAAGCAAATAAAAAGGGCACTCATGTTTCTTTTGTTTTACTCCTGACCAACAAACAGAACCGAACTTCAATGTCAATCGTATAGCGGCAGCATTTTAATCAGTTGACTATCGCTTTAGCCCAGCGCATTCCTTTAATTGCCTTCTACTTATAAGAAGCTAAGTAATAAGATAATTCTGTTAATGAGTATTCGATTAGCATGAAGTATATAGAAGAATAATCTTTATAAGAAGTTTGCTTGTAGAATAGCTAGAGAAATTAATGTGAATGGAACACTTCAAATTTTTTTTAATAGAATTTAACGTTTTCCAGTCAAATCATTTCATATTTTATTTATGTAATAGTTCAGATAAATATAATTCGACGGTCTGACCTTTCCAGATAAATTCTCGATCTCCGCTCGGTTAAGTCTGGCGTCTAATGATATTGTGATAATTTTATTAAGATTACAAAATTTTCAAAATAATAAATAGATATTCAAATGTTTTGAAATGAAGTCGAGTTTGATCTTCAGTAATACATTCAGTTATGATAGTTTACGATAATTTAAACGATTTTAACGAAATCCTGTATCACAGTATTTATTTCGAGACCGGAAGTTATAAGCATTAACTTATGTCAACATGCATAAAATTTAAAGCTCAATTAAATTACGTGAGAAAAATTATAAGCAAGAAGGGGATTCGCTTACAGAATTGCAATGCGAGAAAGATGCCATTTTTCGTACTTTTTAGTGTAATCACAAAGGGGACTTCCATTTAATATGCGAGATTTGTACGCTTCTTTTTACTTTCTCTACACGTACTAAGTACATAGTGAATAAAGAAGGTTTTACATGGTACGTTTCGAAAATTTTGATTTTCTCAAAAATTACTAACGATTTTGATTAAAATGCCTTATGTGTAAGATATTTTTATGACAAACGAAAGGCATATCTTGAATTTTTTGGGAATAGCTCTGAAGACTTCTTCATTCTGGATGGCCTTTGTATAACTGGCAAACCATAAAAGATATGCAAAAACGTACTACACAAAAAATGTAGATCTCATTAGAACACAACGTCATTACTTATTTTGTAGAGTTAACCGTTTTCAAGCTATTCCGGTTTATTGATTTCAGTTTTAGCCACTTAAACTTTTCTCAAAAGGACATCTTTCTTCTAGTGTCTTTACTCCTGGCAAGCAATGAGATTGGAATTTCAATTGTTTCACATAGCGGACCGGCTTTTAAAGGACGAGACTATCGCTTTAGCCTGTGCATTTTATTTCTCTTCTACTTACAAAGCTAGTAACAAGACTTAATACTGCTTATGTTTTATCTTGATTAGCATGATGTAGATAACAGATTAATGTTTTGAATGAAAGATTTGTTTGCCGAACAGCTAGTGGACATCATATGAATGGAACACATTCGATTTTTCCCTTCTATTTACAAAGAACTAAATAATAAAGGCAATTTCTGCTAATGTTTATCTCGATTAAATAAATAGAAGAATAAGTTTTTTTAACAGGAATTTGTTACACATACGTAGAGAAAGGCATGCGAATGAAACAACTAAGGTTTCTGATGCTGAAAATGCAGATGACAAATTTGGCCGTTTTTACTTTCTCTACTATGTATAGTAAGCAGGGGATGCACTGTGTTCGAAGTCAAGATTTCACCGGAAATATGTTTTGATATATCCTGAACCAAAAGAAAAGTGTTTTAGTCCGAACGTTGAGCAGCTCAAAAAGAAAAGACACAAAACAGCATCTTCCATGGATGGTAAGGAAAATTCTCAAGAAAATTTCTCACCCGAATCTACTCTTACATGAAACATTTTTTAAACATTTTAGTTTCTCAGAAATAGTTTTTACCTTATGTTTTTTATGATTTCCTAACATATGAAATGTATATCATGAATGTTTTGGGAATAGCTTCTGAAATCTTTTTTCATTCTGAATAAATTTTACAGAACTAGTGAACCGCAACACCACACAACATTGTAGATATGCTAAAGTACATACTTTGCTTGTTTGTCACTTTTAATGAAGTTAATTTCTGAGACATTCATTGTTAATGGTTTCAATTTTCAAAAACTTAGGTATACTTTTCTCGAATGGTAACTTATTTGTTTTCTTCCCTTTATTTTTTTCTTGATCATGCAAAGATAACGGAATTTAAAAGCATTAAATAGCAACCCACTGTTAAAAGAGTTGACTATTGAAAGGAAATGCACTACGACAATTTATACAAACGTTTATTTCGATTAACATGAAGTAGGCAGAAGAATAAGCGTTTGAAGGAATACTTTGTAGAAAAGTCAGCAGAGAAAGTAATGTGAGTGCATTTTCCCAATTGCCAATAGGAAAATGAAAGTAGGAGGAGAAGACAAGGGTAGCATCTGAAAAATTCAAATCCCAGGTAAGGGATCGCATAATTTTCTAGTATGATTCTGCCTTTCCAAACTTGTCTTACATATGGCTTGGTTTATTAGTAACATTGTTTTTTGAGCATCATCATGCTTTAGAAATTAAAAAAAAAGATATTATCGATGATAGTAATGATGATGATAGTAATAATAATAATAATAATCATGTATTTGTTAACGATGCTGTCAACCCACCAGAAATTCGTCCCGCAGTAGTTCTTTTTACATGAATCCGTCATGGGACTATCACATCTAAGCACACTTAAAAACCCTCGCTTTGTGCCGGTCTTTAACCCGCGACCTTGGGATCAGAAGGCCAGCACCTAACCAACTGAGCCACCCAGACCAACATCGTGTTTTAAAACTATGGATGAAGTTCGATTATGATTGATGAATAAGACATCAGTGAGAAAATGCACTGTGTGAAAGGCGCGCAGTGCAATTATCACTTTTGTGTTGAATGGTAGTAATTTCAAAAGAGTTTGACCATTGCTATTCGCGAAAATTAAGGGCCAGGAGCAAAGGGAAAAAATGACATGAATGTTACGTGGCGAAACCTCCCTGGGCTACGCTTTGTGCTCGACAGTCAGCTATTGACTGCAGTTCTGGATGAAAACCGCCAATCAATCTACGGGCTATAACTAGAAGAGACAGGCTATAAATTACGTCTTTATTCGCAAATGTGACCAGTTTAAAGCTGTTGCGTGTCGCTTTTTCGAAGTACATGCGAGAATCAATTAGCATGTTTCTAATGATGTACTATTTTCTACAAATGTACATGTATTGACATCCAAATGTGGCCAAAAAACCATGACGATGTCCTACATAGTTGAAGAGGTGCGAATATTATTCACTTTTTCTTTCAACAAGTGTTAAATTATTTGGAAACCAGGTTTATAAACTTATATCTAATGAAATTGTTATTTTTGGACGCATTTTAACTGTCATAATTCTCAGCTATCTTGGGCGTAGAGACCGCTTAATTTGGCTAAGAAATCTCTTTATCACACTTAAGGTTATTTTAAGTGCTATAAATCTACGACATGGGACCAATGGCTTTACTTCTCTTCCGAATGAAGTCATGCTAAGGATTTTTATGCTCGAAAAAAATCCATCGCCTTCCGCCGGGTTTGAACGAGAAGCTAGTATGTTACCCCTAGACCACGGACGACGACAGATATCTAATGGAATGCATTTATTTATCTGTGCTGATGAAATACCTGAAATGGGTCTACATTAATTTACATCTGCCTATATATTTTGATTCAACAATATAATTGCGCTGATGAACAAAACTCGGTCTTGGGTTCCGAAGCGAACAAAGTTACGAACACACAGAGCAGTTAGTAGTGTAAAGAGAGGGTAGCGGGGAGGGATTTATAGCGTTAACATTTACAGGTTGAGATGTAATTTGTTCCTAAAGTAGCTCATTACATGTAGCGATATTAGATGTATAGTTGTAATTCATAAAGTAACACAATAAAGCAATTATTTCATGCCTAATAAATAATAAAGCAATTATTTCATGACTAATAAATAAATCCGCCTTGTACTTTCCAAATAAAACTATAAAACTTGATACAAAAATGTAGGATGTGTACAGAGCTTTGGAAAGACAATGAACATAAATCAACCAAACTCACTGCAGTGAATTAAAAATATATATCTTTACTATATCAAGGGGGGAAAAAATCTCCTCGAGATTTTTCAATATGAGCTCTCTTTCGGTGTTCGCAGGTTTATATTCTAGCAGAAACAGAATGAGGCCAGGCAGTGAGCAATGCTACGTAGTGCAACGCGTTTCGAAACGGGCTATAGAGACCACGCGTACTCTTATCACGTCATAGTTACATTGTGTGCACCGAACCTCAATCTGTGATCCTGGACCGAGTTCTACTGATAAAATACTGACACGCAATGAATCTAAATAAATTCGCATCCTAGACATAATCTAATTCAACACCATACTGGTAGACTGCCACCCTTCCCATAGCTGTTTGTGGAAAGGGAGATCCGGTTCCATTCCTGTTTTTAATCACGATGGAAAAGGCCGGAGCAGCGTGCACTTAACCTCATGAGGTCCTTGGTAATCGGTTGAGAAGTGACCGAGAAGCAGCGCTTCTGTTCTTCAAAACGGAATATAAACTCGGTAATTAAAATGTCACTAACAACACTCATCTCTACCAATGATGTTGGCAGAGGCAAAAGGACAGTATACTTCTTGAGAATTAAACACCTCCAGGAAGCATAATTGCAATAATGCAGATACTTCGTATGGGAAAAAGAGTGCATTCTGCTCTCCCGTCAAGTGTATTTTCTCACTCATCTATAAAGGGAAAAAGGTTGTTGCTAATCTCTCATTTCAAAGCGTATTTTCCTCCCCTCTTTCTTTCTTTTTGTGTTCCAAATCTGTAAGGGACGAAATCTACAAACAAATTCACAATTTGGTTGCAACAAACACGGCAAAATGACAATTTTGTAGTCATAGTGTTGAAAATTCTCCTCCAGAAGGAAATAAGACAATATTACTTAGCAAGTATTATCTCAGTGAAGATTACCATAATACATTCAGAACTTCATGCAATCCACAAAATGTTATAGAAAGCTGAACATATTACTGCATTTTTCTTAAACTATTCTCAATAACACTAAGAATAGTAATTTTTAGATTACTAACTAAGCTTTTCTATGCTTCTATTGCATTGTCAATAAAAATATTCATTTTAATAAAAAATAACTATAAAAGATAGATTTTTAAAAATTAACATTTTGTAAACCAAACATCTTAATACAAAGTCCATTTATATCCCTGATGTGCTAAAAATGAAGCTTCTAACATTAAAATTATGGAAAAATTCAACTTCACCTATCATTCTATTTAATATCCAGCTAGCTATTAGTTTTTAGAGAAACTACTGTATATTTACACGGAAAATAACATAAGAGGTGTGTGGTCTAACTCGCAAAAATACAGGATGGGAGTGAATAAGTACAAATCATTTAATATTTAGTATAGAACAATAGTATAACACATGAATCGCATTTTGTCTAATGTGCTTTGAACAGACCTGCATTATTCGTTTGTGTTGAATACGTGACGTAATGACCAACTTAGGTATTTAGTAGAACTCGCACACCGCCGACCTGTAGTCACAGTGAGGGAACGAGAGACCAATTAAGTTGCAAACTTTCCTTTACAAAATGAATGACTTCACATACACTGAATTAGCAGACTGGGAAATTTGCCAATGCTGCAAGGGGCAATCATCGGCGATTTCTAAATCAACTTCACAAAAGACGAACATTAACTATAATGATTCAAAGGATCTTTTTTTTTTTTTTTTTTTTGGTAGTGTTTAACGCCCGCTTTAACTACTAATGGCACCGCAGGCGGTGGCACTGATGATACATGAATGATGATGGAGCATCGGTGGAATGCGATGGCGGGGGAAACCGGAGTACCCGGAGAAAACCCGCCCCAGCGCCGCTTTGTCCACCACAAATCTCATATGCGGTCGCTTGGGATCGAACCCCGGCCGTCTAGGTGAGAGGCTAGTGGTCTAACCACTCGGCCACGGCGCGGCCCCTTTCAAAGGATCTAAAACACGTTCGATTAATTGCCGATTTGAAGGTTTTTTAATTGTTGAGGTTTCATTTTAATTTTTCACCTTTGTGAAAATGAAGGTAAAGTTTAAGAACGGAAATGCAAATACTTACATGTTGGTTTGAATTGTGTACTTGTTCAATAAAACAAAATTTAAATAAGTATAATATCATTGTGTTCAGTATTTTAAGGTTGAACCTGAATACTCGTGAACCCGAATCAGATAATAGCGAGTTAAAATATGAAAATACTGGATCATCACATCGTCCTCAAACGCTGATACAAACATTTCCACTTATTCTCTTTTCACCCTGTACACATTTAGACATAATTTAATTCATATTTTGTAGAGTGCAACTCGAACGTTTATCCCGGAAATTATTACAAAACTCCATATGACAAATTGATAGGTACTTTAGCGAGATCAATATTTTTTGGGGTGGTAAGATTTCCTCTCTTTGGTATTCCAGCTATGAAAAATCCATTCAGAATTGGTGGGGGAGGGCAACAGAGGCTATCCACAAAACTGTAGATAAACATTGCATTTAGCGTGAAATTATCCTAAACCGTATTTTAAACAAAATCGTTAGAGCAATTTTTGGGAAATTCAAATCTTTCGGAAAATTATTTATGAAAATGGTAGTTTGGGATGGGGGTAGTTTCTTGAAAAGCTTCGGGTCGCACCCCTGGAAAATGCTGAACTTAATTTTTATTCGTGAACCTGAAAACATATTTCCGATGAATCGAGTTTTTGAGGTGGAACACAAACTTCTACTTGCTATGTGTAGTAGAGAAAGTCACAAGGTAGATGACTGTGTCAGGTGGTCATTTTTTATTATTATTTTAATTTTTAATTTAACCTGAAATATTTTCTACCCCGCACAGAGTTTGGAAGTGCGCATGTGAAACTGAATGCGTGCGTGTTTGAAGGCACAAATTGTTAAAACCAAAGTTTATAACCTACAGTCAACGATTTGTTTCACAAGTCAAAGCCTTCGATAACTTAAACGAAGTATGGTTAAAATAGTTCTAATCACAGCAAGCTAAATACTCAGAGCGTTTCCAAACCCCGATATTTTCTGCTATGTCTAAATGGATTTTTTCCAAATAACGCTTGGACATTCAATCAATATATTTTAAAAGACTTTTTCACAGACACAAACAATTCTTGCCCGCCCGGGTAGTGTGGTGGTAGCGTGTCTATCTCACATTCAAGAGGTCGTGAGTTCGAATCTCGCTTAGGGCGAGATACCCGGATTAGGTTTTTTTCGGGGTTTTTCCTTATCCTGTAAAGACGAAGCTTAAGCTCCATAGACCCCGAGATCATTTGAGCATCATTTCACCTATTTCATTCATCGTCCGATATGACTAACCAGGTTAAAGGACGTTAAATTACAACAAGCCATTCTTATCACTGTTGCAATCGAAAATATTTGTAATGACACCTATATTTTCTTTTTATACACCAATCCAAAGATATTATTTTGTACAATGTTTAAGTTATGAATTGTTTTCCGGCAAGGAAATAAATTACATATTTATGTATTCTCTTATGTTCACTTAAAAACATTGCTCAATAACACTAGGTGCCGCCTCGGTAGTGTCGGGGTAGCGTGTCTGCCTGACATTCGAGTTCGAATACCACTTGGGGCGAGTTACCCGGATAAAGTTTTTTCTTTGGGTTTTTAAAGAGGGTTTCCCCTTATCCTGAGAAGATTAATGTCGAGTAATTTAAAATTCCATGAACTGAAGGATCATTTGAGCATCATTGACCAAACAGGTAAAAGGAGTTACGCTAAAAAAAAAAAGAAGGAAATTCAACAATTTGGTTAACACAGCAACGTTTGTTGTAGAACATTAATATTGTTTATGTGGAAAAGTATTTTTACACACACGCATACATACGCGCGTCTTAGCGGTTTTTGTTTGTTTGTTTTTGTCCCCCTCCCCGCAAAACATTTTCATTTAGCTATAGCAGAAAACATGCTGGTCTTTTGAAATACACTGTAATGTTGTAAAAGAATAACCTAAACTTGGCAATGTTCACTTTTAACTGTAGAACAAAGTTACTTTAGTTTTTACCAAGGGCAAAATTTGCCCGTGTTACAATAGGCTGTAAATCTTGCAATATGTACTTATTTTAAGTGATTGTAAATTCAGTTTATTAATAAAGTGCTCAGTAACAGCTAAAATGTAATGTGTGGAACATGTGTTGTTACTTATTAAACACCAATTTATTTTAGGTTACATGGGGCACCAACCAAGGGCAAAATTTGTCCATGTTAAAATATGCTATAAATCCTGTTTATTTTAAGCGATTGTGTTAAAGTGCTCAGTGGCATGACTAAAATGTGATGTTTAGAATATATGAAATTTAGACACAATTAGAATTAAGGTCACAGGTAGTACCAACCCAGGGCAAAATATGACCTTTAAGTAAAAAAGTTTTATTTTTATTTCTCATTTGTTTTAAATTGTAACCAGATAAATGTACAATATAGAATTTTATAAGACAGAAGACATGTAGAACCCCCCCCCCCAACATAGGATATTTCTTACGATTTTTAATACAAAGCAAATGTACGGGCATTTTACCTGTGATTGGTAGTTCTAGATTTAATATTCTCCATGGGGTGACGGACATAAGTGGTACACCAGAGATACCTAAAACAGGCTGTGAACGCAGTTTTACAAAATGAATTATTGCAATAACTGCGAGATTTGCAGGATTTATACAAAATCTACTGTCTGCAAAATTCACTGTCGCATGAGGGATAATGGGACAAAACGATAATCGTAATGTATCTAGAAAATCGAAGACGCACCTGAGTGTAGCACCAGTTCTCGGCGACAGGAGTGTTGACCTCAGGCGGAGGGGGAGACGGTACACGGGAGACGGCCATACCACCACCCGAGCCGCCAACACTGGCACCGTTGTTGCTGCTACTGCTGCTGGTGCTGCTGCTAGTGTTGCTGGAATTGCTGACCCGCGGCGCCTGCTGGGGCGAGCAATCACTCACCACTGGCAACCTGCAACATAATCATCCGGCATTCTTTATTTCTGTCCACGTCGCTGTCACTTTTGTGACCTCGCAGCATGCTGTAAAGAAATACATAAAACATCTATTTCTCTAAGCTAATGTCTGTAATCACGGGCAAAATCTTAATTTTTCGCCAGTCTTCCCAGCTGTTTTCGGGAGCGTAATCTAAATTACTTCAGCTAGTGAAGGAGTGCGAGCAGAGCTCTTGCTTCTCCTCCACGGCTGTCGGTAATACACCCCGCTCACTGCACAACGCGTTATAATCAGCGTTAAAACAAAGTAAAATTTAAGTAAGACTACGAAGTGAAGAAGGATTTTAAAGGAACAAGAAGCGGTTTGAAGCAAATTTGTCTGCGATCTTACTAAGTTGACCATGATTTTAGAGTGACAGAACCAGTTCATTCCTGTGAAGCAGTTCTCTCGCTTACTATCTTTAACTGTTCAAATGAAGTAGTTCTAGGTAGTGAAGTATAATAAAACAGCTGAACTTGACATTTACGGATGGCTTGTTCTGTATCTAAATAAGTTAGACAATAACTCGCCTTTCATGTTACACTGGTAGCTATGCTTAGTAATGGATTGTACCATTTAAGTGTTCCTGCCAGGAATTGGCGCTATATAAATGTACGCTTCGGAATGCTTTAAATGTCATACTAGCCTAGGCGACATGAATTGAGATTTGAAGCGTCTGAACTGACAAAGGGATCATTGTCACATTGATGTCTCAGCTTGCTGATCGTCTTTTTAGAATGAAAATACACCAAAAACAAAAACACCCGTATCTCGGCTTCTCCCTTAAGGCTTCTATTCGGCGAGGAAAAGCACAGTTTTAAGATGTAACGGCTCTCTTGAGGTATATCTTTCGGTCAACGATCAGCTGCCTGGTACTATGCCAGACACTATTACTCTGCTCCGCACCGAGCCTACAAGAATCTGCGCGCAAGCCAGCATTAAAGATTACTTGCACCTAGTACTTCACGAATATAATCGGCAGCAATTATGACCCCCCCCCGTAATTAGTGCCTTCAGAAAAAAGAAAGAAAAAAATTAAGGAATAAATTTTACATGTTTGCAAATTTAATATTTTAAAACCGGCTTAAGCAGGGAATTAGATACTATTAGTGAATCACTCTCATTTGTAAATAAATTTTGCTTCGCAGATTTGGGCGTATATGAAAGAGAAAGCCGAGGTATATTTCGCTCTATTGTCATTAAAAATGTCCTAGCTCTGTATGAAACATCAATGTGGCAATGCCCCTTATCAGAGTTCATTGATACATGTTGTAAATATATGAAAATTGGGAAGCAGCTTCTAGTACATGGCAACTGTACTTAAGTGGAGAAAGATCGTAAGATGTTATATTTTTAAAGTAAACATCGCCACAGTAATCAAAATTAAATTGCCCATAACGTTAAATACAATTCTTTTAAATTCAATTTGATGTTTATCTTTCGATCTTTCAATCTTAATTTATTAGCCAATTATTACGAGGTAAATGTAAATCCTCCATTGCATCAGGGCCCCATAAAACTTCTAAACTTTTGTTGACAGGTAACTTGAGATCTGCATATATTGAACGATTGTATTATGCTAAGTCTACGAAATTACTAAACTAAAACGAAAGAAACAAAAGGGAAAATAAGTGAATTTAAAAAGGATTTGCTGAGTGCCAGACAATAGCTTAGAGAACATAACAAATAAAACACACAAAAAAAAGCTCACCGTATGCTCACAAAGTGTAATACGTAATTGAATATGCTCCCTCATAAAGCTCTGCAGTGAAAATACCTGAAGTACCACATTCAACATTTACTACAAACTACAGTTTCAGAAGTATTAGAAGTGCCATTACTAAGCATGTTATTGGTCTTGAAAAGTAACTAAAGGTCAGAGTAATGAAGAGAAAATACTTGTGAATGTGTCTTTCTTCTAGTGTTTTTATCGAAACCTCAGAAGCCCAAATTGCATTTTGTGTACTATTTATAAAATAAACAAAGCAGTATATCAGTGTAACAATATTCAATCATGCTACATGAATTCTAGACATCTTTCTGTCATGTGATACAGGTTTCTCCTGTCTAAACTGATTATACACATCAAAACATTTTGAGAATATCTACATAGTTTGAAGACATTTGTTCTTATTCCAATGACATAGTCAAAAGGAGTTAAAACCTAAAAAGCCAACGTTATAAGCATATATAGATCACCGTGGTTCTTTTTAAAGTGATATACGAAAGGTGCAGAACGATAAAGTGCACAGAAAGAAGACGCAGTGCAGAAAGAGAGAGAAAGTATATTGTATACGCATTTGTGCGAATCATGGTCAGAATAGAAAGAGCTTCTCCTTCACGGTCACCAGCTGATGATTTCACAGATCTGCGCATGCGCAAAGTCTATGAGGCACCCGATGTTAACTGTGCGTAGTGGAGAGGCAGTGAAGCACACCAAAACAAATGAGGGGGGCAATAACGGAGCACTCGTTATGCAATATCTACTGCCCGGCTCTCTCTCTCTCTTTCTAGCACACCTCAGAGTAAACTGTGAAACAACTACAGACAGCGTGTAGAAAGATTTGACTACAGAAATGTTTTACATGCAGTGCTGGTTAAGTGGTGTGCCAACACCAATATGTTTACCTGCATGGCGGAAGAGGGACAGAACAGGCCGCCAATACTTGGTCACCCCTGGCAATGTGCCTGAACATTGTCCACACACTTGCTCCACTTCATTCAGCCCGCCTCGTTCGTTACCTTACGTCTGCAACCTACTCAAATACATTAGCATAGCGCTCTTGAAAATGGCCCTGTCGAGGCGCTCTGGATGCTGACAGCAAGGTAATGGTTCCCAAACTTGAATTTGTTCTAGAAAATTACGCGATCATATTTTCGAGTCTTCGCTATGAGCCTCCTACAATCGTTCTTCACATACATTAATTGTGGGTTAAATTGTATTTAGAAACACATGCACCTTTCTTTTCTCTTATTCACACACGTAGCTAAGTTTTAAAATGTCCTGCGCTGGGTATAGTTTTTGCGGAATGAACATATTCGAGCAATAGCCTAGGTTTGGGATCTTAGAAGATGCAGACTATCCGGAAGTGGAAATTAGTAAGCAGTTGGCTTTAAGGTAACTACACCCAGACCATGATCAGTACTTGGAACGCACACACAGCGACAATGACGTCTGGTGGACGCGATATCGAGATTGGCCTGCAAACGACAGAAGATAAAAGGTGGGAATATTTACGACCTCACAGCATCACCTTCAACCTAATTTACTTTCGTCTGTCTTCAATGCTTGGAAATTCCTATGCCCGAGTTTGATTTGACAGGAAAGATATGAAGTAAATGTTTTCCAAAATATGAAGAAGTTTTTCAAAATTATGATATATCTGTGGCGTTTGGTTAGAATATAGCTCCAAAAATGGATTTTTTGTACTAAGAGAGTAGTGATTAAAAGAAACAAGCCTCTATCATTTAGTGAAGCCCTGATTTCTCCAGAAGCAATTCATCATTTGGCGAAGCCCTGATGTCTTCACGGCTTCATCCAATGATAGAAAGTTACTGGTTATTTTTTCCGTTTAGTACTATATACTATATATCACTTAAAAGCACCGGTTCGCGAAAAATAAAGTATTATAAAATATTAAATGTTTGTCGCGCACATTTTTATGCAGACCCTCAGGAGACTGAGATGAAGTCAAACATTTAAATAGGTTATAACACCTACTATAGCTGGCCTTGATACTATGGAGTTACATACTTTTTGGATGATCTCACGAGAAATAAAGGAGCGGTGACAAGCGTAAGCCATTGAAACGAACAGCATACATTTACGAAAATAATTTTATAGCTAAACTTTAATGGGGTCTGCATTTTTCTGCAGTATGTTTTTACCTATTCCTTGGTTTACCAACTGTAACATTCAAGGGAACGAGCAGTTGTACAAACTAGTCACAGAAAATATAACATCAATTTGTTGCGAGCTCGATATATTATGTAATACTAAACGGTAAAAGTTGTAGCGATATGACATAACAATCTCATCATGTGTTACACTCAAATGACGTTATCTATTCTGCAACAAACTACTTAAGGATTGTATTCTTATAACTACTTCACGTTAATCCATATAAACGTTTACATAAATGTTTTTATTACATATTTCTTGTAAACACAAAGAAATAAGGGAATGCAATAAGGTAAAACCACTGTTCAATTTGTTTAAAAGCTATCCGCTACGCGATCGCGCGCGCACACACACACACACACACACACACACACGTATAGTATGCTGTGTGTCTTTTTACATCTGAATTTTATGTATAGTAAGTTTTTGTCTTTTAAGGTTTCTCAGTTATGCAAAAGTCATCCAGAGTAAGAGAACTTCAGAGGCTATTTCCAGAAATACAATATACATTTTTTCATGTGAATATATTTAACATGCGGTATATTAATCAGAATCCTCAGTTTTGAGCAAATCAAAATGTTTGAAAAAATGTTCATGTAATGAGTAGTTTGGGATTTTCTTGAAAATCTTCGTGATGCATCCTTTGGTATTAAAATGGACCTTTCGAATTATGCGCGCGGGTGCACACACTTAGAAAACGGTCTAAAAATGCATTTTTATGTATTCAGGAACCTCAAAACATGTACTTCGGCGAAATCTTGTAATCAAATTTTTAGCATTTTTAACCACATATACATATTCTATTGTCATTTGTGAATCACTTAGGTCGAATATATAATTTTGCGCACGAAGTTTATCCCTTACATTTTAAATTTACTCCTTTAAAGAAAATTTGCACATATAATCTCAAACGTGCTAATGATTTAAGGGTGCAATTTATGATAGCTCTTTTCTTGGCTCAAGAAGAATTATTTTACACTGAAAAACAGGGAACATTTAATACCGAATTCATAAAAAAAATTATATTTCTATACAGCCATGATATCAACTTGTCCTGCCTCGGTAATGCGGGGATGGCGTATCTGCCTCATTCAAGAGATCGCAAGTTTGAACCTCGCTTAGGGTAAGTTACCCAGATAAGTTTTTTCCGGGTATTTCCTTATCCTGAGAGAATGTCGAGTATCTCTTAGCTTCATTGATCCCGAGATCATTTGACCATATTTCACTGATTTCATTCATGTCCGATAAGGCTTAAGGACGTTAAGCTATTGATAAAAGAAAAATTGAAAATTTGATTTTTCTCGATAATGAAAAACCATTTACAGTATACTATCGATTATCCGGGGTAATGTGGGGGAGAAGCAGCACGAATAATTGCGAAGAACACGAACATTCGAGAAACCCGTAATTTAACCCTTTTAAGGTAAACATACATCTATAAAAAGGAAATTACGTTTAAAAGCCTATTTTTCAACATATGTTGTGCCATTTCCATTGTTTAAACGACACCGCGTGGCAACAGTACCGTTTCCATTGCCTTTTCCGTGTAAATTAAAAGTAAATTAGTTTTTATGGTGTTAATCAGCGTGTGTCAACGAAGCAAGTTTGGGGCGGAGTTGCCCGAATAATCCTCAGTATACTGTATTTGCATTACCTGAAAAACTGCATTTGAGCTGTAACTATTAGCCTTTGTACATTTATTTCACTATTTAATCAATTTAAGTTTGTCAATGTTCAAGTAAATATCTTCAAATTAAAAAAAAAATAGAAAATTCAATTCCAGTGTCCCGAAAGCATGGTCGTTTTACATTCTAGTAAAACGATATCATTTGATGGATATGTTGCTTTTGCATTAGTCACTGTTTTAGCATGCCAGTTACTAATGTCATCAATCGACGGATAGTATCTAAGGTGGAGTGAATGCCTCTAGTACTTGCATTCTCAGAGCGATTACTGCGATAAGAAGGGTAAATGAACTCCAGGGCACGAAGTTAAAAGCTAAGTGAATATTTGGCATTCCAGAAGCACGGTCAGAAAGAAGAAAGTCTTGATTCAACCATAAATCACATTAAACAGCGTTGCCTACTTCAAAGACATTTCTGTATATCTACAGAAATATCTGACAAGTTAAAGAACGAAAGAAATGTACTCAGAAATTGTGTTCTCACTTGGTATACAAAATTATTAAAGTTTCTTTTAAAATGTCCCCTTAGAACAACAGAACAGGCACTCACTATGCCTGTTAGTATCTCGTTTTGTGAGGGCTTTGCTGTGTTTCCCATACTCAAATGGAACAGTAGAAATACATTTTCCGTCGATAAATCTGATGAAAATAAAGGAATAAATTAGAGAAAGATGATTGCTAGTTTACTTCATGCCAAAAGATCTATTACAACATGTTTCACACAAAAGGACACATCTCGAAAAAGGATTCATCCATGTACTATTTTAAGAGCAAGAGAAGCGATTCCAACAGTGAACGTGAATAAAGAACTGAGAAACTTAAATGTAAAACTGTAGAAATAATAATAATAATAATAATAATAATAATAATAATATAATATTGTGACGAACTGTGATAGGGAGTGTTCTTTAATATAGGCCTATACGTGTGCATAAGAACTGAAGTGCCCGCCTAGGTAGCGTGGTGGTAGCATGTCTGCCTCACGTTCAAAAGGTCGCGAGTTCGAATCTCGCTTAGGGTGAGTTACCCGGGTAAGGTTTTTTTCGGGGTTTTCCCTTATCCTGAGAAGACGAATGTCGAGTAACTTTAAGCTCCAAGGACCCCGAGATCATTTGAGCATCATATCATCAATTTCATTCATCGTCCGATATGACCAAACCAGGTTAAAGGACGTTAAACTACAAAAACAAAAAAACAAAAACTGAAGACTAATTTACATACTATAGAAGTTCCATATAATGGGATCACCAGACGACGCAAAATTGCTTTTCATCGAGAGAAATATATTAAGATAAGGCTTAAAAATTACACTTTTACGTAAAAAAGACATCTATAGAAATTGTTGTCACTGTCAAAGTAATTTGCAGAATTTTTAGTTGTTTTTTTTCAGTGGTTGGCAACACTGCACCTAAATCTAATACGGCCACGCGCTGGATTATCAACTATGAAAAGCGTTTCTGCGGTTGTAAAACTTGCAAAGAAAGTACATTAACCCCGCTTACTCTGTGAAGCGGTGCGTTAAATGCCCAGCTTACTTGCTGACAAGTTAGCCTTGTTGTGCTAAGAGGTTGTTAACCTTCCACTAGGTGTCCTGCTATGGTATAGCTGCCTTCCTGATTCCGGAAAAAAAATAAATAAATTTGCTGTCTCGCGACTTTAATACACAAACAACTAATTCGAGCTTGGGTTTGCATCAAGCACATAAAGCTACACCAAAAGCGACTACAACACCAATGTTACGATTGGATTTATTTATGTTAACATACCTTTAACTTTACAATTCGCCGGAAACTGCGTAATAAAGGTTAAGCAGGGAAGGCAACGTAAAAACAGAACACAAGCAAAGCTAGTGGACCTGGTGGAGATTTTTGCTGCTCATTTTGGAAACAAATGAAGCAAAGCGTTTATTCCCATTTCACTCCGTAAATTTATTTGAGTACATGGACAACTAACCCCTGTTCAAATACTTCGCATTACACTAATTAATTCCTGTGAATATAATTTTTCTGACAAACCGTTTCTCCAAATGCGAAACGTGCCGTAATGGTATGGAAATCACATTGATACTTCTCACGCTGCAGACAGAATGGATCTCGACTGAATCAAATTTCCTCGAATGAGATTATATAGTATAGAAGATTTTCCCGGGTTCTGATGGATATCAGGTTTACCGCTTTAGATCTCACGAGTTCTTGCGCAACCGTTTTTCTCTTCGTTCTTTCATGGCCATGACCTCTAAAATCGCCTGTGTTCCATTCAAACTATTTTCTCTACATGTTCTGCAAACGAACTATTATAGAAGATTATTCTTCATTCTTCTTCATACTAATAGAGATAAACATTAGCAGTATGTTACTTAATAAGCTTCACAAGCCAACTCCCGGTTTATAAACTTGCTTTTCTTATTTTAATTTTAATTGCAGAATTTACGTTTAATTAATATGCATTTTTTTAAATATTACATAAACAATTCAGTTTTACAGTAAATGAGTTTGCAAATAGATCTATTATTATTATTATTATTATTATTTTACCCTTAATTACTGTAGGAGCATTATGTTTTTTTGTAGCCTCCAAAGCCTTTGATTTTTTATAATTACTTTTTAAAATAGGAGCTTATTAACAAAAAGAATATGGTCGTTTTAGATGAACTTTTGAGAATAATAAATTAAACATTTTAAAATAATTCAGTAAAAAATTGCACTACATGGAGCAAGAGTATGGGAAAATGCTGAAAAAAAAGAAAGAAAAAGGTTTGCGAGAAAACTTATAGTTAGATGTGCACATTATAAGCATGCGCTTGTAAATTTGTAGCTTCAGTTAATTGGTAATTCAAATACACCAAGTAGAAAATGATCAGAATTCATATTATTTTATTACGAAGAAAAATAGCGTTTCAAGTGTTTTACATTTTTTTGGCCAAATTTCACCATGCATTTCCTTAATGCAACGCTTCAGCTAAAAGTAAACAAAACATGAGAATATGATTTATGAAACGTTTTATCCCGCCTGGTTGGCACTGCTGTCAGTCAGACGAGTCCAACATTTAAAAATGAGTGAATGATAAAGTCTTAATTAATAGGTTCCTTAGTAGTTAACTATGAAGCCCGCGATATAATCCCTTAGTGCCTTGTCTACAAGTTGCATATTTTACTCAATTCTGTTTTGTTAAGGGTTTAAACTTGCATACAGCTGCAATCAAATGTAACAATGTCTGCATCCAAACACGGTGTCACACCGATTATTTTACTTGAACCCTCCCCTTCCTTTACGATAGGCACATCTGACTGCAATAGCTGGGATTCGAACTCGCGTCGTTTGGCTTTGAATGGCGGCCAGTCCATTTCGTTTCATTTTAACGATCATGGTCATTCGAATCACTTCGGTTGTAGAGGCTGTGAAAGGATATGAAAGCCGATTTAGAGGAGGAACGTGTAGTAAAAGAATTAAACGTTGAAGTACTACAAAAATTGTTTTCTATTTTACTTTACTTCACTTTAGCTATATGGCTATATCTGTTAAAAGATACCTCGTAGGGTGTGGTGGACGTTTAACCTTCTTCGACTCATGCCATCTTTGATTCTTCACGTGACCACATAGGTTCTAGTGCTGTCAACTGTATTTCTGCTTCGGTCAGTGATGGACTGCTTCGACACAAGTCCACAGAAATCTTAATGCCGGGCAACTGTATCTCTGCTTCCACACCTGCCGGGTTAATGGCATTAGAGTGCCACCCACTTGCTTCCATTACCTGTTAGTGCATTCGCTATATCATCTATTTTCATTTTACCATCGTTTTAGCTTTCAAGTTGAACTTTGGGCCCTGTTGTTAAATATCCAACTGAGGGTTCAAGTAACCGAGGGAAGTAACGAAAATAATCAGATTGGTTGGCCCAGGAATTTTAACCAGGATCTCCCGAATACTTACAACATTTAAATAGGAATTTCAAAGCTAATTTGAGAATGCCGTGTGGTGTACTGGGAAAAAGACGAGTCATTTGGGGAGTTTAATGTTGTGCCAGCAAGTTGCCACGGTGTCTCAGTTGGTTAGAGCTGCGCCACGGAAAACCGAAGATCCATGGTTCAAAATCCAGTTGTGGCATTGCATTTTTTCAACCTGATTCTACTTTTCCAATATATGGTCTGTTTAGATATCACGGTTATGTGAATTATTGGCGGGGGTCATCTCGTTTTGTCAACAATCGCATGAATGCGGTGGGAAAAGGGAGAAGAGGCAGAGAAAGAAAGAGAGAGGAAGGATACACACTTCACGCAATAAAACGAGCCGAGTTATGGGTTCTGCTAGTACGAGTACCAATAAAAGCGATAATATATTACTTCATAGATCGAGAATGTACTCCAAGTACCGTTTCATTACGGAAAGAACACGGCATTACACAACTGCTAAATGGAATTACTACGAAATTGAATTTGCAGAGGACTCAATATAAGAACTAATGTCACTTGAGTGACCTGGGGCGCAGGTGACCTCCTGGCTTGATGGAGGCAATCAATAACAGTTATGTCAATACATATACGATATGACCCGTTATGCAGTCACCGTATATCCGGCAACAGTACTCCGGAAAGCTTCCTTACTCTTTAATAGATGTATTACTCGAGGCATTAAAGAGGTGAAATTGACATACCACTTTCCATAGGGTTTTCCAGTTACAATCAATCCTTCAGTCAAAACTACAGCCAGTAGGCATATGCATTCGCATACGTAAATTTCAAAAGCGCCGTATTGGGACGAAAATAACTAATCATCTTACATTTTTGGAGGCTCTTATATATGTTTTTAATTTTATACATATTTCAACAAAACGAGCAATGCACTTATAAAATATCTTATAAATTCTGCAATTCCAAACGTGCTGCGATAGAACTATGACACAACAACTGCGCTTAATATTTCACTAATTCCAACCGAGTCTGAAATGCGTCAACAAATTTGCTCAAATATTTATATATATTATTTATTTCACGAGTACGTGTGTCCCAGGGTTTAATTTTGGGTCTTTCCTTATTTCCTTTGCTAGTTTCTATTTCCTTTGTATTCCACTCAAAATGCATTATTGTGTTTTACCTAACAAGGTAAATAGAATGCTAAAAATATCTCAAATAAGTATAAAATAGCCGATAAATAAAACATGTACAGTAAGAGGAAAAGTACTGCATTCCAACCAAAAATCGATGCAAGATTTATCTAACGAGATAAATAAAATACTAATACTACATAATAAAGTTCTGTGCATAGCTGATAAACATTTTGAACCTTTGTTGCCATAGAAGATAAAACAAAAAAGTTTACCAATTTGTTTATTAATAGCACACAAGTATACCATACTAGACACCAATATTTGATTTATCCATTGAGATGTAGATTCAATCCTTCAGTTGGGAGCCATCCAGCAAGTTCTCAATTGACGCTCAAGGACTGCTCAAGTTTAAGAACACCATTAAGCATATTTTTGAGCATAAATATCCTTTGCTGATGCCACAATTTGCCAGAAAAACTAATAAAAAGGTAAACGAGAGAAAATATGCACGAGATATACATATGTCATACCGTTTCCAGGGTAAATATGTTACCCTATCAAGGCGATATCTCCTAAAAATCATCTAGTAGTATCCGCAAAATTTGTGCGACGTAAATACAAATAGAGTACACGTGCGACTTTCACTTTTTAAACCATGTCATAGTAAAAAGCCAATTTTCCCCACATTATAAAGCAACCAGAGATGCATTTGTGATGAAATCTCGATGTCAGATGTTTGTGTCGCATGTATTACCCCGAGGGGTACAGAAAAAACAATTTTAACGGTTAGATTGTTTAAAGTGCGATGTATTCTTTGTTTTAACGCTGGGCGACATTCGCTGAATCAAGAGGGCAATAACTGAAAACTGCGTGGCATTCCTAAAGCGATCTACCTTGTTACCTTCAGACGATACTGGTCGTTGAACCTCCGAACTGCGGGGACTGACCCTGGACCATGACTGCGAGTGGGGCCCCGAATTCTGGAATCAATCCCAGTGGGGCTAGGTGAAGGTCTTTGGGCGGAGGTTACAATAGGTATTCAGCATTAACAGATCCTATTTGCATATATGCTGTGTGTGGGGGTGTGTGTGTGTATATATATATATATATATATATATATATATATATATATATATATATATATATATATGTGTGATCACTAGTTCCTTTTTTCTCTCTCCCTCTTCCCATGCTTTTGGTGTTTAGCTGAAAACATGAGATTACAACTAATCGCTTCCTGCACTTTTTTCAACATTATGGGGAAGGAAAAATACATTAAACGTGTGGAAAATATATATAAATGTCAACCCTCAAGAGAAAAGACACCACGATTCCTATCATAATCAGAATCGAACGGATTCTTTGATGATTATGACTTAATTGAACAGTGTTCTTTCGTATCGCCTTCTTGAGGAATCTGCTGATATCTTTCTGTATCATCTCGCTTACTTTGTGACTTAGGGAAATAACCTAAAATCACATTGATCGGTATTTCAACAGGGTATGAAAATAGAGCCTTTCGAATATTAGACAAAGATACACGATGTTGCTCTTCAGATCATATTAATCATTAGGTGTTTTTTACTTTCTCTATACGAACTATGTACATATTGTACCCAAAAATTCGATACCGAGTTTTCACCGGAAATACTCCCTGAATCCAAAAAAGGCATTTTTAGAAAAATGTCCGTGTGTGTGTCTGTGTGTAGCATAGTTCAAAAACGAAAAAGCCCAAAACTTGGTATTTAAGTTTGGTATCTTCTAAGGATGCGACACGAAGGTTTTCAAGAACATCCCCCCACCCCAAACTACCCTTTACATAGAAAAAATTTCGAACATTATTTTCTTAAAAATGGCTCTAATGATTTTGATTAAAACATCGTATATTAAAGATATTTACCTGACAAATAAAATGTATATCTTGAATTTTCTGGAATAGCCTAGCTTCTGGATGAATTTTACGGAATTGTGTATAACTGCTAAACCGTAAGAGATGGGGGAAAACTTACTACACAGAAAATGTAGCTCACGATAAAATACGCAATTTATGTCACACATTTTTTTTCGTGGAGTTGATCATTTTTAATATATTCGTGTTTTTTCGTTTTAGCTTTGAAAAACTTATACTTTTCTCATACAGGAATTTCTTAACTCCTGCCCTACAAACAAAGGAACTTCAGATACATAGCAACCAGCTTTTGGCTATCATTTTCATCTATGGAACTCCCTAATTTCGCTTCTACTTTCAAGGAAGCAAGTAATAAGACTATTTTTGCTAATTAGCATGAAGTAAATAGAAGCATATACTTTTTAACTACACTTTGTTGCAGAGATGTAGAGAAAGTCATGTGAATGGAACACTTCAGATTTTTTTATAAAATATTTTTATAATTTATATATTTCATTTATATAGTCCCCTTTAGCTTCAATGGGCTTTCACTTCTGAATTAACTTATATTACTGTAGATTTAGGACATTGGTTAATCACTTTTATATCGTTAAACGCACACATTCACTCACACCTTCCCGCTCTGTGGGGATAATTCTGGAACCCGGGGCCCTCGGGTGAGAAGTCAGCTCGCTGACCACTCGACCACGAAAGCAGTCAGAACAGTTTTCTTGTTTGTGATATCTGACTTTCTGCAAAACTCGAGTTCTATGTGCATAATGTACTTGTTTACATATATCAAGTCTACATAATATGAATCCCCATTCTCGAGAAACCTTCGAAAGGAATAACGAATTAAAAGTAATCTTTACAGGAAGGGATTATTTTTGGCGCTGTTGTTTATCACGTCCAAGAACAGAACAAACAAATGTGGTGTCCGCACTCATACGGCTTTCTCTACCCAAATGTCCTTTACACAAGATACATTTTTATTTACGCGTGACTTTAAATTGAGCAGCAAGTGCTTAGTCACATAAAATATCCGCAACGAATTCAAATATTTAGCCAGTTAACGAATGGAAATAGAAAAAGAAGAATCGCAAACCTTCATAAATGTCTTACCAGTTGATGATGTGCTTGGAAAAGTGTATGCATACAATACAATATATCGAAACCACTAACATTGCGATTATATTAAAGAGCTGTACATTTTTCTATAGAACGTTTCTATCTTTCGTGCTTTTCAGTCACACGAAATTAGCAAAATTCAGTTTATTATGGAGCAGATGTGCATTTCATTATAAAGATATACATTTAATTAATCATACAAATATCTGAACATATGGCGTTTTGTTCATACTTAGAAGATGACTCCCCCCTCCAATACTATATTTTCAGTTCATTTTGCTTGAAACGTATATTTTCAGTGAAATTTTTAAGTTTTTCAGAGTAAGAAAGAACTAGTCTAGGGGTTAAATAGAAGTCTCAAAATTAGAACACTAGCTCAATCGATACAGCATCTGCCTCCGTGCGAGAGATCCCGGGTTCGATTCCCGCTTTTTAAAAACATTAAATTAAATGTATAGATTCTGAAAAAATAATTATTCCTACTTTTACGAACATTCCATGCAAATAGTGCTACCAAAGGATGGGACTTTTTTTTCCATTCAACAACATCCCCAATCCTTCCCAGAGTCTGGCACTACGAACGGGTGTGTGATCTAATGAAATAAATAGAAAACCAATGACAACAGTTCAAGTGTTCCAAAGGCGAATGTCAGCAGTTAAAGGCGGAATGGAATAAAAAATAAAATAAATAAAACTAGCAAGGCAATGATTTTACAGTAGATTTTTTCAGTTGTAAACAAAAAGTAACGTTTTATAACCTGAGTGAATAATAATTTCACATTCTATTGTTTAACAAAAAACATTTACAAAACGTTGCTAAATGTCTGTTTAATGAAGGAATTTCAGTAATAGATTTGGAGGGAGGGAGAGATGGAAGAGATTTTTGAGAGAGAGAGAGCAAAACGTGGCCAATTACGAGGTCAGTATTAAAAGCCCAAAAATTAATTTCTAGGTTTAGCTATCCACAGCCTGTGTTTAATTTGGGACGTTTGAGTGATAAATGTGCATATTTTTCTGTAAAATAAAATTGAGCGCTTCTGGCAAGGCTCTAACTGATCATCAAGAATGACAGATCTAGAGATATGTTGCAGTTTTATTTCGGTGGCTGGCCTCCACGGTTCGTCTGTTGTCCCGCTCCATCCCGTTGAGGCCGATGAACTTCCCTCCACCTACTCTCCTTTTCTGCATATTTACTGCTACAAACTTGACTCTGCCAACTCTACGCACCTTTGATACGCAAAATCTATCCCTCCGCTTTCTCAAGCCCTTCTGCATCTGAGGAACTCCGTTACATAAAA
The DNA here is from genome assembly GCA_030762935.1 of Hymenopus coronatus. Classification (NCBI taxonomy): domain Eukaryota; kingdom Metazoa; phylum Arthropoda; class Insecta; order Mantodea; family Hymenopodidae; genus Hymenopus; species Hymenopus coronatus. The sequence goes on along the minus strand of CM060895.1, from coordinate 94,635,945 downwards.
CTGTTTCATAGTTGAGCTAGGTTAGAAGCAGACACCGTCAACTTTCTCTGAATCTTTTGAGCTTTCACTCCCTTCTCGAGAGTGTACAGAGTTTCAAATTTACGGTGGCAACAAGTTAAATACCCGCTTCACTCGTCCGATTTCTCTTCTCTCACTGTTAGCCTGATAACCGTATTAAATATCTGCGAGAATAAATATACCAATCGTTTCATTAACAGATCCTTGGAACGACGGAGCTTACTCAGAGAATAGATACAAAGAAAAACATTTACTATACTTTTATACCCACCATTTATTACTTTCTTTACTGTTTACCTAGTAAACAGAGGAAGTGTGCATTCCATCCAAAAATTCAATATCGATATTTCACCCGAAATACACGTTTTTCTGAGGCTCCCTAAATAAATGTTTAAATGCCTATAACAAAAAGTAGGCGCGCGCGTGTGTGTGTGTGTATGTGAGTGAGGGAGTGAGTGTCTTTCAAGTATGTAAAACAATTTTCAATAGAATTCCTTCATCCTAAACTACCCTTTACATAGAAAAATATTCTATATTTTTATTTTTTCAAAATGGATTTTAACGGTTATATTCCAATACCATGTGTTTAGTATTTGCAGACAAATATTATTTGTATCTTGAATTTTATTTTCTGCGAAGTATGTGCAGTTCTGTTCATTCAAAAAGAATGTTGTATAATCTTGTACAAGTAAAGTTAAGAGATATACCAAATAAAAAAGCAAATCTCTGTAAAAGACTGATTTATTTCCAATATAGTTTTTACACCAGCTATTTCCAAGAATATAATAGGATTCAAATTTGTCATATTTTAAAGAGCTGTAGCCTGTCAGTTCGGTTCCTCGCGATATCCTCAGAGAGTAAAGCATTTTAGATCAGCATATAGCGATTCGGTTTCTTCTATTTCCTTTGTACCCATAACGCCTGCAACTTTTATCTCGACTAATGTGCAATTGAAAATGTTCTTGTAAGAATAGTTTATAAAAGCTATATAAAGATGCACGATATTAGCTACAGAAAGTCTAAGGCTTCCATAAGCATTCTCGCAAAAGCCTTATTGTTCACCTACTTCAGTTAATTGAGATAAGTTTGTATAAGTTATATTTCGTTAAGAGTACAACGGAGACGGTCAAATGAGTCACTATAAACTGGCTTTGAAATTCTATACTCAGTGCATTACATCGCGAGAAACAACGTTCTTCAAAAGGGTTAAAAATTCAAATAGATAACAACGAGTATTTCGAAGCTGACGCTACAAAAGTTCGCCCCTCCCCATTTACAGCCCCCTTTAACTTCTGTGATCATATCGGGGGCTTTGCTTCAGAAACAACTGCCATTGTTTTCTCTTTGAACTGCAGGAATTCTTAACGTTGCCGCACCCCTCAATATTATACTATTAAACACACACACACACACACACACACACACACACACACACACACACACACACACACACACACTTCCTAACTATGTGGGGGATAAGGAATAATTCTAGTTAAAGACAAAAAAATATTTGGAAAAAATTGTTTGAAAGAGATGTGAATTATTTGCGGCCGTACCCCTCTCTCTCCCCCCCCCCCCCCCTCTCTCTCTCTCTCTCTCAAAATTCCAACTGAATGAAGAGGCCCTTCACAGGATGTTCCCAGAACATTCAAGATATACATTTATGTCACCTTAATATGTTAAATATATATCTATATTTTAATCAAATTCATTGAATTGTTTTTGAAAAAAAAAATTACAGAACAGTTGTCCACGGAAAGAGTATTTGGTGGAAATGGGAACTTGTTTTTTGAAATCTTTCCGTTGCATCTTGGGAAGATACAAATAACAGGTTTTACAATTATTGAACATTTCAATTTTGAATTTTTTTCTATTCATAAACACAGACACCCGGACCTTTTCTTTTTCCTTAAAAATGCACTGGAAGTGCATTTCCGGAAAAATCATCTACTTTTAAGGGTGGAATGCAATACTTCCTCTATCTTACTACAAGTAGGTGAAACAGGAAGTAAACATTTACTGTATCCTATTATAGTACCTGTGTATAATGCTGCTGTTTTCTCCCCTGCTGTGCCCAAACGTAAAAATCTGATGTGTTCCATTCACATAACTTTCTCTGTTCCATATACAAACTATTCTTACAAAAGATTATTCTTTTATCTAAATCATGCTAATCGAGATAAACATTAGCAGAAATAGTCTTTTTACTTAGTTGCTTTCTTGTAAGTAGAAGGAAATAAGGGAATACATTAGGCTAAAGCGGTAGTCAAATCTTTTAAAAGAAGGTCGCTATGTGAAGCAATTGAGGTTCGATTCGCTTTGCATGGTTTCGTTTGAAAAAATTTTAGTAGTTTAAAACTGAAATAAATATCAACTAATATCTCAAAAACGGTCAAGCGTACAAGAAAAATGTATATGACATAAATTTTGTACTTTAACGAGATCTACATTTTTGTGGAGAAAGTTTTTGTCTCTCTCTTATGGTTTAACCGTTATGCAAAATTCTGCAAAAACCATCCAGAATAAAGAGGTCTTCAGACGCTATTCCCAGAAAATTCAAAATATGTATTTCATTTTTTATGTATCTTTAATAGAAATTGTTTGAGACACTTTTGAGAAATACAACATTTTGAAAAATGTTTCCATGTAAAGGGTAGTTTGTGGTGGGGGATTTTCTTTAAAATCTTCGTGTCGCATCCTTAGAAGATACTAAACTTCTAAACTTAAATACCAAGTTTGGTGTTTAACGTCTTTTCGTTTTTGAGCTATGCTGCCCCCCCCTACACACACACACACACACACACACACTGTTTACTAAAATGTTTTCGGACTCTAAGGACCTCGAAACATATTTCCGGTGAAATCCCGACATCGAGTTTTTAAGTGGAATACAATACCTTCTCTAGCTTCTATGTACATTGTATGTACATTCGAGCTAGAGAAAGTAAAAAAATGGTATTACAGCACAGCAGCTATGAGGAAGGAAAACAATCAAGAACGCCACACCTTAACTGAATCGTAAAGAAAGTAACTTGGGAGAGAAATCTGATTAAAGAATCAGATAGTATCACTAGACACTTCATTCCAATGACTCCACTGACCTCACGAACTTAACGAGGTTACACTTCCACTCATGGTAGAACTTTGTTTTTTAATTCACTCTTATGCCGAGTTCACAATGGAACGGCATGACATGAACAACAAGATGGTGTTGATGAACAGCAATTCAGCATGAAAGTGACAAAACCGTGTGACATAATTTAACTTTAATTTTTATCGTGCTACATTCAGTTAAAATTTGCTGTGAAATGCATCCTTTTTTGGAAGAAATACTAATAAATACTTGGAATATAGTTAAATATTTGGATTCTAAGAAATAAATTAAAATGCACACAAAGACACAATTTTACTTTCGACCATCGTCGTGCAGCAGTGTTAAATTATGCCTTATTGTGAACACTTGATTTTGATGAGCAACATCATGACCATGTCGCTAATGTCGCGAGTGTCGCTGTCAAATTAGACAGAGTACCGGTAAATACGGTGCATTAATAAAGCTTAAACATTGCAGTCTTCCGGACAAGTTATATTACAGCATTGATAATTTCCGTAAAGGAACACAAAATACAAACGGACGTATTTTTGGCCAAGAATAAGGGATTGTAATGGGCTTCATCTAGGAATAAGGGCAGTGCCCACAAAGGGTTTCGGAACCTTCCAGTCTTTTCAACAGCATCTATAACCTCCATTAATTGGGAATTAGGGAAGTCCTAACTTTAAATCTTAAGTAATTAACAGCATGGGCCTCCCCTCCTCATTTCCTTCAGTCGTAGGGTCGGACTTGTCAACGTAATTATCCACAGATCCCCCTATATTAAATAGAGTAAAACATATACTACAGAAAGGCAATTACACACTTAAGGCCATCTGGCATTAACACAAATTACCTGCACCAAAACTCGCAGAAAATGTCAGTCTCACGACTCTAAAATTCCTATTTTCAATAAGATAAGATAAAATCAGATGGCACAGTAAGGTGACTATTCAACTTAAGCCACATAGCACACATATGATAAAATAGGGTCATCTATAACAACATTCGACATAACTGCTAAGCAAAATACATACTTATGCCTTTCTCAAGCAAAAGTCAGAACGCTCTGATTTTATGTATAGTGAAATTACTCGCCTTAAAATTTGCAGATAATGCAACTGAAGAAGTGGAGTTATATAAGTTAAAATCTAAGAGCAACTCTCCTTTTCCACAGTGGAAAAGAAGTGCCATATAAATTGTACATAGGTAACACCAGAAGATAAATACGTAACTCGCATGACTCGTAGCGCTCTATTAGGACTTCCAAAATTACTCTGTAACTTAAACCACGTTTCCCCTCTAATATAAAAGGTATGATTTTTCATTCTGGAGATATTTTCCGACGGTACTTTTGATTTGAGTGGTCTCAGTTCCAAATAATATACAGGCACTTAACCTTGTTTTAAAAACGTATATATTTCTTGCAGGTCACGCAGCCAGCTGCGACTGTAAACTTGGAAACAGACAAGATTTTTATCGCAGAACAATCGCTCAGTCCTTCCCGAAACCATTCAGCTGAGGCTATTTTTGGGATACAGCAGAATTACAGGGCCCAACCATTCAAGCGTGTTCCACTACCACGTGCCTTCTATCTACCTGTAATCATCTTACTTTGTCGTACATCCAACACAGTATTTGACAATCGAGACATTAGGTTCTACGCTCGATAGTTTCTACCCTGGTAGAGCTATTGTATGCAGGTCTCAAATCACATTAATTCTGCTTCTATGGCAGTCATTACATCAAATTCTCTGGTGCCCTATAAAGGTTTGAAAGAGATTGCAAAACTGATAATGCGCTAATCAGGGAAAAGGTTTATCCTATCATGATTCATTAACGTATGGAGTTTCTTCTTGCTGTACACTAACACCATCAGATAAGACTATCGACTGGTTACTGCAGACGTACAAGGTCGCTACAATGCAGCCGGTCGCTTCCTTCCTAATGTGGATCATACCCAAAACTATTTGGCCTCGGCGTGTTACTGTGCCGGGAGTGAAGAATAGCTTCAAGTATGATTGTTTATGCACCTCTGACTGTCAAAACACAAAGTGAAAGATTCAAAATCTCTATTGCCGCAGAGAGCCCTACAGTCTCTCATTAAATTCACAAATATTCTCATTAACTTACTAATGTGAACGAAAATTTGGCAGTATACAGTCACGTACAACAATTTATACTGAGATCCCAGTACAGTAGTCAACCGACAGAAAAAGAAACGCCAACTTTTCTTAAATATTGTATGGAACACTTACAATTTCCCGCACGTCATTGGTTGTTTCCGCTTTATTTAAGGACACATGAATTTTGGGCATAAAGGCTCGACAAACATCCCATTTTCAGAATATATTTAACGGGATGATAGTTGTAACATAACTTCTAAAAGTATAGGAGCAGTAGAGCATTAAGGAATCTTGCATAAACTCCGAATTTCAGCTTTATCATTTTTCTAAACTCTTCTAGCAGAAAACATATAACATTATGTCAGTTATGGAAGTAATTCTGTACAGATTTACTTTTATTTTCCAACAATATTTAAAAAAAAATTTGTGCAAGTTTTAACAATGAAAAATGGCGCTGAGATACACATTGCATACCTTTTCTTACAGAGGAAACTTCCAGGAATCTCACACAAAGAAGTAAGTTTTGAAGGCTACACTTCACAATTACTTAAGCTGCGTTTTAGTCCTTTTTGCTTCCGAAGGTTATTTTACCACACTTGAGGATCATTTCGCTTTTTTTTTCGGGACTGTCTGAAGGACAGAGATTTAAGCAGCAGTATCTCATTAGCTACCTTCATCGAAAGTGCGGTACGAATGTCATTATTCTATTTTCGTTTTCTGTAAATTCTCTACACTTATCATTGTTTGCCTTTAAGGCTACCACTTAACATCTAAATCTCTCTTATTAGTATTCTTTACATGTTAGATCTGCGAGTTCTTATGCATCCTTCAAGCTAGCCAAACGGTTTTTCGGCTATCGGCAAGTTTGTAGAAATTCAGTTATACACTACAATATATAGCCGGAAATACTTCATGCAAGTATCTACTAAGAGACATGAAGGACTTTGCATCATAATAATGTTTTATGTACAACGAAAATTATCTAAAATACGGGATCATCAAAAAGTCTTGACATTTGGTGATACGGTCAGTTTCATTGGAGGTAGATAACGACAAATTACAAGTTTTGAACTCATTTTGCATTATGAATGTTAATATAATTAACCGACATGCAGCGTTTCAATTAGAAACACTCACTATTTTGCCACATGAACTGAACATATGTGAACTCTTTCAAGAGCCTTTGGTCAAAGATACACTCCTGATAATACATATGGATGCTCTGTGAAAAACTTCCGTTTGGACAGGGCAAATATGCAGAGGGAGAGAACGGAGTGTCTTATGTGCTTCCTAGTTCGGAAAACTAGCACAGGGAAAGTGGAGTTGGTGGAGAAACGCTCCAGGAAGTGGTGTAAACTAGGCTTTGTGAAATTATCGTTTCTCCCATACTCTGGACTGTATAGCACACGACGGGGTGCCTTCAAGATGTGTGTGATCGGGAGAAATGCCACATAATTTATGTTTTTCCTCAGAAGAACAATTTTGGTGAGCATATGTAACCAAGATAACATGAAGCACCTAAATCAAGTCTGTTTCGATTTGTATTTTGGTGTGAATAGGCAAAGCAAAAGCCCACAAATGAGCAATGTCTCCAAAAATCGTAAGCGCTACGAAGCTGCCCTTTGGCTTTCAGTTCGATAGTTGCTCATCATCTATGCCTCTGAATTTTGTGTGTTGTCTGCTGAAAGACGTTTTAAAATTCATATTTTCTTGATTAAAATTATATTCCTGCTCCTTTACTCCGTTGCCAATGATTTCACTATAAAAAATGCCCGTTTTGAACATGTGCTACGATTTCTTATCATTTTGATTTCACGAAAGCTGCAACCCACATGTGGGTTAAAATTCAGTTTGACATTTATAAAATGTAAACTGGGGAAACGGGTTATCGGCGTTCTTCAAACTGTGAGGCGCGATCTTCAGAACCTTTACAATACAGTTATAAGTTACTAGCTTTTTTCCTGTAAATTCAGTTTTTAGAACGAGAGAGAGAGAAGAAAAATCTGATGTGCTACACTCACATGGCTTTCTCTATCCTCTGCAAAAAAAAATTTGTTAAAAAGCTTATTTTTCTATTTACTTCATTCTAATCGAGAAAAAATTAGCAGAAATAGTCTTATTACTTGCGTCCTAGTAAGTAGAAGCGAAACAAGGGAGTACCATAGGTTAAAGTGATAGTTATAAGCTGGTTGCTATGTGACTGCAGTTCCTTTGTTTGTATTGACAAATTCCTGTATGAGAAAATTGTTTTACCAAGCTAAAGCCAAAAACAAGGAATATCTAAAAAACGATCACCTCCACGAAAAAAGTGTATATAACATAAATTGTGTGTTTTAAAGTGCTCTACATTTTTTGTGTGATAAGTTTTTGTCCCTCTCTTACGTTTTAGCAGTTATGCAAAATTTTGTAAAATGCATCCAGAATAAAGTAGTCTTCAGAGGCTATTCCCAGAAAATTCAAGATATACATTTTATTTGTCATGTAAATATCTTTAATATACGATATTTTAATCAAAATCGTTACAGCCATTTTTAAGAAAATCAAAATTTTTGAAAAAAGTTCCATGTAAAGGGTAGTTGAGGGTGGGGGGATTTTCTTGAAAATCTTCGTCTCGTATCCTTGGAAGATACCAATCTTAAATACCAAGTTTGTTTTTTAACGGACTTTTCATTTTTGAACTATGCTGCCTACAGGCAGGCAGGCAGGCAGGCAGGCAGGCAGGCAGGCAGGCAGGCAGGCAGGCAGACAGGCAGGCAGGCAGGCAGACAGACACATTTTTCTAAAGATGCTTTTTTTGGATTCAGGGAGTCTCAAAATATGTATTTCCGGTGAAATCTCGGTATCGAATTTTTGGGTGCATTACAATACCTTCTCCACACACTATGTACATAGTATGTGTAGAGAAAGTAAAAAAGATCAGTATCTCCAATTATCGGTAATGTTAGAATACCTAAGCAGTTAAAAAATCTCTACGTCGTTGACAAAATATCTTAGATATTATTTTAAATATTGCATTAAGTTTTTATGCGTTTTAGCAGTAAAATATATTTGATGTGTCGCTCTCACATGAATTTCTCCATCTATTACAACTTTTGCAGTATTCATATAAAACGCAATTCTTCTACTCACAATAAATGTTTGACTAGAAATACTCTCAAAAGAAGTCAATATAAAGCTTGGTTGCGTGCACGATTTGTAAAACATAACTACGCACATCAAAGACAAAACTTGTTACTAATGAATCAATGTAGGGGAAAACACAAAATCGCGTGAGATGCCACATTACAGTTCAACCTAAGAAAACTTAAGTGTGTTTCGAAAACGACTAATGATATAGGAAAGTTAACACATTTTATATTTCAGGAAGCTCTGCAATTTCTATCAATTAAGCTTTTGTCTACTGTTCATAGTTCTTTAAGTTCATAATGCTAACTAAATATGTTCTATTACTTTGCAGCTTCATACACAGTATTTTAACTGCTTCATAAAAAAGTCAAATTTTGTTTATATTTAACGTCGTTTTAACTGCGTAGTCATATAACGGATCTGTTATATACCTCATGGCTCGCTAAGTGGGAACAGCCAAATTATATTGCTTCATCGTGTCCACAGGTTCCTATAGATTGCAAAATGTTTCATCTCATTTTTCTTGCCATAAACTAATTTCGTCCATCGACGGCATGGCAGCATCCGGGCACATGGCATTAGGATGCATTCCAATCTAAGTGCTTTTATTATCTGTGGATAGATGGTAGTGCATTCGCTATCACCTTCTATTTGCAATTTTAATGTTATTTTAAAATTAAAATGGAACTTTCGGTCGCGGAATTAAATATCTAATCCGTATTTACTTTAACGAGGGAATGAAACCACTAAATATATAAAATGAGAGAAAAAAGGAAAAAATAACAAAAACAATAAAAACATAAAAAGTGTAATAATCGGCCTAAGGTATTTGAACCTCCCAGTGCGGGCTACAGATTTTTACCGACTGTACTATCCCGCTGGTGGCTTAATAACTTGTTGTATCTTTATCGACTTTTCATTTCATCTACTTTTTTTTTTTAAATACAAAAACAGTAAGTTTTAAGGTTCTGTCCTATTTCAAACGAGATAGATAAAAAAGCGAGGCAATGCATTAACATTTTAAACTACTCCAGGATCATTGTGTTGCAGTATCTTTAAAAGGTAAGTTATTTCTAAAAATCTGTCTTCCATTCACATGACTTTTTCTACCTGTTCTGCAAACAAACTATTCTTACAAAATATTCTTATATACTTCATGAAGAATTGATTTATTACTTGTTTCCTTATAAGTAGTAGGGGAATAAGGGAATACACTAGTCCAAAGCGATAGTCAACATTTTTAAAAGCTGTTCGCCATGTGAACAACTGAAATACGGTTGTTCTCTTTGCATGATCAGAGGTAACTAAAACAGATGTGAAATGAAAGATTTCTTCCTGTTTGAAAAAAAAAAAAAAAGAAAGAAAAAAGAAGTAAGTAGTTTAAAATTGAAAGGAATATCTCGGAAAAGGTTAGCTCTGCTAAAAAAGTATATGACATAAATTGTGCGTTTTACGATATCTACTTTTTTGAGTAGTAAATGTTTGTATATCTCTCACAGTTTTACCAGTTACGCAAAAACCACTTACAATAAAGAGTATGCTTTATTTGTAATGCAGTCTTAATCAAAATAGCAGCCATTTTTGAGAAAAACAAAATGTTCTAATTTTTTCCATGTTAAAGGTAGTTTGAGGCCGGGTAAGTTTCTTTAAAATCTTTGTATCGCATTTCAGAAATATGCTCTACTTAATTAACAAGTTTGGTATTAAAACGACTTTTTGTTTTCAGTTATGTTGTTCACAGACATAGACCTTTTTCTAAAATTGGTTTTATTCGGGGACCTCAAAACATATATTTCCAGTGAACTCTCGACATCAATTTTAGGAGGATTACAATACTTTCTTTACCTATAAACATAGAAAATCCGTAGATATGACATTTGAGTTCTATAAAATCAGGTTATGAATTTGTCAATGTGAAATTTTCGAATGGATTACTTCAAGCAGAGTTTGGGAAGTGAAAAGTTGCTCAGATAAATTAATGAGACGTGTAAAAGACGAGTCAAACATGCGTTTAATAAAAATTGGGCCCTCGCTTTGGCACCAGAAACAACTTGGTCAGACGACTCTTCCTTTCTTTCTCGACCAAGAGTGAAAGTGTGCTAAAGCCATCTCATTTCTCTTGCCATAAACTAATTTCGTCCATCCAACGGCATGACAGCATCGGTATGACCTCGATAAAAACCGCAGCGATGCGGATGGAATGGTTTCTGTCACCACAAGAGGAACTTTTTCTCGAGGGATTTGCGCGATTTCCGGAACAGCCACATGAAAACTGTTGCTTATTTTTGTACTCTAGACTGATCCTAAGTACATCTACATCCATCATGCCAGTGTTACGTATATCAACAAAGTTAGAACTATTTTTAGCACCAAGTGCTCAAATAGCCGGCAATATTAGTCTTAGTACCCAAAATTATGAAATTAATTTCAAGGCTCGTTTGGAACGACCTAAAAAAATCTCATGTGCTCCATTCACATGACTTTTTCTACCTGCTCTGCAAATAAACTATACTTACATCTACTCCATACTAATTTAGATAAATATTAGCAGAAATGGTTGTATTGCTTGTTAGTTCCTTGTAAGTAGAAGGAAAATAAGGGGATACACTAGGCTTAATGATAGTCAAGTCCTTCTAAAGCTGGTCGCTATATGATACAATAGACATTCAGTTCTCTCTGCATGGCCAGATGAAACAAACGAGGACTCTTCATTTGAGAAAAGTTTTAGGTATTTTAAAATTGAGACCAGCAGCAGGAAATATCTCGGAAACGATTAACTGCCTAACTTATTTGTGTGAGTGAAGCAAGTTTTTTTCTATCTCTTACAGTTTGACAGGTATACAAAAATCATCCAGAATGACTCTCTAAGGCCCCCCCTCAAGAAATTCAGATGTATATGTCATTTGCAATGCAAATATATTTAAGAACATCATTTTAATCAAAATCGTTATGGTTATTTTCGAGAGAATCGCACACTTTAAAAAAATGTCCCTATTACGGTAGTTCGGGGTGGGGGGAATTTCCTGAAAATCGTGTCGCTTTCTTGGAAGATATTACATTTAAAAAAAAAACCCAAGTTTGATATTTAACCGAATTATCGTTTGAGTAATGATATCCGAAACACACGGACGGACCTTTTCCTAAAAATACGTTATGTTCAGGGGATCTCAAAACACGTATTTCCGTGAAAACTAGCTATCAAAATTTTGGGTGAAATAAATACCTTCTCTACATGTGCATTGTGCATGTGTGTTAGACAAAGTAATACGCTTTTTAATAATTTGTAAGCCACTAACAAACGATAGAAGATAGAGAGTCATTTGCATTTTTACATCAATTTTTTGTGACAAATGTAGTTTGAAATATCAGCAGAACGCTATAAAGCACGCGAGCTCCTGACCTAGTATTTGCGAGGGAGTTGGACAAGACAGGGACCGTGGGAATGTGTTATGGGCCAAGTGAAGTCATTACGAGACCGAAACAACGTATACGCTGTCATAGCCAAGATACTGGGTCATCCACTAATCAAAGTTGCAAGCGCTTCTAAAACTGGCACAAGCCTGCAGTAAAATGTCGCAATATTCCTCCTCAATGGCGTCCAGGAATGAGTCTCAAATCCTTGTCTCTAGGTCAGGGATATACAAGTGGGCGCCAATCCATTTACACGTGACATAACAAACGTTTCTCTTCCTGGTTTACGGTCGACATAGCCGTTTAAAGTTTTTTTAGTAAAATCTCTACCACATATTTATTATGCTTATTCTAGTTTGTAACACAAACTTTGCACATTTCTAGCTTTACGGATTTTTCATTACATCAGTTTCTATACACATTTCCTTTTTAAACTATGTGGGCGTTTTCCTTCCATATATTTTCACTGAATATGTATTATTTATTTGCAACTTTACACCAAGAACAAAACCTAAATAATTTTACAACAATGGAGAAAAGGTTTGCGGTGAGCTTTTCTGTACTGAAAATTACCATTTTTATAATCGCAAAAAATAACATAATAACGAATAAGTAATTTACTTTCTATATTAATCTTAACTTCTTGGAATAATAGATTTATGGTCTGAACCTTTATATGCAGTTTACGAGGAATGTTACTTCTAGTGTATCTGGAGAAAAATTATTGAAACAATATAATTTGAGAATAACTAAGAAAAGGCGATTTCAGTTGGATTTGTTTAAAGAAAGATTGTCCGAGCTCATATAATGGGAAATAGTACTGTTTCTTATTGAACTTATTAAATCATAGCGGCAAAGTGATGGCAACTAGGATACGGGAATAAAAATTGTTCTAACAAGCCAAATAACATCTCCAAAAATTACAATAGCTATCAAAAACTTTACAAAACTTGTACGTTATTATTACTATTTTAACATCCTGCCAAATAGAAGAACGAGTGATAGAATGCAGAATTATTTCAGAAACCGTAACCGCTTAAGTAACTTAAATTCATTCTATAGATTAAGGGAAACGGTACAAACAAAAACCTCTGCAAGACGGCTGGACCAATCCTGAAGATGAGGTATTGATGAGGTATTTATGTTATAGACCTCATGATTATTATTATTTTATTAATCGTCATTTATTAATACATCAAGTGTAAATAACCCCCAAATACTTGATTTCCTATTCCTTTTCTCATTCCAGGGGTTACCTAATGCCCTTTGGCGCCCAGAAGGTATGTAAATAGTCAATGCAACGATTTAGTTGCGATCCATGATATTCTGCTTTTACAAAATTTCTAATCTACAGACACTTTCAATAACGCTGCAGATTCTCAAAACAGATGGCAGTACTGAGATAGTTCAACAAATTACCTACAGTCTGTACATATGAGGTAGGTATATGCTGTCCAAAGATCTTGGAATTACAAAAATTTTGTGCTTTGAATGCAGGAAGCAGGTGTATACATCAATCCCGCATGCTCACTACTCCTCAGTCAGTTGCACACAAAATTCCAATCGTGAATATATAATAACAGATATCAATAAAATACACTATTCTAAATTAAGAGTAAAATATATTTCGCTCAGAGGTTTGATCTACAATTTTTTTCATAGGTAACGCATAATGCAAATAACAATAAAATTGCCCGTTAAAAGAAATCTCAGATACATCAAATATAATACGCATTTTGAGTTCGCCCACATCAATTTATTTTCTGACATTTTAAACTGTTTCGTGTTCCTCAAATGTTGCTTAGTAGTAGGGGTTAAAGGGGGATTTCGGGACTCAAAGGATGCCGCCCATGTAAACATCATGTACATATGTAACACTTAAGATAAACATCAGCCGACAGACCACCCACACAGCGCTGCCTCTTTGCCAAGACAACAGTCTAAAAGCTTCCCCATGTACCTGTCAATCAAAGTATGTGCTGCCGGCTACTACCCCCTCCCCCTTTGCCAAACCACCTGTCTAAAAGATTTTACTTGCAGGGTTCTTAATCACTTGAACAATCGTCTTTCACATTCACAGATCAAATTCAATTTAATCGATTGACCACGCCCACTCAAATTTCTAATTTTTGAGCTACAAGGCTCATCTGCATATCAAATCGATCTAGTTTTTCACGAGGAATCTGAATCTCTGATCATAAATACAAAATTCTTTTGATTTCAATTCGATAGTCTCTTTTAATTAAAAACACGTAGGATTTCTCTATCTCTGGCAATTCGAGAGCTACAAGGCTCATTTGCATGACAAATCAGTCTAACTTTTCACAAAGAATCTGAATATACAAACATAGTTCAACTGTCATGGCGAAAAAACTCGATAAAATTACTGAGTGGAATATTTGATATAAATTATTAGATATCAATTGAACATGCGTTAGTGGTAATATTTTTGCAAGGAATTATAACACTCACACGATTGAACATGTTAAAAGCTTTATTATTCAATACCAACATATGAAATGAAAAATAGCAAGAGAGAATTGCTTTTATAAAACATACTAACTTATCACATCAAAAACCAATATGGCGGCGAAGTGATTGTGTTTCCAACGAGCAGAGGGCAACCAACAGGGAATTGAACCTGGGACCTCTCGAACACCGAGAATGCCAACATCATTACAACACTAGACATTATAAATCTTAATAACGGTTCTTACACGGAGACCTACAATCAACTTTCAGTGTGGGGGGGGGCCTACTAATTCATCATATCAAAACCAAATTGGCGGTGAAGTGATTGTGTTTCCAACGAGCAGAGGGCACCTCAACTGGGAATTCAACCTGAGACCTCTCGAACACTGAGAATGCCAACATCATTCCAACACTAGACATTATAAATCTTAATACCGGTTCTTACACGGAGACCTACACTGAACTTTCAGCGGCGGTGCAACCACGCGACTTTACTGCTATGTATAATTAAACAACCTCAAAAAGGATTGAATGTAGAATGCAATTATAACACTCGCTATACATAAAAGTTGTTTTTATTCCCTTATAATCCCCTATCCAGTACAAGAATTAACTTCACGAATAATCAAGAAACTTTAATTACAATTACGCAAATTAAAATGTCAATAACACTTAGAGAATTGAAGCTACAATAAAACGCCATAACACTTTTCTTATTCCTTTATCAGCCCATACCCAGCACAAGTACAAGACACACGATTGGTTAATTTTAAGAAATTTGAATTACAATTACGCTAATTAAAATGTTAATAACGGTTAAATAATTGAGATTACAATAAAATACTATGAGAACTTTCTTGCTCATTTATCACCCTTCATCCAGTACAAGAATGAATTCCAGCTATCCAACACTCGAGAAACTTTAATTACAATTACGCAAATTAAAATGTCACTAACACTTAGAGAATTGAAGCTACAATAAAACGCCGTAACACTTTCCTTATTCCTTTATCAGCCCATACCCATTTGTGATTGGCTAATTTAAGAAATTTTAATTACAATTACGCCTGTTAAAATGCCAATAACGCTTTGAGAATTGAAGTTACAATAAAACGCTATTAGACTTTTCTCAATTCTTTATCATCCCCTATTCAGTACGAGTATTAGATTCGGGATTAATTCAATAAATTTTAACCACAATTATACCTTTACTTTAAGTTTAAAAATGCAAATAACAACCCCATTTGCAACGCTATAGCGAAATGAGTGATACAAATTCTTCACGAAATTACATCTACATGTCAACTACTACTTGGATTATACGCCCAGTGTATTCAAACATTATTCGTAACTATCACAAGACATATAAAATGTTTTTATTTACGCAAATGTCAGACCTATACCAAAATATGGTGTGTTCCATTCACGTGACCTTCTATACCTCTCTGAAACAAATTATTGTTAAAAAGCTTGTACGTCTTTTTACTTCATGCTAATCGAGTAAAAACTAGTAGAAATAGTCTTCATACTTGCTTCCTTGTAAGTAGAAGCTAACTAAGGGAGTACCATAGGTTAAAGTGATAGTCATAGTCAAAAGTTGGCTGCTATGTCACTCTCCTGTAAGAGAAAAGTATATGTTTTTAAAGCTGAAACAAATAACAATGATTATATCGAAAAAAAGGGTTCACTCCACAAAAATCATGTATTTAACATAAATCGTGTGTTTTAACGTGCCCTACATTTTTGTGTGGTATGCTTTTATCTATCTCTTATGGTTTACTAGTTATAACAATTTATTCAGAATAAAAAAGGTCTTCAGAGATTATACTCAAAAAATTCAAGTTATACATTTTATTTGTCCGGTAAATATCTTTAATATGCGATATTCTAATCAAAATCGTTAGAACCATTTTTAGAAATAAAAATTTTCGAAAAAACGTTCCATGTAAAGGGTAGTTTGGGGGGGGGGGGCTTTTCTCAAAAATCTTCGTGTCGCATACCTGGAAGATACTAAACTTAAATACCAAACCGAATTTGCGTTTTTGAGCTATGCTGCCCAGTCACACACATATACACACCAACACACGCAAACACACAGTAATGCAGACACACACAAACCTTTTTCTAAAATGGATTTTTTTATACAGGGGACCCTAAAAACATATATATTCCCAGTGAAAAATCAGCATCCGATTTTGGATGGAATACAATACCTTCTCTATACACTATGTACATAGTACGTGTAGAGAAAGTAGACACAACTGCTAACACAATTTGAAATCACTTAGACTGCCTACAACTAACTGAGGGATATCATACTAAAACCAACAGCTAACATGGCTTGAAATCACTTAGACAGCCTACAACTGACTCAGCAGTATTCTCTAGTTTCAACACTGTAGTATAAACTATAGCTTGAAGCATCACGTACCTTGACGATCATGCATAAATAAATACCTTCAAATGAAATACCATACCAAAATAACAGCTAACATTGCTTGAAATCACTTAGACAGACTACAACTGACACAGCAGTATTCTCTAATTTTAACACTGAAGTATAAGCTATAACTTGAAGTAATCTCCACATAACTTGACAATTATGCATAAATAGACATCTTCAAAAAATAAATACCATACCAAAAATAACAGCTAACATTGATTGAAATCACTTAGACAGCCTACAACTGACACAGCAGTATTCTCTAACTTCAACAGAGAAGTATAATTTATAACTCGAAGCACTCATCACATAACTTGAGGATTGAGCATAAATAAACATTTTCATAAAGGGGGGAGGGTATATTTAGTAGCCACTTATCACAATCGCTATGAAAGAAAGCCGCGCAAGGCTGCTCACCTCTTGGCTAACATATAACACAAGGGAAAACGGAAACATACTACCTATTACAAAAAGCGAAGCATGATCCGACCAGTTTCAGACGATAAAGAAGGCTGGCGTCATTTTGAACAAAACATCCTAGCTCTCCCCTTCAGAGCTTTCTGTTAGAAAAACATCCTCACTCGGCCCCTCTAGGCTAAGAACAGGCAGATACATGCATTCCCCTTCCTTAGGTATACACTGAAGAAAACATGTTTTTTTATGTGAGCAACTATATAAGCCTGAGGTCTGCAATATAGAGCTACTTATTCGATATAACCGCCGTGAAAAAGCATTCTTGAAAACAAACGTCAAAGCTTTTGATGATATGAACGAATACAGGAGAGAGTGTGCTGAAGATTCGCATCATTATACATACTTTCATAAAGAATCGTGCAATGGACGAATGCATACGATTACATGCATATACCCTGCTTACCATAATCAGATACCTTCAAGGAATCCCTGTTCCGAAGACTGCTCTGTCTACAAGAAAGATATATTGTAAGTACAATACATTCACGTCTTTCTACTATTATAAGTACTACAATGTATTCGAGTAATGATGGCTAATTCCAATACATTTTTATATATATAGGGGTCGGAACACACAAGAGCTTCACGATTCAGATACCATAGATGCAACGGATATGTTTAGATCAGCACATGAGATTGAAGATCACTTAGAATTATGCAACGGTCGCACTCATGTGGTGATTTGTTCAAAACCCGCAGTGCATGATAGAATAACATCATATTTCATCTGCAACTCGACCTGTAGCGTGTATTGGTCAAGGCATATGAGACAAAGGTAATTACAAACTAAAAATACGACGAGTGGCCAGCACATCACACATTTATTTCTTGAAAAAATTAGTAACTCTCATTGTTCTTTCCAGAGCTCGAGAGTCAATCCCGGTACCGCCAGAGCTCATAGACCCTGCTAGGACTGACGTTGACGAGGTGGATGTCTGCATTTCAAACCCATGGAACAACTGCCCTGTACAAGATTATGATGACATTCCGAATATGAGCACGTCGAATCAAGCATCAATGTGAGTATAATATATTGCTATTACATCAAGAAAGAAACTAACCTTATTTCCATTGCAGTGATCGAGTCAAAGGAAAACTAATAACATTTACTAATTTTCAATAATTCTAATGTTCCAGATCCAAGGAGATACAAGAGGAGAAAGACCCTTTTGCTAGTCATCTCAGGAAGCTGAGATTATTGGAAGACCGCATGCACAACATTTGTAAAACGAGAGGCAAGCATAGAGAAATATGAAACCCAGAGCAGACCAACTGAACGTATCCATCCCATTCTACATATCCAAAACAAATAGTTCTAGTGTAGCGCTTTATTATGAACTACCAGTGCGTCTCAAAAGCAGTGATCCTAATGACTTTGTATATACATGACATATATAAAGCGCGCCTATGACTCCCTAAATTCTGCATGTGCACAAAAGACAAAGTGCGCACATTGTGAATATATTGAAAAATATAGTGCTATAATATATAATTGCATTCATGAAAAAAAAACGAAGCCGCTAGACTCTTTTAATAAAATAAAACAAAGGATGAGTAGGATTTAAAAAGAAATGAAGATGTAAAGAAGCTGGCACATTTATAAGCAAACATTTATTTAATCTAACTAATGAAAATAAAACATTTTGAAGAGGCACGGACATGGAGAAGGAATGTAATGAAAATACTTATAAATAAAACTATTATGTACATATAATCCCACTAATGTTTTTATTCCACAAAAACAAATACAAATTTTCAACACCCTATTCCTTTGCATAATTAGGCATTTAAATTATCGATTACATGACAGGTGATAAGGGCTTGTAGGTAAATACCTCATTGTGTATAATCAGACAATTTAATATTGTAATTTCTGGTGATAGACGTTCTGCATGCTTTAAGGTTGAGAGCGAAAATACCCCTTTACACCAGCAAAACAGGAACACCAGGCTGAGTCGCAAATATCTAGAGGGCACTTCTGTTTACTAGCATTCATACAGGAAATAATCCGTTTCTTCAGATTTACTTTTATCACACACTTCTCTAACAAGAGTGTAAGTAATACATAGCTCGACCAATGAAAAACAGTTTCAATGCTAAAAACCCAATCAAGTTTACGGTAGAAGCCCATCTATAAAAGTGGAACAGGCAGATATCAGATAACTCAATTTAGAGAAAAGGTCTCAGCGCAGTGATTGGTAGGAATCATCTGAAAAACTACGAGCTAATTCGCAAAAAAGAAGATACCTAATCAATCAAGAACCTTGAAACGGCTGGTAGGATTTTTAAAAAATTCGCTCTCCTTGTTCTTAAATGTATAATATACAGCGACAGCTTAATTTACTTATAATGCTTTTTCAGAAACTTTACAGGTGATTGGGTAGCTTCACGAGAAAAAATTGCATTACATAAGAACTTCATATATTTCTACAAAAGAGAATTTGTACAAGTAAGTTCGATACAAAAGGTTTTTCACACTGAATACACGATTTGAGGGCAACCGAACACTTAAAAAGCAAGTTTTAGACAAAGTATAGTGTGCGAGTGAGTGCATGTGAAGCAGCGTACCTCTAAAAATACACAAATTCGAAGTGACAATTGAAGTGCTTTGGCACATTAAATTTCTTATTTCTAATGTACAACGGAGTATCATGTAATGAAAACATTCTGCTATTATTTAGAATTATAAACGTGAATTATATATAAAAGAAAATCTCATCTTAATGATGGGCGATTCGTTCAAGTCATGGGTGCAGGAGCACAAGGACACTAATCGGTTGAAAATACCAATTGAGCATTTTCAGAAAAATATTAGTGTTGTATGTACAGTATAACTTGAACACTCAATTTTTATTGACTTCAGATTTATACTACTTCAACTCTCTTAAACCGGAAGTGAAGTTTCGTTTCATCTTTATTGGTTTACTCATGTCAATGCAAATCGTGAGGCCGCGCCATGGTCGAGTGGTTAGACTACTCTCCTCTCACCAAGGAGGTCCGGAGTCGACCCCAGGCAACAGCATGTTGGGATTTGTTATGGACAAAGCGGCGCAGGGGGCGGGTTTTCTCAGGTTTCCCCCTGCCATCACATTCCACCGGTGCTCCACGTTCATTCCATATATCAGTAGTGTCATCGCCTGCGGTGCCACAAGTAGTAAAAGCAGGCGTTAAACACATAAAAAGCGAACGAATTTCAATGAGAATCGCAGGGCTAAACATTATAAAAGATCCGACTAACCTAGTAATTTCCGCTAATGTCCCTAATTATAAGGGGAACAATTGAATAAGAACATTTTTTTTCTGGAAAATGTTTATCTTGAATAGCATGAAGTAACAGAAGAATATAATTATTTTAATATTGTCTATCATGAAATCTCAACCATTGTGCACGCTTCTGCTAAAGAATGTTTCCTTATACATACATCACGCCGAAAAGAATACTACAGGTGAACTCATGGTTTCACTACAGAATTTCATGTCTAGTTCTTTATTACATTAAAACTCTTATAAAGTGAAGGAAATGAAAATCCATTTATGTTGA
The DNA here is from genome assembly GCA_030762935.1 of Hymenopus coronatus. Classification (NCBI taxonomy): domain Eukaryota; kingdom Metazoa; phylum Arthropoda; class Insecta; order Mantodea; family Hymenopodidae; genus Hymenopus; species Hymenopus coronatus. The sequence goes on along the minus strand of CM060895.1, from coordinate 94,615,243 downwards.
TAGAACTAAACCGAACACGCAGTTTTAAATGGTCACTCCTACAATCACTGCTTCTAATCAGATCTGCAATCAATACAAAAACAAGGTTAAACATTCAATGCACTTAGTTATAATATCAGAAAATAAGACTGTCTCCGTGGTCAAACGGGTAAGTGAGCTGACTTCTCACCTGCAGATACCGGGTTCGATCCACGGCTAGGACGGCGAATTTTTCTTTAACCGCAATTACTCCCTATCCCCACAGAGTCTGGAAGGTATAAATGGGCATGTGTTTAGTAGTATAAAAAATTAATTACCATAAAGTTCTAAACCTACACTAATACGAGTTGCTTCATAAGTCAAAGCCCCTATGTGACAATTGTATTGCAACAGGTCCCTAAAGAGATATAATTACACATTCATATATCTCAAGGTTTTTCTCAAGCTCACTCAACATCCAGGATTCACAAATATTAGTTTCTTATATGCTCTCTTTATAACATGGAAAACATCCAGGATTCACAAATATTAGTTTCTTATATGCTCTCTTTATAACATGGAAAATATTTTAGCATCTTCAATTTCTTCTTTTTTTATTATTATTATTATTATTATTATTATTAATATTATTAGTTTGTCACATTTCTGGGAAAAAACACGACTGTAACTCAAGTACAAAATTAAAAATCGAATGCTAGCAGTTTTGGTTTGTATGAGAACTGGTAAAATAACTTAAGGATAAACCCATGCGGATTTTATTATATAACGTTACAAACTTATTTGTTGCTTGCCAAGCGGTAGATCTGCGATCGATTCATAGTACAGGCATAGGAATTTTTTTCCCCAGCTAGGATACATGGACCGGGCTGCACTCAGCCTCGCGAGGTCCCTGGAGGGGGCCAATTGAGGAGCTTCTTGATAGAGAAGTAGCGGCTCCAGGTCATGAGGACAGCATTAACTGGTCAGGGGGGAGGGAGATCGAAGCGCAGTCCACGTCTCACCTCCTCAATAGTGCACCCCATCCATGACGTCTGTAACGGAGCGAGATGGGGGACACAGCAGCAGTCCAAGGCTCTTAGCTGTGCAAGGGAGTCACAAGCTTATACTAAAAAGCCTGCGATTTTCACAATGCACACAACAATTTTCTTAATAAGTAACATTTAATTAGTTGACCCACCCTAACCTAAATAACCTAAATTAACCTAACCTTCCTAAACTAATCTAACATCATAACCAATAATAAACATCAGACACACCACATTCTTTATAGAAATACATTGCAACATCATATGACCTCATTTGTCAATTTTTCGCTCTATTACAGCAGAATCATTCATCTCACGCATATTCAAGAAGATTTCTTTTGACTGCTTCCCTTTGTAAGCTGCTTGCGAGTACATTAGCAATCGCAGCCGATCTACCAGAGAATTTACATCATCATAAGAAGATGTTTTATCTACACCGCTGACTTGGTCCAACCACTTCATTGCTGAGACATGTAGCTTCTCTTTAATCTTGAATAGTAATAATCATGGCTAACACAAGACTCGTGACTTTGAATTATATACATCATTAAATGATGTTGCCATGCATGTTGCATCAGGAAGGCAAACACAATTGCAATGAGATACTTGCACAGCATTGTGCAAAACATAACATAGAATTCTATCAGAAAATTACAAAAATAGTTGCACAATGCTAATTTAACAAATCAATGTATGATATCCTAAGGACAACCTAACCTCAGTCATCATATTCAACATAACGCAAGCAATAACATTATAAGTTAAATGAAGAAAATCCATTCTGTATATATTAATTATGACAGACAATAGACACGTCTTTATCTACCAATACGTTTAATTCTTGGAGAACTCTTCAAATGGGGTATACGCTTTCCAAGAAACACGATACTCTCTTCGAGAAAGAAATGGTCAGATAGTGGTATGTACTTCGGTTCCTTTAGGAAAATGTATACCCCATTTGAAGAGTTCTCCAAGAATTAAACGTATTGGTAGATAAAGACGTGTCTATTGTCTGTCATAATTAATATATACAGAATGGATTTTCTTCATTTAACTTATAATGTTATTGCTTGCGTTATGTTGAATATGATGACTGAGGTTAGGTTGTCCTTAGGATATCATACATTGATTTGTTAAATTAGCATTGTGCAACTATTTTTGTAATTTTCTGATAGAATTCTATGTTATGTTTTGCACAATGCTGTGCAAGTATCTCATTGCAATTGTGTTTGCCTTCCTGATGCAACATGCATGGCAACATCATTTAATGATGTATATAATTCAAAGTCACGAGTCTTGTGTTAGCCATGATTATTACTATTCAAGATTAAAGAGAAGCTACATGTCTCAGCAATGAAGTGGTTGGACCAAGTCAGCGGTGTAGATAAAACATCTTCTTATGATGATGTAAATTCTCTGGTAGATCGGCTGCGATTGCTAATGTACTCGCAAGCAGCTTACAAAGGGAAGCAGTCAAAAGAAATCTTCTTGAATATGCGTGAGATGAATGATTCTGCTGTAATAGAGCGAAAAATTGACAAATGAGGTCATATGATGTTGCAATGTATTTCTATAAAGAATGTGGTGTGTCTGATGTTTATTATTGGTTATGATGTTAGATTAGTTTAGGAAGGTTAGGTTAATTTAGGTTATTTAGGTTAGGGTGGGTCAACTAATTAAATGTTACTTATTAAGAAAATTGTTGTGTGCATTGTGAAAATCGCAGGCTTTTTAGTATAAGCTTGTGACTCCCTTGCACAGCTAAGAGCCTTGGACTGCTGCTGTGTCCCCCATCTCGCTCCGTTACAGACGTCATGGATGGGGTGCACTATTGAGGAGGTGAGACGTGGACTGCGCTTCGATCTCCCTCCCCCCCTGACCAGTTAATGCTGTCCTCATGACCTGGAGCCGCTACTTCTCTATCAAGAAGCTCCTCAATTGGCCCCCTCCAGGGACCTCGCGAGGCTGAGTGCAGCCCGGTCCATGTATCCTAGCTGGGGAAAAAAATTCCTATGCCTGTACTATGAATCGATCGCAGATCTACCGCTTGGCAAGCAACAAATAAGTTTGTAACGTTATATAATAAAATCCGCATGGGTTTATCCTTAAGTTATTTTACCAGTTCTCATACAAACCAAAACTGCTAGCATTCGATTTTTAATTTTGTACTTGAGTTACAGTCGTGTTTTTTCCCAGAAATGTGACAAACTAATAATATTAATAATAATAATAATAATAATAATAATAAAAAAAGAAGAAATTGAAGATGCTAAAATATTTTCCATGTTATAAAGAGAGCATATAAGAAACTAATATTTGTGAATCCTGGATGTTTTCCATGTTATAAAGAGAGCATATAAGAAACTAATATTTGTGAATCCTGGATGTTGAGTGAGCTTGAGAAAAACCTTGAGATATATGAATGTGTAATTATATCTCTTTAGGGACCTGTTGCAATACAATTGTCACATAGGGGCTTTGACTTATGAAGCAACTCGTATTAGTGTAGGTTTAGAACTTTATGGTAATTAATTTTTTATACTACTAAACACATGCCCATTTATACCTTCCAGACTCTGTGGGGATAGGGAGTAATTGCGGTTAAAGAAAAATTCGCCGTCCTAGCCGTGGATCGAACCCGGTATCTGCAGGTGAGAAGTCAGCTCACTTACCCGTTTGACCACGGAGACAGTCTTATTTTCTGATATTATAACTAAGTGCATTGAATGTTTAACCTTGTTTTTGTATTGATTGCAGATCTGATTAGAAGCAGTGATTGTAGGAGTGACCATTTAAAACTGCGTGTTCGGTTTAGTTCTATCAACATAAATGGATTTTCATTTCCTTCACTTTATAAGAGTTTTAATGTAATAAAGAACTAGACATGAAATTCTGTAGTGAAACCATGAGTTCACCTGTAGTATTCTTTTCGGCGTGATGTATGTATAAGGAAACATTCTTTAGCAGAAGCGTGCACAATGGTTGAGATTTCATGATAGACAATATTAAAATAATTATATTCTTCTGTTACTTCATGCTATTCAAGATAAACATTTTCCAGAAAAAAAATGTTCTTATTCAATTGTTCCCCTTATAATTAGGGACATTAGCGGAAATTACTAGGTTAGTCGGATCTTTTATAATGTTTAGCCCTGCGATTCTCATTGAAATTCGTTCACTTTTTATGTGTTTAACGCCTGCTTTTACTACTTGTGGCACCGCAGGCGATGACACTACTGATATATGGAATGAACGTGGAGCACCGGTGGAATGTGATGGCAGGGGGAAACCTGAGAAAACCCGCCCCCTGCGCCGCTTTGTCCATAACAAATCCCAACATGCTGTTGCCTGGGGTCGACTCCGGACCTCCTTGGTGAGAGGAGAGTAGTCTAACCACTCGACCATGGCGCGGCCTCACGATTTGCATTGACATGAGTAAACCAATAAAGATGAAACGAAACTTCACTTCCGGTTTAAGAGAGTTGAAGTAGTATAAATCTGAAGTCAATAAAAATTGAGTGTTCAAGTTATACTGTACATACAACACTAATATTTTTCTGAAAATGCTCAATTGGTATTTTCAACCGATTAGTGTCCTTGTGCTCCTGCACCCATGACTTGAACGAATCGCCCATCATTAAGATGAGATTTTCTTTTATATATAATTCACGTTTATAATTCTAAATAATAGCAGAATGTTTTCATTACATGATACTCCGTTGTACATTAGAAATAAGAAATTTAATGTGCCAAAGCACTTCAATTGTCACTTCGAATTTGTGTATTTTTAGAGGTACGCTGCTTCACATGCACTCACTCGCACACTATACTTTGTCTAAAACTTGCTTTTTAAGTGTTCGGTTGCCCTCAAATCGTGTATTCAGTGTGAAAAACCTTTTGTATCGAACTTACTTGTACAAATTCTCTTTTGTAGAAATATATGAAGTTCTTATGTAATGCAATTTTTTCTCGTGAAGCTACCCAATCACCTGTAAAGTTTCTGAAAAAGCATTATAAGTAAATTAAGCTGTCGCTGTATATTATACATTTAAGAACAAGGAGAGCGAATTTTTTAAAAATCCTACCAGCCGTTTCAAGGTTCTTGATTGATTAGGTATCTTCTTTTTTGCGAATTAGCTCGTAGTTTTTCAGATGATTCCTACCAATCACTGCGCTGAGACCTTTTCTCTAAATTGAGTTATCTGATATCTGCCTGTTCCACTTTTATAGATGGGCTTCTACCGTAAACTTGATTGGGTTTTTAGCATTGAAACTGTTTTTCATTGGTCGAGCTATGTATTACTTACACTCTTGTTAGAGAAGTGTGTGATAAAAGTAAATCTGAAGAAACGTATTATTTCCTGTATGAATGCTAGTAAACAGAAGTGCCCTCTAGATATTTGCGACTCAGCCTGGTGTTCCTGTTTTGCTGGTGTAAAGGGGTATTTTCGCTCTCAACCTTAAAGCATGCAGAACGTCTATCACCAGAAATTACAATATTAAATTGTCTGATTATACACAATGAGGTATTTACCTACAAGCCCTTATCACCTGTCATGTAATCGATAATTTAAATGCCTAATTATGCAAAGGAATAGGGTGTTGAAAATTTGTATTTGTTTTTGTGGAATAAAAACATTAGTGGGATTATATGTACATAATAGTTTTATTTATAAGTATTTTCATTACATTCCTTCTCCATGTCCGTGCCTCTTCAAAATGTTTTATTTTCATTAGTTAGATTAAATAAATGTTTGCTTATAAATGTGCCAGCTTCTTTACATCTTCATTTCTTTTTAAATCCTACTCATCCTTTGTTTTATTTTATTAAAAGAGTCTAGCGGCTTCGTTTTTTTTTCATGAATGCAATTATATATTATAGCACTATATTTTTCAATATATTCACAATGTGCGCACTTTGTCTTTTGTGCACATGCAGAATTTAGGGAGTCATAGGCGCGCTTTATATATGTCATGTATATACAAAGTCATTAGGATCACTGCTTTTGAGACGCACTGGTAGTTCATAATAAAGCGCTACACTAGAACTATTTGTTTTGGATATGTAGAATGGGATGGATACGTTCAGTTGGTCTGCTCTGGGTTTCATATTTCTCTATGCTTGCCTCTCGTTTTACAAATGTTGTGCATGCGGTCTTCCAATAATCTCAGCTTCCTGAGATGACTAGCAAAAGGGTCTTTCTCCTCTTGTATCTCCTTGGATCTGGAACATTAGAATTATTGAAAATTAGTAAATGTTATTAGTTTTCCTTTGACTCGATCACTGCAATGGAAATAAGGTTAGTTTCTTTCTTGATGTAATAGCAATATATTATACTCACATTGATGCTTGATTCGACGTGCTCATATTCGGAATGTCATCATAATCTTGTACAGGGCAGTTGTTCCATGGGTTTGAAATGCAGACATCCACCTCGTCAACGTCAGTCCTAGCAGGGTCTATGAGCTCTGGCGGTACCGGGATTGACTCTCGAACTCTGGAAAGAACAATGAGGGTTATTAATTTTTTCAAGAAATAAATGTGTGATGTGCTGGCCACTCGTCGTATTTTTAGTTTGTAATTACCTTTGTCTCATATGCCTTGACCAATACACGCTACAGGTCGAGTTGCAGATGAAATATGATGTTATTCTATCATGCACTGCGGGTTTTGAACAAATCACCACATGAGTGCGACCGTTGCATAATTCTAAGTGATCTTCAATCTCATGTGCTGATCTAAACATATCCGTTGCATCTATGGTATCTGAATCGTGAAGCTCTTGTGTGTTCCGACCCCTATATATATAAAAATGTATTGGAATTAGCCATCATTACTCGAATACATTTGTAGTACTTATAATAGTAGAAAGACGTGAATGTATTGTACTTACAATATATCTTTCTTGTAGACAGAGCAGTCTTCGGAACAGGGATTCCTTGAAGGTATCTGATTATGGTAAGCAGGGTATATGCATGTAATCGTATGCATTCGTCCATTGCACGATTCTTTATGAAAGTATGTATAATGATGCGAATCTTCAGCACACTCTCTCCTGTATTCGTTCATATCATCAAAAGCTTTGACGTTTGTTTTCAAGAATGCTTTTTCACGGCGGTTATATCGAATAAGTAGCTCTATATTGCAGACCTCAGGCTTATATAGTTGCTCACATAAAAAAACATGTTTTCTTCAGTGTATACCTAAGGAAGGGGAATGCATGTATCTGCCTGTTCTTAGCCTAGAGGGGCCGAGTGAGGATGTTTTTCTAACAGAAAGCTCTGAAGGGGAGAGCTAGGATGTTTTGTTCAAAATGACGCCAGCCTTCTTTATCGTCTGAAACTGGTCGGATCATGCTTCGCTTTTTGTAATAGGTAGTATGTTTCCGTTTTCCCTTGTGTTATATGTTAGCCAAGAGGTGAGCAGCCTTGCGCGGCTTTCTTTCATAGCGATTGTGATAAGTGGCTACTAAATATACCCTCCCCCCTTTATGAAAATGTTTATTTATGCTCAATCCTCAAGTTATGTGATGAGTGCTTCGAGTTATAAATTATACTTCTCTGTTGAAGTTAGAGAATACTGCTGTGTCAGTTGTAGGCTGTCTAAGTGATTTCAATCAATGTTAGCTGTTATTTTTGGTATGGTATTTATTTTTTGAAGATGTCTATTTATGCATAATTGTCAAGTTATGTGGAGATTACTTCAAGTTATAGCTTATACTTCAGTGTTAAAATTAGAGAATACTGCTGTGTCAGTTGTAGTCTGTCTAAGTGATTTCAAGCAATGTTAGCTGTTATTTTGGTATGGTATTTCATTTGAAGGTATTTATTTATGCATGATCGTCAAGGTACGTGATGCTTCAAGCTATAGTTTATACTACAGTGTTGAAACTAGAGAATACTGCTGAGTCAGTTGTAGGCTGTCTAAGTGATTTCAAGCCATGTTAGCTGTTGGTTTTAGTATGATATCCCTCAGTTAGTTGTAGGCAGTCTAAGTGATTTCAAATTGTGTTAGCAGTTGTGTCTACTTTCTCTACACGTACTATGTACATAGTGTATAGAGAAGGTATTGTATTCCATCCAAAATCGGATGCTGATTTTTCACTGGGAATATATATGTTTTTAGGGTCCCCTGTATAAAAAAATCCATTTTAGAAAAAGGTTTGTGTGTGTCTGCATTACTGTGTGTTTGCGTGTGTTGGTGTGTATATGTGTGTGACTGGGCAGCATAGCTCAAAAACGCAAATTCGGTTTGGTATTTAAGTTTAGTATCTTCCAGGTATGCGACACGAAGATTTTTGAGAAAAGCCCCCCCCCCCAAACTACCCTTTACATGGAACGTTTTTTCGAAAATTTTTATTTCTAAAAATGGTTCTAACGATTTTGATTAGAATATCGCATATTAAAGATATTTACCGGACAAATAAAATGTATAACTTGAATTTTTTGAGTATAATCTCTGAAGACCTTTTTTATTCTGAATAAATTGTTATAACTAGTAAACCATAAGAGATAGATAAAAGCATACCACACAAAAATGTAGGGCACGTTAAAACACACGATTTATGTTAAATACATGATTTTTGTGGAGTGAACCCTTTTTTTCGATATAATCATTGTTATTTGTTTCAGCTTTAAAAACATATACTTTTCTCTTACAGGAGAGTGACATAGCAGCCAACTTTTGACTATGACTATCACTTTAACCTATGGTACTCCCTTAGTTAGCTTCTACTTACAAGGAAGCAAGTATGAAGACTATTTCTACTAGTTTTTACTCGATTAGCATGAAGTAAAAAGACGTACAAGCTTTTTAACAATAATTTGTTTCAGAGAGGTATAGAAGGTCACGTGAATGGAACACACCATATTTTGGTATAGGTCTGACATTTGCGTAAATAAAAACATTTTATATGTCTTGTGATAGTTACGAATAATGTTTGAATACACTGGGCGTATAATCCAAGTAGTAGTTGACATGTAGATGTAATTTCGTGAAGAATTTGTATCACTCATTTCGCTATAGCGTTGCAAATGGGGTTGTTATTTGCATTTTTAAACTTAAAGTAAAGGTATAATTGTGGTTAAAATTTATTGAATTAATCCCGAATCTAATACTCGTACTGAATAGGGGATGATAAAGAATTGAGAAAAGTCTAATAGCGTTTTATTGTAACTTCAATTCTCAAAGCGTTATTGGCATTTTAACAGGCGTAATTGTAATTAAAATTTCTTAAATTAGCCAATCACAAATGGGTATGGGCTGATAAAGGAATAAGGAAAGTGTTACGGCGTTTTATTGTAGCTTCAATTCTCTAAGTGTTAGTGACATTTTAATTTGCGTAATTGTAATTAAAGTTTCTCGAGTGTTGGATAGCTGGAATTCATTCTTGTACTGGATGAAGGGTGATAAATGAGCAAGAAAGTTCTCATAGTATTTTATTGTAATCTCAATTATTTAACCGTTATTAACATTTTAATTAGCGTAATTGTAATTCAAATTTCTTAAAATTAACCAATCGTGTGTCTTGTACTTGTGCTGGGTATGGGCTGATAAAGGAATAAGAAAAGTGTTATGGCGTTTTATTGTAGCTTCAATTCTCTAAGTGTTATTGACATTTTAATTTGCGTAATTGTAATTAAAGTTTCTTGATTATTCGTGAAGTTAATTCTTGTACTGGATAGGGGATTATAAGGGAATAAAAACAACTTTTATGTATAGCGAGTGTTATAATTGCATTCTACATTCAATCCTTTTTGAGGTTGTTTAATTATACATAGCAGTAAAGTCGCGTGGTTGCACCGCCGCTGAAAGTTCAGTGTAGGTCTCCGTGTAAGAACCGGTATTAAGATTTATAATGTCTAGTGTTGGAATGATGTTGGCATTCTCAGTGTTCGAGAGGTCTCAGGTTGAATTCCCAGTTGAGGTGCCCTCTGCTCGTTGGAAACACAATCACTTCACCGCCAATTTGGTTTTGATATGATGAATTAGTAGGCCCCCCCCCACACTGAAAGTTGATTGTAGGTCTCCGTGTAAGAACCGTTATTAAGATTTATAATGTCTAGTGTTGTAATGATGTTGGCATTCTCGGTGTTCGAGAGGTCCCAGGTTCAATTCCCTGTTGGTTGCCCTCTGCTCGTTGGAAACACAATCACTTCGCCGCCATATTGGTTTTTGATGTGATAAGTTAGTATGTTTTATAAAAGCAATTCTCTCTTGCTATTTTTCATTTCATATGTTGGTATTGAATAATAAAGCTTTTAACATGTTCAATCGTGTGAGTGTTATAATTCCTTGCAAAAATATTACCACTAACGCATGTTCAATTGATATCTAATAATTTATATCAAATATTCCACTCAGTAATTTTATCGAGTTTTTTCGCCATGACAGTTGAACTATGTTTGTATATTCAGATTCTTTGTGAAAAGTTAGACTGATTTGTCATGCAAATGAGCCTTGTAGCTCTCGAATTGCCAGAGATAGAGAAATCCTACGTGTTTTTAATTAAAAGAGACTATCGAATTGAAATCAAAAGAATTTTGTATTTATGATCAGAGATTCAGATTCCTCGTGAAAAACTAGATCGATTTGATATGCAGATGAGCCTTGTAGCTCAAAAATTAGAAATTTGAGTGGGCGTGGTCAATCGATTAAATTGAATTTGATCTGTGAATGTGAAAGACGATTGTTCAAGTGATTAAGAACCCTGCAAGTAAAATCTTTTAGACAGGTGGTTTGGCAAAGGGGGAGGGGGTAGTAGCCGGCAGCACATACTTTGATTGACAGGTACATGGGGAAGCTTTTAGACTGTTGTCTTGGCAAAGAGGCAGCGCTGTGTGGGTGGTCTGTCGGCTGATGTTTATCTTAAGTGTTACATATGTACATGATGTTTACATGGGCGGCATCCTTTGAGTCCCGAAATCCCCCTTTAACCCCTACTTTGCTTCTATCCACCCCAGACTGCCAATGAAATAGGTTGCGGATTTGAATGACTTCCACTGAAATGTAAGTATGCTAACTTCATCTTCTGTCACCAGTTTCTAATTTCAGAACAGCTTTTTAGTTTTATTGAAAAAAATTATTTTGCACTGTTATTATGAATATCAGAAGTTTCTTCACACAATATTTAATATACAAGTCTGAACAGTTTGAGTTTTATAAAACACGTGTCCTTTCAAAATTTGTGTCCGCTAAGCTCTGCTTTAGAATGAGTTAATTTTAGTTTTATTGGTGTTACTTAGGAACCCTTGTAAGAATATGCTGGCATTGAGATATGATCTAAAGGCAACTAACTTACTTCATGCTGATCTGCGAGCAACAATAAGTGCAAAGTTCCTGAGAGGCATACAGCAGCAGTTCTAGAAAACTTTTACAATGACAACTGTTATGAACAGCCCTGAAGAAAACGTTTTTTACAATTCTTACAATGTTTGTTATGTTAGCACATTCAAATGTCATTTGTGGATTAAGTAGTGGGCAGATTAAGTACGCCAACTTCTAGTTTAATTTGGTCTGTTAAGTCTTGTTAAGTATTCATAAAGACGTCAGCAAACATTGCAGGTATCGGTAAACATTCATAATCATAAATGAACTGTTTAATTCATTATTGCACATAATGAAACGGTACTTAGGTGAACAAGAGCCAAGTCTTTCAAGTTGTTCATGGACTTCATTGATTAATAATATCACAAATTCAAAACAATAAAAGATATTGTTCACACTTGCATATCAATGTAAAACATACATACTACAGAATCCCATTTCTCTACAGAATAGACAAAATTTGATGTGAACAAAGCAGAATTTTGAAGTAATGAAATCTTTGGCTAGAAAAAGAGTATATGCCCACAAAATGGGCGCTTTTTCTGCTAATAGAATTGCTCGACATCTACGTTCATTTGGAGAAGCTTTCTATGGTCGGCTCAATTATCACTTATGCAATGCTGTAGGAACTATTTTTAAAGCTAAACGACAAACTCGTGTAACCTTACATCTTTATTTGCGGAGTTTACGAGAAACAAACGAAATGTTGCAATCCTGCTCATTCCAGAGAAGTGAGAACTGTAAAAACAATATATGTAGGGCGAAAGACTGTAGTTTGCAATGTAGGTATAGCAACTAATGGAATGCATGCCATGCTCGGTTGAGGCCATTGCGACGAAAGTTTGCAAGACTTGGTTACCAGCTGTGCTACCGATAATAGTCAAGGATTTCTCAAATATTCCAACTCAGACCTCGAAAATAAGTAGTTTCAAAAGCACAGTGTGTGTATTCTTTGGCTTCAAAGGAAACGCGGTCATTTTTAAAATTATGACCTATAACAATGATAGATCTTCTGGTCTTAAGGTGGAGGAGCCCCGTTGGATTACAAAACTCATGAAATATAAATAAATATTTTGGCTAAGTTGAGTACAGTGCAAACTGCAACTACTCGATTTGTAGCAATAGCGGTCTCTCTCTCTCTCTCTCTCTCTCTCTCTCTCTCTCTCTCTCTCTCTCATGTTTGTCGCACCAGCTCTATCTCCCCCTTCATCTTCCTCCTGTTCATTTTCAATGGAAATTTTCCCGAGCCTAGCCGTTGTTTCCACGGGTGCGAACTTAGGCGTTTGAGATGCCCTGACCTAAAAATGAAATTGAGTTTTATTTCAACTGCTGCCGTTCTCAGTGTCCGATGTTAGGCGTGAAAGACCGCTTAATTTTGCTCAGGTGACTATCAGGCTTGAGGTTCTTTTACGTGCCACAAATCTTCAATACGAGACCAACGGCTTTACTTCCCTTCCAAAGGAAGCCATATTAAGTATTTTACGCCCGAAAAAATCCATGCCCTCCGCCGAGCTTGAACCCAGGACAGGGGTATAAGAGGCTAGCATGTTAACCACTATACCAAGGAGGACTCCCTGAACTAAACAATGCTAAAAACAAATGGCGGCGTAGTTGTGAAAGTAGAATGGAAAATAAATGTCTCATCGTAGAAACACTCGGCAGGGGTGTCAATCAGGCCAGCGATTTACTGCTTCAAAAACTACTGCAGTGAAAGTGGGGATAGATGCTCCGTCAACATTTGTATGAATTTATTTACTCAGTTTTTTATTTCGTCATTAGGTAGAGGAGCTTCGCCGGAATATTATGATTATCACGTAATTGACACTGTAGTGTAGTGTAATGTGTCTGGGACTTTAAATACGTTATAATTATTTCAAGTCAATTATTTTGAAATGCAACCAGGAAGATTTAATTATTTAGTACGAAACTTAACTTCATTATATCTGGTGAATTCGGTTTCCATTTCGAAACTTTGCATGTATGTACGATTATACCATTCAAGATTACTTTAAGCATGTATCAGACTAACTTCATTAATCAACTAGCATATGCTACAATATGCATAATATAACAAATTATGAGGCTAATTCATGCCAGTATTTAAATGTTTAACTTCTTGTGTGTGGCATGGCTGTTCAGCACCCATTTTGGATGATGGTGTGTCTTTTAGTTGGTTACAACCTACTGTTTCTCTAGTTTAGATTTTTATTTTCTTTTAGGTTAATTTTGAGATTGGATCCATGTGAATGAGGGATGGCAAAACATCTTTTGGTAAAATATTACAAGATCATCTAGGCTTAGAAAACTAGTGTAATTCTAGAAGAAGGGACTTCTTGAGAGATGGACCTCATCCCTTGAAACTGCTTTTGCGCATAATCAGAATATACAATGCAGTTGTTATTTGTTCAAACATGCAAATGGGCTGTAAAGCAATAACGAAGACATCTGCCACTTATTCAGCTGCATAAATAATACTAGCGAGTGTGATACACCTGTAGATCGACAGCCTTTTTACTTTCTCTATACGTACTTTGTACATAGAGAAGGTATTGCACTCCACCCAAAAATTCGATACCGAGATTTCACCGGAAATATATGTTTTAGGGTCCCCTTTATATATATATAAAAAGCATTTTCAGAAAAAGGACCGTGTGTGTGTGTGTGTGTGTGTGTGTGAGAACACGATAACTCAAAAACGAAGAGTCTGTAAAATACCAAACTTGGTATTTAAATTTAGTATCTTCCAGGGATGCGACACGAAGATTTTGAGAAAAATCCCCCCAGCCCCAACTACCCTTCGAAAATTTTTATTTTCTAAACAATGGTTCTAACGATTTTGATTAAAATATCATATATTAAAGATATTTACCTGACAAATAAAATGTATATCTTGAATTTTCTGGGAATAGCCTCTGAAGACTACTTTATTCTGGATGAATTTTACGGAATTTTGCATAACTGCTAAACCTAAGAGATGGAAAAAAACTTAAACCCAAAAAATGTAGAGCACGTTAAAATACACAATTTATGTTATATACATTTTTTTCGTGGAGATGATCGATTTTTAGGTATTCCTTTGTTTTTGGTTTCAGCTCTGGAGAACTTATACTTTTCTCATGCAGGAATTTGTCAACTCCTATCCATACAAACAAAGCAACTTGTCACATAGCAACCAGCTTTTGACCATCGCTTTAACCTATGGTACTCCCTTGTTTCGCTTCTACTTGCACGGAAGCAAGTAATAAGACTATTTCTGCTAATTTTTTCACCTGAAGTAAACAGAAGTATACGCTTTTTAACAATAATTTGTTGCAGAGATAGAGAACGTCATGTGAATGGAACACATCAGATTTTTTTTATTACTTTCTCTATAGATACTATGTACATAATAGGTATACAAGGTATTGTATTCCACCCAAAATTTCGATACCGGAGTTCACCGTAAATATATTATGAGTCACAACAGTAAATAAAGAGCATTTTGGTAAAAGGCCCGTAAGTCTGTGAACAGCATAACTCAAAAAGTATTTAATATGTAAGGTCAGCATATTCAAAGATGCGACACGAAGGTTCTCGAGAAAATTCCCCGATCCAAACTACCCTTTACATGGAAGATTTTTCGATTTTTTTTTTATTTTTTTCAAGAACAGCTCTAACGATTGTGATTAAAATATGTATATTAAACATACTTACATGACAGAAAAAAATGTATATCTCGAATTTTCCAGGAAATGCCTCTGAAAGCCTGTACATTCTGAATGACTTTTGCATAGACAAAGGCTTACTACACAAAAAATACAACTCTCGTTATAACATACATTTCCGAGATATCCTTTGTTATTGATTTCTGTTTTAAAATACTTAATTTTTTTTTTCTCAAACGGGAAGTCCTCATTGGTTTTATATCTTTTGTTTTACCCCTACCTTGCAAAGAGTAGGCTTACTTTCAATTGCATCATATAGCGACCTTGTTTTACAGGATTTGACTATCGGTTTAGCCTTCGTATTCCCTTATTTCCCTTCTACTTAAAGGAAGCAAGTATTAAGACCAATTCTGTTGATGTATATCTCGATTAGCATTATGTAGATAAAAGAATAATCTTTTGTATGAATAGTTTACAGAACAGGTAGATATAATCATGTGAATGGAACAAATCAGATTTTTTCCCACTATCAAGCACTGCAATTTTACCTCAATCCTGTTTACTATTATTGAACAATGTGCCAAAAGCATCTAATCCGATTATTTTAATGCAGAATTCAACACGGGTTGTTTTTGGCAAATGCCTTGTAAGTCCTTTGTTCAACTAGCCTTTGTTTTTCTTAGTGCCAGTTCCGGGCATTGAGACCATCAGTGAACAAGGACGACATGAAATCTGATCACAGAAACCTGAGATTCCTGAGGGATCCGTGACATGTAACCAGCATCTCTGTCACTAAGGATGAAGAAAGGTAATGGATATTAACAAAAGGTACATTGTCTGTACACCTTTTTATCGTTTTAAGATAATAAGTGATTCACCTCCACATATATGGTGGCAACGCTGGAAGAACAGATAGATGTTACTGGGCGATTCAAAAGTTGTGCTAAAACAATAGACAGTAAAGTAAGAGCTGTAGCCTTCCTGACGACGTATTAACTCTTCAGGGTAAACTGATGACTTGAAAATCCAGATTCGTGTATTTATGTCACACATGCAAATATAATGGACATCTTACCTGACTAGAAGCCCGAGAACATTTCGTGTTAAACAATAGACACATTTACCAATGAAGGAAGGTTGAAAAAATTGATATTTTTTTTAAAAGCAAAGGCTTCAATATCTAGCACTAATTCGAAATACTATTAGATATGTAATCAAATGATAAAATTTAAGAGTGCCCTGAATGGTCAGCCATGCCCTCTGCCCATAGATTCAACTACCAATGTTAAGGAAAACTCCAGAAAAATGCTTTATTCTGATAACATCCCAACCGAGATTTCAATCCAGGACAATTTAAATGCGAGGTAGACATTTTACCTCCACACTATGGAGGTGGGGCACTATGGCTTTAAAGACACTTTCCTTTGTAAAAAAGATAATTTATGTATAAGTATTTTTAAAATTTAATTTTACATTTTCTACTCAAAGTTTTTGTCTTATCGGTTATGCAAAAATTCATCCAGAATAAAGATGTCTTCAGAGGCTATACACAGAAAATGCAAGATACACATTTGTCAGGTAAATATATTTAATAAACAGTACTTTTATCAAACACGTTAAAGCCATTTTTGAGAAAAACAAAAGGTTTCAAAAAAATTTCCATGTAAACGGTAATTTGGTGTGAGGGGATTTTCTTGAAAAATATTTATGTCGCAGCATTGCAAGATATCAAACATAAATACTAAGTTTTGTATTTAAAGGAATTTTCGTTTTTGAGCTATGCTGTCCATTAACGAGATCGCGTAACTTTTTCTAAATGTTATGACTAGGGCGACCTCAAAACATCTCCGGTGAAATCTCGATATCGAATTTTTGGGTGGAATACAATAGAGAAAGTAAAAAGCCTGCGATAGAAGCTAATTCAGCTACGTAAACAAATGGAGGAATGAAGCGATGTTGTAAAGGTCAACAGACATTCGGAGCTGAACCCCGTATGCTCAAGTCCAACGCCATGGGAGATAACCTCCAAGCATTAAGAGAGAATGCACGTGCATTATGCCTTCATGTAATCAACGCGTGTCTGTTAACAATGTGATCCAGACCTCACGTGGCTTCATCAACAACAATATTTTGTATTTTCACAAACGAATAACCTTGAATCTTTTGTTGAAAATGCTGCAGGAAAATGTTCGATGCTACTGCCAGAGATTTAATACTTTTGTATTAATAATGAATGGTCCTTACCCTTCTGAACATAACAATTCACAACAAAGCAATCGGCAAATTTACAGCAAACGATATAAAAGGGGCACAAATGGCACGTCCTGCCTTGTTCTAAATAGACCGTAGTTCGGCCGAGGCGTTTCCAGGCCTCGTAGGCTATGAACCATAGCATGAAAATGCGCATTAGTTGAGTATATCTTTAGGACAGTCAAGCCTAGACTGAAAAATAAATGTCTAAACGGTTTTGCTTTCTCTACAACATACAGAGAAGTACTGCAACCCCCCCCCCCCAAATGTAATGTCTACAGTTGCAATGGAAATATACGTTTTGACACCCCCAAGCACAAAAGAGGATTAAAAAAAAAAAAGGCCCATATCTGAGCAGCATAACTCACATGAAAAGTCGCTAAAATGCCATACATGGTATTTAAAATCAGCTTCTTCAAAGAATGCCACATAAGATTTTCCAGAAAATATTCCCACCTTTAACTACTTTTTACAGTGAGGATACTTTTTGGAAAATATTGATTTTCTCAAAAATGGCTTAAATATATATATATATATATATATATATATATATATATATATATATATATATGTGTGTGTGTGTGTGCGTGTGTGTGTGTTTTTTTATAAATTTTAATGCCCACTTTTACTACTATGGCACTGATTACACTAATATATGGAATGAAAATGGAGCACCGGTGAAATGCGATGGCGGAGAAAACCTACCCCTGCCGCCGCTTTGTCCACCACAAATCCCACATGCCTGTGTTCGAACATGGGCCTCCTTGGTGAAAGGCAAGTGTCTAACCACTCGGTCACGGCGCGACCTGCGTGTGTGTGTGTGTGGGGGGGGGGGAGATAGGGGGTTCGCCTATTTCGAAATATTTCTTATTACTGGTTTGCATTTTAAAATACGTCACATTGTAAAAAAAAAATCGACTCTAGGTGAACAAAGGGCATCAATGAACAAATCCAGCATCACATAGCAATCTACTCTTAAATATTTGACCATTCCCTAATCCTTATTCCCAAACAGGAAATAAGCAATAAGACAATTTCTGCAGAGGTTTATCTCGATTAATCTGAATGGATAAAAGCATAACCTTTTGTAAGAATAGTTTGTACAATAGTAGAGAAAGTTATGCGAGTGCAACACATTAGATTTTTCCTGAATATGCTGTCATCTTGGGAAGTCGAATTTTCTCCATTCTTGTCTATTTTGCTCATTTTTCTGCACGTATGTGTATAAATTATATTAGATCTTAATTATTGCAGACATGGAATATACTCATATCTGAAAGTTGTTGCCTGCATTTTCACTTCTTTTTTTATATTTATAGTTACTTAGATTTCACCTAAGTATGAGTTGCAATTATCGATTCTTTTAAGATCAATGAAGCGTGGAAATCACCACTTTATCACCAAGATCAGCGCTGGTGACCTTGCTAGTGCAACCACTATGTGCAACAGGTATTAGTAAACTGTTGTTTTATTTTCGTAATTGCTATCGTCGAAAAAAAAAAAAAACGCAATATAAATGGGCTAAACGCAACTCTAGTAAATGTTGACACGATTTCAAAAATGTTCTGTGAATTCGGGACGCAGAAAGGACATGCATCTATAGAAGCTTACTAGTTCCATATCAACATCCATCAAGACTTATTGGCAAATATTCATTTAATCACAAATAGTATAACCGTACTTTCTCTAATTCAAGTGAACATTATCGGCGCGGCCGAGTCGATACCACACAGTCGATGGTTGAGGGATGTACTCGTATGCAGCAGTGAAGGGTTGAAAGCACAAGGGTGATCCTACAAATAATGCAGTTAGTAATCTATTTACATCAACATCGTTCGAAACAATCCCCTTGGAACTTAATGACATCATTTCAGCGTCATGTAAGCACTTTAATTCTCTTCCGAAATTTACCTCACAGTTGCATTTGGTTATAGTTGTGGTCATTTAACGACAATGGTTACAAAGTGGGCTTTGTGCAAAAGTCACAGCTAAATGGGAACTAAGAACCCAAATTAGAATTGATAAAACGCTTCTTTTCTGCATTTCTATATTTATTTTGCAAACTACTTTAAAGTAAATTCTAAAGTACAAAATATAGTTTTTTGTAATATTTATTTTGGGTCGTTTGACTGGTCTTATCATGACCTTACATAATTTTACAACTAATACATTATTTCCAACATTATACAACAATTACTTCAACTTTATCAAACAAAAACTGTAGTCTCTTTAATATCTTGTCTGGTTTGTTCATGGCACAGGAAAAATCCGAATGTTGGCTACTCTTTGAATGCAGTCCACAATGATGTGATGGTTAATGGTGTGTTGCACTTGGTGCAGGTTGGTCTTTGTTTAAAAGAGTGTGTCAGTTTACAGTGACCAATTCTTAGACGGGAGATGATTATTTGATCTTGTCGTTTAGAGTTTTCGAAGAGATTGGAAAAAGTTAGTAAAGCCTAAACGATCTTCGTGAAGTCTACTATCAAGTTTTCTGTTTTCCATTTCTGCACATACGCTCGTTTAATACATGTAATGACATCTTGGTGCGATGAGGCTATAGAGGGATCATTTACTGGATGTCTGGATGCTGCTTTAGCATTAGATGGCCACTTCAGTGCCATCTATACCTATGTGGGAGGGAAGCCATATTGATATCACTTCCTTCCGCTCTAAAGTACAAAATTTACCTTTCCCACCCACCATATCAAATACTAATAAACGAAAGAAAAGTATAGCGCAAAGCACAGAAAATATTTCACACTTGAAAAAGTACTCCAGTAATTTTTCGGTAAGTTAATTGGTTTAACATTGTATTATCAACAGCGAATCCTCTTCAATTCCTTGAACTAATGCAATGCCTAAATAAGCAATATAATATTAGATAAATTAATAGTTGTGGAGGAGAATGGTGATGGATTTTTTTTCAGCTAAAAATTCTTTGCATGACTTTCTTTCGAAAGGAAGTACAGCCGGTAGTTCCGTGACGCACATATACGGTAGTAAAAAAATAAGCATGACAAAACAGCAAAATTAAGCGGTGTTTTATGCCCAATATAGATTCGGATCCTGAGAACCATAGCAGTTAAGGAGCGTCCATAAATAAAATTATTTTTGGGTCTCGAAATAATTTCTAATGACAAGTATTCTATTGCTCAGGTAATTACATTGCGAGAACAATATCATTGTACTTCTAGTACAATCACTATCACAGCTTACCTGTTTCGTTTCGTGTATTGTGCAGTTTATTGTTTATACATATTTCGAATTTACCCATCGCCAAATCTGCCATTTATATAGTTTGTACCAGCCACCAATAGTAAATAGGAAATGTGTTTCCTAGATCTATAGTTCAGTCGAA
Source organism: Hymenopus coronatus (assembly GCA_030762935.1). Taxonomy (NCBI): domain Eukaryota; kingdom Metazoa; phylum Arthropoda; class Insecta; order Mantodea; family Hymenopodidae; genus Hymenopus; species Hymenopus coronatus. The sequence goes on along the minus strand of CM060895.1, from coordinate 94,594,660 downwards.
TCGGGCAGAAATTATAGGGTGGGGGATTAAGAGGAATTAGTTTTTGTCACCTTTTAAACAATCGATTAGTTCGACTTTGATTGGTGAATTGTCCTTAAAGATACCGTACATTGACTAAGCGTTCGCGCTTATTCTCTTAAAACCTTTAAATTTTGCGAGACTCGCCGAATGAGATAGGTTTCATGTTTGTACAGTTTCAACATAACGAAGTGTCACAAATGTTTTTGAGTAGTTCAATAAATTTGAAATTAATCAAAACATAAACATATGTACCTAATGTCACTAACTCCGTAGTCCAGTTGCTCACCAAATTTTCGTGAATTTACCGAGAACCACTACTTTTTGGATATTGAATTTGATTCCTACATAATTCCTCAAAATGAATTAGATCCTTATAATATTCGACTACTTGAAGTTGATAATCGAACAGCCTTAGCAATAAAGTTATTAACTCGATTTCTAATTACATCTGAAGACGTAATCCATTCATGAACAATTCCCAGTTTTGGAGTAAAAGCTGACGCTACCACAGGACGATTAAATCAAAAGGTCCACTATTAGTTTTCGTCTGAATTTCTGATGGAAAACTTTAAATTTTTAGAGATAAAACTGATAATTTGTTAATTCGTGATAAGCGAAAATTACACAGATCAGTTTTCAATTAGGTTCTACATTCAGACCAGAAGAAAGCAACAGAAGGGAACATTCCAACAACACGTGGTGTGTTTCTGGTGCAGGCAATAATTGTGGTCTCAAATCGGCGAGTCAAACTGCTGTCTGACGCATTACTTTCTAACTTGGTGGAACAATAACTGGAATCATTGCGGACCAGACGAAAACCATTCGAACTCAGGCCCTTGGCTTCAATTCCTGGAAAGAATGCTTTCGCCACATGTTGAAGTTTTATTTATCTTTATAAGTTTGTAATTTACAGTACACCCACTCGATGGTTATCTTCAAGTCGTCATAAACTTGAAACTTTCTCCAACTGTTCAGAGACACAGGAAGGGTGTGCCCAAAGCAATTCCAGGTAGTCATTTCGTAGAAATAATATTAGGTGGGTCCCAGATATTGCGTTTTCATGGAGCCAAACCTGTAGCGTTGTTTAAGTTCGTGGAGGCAGAGGTACAAAATCGGAAACCAGGCTGGACCACCGGAGCGGGGGGTTGCAGGGGGGGTGCGGAACTCCGGGGTATTGATTCGTGACGCAGCCTGAGACGGCGGGGGTGAGAGGGGGGCAAATGTGACACAAGCCGACTCCCTTTCCGTTTCCCTGCTTGCCTTATGTTTAAACAATTCTGTAGAGGTTCCCAAAACTAACGGATATTCATAGAGAACGTGCCCCTTTCATCCAAGCAACACTACGCACATGATTAAACAGCGAAAACAGCAAGAAATTAAACAATACTGCATTACATTTCGATTACAAAAGATCCTTTTATCTAGGAGGGTGTAGTGTACAAAAACTTCCAAGTTCGGCTAACTAATGCTGATATTAAAATGTAATGTGATTTAATTAAATATTAGATATATTACTGTAAGCTCTATACAATAATGCCATATTATTATATCTGTGGGTTAAGTTTTAATAAATTCGACCGGTAATGTGTTTTGCATTTACCTACATCACTCAAGGACACTTATTATAATTATTTTCTTAATAAATTATATTTTTATATTCAGAACATAACTAGTCTAAATTAGGCTTGGAGGAGGATGTAATTTAAGAAAAACGATATTTAAGTTCTTAAAGCTTGAACAACGCACAATTTGAAACAAAATAAAATCCACATTATGCTTAGCTCCGAGTAATTTTGTCATAGGTACAGTGTTTCACGTCTGAATTGTAGAGCTAGTGTATTACTAATAATAAAGAATTGTTTAATTCAGAGGCCTTCTAAGATTCATGATATACCTAATTGCTTATGGAAAATTTTTAGGAATGATCACCGGGATTGCCAATGTAGGGTAAGTATTCAGAAAATTAAATTAGAACGGCGCGACTTCGCTATATTAGGCATTAAGGGATTAAACGGAGTGTTTAAAGGTGGATATCACATTTTTTTAAAAACTTAACACTCAACTTTTATTTTAACTTTTTTTGGAATTTATAATAGTGGACCATTATCTTCACTGTTCATGTCTTGAACTTGAATCATATTTCTTAATTCAAAGATTTTATAAATTCATATCAAATTTTAGGAAACTCCGAAGTGTGTGTGTGTGTGACTGCTTCCAAGAACTATAAGACATCAACAGATTAGTAACGTTATCACTTTTTCAATTGCAGGTAAATTCCCACTGTCGCCTTGTCCCCCACTCCCCTAGTCTTGACAAAATCAACGAGAGCCACCTTTCTCAAATGTACTCATATCGTGGTGGAGTAGTATGGCTGTCTCGTTTATATAATCCTGCTAGCTCCACGACTCTGAATGACGTGTACCCCGTAACGTCAGGCCGGTACATACATGCGAACCGAACACTGTCGCGAACGAATTTCACTGTTATTCTTCCCTCTCCGTATCAAAGGAATGTTTCTGCATTTATAGGGCATACTGTTTTTTATGCATTACTTCCTAAATTAGCAAAACGCTCAATATTCGCGCAATGAGTGATCGGCTCAGGCTGAAAACATTTCAGCTTGAACATTGTCGCGAATCTCCGTTCTGTTCTTGATAACAGAAGCAGCTCACGACGAGCTTCGTTCCCATGTATAATGCGCCTTTAAAGTATTACCTGTATGAACGGGAACTTTAGGGCGAACCAATATCGCACCCTACACAGCATAAAAACCATATACTGAGCCCATTATAAAAAATTTTAGACATCCCCAAGGGGAAAGCAATCAAACCGAACCGCAGATGACCACCAAAGGAGACGAATATATCTGACGTTAGTACCGCATTACTTACATGACACTTTCTCTCCTTCCCTCCTCTCCCATTTAGAACACTCGTGTTTCAAGATGTAAATAAGGTTTGTTGAAGGTGTTTCTGTTTAAACAAGGTGTAAGTTCAGAGGGGGCGGGCTGACATTTCTATTCAAGCTTTGCCCTTGGTGAGACAAAAAGAACAAAGAGATGCGCATTTGATGAAGGGTGTACTCGCGCCACATGATCAATAAGATAGCCTGATTTGTCCTCTTGTCCCCGTCACGTGGAGTGTCAACATGGGGGAGATAGCGCGTGGATTCTTCTGGAGAATACGTACAGCTGCAGCTGTTAATTATACAGCTGATATGGCAGTGTAATTACTTCAATACTTTATTTACTTGTACCAATCATAACCAATACATGCAGAACCTTTATTCAAATAAAATAAGAATTTATATTATAAAGAATCTACTGGTATGGACGACTGTTTTGGTTTCCTCAACTTTGGTTTCCATGAAAGTAGGTATTGTATTCGATATTGAAATTTCAACGCAAAAATATGCTGTGAGTCCTCCTGAATTAGAGAAAAAATATTTATAAAAAGGTCCAAATGTGTATCTGAACAGCATATCTCAAAAACCCAATGTCGGATAAATACCAAAGTTGGTGATGTGACAACGAACATTTATCATATTTTCAAGGAACCTCCCCCAACCCAAACCAACCTTTACGTGAAATATTTGTTGTTATTTTTATTTTCTAAAAACATGGTTAATAGTAGTTACTGAATTATTTATGAGTTATGACAAACTCGATTTTGAAAGCCCTTATGGGTACTATCATCGAGTACATGCTGGTTCCCAGGTTCCGAGTCATACTTATGAAAAATGAAATAATGAAATAATGATAAAATGTAGCTTGATTTATTTTTTTTTAATTTATTTATAGGAATAGACTGCGAAGGCAACTTAATTGGGTAACTTTTGTACAACCATAAGAGATCAGCAAACACTATAAACAAAAACGTAGATAGTTCAAAAACACATACAGTATTTAAATAATTTTTGTAGCATCCGCCATTTCCGAATTATTCGTTACTCAATTGTTTTCGCAATACCCTCAAAAAGTATAGAATTTCAAGCTCAGGATTTAGCGAATAGCTTTTCAACATCTGCTTTTCCATTCAGCTTGTCTACAAAGAAATGTATAATGAAGTTATTTCTGCAAAAGTTTACCTCAACATACAATAGACAGAAACAAAGCTTTTGTGAGAATATTTTATAGAAGTTATAACTTTAAGAAGCAATAGTGGATGGAGAAAGTCAATAGAACGGAACACTTAAACTTTTCTCCTGGTTTCCTCAGTCCCTAGATTGAAATTAAACATATGGTGTAGGATAACGACTATACAACCAAGACCATGGTCTGCCATACTCTTACACAAAGCACCGTTTCAAAATAATAACTTTCGATTAAATCGATACCAATGACATAAAAAGGCGGACTATGCAATTGAGGTCATACATCTGGCACAAATTATATACCTAGAAATATCGTGCACTAACAGCGGCGGAATTTCCAATAGCACGAGAAGATTCAGTATATGACACCCTGTACATACTACACGGAGAAGGTAGTATCAGATTCGAAAATTCAAAGCCTTAACCGGGATTTGAACAAGGAGCTCCCTGTTTCCGTCCGGTTGCTCTATTAGACCTACCATGGCAACATGCCGACACGACATTTAATTCCACAACTGCTCGCATTTTTACTTTCTCTATGTGCACTATGTACTTAGTGTATAAAGAAGGTATTGCACTCCACCCAAAAATTTGATACCGAGATTTCAACGGAAATATATGTTTTAGGGTCCCCTGTATCCAAAAAAATCATTTTTAAAAAAAGGTCCGTGTCCGTGTGTCTGTGAACACGATAACTCAAAAACGAAAAGTCGGTAAAATACCAAACTTGGTATTTAAGTTTAGTATCTTCCAGGGATGCGACACGAAGATTTTGAAAAAAATCTCCCCACCCCAAACTACCCTTTACATGAAACTTTTTTCGAAAATGTTGATTTTCTTAAAAATGGCTCTTAACGATTTTGATTAAAATTTCGTATATTAAAGATATTTACCTGACAAATAAAATGTATATCTTGAATTTTCTGGGAATAGCCTCTAAAGACTACTTTATTCTGAATGAATTTTACGGAATTTTGAATAACTGCTAAACCGTAAGAGATGGACAAAATCTTACTACGCGAAAAATGTAGAGCACGTTAAAACACACAATTTATGTTATATACATTTTTTTTTTCGTGGAATCGTCGTTTTTGAGTCATTCCTTGTTTTTGGTTTCTGCTATGAAAACTTATACTTTTCTCATATAGGAATTTGTCAACTGCTTCCATACAAAGAAAGGATCTTCAGTGACATAGCAACCAGCAAGGAACAAAGCAAACATAGCAACAAGGAACTAGGTAATGACTATTTCTGCTATTTTAGTCTGATTAACATGAAGTAAATAGAAGTATAAGCTTATTAAGAGTAATTTGTTGCAGAGATATAGAGAAAGTCATGTGAATGGTTCACGTCAGATTTTTTATCTGACTACCTTTCCAACTCCTGTCCTATACCGGTTGTGTGGAAAAATAATTAGTTCACAGTAAATGTTTGCCAATTCTCGCCACTAGGTTGTTTGACAGAAAATTGCTCTCTTCGCTATTATCCAATAATTTCAGTAGAAGTTTCATGGATTTGAGAGTGACGAGGTTTAACTACATAAAACAAAAACTCGAAAGAATTTATCACACTGTTTCATCTCTAATTTCTAAAACAAAACAGTTTGCGCCAAAGCAGGTTATATTGGTTGAGATAAGTAAAATATGCTAGGACACATGAGGACATCGATTCTGTACACAGAAGTTAAGCATGTTATTATTTAAAAAGAAATACAGTGGTATCGATAGCTTAAGATGAACGAAATACTTGTTGTTAGTTAAAATTTGGGGTCATTTAAACGTTTACGACGCTGGGTGTTTCGAAACTGTCTGCGTTTTAGGTAATTATTTGCTTTGAAGAGCTAAGAATACTTCTCAAGGTTGCTTCTTATCTCTTCACAACACCAGAAAAATCTGCTCTCCAAGGAGAGAGAACCGCTGGTTTAGACCACTCTCATAGCGAAGCGTCATCTTAATTCTCAATTTGAGACATTTTTGAAATAGAATCCATTCCTGCCTCCATTTGTCTCTGGCAGTCAGCAAAACAAGCGAAGGTCGCGAGTTGAGATGCTGTACAAATGCGTAATAAAGGGTTTACATTCATGAAATAAACCGCACTGAAGGCTACCAATGATTATGGTTACTTAATCGAATTAGCTTGTTCAAGGTTTCTGCTCCTTTGCCCCATCTCTGAGGCTCTTGCGATCCAAGGTTTCTTACTTCCTTCGTGTACAGACCAAGAGATGGAGCGAGTACTTTCAATTACTGCCAAGGTCGCTGCAGTGATATACTGTAGCAAAATATCGATCATTTCCTGGTGTAATACTTAACTGCTCTTTAAACCGGCTTAGTCATGAAATAAAAATATTTCGGCAAAAATGGGTTAATGTTTTAATCCATTTTTGAGAAAGGCATTAACAAGAATGCCTTGAGGCAGAGGCCGTTCGACCAAGTCAGTGTCGGATTACAAAATGCCCTTGATGGATGACCAGTCCCACTATGTTGGATTGCTGGTGAACAAGTAAATCAACTGACGACAAAGACGCAGAAAACCTTCTCGTAAATGAAGCTTCGGAGCCAGAAAATAATAAAACAAATATTTACCGTAATATACTATTCAGCGTTGTATAATTAATTGATGCAACCTGATTTTTTATTCTTCTAAATGAGCATTTTGTTTTTGTATTTACTTATTTGTATTTATTTTTGGTTTATAAACGGTAAAAATAATGTTTATGAAACAGCACCTCCCCGCCCGCGTGCAAGAACATAACCCAAAAAATCTAATATCAAGTAGTGTTATACTTAAATCGGGGAAATGTCTTAATTTTTTTCCAAAAATGGCAAAGATTTTTATTAAAATATACTAACATGAAAAAGGTAAACCTTGAATTTACCGAAAAATCTGCAAGCGCACTGATTTCCCACAGATTTTTTTTTTTAAAAAACTGTTAATTCACCTATACATAATCAGAATCAATATGCATTTCTCAATTTAAAATTATTTATATACCACAAACATGCGGGGTGGGGGGGGATACTCCATAAAATATTAGTCTCGCTTTTAAATATTCTAGTGGCCAAACAGAAAAAAAACAACAACAAAAAACTCATATGTAATATCCATTAAGTATCGATATTACAGATTCACATTTTTTTCATTTTAGCAGCATTATTGAAAATAGCAATCGTGTTTTCAAAACTATCTGGAAACTTTTATATAAATAGTTTTCTCTACTGCTTACTTGTACCCTGAATCTACCCCACTAAGATTTTAGAAAAAAGGTCATGCGTGCGTGCGTACATGCGTGTGTGTGTGTGTGTGTGTGTGTCTGTGCGCGCGAGGACAGCATAAATCAAAACGAAAAAGGTCGGTTAAACACCAAACTTGGTACTGAAGTTCAGCATCTTCTTGGGATTTGACACGAACATTTTCAACAAAGTTCCCCCACATCAAACTTCACTCCACATGAACATCTTTCGAAAATTCTGATCTTCTCAAAAATGACTAATTAATTATGCAACAGGCTCAAGTTATGTTCATGACAAATTCAATATATGTATAGCTATTTTTACTTTTCTTCATTTCGAACGACTTGCGTAACTGGTAAACCGCAAAGCCTACTCCCCCCCCCCACACACACACATATATATATACATACATACATACATACATACATACATACATACATACATACATACATACATACATACATACATACATACATACATACATACATACATACATACATACATACATACATACATACATACATACATACATACATACATACATACATACATACATACATACATACATACATACATACATACATACATACATACATACATACATACATACATACATACATACATACATACATACATACATACATACATACATACATACATACATACATACATACATACATACATACATACATACATACATACATACATACATACATACATACATACATACATACATACATACATACATACATACATACATACATACATACATACATACATACATACATACATACATACATACATACATACATACATACATACATACATACATACATACATACATACATACATACATACATACATACATACATACATACATACATACATACATACATACATACATACATACATACATACATACATACATACATACATACATACATACATACATACATACATACATACATACATACATACATACATACATACATACATACATACATACATACATACATACATACATACATACATACATACATACATTTGGCTAAAGCACAAACTTAGAATTTTCTTTAACCTGTTCGTGTAAAAAGAACGGAATTTCAAATCCATCAAATAGTGATCTTAAAAGATTCGATTATTCATAGCCTACTGTATTCCCTTTTTCTCATTGTAACTAAAAGGCAATACAGCATATCACTTCTCAAATATTAATCTCTATTAACACGAAATAGACTGCATAAGCTGTTATATAAGAATAGGTAGAAAAATAAATGTAATACTGTAACACACCCGATTTTTATATAAAACCTTAAAGTGTTACCGAGATGAATTAGACAGGTGGAGAAATGCATTAATTGTGAAGCCTTCAGAAACAGGTCAGGTAGCGGGTTCAAACCCGGCGGCGGACGATGGATTTTTTTGGCGTAAAAATCCTTAGCATGGTTTCCTTCGGAAGAGAAGTAAAGCCGTTGATCCCGTGTCGTAGATTTACAGCACGTAAAATACCTCAAATCTGATAAAGAGGCCTCTGAGCAAAATTAAGCGGTGTTTCACGCCAAGTATGGAATGGGACGCAGTTAAAGAGCGTCCATAAATAAAACTTCATTTACGTTAGTAAAAACGTTGATAATTCCTGGTGTTTTATTATCTTACTGTCAAATATCTAGTTTCTTAAAAATTCCAAGTGTTACATAAAAAAAATGGGTTGTACGAAAATTCACGTAAAATTTGTTTTAACTGTTTTATTTATATAGCCCCCTTAACTTCAATGGTCATATCGGGGGCTTTGACTTCTGAAACAACCCGTATTACTGTAGGTTTAGAACATTAGGTTAATCTTTTTATATCTAAAGACATGCACATTCATTCTCACATTCATACTACCAGACTCTGTGAGGTATAGGGAACAATTTTGGTTAAAGAAAAATCTCCCCTCAGCCGAGAATCGAACCCGAAACCTCCGGATGAGAAGTCAGCTCGAAATGATTTTGTAAAGATAACTCCGTTCTTTCTACAGAATTTCCTCTACCTAAATTTGACTCATAGTTGAGGCGAATGCTTTATGGAATCAATGGATCTAGTTATTAATTTGACTATTTATAAGATCAAGTGTTTCCTTTTTCCTCCGGTGCCGCCCCCTTCTGCTCTAATAGCACGACGCAGTAAAGAAATGCCAGCTCGCCAGATACGCCCCTCTGAAATATTTTCTGGGTAAGGCTGACATAAACCATATTTGACTTTTCAAGGAAAGCGCTAACGTTTAACAGGCGGTTTAAGACAGCGGAGCGTAAAAGTCACCGAGTGAATTGAAGGTTACAGCAAGAGTCCGATGCGGCTTCCGCTTCTGGTAAACCGTCCTTGGAAGCTCATGTTTCCACGTCGGACCTCGTGCACACCCACTTGCGTTGCCTAGGCTGTCTTACGACCTTAGAACCAGAGGGCGGGCAGCACGCAACATATTTAAATAGATGTGCAAAGTTCACGTGACTGTCGACGATCTATAAGACAACAAAACATCAATACACGACCACTATAGACACTTGGTCTGGCGCCTGAGATATGTTTAATTTCATAAGTTTGAAATAAAACTTGAAAGTACGCCGTTTACACGAATTGTGGCCATGAGGTATTTATACATGGAGTTAGAGCACTGTTCTTTTAAGGGGAGATTAAAAATCCTTTCCCGTCAATATTATGCAAATATGCTATATTCAAGACCCAATTATCAGATATCAGACAAATTGTTACATGATATAGGCCTTCTAAGTTCTGAAATATATTTTATACAAAAACTGTATTTAGAGACGATTATTTACAATTGTAGCAAATATAGCAGCAATTATTTTTTTGAAAACCAGCCAAATATTTATTAACACTGAAGTAAATCCACAACAGCACTTAGGTTTTTTTTTTGTTTTTTGTTCTATATTATCTCAAACTGGCATTAGTTGCCCCTCCTTATTTATAAGAAAACGGTCCATTTATACTATAAAATGGCATTTAACAGAAGAAGCGGTTCAAATGTCACTGCGATTGGAGTCAATAGAGCTGTCAGATTTTTACTTTCTCTATACGTACTATGTACATAGTGTATAGAGAAGGTATTGTAATGCACCCAAAAATTCGATACCGAGATTCGATACATGTTATGAGACCCCCTGAATCCAAAAAAAGTATTTTTAGAAAAATGTCCGTGTGTGTGTCTGTGGCCAGCATAGCTCAAAAATGAAAATACCTTAAAAACCAAACTTGGTATTTAAGTTTGGTATCTTAAGTTTGGTATCTTAAGTTTGGTATCTTCCAAGGATGTGACACGAAGATTTTCAAGAAAATATCCCCCTACCCCAAACTACCCTTTTCACGGAAAAACATTTCGAAAATTTTGATTTTCTAAAAAATGGCTCTAACGATTTTGATTAAAACCCCATATAGGTATTTAAGATACTTTCTTGACAAATAAAATGTATATCTTGAATTTTCTGGGAATAGCCTCCGAAGACTACTTTATTTTGGATGAATTTTTGCATAACTGCTAAACCGTAAGAGATGGACGAAAACTTACCACACAGAAAATGTAGAGCACATTAAAACACATAATTTATGTTATATATATATATAATCGTGGAGATGATTGTTTTTTTAGATATTCTTTGCTTCTAGTTTCAGCTTTAAAAAACACTTTCTCATACAGGAATTTGTGATCTTCTGTCCATACAAACAAAGGAACTTCAATCTCATAGCAGTCAGCCTTTCACTGTCAGTTTAACCTATGGTGCTCCCTTATTTCACTTTTACTTACAAGGAAGCAAGTAATAAGACTATTTCTGAGAAATAAGGGAATATACTAGGCTTAAGTGATAGTCAAATCTTTTAAAAGCTGGCTACCATGTTCCTTTGTTTATAAGGCCAGGAGTTGACAAAATCCCGTATAGAAAAGTGCAAGTATTTTAAAGCTGAAACCATTAACAAGGAATATTAAAAAAAAAAAAAAAAAAAAAAAAAAAAAAAAACGGTAAATTCCACGAAAAAATGTTTATAACATAAATTGTGTGTTTTAACGAGCTCTACAAGTTTTGTGCAGTAAATTTTTGTCAATCTATTACGATTTACCAATGAAAGATTCCGCAAAATTCATCTAGAATAAAAATTCTTAAGAATCCATTCCCAGAGTTTGTTTGTCATGTAAATATCTTTAATAAACGATATTTTAACCAAAATCGTTAGAACCATTTTGAGAAAATCAAAATTTTCGAATTTTGGCGTGGGGGGATTTTCTTGAAAATCTTCGTGTCGCATCCTTGGAAGATACTAAACTTAAATACTAAGTTTGATGTATAACGGTCTTTTCGTTTTTGAGCTATGCTGTCCATAGACACACACTCATGTATCTTTTTCTAAAAATGTTTCTTTTTGGATTCAGGGGGATCAAAACATGTATTTCCGGTGAAATCTCGGTTTCGAATTTTTGGGTGCAATACTATAGGTACCTTCGCCATGCACTATGTACACAGTACGTGTAGAGAAAGTAAAAATTACATAAATTTCTAGTAAAGAAGTCGATAGCTCCTCACGTACTTCAGCGCCATCTCGCCTTCTTCTGGTAGTCCAGCAGTAGTACGTAACCAGTTTAAACAATTTAATTGTTATTTTAAGTATTACTTAAATTTATAATTGTGTAATTGAACAATAACTACTGTATGTTAAACAAGAAATGAGATGATCATAGCTGATGTATAAAAAGAATCCACACTGATACGATGGTTCTAAAATATATGATAAGCGTTCTATGATAGTCTTCTACCACGAGGATATTCCTACATTCGTGATAGTAAGCTCGTTAAAGCTGTAATACGTTTAGAGCATTACAATACCCAAACTGAAGGTTGCGCGTGATAACCCGCTATCATAAACCTCCAGCATTTTGCTCTCACAGCGTGTATGGCGAAAAGTAAATGTTTGTTTAGTAGGAAGGAAGGTATGGTATGAAATGAAAGAGATGCATAGGTCGGGTTACTGCAAAACATGCAAGTATAAACGGCGGTCTAGCGTGGTTCTACTGCAGGTGGTTCTAAAACCCTGTGTGCAATGGTTAGAGAAATAGCGAAAACTTTTAATTCTGGAGTTTCATCCAGGATATAGGTTATAGATTCGTATTGAAATAATACACAGCAAGTAGAAAAAAAGTGAAGTTCTCCAATAATCAAAAGCTGTCAATTGTCTCCACCCATATATAGACATTATATCTTACAATAGGTTATTACTTCATTTTTAAGTATCGGATTAAAGTTACTCCAATGACTATTTAGAAATTAAGAATTATGGGGACCACCAATTAACATTGAATATTACGTATATCTAAGGAAATTAGCTTAAATTGTAGATGTACCTATGTGTAATGTTTAATTACAAATGCCAAAATTTTAGATCGCTGCTTAGTTCCTGAGAAAAAAAAGAAGTAGGTTTTATCCAATGGTCTTTGTGATGCAGTGTTTAGGATATGGGGGGGGGGGATTCAAATTTGGATTCCTAACATGCGTTTCTTACACTAAGTTCCAAACATGTGTTTTCTTACAAAATTATCGCATGCTTTGCTCTATCGTTGAAAAAAAAAGGGTGAGCAACCCGATGGTTCGCTTGGACCTGTGTTCAATTACAGCCTGGTGGTGGGAATTTTTCTCTAACCAAGATTGCTTCTCTATCCTTCTCAGGTAAGGGAGGGAGAGCGAGAGAATGTGTGTATGTAATCTAACGAATAAACCCTAAGGAGAAACAGAAATCCAATGACCATAATATACGAGATAACACCATTGGCGACAGAAACTTTGTTCCACAGGTAAAACATGCCTATATGAAACATGCCCAGTTATAGGCAGGGTATAAATGGTGCATTAAAATTTTTAAACTGTTCCAAACTATGTACTTTATAAGATAATGAAATGTGTTGTATGCCTTGCAATAACATAAACAATAATGGCATGACTTTTGCTAACATATTTCAGTTGTGACTCATCTCTACAAAGCATTAATATACCATTCGTTTAATTTTCTAACTATTTTAAAGGTATGGATGACATTTTGTATACACATTGAAAACATTTTGTACTAGAATTTCAAATGGGTGTCCTTAAGTGGGTGGAAAATATATACCAAAGTGCATAGGTTTTATAGCTTTGCAACCCAACTGGTACTCCCCTGTGCATACTTTTTTTTTTAAAAAAAATAATAATCCCTTATTAGCACATGTTCCATTACAGCTATCGTAATACTACATGCTTGATTGTATCCGATACTTAGCAATATTCCTGTAATTTAGTATTAACATTATTTGAACTATGAGACTTTTACAATTTATATACATGTGATTTAGTAACTTCTTTTTAAAGTTTTTAACCATTTCCTTCTTTTATATTGGCTACTTTCCACCTTTCAGAGTTACATTTTTTGAAAATGCTTCTCTTCCACTTTTCAACTTGATACACTCATAGAAAATATGGTCTTCTGTTTTATGTCCATTATTACAGGGGCATTTTGGGCTGTCTGCTATCTTAAATTGGAGGTAATATGTTCGCAGTAGTGAGATATATATTAATTGTAATTTTTTCTTTAACTGTGGGAAAAAATAATTTTGTTAGTTGTTCGTTTGAGCTGTTCTTCCATTCCCTCTCCCATCTATTGGTTCTAGCTTCTGTCAGTTTTCTAATATGAGTTTTAGGAATTTTGAAGACTGGTGTCTTGGGTAGCTTCTTTAGCCAATCTGTTCACAAGTTCATTTCCATGATGTTCCGTGTGTGATTAGCACTAACTAGACCGAGGGGGGGGGGGAGATCCCTCTCCCCTATGTCAGCATCCCCTGCGCATGTCCCTGACCTCCGTGCTAGGTAGAAATGCTGATCAGAACCCCAGCAGTAGATGGCGCTGTGTGTTGACAACGACCCCCACCTACTTATTAGCGTTGCTTAACAGAAATAGGCGAGCACACGCGGCTCTATCCAGTCCAAGGTAACATCGGAGCACTCATCAGTGCGCCTGGCCCTGGAAAAGTGGCACACCCCTTTCACGCGACGACGACCCACCTCCAAAACCGCCATGCTCTCGAGTTGGGGTGCTTATGGGCTCAAACTCGCTTCCTATGTTCCATGAATAATCAAGTCTTTGTTGGGTAGGCATACCTAATAACTAAGACCCGGATTCTACTTTATTGCCTTACCATTTAATATGCTTCCACTTCCTGGGGTTAAACTCATTCAATACTTTAATACTTGGCGCAGATACTAATTTTAGGGATATTTTGGAATACCCGCGTAATATTTCAGTATTTCGACATTATAAACGAATTGCAAATAATCTGTTAATTCACCGTTATTTGATACAATAGCTAATATTTATGCGGAAATGCAACGCAAGACTGAACATTTCAATATCATAGCCGGGATTCGAACCACGATCTCTTGGTCTCCGTCCAGTTTCTCTAACCACTGAGTCACCATAGCAAAATGCGAAAACAGGATTAAATTCCCCAAATGACTTGCATTTTCCCCGATAAACTACACAGAGATCTCAAATTATTTTGAGATGACATACCTCAATGGCGACTACATGTCTTTAAGTCTTTAAAGTCCCGGACTTCGTAGTTTTCAACCAACCAACCTTTCCAACTCTTGTCCTACACATCGTTCAATGCGGTAAAACAATTATTTCAATATTTACATGGTTATACCTCAATAAGATCGTCCTCTGTGGCCACCTCCGAATACCCAAGGTATTCCGGCAGGGGTGGAAGACTTTTTGGGGGAGTAAACTTACTTAGTATGGCCCTCTTCGGAAGGAGAGTAAAGCCATTGATCTCGAGTAATATTTATAAGCACGTAAAATAACCCCATACCTTGAAAGAAAAGGTCCCTGGGCTAAATTCTGTCCGAATCACGTCTGCAGGTTTGATTTCGTCCTATGATGCTATCAATGTATAGTGGCGAACTAAAAATTCCATTGATCAAGAAACCGTTAAGAGGAGGCAAAGACTACAAATTGGATTGTTGTGTCATAGTTGATATGCCACAATTAAGATTTACAGTAAAAGCACGCTTTTCTGCGGATTATCGTTGCACAAAAATATAGAAATGTGTATAACTGTTCTATGAATAACTGGTATTTAATTGGAAATATTTGGTAGGTCGCACATGGTTCTGTTCCACAGAGCATTTACATTTACTAGCATAACACTGTGAATTAATTACACGAAAACATGCACATTAATTATGAGATTTTTTTCAAAAGATAATTATTTACGAAAATAAAAAAATATGGTTAAGGCGTGTTCCGCCTTCAGGAGGTCCCATACGCCCCCCCCCCCCGAGGTTTTCTTCAGGAGTCAACGTTAATACCGGATTGAACATTTAACACCATGATCATAAGAACCACCTTAAGCCTAAAAGAATAGTAAACATGAAAATCCATGGTGCTAGCGATAGTGCTGCAATCTATTCACATACAATGAAAGTAGGTAGACTGAATGGAAGCCTAATGCCATGTCTAGACTTACAAACAAGCAGAAGTACAGTTGCCTAGCACTAAGGTCCTCGTGGACACTCAAAACCAAGACTGTATGGTATAGGCAGAATGAGACTACCACACTTATCCATGAGCTGTATCCTACCAGAACCGTAGATATATATAGCGAGGAGAGTAGAAGGAATAGGGAGTAGATGAACCTCTCCTACAGTTTCACTTTTTTTAAAAACATTACGACCTGCATTATGTTACAGATTCCTGCATATTTTAATATAATTTTAACCTTTTTAACCAAATGGATAATGTAACAGTAATAAAAGTAATCATAATAAAAATCCCCAAGCCTGTTACACTAACCCAATCAAATTCGTACCAGGGGCCATAGTATGAGAGCCAAGACGTTACCTCTGCACCATCAGTATATTTTAGAAATCAGTTTCCCTAGACACATTTTAAAATTATACTTGTAACGTCTTACGTTTCATTCGCAATTTTTTTTTTTATGAAACATTGTTTTTATATTTGTTCTAAATCTTCATTTATATTTCGGAAAACGTTACAAGTTTACAATTAATGCACAAAATAACATGTAGCGAAAGTGACAAAAGCTGCCAACACTGCTATAAAGGTTAAAAAGAGAGGGGACAAGACTTGCCGCGTAGCTCATTGAGAAGAATGTTGTGCACGAAGTTCCGCCCGAGAGAGTGGCAACCAGGCAGTGCATATAGAGCCGTCAATTGTTTCTCTTCCTGGCTGACCTCCATACACCGTTTGCTGTGGCCGAATTGAAGTCATGTGACAGTCAGGGTCCGAGTCCAATGAAGTAATGTTACAATCGCCTGGTAAATGCTAAACAGAAAGTGTGAGGGCAACGGGTCGTCAAAATACTGACGATTTCTTACATAATTCTCTCTTTTCTGAATGCAAATACACTCAATTTAGTTTTCCTACCCATTACAACCTTACATAAACTCTTGATTGTTTTCACATAAAAATGTTTTCTCTTCTATTAGGTTACTCAGACTACTTTTTGGCTAACATTCTGAAATTAACCAACATGAACTCAACTATGTACATAGTGTACAGAGAAGGTATTGTATTCCACCCAAAATTCGATGTCGAGATTTCGCCGGAAATATATTTTGAGGTCCCACGAAACCAAAAAAAAAACAACAAAACAGTTTTAGAAAAGACCAGTGTATGTGTGTGTGTGTGTGTGTGTGTGTGTGTGTGTGTGTGTACTGCATAGCTCAAAAACTAAAGGACCGGATTTAATTTTAGTATTTTCCAAAGATGCAACACGAAGATTTTCAAGAAAATTCCCCCAACCCCAATTACCCTTTACATGGAAAAACACTTTCAAACTTTTGTTTTCCTTAAAATGATTAACGACTTTTAATAATTTACATCACAAAATTTATATCTAGAATTTTCTGGGAATAGCTTCTCCATTCTGGATGAATTTTGTTGATTTTGCATAACTGGTACACGGTAAGATATAGACAAATAAAAACAACTTAGTAAGCAAAAAATGTAGATATCATTAAAACACACAATTTAGTCATATACATTTTTGTTTTAAAGTTGACCGTTTCCGAGATATTACTTGTAATTGGTTTCAATTTTAAACTACGATCTTTTCACAAACGGAGACACCTTTCGTTTAATTTCTCTTTTGGTTTTCAGCCTGCAATGCAAAGCAAAGCGAACCGAACTTCAATTGTTCTTATAGCGACTAGCTTTAGCCTACAGTATTCTTTATTTCCATTCTGCTCAGAAGCAAGGAAGCAAGCAATAAAGCAATTTCTAATGATGTAGATAAAAGAATAATATTTTGTAAAACACGCAGGGAAAGCGATAATAAAACACGTCAACCTATAGGAAAAATAGGATTCCCATTTCTAAGATGTTATATAGCAAAACAATAAAATGTATTCCTCGAAGGTCTAGGGTAACGTACATAGCCTCTTGATTCCCAAGAGTTCTTGGAAAATTTTTTGCGTGAAAATCCTTAGCATGGCTTCCTTCAGAAGGAAAATCCCTATGCCTATTGTAGATTTACGGCACGTAAAAGAACCTCAAGCCTGATAAAGATGTCTCTGAGCAAAATTCCACAGCCTTTTATGTCCAATATAGAACCACCGCAGTTAAACAGTATCCATAAAATAAACTTAATTTAACTCGGTGCATTCTTAGAAACCTTTTTACTAACAGGTATTTAAAAAATCTGATGTGTTCCATTCACATGACTTTCACTATATCGCTGCAATAAATTATTCTTAAAAATCTTATGCTTCTATTTACTTCATGCTAATCGAGAAAAAAATTAGCAGAAATAGTCTTATTTCTTTAATTCCTTGTAAGTAGAAGCGAAATAAGGGAGTACCATAGGTTAAAGTGATAGTCAAAAGCTGGTTGCTATGTGACTGAAGTTCCTTTGTTTGTATGGAAGCGAGTTCACAAAGTCCTGTATGAGAAAATTATATGTTTTTATAGCTTAAATCAAAAACAAGGAATATCTCAAAAACAATCAACTCCACGAAAATATGTATACTACATAAGTTGTGTGCTTTAATGTGCTCTACATTTTTTGTGTGGTAAGTTTTTGTCTCTCTCTTACGGTTTAGCACTTATGCAAAATTCCGTAAAATTCACTCAGAATAAAGTAGTCTTCAGAGGCTATTCCCAGAAAATTCAAAATATACATTTTGTCAGGTAAATCTCTTTAATATACGATACTTTAATCAAAATCGTTAGAGCCATTTTTTAGAAAATCAAAATTTTCGAAAAAAGTTCCATGTAAAGGGTAGTTTGGAGTGGGGGGGATTTTTCTCAATATCTTCGTGTCGCATCCCCAGAAGATACTAAACCTAAATACCTAGTTTTGTATTTTACCGACTTTTAGTTTTTGAATTATCGTGTTCACAGACACACGGACCTTTTTCTGAAAATACTTTTTTTGAATACAGGGGACCCTAAAACATATATGTTTCCGGTGAAATCTCGGTATCGAATTTTTTGGTGGAGTGCAATACATTCTCTATACACTATGTAAAAAGGCAAAACAAGCACTTATGCAAATATCTTAAGTATACGCCATTTTTGATTATATAAAAAACTCCAAAAATGTTCCATGTGAAGGATGGTTTAAGGTGGGAAATTTCTGGAAAGTATTTTGTCGATTTATGAAACATGCTAAACTTAAATGTCAAGTATCGGATATTTAGTTTTCAGAGGAATTCAGAGGGCTTCAAAAATCTGCAATTATTTATTGCTATTGTTATTCTTTTTTTTTTATTTTTGGTGATATCTCGATATCGAGCTTTTGGGTGAAAAGTAATACCTCTTACCTACTAAGTCCGGGGTAGAGAAAGAAATAAAACAATCGACGTGTTAAAATTTAAATAACACAAGCACCTTTATATTTTGAAGATATTAGATTACCTTTGCATGTACCTCGTTAGCCACAAACGTGCTTTCACACGCCACGAACGAACCCAATGAGGACCCGGGCTTTCACACGCTATCACCCTAATATCGCCACGATATAGCTATATGTGCAGCTGCTCAACTCGACAACGAATTATACATGTCACTAATAAAAACTGATGTGTTACACTCACATGATTTTCTCTAGTTGCTCTACAAACTTCTTATAAAAGATTCATTCTTTTTGCTACACAATGCTAATCGAGAAAAACATTAGCAGAACATACTTATTACTTAGTTCCTTATAAGTTGAAGGGAACTAAGGGGATGGACTAGGCTAAAGTGATAGTCAAATGTCTTAAAAGCAATAGTTATGCGATTGTGGTTGCAAATCGCCTCTTTGCTTGGCCAGGAGTAGAACAAAAGAAAAACAGCCAGTTCCTGTCTGAGAAAAGTATAAGTAATTTACAATTGAAACCAATAACAAGGAATATCTCGGAAACGGTTACCACGACAACAAAAACTTAAATGATATAAATTGTGTGTGACGAAATCCACATTTTTGTTAAGTCTATCTCTTACGGCTTACCAGTTAGGCAAAATTCCGCAAAATTCTTCCAGGATAAAAATGGCTATTCCCAGAAAATTCAAGATATACATTTTATTTGTTATGTAAATAGTTTTAATATACGATATTTTAATCAAAATCGTTAGAAATGTATGAGAAATTTAAAGTTAGAAAAATGTTTTCCACATAAAGGGGTAGTTGGGGGGGGGATTTTCTTGAAAACCTTTGTGTCGCATCCTTGGAAGATACCAAGTTTCAACAAAATTTGATTCAGGGGGTATCAAAACATATATTTCTAGTGAAATCTCGGTATCGAATTTTTGGATACAATACAATACCTTCTCTATCACTATTTACATAGTACGTGTAGAGAAAGTAAAAATCTTTAGACTATTTTCATGGTCGAGTGGTCAGTACGATGACTTCTCATCCGGGGGTCTCGGATTCGGAAAAGCCGGATCTGGAAAAGTTTATTTAATTAGGATTGTTTCCTACCCTCCAAAGAAACTGGTAGCGTAGATGTGACAAAAGTGCAATTAAAACCTATAGTAAACTTTAAAAGTTCGAAAAGTAAAAACACCAATACTTTCGACTTTAGTCAAAAGCCTGGATATGACAATATCTGTTATAGGATACAAAAATGAACTAAAAAGCTCTCTCGTAAAATATTTATACTCGTTTTCTGAATACTCTATGGCAATTTACGCAACATTACTACAGAAATATGAATATTTCTCCGAATAGAATAAGATGGTTTAGGAAGATCTGCACATGCAGGAATTTGTCCGTGATTGCATTATTGTCGTGTTAATAGGAATATGAAATTTCATTCTAATTGAATAAATAATTTGCAAGACATAAATTATGTCTTAAATGTTATTAGGTATATTGCCTAATCAAAATGTTCTACGCGTCTTAAAATTTGAGAAAATTAGTTGGCATTTTCTGAACTGGAGCTTTGACCACACACAAGAACTTCAAATACTGACAGTTCAGTAACTTTGATTTCTGAATTACTATGCTTTTTTAAAAAGGTTAGAAATTTTAATATCTAAAATTAATCATCTCTGCACAAAAAAACAGTTTTTGAAAAATAATTATTGATGTTAGGATAATTTGGTTCCAGCAACTATTTTCTATAAAAAGCAATTTTCGGTTTTTTATGATTTATTGTCAGTATGAATGAGTATTGCTATTGGACTTAGTCAGATGTTCTGTAAGTAAAACAGGCTACAACAATTTTAAGATTCTCGAGAGGTCAGATAAGGTGGAGACCTGAAGGCGCTATAAAATAAACTTTTGAAGCTTTCATTTATCTTTAAACCAGTGTAACTGGGTATGAACCCGAGATGTTAAAATCATTCAGATATAGATAAAAATTATAAAATCATTCATATAAATAAAGTTTACGTTTTATAAGGCCAAATAATTGTAATGGTATAAAGAAGCAAATAAAGTATATATATATATATATATATATATATATATATATATATATATATATACACACACAATTATAATAAATCTAAAGGGCATAAGCTTCGCGGATACGTATAACTCTTCTCAAATTTAAGTTGCAAGCAATGTTTCAGAGATCATGCTTTGACGATCAGCATCACTGTCAGAGAGAAAAAGAGAGCCAAGTTCTGCAAGACGGGTTGCTGCCTTGGAAGGCGTGCCGAAGACAATTGACGTGACCAATGTGTTGATACATTCCTTCAGATTTTTTTGATTCCCTCTCTCTTCAGCAGCTGGTACAGACAATAACGCTTATAAGGTATCGTAGGGTATCACCAGCTAACGGAGAGGATTTTAGTTGACGCCAGTTATCGAAAACATTCCGAACGCAGATGTAAAATTAGAGCTTTGGAGATGGATGCAGATCCACTGCCCGAGGCGGAACGTGAAGAAAGAAGTATTTTTAAGCTAATGGAAGGTAAACTGTTTAAATTCATCCATCTTGTAAGTTGGAAGTAGTAATGTGCTAACTTCCAATGGAAATTACTGAATCTTTGTCTCCATAATCGCCTTATCAATTAGGCATATAAAGGTATTATTGCTGCCCTACATGGCTCTATGCGTCCTTAGCGAGGAAGTTTAGTTACGAAGACTTTCTTCAATGAAAAGAGCAGCTATAACACTCCTTTGTCTTTTGTGGAGTTCGACAGGTGTGCAATAATTAAGTATAACACGCTCAAAACAATGATGCAATGACAAACATGACGGTGAGAAGAAAGTTGCTGCCAAGAGGCTATCAAAAATATTGCTGAGTAGAACCGAAGAAGTATTTCCGATGGCGACTGCAACTAAGTGGGGTGGCGTAAAAACCGATAACCATTCAGGTAGCAGGAGGGTTTCGGGCTAGGTTAACGCCTGTTTAAAGAGGTACTCCTCCAACCCCAGGGGCAGAGCCCCACCTTTGTGTGGCCCTTAGAAACATCCGGTTTCTCGCATTGTGAGACTGCAGGGGCGACAGGCAAGGTCGCCATTAGCAAGTCATCCTCTTGGCCTTGGTGCACGCACTTACCTGGGCTTCTCGCAAACCTGTTATTGCAGGGTGTGTGTCTGTGCGTTCTCCTTGGGAAAGGTGGTTGGCCCATCCGAACAGAGATGGACAATACCTTTGAAGGTTGTCCAGGATTTTTTGCAGGCACGATCTAGGAATTTCTGTTTGTGCAGCCCCCTTCCTTCAAACTGTTGGAAAATCGCTTAACATGTGCGATAGATGGGAATGCTTCTAGACCGACACGAAATGATTCACGTTATCCTTCCAATAGTGTAATTCAAATAGCAATTTAGATATTGCCCATGGCAGTGATTTTTTAAAGTTTTTTAGATGTTTATTTTGTTATGTTTATCCAGCTCGAGTTATTTAAAATCACTTTGCAAGCGACTCTGGTATACATTTTGGAGAAAGGCGATGTGACAACCTTTTCAACTTCCAAATTGTGTCACAAGTGAGTGACTCGGTCTTCGCATTGCAACGTAGGTACAACTTCGAAACCGATTTTTCTTCCACCTCACCGCCGCCCGAATCGAAATCTTGCTGTATGGTGAAAATGGACTGTGCGATAAATGAAACTAAGAAAATCGTACCGTGAGTCATCAGCTTTAAATGCACAGTAGAGTCCCGGTAATTCGAGATAATTGGGGTTGAGACTACCTCGAATTACAAAAAAATCGGATTAACGGCAATATTATTAAATCAAGGGTAAATCATGAATAAATGTTTAATGAACACAATACTGATTAAAAATCAATAGTACATACCTGCAGACGCATTACAGTACAGTATGTACAGGTACATACCATCTCAACAAGGGCCAGTCTGTTACTGCTGTAAAATGCGTATTTTTACTTAACACTGTCTCTGAGTAGGGATTGCGTACCAATGCAGTATCTATACCAAAAAGATTGAATGCATAGTGCAATTGACACGCGATCCCAATTAGTGAAGGGTCGACAAAGAAAGAGCAAGCGCACTCCTCAAAACCTAACGGTACCTGTCATTCTGTAATAAAAATGTATTAACAGGCTGAGGTCAAGATTATTTCTGTGCATTATGAACGAAAATCCCAAGTCTCACCTATATTGTACATCGAAATTTGAAAGAAAAAAAGAAACGTTCAAAATGTTTCGTATTTACGGAGAACGCATACAAATGGGAGTTTACTCTAGTTTTATGTACCATTTTATTTTTCTTAAGGTCAGCTCGAAGTACACGGTACCTCGAAATACCAGGTCTCTATTGTACAGATATTTCGATATTCGTCGTAACTTGGCATAAGTAGAGTGAATGATATCCATCGTTATTAAAGAACAAATAATCGGTTAGGAAACAGAGCACAGCTTTGAGACTACTTGATTAACATACCAAAGTGCTGAGGAAACGGGCGCCATTCTTATGTCGAGCATTCACCTTAAATCTCGTTCACATCTTGCGATTCGTGGCTGTGGAAGTTGGCCAGGTGAGTCAGCTGCCGTAGCGGTTAGCCTAAATCTGTTTTCCTGGTGACGTGCCATTATCGCTAACAGATTTATTTTCGGATAAAGACATGGAAGACTGTGCACAAACACTTGACTTGGAGTTTATCTGACAAAACCCTTTAAAAGACAAGTTATAAGCCTCCTATCTGACTGAAGCGACCTTCTTTGCCGATTAGGCATGCATTACGCGCACAATTGCTTCAGTCACAACCAAATGCTATGTGCTTAAGTATGAATCCTTTTGAGTTCTGTAGTGTTGCATTCCTGCATGACATTAGCAAGACCCGAATTCTGATGCCTAAAACGGTTTGATTAAAACAAATGTACTATTTTTTTAAATGACATTACAATAATCTTAAGGTTACATTCACATAACTTTCTCACCTATTCTGCAACAAACCTTTCACAAAAGTTTGTCTATCTACTTCAAGCTAAGATAGAGCATTAGCAGGAATGGTTTTATTACATATTCTTAGGTTCAAAGAGAATAGGCGAACCCACAGAATAGCCATAGTCAAGTCCATTAAGATGGCAGGTCGTTATGTGATGGCCTTGAAATTCCGTTATATTTGTATGGCGACTTCTCATTTGAAAGAAGCTTAAGTACGGCAATTTAAGCAAAAAACAAGGAATATCTCGGAAATGGTTAACTCCACAAAACATGTTTATTACATACTCATCAGTCTACGCCAGTCAAGCTGTTCACGGACACACACACATTTTTTTTTAAATTTGTATTCATGTGTCCTATAAACATGTATTTCCGGTGAAATCTCGGTATCGAATTTTTATGTAGGTACATTTTACATGGTAGAGAATGCAAAAATGGGAAGAAACACTCATATTTAATTTGTTAACAGTGTGTAGAAAGCTATAAATTCATTCCTACATTACTTATAAAAGCAGATAAAGTAGATGTAAGAAAGTTTAATTCAATGAATTAATGGGAAAAAATCCATATTCTTGTTTGGAAGAATCTGCAAAGGATTCAGAACTGTTTTAAGCAGATTATAGAAAATCCATTGCATATAAAGAGATCTAAGGCAGCAGCAGTCTGATTGTACGCAATTACTAACGCGAAAAACGGAAAACTGACCTGCCTCATCCCTTTTTGAGAGTAATTTCAAAACTGCAATTATATCGCTGCCGCCTTCCCTTTATCCACAAGCAATCTTACGAGACTAACCATTAAATACGAATATGACTTTTTTTCCCCCAGAATCTGAGTAAAGATACTCGTATATCAGTTGAATAATGACATTTCTGATATTTTGAAGTTAACCTTATAAAAGTGCAACATAAAACTATATACTGAATGTAAATAAGAAACTGACTGAATAAAAAGAAAATGATAAAATAACGACGTAAAATTGAGGGAAAAAATCTGAATATAGAAAATGGTAGGTATAAAATGACCAAAAGCTATGTAAAAGTATGTATTTTCATAATCTGGGAGTAACAATAATTTATGTACAGGCTAGCAACTACTCTAACAATAAAAATATTATTCAGAATCAGGGCTTGGTGTCAAATAAAAATGCTACATGCGCGCAATATGAAACTTTTGAGTTCCGCAGCCTTGCATTCCTGTAAGACATTACAGTATAAAATTCTGAGAAGTATGATCTCTCGCACACAACATGAATGGCCGTTTCCATGAAAGCGCAGCTCTTGCCTTGCCCATATCCTGCTAGCACCTATATGAAAGGCTCCATCAGGGTTGCCAACTTGATTTTTGGTCAAAATTGACGGATTTTCAAGTTTTATGATGTGCAAAATTTAATTTTGACGGTTGACGGATTTTTTTTTTTTTTTTTTTAATGTTTTAGACATTATTGTTATAATGGCTTTCTTTAGAAAAACTCATGTAAATATTTGTGTACCTGCAAAGCAGTATCATGATCTAGTATGTGAATATTATGCTGCATAGAATGATGTCATGCAATGAACGTGCTTTACTTTATGAATCAGTGTGAATTCTAAATGCATGGTGACCGCAGTTCTAATTCGGTGTTCCATTGTGGTGTCCCGTTGTATGTTTGAGTTATTTTATAGTGATTTTCTTGGTTTTAATTACCTTATTGAACAGAAGCTAAGTTATATGTACGACAGTTTAGAAAAAAAATGGTTAAATAATGGACAATTACAGGATTGGTTGTTAAAGGAACTCTTCATGAAACAAGAAACCTATAAAAGTAGCCGAACCCTTTTCAACTTCACAGTCAAAATTGTCATTTCTGTCTATCAAACACACGTATGAAGCTGCTCATACATTATGGTTAAACACTGCGCAATTAGATTTCTTGATCATCTTCAGATCTAACCATGAAAATTTTCCAAAGTGCTGACCTTGTTTTATTCATTTCTATTTCTAATATAAAATACGGAAATTTCTAATTTTTATGTCGACTGACGGAAAAAAATAATCATGTGTTGGCAACACTGGGCTCCACACGTAAAAAAAATTATCCAGTGGGTTTTCTGAGGAACCGTTTACAGGCTTGAGAAGAATTATTACTCTCTCAGGCTACCTTAAGGGGGTAGCTAAAATAGCCCCTTTGGGTGCGGACCTGATTACCAAGGGTACACGGGGGACACGGAGCAGGGGTGGTATTGCATATATGTCTGGTCTGCAAGGTGTGAACAAAGTAGCGAACCCTTCTCACACCCTACTTGACACAAAGAGCTCTTTACATGACCTAGTGAACGTTTAAAGCCCCTCGAGGCTAATTCTTATAGGAGTTCCTGCAAAATCATTAAAAACATTTTTTTCAGTATCCCAATTTAAACAGAAAACGGTACAGGAAATCTCTGCAACAGTTCCTCTTTATTGGTGTTCGGTAATTTAATATCAATGCTAGCAAGTTTAAGACGCTATTAATCACTATGGTATATCCATTAGAGATGGAAGCAGCACTGAGGGTGAGATGTTGCAAAACTCAGTGTGACAATTTAGTTTAACACGATCCTTATTAACGTCAGTTAAAGTAGACAATACATACTATATAGTGTAGTAATGCAGCAGGAATTTTCTTGGTCGCTTTGTATAATTATTTGTGCAATTATAATGAGATATTCATTAGATAATCTATGCAAAAGTTTTATTATCCATGTTCACAGCAATCTCTATATAGTACATAGGTAGAAAAGGCATTGCATTCCACCCAAAATTCAATACTGAGATTTCACTGGAAGCGCAGGTTTTAATACCCTGACTGCATTTAAAATGTATTTTTAGAAAAAAGGTCGGTGTGTCTGTGAACACAACTTACAAACGAAAAGTAGGAAATTTGATATTTAAGTTCAGCATTTTCAAGGATCCAACAGAAGATTAGATAGAATATTTTTCGAAATTTTCTATTCTCTCAAAAATGGCTAACGATTTTGATTAATATACAGAATGTTAAAGATATTTGCATGACAAAATGAATATCGTGATTTTTTTTAGTTAACTATTTTCGAGATATTCCTTGTTATTTTTCAATTTTAAAATACTTCTGCTTTTCTCAAACGAAGTTTCCATTCGTTCCACATGTATTTTTTTTTTACTTCTAGCCATGCAAAGAAAACCGAATTTCAATTGCATCAAATTGCGACAGGTTTTTAAAAGCTATGCCTGTCGCGTTAGCCTAATGTATTCCCTTGTGCCCCTTCTACTTATAAGTAGCTAGTTAGACAATTTCTCATTTAACATGAAATAGATAGCACAATCAACTTTGTAAGAGTAGTTTTTTTACAGATTAGGTAGAGAAAGCCAGTGAATGGAATAAATAGTTCAGGTGTTTAAATATAAACTCTAAATATCTAAATTGTTTATATCTCAGCTAGTACATGATTTACTTATTCTAACCTGAGCAGGATTGAAGAATAGTAGAGGTGGTCTCGAGTTTACAAAATTTTACTTGTCTTTTGGGAGAGCCAATGGGAAGCTCCTGGGGTACTTTTCTTTCATCCCTCTCTAAAACCCTGTCCCCTCCAAGGAGATTCAATTTACCTCATGTCTCTGTCGTTCCGAGTCCTATGCCTTTGTATTTACAGAGAGGGAGGAAAGGAGGGAGGGAGAGAGAGAGAGAGAGAGAGCGCGAATAAACTGACCACAGTATTCCATGTAACGTCTAAGGCTAGGTCCAATCTAAACATTCAAATGCATTTTAGAACTTCGTTGTATATTACAAAAACGTTCATGAAGAATCTCTGCAGTTATGTCCAACTCCTAGGAAATACAAATTACACCAAATCAGCAGCTACACAAGAAATGTTCTATTGTAATAAATTAAACCTGACTGCTAAACGTGATACTTTTAGAGAAGTATTGCATTCCAGTCTAAAACATCTAAGTTCCGCGCGCGCGTGGTTGTGTCTGAACACCAAAACCCAAAAACCAAGTTCAGCGTCTTACAACACAAAGACTTCCCAACGAATCCTTCCCAAACCAAATCATTCTTTCTATGAACACATTTTGTTATTCTGCTGACCATGATAGGAGCATTGCATTTCAAAGCGATGTCCATCACAGAGCAATTAGTTTTATAAATCTGATTATCCCTTTATTCCTCACACACTACAAGAAATGTACATCACTCTCTTTGTAAGCATCGTTTATGTGGAAGAGAAAGCCATGTGAATGTATCTATTTAGCATCCTACATCTCTTCTCATACATAACCAGGCATTCAGCTTACATTCCAGAGAAACCCCACTCTGTTTTTTCTTCACCAGATGACTTAGCTAGATTTTGAGTAATTTTTCCAAAGGTTTTATGATCTGTGAAATTTGGAAAATTCACATAGTAGATAGCTTACTGAAATTTATACCATTGTTATAATATTAAAATTGTAACTTGCATGGTTATTTAAATAATAAGTTTACTGTCTAAATTCATTGTACTCAAAATGAGCCCAGTGCTGCAGCTTTAAACCTATTCCCACAAAATATTCAAATTTTTCAATAAATGAGTTTACAAATAGATGTCATATTTTTATATCAACCCTAACCTAATTATTGTACAGATTTTACGTTTCGTACTCTCCAATTTTTTTTGATTTTTCAAAATTTAATATGATAGTCAAATATTTTAAAGGCTGTCGTTATGCGATTGTCATTGTAAATCGCTTCTTTGTTTGACCAGTAGTAGAACAAAAGAAAAACGAACACTTCCTGCCTAACTATTAACAAGAAATATCTCGGAAATAACAAAAACGTAAAAGATAAAACATTATGTGTTCTGACGAGATCCACATTTTTGTGAAATGAGTTTTTGTCTATCTCTTACGGTTTGGAATTTCAGCAAAATTCGTCTAGAAGGTCTTCAGAGGCTATTCCCAGAAAATTCAAGATATGCATTTTATTTGGAATGTAAATATATTTAATATACGGGATTTTAATCAAAATCGTTAGAGCCTATTTGAGAAATGGTATTTAAGATCTTTTCGTTTTTAAGCGAGCGAGCGCGCGCGCGCGCACGCACGCACGCACGCACGCACGCACGCACACACACACACACGCACACACACACACACACATACACAAGGACCTTTTACTAAACGCTTTTTTTTACTCGGGAGCCTAAAACTTATATTTCCGGTGAAATCTCGGCATCGAATTTTTGGGTGACAATACCTTCTCTATCCACTATGTACATTGTACATGCGGGCTAGAGAAACTAT
This sequence comes from Hymenopus coronatus, assembly GCA_030762935.1. Classification (NCBI taxonomy): domain Eukaryota; kingdom Metazoa; phylum Arthropoda; class Insecta; order Mantodea; family Hymenopodidae; genus Hymenopus; species Hymenopus coronatus. The sequence goes on along the minus strand of CM060895.1, from coordinate 94,565,157 downwards.
ATGAGCTTTTTCTTCAATTTACTTTTGAGAAGCAGAACAAAAATCTTGAAACAAATTAGTAAAAAAAAAAAAAAGATAAGAAAAAAGAATCATCATCGTGGGAAGCATTTTGATTATGGAAAAGTCTTCGAGGTAATAACAGTTTACGTGTCTATTAACCATGCGCCTGTTCAGTTATAGCTTCACTTAATTGTAGTTCAAGTGCGCCGAGTGAGAAAAACGAAAGTAAAATAGCTTTAGTACATTTCTTCTAGATAGCAATACATTCGCGATTATTACCAACAATGTGTATTAAAGTAAGAACAGTTTGCCTAACCTTATATGAGCATCTAAGCTTACATGCGCCTATTCTGAGCTAGTTCCTCCAAATGCATATAGATATTACACAAGAACGCAACAAAACTCAAGGCTGTAGAGCTCAGCGAGTTTCAATTACTAATATACGAAACTGCAATAAAAGTCTGAAGTGTTGCACTCATATTACTTTCTCTAGCTGTTCCACAAACAAACTTTCCTTACAAAAAATTACTATTTTAGCTACGTCTTGCTAATAAAGTTAAAAATTACCAAAATTGGTTTTATTACTTGCCTCTTTGATAAGTAGAAGGGAATTAAGGGAATACACTAAGCTAAACCGCCAGTCACATCTTTTAAAAGTCGGTCACTATATGAAACAATTGAAATTCAGTTCTCTTTGCTTGGAGTAAACAAGAAATATGTTTCCTGTCTGAGAAAACCACTGATTCGGAATATCTCGAAAACGGTTAGCTCTATATACAAAAAGAAAAATGTTCCATTCACATGACTTTCTCTACATCTCTGTAACACATTAATGTTAAAAAGCTTAATCTTCTATCTATATCATGCTAATAAAGATAAACATTAGCAGAAATTGTCCTTATTACTTGATCTCTTGTAAGTAGAAGGGAAAGTCCTCTAGCTGTTCGGCAAATAAATCTTTTATTCAAAACAATATATTGTTATCTACATCATGGTAATCAAAATAAACAAGCAGAATTAGTCTTATTACTAGCTTCCTTGTAAGTAAAAGGGAAATAAAATATACAGGCTAACGCGACGGTCGCTATGTAAAACACTTAAATTTCTAATCTCTTTGATTGCCAAGAGAAAATAAACGAGAAATGAGAAGAAAGATGTCTTCCCATTTGAGAAAAGTTTAAGTGGCTAAAACTGAAACCAATAATCCGGAATATCATAATACAACATAAATTGTGTATTTTTATGAGATCTACAATAGGACGTTTTTCTATATGGTTTATATTTTACCAGCTACACAAACGTTATACAAAACTCTTCCAGAATGAAGAGGTTTTCAGAGCATCTCACAAAATTCAATATATAAATTTCCGTTTGTCATGAATATATCTTACACATATGGCATTTTGCAAAAAATCGTTAGTCGTTTTTGAGAACATCAACATTTTCGAAAAATGTTCCATGTAAACGGCAGTTGGGGTGGGAGGATTTTTTTGAAAATCTTCGTGTCGCATCCTTGGAAGATACTGAACTTATATACAAAGTTTGATATTTATCTGAGTTTTCGTGTTTGCGCTGTGCTGCTTCCCCCCCCCCCCACACACACACGTTTCGAAAAATGCTCTTTTTGTATTCAGGGGATTTCAAAACATTTATTTCCGGTGAAATCTCGGTATCAAATCTTTGGGTGGAATACAATACCTTCTCTATGCACTATGTACATTGTAAATATGGGCTAGAGAAAGTAAAAATCGAGGCCACACTTATGATTTACTTTGTTCGCTTTAAGACTGCCAGTTCAAATCTATATGTGCTGCTCGCACTGTCTTGTCTTGGCAACTGCCAATCAAACGTTAATTAGGAGTGATGAAAACGCGGCGTTGCCATGTTAAAGTGGCACATTTCATCTGTAACTGCACAAAATGAGAAGGTTATTTGCTTTGGTATATTCATTATCCACTACATTCAAAAGTGTTCCATTCACATGATCTCTAAATCTCTACAATAAATTATTGTTAAAAAGCTTATGCTTCTATTTACTTGATGCTAACCGAGAAAAAATTAGCAGAAACAGTGTTATTACTTGCTTCCTAATAAGCAGAAGTGAAATAAGGGAGTATCATAGGTTAAAGCAATACTCAAAAGCTGGTTGCTATGTGACTGAAGTTCCTTTGTTTGTATGGACAGAAGAAGAGAAATTCCTGTATGAGAAGAGTAAAAGTTTTTCAAAGCTGAAACCAAAAACAAGGAATATCTAACAAACGATCAAGTCTACGAAAAAAAATTATAAGATTAGTGTGCTCTACATTTTTTGTGTGGTAAGTTATTGTCCATCTTTTGCGGTTTAGCAGTTATGCAAAATTCCGTAAAATACATCCAGAATAAAGTAGTGCTTAAAGGCTATTTCCCAGAAAATTCAAGATATACATTTTATTTGGCAAGTAAATATCTTAAATGCTCGTATGAGAGATTTTAATCCAAATTGTTAGGGTCATGTTTAAGAGAATCAAAAAACAAAATTTTTCCATATTAACGGTAGTTTGGGGTGGGGGGATTTTCTTGAAAAGCTTTGTGTCGGATCCTTGGAAGATACCAAACTTAAATACCAGTTTGGTTTTTAACGCTCTTTTCGTTTTTGAGCTATGCTATCCACCCATACACACACATTTTTTTCTAAAAATAGTCCTTGGAAGATACCAAACTTAAATACCAGTTTGGTTTTTAACGCTCTTTTCGTTTTTGAGCTATGCTATCCACCCATACACACACATTTTTTTCTAAAAATAGTCTTTTTTTTATTCAGGGGGTCTCAAAACATATATTTCCGGTGAAATCTCAGTATCCAATTTTTGGGTGCAATACAACACCTTCTCTATACACTATGTACATAGTACGTATAGTACTGCAAACATTTTTCTATTTCATTCTAACCCAGATAAACATTAGCGCAAATGGTATTCTTACTTAGTTACTTGTAAGAGTTTACACTAGGCTATTGCTGTTGCTATGCAATGACATTGAAATTCTGTTCTCTTTGCATGGCCAGTAGTAAAACAAAAGAAAACCGAATGTCGACTTCCTGTTTGAGAACATTTAAAATTGAAACCAATAGCAACGAATATCTCGAAAATACTACAATAAATAAATAAATACAAATTGTGTATTTTAGCAGAATCTACATTTTTTCTAGTAAGTGTATCTCTTACGGTTTACCAGTTGAGAAAATCGACTATTTCGAAACATCTTTAATGCAAAGGTTAGTTTTGGTGGGGGTTTAGTATTTAACACTATTTTCATTTTTGAGCTATGCTGCCCAAACACACGCGCACACATGCAGACATTTTTCTGAAACGTATTTTATTTGGGGTCCTCAAAACGTGTATTTCCGATATCTCGGTATCGAATTAAATGTAAACTTGTCTGCGTCAAACATAAATAGGCAGAGAACGATATTATCGCGCGATAATTCTGCCATCTCATATCAGATTTATTGTCGACATGTGATTGTCTACTGTTTAGGTTTTTATTTGTGGATGTCAATGGCAGGTATGTTGTGTTAGGTTCTGAAAAGTTTTATGGTTTTTCTTTTTTTGTGGCACTTATACTGCATGCTACCAGGCTGTATCACCAGAGGCGCTGTTAACATGTACACAGACAACGCCGACCTCAAGCATACATACAACAATAGTTAATATCAAAAGTTAGATCACTCAGAATATAATCATGGGTTCATTATTATCGGGTAGTGAGTAGCTTTCACGTGATCCTTACGGTATTAAGAATTCCAGTTCACCTTCAGCAATGAAAATTGGAGTTCTTGTTGCAATCCGCTCCTACAAATAGGTAACATTAAACGCAAAGCGGTGGATTTTCGTTTTTATTTCGAGAAAAAGTTAACCTTGAGAGTCTGATCCTGCAGCAACCAGGTGCTTTTCGACGCACAAAGAAAACCTTCGAAAGGGAAAAAGGAATGGGGGCAGGTTGAAGATATGCAAGAAAGGAGTTGGCCATCTCTGTCGCTTTAAAGGCCGACAACAAAGAGGCAGACAATGGCAGGTAGGCCGGAGGGTTGCTTGACCATGAAGGAGGTCATCCACTGTCGGTCTGCTGGTATTCATATTCCAGAGATTCACCCGGCAACACACAATCCTCATGGCCACAGCAGACCCGCCGGCCACAGGGATCAACGGATTAACACTCCATTATATTATGTAACGCGATTTTTTTTTTTATATACGTTACCTCAACACAAAAGCTATGTGGTCAACATTAATCTATTCAATATTACCAACTTCATCATTTCAATCTTATCACTTTTAAAACTAAAAATGCCAATCGCGTATCAATAACCTTAATGCCATGAATTTGAAAAAATAGGCAAACAAATGTTAGATCTTTTGCTTTGGCATTTTTATTATATTTATAACTTGTACTTTCATAATATCAACAAAAAACTTGTGTGTTCCGTTCACTTCCATCTACTTCATGCTAATCTAGATAAACATTAGCAGAAATGATCGTATTACTTGCTACCTTTTAAGCAGAAGGGAAATTAGCGAACACCCAAGGCGACAGTCAAATCTTTGAAACACTGGTTGCTCTGTGATTGAAATTCATTTCTTTGAAGTGCCAGGAGTTGACAAATTCACATGAGAAGATTTTTATTTTAAAACTGAAACCAATAACATGGAATACCTCGAAAATAGTCAACTCTGCGAAAAAATGTATACGAAATAAATTGTGTGCTTTAACGAGATCTGCATTCTTGTGTAATATGTTTTTGCCTACCTCTTACGGTTTATTAGTTATACAAAAGTCAGAATAAGAACGCATAGAGAAAATTCGGTTATACATTTTATTTGTCAAGCAAATATCTTTAATATATGGTATTTTAATCAAATTTATCATGATCAAAATCAAAACAGAGCCATTTTTGAGAGAATCAACATTTTCTCCATGTAAAGGATAGTTTGGGGAGGGGTGTTTTTCATCAAAATCTTTGTGTAGCATTCTTGGAAGATACTAAGCTTAAATACCAAGTTTGGTACTTTGCAGATTTTTTTGAGTTATCGTGTTCGAGAACGGTCGGAGATACACGCACATTTTTTTACTAAAAATACTTTATTTGGATACAGGATAACATAAAACGCGTACTTCCGGTGAAATCTCGGTATCGAATTGTAGGGTAGAGTGCAATAGCTTCTCTACCTATGTATTAAGTAGAGAAAGTAAAATGTTTAGTTCTTTGCCATTTATGTCAAACACCGCGTTTCTTTTTACCGTCTTTAGAATGTACAACGAACATATTCGGTAGAAAAGGTAGTGCATTCCGATACCGAGATCTCACCGAAATACGTGCTTTGAGGATACCTGGCTCAAGAAAATAGTCTGTGTGTCTCTAAACAGCACTCAAACGAAAAGTCATTAAATACCAAACCTGGTATTTACGTTCAATAACTTCAAAGGAAGATATTGAAATCCCCCACACCTCAAAACTCTTTACATGGACTTTATTTTTTATTTATTTATTATTATTACTATTATTATTATTTTTGAATGTTCGATTTTCTCAAACACTAATGATTTTTTGTTAAAGTACAATTTATAAAGATATTTGAATCGCAAATAAAATGTATATATTGAATTTTCTGGGAGTAATCTCTAAATCCCTCTTCATTCTGCAGGACTTTTGTATAATTAGTTAGTCGTATGGAGTAAACAAAATCTTATACACAAAAAGTAGGTCTCGTTTGAATATTGAATTTATTTCGATTTTTCTTTTAATTAAACATTTCCGAGACATTTCCTTGTTTTTAGTTTAAATTTCTCAATTCTTATTTTAATGCCATCACAAAGCGATCCTTTTAAGATTTGAAAGACTCAATGGTTTTTCATCTCATGTTTTAAAGCTAATTATTTTATCTTTTATAACTGATGTGGCTATGTCCTCCATTTCTGCGCCATTCAGCCAATAAACTTCTATAAACTCTGTTTTTCAACTCTGCGTATTTTGTCTTTCAATTCTTCAAGGCTTTCAGGACAACTTAAATATACCGTTCTTTAGTAATGCCAGAGAAAGTTCGCACAAAGGCAAACGCGAGGTTCTGGAAGGCCAAGAAATATGGCTGCACTTAAAAGATGTGATTCCTGAGCAGTTGCACATCTGTAATAGAAACACTAAGAGGTGTGTGATGTAGCACCATCTTGCTTAATGACGGAGTGATTTTTGCATATATTTCTCATTTTTACTTTCTCTATACGTACTATGTACATAGTGTATAGAGAACGTATTGCACTCCACCCAAAAATTCGATACCGAGATTTCACCGGAAATATATATTTTAGGGTCCCCTGTATCCAAAGAAAGCATTTTCAGAAAAAGGTCCGTGTGTTTGTGTGTGTGTCCGTGAACACGATAACTCAAAAACGAAAAGTCGGCAAAATACCAAGACATCTTCCAGGGATGCGACACGAAGATTTTGAGAAAAATTTCCCCACCCCAAACTACCATTTACATGGAACTTTTTTCAAAAATATTGATTTTCTTAAAAATGGCTCAAACGATTTTGATTAAAATATCGTATATTAAAGATATTTATCTGACAAATAAAACGTATATCTAGAATTTTCTTGGAATGGCCTCTGAAGACTGCTTTATTCTGGATCAATTTTAAGGAATTTTGCATAACTGCTAAACCGTAAGAGATGGGCAAAAACTTACCACACAAAAAATGTAGAGCACGTTAAAACATACAATTTATGTATATACATTGTTTTCGTGGAGTTAATCGTTTTTTCGATATTCCTTGTTTTTGGTTTGAGCTTTAAAAGAACATACTTTTCTCATACAGGAATTTGTCATACAAACAAAGGAACTTGAGTCACATAGCAACCAGCTTTTAACTATCATTTTAGCCTATGGTACTCCCTTATTTCCCTTCTACTTACATGGAAGTAAGTAATAAGACTATTTGTGCTAATTTTTTCTCGATGAAGTAAATAGAAGCGTTAGCTTTTTAAGAATAATTTGTTGCAGAGATGTAGAGAAAGTCATCTGAATGGAACACATCAGATTTTTTTTTTTTTTTTTTTTTTTTTTGTGGTTGCTTTGCAGTTGTGTTAATATGAATACCAAATTTCATGGAAATTGAATATCTACTTTGCAAGATATAATTATTTCATATTACCATATTGCATAATCAAAATCAACATGCCTAAAAATGTGATATTTCAGTACTTTGTTTACTGAATTATTATACATTTTTCAGTTAGAAATGATGTTTTATTAATCATTTTCCTTTTTGAAAAAGTATCAGTAAATTTGTCGTGTGCAACATTACAAGAGATGTTTTTTTTTTGAACATTTTAGTTGTATTTAAACAAAAACTGCGAAGTAAGGAACATTTTGAAAGAGTGAACAAAATGTATAAATCAGTAGACTTGAAAACAATGTATTCAACCATCTTTAAATGGCTGTAGAGTCTGAACACGGTGGTGACAGCTAAATATTGATTCTCTATGGATGCCCAAAGGTTCCAACCACCATTTACTATATACAAGCAGTTTTCTATTCTCGCCCGGGAGCGTCAAATTTTCACTTTCCCTAAGCGGAGATTTAATTGCGAATTGACTTTAAGCATTTATAAATTGTAATTTCATACTTAATTTGATGTTTATTTTATTATGAAGACACATAACTAAGATTTTAAACATAAAATGGTACTACATCTGTCATTTTGAATCTGAATTCTGACCATTTCACAGAGAAGAAGAAGAGAAAAAAAAAAAAAAAAACCCCTCCTATACACCTTAGACTAGAGACGTAACCTTTAACCCACAGTTTAGAGGAAGTTTTGCTCTAATATAATTGGTACTAGTATTAAACATGGAAGCTTATGTGTGCTCAGCCATGTGGTTTCTTTCTTAGGAACCATTTGTGAATTTTTCTCCATTTTTGCTTTGAACAGTTTTTCTGTCAATCACTTTTTCTGGTATAAACGACCCTTTTCTCAGAAACTACAGAAGATAACTAAATCAAAAGTTTAGAATGATAAAAACAACCTCTAATAAGGGATATTGATGTTGCAAGTGGAGTTGTGATATTTTCAGTGAACGTAAATCGAAAATAAGAACATTCGTGTCTCGGCTCTCATACAGACAAATTTTACAAGACACAATTATTTACAAATTAGAATTATGAATTACTTGCAGACGTCGGTGTTTAAAAAGCATTAAACGAGAAGTTATAAAAATCAGCAATTTTTACTTCTTTAGTTCTTACTTTCATTACGGAAAAATGAAACACATCTACGGCAATATTCTCTTCTCTAAATGAACTATCTTTACTAGGGAAATGGTCTATTGTATATGACATAAATTCGTGTTTTAACAAGATGTACATGTTTGTGTAGTAGGTTTTTGTCTATCTGTTACGGTTAACCAGTTATACATGTTTGTGTAGTAAATTTTTGTCGATCTGTTACGGTTAACCAGTTATGTAAAATTCATCCAGAATGAAGAGCTGTTCAGAGGCTAATCTCAGAAAATTCAAAATGTGAAATGTCATGTAAACTCTTTAATATATGATATTTTAAACAAAATCGTTAGAGCATTTTTGAGGAAATCAACATTTTGGAAAACATTTCTAAAGTTAAGGTAGTTTGGGTGGGGGCTTTTCCCTAAATCTTCCTCACACATCCTAGGAAAATACTAAACTTAAATACCACGTTTGGTATTTTACCGACTTTTCCCTTTTGAGTTATCGTGTTCACAGTCACACAGACCTTTTTTCTATAAAAAAAAAAAAAAAAGGACAAAACGTGTATTTCCGGTAAAATCTCGGTATCGAATTTTTGGGTGGAATGCAATACTTTCTTTATGAAATGAACACATTTCTTGCAGCTGAAGGCACTTAACTCAGATATTAGAGAAGCAAGACATATTTTGACTTGTCTTGCTGGCAATCCAGTCTGACGTACCCTATTTTGCTTCAGCCCTCCCTATTGTTGGTTATCTCGATGGACATGCTGACCTTCGTGCCATAACCAAAAGGACATGTTTTACGTTAACAACACCGTACCTGGTGTATTCAGAGAGACAAGAAAGGCAAGGTTAAGGCCCAAGAAAGGACACTTTTCAATCTCCTCCAGCTGCGAGGGTGGACAAGTTATTAGCTGCGCTACAGGGAGGCATACTAGGTCCGTAACTGGCGTCACATGAGGAAGCCATATGTTCCGTGTTAACTACTGCCTTTGTATACGTGAGAGTGTGTATGGCATCTCCGTTATGCCAGCACTACACTGTAAAAGTTCTCTTCCAAATACTTTTGTAAAAGATTGTAAAAGCTAACAAATAAAAATCTTGTGTTCCATTCACATGACTTCTACATCCCTGTAGTATAACATAAGACTGTTTGGGCATAGTTGAACAACAGCATTATGAAATAGATAGGAATTAAGATTAGAATAAAAACATTTAAAGACAAATTCCAATCTGCATACCAAATTGTAATAAATTGGCTAGTATCAGACATTCTTGATAAGTATTTACCACAATAATCCTGAAAGCGGTCATTAAATGTTTAATCAGAAGTGATTGTTTCTAATGGTTTAAAGTGTAATAAACTTTATATCGTAAGAATTGAAAGAGACCTATTTCAATGTAATCACTGAAGAAACACGTGACAGATCTTAGATTATAACCTGAAGTACGTCGTATTTCATTTTCTTTGACAAATACTGGCTTCGCCATCCGTTCACCTTGTTATCCCTGGACAGCGCTTATTGCAATTTTACTTTCTCTGTACGTAGTATGAACATAGTAGGTAGCGAGGGTATTGTTAAGCATTCCACCCAAAAATTCGATGCCGAGATTTCCTGGAAGTGTTTTGAGGTCCCCTGAATAAATAAAAAAAAATTATAAAAAGGTCCGCGCGCAAGTCGACAGCATGGCTTAAAAGCGAAAAGACCATTAAATACCAAATTTGGTATTTAAGTTGAGTATCTTCCAAGATTTTCAAGAAAATCCCCAAACCACAAACTACCCTTTACATGGAAAATTATTTGAAAATTTTATTTATCTCATAATTTTGATTAAAATACCGTACATTAAGGATATACATGACAATTTTATATCTTGAATTTTCTAGGAATAGCCTCGAAGACTTCCATCTTCATGAATTTAGCATAACTGTTAAACTAGGCGATAGACAAACTCTTACTACACAAAAAATATTGTGTGTTCCATTCACATTACCTTCTTTACATATCTGCAGCAAATATTGTTAAAAGGCTTATGCTTCTATTTATCTACTTCATTCTAATCGAGAAAAAATTAGCAGGTCTTTCAAAGCTGAAACTAAAAACAAGGAATATCTAAAAAACGATCAGTTCCAAGAAAAAAATGTGTATAACATAAATTGTGTGTTTTAATGTGCTCTACATTTTCCGTGTGGTAAGCTTTTGTCCATCTCTTACGGTTTAGCATTTATGCAAAATTTCGTAAAATTCATCCAGAATAAAGTAGTCTTCAGAGGCTATTCCCAGAAAATTCAAGATATACGTTTTATTTGTTATGTAAGTATCTTTAATATACGATATTTTAATCAAAATCGTTACAGCCGTTTTTGAGAAAATCAAAATTTTCGAAAAAAGTTCCATATAAAAGGTAGTTGGGGTGGGAAATTTTCTTGAAAATCTTCGTGTCGCATTCTTGGAAGATACCAAACATAAATACCAAGTTTGGTATTTAACGGTCTTTTCGTTTTGGGATATGCTGTCCACAGACAGACACACACGGACCTTTTTCCAAAAATTCTTGTTTTTGGATTCAGGGGGACCCATAGCATGTATTTCCGGTGAAACCTCGTTATCGAATTTTTGGATGCATTACAATACCTTCTCTATACGCTATTTACATAGTACGTAAGAGAGAAAGTAAAAATATAGATATCGCTAAAACACAGTTTTATGCGATATAGTTCCGTTTCCGAGATATTGCTTGTTATTAAATTCAATTTAAACTACTCAAATCTTTCTCAAACGGAAAGTCGCCTTTCGTTTCGTACCTCTTTTGTTTTAATTCTGGCCGTGTAAAATAACATTTAAATTGTTTCACATGGCGACTGGCTACGACTATTAACTTAGCCCAGTGCATTCCCTCATTCCTTTATTTCCCTTCTACTTGGAAGAAATTAATACAACAATTTCTGTTAACGTTTATGTCGATTAATACGATGCAGATAAAAGAATAATCTTTTGTTACAATAATATGTATAGAAAGTCGTTTGCATGGGATACGTCAGACTTTAATTTTTTTTAAATCTTATTTCGGTTTTTAGAATCCGTATGCATTCGTTATCTCCATACTTTGAAATAAAAACATTTTGGTTGTATTAATAAATCAGCCCTATTTATTTTCCGCTATGTAGCTTCAGTAGTCAACAATATTTTACAAAAGTATCCATAAAGATAAGTTTTATCACAGAAAACTTTTATGAAATAACGACATTTTGACTCAAATATTTTATAAAAGTGCCCAAGATCTTTGACACATCTTTTACAGTGTAATGCCGACTTTAAAAAGAAGTTCTGGTGTCATTTGGTATGATAAAAACAGCACAGTTGTACGGATGCAATTTTAAACTTTCAACCAAAATGACCTTTAGGGGGCAGGGGAGAATTCGGCAAAAGCTCTATTTTTAACACAAGAATTCTGCCATAGCATACTAATAAGGATATTAGAAGCTTTATCTTGCCGGGATTAACTGCTTTTAAGGATTTTTTTGTTAAAAAGCACTGACTTTTTGAAAATCTATATATTCCTGTACATCTTAACAAGTCTTGCAGTACTATTTAGTTGTGTATAAAACGTTTAAAGTATTCAGATTTGGAAGCTGAGAGAAATGTTATATAAGCATTAAAACTGTTAACATTTTGAGAACTCTATCGGGTATTTTATGTGTTAAGAACCACATAAGATATAAAATAACACATACTTACTTTCACTATCTTTTGTAGGACAGGGAGCAAACTGCTTTAAACATATAAGAGGAAAGCGTGAGTTAAAATCATTGCAGTTATTTATAATGTGGTATTCTTGACAAACTCCTTCAAGTATCTTGAAGCTCCGGGAATAGATAAAATAGGGTTGATATGCTTTTGGGCACAAAAAAGAACAGAAGAAAAATTATAAACATTGAGAAGCTTCACCCATAGCCCTCCTTAAATACGTGTATTATGTATGCAAGCTGGTTCACTAATTACTCATTATTAATTTCAGTGCAGCCTGCTATTTATTTGACATTTATCTACAGATTAATACAAATATGTTTGCAGCTCCTATGCTTTTACAGATTATTCTAAACCCAATTATAAAATAACAATTTAGTTTTTTACACTGTGAGAAGAATGGCGTCTCTACTTAGATCTTTAACACGGGTTTCACTATTCAATCAAAATTTTGTAATTGGACACTAGTAAATTGCGATACAATACGGCAAGTGCATCATTGGAGAATGAGGAATGGTTTGAAAATAGGTGACTAAGTCGAATACTTTTTACTTCGATTCTCCAACGCTCTTAACGCATGTATCATGCATACTATGAATCGTAAAAAACGTACTTGAACGAACATGAAATGTAATGGTTGTTGCACATGGTGATTCTAGTAGCAAGGTCACCACCACTGAACTTATTGGAAAAGTGGTGATCGATTATCCACGCCGGTTTTTAACCTTAAAAACATCAACAATTTGCAGATCATGCTTAGTTGCTTCAAAGTATGCTGGATTAAATCTTAAGTAAATATTAATAAAAAAGAAGTAAAGATCTAGATATAAATGATAAAACTCGATTACTAAACAGTATAACATTCTAGGATTGTAATAAGTATATAATACAATTAAATGATTTAAAATAGTTCATGCACAACGTGCAACAGGCAGTTAGGTTGACTTTATCAGCACTGAATCCAGAAAACTAGATTTCTACCATGACATCAAAAACGAAAAGTGGATCAAAAACTATAAAAATAGTCCACTAAAAGCTATATCGATGCTCAGTCGTAAACATATCACTCGTAAGAAAATGCGTAGCTAACGTCCTCTAACCAGGCAGGTCATACCAGAAGATGAATGAAATGATTGAAAAGATGTACAAATGAGCCCGAGTTCCGTAGAGCTTAAAATTATCCGACATTCGACGATAACGGAAAACTACAGAAAAAAATCTTATCCGGCCAACTCATTCTTACCGAGATTCGAACTTGGGACCTCTTGAATGTGATGCAGACATGCTACCCTCACATCAATACAGAGTCGGGGTTCAACTACTAACATTGTTTGCTACATGAAAAAGGTGACCTTTTTAACCACCTTGTAAACAGATCTCTGGAGGAAAATGTCTTGGATTACGATATCTTGCAGGAAAGATCTGAGGGAATCTGATTTTAAGCTTTAAGGAAACGCACCGGAAGAAAGGTTTTGGAAAGAGAGCCACAGAAATAAGTGTTTCAGACACCCAGATGTTTTTTCTCTCCCTTCTCGTTCCCTTTTCTCCTTCTGCCACCCACAAAGCAACAATAAAGCAGCTTCTAAGCCAGGTCAAAATTCTTCTATGATGAGGGATTTCTGAGACCACCCATTAACAGTATCCTTCAGTTAAAACAAAAGACTTGGGACTGCGTGTTTTAAATAACAATTGTTCAACACGTAACTGAAAAGCTGGTGAAGACACTGTGCATGACAACTTCATTAATGTGACTGCGGTTGTCTTTGCAAGCCAGACAGACATTATTCAAAAGTATCCTTTGCATTTACCTTTTATCAAAGTTAGTCACAAATGAATGTAATTCTATAATTATATGCTTATATGCAGAATAGTTTTTGGAGTTTAACATTAACATTTGTCTATATTTTTAACGTAATGAGAAACTGTTTGAAAGTGCTCCAGAAATTTACGGATAGGGAGATACCCTTTTCGTCGATACACTTCTCGCTCATATGCGTGGGTATTTGCAATTTCGGAAATTATAGATTTTTATCGCAGGAGCTAATTAAATGCATGTATAATTATTAAAGCACACATCATAATATTTTATAGTAATACTTTGCCATTCAAATCTTACCCCTTTACTTCTCTTTACATTTGCTTTGATTTAATTTTAGGAAGCATTTAAATAAAACTCGGCGCAAGCAGTCATTTGCCTTCAGTTGACTATCTTAGTCAACACTACCAAGCGTAACTAATCGATCATTAGTTCACAGAGGTGAGCATGGTACCTCAAGATGCTAATTTTGAACTGATAAAGGATTTTATTTTCGCTTGTAAGTGAAAATAAAACATTTTCTCGTACTTGAAACATCTCTCGTTCTGCAAAGATGCAGTTACCTCACTTATATCGCAATGCACTCTTATTTTTCTTATCGATACGAACACATTTGCTATGATAATTTCCGCAAAGCTTTCCGCTCAGAGGCACTTGTTTTGTCATTCAATTGCATATACAGTTAGAAGTACATTCTCCGCTCGGCCTTGTTAGTTCAATCGTGGCTTTCCTTGATCAGAAGCGAACGTACTTCAGGAAAGGTCAACGGCCCTTTTGGTATAAGTCTTAAATACATCACGTTTCGTAGTGACTGTGGACTGCCATTTCCGTAATAGTTATGTGGGAGAACTGGTGAAACTTCGAAATGAGGAAACTTTTGCGAAACTTCACGGCATGTGTCATCAGTTGAGTCAACGCTTGACATTTATTCCGCCTTTGGTGTAGCATCGTGAGGCCCCTGGAGGTAAAAAGAGTTAGGCAAGGCTCTATTGATGCAAAAGGTCGCGAGTTGTAACCCCGATTACTACGATAATGCAATTCCTTAAATTTCTTCCGTCCCCTTTGAGTTCTTACGTTTACATTGGTTTCATTGTTCGAAGTAATTGTGTGCATCAACCAAGGTTTTTCCAGAAAAGCCAACAGGTAAATGATATTCTGGGATATAAATGTTCGCGACATAAGTATTTCTACCTGGTAAACATAGAATTACAGTAGGTTTTTATTTTTTTTTTTTCTGTACTACTTATAGCAAGTAGAGGAAATGTTGCACTTTACCTCCAAAAAATTAACACCGAGATTTCTCCGGAAATACGTATTCTGAGAAATACCCTGATATACGCACGTCTTTAATTTTTATTTTAAACATATCAACAAAAATCAAACAACGGAACAATTTCAAATACACACGCATTTTAGTCAGATCCTAGACATACCTACCAAGGAATCTTCTTTGTCAAAGAAAATTTCTCATTCAGTCGAGAATCCAACTCGGGACACCCAAAGCATCTACCATCTGAACCACGCGGTCAATTTTAACGGTCGCAATTGATTAGATCGTATTTGGCTAAACTTTTTAATTAGAGAAAGCGAGACTCGCATACGTGGGGGGGGGGGGGTGTAATAGCAGAAAGTTGTCCGACCCGCGACCGAGCAAGTAAAGCGGGGGGAAATTATGTAGGAGGCGCTTTCATTGGCTTTCCACTTAGACCTCTCTGTTTTCAAAATTGACATTAATTGTGACAGCCGAACTTAAAAGCAGCAATATTGTCAGCCGTGCCCACATTTTCTTAAAGCCAAGAGGACAATGGGGTTTTTGTATGAGAGGAAAGTTTATCCTATTCAGTTCGCCGCTGTAGAGCAAGGTTTCATCATAATTGTAGACGTTACTGGTACCCTAACGCGTTAGAAAAAAACTTACTATTATGGGTTTAAACATTGGGCAGATCTAATAAAATGGGACGGTCAAAATATGCTATACACAGCAACATGGTTGTAGGAACCCTCTGACTACATAATCCCAAGCTGTACCACTTCCATGCAATTTTCAGTGACGCCCCGTGACGATATTGTAAGTGTTGACGTTTCCAAATGTCCCTTATTATTGGTTTAAATTTTAAACCATCTAAATCTCTCTCAACCGGGAAGTCACCTTTCCTTTCATACCTATTTTAGTTTACTCCAGGCAAAGAGAACCGAATTTCTATTGTTCACATTGTTACTATCGCTTCGCTTTAGCCTGCTGTTTCCTTTATTTCCCCTCTGCTGACAAGGAAACATTTAATAAGACAATTTCTGCTAACGTTTGTCTCGATTATCATGATGTAGATAGATGAATAACCTTTTGTAGGAATAGTTAGATTGCAGAATAGAGAAAGTCATGTGAATGGAACACATAAGATTTTTTACTATCTCTAGCGCGTATATACATATAATACATAGTGGCTAGAGAAGGTATTGTATTTCACACAAAAATTCGGTGTAGAGATTTCACCGGAAACATGTTTTGAGGTCCCCAGATTCCAAAATCAATTTTTTAGAAAAACGACCTCTTTGTGTGTGTGTGTGTGTGTGTGTGTGTGTGTGTGTGTGTGTGTGTGGACAGCATAGCTTAGAAATGAAAATACCGCTAAAAACCTAATTTTGTATTTACATTTAGCATCTTCCAAGCATGCGACTCGAAGATCACCCCACCAGAAATTACCCTTTACATGGAAAATTGTTTGTTTCTCTCAGAAATGGCTATAGCGATTTTAATTAAAATACCGCCTATTAAAGCTATTTCCATTACAAATAAAATTAACTTCTTAAGACCCCTTTTATGAGTTTTGCAGAATTTTGTGTAACGGTTAAACCGTGAGATAGAGATAGAAAGAGACAAAAACTTAATACACAAAAAATGTAGATATAGTTAAAGCACAATTTATGTCATATACGTTTTTCTTGTAGAACTGGCTGTTCGAGATATTCCTTGTTATTGGTTTCAATTTTTCTCAAAACAGGATCGAGCGTTTTCTCAAAGCGAATCAAACTTCAAATTGTTTCACACAGTATCGCTTTTTTAGCATAAAGTATTTCCTTATTTCCTTTCTATGTATTTATAATGAAGCAAGTAATAAGAAGCAGTTCTGCTAATGTTTATTTCGATTGGCATGATGTAGACAAAAGAATAATCTTTTGTAAGAGTAAAATTGTATTTGCAGTAGTTGGAGAAACCTATGTGAATGGAACGCATCAGATATTTTAAAAATTACTCTGCGTTAAACCACTTAAGCTTGATTGTTTCTTTTTTTTCTTTTTTTTTTTTAATTTTTCCCTTTTCATAATACCAGAGTGAATTGTCCTAAGAGATGAAAACACGAGTGTCATCTGATAAGACAATTCAGCGAAATAGGCAATTGATAATTTATAACATAGAAGAAGGGACCTTTTTTTTATCGGGTTATGACTGTAATACATTAGTTTTCAAATGGTATATGACGCATTCGACCATGTTTATTTAGAGTTTTTCTTTTCTCTTTATTCACTGTCTCCTAAATCATTATATGGCCGACCGTGCCTACACCCAAAGTACTAATATCGATAGCAACAATAGAAATGAGGAACAATTATTTTATTTGAGTTTTAATAACTAATACATGAAATGGAAACAAATGTTATTTTCTTCGAGGTTATTGCACTCATCTCATACATAATACAAATAATTATTTTCACTCCTTTTTTTAACTAAATATATTATGAACTGGATAAAACTTTAAACTCAAATAATTGAAAGTACGATTGTGGAACTGACAGATATTAAAAGTGAGGGTTGGCTGAGGATTGTCAGTTTATTTTAAATAACAAGACAGGAGATTAAACAAATGAGCGTCAGGTGCGACAAGATTTCAAAGAAATGAACATCAGCTGCGATAAGCTGCTGCGCCAATATCGCTCCAGCCAGATGACCGCGATTAGTTGAAATTGCCTAATTTCGGTCATTGCATTGGCGCTTTAATTGTTGAGCTAAGGTGTCTATAAAATTTACTTGTCAGTGGATACACTATTAAAATACGACTTCACATAATTTCAATTCACTCGCTATAATTCACTTGTAGTTTATAGATATTTTAAGCTCGCGCAAACGCGACTTTTTCTTTAAATTTCCCATCTTTTTTCAATCTCACATTTCAAAAGCTGAAATAGTCTGATATACACGGCTTGCCAAGAAACGCTTCATTTCTTTAGAGTTCGGCACTTTTAAAAAGTTGCAAATGGCATACAGGAGTATTTATTATATGTCACACCTTTAAAAAACCAAGGTTGAGTAGTGATATTTAAGATGTCTGATCGTAGATGCTGGACCAAGCGTTCACAAGAGTTAATTGCATGCCAGAGCTGCGATATGCACTTTGTCACTATAGCCGAATAGAGAAACGGATGTGGTAATCACGTTAATGGTAAAGGACAAGGTTAACAGTAAGCATCAAGCGCCTTATTTTGCTTTTATAACTGGTATGACCTCGGGCATTTCCCTGCCTCCAGTCGCTCATGCGCAATAGTAAGTACACACATACAACCAATCTCTATTAGGTTTTCATGAAGGATAGGGGAATTTAGAGATCGGGATCGATCCCATGGTTGCTTTAGAGTTATTTCCCTCTTCAATCATTTTTATTTCAATTCTAATTTTATCTATTAATAGCAGTATTGTTGCATTAACCGTAGTATACTCCTTCCCCCCCCTCTCAGGGCCTTTCATAAGGAATAATGCATATACAACTTAACTCGTGGTCATTTCCATGGGGAATTGAAATCGAATTGAGTCCAATGCCATTTAAAACGATCCGCGTGTAACATGTTAAATTCAATACGAATTGAGATCGTATTCAATATGCAAGCTTCGAAAATAAATGTATTCGTTTTATGTTGGTTAACTTGGAATTGCGTTGGCGATCCTGTTAAACATATTATTAGTTACTCTATTATAAGCAGGTTTTGAAGTTAAATAATTACAACAGAATAAATACAAATCTGAATGTGTACTATTCACATGACATTCTCTGCATCTCTGTAACAAATTATTGTTAAAAAGGTTTTTCTTCTGTCTACTTCATGCTAATCGAGATAAAATTGGCAGAAATGGTCTTATTGCTTGCTTCCTTGTAACTCGAAGGGAAATAAGGGAGTACCATGGCCAAAGCGAAATGTGGTTGAAATCCGTTCCTTTGCATTGCTAGAAATTGACAAATTCCCGCATGAGAAAAATTTTATTAAATAAACTGAAAACAATAACAAGGAATACCTCAAAAATGGTCAACTCCACGAAAAAAATGTATACGACATAAATTGTGTGTTTTAATGAGAACTACATTTTTTGTGAAGTAAGTTTTTGTGTATCTCTTACGGTTTACCAGTTATGCAAAATTCATCCAGAATAAAGAGGTCTTCAGAGGTTATTCCTAGAAAATTCAAAATATAAATTTTATTTGTCATGTAAATATCTTTAATATACTGTATTTTAATCAAAATCGTTAGAGGCATCTTTGAGAAAATAAACAATTTGGGAAATTTTTCCCTGTAAAGGGTAGTTTAGAATTTTCTCTAAAATCTTCCACGGTCTTTTTGTTTTTGAGCAATGCTGCCCCCCCCCACCACACACACACACACACACACACACACACACACACACAGACCTTTGTCTACCTTTTTTTTGTTTCAAGGGGTCAACATTTAATTTCCGGTGAAATCTTGGGATCGAATTTTCGGTGGAATGCAATACTTTCTCTATCTGCTATTTACGTTGCACATATACACAAGAGAAAGTAAAAAGCTGTAGATAAGTGTACCACAGTTTAATGGGAAGTTAAATTAATATAACACTGAGTTTTAAAAGCTTCCCTTGCAACGTCGGGAAGCCAGCTCTGATCTAAACACAAGTCTAGACTTTCGAAATCTCAACACTGGAAGCATCTGACTTCATTTGTTCAATGGGAAGCATTCCCGAGAGTTTGTTTACTTCAAGCGCAAAGCAAACAAGCGCACTTGTAGATGATGTTGGCAGCAGTGCACTTGTGTTGCAATATGTGGTAAGGTTGCCAGTAACAACCACAACAAAACATTGCCACCCACTCCTACCTTATTTTATGCACTGAGCTCATGTACATCAGGTATTCTGATGGATTATGCATGCATTTATGTATCTCCATGCCGGGAAATTATACATGACCGTCAAAGAGGCAATAGGCGAATAAACGAACTTGCTTTTACCCTCCATTTTTACTTTCTCTATGTACTATATATATATATATATATATATATATATATATATATATATATATATATATATATATAGTGTGTAGAGAATTCGATACCGAGATTTCAACGGAAATATTTATTTTGGGACCCCCCTGAATCCCCCCCCCAAATATTTTTTAGAAAAAGGTCAGTTTGAGTATGTGTGGCAGCATAGCTCAAAAACGAAATACCAAAATTATTAATTAAGTTTAGTATCTCTCAAGGATGTGCCACGAAGATTTTTAACAAAATCAACCACCTATACATGGAAAACTGTTCGAATTTTCTTATTTTCTCAAAATTGACTAACGAATTTATTAAAATATCATATATATTAAAGATACTTACATGACACGAACTGTTGTATATTGCATTTTCTGCGAATAGCCTCACAAGACTTCTTTATTCTGGATGAGTTTTGTTGAATTTTCTATAACTGGTAAACTTTAAGAAAGGGAAACATTTACTATAAATAAAATGTAGATCTCGTTAATACATATAATTTATATCGTATACTTTTTTTAATAGAGCTGGCCGTTTCAGAGATATTTCTTTTCATTGGTTTTAGTTTTAAAATACCTAATACTTTTCTCATGCAGGAATTTGCCAACTCCTGGCCATACAAACAACACAGCAATCAGCTTTTGAAACATTTGATAATCGCTTTAGGCTATGATACTCCCTTTGTTTGTTTATTTGTTAGTTTCATTTATATAGCCCCCTTTAACATCTAAAGTCATATCGGGTGCTTTGCATTAGAAACAACTCGTCTGTAGGTTCTTTACGTGGGGTTTAAATCGTTTTATTTTCCTCAAATCCACACACATTCACTCTCAGATACATATCCCCAGACTCTGAAGGGGTAGATAATTCTGGTTAAAGAACATTTCCCCGCTCCAGCCGGGAATCGAACCTGGGACCTCCGGGTGAGAAGTCAGCTCGCTGACCACTCGACCACGGAGGCAGTCTCCTTGCAAGTAATAAGATAATTTCTACTAATTTTATCTCGATTAGCATGAAGTAGAAAGAAGAATACGCGTTTTAATACTTTTTTACAGAGGTTTAGAGAAAGTCATGTAAATGGATCACATCAGATTGTTTGCTATAAATATTTTAACAATAATTTGCGTTTTGTTTCACTGGGTGTTATTCTCTTCTTTTCTTCTAGAAACTACATTCTTTGCCGGTAACTGGATTCCACTGCTAATGCAATAAATCTCGTAAGACGAAAACTGTGAATGAGAAAAATATTTTCCCCGACCAAAGTATCGCTGTCTCACAGCAGCTTTTGTGTATCACCATTGTTTTAGAGTTTTTTGGTTGTTTTTGTTTTTGTAGTTTAACGTCCTTTAACCTGGTTGGTCATATCGAACGATGAATGAAATTGGTGAAATGATACTCAAGTGATCTCGGGGTCCATGGAGCTTCAAGTTACTCGACATTCGTCTTCTCAGGATAAGGGAAAACCCCCAAAAAAACCTTATCCGGGTAACTCGTCCTAAGCGAGATTCGAACTGACGACCTTTTAAATGTGAGGCAGATACGCTACCACCACACTATCCAGGCGGGCTTGTTTTAGAGTTGTGTTGAATATGCTAATTGCTATGGAGTGTATTAACGAATCATGGCAATGAGCTAATTAGCCAATGCATAAAGTCCAAACTTTGTCTCAAGGAACTTAATTCCAAAATAATCAATGCTTCGAAAAGCAATTACTGCGGATAAAACTCAAATAGCTTATACGTTGCATTCACATGACTTCTCTAGCTATTCTGCAACAAACTATTTTTACAAAAGCTTATTTTTCCATTACTTCGTGCTAACATGGTAAACATTACCAGGAATGATTTTATTTCATATCTCCTTGTGGATTCAAGGCTTATGTTGTAGTCATTTAAGAGCTGGTCGAGAAGTGACGGCAATGGATATCTGTTCTTGCACGACCAGGATGCAGAAGAAAAAAATAACGATTTCTCATTTGAGAAAAGTATTGACAAATATAAATCAATAACAAGGAATATCTCTAAAGTGGTTAGTTCCTTGGGAGAAATTAAGGGCCTCCGAATTGTGTACTTTAACAAGATCTACATTTGTGTCATAAGATTTTATATATCTGTTATGGTTTAACAAAATGTAAAAGTTATCCAGAACGAAAAAGACGCCAGAGGATATTCTCAAAAAAATTCAAGGTATATTTTTCAGTTGTAATGAAAATTCTTAAACGCGTGGTATTTTAATCAAAACCGCTAGAGCCATTTTTGAGAGAATACAAATTGACCAACAATGCCTCATGTAAAGATTAGTTTGGAATGTGGATATTCTCTTGAAACTGGTGACATCTTTGGAAAACGCAATAGGTACGTAGTTTGGCTGTTTAACCGACTTTTAGATTTTAAGTTATGATGTTCACAGAAACACACATATAGAGCTTTTCCTAAACGTGTTTTATATAAGGGACCTCAAAACATTTCCGGTGAAATTTCGACATAGAATTTTTTGGCGGAATACATTGATTCCCATATTTTCTATGGGTACTAGAGAAAGTAAATATTGAAAGGGATTGCAAATAGCTCTACTCCAAGTGTTGCATTAATATACGAATTGCCACTGATTCAGTAAATACAAATTTTCAACTTCATTTTGTTTTTCCTCTTCAGAATATAACTAGACATTCATACATTTTGTAAAAAAGTTGGGTATTCTTTAAGTCAGCGATCAGATGTTGCAAACTTATTTATAAGAAAGAACATTTTCTCCCACGGTTGAACTTGATCCAAAAGTGATTCATTGGACTGAATAACAGTTCGGCTTTAAAAAGGAAAGGTTACGACATATTCAACTGTACTCCAATAACAATCGGATAACACTGCACAAAGAAGGATAAAGCAAGTGAGTAGACGGGTAGAAACTTAAGACTGATGTGCTCCATTCACGTGAATTTCTCTGAAGTAGTTCTACAGCAAAAAGGTAATGGCAAATTGAGTGTTTTAGAGAATGTTTGTGTAGTAAGATTTTGTCAACCTCTTACGGTTTACGAGTTAAACAAAAATCATTCAGAATGAAAAGTACTTCAAATGAAATTCAGCATATATATGTTATTTGCCATGTAAACATCTTGAATATACGACATTTTAATCAAAAACGTTACAGCCGATTTTAGAAAACACAGGATTCCGAAAAATTTCCCATAGGGTAGGGCATGATAATGTTGGGATTGGAGAACTCTAGGTTATTAGCATCCTTATAAAACTAAACACGCAGGAGGCCAGAGTTAGTCTTGTTAAAAGTCAGCAGAGAAAAAAAAATCTGTGTTCCATTCACATGACTTTCTCTATATCTCTGTAACAAATTATTGTTAATAAGCTTATCTTTTATTTATTTCATGCTAATCGAGAAAAATTAGCAGAATTAGTCTTATTTCTTGCTTTATTATAAGTAGAAGCGAAATAAGGGAGTACCATAGGTTAAAGGGAAAACCAAAAGCTGGTTGCTATGAGACTATGTTTCTATGTTTGTATGGATAGGAGTTGAAAATTCCTGTATGAGAAAAGTATGTTTTTCAAAGCTGAAACCAAGAAAAAGGAATATCTCAAAAACGATCAACTCCACGAAAAAAATGTGTATAACATAAATTGTGTGTTTTAACGTGCTCTACATTTTTTGTGTGTTAAGTTATTGTTCATCTCTTACGGTTTAGTAGTTATGAAAAATTCATCCAGAATAAAGTAGTCTTCAGAGGCTATACCCAGAAAATTCAAAATATACATTTTGTCAGGCAAATAACTTTAATATACGAAATTTTAATCAAAATCGTTAGCCATTTTTTTGAAAATCAGAATTTTCGAAAAAAATTCCATGTAAAGGATAGTTTGAGGTAGGGGATTTTTCTCAAAATCTTCGTGTCGCATCCCTGGAAGATACTAAACTTAATACCAACTTTGGTATTTTACCGACTTTTCGTTTTTGAGATATCGTGTTCACAGACACACGGACACACACACACACGGAGCTTTTTCGGAAAATACTTTTTTTGGATACAGGGGACCCTAAAACATATATTTCTGGTGAAATCTCGGTATCGAATTTTTTGGTGGAGTGCAATACATTCTCTATTCACTATGTATATAGTGAGTATAGAGAAAGTAATAAGTGCTAAAATTAGACTAAAATTGAGATTAAAAACTTTCCACTGCTAAAAGCATAGCGGAACCGATAAAACCATTAAGAACAATGATCGCAAAAAGCATAAAAGGAGCTAAAACTAAAACCATAGTAAACTAAAACGATAAGTTGGCATTTTGTATTTGACCATGACAGCGCAGGAAGGTGGAATTTCTAGAATGTGTCCAATTAAACGACCATGGACAACCTCATCACGCACTAGAAATCCGAAGCCGATGACGTCAAAGAAGCACAACAAAACGTTAAGTCAATGGAAACAGCCTTGGCTGTGGCGGTCGTACCAAGGCACTTTCGTATTACAAGTGAAGGTGTACCAAGGTTTTTGGGCTTCGTTGCTTTGTATCGCATTTCATTCAGAATGGCGCCGCTGCCAAACCACAAATTAAGCAAAAACTGTTAACTTCCAAACCACATTATTTGGTTATTCTCCTTAACGACTGGAGCACCCTAACTTAATACAAGGTCCCAGAGTGCACACTTCTCTTTGTTCAGAAAATACATATGACACACCCAGATCAACGTATTCTAGTTTACTACACATAACAATTAATGACTCTGATTTGAAGATCTAAATTTCTGGCACTAGATTTGGTCACGGCATCAAAACCTCTTTATTAAATGCCCTCTAAAACAGCTATTATTGGAACTGCTAACTCGTCGGGAAAAGAAAAGACAGCACTTGAACAGCCTTAATCAAAATCCAGATGGCAGTGACTAGTATTTATTTTGTTCTGGCGGGTCGACTCAGAAAATAAAGAGGTAGTAGATTTATTGACGAAAAGTGCAGGCTGAGAAGACGTTACTGATGCTGATGTTGGAGAATGAGTGGAACAAATGAAAGCTGTGGACTTTAAGGAGATTATGAAATACTTGCACTAGTGCGAGAGAACGAGGGGGAAAACGAATTCGAAGAAGAAAAGATGGAAGAAAATGGAAAAATTAAGATGTCTCTCACTGAAGGACTTCAGGGCTGAAGCAATGCTCTTTTAAGAGGAACAAGGTGAATCTACTGTGGACAATTTATTTCGCCGTCGTTAACATGATACAGTTGCACGGCGACGAAATGAATGCGAGAGACAATCTATGTACAATATTTTTATATAAAGAACTCACAATTTCTATTCTATGAGAGTACGAATTTTCAAATTTACCTTTACAGTAGGTAATACTTTTTAGGATGTTATATTTTAGTTTCCTATGTTGTGCTAGAACATGCTTATATGTAATTTGCGGCCATATTATGTTATAAATAATGAATAACAGGTCACTTATTCCGTAGACTAGACATTTCGGTAACCCGACAGCCTCTCAGTTCATATTAGGTGAGTTATCGCGATCCTACTGTATTCCTTCTCATACTGTTGCAGAGATTCTGTTAGCAGCAACTCCGATTCAATGTTTCTTGAAATTTTCTCAAAATGTTCGCCCATATTTTTCGGTTACAAGATTGTTCTTTAGAAACGAGCATTCATATTAAGCACTTGCATTCTACATTCGCATCTCTTGTTAGTCTTTGCATCTTTGGCTTACGCCTCGTCCGAAAGGCTCAATTCGTCCGCTAAAAACTTATTTTGCCTATTCCATACATAATTACTAAGCTAAACTAGTAGTTACATTTTATGATACGCTTTCTTTAATTACTTACATAAAGCAAAGATCGTACAATAATCAAATTGTGTCAACCCATCCAAATGAGAAACACCCATGTTGATTACCTCTGGTGAAAATTGATATATTTGGTGAGCAAATGAAGTCCTTGTTCTACAGATAATTAATTTCAAGAATTGTCTCTAGAAATCTGACGGCGCAAAACTCTTTCAGTTGTAAAATACAACTAGATTGCTTACATTTCTTGTGTTTTACAACGCTACAAATTTGCGCTTCAGGGAGTATTTGTCTGCCATTGAGAACATAAAATATTGAATTCTAAATAGCAGAACAAAGTTCCAATTATTACAATTCACTGCAGGTATATTAATAATAGATTTACATCGTTATTTTATTATAGTATCACTAACAAATTAGAATCCAATCCTTTGGAAAGGAGAATCTAAATGACTTGACATTCAATGCCATAACCGAGATTTGAGCCACGTATATTCCGGTTACTTTAAACAACTGAACCACCATAGCAACATGCCGGTTGGACTTAAAATTCCCCAAGTTACTCGCTAGGCTACAAGGAGATCTTAAATTCGTTTTGGGATGACATACCCCAATGGAAACTAGTGTCATGTTCACAAGTACTTTTAAGCTCTGAGCTTCATAGTTTCCACTAATAGGTCAATCTGTGTTAATTAATTTCTCTTTACATGTGTCCTGTCACGTGTAGGACAAGGTTGGAAATCTAGATTCAGAATGAAAAATGCAATACCATAACCGGTATTTGAATCAGGTATCCTCCGGTTTCTGTTGCTCTAACCAACTAAACTACCATGGCAAAATGCCGTCACGAATTCGGGAATTTAATGTCATGCCGGGAAGTTGCTATGGTACCCCAAGCGACGAAAAACGCAAGATCCATGGTACACATCCCGGCGACATTGCATTTTTAATTTCGATTCTCTCTCTCAAACCTTGTCCTATACGTGACATGTGAGAGAGAATAATTAAATTGCTGCTCAATCCTTTGCTTAAATTATATTGTCATTTCTACCCACCACAATAATGCCTATGAACGAGCCTGAAAACCATCATCAGACCTTCGGCGCCGATTTTACCCTGCTGTCTCCATCAAAGGGAATGGGGAAGCGGCGCCACAAGGGGGAACAAGATTGGTTTCCAGAGCACGATGTGAGGTCTTTCGTAATGTTTACCGTCACGTTGAGAGGACAAAAACCATCGGATTGCAGACCACGGACACAAGATTCCGACGTCTAATTAGCTTATAAGCTGCCAGGTCTTTTGTTAAAATATTCTCAGCATTGGGTATTAAATATTAGTAGCAACGACTGTAAGTTTATCAATGGTATTTACTATTAGCTTTAATTTGATAATTATTACAATTACTTCAACAAAATTTTGGATGCAACATTTTAATAATACTATGGTTTTTCATTGCGATTTTGGAATTTACTACTATTCCGCAATAAGCTAATGTTTATTACTCATACCTAAGATGTGTAGCTGTATGAACACGTTTTAATAATTTGTCTCTCAATACACATGACTAGTGACAAGAGTTTTATGTTCTAATAATACATTCAACCCTAGATTGTTTATAGGGGTTCTATAGCACCCTAGTGGTGTTAAGTTTTAACTGGAGCTGCCACATGCTTCCATGTATTTTCAAAATACGGTAAACATAATTGTAGGCAGTCATGTTTGTTAATTTTCACTAGACTATAACTATTATTGAATTATGAGTATGGGGTTCCGTGGCACTCCTGTATGCATTAATGTTTGTGACTTTTCACAAGTAAAGCGCATTTTCATTAATGTTTATGATGTCATAGTGGATGTGTCAATTTTTAATAATGACTTCGCATGCTATTCTCAGAGAATTTACGCTAGACCCCATGAATAAAATATTGTTTGTAAGTGTGTGTGTGTGTGTGTGTGTGTGTGTGTGTGTGTGCGAGAGAGAGAGAGAGGACATGTTTGTGCACACCGGCGGTGTACCGCACGTGCAGCGGCTTCTGGAAAACTCCAGTCTCACATTAAAAAGAGCAACGATGCCCTGCCTGAGTTCAGCTTTCCCTGAGAATACATCACATCCAACAGTTGAGCGAGTTCTACTGGAATTTCGTAGCGAGCTGTATCGTCGCCGCAACGAAGTCGAAAAGAAACTTACGGCAGAATTGTTTTGAAAGTCAGTTATTTCTGGGCAGATTCTACCTAGTCAGCTTGTGGGAAAATAAAGGGTTGTTTGCCGCAGAAAAAGACAGTTTTTGTTACAATATAATGTCGGTAGTTGCCAAACCTGGTGTTTTAAGTTCAGTACCTTTCAAGGAAGTAACAAGAAATGTTTCAAGAAAATTCTTTCATTCAAAATTACACTTTTTATGGAACATGTTTAGAAATTAGAGTTTATCTTTGCACCAATAATAATCTGAGTACAATTTACTCTAAAACGGATGGATCCGCTACTATGATTTTAGCTACACTAAGCAATATTCTCAATTGTGATTAACAAAACTAGGTATTTGTGAATTATTACGTCAAAGCTATGGTTTCTTTAATGGACAGTCGTACAAGTGGACGTTTATCGGGCAAATGCTCTAATTAATACAATTATAGTAAATAAAACTAAAATGGGGTTCCACATCACCTCATGTTTGCAACAATGTGCGTAAATTCAGGCATGCTGAAGTAAATATGCTTGCTTTTATGCATTGAAAACTTCTAGAGCACACGCATTATATAACTCACCAAAATGTATCTTTAATTGTGAAGAGTTACGATATTTATATGAGCTGAATGGCGAGGTCCAAACAAGGGCAGCTACACAGCTTCCCCATCTAGACTCAGTGTTTAAGTGCAAAGAATATATTTTTAATAATGTAATTTTTTCTTCATTTTTTTTTTTTTTTCAATGTTCCTACGTTGCTTTGTCGCTCACTTTTACTTTTGGCATGATCATACGAAAATAAGACCTTCGCGTATACAAGGTTGTTTTTTCTTTCTTTCTTTATCCTCCTCGTACGAAGAACTTAAAAGCGAGCGCCTGTGATCAGAAGCATGCTAAGCAGCAGAGACTCTGGATCAGAGAAGTCATGGTGGGTGATCAGCCCGAAGTATCAAAGTGAAGAAATGGGTGACAGGAAAGATTATTATGCAGCAACTGGTGGAATGAATGGAGGAGGAAACACGAGAATCCGGGGAAAACCCAACCAAGCGCTTCCTCCATTACAAATCCCACACGCGATACCCTGGGATCGAACGCGGGTCGCCTAGGTGAGAGGTGAGCAGCCTAATAATAACTAATTTAATAAATTGATTGATTTGAAATGGAGAACGATTGCAAACCTACAGGAGTATTTTTGGAATTACATTTTTAAAAAAAAATCTTATGTGTTTCATTCACGTGGCTCTCTACATCTCTGCATTATTAAAAAGCTAATGCTTCTATTTATTTCACGCTAATCGGCAAAAAAAAAAAATAGTTAAATAATCTTATTACTTGCTTCCTTGTAAGTAGAAGCGAAATAAGGAAGTGCCATAGGTTAAAATGATACTGAAAAGCTGGTTGCCATGTGACTGAAGTTCCTTTGTTTGTATGGACAAATTCCTGTATGAAAAAAGTATAAGTTTTTCAAAGCTGAAACGAAAAACAAGGAATATCTTAAAAAAAAAAAAAAAAGGATCAACTCCACGAAAAAAATGTAGGTATATAACATAAACTATGTGTTTTAATGTGCTCTACAATTTTTTGTGTGGAAAGTTTTTGTCTATCTCTTAGGGTTTAGCAGTTACACAAAATTCCGTAAAATTCATCCAGAATAAAGTAGCCTTCAGAGGCTTTTCTCAGGAAAATCAAGATATACATGTTATTTGTCAGGTAAATATCTTTAACATACGACATTTTAATCAAAATGTTCGAAAAAAGTTTGGTATTTAACGGTCTTTTTGTTTTTGAGCTATGCTGTCCACAGACACACATACACACACACACACACACACACACACACACACACACACACGGACCTTTTTCCAGAAATTCTTTTTTTTTTTTTTATTCAGGGGGACCCAAAACATGTGTTTCCGGTGAAATCTCGGTATCGAATTTTGGCTGCATTACAATACCTTCTCCATACACTATGTACATAGTACGTATAGATAAAGTAATATTATTAATACATTTTGTGTAAATTAGGTTATATTTTAAGAAACACTAAACGATAACAGTTAAACTAAATGTAATATTATGTAAAACCATCACACTTAAGAACTCCTTAACACGCCTTCATACCACAAGGGAACGGCTAGGTGTGAACCACGGATGTGACGAACTATTTATTTACTGCGTTGCGTGTGTACTACCATTGATGTTGCCAAGTTTCAGTACTGACTCAACTGTATGTGTCTGGAAATATATTTGCAAATAACATTAATAAAATATACATTTTATACAACATACAGCTAAAACTAATATGCAGCATAATTTGAAAACCGCTATTTCTGTAAAAGTTTATCTCAAAGTAAAGTAGCTAGAAACATAGTTCATATACCCACGATAGAAGCGTACACAAAGCCACGTGAATGCAACAGATTTTCTTCCATCCTGTCCATGCAAAGAGAACATAATTTCAATGGCATTACTAAAGCGGACGTTGGGCA
The DNA here is from genome assembly GCA_030762935.1 of Hymenopus coronatus. Lineage (NCBI taxonomy): Eukaryota > Metazoa > Arthropoda > Insecta > Mantodea > Hymenopodidae > Hymenopus > Hymenopus coronatus. Next base: position 94,534,602 of record CM060895.1, on the reverse strand, counting down.
CATAAAAACTTCAAAACAGGTAGGCAAAAAAGGGACTAAAATACAAAAAAGGCAGAAAAATCGTCAAAGTACCTTTGAAGCCGCTTGCAAAAGGAGACAATAGGCAAATGAAAAATATGAACACATAATGGATATCTCTCTCTCTCTCTCTCTCTCTCTCTCTCAGTTTAACGCCCTGGTAGGACATATCGGAGGATGAATGTAATCGGTAAAATGATGCTCAAACGAGCCCGGGGTCCATAGAAATAAGAATTACACCACTTTTCTCTTCTCAAGATAAGGGAACACTCGGAAAACAAAAACAAAAACACTTTATCCTGACACCCTAACCGAGATTCGAACTCGGAACCTCTTGAATGTGACACAGACACGTTGCCCCCAGACATGGAAATTAGAATTACTAGACTTTGTTCTTCTCAGGATAAGGGAACACCCAGAAAAGAAAGTAAAAAAAAAATAAAAAGTAAATATATAAATAAAACACTTTATCCTCACATCACATTAGCCTAATATATTCCCTTATTTTTATTTTATTTACAATAAAACAAGTAACAAGACCATTTCTGCTAATGTTTATCTCGATAAATATTGAAGATTTAATAATAATAATAATAATACTTTTTGTAACAATAGTTTGTATGTGGAACAGATATTTCTCCATATTGTACTGTTTTGGTGATAAACTGGGACGCACTCATAATATGAAGAAGTGAAGTTTGGGGTACGAAATTTCGCAACTGTTGCTAGAGTAAAATTGCAGCAGTATGCAGAATGCCCGCCGATCTAGTTAACTACACACACACTCACACACAATGAGTTAACTGGAGTTGCAATTGCCCGCACGACATGGTTTACTTCTAGTGCTTGTCTACCTCACGCCCAACAAACCGACTTTCAAGACCTACAACTCTGACCCCCGTCCCCTTTTCATAACCAGGTCTTACTATATTCGACCTTTTCATTAAAACTGCTAAAAATATCTCGCTCATGTGCCAAATTCCATACCTTAGCACTGTCCAGGAATAGCCCATCTTTCTGTTACGCTATCATGTATTTTTATGCATCCAACCGAACAGAAATTTTGCTTCATTTGCTTCCAACACAAAAATTCTGTTCCTCGGGCATTTCTTCACAAAGTTTGTCTCTTTTTGATAAATAAAACGTCCATTGCATAATTAAATAGTGCGTAACAGCGGTTAACGAAGCTTATACACACTGCCCACTGGCTATGCATCGAATACATCCAATCTTCTGGATGATTCATGAACGCATATAGAGTTTAGCTTCGCCAATTCTATGCAGAATTACATGGACGATTCGAAGATTCTCTTTCCATTCACATTATTAATATCTCTCTACAAAAGTTCAGCTGAACACGATTTAAAGCCTTATTTTCATTGATAATATATTAAGAAATTGGAGACTGAGGGATTTATTCGAGAAACACAAATATACCGCGGAAAAAAAACGTGTTTCGTCCCGAGGTGTATATACCGTTTCTTCCACAACCAGAACTAAATTATACCATTCTCTACTACGTTAGGAAGTATGGGAAGTATTGTATTATAATGCCCGTTTTGAGGCTGAATAATAATTAAACAAAAAAAAAATACTTTTAGATATAGCGTGTGCATCTTCAAAGCTGCCGCATGAAGATTTTCATGAAAATCCTCCCACCCCAAAGTACACTCTACGTGGAACGTTTGACAAAATTTTCAATTTTTACTTTCTCTACACGTAATATGTACATAGTGTACAGAGAAGATATTGCATCCCATCCAACAATTCGATACCTAAATTTCACCGGAAATATATGTTTTAGGGTACCCTGTATCCAAAAAGAAAGTATTTAAAAAAAAAAAGGGGGGGGGAATTTTATTTTGCTCCCGTGTGAGTGTCAGTGTGCCGTGAACACGATAACTCAAAAACGAAAAGTGGGTAAAATACCAAACTTGGTATTTAGGTTAAGTATCTTTCAAGGAAGCAACATGAAGCTTTTAAGAAAAATTTTGATTTTCTAAAAAAATGGCTAACGATTTTGATTAAAACATTGTATATTTAAGATATTTGCCTGGCAAATTAAATGTATATATTGAATTTTTTGGGCATATTCTGGATGAATTTTACGGAATTTTGCATAATTGCTAAACCTAAGAGATGGACAAAAACTTCCACACAAAAAATGTAGAGCACGTTAAAGCACACAATTTATGTCATATACTTTTTTCGTGGATTTGAGCTTGAGATATTCCTTGTTTTGGTTTCAGCTTTAAAAAAAACTATTACTTTTCTCATACAGAAATTTGTCAACTCCAGTCCCATACAAAGGTACTTCAGTCACAGAGCAACCAGCTTTTAACTATCATTTTAACCTTTATTTCACTTCTACTTACAAGGAAGCAAGTAATAAGACTAATTTCTGCTATTTTTTTTTTTTTTTTTCTGATTAACATGAAGTAAATAAAAGCTTAGGCTTTTTAACAATAAGTTGTTGCAGAGATGTAGAGAAAGTCATGTGAATGGAACACATCAGTTTTTTTAAAAAAAAAATAGCTCTTAAGATTTTGATTAAAATACCAGTATTAAATATATTTATATAAAAAATAAATGAATTTTCTGAAAAGAGCCTCTGAACACTTCTATGAGTAGGATTACTTTTTTTTTTTTTTGTTCCATCTAAACCTCACCTTAAATTGCATAGTCATATCGATGGAAAATTGTCTATGCAACACAATGCATATCGGCAATTGTGTTAACACAAGCACTGTTGTCATTGGGTTTGTTTTTCATCTTATTTTGCTCATTAGATAATGATTATTATTATAAGAATAAATAAATGTGATATATAAATATACATTCCCACTCACATTCATACATGGAGATCCTAGGGAGGATGGGGAATAATCTAGGGTAAAAAAAAATTCCCATTCCCCAGCCGGCAAACGAACTCGGACCCCCCTCTACAGGTAGGTGCTCTGCCGACTAGCTACGGGGTCAGTCGGATGACTGTTGCATAACTGGTAAAGCATGACCTACAGACAAAAACTTACTGCACAAAAAAGTGTCTCGTTAAAACACACAATTTAAGGCAAATTCATTTTTAGCAAAGCATAATCTAGGTACTTTTTTATATATATACCGCCAGTATATATCACTAAGATTTACAAAAATGTCTGACCCTTTTCTATTCTCGTGTAAGCTATTATACTTTGTATAAATAAAGGTGTTAATTTATACGAAGAAAGTTAAATAAATCTTACTTGATAAGATCTTAAAATAAATGCTGTATGTGTATGGGGCTAACTGTATCAAATTTAAAAATTTGCTGGTGCTTTCAGAATGAATCGACATATTGGTTAAACATAATAAAATCATTAATTTTTTTTTCTTTTGAAGCATTAATGTAATTTCTGAAAGAAAGGAACAAGTGCAATAAAATGAAGAAAAAACTCAATGTTATATTCCTCTTGATTATGAAATGGAATGGCATGTAAAAGAAAATATACCAAGCATTACATTTTACCTGTGGTGTAGAGTCTAATTAGTTCCAAATCCGTTAAGATGTCTCAGTTGTAACGGAAAATAACACAGATCCTGGTCTGAGGGATATGGGCTATATTGTAAAGATCTAGGACAGAGCATTGCACGAAAGACAATGGGTGCAAATATTTAAAAGGGCTTATATTAATGGTTTATGCACGCCTTATGCGCTGTTCTACTTTACATATCCACCCTTAAGTTGGTCCACGCCGAAACAAAACAGGCGGCCAGTGCACCGTTATAATGTAACTTTCCGCCATTCCGCCAGAATTAATAGTCATACTTTCACGTCCACGTGGTGGGTACCTGCGGCTATAAGAGAGAACAGAGTCTTTAAACGATGACTATCATATTCTGTTAGGGATTACAGGTGATAATATTGATAGATACGTCAAAATAAATGGGTGCACATATATAATTCTAAAACAAACGAGCCAAAATAATAGGTATCCTTCCTATCAATTTCACAAATTGTTATATAACGTAGTTCTGAAATGAGCAAATCTGGGTAAGCATTAACTTGCTGCATGATTTTATCAATTGTTGGAGGCTCATTTTTACGCAAACTGCATTCTTCACAAAATCGCCACATTCTTGTATCGCGTTTTTCACATAGTTCCTTTTTTTCCTGGGTGTAACTACTTTTCCCGTTTCAGTTGTTTTTTTTTTTTGTTTTTTTTTTTTCCCTTTACGAGCACTGCTTATACACATGGTCAAAATTCAGTGAAATCAGAAGTTAATTTCACCACTTATTTTACGGAACATGTTGAATTTTTCTCAGAAAACTTTAAAAGCATTCAATACTACTGTTTTTCATCACTAGTCAATTACCATGTTTCCATGGGGAATTGAAATCTATTTGGGTACACTTATCGTATTGAATAGTGCATGGAAACGCGGATTCAAATCGTATTGAATTTTGGATCCAAAATGGAATCGGAATGAGATCAGATCGAAATACGTATGCTGCATGTTCAAATCGTTTTGAATAAGGCAAAGAATCTCTTCTTCCGCTGTACTCGTTGCACGCGGTAGTCATGTATTAATATACATATAGGTATATTTTTTTAATTGCTCTGTAGTAGATTATAACAGAAACACTTATGGTTTCTATAGTTTGCAATGCATTCTCAAATATAATTATTTAATATCAAAACCTGTAAGTAATACACAGATAACAAACATATGTTAAACAGGTTCGCCAACTCAATTAAAAGTTAACCAACATGAATGGATGAATCAAATTATTCTCGAGGCTTACGTATTCAAAACCATCTCTATTCGTATTGAATTTAACATGTGAAACGCGGATCGTATTGAGACGAAACGACTCAAATCGATTTCTATTACCCATGCAAACGTAGTAAATAATTCACCTGCTTTATGTTTTACGCAAGTCGACGAAGATGCACGAGAAAATTCACGGTGACCGTTCATTATACTGTTATAAATAATAGCAAACAATGTAACGGATATCAGGTGACTCATAAGAATTGCATGCTGGGACTTGCAGCTCTATTTAACGTATAAATCAGCGTTTGTTAAACTTTGGATATTTATATAGAATATTAGACTATTTAAAATCAATTCATTCTTAAATTTAGATTTTTAGCATGGGATTTACTTTCTTGTGCGCATAGCCTACAGACCCGGCTACCATATACAATCAAGTTGGCAATGCCGGCCGTGAAAGCCTAAGTATTTATGTAATGATTTCATTGTTAATATGTATTTCTCTTCCGATTTTGGTAACCTAAAACGATATTAAGCTCTGGTCGTGCAAACAAGCTCTTCAAATACCATGCATGTATGTATGTCTCTTTTCATCCACTTCCCAAGAATGGATTTATTATTATTATCATTATTTATATAGCTTAAAGTCAGTTAACCTGATTGGTCATATCGGACGATGAATGAAATCATGAAATGATGCTAAAATGAGCTCGGGGTCCATGGAGCTTAATTTACTGCCATTCGTCTTCTCAGGATAAGGGAAAATCCTACATTCCCAGGTGGGCTAATTATCAATTATAAGAGCGGTCAGAAAAGCATTATTTTTATTTTCTGTGATGAAATATTTTGTTATTCTAACATAGATAGTATGGAAGTTTTAAAAAAAAATATGATTCAACTTTGTACTTTATCAGGTAGGCATATTTTTATGCGTTAGTTTTGCTTTCATACTTTCCATTTGTATTATAAATTATATACGTAGCATATCAAATGTGCAATCGCTGATTGACTTATGCTAATTTGCTTATAAAAAAAAGCACATGAAGTCAGAAGTATATTTAGGCGGGGTTTTGAGGGGTTGGAACCCCCTTGCTAAAAATCAATTGTAATTCCAATTGTTGCACCGAAACTATGAATATAACATAGATTTTTTAAAAAAAAAATTCAGATCAGAATTAATTCATATTTATGATCTGGTTTTATAGCAACTGCTAATTAAGTGAATCCCTATACATAACGTTCTTAATCTTTTGTGTTGCTACACTACTGCATGACGTTAATGAATCTAACTTAGACAGACATTAAAATCATGGCAAAGATGGAAAAAGCTAAGTATGCGCCATTTACTACTATATACAAAAGTTTCCTACTCTAAATTTATCTTAGGACACTGAACTTAATTATGATATGAGCAGAATTGGAGATTTGGAATGAAAACAAAATGTCTACAAACTTCGACGACTTTTTCTAAATAGGTATCCTAAATTCTTCGGCATTACAAACATTTACTCTCAAGACTATTTAGATGCAGATTCAGAGCAGCGAATATCGAACCAAAAGAAATTATGAAGGTAAAGCGAAAAAAGTAATAAAAACAAAATGGATGTAATATATGCCACATGAAATATCAGTATTTTGAGAGGGAATTTTGTTTAGACTGAGCCTTTCATGCTTTACATTAAGAAGTCTAAAAATCTTTTAGAATGAATTCCTTAAGTTCTAACTTTCAATAGCAGTTTATTAAAACCAAGATTTGAGCGTACCCGTTGTTTCGGATCCGTCAAAGGCGGACACTGGGAAAGGTTAAGAGGGGTTATAGCCACCTAGAAAAAATGACAGCTGTACTTAAGGTAAGTGTTGCCTTTCTTTGGTACAATCAAAACAAACATTTCTTTCTATTCCATTTATTTAATCCAGTTAAGCATGTATTCGTTTAATGTGTAAATATTTTATAGCGGCGGTTTATATCTGCTAAGATGTTCCATTTACTCGAAAAGAGTTACAGAAAAAATTAGATAGGAAATCAAATATTTTCAATATTTATCATTAAATAATTCTTGAATATGAATTAAGTTCTCAAAATGAGAATATCTTACTGGCGGTTTAAAAATGTGTGCGTTCCAATTACATGGCTTTCTCTACCCATTCTGCAGCAACTTTCTTATAAAAGTTTATTCTGTCTAATTCATGCTAATCGAAATAAACTTTAGCAGAATGATCTTGGTACTTATTTCCTTGTAAGTAAAAGGGGAATACACTATACTAAAACGATAGTCAAAATACTTTAAGAACTGGTCATGACAACGAAATTCGTATGTCTCCCGAAATACAAAATAAATAAATAAAACAGATGACAACTTATTTGAGAAGTACCTATTAAGTATTGTAAACTTTAAACCAACAAGAAAAAATATTCCGGAACTGGTTAACTCCATAAAAAAGTATTTGACTTAAATTGTAGAGTTCTAAGTTTGTTGTGCAGTAAGATCCATTTACCAGTTATTCAAAATATACATTTCATCCGTCATGAACTCATGAATATATCTTTAACACAGATATTTTAATTAAAGTCGTTAAGGTTCATTTTTGATAATATAAAACATATTCGAAAAATGTTCACGCAAGAATAGCTTGCTGTGGGGGAAATTTCTAGAAAATCGTCTCGTATCCTTGGAAGTACATTAACTGTAAAGAACGTACATATCTTTAAAATCTGATGTGTTCCCTTCACATGACTTTCTCTCCATCTGTGCAACAAATTGTTAAAAAGCTTATTCTTCTATTTACTTAATTCTAATCGAGAAAAAATTAGCAGAAAGGGTCTTATTACTTGTTTCCTTGTAAGTAGAAGGAAGATAAGGGAGTACTATATCCTAAATCGATAGTCAATTCTTTTAAAAGCTGGTTGTTATATGATTGAAGTATCTTTGTTTGTATGGACAGAAGTTGACAAATTCCTGTATGAGAAATGTATTTTAAAGTTGAAACTAATAACAAGGGATATCTAAAAAACGGTCAACTACAATGGTAGTTGGTGCTGAGGGGGGTTGGCGGGTTCTGAAAAGCTTCGTGTCGCATCCTTGTAAGATACCGAACTTGAATACCAAATTTTATTTAACGGTCTTTTCGTTTTTGAGCTATGCTGCCCACAGACACACACGTGGACATTTTTCTATTTTTTTATTCAGGGGGTCTCAAAACATGTATTTCCAGAGAAATCTCTGGACTATGTACATGGTACGTGTAGAGAAAGTTAAAAAAAGGGTTGTTTGTTAAAAACATACTATACTTTTGATATATCCTCGACGTTGCATTTTGGGCTGAAACACATTTCCCCTACTTACATTAGTGGTAAAGAAAGTTTATAAAAAAATCATATGCATCTTTTTCAATAAATACTTTTATAAATTATCTCAAAAAACTGAATTAATCTTGGTATCAAAAGGATAATCCAATAAATGAATAATCCGTGCATTTTGCTCATTGACAAGATATGTTTCAAAATATGTTAGCCCCTCCGTAAAAGAATCCTGGGACCGCCTCTACATCCGGTAGCGATGATAAGGCCTCGCAGCTGTCTGGAAAGCACCCCTCTGTTCAAGTCAGGGTAAAATCCAGTAAAGGGTCTCGAAGTTTGAGATGTTTTCCATGATAACGGCACTGGAGTGATTTTTCTACGTAAGTGTTTCCAGTAGAACGACTTGTGTAACAATTCGAACAGTTAATGTCGTCGACCTCCAAGTTCCGACTTCCTTCTGCTTCCCCAACGCTGTGTGGCATCGACCCCGCGCGTATGTGCTTCCGGAGGCAGGCGAGGCCCTTCAAACCCAGTGCAGATGACTCATAGCAATTACTAGGAGATCATCCGGGTCTTCCTTGCGACTGCTCGCAGACAGTGCTTTATTACAGGTCATCCAGTGTTCGCTGATTTCACTCCATCTTGTACGCTTCCACGAATGTATGACGTCACAATGTCTTCTACAAAGGTGAACAAGATGTAAAGATTATTACGATTTAACCATTACGATTTCCATTGTTTCTGGCTTGTATTATACAGTGCGTCTAAATATTGCGTTACCACTAGCATTATAAAACGTTTAATATTTATTATTACTGCTATTATTATTTATTATGGTTATTTTATAGTATACTATGATGTGTTGTCATTTTATATTATTATTTATTTTAATTATATTGTACATTATATTTTTTACATAGACAGCACTGCCATCGGGCCATGCCCCAAGCAGTGAAATAAAGTATCTATCAACCTCACAAGATACTAAAATAAGAACTGAAGCTTTCCTGGCGACGTATTAATTCAAAATCTTCTCGGGCTTCTAGTCAGGTAAAAACTTCACCCTGAAGACGAAGAAGATGCACTTCGAAACGTTGGTGTCAAGCCAAGTTTTTACCTGGCTAGAAGCCCGAGAAGATTTTGAACTCACAAGGTACATTCGCGAAGAGTCTCACCGATATTCAAATAAAATTTATTACGATGGATATACACGTTGGTGAATATGATAGATTGTGGCGTAATAAGGAATAGGAAGCACAGGTACAACAATGAGAATTCTATTCCATTTAACTGTACTTAAGTACATTATTTTTATTATTAAAGCATGTTTGTGGATCTTAGTGTAGAAATCTGTTAAACATAAATGTAAATACCAATATGAATACCTATTGAATATTCAATTTGTTCAACACCTAACTGCGCAGATTGCAGTTTTTTTGTTTAGCTTAACGTCCTTTAACTTGGTTAGTCATATCGGACGATGAATGAAATTGGTCTCGGGGTCCATTTGTGTTTAACAGATTTCTACACCAAGACCCACAAATATGCTTAAAATAGTTGCGTAAAGCTAAATGAAATAGAATACTCATAGTATGCTTGTGTTTCTGTCCTATTCATTATTACGCCACAACCTATAAGGCTACACCAGCATATTATCTACCACTATGAGCAGCTAAAATAATTTTGGTGTACTGAGCATTAATTGTTTCTAACGTTTCTATCATAATTAATTGTATTTAATATCGGTGAGACACTTCGCGTGTACCTTAATAGAAGACACAGTAAGTTAAATGGAGCACACTGTTGCAATATGTCTTTACGTACGTTAGAGCTTTGGCGCTCACCTGCTACAATTCAATGTTATCATGAAATGGTGAAACATTTATTTTTCACCTGCACACACACACACACACACTCTCTCTCTTAGTTATAGCACGGCGATATATTTTAAAAGGCATAAAAATCAAATATGGAGATATTATATGGTAAAGATTTTAATTGTTTAGGGCAATCATCGTTAACTTTTGACAAACTTATATTTATACTGGCGGAATGTTTTAAAATCGCAAAGAATGAACGTAGCACTGCACACGTTTGCGCTATTCCATTTTAATAAGGTAATTGCTTTAACCTAGCGTGTTTTGTTTCCCTCGCCCTTGTGCTTTCTATTTAGGGTCCTTGGCAGGCCTTCCGTTCGTTTCTTATTTATTTTGAACACCTGGTAGCTTTAGTTGTTTCATGTACTCCCTTACTAACACTCATTTTACTTGAATAATTAACACACTCATTATTTTGCGTTTAGTTTACAAACATTTGCTGTCTTCCAAGCTTCTCTTTCCATAACTGTATATATTTACGTAACATATAGAATAAATAGCCTACATTAACCCTTCACAGTGTTCCCCGTGTAAACACTTCCTGGCAAACTATATAAATTTTAAATAGCACGCAATCTGCTTGCTACCTAGTGATTGAATATTTATTTTTATAGACAAGAGTGCTATAAGTTACAAGTCTCCGGCTTGTTTTAAAATTTTTCACCAACCCCTGCTAACATTTTTCTCGTTTGGTCCCCGTTGTAAACCCATAAACAAAAAAAAAAAAAAAAAGTTTCTTATTGCCTGACTTTTGTACTACATATGTATAACATTTTTCGTAAATAAAAAAGTCGTAACAATCATTTTATTAAAGATAGAGTTCAAACTAGGCATGTATCACCATTTTAATTTATTCTAACTAGTATACAATATGATTGCATCCTGACCTTTGGCTTATTAGTTACTGCCTGATAAGTACAAAAGCAGCAAACATCGGATTTTTACTAAAGAAAAAAAAACACGTTTTCTTTATTCTAACAGCTCTAAAAATGATTTAATCTGTGAGAGAAAAAATTCTGCAAACTGTTGTGCTCAAAGCTGAAAATTATAACTGAAAATTTATGTTATGTTATTAGCAACTTGTTGACAGAGCGAGAGTAGAAAAGGACAAAGCTAATAGCAACAAGTTTGCGTTAGATAGAGACATAATACATAGTGTATTGCTCTGAAAGACGAAAGATGAATGACGGCACAGAGGAAAAATCTGTGCTAAGGCACAGAGGGTATATATCTTATACCTTTTTTGTAGAGTTAATCGTTTCCGCAATATTCTTTGTTATTGGTTTAAATTTTAAATAACTTAAACTTTTTTCAAACTGGAAGTTATCTTTCATTTAATATCCCTTTTGTTTTACTCCTAACCTTGAAAAGAGAATCAAATTTCAATGACAAAAGCAGATAGTCAGCTTTTAAAAAGATTTGACTGTCGCTATAGCCTAGTGTATTCCTTTATTTCCCTTATAATTTATATGGAACTAAGTAATAAGGCAATTCCTGATGTTTATCTTGATTAGGATTATTTAGATAAAAGAATGATCTTTCCTTGTATGACTTGAACTCTGCATATCCTGAGTTGATTATGTAATGTAACTAACTACGGGAATTTAAGGATTGGGACAATATCAAGCCAGTTTTAAGATTATTTCCCACTGCATTTTCTTTGGTAATCAATTTTCTTGAATTTGGCTGACTGACTTGTGCCGGAAAGAGAGAGAGAGAGAGAGAGAGAGAGAGAGTGAGAGAGAGAGAGTGAGAGTGAGAGAAGCGGCAGGAATCACTCTTTTTCCTTTATGATGATTATTATTATTATTACTACATACAAACAAAACTACAGTTAACACATGCTAGATTCTAATTCTAAAGTGTTCGTTAGTTGAGGTAGTGATTGTAGTCTATGTGGGTTGTATGTGGTATATTTGGCAATTTGTACTTGGATTTTTCATAAGTATACCGTCTTCCATTGGTGATGCTTTGTCGTACGTCCTGAAAAGTTTCTTCTACGCATCTGAGGTCTGCTTCTATGCAGTGATGTAGCTTCTTAAATTGCTGATTATTTCCTGGTTTTCAGTTTTGTGATAGATGCGTTGAAATTTGATATTGATGATGATGTCTTGTAGTCTAGTGAGGGTAACGTCAATTTCTTGTGCTGTTTGTGTGCCTGTCGTAGTGGTATGGTCAAATACACTATAGGTTAATACTGGACACTTCCATTTTCCCCTGTGTTAAACTGAGAGACAGGTATACAGTGGCGCTCCTAGCGGCCAGGCCTTAAGGAACAAGCGATTAGATTTGAATGTTAGGAAAGGGAAACCCAATAATGATATTATAATAAGCATTGTTATGTTTTATTTATTCAAACAATATTTTGTCAATACAATACAAAACAATGCAGAAAAACAATGTAAAGGTATGGATTGGATCTATAGGAATTATTTTTAGTTGCATGGCATTTTTTGCTTTAATGTTTCTACCTGGTTTTTTCTTGTTCTTTTTTCCATTTTCATCATTCAAACAACATTTTATTAACACGTTAAAAGATTTGCCAATAAACACATATTTACAACTTTCACATATGCAAGTGAATAATGCATCATCTACACGCATATTTAACCTTAGTTTAACATGCAGTCTACTGTCAGAAAGATAATGAAGAAAATTTTCATTAAATTTGAGTATTGCTGCTGATGTACATTGTATAAGCAGATTCGTTGTGAAATATGAATCTAGCATTTCCATAACGCTTCAGAGCAAAATGCACATTTTAATTTACTACTTCTGCTCTCATCAATGTCTACATATTTATTTATACATTTCTCATGAGGAAATTTTGCACATATCCACGTGCATACATATGAATCTGCGCGCTGCTGAACATTAACTGCAAAATCATCACTTTTGCTGTTCTGGTATAATTAGTGTCGAAGCCTGAATTTCAAATGATTTACATTTTTCAGGTAAATCAGACTTTAGAACTAAAAACTTGCTTACATCCATAGGCACAATTACTGTCTTCAGACGATTGTAATAACTGATTTGTAATTGCAAGTCTAAGACATTGTCTGAATTTTGAAGAATCTGGGGTTACATTGTTCCCACCCTAGTCCCTAATAACAGAAAACTAAATTTCCAAACAGTCTTGTACGAGTCGTCTTGTAAGTAAATATGAGAAACCATATTGACATTTTAGTTCCTGCCACAATACTTTTAATGCCAATATGTGCATTAAAACAAGCAGGTTTCTTACGCTGACCATTCATTACAGTGGTTTTCTAAGAATTTTCATAATTCATTCAAATACAGTAAATGTTTACGTTCGTCATTTATTACATAGCGCAACTATTTAGCACAATCATTTTGAGACGAGTTGAAAATGTCAAATAGACAGTCCATTTTTACTTTCTCTACACGTAATATGAACATCGTGTATAGAGAACGTATTGTATTGCATCCAAAAATTCGCTACCAAGGTTTCACTGCAAATATATATTTTGAGACACCCTGATTCCAAAATATGCATTTTTAGAAAAATTTCCGCCTGCGCGCGCGCGTGTGTGTGTATGAGTAGCGTAGCTCAAAAACGAAAAGTTCGTTAAATACCAAACTTGGCATTTAAGTACAGTATCTTCCAAGGATGTGACACAGATTTTCAAGAAAATCCCCCACCCCCAAATATCTTTACATGGAAAAATTTGCGAACATTTTGATTTTTTCAAAAATGGCTCTAACGATTTTGGTTAAAATGTCGTATATTAAAGATATTTACGTGATAAATAAAATGTATATTTTGAATTTATGGGAACAGCCTCTGAAGACATCTTTATTTTGGATGAATTTTGCGGAGTTTTGCATAACTGGTAAACCGTAAGAGATATGTAGAGCTCTTTAAAACTCACGATTTGTGTTATATACATTTTTTTCGTGGAGTTGATTGTTTTTTAGATATTCCTTGTTATTGGTTTCAGCTTTGAAAAACATACTTTTCTCATACATGAATTTGTCAGCTCCTGTCCATACAAACAAAGGAACTTAAGTCACATAGCAACCAGCTTTTGACTATCACTTTAACCTATGGTACTGCCTTATATCGCTTCTACTAAAAGGAAGCAAGTAATAAGACGATTTCTGCTATTTTTTTCTTGATTAGCATGAGGCAATTAGAAGATTCAGTTTTTTAACAATGTTTTGCTGTAGAGAAGTAGAGAATGTCATGTGAATGGAGCGCATCAGATTTCAATGAAATTAGCGATAGCTAATGTTTCATCAGACGTAGAATTAAACGCAAGGTGCGTTTTAATGCAACAACAGACAGAATGGCGTAAAACACGAACGGCCAGACATGCCCTTATTGGATTAAATGGTGGTAGTTCAATACATTGGCTGGTCAACCTTGGAGCTAACCGAGGTTTCATGGCTCTGTCTTTTTTTTATAAAATTCTACAATATGGTTCCAAGAAACCCATCTTCACAAATTATAGAATGCCGTTTCAAATTATTCTTCAGTGATTTCAACAGGTGTGGAGCATCATGGAAGAAATACCTCTACAGTTATAAATTTCAATAAATGGATTGTCCTCAGAGATGTTCAGCAATGATCATTTTCATATTATTGCTTCCCTGGAGTGGTTATGTACATTAACGTTTCTTCTTATATTGTTTTATCTCGTGGAAAGCGGAAACAGGACTTGGAAAGCTTCAGAAGTTCAAAGTTACTGCATGTACATATGTATGATCTACAGGACGAATAAAATATCTATTTATCTGCTCTCTCTGAACCATCAGTGACAAAAGTTTTTGTTTATATTAAATCTGTCCTCATATTTTCCACAAACCTTACCAGACATGGTTCAGTATTTCTCTGTCTGATAATCCTTATAACACTGTGTAGACCGATACACAGCTAAATTACATTTTGATTAATCATTATTGCTATTTCGTAGCCTATACTGAAGCTACAGCAACACCAGCTCATCGCCCCTCAAGGCCGACCCGCTAGAATGCGCTGGCAGCGCGTGTCGCGCGAAATGTTACAGAGTGTCCTGTATTAAGCTATAGTGTATTTGGTATGGTATTTCGTTGGGTTAACTATCGGGTGACGCATGAAAAACCGGCCCCGAGTAAAGACTGCTCGTCCGTTGATGACGCACGAATTGTTGCTGGCACAACAGACACAACAGATATATAATAATTAGACAATAAAGAAACCACATGAATTAAGCATACAGAAATTGCAATAGATGAAAATTGGTGATCGGCCCGGAGAATTAGACTGCTCATTGTCGCCTTATAGCAATTTAGAGAAGGTCCTACTATGTTGCCATTTGGCAACAGTGGGTTATAAAACTATATTTCCCATTTTAAAATTACTTCTAAGCGGGTTTTTCACATTCTGAAACGTCACAAGTATAGTAGTAATAATAATAATAACAACAACAATATTAATAAGCCTAGTTGCTTTAGCTTTTAAATCTAGATGTTCCAAGGCAACAGGAACATTTTTCTTTAACTGACATGTTTATCTACCTACCTCCCCATATTAGACTAGAAATGTCAATGTGTACACGATAGTAAGAGGGAGAAAGAGAGAAATGTTCAAAGCATAATACACGAAGTAATTATATTGAGAATAAAATAGAAACAATTTAATACAATTGCTGGATTTTTTTCAGAAAGTAATAACCTAAAAAAATCACCAATTAAAGATATTCCTTTGTCTATTTTTCTCCCAAAGCAAATCAAATTCAATTATTACATTTTTTTTTTTTTTTTGTAGTTTAACGTCTTTTAACCTGGTTTGGTCATATCGGACGATGAATGAAATTGATGATATGATGCTCAAATGATCACGGGGTCCATGGAGCTTAAAGTTACTCGACATTCGTCTTCTCAGGATAAGGGAAAACCCCGAAAAAAACCTTATCAGGGTAACTCACCCTAAGCGAGATTATTTAAGTTAAACACAGGAAAATAAGTTTATACTATTACTTCTTGTCTTCAAATTGCTTCTGAAAGTGCTGAGAAAGTAAACTGTGTTATGGTATAAATAGTCAAATGCCAATTAGTTCATCTACACTTCAAAGTCAAAAGTGACTGTTAAGCCTGCATACTTTAGTTCTAAATTCCTTTCCTCTGAGAGTTATAAAACCACAGCATCTAGAAAACAAAATACCTTCCCCGCTTCCCTTTATTTAAGTCGCTTGAACTATGTACATAGTGTATAGAGAAGGTACTCTAATAAACCCAAAAATTCGATACCGAGATTTCACTGGAAATACATGTTTTGGGTCATTTAAAAAAAAGCATTTTTAAAAAACGTGCGTGTGTGTTATTGTGTCGTTAACAGTATAGCTCAAAAACGAAAAGACCGTTAAATACCAAACTTGGCATTTAAGTTTTGATATCTTCCAAAAAAATCCCCACACCCCAAACTACCTTTACATGGAACATTTTTCGAAAATTTTTATTTTCTCAAAAATCGTTCTATCATTTTAAAACACCTTATGTTTAAGATATGTTTATGACAAACGAAATGTATATCTTGCATTTTCTGGGAATCCTCTTAGTTAACAGTTTTCGAGATTTTTGGCCACTTACACTTTTCTCAAACGGGAAGACATCTTTCTTTTCGTTTCTCATTTATTTATTCCGCGCAAGCAGAGAGAATGCAATTTCAATAGCTTCATATAGCGACCAGCTTTTAAAGGACGAGTCGCCCTTTGTGGTGTAGTAGTTACCATGCTAACTTCATATACCCAAGGTCGCGGGTTCAAACCCGGCAGAGGACGATGAATTTTTTTCGGGTGTAAAAATCCTTAGCATGGCTTCCTTCGGAAGGGAAGTAAAGCCGTTGGTCCCGTGTCGTAGATTTACGGCATGTAAAAGAACCTCAGGCCTGTTAGAGAAGCCTCTGAGCAAAATTAAGCGGCCGTTCACGCCCAATTTAGAATGGGACGCTGAGAATCACAGCAGTTAAAGAGCGTCCATAAATAACACGCCATTTACATTTTTTATAGGACGAGACTATCGCTTTAGCCCGTGCATCTTATTTTCCTTCTACTTACAAGGAAGCTAGTAATAAGACTAATTCTGATCTTGATTAGAACGATGTAGATAACAGTTTAATGTTTTGAATTAAAGTTTTGTTTATCGAACAGCTAGAGACATAATGTGAATGGCACACATTAGATTGTTTCCCTTCTACTTACAAGTAACCAATAATATGGACAATTTCTGCTAATGTTTATCTCGATTATCATTAAATAGATAGAAGATTAAGCTTTTTAACACTGATTTGTTATAGAGATATAGAGAAAGTTATGTGAATGGAACACATCGGATTTTTAAGTCATACCGCGATACAAACGTACTGTACGCCAGGTACTGGGAGCGTGCCATTAGCGAGTCAACTCGCACGCGGTCTCCCAAGTTTAAATGCCAGAGCACAGCTGGTACGTATGTTATTCCCTGCTCAACAGCCACCCGGTGTTTATAAACAGCTGTTGCTATGCGCATGGCACCCGAGGCACAAACATAGCTTTTAACCTACGTGAAACGTCTCTATTACAGGTCAACGTTGTTAAAATAGGATATTGCGCACTAGGAACTGTAAGCAATACTTATCAGGTCGAGATTAGCCTATTACTTTCTGAAAAAAAAAAAAAAATGTAAAAAAAGTGAATAAATAAAAACTGCTATTCAATATTTTATTGAACATTAAGGAAAATTCTGACGTGCTCCATTCACATAACTTTCTCTACATCTGTGTAACAAATTATTGCTAAAGGGCTTATTCTTCCATCCATTTCATGCTAATCGCGATAAACATTAGCAGAAACGGTCCTATTATTTAGTTCCTTAGAAGCAGAATGGAAATAAGGGAATACACTAGGCGAAACCGACAGTAAAAGTTTTAAAATGTGGTTGCTATAGGATGGAAATCCATTTCTTTGCGTAGCCAGGTGTCGACAACTTCCCGTATGAGAATTATTTTAAAGCTGAAACCAATAACAAAGAATATCTTGAAAATGGCCAACTCTGCGAAAAAAATATGTACTTGACACATAGTGTGTTTCTATGAGATCTAAATGTTTATGCATTAAGTTTAAGTCTATCTCTTACGATTTACCAGTTATGCAAAATTCAGAAAAAAAGCATCTAGAATAAAGAGGTCTTTAGAGACTATTTCCAGAAAATTCAAGATATACATTTTATTTGCCATATAAATATCTGTAATATGCGTATTTTAATCAAGATTGGTGGAGAGATTTTTCTCAAAAAATGTTTTTTGGATACAGGTGACTCTAAAACGTGATTTCCGGTGAAATCTCGGTATCGAATTTTTGGGTGGAATGCAATACCTTCTCTATACACAATATACAAATGAATCCTCGATGTGAATAAATGAAAGGCTACATCTAAAATATATGGACAAAGCCTTCCTATACACTCTTTTGTTAACGAATTTTGCAAGAGATTCTTTACTTGATTCTTTACGTGTCTTGATTGTCATGTTATTTGTTTATGTAGCCGAATTGAATCTTTCGATTTTTCATAGTTATTAACAAGCAGTAACATTTTATAAATCTGATGTGTTCCATTCACATGGCTTTCTCTACATCTCTGCAACAAAGTATTGTTAAAAAGTTTATGCTTTTATTTACTTCATGGTAATCGAGAAAACATTAGCAGAATTGGTCTTATTACTTGCTTCCTTGTAAGTAGAAGCGAAATAAGGGAGTACCATGGGTTAAAGTCATAGTCAAAAGCTGGTTGCATGTGACTGAAGTTCCTTTGTTTTTATGGAAACGATTGACAAATTCCTGTATGAGAAAAGTATAGTTTTTCATAGCTGAAACTAAAAACTAGAAATATCTCAAAAACGATCAGTTCCACGAAAAAAATGTGTATAACATAGGTTATGTGTTTTAACGTGCTCTGAATGTTTTTTTGTTGTAAGTTTTTGTCCATCTCTCATAGTTTAGCAGTTATGCAAAATCCGATAAAATTCATTCAGAATAAAGTAGTCTTCAGAGGATATTCCCAGAAAATTCAAGATATACATTTTATTTGTCAAGTAAATATCTTTAATATACGATATTTTAATTAAAATCGTTAGAGCCATTTTTGAGAAAATCAACTTTTCGGAAAAAGTTCCATGTAAAGGGTAGTTGGGGGTGGGGAGATTTTTCTCAAAATCTTCGTGTCTCATCCCTGGAAGATACTGAGGGGGCACACACACACATACGCGGACCTTTTTCTGGAAATGCCTTTTTTGGATACAGGGGACCCTAAAACATATATTCCCGGTGAAATCTCGGTATCGATGGGTGGAGTGCAATACCTTGTCTATACACTATGTACATAGTACGTATAGAGAAAGTAAAAATGAGCGACTTTGCTATTAAAAAAGCTGCATGTACTTCTCTTTTACCACCGAAGTCGAAGCAAAGCTATGTTGTTGGTTACGTCATTTCCTAATTGTACTGTAAGCATTAATGACCTCTCACAATCTTATGTGTTCTTTATTTTTGGAAGAAAAATCCTATTTAATGGATTCTTGCTTATGGAGTAGTAATTACTAGAGATAGTTGTGTATTTACAACTATGAATTCATGTCCCAAATAAGAGACGAGACAGTTTTCCAAATTTCGTGTTAATGAGTCGGGCTGCTACCGTTCTGGACAGCAATAAAATGTGTACAATCGAGAATTCAAAAATTATGCTACAACTGTGTAAACCCTGTGTCAAAAACAAATTTCATAAGTTCTTTTCAGGTTCTTTAAACAAGAACATGGAATAAATATATTATGATTATTTTTTCTACATTACCTCACTCTTATTAAATACTTTTTCTACTTGTATGACAGCAGTACCAAGGTCAAACATTTTTAAGTCATAAAATAAGGAGCCTAATCATAATCTATATTATATAGCTCAGAGGGCTATGACATAGCTTTTCATTTTACTTCTTATAAATGACTTCACGTTATGCAAAAGTGTTAAGTTACAACAAAATGAAATATCATTCAAATGTTTAACTGTGATAACGAGCTTGTGATGGAAGAAATAAAAGAGGAGAGAGAAAAAAAAAAAAAAAAAAAAAGCAGAATCGCAAACTTTAAATATGCTCGTCAGATGATGTACTTGGGAAAGTTAGCATGCAACATATATTTCGAAAACTGCAACGACTGACAATTGTGTGTTTTAATGAATCTAATACGCATTTAGCTACTTCCTTTCACAGCTGAATCTGATTGAATTGTCTGTTACTTGTAGGAATTACTAAAATATATACAAATATTTTATTCTTATGCTATCTTAATCATACAGTAAACAATCAAAATAGTCATAGCCATATTTGAGAAAAGAAAAATAATAATAGTTTTTCCTTGTGCTGATTGCTTGTAGAAAGAAAATGATCGTGAAGATTCGACTATTAGGGAAATTGATAGAGAAATCATTTTTAGAATAAGGTCTGTGTGTAGAGGGGGGGGGGGAGGACAGCATAGTTAACAAAATGAAAAGTCGGTTGAATACCAAACTTGACGTTTGCTTAGGTTCAGCATTTTCCAAGGATGCAACACAAAGCTTTAAAAAAAAAAAAAAAAAAAACGCTCCCTACTACCCTTTAATGAAATGTTTTCTAAAATTTTGATTTTCTCAAAACTGGCTCTAGCATATATTATTAAAATGTCCAACTTTAAGATATCTTCATGACATATCAAATTAAACATCTTGAATTTTCTGAGGTATCTCTGAAGACCGCTTTATTCTGTATCTGAGCGACTTTTGGTACAATAGGTAAATCGGAAGAGATCGTGCGAATGAATCATAAGAATGCATCAGATTATAACAAACTTTGGTTGAACTCAATTCTTTAAGTTGTTTATTTAAAGGATTTACAAAATTGCTTCATATCTACTAGTAAATATACCACTCCACTTGCGCTATTTACGTAAACTGCAAGGATATTCTCTCTCTCTCTCATTCACACACGCGTTTTCGAAACCATCTATTAAAGGCAAGGGCATTATAGCATTCTATCTGTTTATGTCTTTGCAACCAAACTTTTCCTTTGACGAGCAGAAGATGACACTAAAAGATGAAGAATTAGAATAACCCAACATTTAGAGACAAAATTGAAAACAGTTTTTAATATCAGCCTATTAGTTAACAAAAGGTGTATAAACACATTTTTGTTGTGTCGCATTTAACTCAAATGTTCATTATGGTTGCTCCTCCTTTGGGGAATATAAAAAAGAATTATTTAAAAAGACCTTGTGCACGTTAAACACAGAATAGCCGGTGTATGGCATGTATATAATTACACAAAAACCTTTTTAAAATTCTATTTCTGGTTTCAAATTAGTCCATTATACATTTAAACCAGCTATACTCCAAAGTCGAACATTAATAAAAGTTGTTGCTGACAGTTATATCTACAGTCCTCTACAATAAATTTTGAATACAAAAATTTCTAAAATTGGGAATTAAAGAGTTCTAAAAGCAAAACAGTTACGTTTTTTGAGCTGTCAGTTTTTTTCTACAATTTAATATTAACACCTACAATTGTGAAAGATGAAACCTCGGTAGCAGATAATTAATGTGCATAATCTGGCACATGGTAGTAATTTGCAAGGATCCTAATGTGCATTTCTTTCCTACTTGTGTACATTTGCTAAGATTCAAGCATTAAGCCAATTATGTATCCCCTTTTTTTTGGGGTTCTGGATTTTAAGAGATGTCTTAAAGAATAACGCTGTCGATTCTGTTATGTAGCACACGTCATGTAGGATCAAACACCAGTGAAGTTTCATTACAAGGATTTTCCTTGACCGGAAAAGGCAGCCAAATAACTTAATGCGCCAACGACCTTTTGATTACTTCGCAGCTGGTGCTTTAAAATAATTGTGCCGAGGACCTCTGGTGGTCCTTAGAGACCTACTTTTGATGTAGCGGAAGTGATATCACAAATAATTAAAGTACCATAATGTTGAGAAAGAGATTGTTTATTTTCTCCACGTCAACTGCAAATCTAAGCGCATGCGCCTATCATAACATGGCGAAGCACAGCAGCTGACAATGAATGAAAGAGGTTAGGTTAAGATATTCAAGAAATTAGCAAATTTGAATAGTTGTTTATTGTTAAATGATAAAGAGATTATAAATCAACGTTAGAAAATTAGCATACCTTAAAAGAAATGTCTGACGAAAACTGAGTACTCAAATTATAAACAAATCTGAGTAACTAATTCCATAAGGCAAATTAAATTTGTGTGTTCACAGTTATGTCAGCTGTTGTTCTAACACTCCAGATAATCTAGGGGAAAGCAACTAAAAGTTAGATAACAAGCTTAATTACTTCCGCCTAGGTAAATACAACAACAAAAAAGGGCTGCCAACCAATAGTAGTTAGTAATTTGTTAGGCCGCACGTGGCTTTGAAACAAACTGCAGTAGCCTTGAAAAGAATAAAATAAGAATAAAACCGCAAACTAGTTGTTACCATTAGTTCCCCCTCCCTTTCTAACGCGCAGCTAACGACCTGTTGAGTGCGGGCATTCGATCCGCAGGGTCGGAGTTTGAACCCGCAAGCGCACAGAGCACTTCTTTCCGTAACGATCTGCGGAATATCACGAATTTTGTTCAAAATATTTGTCGAATGTCTGAACTTGAATTCCGAGTTATATTTTTTTGGAGGGGTCAGGAGTTTACGATGCGATCGTTTAAGTGTCTTTATTCTAAAGGGAAACCTCAGAAAGGCGCCTGCAATAGCTTGCCGTGCATTAACCTAGTTTCCCTCTAACTGAGAAAACAGCACTTTCTAACACCACATGGACAAAAATCAACTTTCATTGAGACTTGCGCCAGCGACCCTTGAAAATGGCGCTTGTTGACCATTCCCTTCCACAATCTTAACAAATAATGAGATACTAGCGGTTCTCAAACTATGACACAGTTATACACGAACTACGTATATGGCCTTTGCATCACACTACAGAAATTTGGCCACTTGTGGCACATCCCTCCCCCCCTCAAATTGCATGCAAGCCATTTCTAACGACATGGCAACACTGGAGTTTGAATATTTACAACACCGATATAGTAAATTGACTTTAATTACCGCTGCAGAGGACTGAAGTCTTCGCGTTGAAGAGCAAGCTATCAGCTTGAGAACCACTGTACCCTTAGATAACAGCATCACTAACCTCGCCAGGGCCATTTCCACATGGAATAATCCGATTAAGGATGGGATTTAAATCCCACCTACACTTAACCACATACAACACTTACTCCCAAAGAAAAAGCGAGTTAAACACTTTCAAGTTATCGTAAACACACGTTATTTCCGAACAGTGTCTTCCTTTTATCACAGATAAAGAAATACAAGAGTGTGTAGCGATGTTTAGAACACTTTCACACACACGACATTCCTGTTGATTCTATGAACGTGGCCGAGGCTGGTACTGAAGTAAGGACTGCGGACTCCCATTTGTTGACCGGTGTGTATGGTTGTAGAGCACAGTCTTCCCGACACGATCGAGCCGGTTCAGCTGTTCGCGGCCAACTACTGAGGTCCGCACAGCTACAACATCGACTGACTGACAAAGCAACCTCGAATTCTTCGTAAGGCCTCGCTCGCTCTCTACGTGCGCCTTCGTCCTTCGTTTGTCACCGACTGCGCGCTGCCAACTTCGCCGCATCAATGTTACTACATCCGTTCTAATTTCAGGCTGAAAAGCGTATTAACACCTAATTTTTGTTGCAACTTTACTGAAAGGAAAGCACTGATCACTGAAAGAACCCACAACACCTTTCACATTGTCCCTCAGTTGTTTGTTTCCATCCCCTGAAGCAACATGCTTCATTTTATTTAATTCCAATTTGATCAACTTTCAGAACTTCATGTACATTATAGTCAACATTAGGTGCCATATTTCAATGGTATGACTAGGCTCGGAAGTTAAGACCTATAAATAGACTAAATTGTCCTAAAAGTGAATTAGTTGGAGAAACAACCTAAAATATGATGTACATAAATTAATATTTTTAATAATTTTGTTTTAATTACATATCTATATAATATAATAATTGACATTAGGCAATCGCCCAGACCGATTGTTTTTAAGGCTACACATAGATGAAAAACGGAACGAATCCTTGAAAAAGTCAATTTTTGTTTACAGGTCTTATTAATGGAAATGTATCATTTAGTATCATTATCTCTTTTTTTATAAGTATTACTGATCATTATAAATAATTTTGCACCAGCTTTTAAATGTACCTGCGCGCCATGCCAGATATTCCTTTAGAATTTCAAAGCTTCGTTCCTCGCTTTCTGTTTTTTCTACGTTTTTACGCAGTCAAAATGTTGCACAGAATACAAGTTTTATTATATTTTCTTCAAATGTTATAGAGATACACTCAAAGCTATTAGTATTAAAATGTTGAGTATTTTTCTTTATCAATTGTCATTGGTGATATATTAATTAGAATATTTAAATAACACCTAAAAGTGATAAATATTATGTTTCATGCATTTATAATTGTTTTCTAAAAAACTAGAACACTAATATTTTTTTTCCAACACTGTTCTTTAATATTTCAAGCCAAATCAGATATTTTTATGTGACATTTAATTTTTTCGTGTGAACCATTTATTGTTTATTATTGAAATAATCAATTAAAATTAATAATCTTAAAATACCCTATATATTGCAATGGAAGTATGCATACATGCTTATGATTTTGTGTGCATCTTGCGCTATAAATTTCAAAAATATATCTTTTTAAATACAGAATTTAGACATTTCACCTATAGGCAGGATTAGGTGTGCTTAAAAGCGACAGCATCATATCAGTAGATTGCTGGCATTAAAAGAACTCCTGAGAGACAAAATTCCGGAACACCAGCGGCACTAATAAGATCCTGGCAATTGACAGCATGGTAACAAACACATTTTTTTAAAATTCACCATGTTTGTATCAATCATTGTTAAAAAGAAGTGTGTTATTTATGCAATATTGGTATATATTAATATCTATACGCTGCAGAGAATCCGCCTTCCCCAAACCAACCTTTAAAATGAAATGTATTTGTTTGAAATGTTGGGGACACTTTTATTTCGAATGAAAAATATATGCTTCATTCTAAATATTTTTTTTTTTTTTTTGCATAACAGAAAACTAGAGATTGGAAGTTGATGAAATATCATATTTTCTTCTAAGACATCACAGAAAAAGACGGATAGGATATAAATTCGTTTCGTCTCAAGTTGAGGAAAATTATTTAATTTTATTTTGTATTTTTATTGTTTTTTTTTTAGGAATGTTATTATCTACTGGTCATCTTTTAGGAAATGTTCGTTCTTTTGTTGCATTTTTTACTTTTTCGACAATAGAATAGATTTTTTGATTGCAAATCAGGCAATCCCGTATTACTGTAATTATGAGGTGACGTAATTTAGCTCAGTTGTTACCTTTGGCTACATCATTCTGACTGTTTTACATATTTTGACAGTTTTGATGCAGTCAAATAAGCGATTAACATTTTTGAGAGGAGAAGTGCTGTAGCAATAGGAATTTTTCAGGACTTACTGACTTGGAAAGTTTGGTGTGAATTAGTAGTATTTCTCATTCTGACATCAATAATGAACTAGAAAAATCTGATGTGTTCCATTCACATGACTTTCTCTACATCTGTGCAACAACTTATTGTTAAAAACCTTATGCTTCTATTTATTTCATGCTAATCGACAAAAAATTAGCAGAAATAGTCGTATTAGTTGCTTCCTTGTAAGTAGAAGAGAAATAAGGGACTACCATAGGTTAAAGTGATAGTCAAAAGCTGGTTGCTATGTGACTGAAGTTCCTTTATTTGTATGGGCAGGAGTTGACAAATTCCTGTATGAGAAAACTTAAAGTTTTTTGAAGCTGAAACCAAAAACAAGGAATATCTAAAAAATGATCAACTCCACGAAAAAAAATGTATACTATATATGCTGTGTGTTTTAATATGCTCTACATTTTTTGTGTGGTAAGTTTTTGGGCATTTCTTACGGTTTAGTAGTTATGGAAAATTCGGTAAAATTTATTCAGAATAAAGTAGTCTTCAGAGGCTATTTCCAGAAAATTCAAAATATACATTTTATTTGTCACGTAAACATCTTTAATATACGATATTTTAATAAAAATCGTTAGAGCCATTTTTTAGAAAATCAAAATTTTCGAAAAAAATTCCATGTAAAGGGTAATTTGGTGGGGGGATTTTCCTCAAAATCTTAGTGTTGCATCCCTGGAAGATACTAAACTTAAATATCAAGTTTGGTATTTTACCGACTTTTTGTTTTTGAGTTATCGTGTTCACAGGCACACGGACCCTTTTTCTGAAAATACTCTTTTTGGATACAGGGGACGCTAAAATATATATTTCCGGTGAAATCTCGGTATCGAATTTTTTTCTTTACACACTATACACATACAAGTGTAGAGAAAGTAAAATACAGACGAGAGATGCACTCAGCTCTCGAGAAGATATTAAGGGTCGAACATAATTTGGGACACTGTACAGGAAAAATTGGTCAAGTTAGACCAAGCAAGAAAATTAAAAGAACATCTGATGCCTTGCATTCCCATGACTGTCTCAACCTGTTCCGCAAACTATTCTTAGAAAAGATTATTTTTCTATTTATATAATGCTTTACGAGATAGACATCAACACAATTGGTCTTACTACTTAGTTCCTTATAAGAGAAGGGAAATAAGGAATTATACTAGGCTAAAGGATAGTCAAATCTTTTAAAAGATGATCGTATATGCACAATGTACATAGTGTATAGAGAAGGTATTGTAATGTACCCAAAAATTCGATACCGAGATTTCACCGGTAATACATGTTTTGGGTCCCCCTGAATCCAAAAAAAACATTTCTGGAAAAAAGGTCCGTGTGTGTGTGTGTGTGTGTGTGTGTGTGTGTGTGTGTGTGGACAGCATAGCTTAAAAACGAAAAGACCGTTAAATACCAAACTTGGTATTTAAGTTTGGTATCTTGCAAGGATGCAATACGAAGATTTTCAAGAAAGTCCCCCCACCCTCAACTACCCTTTACGTGGAACTTTTTTTGAAATTTTTTATTTTCTTAAAAATGGCTCTAACGATTTTGATTAAAATATCGTATATTAAATATATTTACCTGATAAATAATATGTATATCTTGAATTTTCTGGGAATAGCCTCTGAAGACCACTTTATTCTGGATGAATTTTACAGAATTTTGCATAACTGCTAAACCGTAAGAGATAGACAAAAACTTACCGCACAAAAAATGTAGAGCGCATTAAAACACACAATTTATGTTATATAACTTTTCTCGTGGGGTTAATCGTTTTTTAGACATTGCTTGTTTTTGGTTTCATCTTTACATTTTTTTTTTTTTTTTTTTTTTTTTTTTTTTTTACTCTTCTCATACAGGAATTTGTCAACTCCTGTCTGTACAAACTGTACTATTTCTGCTAATTTTTTCTCGATTAGCATTAAGTAAATAAAAGCATTAGCTTTTTTTCAACAATTTGTCGCAGAGATGTAGAGAAAGTCATGTGAATGGAACACATCAGATATTTTCATATGTTCGCCATGCTTTCATAAATTTAACGTCGTTTTATAGGTCTTCAGTAATTTTAGATCATGTTTTCAAAATTTAAAGTCA
Source organism: Hymenopus coronatus (assembly GCA_030762935.1). Taxonomy (NCBI): domain Eukaryota; kingdom Metazoa; phylum Arthropoda; class Insecta; order Mantodea; family Hymenopodidae; genus Hymenopus; species Hymenopus coronatus. The sequence goes on along the minus strand of CM060895.1, from coordinate 94,506,954 downwards.
ATAATTCAACTTGATTGTATATGGTAGCTGGGCTTGTATGCCGTGGTCCAAATGATTTCATTACCGACGTTTCGCCGAAATCTGTCCTGCATCTTCAGGGAACAAAGCTATTAGTCCGGCTCCGGAGTCCCACAGTCTGAAAGCCGTGTTTATCATAATAAAGTAAAAAAATGTTTAATTGAGAATGTTGTATATAATATTGAGGAAAGTGTGCATATCACTTTAGTATATGATATCTAACCGTTATAGAAGTTAATGTAATTTTGAATTGACGAAATCTATTGCAATATTTGCAATCATAGAAATAAAATGTATTTGTACACATACATACATACATACATACATACATACATACATACATACATACATACATACATACATACATACATACATACATACATACATACATACATACATACATACATACATACATACATACATACATACATACATACATACATACATACATACATACATACATACATACATACATACATACATACATACATACATACATACATACATACATACATACATACATACATACATACATACATACATACATACATACATACATACATACATACATACATACATACATACATACATACATACATACATACATACATACATACATACATACATACATACATACATACATACATACATACATACATACATACATACATACATACATACATACATACATACATACATACATACATACATACATACATACATACATACATACATACATACATACATACATACATACATACATACATACATACATACATACATACATACATACATACATACATACATACATACATACATACATACATACATACATACATACATACATACATACATACATACATACATACATACATACATACATACATACATACATACATACATACATACATACATACATACATACATACATACATACATACATACATACATACATACATACATACATACATACATACATACATACATACATACATACATACATACATACATACATACATACATACATACATACATACATACATACATACATACACACACATACACCTGGACATTGCCAATAACCTTTCAGGATATGAATGGCTGATATTAATTTTTTTTCTTTCTATAAAATACAGTTCCGGAGTCTGATCGGGACTCCGGCGCTGTATACCCTACTTTTTATTTACCTAATTTGTTTACTTTGATTAATGTATGATTACTGAATTTCTGTTTTACTTTTTACACACAAATACCAAACATATAACACCCACGCCCAAGGCGGAACTCGAACCCACGATCCCCTGCGCTGGGAGACGCTTTGGGGACCGATTAATAATGATGGCGTACACAAATACGCTACCTGCCACCAGACGGCGGAGTCCTGTCAAACGGCCCGTCAACGACTACTTTTTCTCATCTCCTTAAATACTCGGCTGTAGACGGTGAAATATATTTTAAAACGAGAGAATGTGAAAAATGAATTGCACAATTTTACAAAACTATGGTACGTTGTGGATATTTTTATTTTCTTTATAGCTTCCGCAACGTAAGAGTTCGTTGAAGAGATTTCAGTAAAAGTTCATCTCTTTAGAGACCTTGAAGTAAAAAACTCAGGACCTTCTCTACTCCAATTTATTTCCATACTTATTCTACAAACTATTCATACAAAAGTAGATATTTTTCAATCTACTTCGTGTAATTGATGATGTTGACAAACACAACAGCATACAGGAGGATGACGCGACAGTCAACTGTTTTGCATAAGCGTACCTTGATATTTACATACTCTTTGCTTGAACTCAAGAGATACAAAAGAACAATGATTGAGCATGTACGTGTTGCTTAAAATAGAAAATTGAGAACAAAAAACAGCTAATATCTCAGAAATGGCTGATGTTGAACTGAAATTATTTGGAACTAAGTATCTTAGAATTTCAAAGACAATTTGGAATTAAGTATCTATGAATTTCAAAGACAACTATACCTTTTCCTCAGCTTCTCTCCCCCCCCCCCTTCCCTCACACTCTCATGATTTCCAACTTGTAAAAAACTTAATAAAAGTAAAGAGCATTTCACAGATACACAGACAATTTTAGATAATCATTTCATTTGTCGTGGTATTAAATAATCACAGGCATTTTTGAGAAAATAAAAACATATCTAATGATAACTTTTCACAAAAATGTATTCATCAGTAAAGGATTTTCTTGAAAATATTCATCTGGCATGCCTAACCGTGTCTGACTCAAATAGAAATTTAATATATTCTACTTTTAAGCTGCTCCGCAGACGTGGGGATTTTCTTGAATATCTTCGTGTCGCATTCTTGGAAGATGCTGAACCTAATTTTGGTATTTAACAGACTTTTTCTTTTTGAGTTATCATGCCAACAGATACCACACACACACACATACACACGCGCGCGCGCATTTACCATCATCTATACATGCTTATAGGGACCCTAAAACGTGAATTTCCAGTGAAATCTCGGTATCGAATCTTTTGTGGAATGCAATACCTACTCTACTTATGTACGAAGTTGTGAAAGAAAAAGTATTTGTATACACCTAATATCAACGTAATTCAAATCATTAATTATTTTTCCTGTACCAAAGTATCAGAAAATCCTACTATCATACTTGGCTCACAAAAATGTGATTGTGCAATGCATATTATAAAATTTGCACTTATTTTGATAATTAAAAATATTTCATTGTTATCGACAAATTAATTGAAATAGATCTTAGAGCTTTTGCACTGATATATATTTTATTTACTGTTATTCCGTTTGCCAATTCCCAAAAATATATCTTTATAAATAAACCATTTAGAAAACCAACCACAGGTCCCTTCACAGTATTTGCATTCCAGGAGGCCTCTATAAGGGTTTTTCCCCGTGTTTTCTCCTCTTCCTAAGAAGAGAAGACGAATGTCGAGTAACTTTTAAGATCCATGGACGCCAGACTCATTTGAGCACCATTTCACCGGTTCCATCATCATCCGATATCACCTACCAGATTAAAGGACGTAAATCACACACGCACAAACGCACACACACACACAAATAAAATATTTACATATTTAATGTAGAAATGTTGTCGATTTCGTATGGTTACCCCTTCATACTAAATTATACGGAATTTCCATATGACCTATCAAGTTTAAGTTTTACAAATTAAATAAAGTAAATAAACATAAAAAAGGATATATTTATATTTTAGTGTAGAAAGTAGCGTCAACCTCTTATGATCTTCCCTTTATACTAAATTACACAAAATGCATTCAAAACAACGAGTATTTCTAAATCTAACCACGGAAAATTAAAAATTTATTTGTTCTACTAATAACTTATAGACTGCCTCTCGGTCGAGTGTTTAAAGTTCCGGCTTCTCACCTAGAGGTTCCGAATTCGATTTCCGGCTGGGCAGAGAAATTTTCTTTAACTAGAATCATTAGAGAAATTTTCTTTAACTAGAATCATTCCCTATTCCCAAGGGTCTGAAAGTATGCTTGCGAGAATGAATATGTGGGTGAATAATAGTGTAGTTGGTATTAACGATAAGAAATCTTACAGTTCAGCGAGAAAACACCAGCAATGTTTCTAAAGGGAACTTATCCGACATTAATTTTTACTTTCTCTATATGCATTGTGTACATAACGTATAGAGAAGGTATTGCATTTCACTCAACAAAATCGATACAGAGATTTTATCGGAAATACACGTTTTAGGGTCCCCTGTATAAAATCAGAAAAAGGTCCGTGTGTGCGTGCATGTGTTTATGTCCCAGTGTGACTGTGAACACCATAATTCAAAAACGAAAAGTCGGTAAAATACCAAAGTTGGCATTTAAGTTTAGTTTTTTCCAAGGATGCGACACGAAGATTTTGAGAAAAATTCCTCCATCTCAAACTACCCTTGATATGGAAAAAATTTCGAATATTTTGATTTTCCCAAAAATGACTAACGATTTTGAGTAAAGTAACGTACTTATATTAAAGGTATTTGCGTGACAATATGTATATCTTGATTTTTCTGGGAATTACCTCTGAAGACCTCTTTATTCTTGATGAATTTTGCTGAATTTTGCATAACTGGTAAACTGTAAGAGATAGACAGAAAATTTACAAAAAAGTAGATCTCCTTAGAATACACAATTTATGTCATATACATTTTTTTCGTAGAACTGAACATTTCTGAGATATTCCTTGTTATTGGTTTTGTTTACAATGCTTAAAATGGCCGCGCCTTGGCCGAGTGGTTAGACCATTTGCCTCTCACCTATACGGCCGGGGTTCGATCCCAAGCGACCGCATGTGAGATTTGTGGTGGACAAAGCGGCGCTGGGGCGGGTTTCAATCACATGACAACCAGCTTTTAAAATATTTGACCATCGCATTAACCTGGTGTATTCCCTTATTTCCCTTCTACTTTCAAGACAGCAACTAATTTTGCTAATGCTTATATCTATTAACGTGAAGTAGATAGAAGAATAAGCTTTTTAACAACAATTTGTTATAGAGATGTAGAGAAAGTCACGTGAACGGAACACATTATAGGTTTTTAAAGTTATAATGCTCTCTCCCCCCTCCCTCTCTCTCTCTCTCTCTCTCTCTCTCTCACACACACACACACACACACACACACACACACATTTTTCTAATACTTTTTTGTATTCATTGCAGCTCAAAACTTACTATTTCCGGTGAAATCTCGACACCAAATTTGTTGATGGAATACTCAATGCCCGCCTCTGTTGGTGTTAGCGTTTCTGTCTAACACTAAACAGGTAAACGATTCGATGTTGGTTTGAGATATCCCAGTAATATATTTTCCGGGTCTTCCGTTATTATCCAAAGAAGTCGAACGTAGAGTAATAAAGATCTATTGACCCCGAGCACATTTGAGCATCATTTCACTTAAAAAAAAACCTGATGTGTTCCATTCACATGACTTTCTCTAATTCTCTGTAACAAATTATTGTTAATAAGCTTTTTCTTCTCTTTACTTCATGCTAATCGAGAAAAACTTAGCAGAAATAGTCTTATTACTTGCTTCCTTGTAAGTAGAAGCGAAATATCGGAGTATCATAGGTTAAAGTGATAGTCAAAAACTGGTTGCTATGTGACTGAAGTTCCATTGTTTGTTGACAAATTCCCGTAAGAGAAAAGTACAAAATTTTCAAAGCTGAAGCCAAAAACAAGGAATATCTCAAAAACAATCAACTGCTCGAAAAAAAAATTATATAACATAAATTGTGTGCTTTAATGTGCTCTGCATTTTTTGTGTGGTAAGTTTTTGTCCATTTCTTACGGTTTAGCAGTTAAGCAAAATGTCGTCAAACTCATCGAATAAAGTAGTCTTCAGAGGCTATTCCCAGAAAATTCAAGAAATACATATTATTTGTCAGGTAAATATCTTTAATATATGATAGTTTAATCAAAGTTGTTAGAGCCATTTTTGAGAAAATCAAATTTTTCGAAAAAAGGTCCATGTAAAGGGTAGATGGGGCTGGGGAGATTTTCTTGAAAATCTTTGTGTCGCATCCTTGGAAGATACCAAACCTAAATACCAAGTTTGGTATTTAACGGCCTTTTCGTTTTTGAGCTATGCTGTCCAGAAACACAGACACACACATACGCACGGGCCTTTTTCCAAAAATGTTTTTTTTTTTGGATCCAGGGGAACCAAAAACATGTATTTCCGGTGAAATCTCGGTATCGAATTATTAGGTGCAACCTTCTCTATAGACTAAGTACATAGTATGTGTAGAGAAAGTAAAAATCTGATGTGCTCCATTCATATGACTTTTTCTGTATCTCTGTAACAAATTATTGTTAAAAAGCTTATCCTATCTACTCCATGCTAATGGAGATCAACATTAGCAGAAATGGTCTTATTACTTGCTTCCTTGTAACGGGAAGTCCGTTAAAGACCAAAATTTGTATTTAAGTTTAGTATCTTCCAAGGATGGGAACGAAGATTTTCAAGAAAATTCGCGCAACCCAAATTACCCCTTATAGAAGATTTTCCGAAATTGTAGATTTTCTCAAAAATGACTTTGAAATGGGTTTTGATTAAAATACCACATATTAAAATATTTGCATAGCGTATAAAATGATGAATAGAATCTGAAGTCCTCTTCATTCTGAACGACTTTTTCTTAACTGGTAAACTAACACAAACACTACATAAAATGTAGATCTCGTTTAAACACACAATTGTCATACAAGAGAGAGAGAGGGGGGGGGGGGAGGGAGAGAGCTAACCATTTCCTAGATATACCTTGAAACTTGCTTTTAAAATCTCCAACTTTGACTTTTCTCAAATGGGAAGTTTTTATTCACCTTTTTTGTTTTTCATCCTGGTCAACCAAAATGAAAGGAATTTCAATTGCATCACATAACGAGCACTTATAATAATGTTTATCTCGATTAGTACGAAGTAGAGAGAAGAATAAGATTTTGTAGATATTTTGTTCTAGAGCAGGCAGAGAAAGTCATGCGAATGTAATACGTCAAAGTTTTTGAGTTCCAGTGATCCTAAAACATGCATTGTAGGGGAATAGATATGAAATTGTTGGTTGGAATACACTTCCTCTTGCTTACTATTTTCCAGCTGGTCTGTAAAAACATCTTGACTACCACAGCTTATGTGTTAAATTTAAAGCAGCATACTAGATGGTAAGGCATGTATGGTTCTACTGAAGTATGGGAGAGTAATCGGGCGATATTTTTTACCCCTGATGAACGCAGGTCATGTATGTTTCTGAAAGCAAACAGATGACTGCAGCTCGCCGGCCGAGTCTGCAGCTGAGCATATGTCGTCTGCTGTGAATCGGAGCTCGATATTTTCGGGGCCAACTCTCGCTAGTGCTACCAACCCAACTCGCTTCACCCTGGGAAGTCCCTGGTGTACACCGGTCAGAACAAACAAAACGATCTCTCATGCTTTATGGAATACTAAAGCTTAAAAATATCTGACGTATTCCATTTAAAGACTTTCTGTACATCTCTGTAACAAATAATTGTTAAAAATCTTTTGCTTCTTTCTACTTCATAATAATCCAGATAAACAGCAGAAATGCTTTCTTGCAAACAGAAAAGAAATGAGGGAATACACCAGGTTAAAACGACAGTGAAAACTTTTAAAACTGACACCAATAATAAGGAATAGATATCTTTGATCATCAACTCTACGAAAAAAATGTATATGACATAAATTGTGTGTTTTAACGAGATCTACATTTTTTGCGTACATTTTATCTATCTCTTACGGTTTACTAGTTGTGCAAAATCCAGCAAAATTCATCCAAAACAAATAGGTATTCAGAAGCTATTCCCAGAAAATTCAAGACATACGTTTTTATTTGCCGTGTAAATGTCTTTGACATAAAGTATTTTAATCAAAATCGTTAGAGCCATTTTTGAGAAAATAACAATTTTCGAATTTTTTTCCATATATATGATAGTTTGAGGTGGGATATTCCTCAAAATCCTCGTTACGCATCCTTGGAAGATAACCAACTTATATACCATTCGGTATTTTACCGACTTTTCGTTTTTGGGTTATCGGGTTCACGGGCAAACTGACGCGCACACACACGGAACTTTTTCTATTTTTTTTTTGTTTTTTTGTTTTTTTTGGACACAGGGAAACTTAACACGTCTATTTCCGGTATCGAATTTTTTTAGTGAAATGCAATAGCTCCTCTATAAACAATGTACATAGTATGTGTAAAAATTATAAAAAGTAAAAATTGATGTGTAAAATTCACATAAATTAATCCATGCTGGCACATACAATTCTAACAAAAGCGTATTCTTCTATCTACTACACACTTAATCAAGTTAAACTTTTAACATAATGTTTTTATTGCATATTATTTCCTTGTGTACTGAAGTATGGGAATATAATAAGCTAAAGCGATAGTCGAATCTTTTAAAAGCCGGTCGCTATGTGAAGGTACTGAAATTCCGTTCACTTCTTGACCAGGATGTAGAAATGTGAATAACGATTTTTCATTTCAGAAAAGTATAAGTTTTGGAAAATTCAAACCAATAACCGGAATATCTTCGAAATAGTTAATTCCACATGAAAAATTTTTGTTTTGACGAGATGGTTTTGTGTGATAACTGACGACTTCTAGTCTTTTTCTTACGATTTACTAGTTAAACAAAAGACATACAAAATGAAGCGGACTTCAGAGGCTATTTCCAGGAAATTCAAGATAGCATTTATTTACCAGTAAATATAGTTTATATGGTACTTCAATCAAAATCGTTGGAGCTATTTTTGAGGAAATCGAAATTTTTGAAAAAGCTTCTATTTAAGCGTAGTTTGGGATTGGGGGATTTTCTTGAAAATCTTCGTGTCGTATCCTTGCAAAATGCTGAAATTTATAGTTTTGTATTAAAGCGATTTTTCTTTTTTCACTAAGGTGTTCACAGACACAGGTACCCACCTATATTTAAAACCTACGTTTTAGGGGATTAAAGGGACCAGTGAAATCGCGGCATCGTATTTTGGAGTGGAATGCAGTACCTTCTCTACCTATGTAGTATGCACGAAGTAGCGAAAGTAATAACAGCAGCCTATCGTTTTCTAACTCTATTTCATCGTTTCTGACAGTAAGTATTTACAACCTACTTTTTACCACTAATTTAGGGTAGCGCATGTTTTAGTGTCCTTTAACCTGGTAGGTCGTGTCGGACGGTGAATGAAATAGGTGAAATGATGCTCAGATGAGCCCAGGGTGCACAGAGCTTAGGATTACTCGATATTCTTCTTTTCAGGTTAAGGGAAAAGTACGGAGAAAACCGTATCCGGGTAACTCAACCTGTCCGAGATTCGAACTCGGAACCTCTTGAACTCGGGAACCTCATTCTTTCTGAATGATCAGTCCCAAAAGCTCAAGATACACATTTTAATGCAAAATATCTTAAGCATATGGCATTCAGCCAATTTTCGTTTTTGAGTTATGCTTTTTATGCTTTCCTTTCTCTCTTATACACATATATCCTTTTTCTACACATTTCACTGCATTACTACTCTTACATTAAAAAAAGTTTTTCATTTATTTATTTTGCGTTCAGGGATCTCAACCATATATTTTCGATGAAATCTCGACATCGAATTTTTGGGTGCATTACAATACCTTCTGTATACACTATGTACATAGCACGTGTAGAGAAAGTAAAAAGATACCTCCTATTTACTATTCGTAGCAGAGAAATCAAAAAGAAATATTAAACGCCCGACGTGAAACACCCAATTTGCACTTGAGCACAAATGTTTGCCAGAAATTACGGCCTTGGTTAATACACGATGCGAAAACAAAGCACAGATGTAAGTACGTTTTTGTTGACGTGTTATTCGCTATTTCATTAGTGTATCAAATAGTCCATCATAGTTTGTATTCGACGGTTTTAAGGTTATAACTTTATTGTTTTTATTTCATTATTTTATTATCACGACATATGCAATATTTTTTTTCGACAATAGTAATCTTTATCCACTTTCCGATGATGCTGTCATGGTGGGAAGTTAAATTCTCTGCATTCATTATTGGTAACCTAACCTGCCAGCGTGTTTTATTATTAAATCCTTTACTTTTTAATTTGTTATTGTCATATAGAATAAAATCATATTTGATAGCTGAATTTTACCATTTAAATCTTAATTAGGTCTTGGTTCCGTTCACTTACAATTTAATTCATCCAGGAACTATATGCGCTGCAAGTTATTGCGTTTATTATGATCAATAACCAGAAGTGGATAATCTATCGCCAGTTTGCCATTCAGATTTATGTTGGTGACTTTGCTTGGGATCACCATGTTCATCAGTGTGTTAAATTTTATTTTGGCATTAGTAGTATTTCTATGTTCACTATTGCCGAAAGGATAGTATGCAGTACAATGTTAAGTGCTTTGTAGAATTTCGGAAGTAGAAAATTACTTTGTCTCGTATTTTCTCTAATGCCTTCTGTACTTACCACATTTGTTTTGCAATATACGATTTCTGAATGTCACAGCCATGCCAGTATGTAAATATTTAAGGGGACAAGGTACTCTGAAATGAAAAAAAAAAAATAAAATTTTTTGTTTTAGACCCTAATAAAATCTCATTATTTCTAGTTTCAGAAAATGTAAGCTTTGGGGGATAATATAATCTAAATGCTAGTCTGCATTTCTTTAAAGCTGTTATGCACTTTTTAGAACATTTGTATATTTAAATTCAGGTTTCTTAAAACATCATTTTTGGATACTTTTGTACCTTTTTCTCAGAAACAATGAGAGCTGGAAAGTTCAAATTTTCAGCACATTTATACAACACTTAGTTGAACTTTCTGAACCACAATGGTGATGTTATAGTATATATTGATTATATTAAGAAAGCAATAACATTGTAAATTTTCCACATTTTTACTTTTTGGAATTTTCAAATATATTTCTTTTCTAATTTCTACTGAAATTATATCGTAGCTAAACAATTGAGGTTCAGAAGATAGCCGATTATATTAAGAATAAAAGTGCAAAAGTGTGATTATGTATTGCAAGTACTATCAGTGAAAAAGGTGCATGAATTCACATGCTTTAAAGCTAAGTTTTATTATTTTCTGCTGAATTAAATACCTTTTATAGCCTTAACCACATAAGCTATTAATGCAAACAACCACTTGAAATAATTGTCATGATTTATAGAATAATTCATATAAATCTCTGAAAAAAAAAACAAAAAAAAAAACAATTGAATACTTTAAGAACAGTGGTAATTCAACTCACATAAGGTGTAACTTTCGTATGTTCAGACTACCTTGTCCCCTTAATGTCCATCTATATTCGTAAGCTAACATTAAAATTTCACTCTGGGCTATCTAATTATATAATTGTTAATACTTAATTAGACATTTTTTAGTAATAATCTTTGGTTTATAGTTTATTCGTAAAATTGTCAAAATAAATGTAATTGCAGGGACTCTTGAAATAAAATACAAAAATCTTATGCGTTCCATTCACAATACTTTCTCTACATCTCTGTAACAAATTATTCTTCTATCTACTTCATGATAATCGAGATAAATATTAGCAGAAATTGTGCTCATTACTTGGTTCCTTGTAAGTAGAAGGGCAAAAAATCTGAAGTGCCCCATTCACATCATGTCCTATAGCTGTACGGTAAATAAACCTTTTATCCAAAACTTTAATCTACATCATGCTAATCAAGATAATAAGCAGGATTAATCTTATTACTAACTTCTTTGTAAATACAAGGGAAATAATAAAATGCACAGACTAAAGCAAGTCTCGTCCTTTAAAAGCCAGTCGCTATGTGAAACAATTGAGATTCTAATATTTTTGCCTGCCAGGAGTAAACAAAATATGTCTTCTCTTTTAAGAAAATAAGCGGCTTAAAATTGAAACCAATAATCTGGAATATTTCAAAAACAGTTAACTCTAAAAAAAAAAAAAAAAAAAAAAATTATATGACATAAATTGTGTTTTAATGAGATATACATTTTCGTGTAATAAGCTTTTGTGTATCTCTTACGGTTTGCCAATTATATAAAAGTCATTCAGAATGAAGAGGTCTTCAGAGGCTATCTCTAGAAAATTCAATATATACATTTCGTTTTTCATAAAAATATCTTATAACATAAGGCATTTTAATCAAAAAAAGATCAATTTCTGAGAAAACAAAATTTTCGAAAAATGTTTCATGTAAAGGGTAGTTTGGAGTGAGAGGATTTTCTTGAAAATCTTCGTGTTGGATCATTGGAAGATATCAAACTTAAATACCAAGTTTGGTATTTAACGGTCTTTTCGTTTTTGTGCTATGCTGTCCACAGAAAAGTACACGCACATACACAGTCCTTTTTCTAAAAATGTTTTTTTTTTTTTTTATTATTATTCAGGAGGACCCAAAACATGTATCTCTCCGTGAAATCTCGGTATCGAATTTTGGGTTTGTATTACAATATCTTCTATACACTATGTACATAGCACGTGTAGAGAAAGTAAAAATATACTTGTGCATTTATTAACACTAATCTCAATAGCGGTTTTAATTTATATAGATTTTCGTGTTTAGAAGTACAAAAATATTATCAGAAATAAATATAACAGAATACTGATTGCCTTACTAAAATTCAGTTTTTCTTTGTGGAAAACAAATGATCGCAAGGCATAATTATAGCAAGCATGCATAGAAATGTATGCTAGGGTTTAATGTTTATAAAGAATAGCCCACAGTTCACCCTTACTATGTTACACTACATATTTTTTACCAACAAAGCAATAAGAAATGACATGTATCAACCAAGCATGGCTGCTTATTCCGTATTTTTATCACGTTCCTAACGTTTGTCTATTTTTATCGCCTTTGCAGTATTTGCCTCTTGTTATCACCTCGTTAGTATCTGTTAATTTGTTTGCGATCGTCATTTGTTTAGCTTCACCAAAATATCACGACACCAAAAACAGTATATGGAAGCAATTTATCAATTAATTTAGGAAATTAATATTGTATTCTATTTATTTGTTGAAATTTTTTATCCTTTCTTTTAATCTTGGGATATCGATTAAATCCCACTGGAGTTTTGATTTTCTCTAGATAAATCATAAGCTCTAGTGACGTTATTGTTGAAAGTCCAACGTAAACACATTGAAAGGTTACAGTAGTAAAACGAGTGAATTTTCTTGATGATGAGCAATTGTTAAGGTAAATCCACCATATTGGATATCAGAGGCGCAATATAAATGCGTTTTAAAAATCAGATGTCTTCCATTCACATTACTTTCTCTATCTGCTCCATTTAGAAGCTGTTCTTACAATGGACTAATCTTAATCGAGATAAACATTAACAAAATGGGCCTATTACTTGCGTCCTTATAAGTACCTATAAGGGAAATAAGGGAATACATTAGTCAAATCTTTTAAAAGCTGGTCGCTATTTGAAACATTTGAGGTTCGATTCGCTTCGCGTGGTCCCGTTTGAGAATAGTTAGGTAGTTTAAAACTGAAACAAATAACAAGGAATATCTCAAAAACAGTAAACTCTAGTAAAAACCTTTAAGACGTAAATTATGTGTTTTAACGAGATGTACATTTTTTGTGTAGTAGTAAGCTTTTGTGTATCACGCACAGTTTAACAGTTATGCAAAATTCTGCAAAATTCATCCAGAATAAAGAGGTCTTCAAAGGCTACTGCCACAAAATTCAAAATATGCATTATATGTGTGATGTAAACATATTAAATGTAGGATGTTTCAATCAAAATCGTTAGAGCCATTTTTGGAAAAAAGAAATACTCAAAAAGTTTTCTATGTAAAGGATAGTTTCTGGTGGGGCGATTTTCTTGAAATTCTTCGTGTCGTATCCTTGGAAAATACTAAACATAAATACCACCTTTGGTATCTAAAGGTATTTTCGTTTTTGAACTATGCTGGTCATACACATACACACAGGCATAAACACAAAGGACACACGTATGCACCTATATTCCTTTTCGGACTCAGGTGACCTCAAAATATATTTCCGGTGAAACCTCGATGTCGAAATTTTGGATGGAATACAATACCTTCTCTAGCTACTATGTACATTTTATATACACACGTACTAGAGAAAGTAAAAGTCCTATAACGATGATAAACTTTGTGGGCACAAACAGCCATGAATGGGTGAAACAGGTGCTTTCAATTGATTAAAAATATATAGCATGACGTTGAAGAGTGGAACGTAAAATCTGGAGCGTCCGCTCAAGCCCCTATTTAGTTCTCCTAGTTATAATCAGGATTAATCATTAACGAGGAAAAACTCTCACGACTTTTGGGGGAGGAAATACGGTGTATGTTTGCAAGTTAAGTGATAAAGACAAATTATTTGCACGTTAAAAACACACGGTAGATTATATATGAAATTTGGTGTGCTGAAGTATTTTGCTTATACAACATGCTTATATTTCATTTGCTCCATTGATGTCTACTGGAAAAGAAATCAAACTTCTATAACCTAACTTTTTATTTGGTCATATAAAGAACTCACACGTCCTGAAGAAGGCGTTAGAGATTATCTTGAGCAACATATCCCTGACGACTATGCTTGTTACGGATGAGCTATTAATTTATTTTATTTTTAGAAAAAAAAAACGGGGTTTATCAGAGCTAGCAGGATACAGTATTGCGCTATGATAAACTGACCTCGAAGCGTCGCGGTTTGCCTTTCAATAAACAGGATGATACATTTCCTCATGAGGAAAGGGGATACGACCTTCTAAAGTGGTTACTTCATAATAATAAACAATAATGAAAGATGCGGTAAGAGCTGCGCAATTTAACCGTTTCTGGCTTTGAGGATTGTTTGCTGGTTTTCTGAGCTCTTATCAGTTTGCAGAATTGGAATGTGGACGGCAACTTTACAATGAAATGCTCTGCTACCCCGTATTAAGTACCGTGAACTAGAGAGATTATTTAGATGCTCTTGTGCACAGGCATAGATAAATACCTATATCGCTTTTCGATTATGAGTATATGCATTTATATAGGTATGTATATATATATATATATATATATATATATATATATATATATATACACTAGCGACAGAAAGGTTAAATTCACCAAGTGCATTATGATTTGTGTGTTTAATATAGGTAAGTTTTTAAATATTTGAAAAGAAAGGACAAAATGATTTATATATCCTGTCAGGTCAATGAAAAAGCTGCGCAGAACGTTGTGGGTGTAACTACTGCTGATTACGTTATTCTCTCTTTTCCCGCATGTCCCTGTGACGTCAGACAGGCATGCGCATCGCCAGTTTTTGTCAGTGATGGGAGAGAGGGGATTACAAGCGGCAGTGAATGATCAGAAAAATCAAAGTGTACTGTTTATTGTACGAGTATAGCCTGAGAACCATTAACAATAATATCGGAACTTGTAACACCTAAGTTCTCCTCTGGTAAGTCCCTTAAAGGACAGGCTAGGGAGGTTGTTTACAATGTTGCCACATACTTGCGAAAACAAGTCCCACTTGTTCTCATCCTGCATTCAGCCATGCAGAGCGATTTGGTGATGACAAACTCTCCCTCCATCCCCACCTTTCCTACCGCCTCCGAACGGTGGTCGGCTAAAGCGGGAATAGGGGAAGCAGTTGAAGGCGTGAGCTGCACGGACTGAAACATCTTTTTAATTACCTTGCCAAGCTATAGTAGGTGGTTTGAACCTTGCCACTACAGCTTTATATCTCATTTAATTTGTGAATCATTTCAACCCATGACTGTTACGTGCTTCTGAGTGTTATCTTTTGATCTCATGTTTGTTTTGAGTGATTTTTTCGGTTTCATGTTAGTTTGTATTTACATACACCCTACTATGTTATGAAGCATGGATAAATATTTATTTAGGGTCTCCCTGAGTTCTTCTCAATGCTTGTGCTGTGGTGTAATCAAGTAGTTTCAACAGTTAAGGCGATCAGTTCTGTGATAGCGCAACTGTATGGATATTTCACTATTGCTGTATTTACGCAGTAAGAATGTTACTGTAATATTAAGCGTCTCAAATAAACAAAGTAAAACAAATGTGAATGCAAAAAGAGAGCAATCGCATGTACATACAAAAATGCAGAATGATCCAACACAAAAATAGCAAATAAACTGGATATTTCTAACTATAATGTTGCTCTGCGCGGAGAAGAAACTGGGTCTCATGTTGATCGAACACGCAGTGGACGTCAAAGAAAACACCTACAGTGGAAGACAATAAAACTGTACCTAATCTTGAGCAAATGTGATAGGCGGCGTTCAGCTGTGTCCATCTGCAGTGAAATAAATACTATCCGGGCAGAGCCCGTATCAGTGTCGACAATAAAAAGTCGCCTGTATGTAGCTTCGTTATTTGGGCATATACCGTGAAGAAACCCATTATTAACCTGTTACCACGAACTTAAAAGGTGTCAATGGGTCAAAGGCACTAGAATTGGACATTAAATAAATGGAAAATGTTCTGTGGACGGATGAATTCCAAATTTGAGAAATTGACAAAATATGTGGAGTAGGTTAAGGTCAGCAAACTTTCCGGTGGAAACACCAGATGGCACCTACAGCAAAGTGCCAAGGCTCAAAATATAAATAGTGGCCCTTGAGTACATTGTCGTTTGTTGCATGACAAAATAAATGTGATCTCAACTATATTTACGTAAACAGCACCCAAGGAGTCACTTTAACATGTTTGTGAGGCGAGTTTAAACATTCTGTTGCTAGTGTGCATGCGTGTATGTATTAACGTTGATAGCACATTTAAAACCTTATAAATATTTACAGTATTGTGGTACTATAGACAGGCATATCCATCGTCTCGGTCTAGAAGGCGATGCTTAAGATTATTAGGTTATTTCCCAAAATATTTGTATTTATTTATCAAAAATGTTTCCCTGAAGGGAAGGCAATGATGTGATACATTTACAATATTCATGTTATAGACATTTCTTGATAAATCATTTACTTTCAGAAATATTAGGTACTATTAAATTAGTCACATATAATCATTTTAAATCTGTTCGCCGAATATTGAAGAAATCAAACTAATATTATAGAGAGAAAGAAAGAGAGTGTATATCTGTGCCTGTGTGCGCGTGTGTGTAGAGTAACCTTAAAATTAGTTTTGACAATTCTTTCAACACTGAAAAGTCTAAATTTTTCTGACGGACATGGGGCAATGAAACAATTTTGCCATTTAATTTCATAAATTACTAAACATATTCTAAAGGATTTGCAAAACCTTTGCACTTGAATATAACATATATTGAAATTATAAACAAAGAAGCTTGCGACCAAGGCCTTTGCTTTCATTTGAGAATGTCATGAAGATAAAATAGTTATTACTCCACAGCATTTAAATAGTTGAACAGAATATCTTGTAACAAGACTGCACAAAAAATATGTGTTCCATTCGCATGACTTTCGCTACTATAACTAATTATCCTTTCCAACACTTATTCTTCCATCTGCTTCGTGTCAATAAAGATAAACGTTAGCAGAAATGGTCTTCTTACTGCTTGCTATATGATTCAAATTCGGTTCTCCTTGTATGGCCAGGAATAAAACAAAACAAACATAAATGGCAAATTCCCGTTTTAGAAGCGTTTAAGTACTTTAGTATAAAACCAATAAAAAAAGAAATTGTTAACTCACTAAATAAATAAATAAATATATGTATATATTATATATAATTGTGTGTTTTAATTAAATCTACTATTTTATCGTGTAATACGTTTTTGTCTATCTCTTATGGTTTACCAGTTATACAAAGGTCATCCAAAATAAAGAGGTCCTCAAAGGCTATTCCAAGAGAATTCAAAATAGGCATTTTATTCTCATATAAATATCTTTAATATACTGTATTTTAATCGAACCGTTTAGAGCCTTTTTGAGAAAATAAATATTTTCGATCTTAGTTGGGGATGAGGGATTTTATTAAAAAAAAAATTATGTCGCATCCTTGGCAGATACCGAAATTAAATATCCAGTTCCTTTTCATTTTTGAGTTATGTTGTCAAATGACACACATAGACATTTTAGACAATGTGTTTTTTTTTTTTTTTTTTTTTTTTTTTTTTTTTTGATTCAGACATGTATTTCCGGTGAAATATTGGTATCTAATTATTCGGAATACAATACCGTCTCTATCTACTCTGTACATACGTGCTAGAGAGAATAATTTGGATGAATAAGTGTATTTATTAATATAGCAATATCATACATAGAATTTTAACAGTCGCACGGGTCCATAGACCGCACGTGCTTTTGTAATACACATTACAAGCAATATTAAAACAACAACCACAACAAAGAATTAAAAGAGTAAACACGAAAATAAAAAGACAAAGGAAATACACAGTCAATATTGGGAGTTGCAGTCCGAGTGTGAAAGAGGACGGTCGTGTTTTGTGTCTTGCTCGTAGCTACCTGGAAGAAGTTCGACAATGGAAAGCGTACGAGATCTCATTGAACAGTTGAGGCAAGAAATGCGTGTAGGATTTGAAAAGTGCAGCCTAAAATCGCTGGAAAGTGCCGTGGAGAATGTGACAGTTCGAATGCGTGCTCTGGAAGAGAAAATGGATTATTTAGAGAACCAATCTGGTAGAAATAATATTATGGTATATGGTGTGACGGAAGAAGCGGAAGAGAGTTGGGAGATGACGGAGGAAATAGTGAAAAGGGTCATCTCACAAATAGGAATCGAACTCCGCGAGTTTGATGTGGAGAGAGCCCATCGTGTAGGTCGACGTGGCAATGTAAGGCGACCTATTGTGTGCAAACTGGCCCATTATAAACACAAGGTGGCCATCCTTCGAAATGCTCGTTATATACGGGGAACGGGAATAAGCATTAGCGAGGACTTTAGCCAGCGTGTAAGAGAAGAGAGAGAATTCTTAAAGAGAGAATAATTTAGTATCATGTAGTCTATAGTCGAGAAAAGTCGATCGAGCTTTTGCAAAACAGTAAAGCATCATCGAGTAAAGTCTGGATGCCCAGGTACTTTCTGAAATAGCAAGATACGTGGCGAGCAAGTGAATCAAAGTAACTTAGTGGTAAGGGAAGTTTATTCTGGAACGAAGGTGTAGTCAGACATTGTCCTTCGTCACTTCCTGCACACAGCCTAGCAAGCAGCCAGCAGCATCTGTATTATTTCTCTAGCGGCAGATGTTTGGAAATGTTTCCCTGTGGCGTGCCAGACATCCCGAGGGGAAAAAAAGTTAATGATAACACGTCACTTTACCGAAGGACGGTTTAGGTACACAAAGACGCGGCCCTCCCTCTAATGTATTGCAGAATTATATTTGCAATGTCGTTGCTCACGTCAAGATAAGACAATTAAAACCTTGGTTTTTATCAAAGATAACCAAACCAATACAAAGAGTCGCGCGCTAGGATTATCTTCTCACCCACGTCAATAATTCTAGAAAGCGTGCAAAGACCTTCAGATATGGTATCGAACACGCAACCCTGCTGTTTCGATCAGATGGATGTGTTTTATCGTATCCATACTTTTAAGGCGATGGAGGTGGTGAAACAAGCTTGTATGTTTCGATATATTTCGACCTTCAACGTTATCTCCCCAATGTTACATATTTGCGTAGTTACAGACTCTGGGGAACAAGCTGGGTTACCAACTTCTACATTCCGTACATGAGCCACAAAGGCAAATATTTCTCATGTACAGTAGCAAAACAAAATGAAATAAAAATCTGATGCGTTCTATTCACATTGCTTTCTATAACTGTCTCAAAAACAAATTTTCCTTACAGAAGATTATTCTTTAATCTACGTTCATGCTAATCGAGACAAACATTTTTTACTTTCTCTATACGTGCTATGTACATAGTGTATAGAGAAGGTATTGTAATGCACCCAAAAATTCGATACCGAGATTTCACCGGAAATACATGTTTTGAGACCTCCTAGAAAAATGTCCGTGTGTGTGTGTATCTGTGGGCAGCATAACTCAAAAACAAAAGTCCGTTAAAAACCAAACTTGGTATTTAGGTTTGGTATCTTCCAAGGATGTGACACGAAGATTTTCAAGAAAATTCCCCCAATCCCAACTACCCTTTACATGGAACTTTTTTCGAAAAATTTTATTTTCTAAAAAATGGCTCTAACGATTTTGATTAAAATATCGTAAAATGAAAATTTCGAAAAATGTTTCATGAAAAGGGCAGTTGGGCGTATAGGATTTTTCCGAAAATCTTGAAAGATACTAAACCTAAATACCTAGTTACATGGTAAATAAAATGTATATCTTGAATTCCTTGGGAGTAGCTTCAAGTTCTCTCCATTCTGAATAACTTGTAAACCTTAAGAGATAGACAAAACCTAGCAAAACAAAATTTCAGATCTCATTAAAACACAATTTATGACATTTACATTTTTTCTGTGAAGTTAACCATTTCCCATTTTCCTACTATTGATTTTAACATTTACTGTACTTAAAATACTTTTCTCAATTGGGAAGTAGTTACTCACTTTTTCACAGAGAAGGAACTTTCAATTGCAGCAATAGCAACTGGCTTTTAAAAGAATTAACTATAACAGTGGTCTAATGTTTTACCTTTCCCCTTATTCTTAGAAGGAACTAAGTAACAAAACCATTTCTGTTTGTGTTCATCTTGATTAGCATGAAGTAGAGAGATTAAGCTTCTGTAAAAATAATTTGCGGCAGAATAGGCATAGGAGCTATATGAATGGAAAACAAACTTTTTCTTCAAAAATGGCTCTAAAGAGTTTAAGATATTTAAATGGAAATATAAAATACGTATACTGAATTTTCTGGGAGTAGCCTATGAAGTCCGCTTCATTGTGAATAACTTTTGTATAATTGTTAAAAGGTAATCTATATTCCTTTCTTCTTTCTTTCTTTCTTTGTTTCCTCCTTGTCTATGCACAGAGAACAGAATTTTAAAGTCATTACATAATGACCGATTGACTTTGACTTACTGTATTTTTCATACCTACAATGTAATATACAAATGGGCAATGAAACTTGATCTACATTAAAATTTCGATGTGTTCCACTCACGTGCCTTTCTCTACATCTCTTAACACATTACTGTTAAAAAGCATATTATTATATTTACTTCATACTTATCGAGATAAAATTAACAGAAATTGTCTTATTACTTGCTCCTTGTGAGTAGAAAGGAAATAGGGATTTTTTTTGGTAGTGTTTAACGCCCGCTTTTACTGCAATGACACCGCAGGCGATGACACTAATGATACATGAAGATGGAGCCCCGGTGGAGTGTAATGGCGGGGAAACCGGAGAAAACCCACCCCTGCGCCGCTTTGTCCACCACAAATCTCAAATGCGGTCGCTTGGGATCGAACCCGGGCCGTCTAGGTGAGAGGCGAATGGTCGAAACAAGGGAATACACTAGGCTAAAGCAGGTAGTCAAATCTATTAAAAGCTGGTTGCCATGTGATTGAAATTCCTTTGTATGGCCAGGAGTTGACAAAGTCCCGTATGAGAAAAGTAAAGGTATTTTAAACTGAAACCAATAACAAGGAATACCTCAGAAACGGACAGCTCTACCAAAAAACATATGACATAAATTGTGTTTTTTTAAAGAGATTTACATTTTCTGTGTAGTAAGTTTTTGTCTCTCTTATGGTTTACCAGTTATGCAAAATTCAGCAAAATACATTCTCAATAAAGAGGTTTTCAGATGCTATTTCTAGAATATACAAAATATACATTTTATTTGTCATGTAAATATATTAAATATGTGACATTTTAATCGAAATCGTTAAGAGCTATTTTTGAGAAAATCAAGATTTTCGAAAATTGTTCCGTGTAAAGAATAGTTGGGGTGGGGGGATTTTCTTGAAAATGTTCGTGTACCATCCTTGGGAGATACTAAATATAAATACCAAGTTTGGCATTTAGTGGACTTTTCGTTTTTGAGCTATGCTGTCCAAACACACACACACACCGATCTTTTTCTGCAATTATTTTTGGCTCAGGGGGTCTCAAAACATATATTTTCGAGAATGTTTGGCATCGATTTTTGGATGCAATACAATAAGGTACCTTACCTGATCTATACATTACATAGAACGCGTAGAGAAAGTTAAAAAAAAACAAAAAACATCTGATTATACTATTCACATAACTTTCTCTAGCTGTTGTCGCCCTCTGTGGTGCTGTGGTTATCATGCTAAACCGAGGATCGTGGTTTCAAACCCGGTTAAGTTTTGAAGAGTATTTTTTTGGGCGTAAAAATCCTTAACATGGCTTCCTTCGGAAGCGAAGTATGGCCTTTGGTTCCGTGTTATAGATTTACGGTACGAAAAAGAACCTCAAGTCTGATAAAGAGGCCTCTGAGTAAAATTAGGCATTTTTTCACGCCCAACATGGAATGGAGAACCACAGTAATCAAAAGTGTTACAGCTATTTTTGAGATTATTACAGTTTTCGAAGAATGTTCCCTGTTAAGGCTAGCTAGGGGAGAGGGACTTTCTTGAAAAACTGCGTGTCACGTCCTGGAAGATACTAAACTAAAATACCAAGTTCGACACCTAACCGAATTTTTGTTTTCCAGCTATGCACAGACACACACACGTACCTCAAAACACATTTCCGGTGAAATCTTGGGATCGAATTTTTGGGTAGAATACACTACCTTCTCTATCCACTATGTTGTACATTATACATACTACGGGCTACAGAAAGTAATACATAGACTCAATAAGGAAGCAAGAATAATTTGTAAAAGTGTGAGTAGAGAAAGATGTAACATGCAACATACAAGATTTTTCTTGCTATACCTATCCTTTTCTTGCCTAGAAGCCTACTGCTGTTTCGGATTTATGTATATTCGATCTTGTTTGTGCAAAACTTTATTAAACGTCAACGGGTCCCTTCATAAAGAGGCAAACGGATTATGAAACGTCGGAGTGAACAATGCCATAACCGGGATTTGAACCGCGGACCTCTTGATAACATGCCAGCACATTTAATTCCCCTACTGACTCATTTTTTTTTTCAGGTAAACCAAAAGGATATTTCAAATTATTTGGAGAGGACATGGGCCAAGAGTTGGTAAGAGCTACCGGACGGAATCCGGACATCCGTGGTTCAAATTGTTATGGCATTAAATTGTTGAATCTAATTCTACTTTTCCTACTCTTGTCCTGCACACGGCTTGTGTGGAGACAAAAAAAAAAAAAAAAAAAAAACACCAATAAGGAATTAATTTAAAGTTTTAAATAATTCTACATATAGTAGAATATGAAATAAATGTAACGCAGTGTATAAACCATGTGAACCTATATTGTTATTTTCCTCTTACCGCCTTCGCCATACTTTGCAATGCACACAACGGCTCAAAAGCGTAGATGTAGCAGAGCTTTAATTTTATTCTGAGTTATAAGTAAAATAATATTAAAGTTACAAGTAGTTTTGAATTAAACTTCTGGGCATTATGAACCTTTTATCACAATTGCCCTATGATGACTTAAGTTATCAGGCGTACTGACCTTGATGTGGAGTATAGTGTGTATTTATTATTCCCTTATCAGTAAGCTAGGAGTGAGTAAATAGTGCTGTTTTATGTTTGTTTTCTGCCATAAAATAATATATTTTCAATGTCTAGAATGTATATGTGGAAGTAAGCATGGTTGTGAACGTTTACTTATCACATTAGCTCAAATTTTTACTTTCTCTATACGTGCTATGTATATAGTGTATAGAAAAGGTATTGCATTCCACCAAAAATTCGATACCGAGATTTCACCTGTATCCAAAAAAAAAAAAAAATATTTTCAGAAAAAAGTCCATGTGTGTGTGTGTCCGTGTGTCTGTGAACACGATAACTCAAAAACGAAAACTCGGTAAAATACCAAACTTGGTATTTAAGTTTAGTATCTTCCAGGGATGCGACACGAAGATTATGAGAAAAATCCCCCACCCCCAAATACCCTTTACATGGAACTTTTTTCGAAAAGTTTGATTTTCTAAAAAATGGCTCTAACGATTTTGATTAAAATATCGTATATTAAAGATATTTAACCTGACAAATAAAATGTATATTTTGAATTTTCTGGGATAACCTCTGAAGACTACTTTGTCGTTCAATTTTACGGACTTTTGCATAACTGCTAAACCGTAAGAAATGGACAAAAACTTACCACACAACAAATGTAGAGGACCTTAAAATACACAATTTATGTTATATACATTTTTTTCGTGGAGTTGATTGTTTTTGAGATATTCCTTGTTTTTGGTTTCAGCTATAAAAACTTATACTTTTCTCATACAGGACTTTGTGAACTCGTGTCCATACAAACAAAGGAACTTCAGTCGCAGAGCAACCAGCTTTTGACTATCACTTGAACCTATGGTACCCCCTTATTTCGCTTCTACTAACAAGGAAGCAAGTAATAAGACTATTTCTGCTAATTTTTGCTCTATTAGATGAAGTAAATAGAATAATTTGTTGCAGTGATATAGAGAAAGTCATGTGAATGGAACACATCAGATTTTTTATAACTTAATGGCTGACATACACCAATTTTCTTTCTATTAGTCTCAGAGAACCAATACTGAATTAACTGTTGAAAGCCAGTTCTTCCATAGATGTATGAGTAACAGGAAGCACATAGAGTAGTAAAAATGGTTTCAAACGAAAAACTTTTCCACTGGCTAATAAAATAACTAAAGAAAATCATATAGCTATTACACCGGATTTTGTAAACCTACGAACCCTAATTCACATAAATATGGAACTAAATTGAAATAAAAGCTGGGGGAGGGCGTGATCGCTATGTCACTGGGCGAAGGACACACATAGCAGACGTTGTTGTACCTCCTGCCACTTTATCCAGCCCTTTCATCGTTTGCCCTCAATACTGAGCTGTATGTTTGCTGCAGGTAGACTCCAGAGTGTCTTGAATATTCCACTGCGCTGTGGCGCGCAGCCAAGATGGAACAGTCTGCTGCTGTAGATGTTCTCGAGCTTCAATCCAGGCAGTTATTGGTGAAACATCGATGTTTCGGGATCCTGAATGTGGGAGATGCAGATCACGAAACTTCCATGTTCCAACAATTCACCTGGCTTGAAGCCCTGAGAACATCTGGGTACGAACTACACATATTTAACCTGCTTTATTCTTCTGCTTCTTCTTCGTATTATTATTATTATTATTATTATTATTATTATTATTATTATTATTATTATTAGGTATATTTACGAGGACTGTGTTTTTTATCCACTTCCCCCACATGTTATCATGCGTGGGAAGTTGCCGCTCCTGTAGTCTGTTTGTATTTTACCGTAGATACTAATAAAAGTATTTAATTCTCCCAATATTGATATGCATTTTTATTGTAGACATGCAATATAAAAAAAATATTTGATAGTTAAAATGTACCATTTACCGTCTTTACTTCCCTTTATTTGTTAATAATTTACTTATCTAATTCATGCCGCGTTAAAATGTAACTCCTTCAACTTTAGTTGTTGACTTCATCAACATACTAGGCTAATAGATTGCATGTTTGCTCAGATTAGCGTGATCGACCTTACTACTTTTGAAAATCTCGATGATTAATTTTGTTTTCATAAATATGTCTATTATTCACTACTATCGAAACAATAGTGTGCAATAAACATTAGTTTAGTGTTTTTCGGAAACTCAGAACCGAAATATTCCACTTCATCTCGATCTTCAAACTTCTTCCTTGCTCTGCAAATATATGACAAATATCGTACAATTACCGCAATTATAACACCCCTACACAATGTGTTTCATTACGTCAGCTTAATTGGACTCCTTCCTAAAGTTATCCCAAGCAATGCCACATAAATTGTTCTTTAAGGTTGTCTTTAATGATAGATGACATTTCATACAAGTTTAATTACATATATGATTAGTTCCGTATGCATTTTATGCCCAGTAAAACCCTGTTCTATTATACTTGTTACTTTCTCTACATTTACTATGCACATTGTGTATAGAGTAAGTATTGTATTCCACCCAAAAATTCGATACCGAGATTTCCTGGAAATACATGTTTTGGGACCCCCTGAATACAAAAAAAAAAAAAGCATTTTTACAAAAAGGTCCGTGTGTGTGTGTGTGTGTTTTGTGTGTGTCTGTCTGTGGACAGTATAGCTCAAAAACGAAAAGACCGTTGAATACCAAACTTGGTATTTAAGTTTCGTATCTTCCAAGGATGCGACAGGAAGACTTTCAAAAAAATCCCCCCACCCCCAGCTACCCTTTACATGGAACTTTTTTAAAAAATTTTGATTTTCTTAAAGATGGCTCTAACGATTTTGATTAAAATATCGTATATTAAAGATATTAACCTGACAAATAAAATGTATATCTTGAATTTTCTAGGAATAGCCACTGAAGACTACTTTATTCTGGATGAATTTTACGGAATTTTGCATAATTGCTAAACCGTAAGAGATGGACAAAAATTTACCACGCAAAAAATGTAGAGCACGTTAAAACACACCCTTTATGTTATATATATATATATATATATATATATATATATTTTTTGTGGAGTTGATCGTTTTTGTTATATTCCCCCTTTTTTTTTTGGTTTAGCTTTGAAAAGCTTACTTTTTTCATACAGGAATTTGTCAACTCGTGTCCATACAAACAAAGGAACTTCAGTCACATAGCAACCAGCTTTTGACTATCAGTTTAACCTATGGAACTCCCTTATTTCGCTTTTATTTACAAGGAAGCAACTAATAAGACTATTTCTGCTATTTTTTTTCTTGATTAGCATGAAGTAGATAGAAGCATAATTTTAACAATAATTTGTTACAGAGATGTATAGAAAGTCAATGTAAATGGAACACATCAGATTTATTGAAAAGCACAATCCAGATACCCCTCAGTTCGTCAGTTTTTGGAAACCGTATCGGTAGAGAGCAAGTATCGATTAGGATGAACGCTGAATTTTCTCACAGAAGTTGTGAAACCTCCACAGACTCCAGGCGACCAAATTGACTAGACTGCTGGGAAGGGATTGCTAGGGAGAGACAAAGAGGGTATTGCGGGGCCCCACATTCTGAAGAGCGCAAGGGGAGACAGCCTATATGGCGTGGGTTGCCCAATATGCGACGGGGCGAGGGTCTCCACACGCTTATCTTGCTTGCACAGAAACCAGGACTCGAAAAGATGCAATACATTATTGTCGAAGAGCCAATATATTTGCTTGCATTTTCGGACTACATACAAATGGCATTGAAAGGACGGATATTTCATGCAAAGCAGATTTATAAGAGAAAGATTTCAGGAATGCAAAGAGTAACAACATCAGTGTGGCAAATTTCCTCCCTTAAGGCGAAGAAGATCGGCAGTTATGAAGGAAGGGCTATTAATTACAATTGAACAATATGGCTCCTCTATACTCGCCGTATTTCAGGAACTGTGTTTATTTTATGTACTTCCTATTTATAGTATGAGGGAAGTTCTGTATTCCATATAAAAGGTATGTTTTGAGGTCCCCTAATCAAAGTTTCTTAAAGGAGACTTTTTTATTTGTCTATGTACTTCATTTTAATATAGTTAAACAAATATCTACATTACACATCCTATTATAGATACAAAAATAATAGTGATGATGAAGGGTTTAAGAACTGGATGATATACAGTCATGGAAATAAGTATTCATACAGTACTGCAATTGAAATTGACCACTGATATTTCCATATTAAATTAAATGACAGCGCTACGATTCTGTATAGGAAGCCAATCCATTAAATAAACAGTGTCATGATAACAAAGATTTGAGTATTAAACAAAAGTACCTCAAGGAAATAAACGATACCCCAATGCTGGCTGTATTTGACAGTGAAAAAAGTATTCATACACCACTAGAAATGTAAACACAGACACCACCAACGAACCGTTTGCAGCAAGCAAGGCCTTCAGTGGCAAGTTAGACCTCCTGCTTGTTGGTTCTGTTACGTAGTGAATGCCGTGCGACAGAAACATGGGCCGCAAAGGTAAAGAAACAACTGTAGAGGAAAGACAGATAGTTATCTCTCAATATCAAAAGGGAAAATGATGTTATTGGAAGAAGCCGGACAACTGTGCAGTCCATATAACACGATATAGAAAGAGAAATTCTATCATTAATAGCGAAAGAAGAGGACGACCACAGAAGCTAACGCAAAGGGAAAAGAATATGTTAATAAGAATGATTAAAAAATATCCTAAATTGACAGCCTCTGCATTGTCTGCCTATGTTAACGATCAGTTCGGAAAGGAAATAACACCAAGGGCTGTTCGCTATGCTCTAAGTAATACAGGCTATGGAGCTAGGGTACCTAGAAAGAAATCATAAATCAGCAAGAAGAACAAGAAAGTCAGACTTGAATTTGCTCGAGAGCATCTAAGCAAGAACACGAGTTTCTGGTTCAGGGTACTGTTCACAGATGAAAGTAAATTTAATGTATTTGTAAATGGTGTCAGAATTTTGGTGTGGAGAAAACCAAATACTGAGCTTGAACCCAAGCAACTTCAAGCCACAGTGAAGCATGGTGGAGGAGGAGTTATGGTATGGGGATGTATGGCTACATCTGGTGTTGGGGAACTTGTTTTTGTTGAAGGTAACATGGATAAATTTCAGTACTTAAATATCCTAAAGAATAATCTGCAAAAGAGTGTTGATAAATTGAGTTTAGGCACAGATTACTACTTTCAACAAGACAATGATCCTAAGCATACGGAGGAAATTGTTCGTTTGTGGTTGTTGTACCATACTCCCCACTGCTCCCCACGTTCTCAAGTTTCCAGCACAGAGTGCAGACCTTAATCCAATTGAACATCTTGGGATACCCTTGAAAGAATTGTCCGAAAGCATGACATACGAAGTAAGGCAGGTCTGAAACAATGTCTTCAGCAAGAATGGTAAAATATTGCATAGAGACTACAAAAAACCTGGTTCATTCCATGCCAAAGAGGTTAACAGAAGTAATACGTAGAACGGGAATGCCTACAAAGTATTACTTTTGTTATTGTATTGTATTTAAACTATCATTTTCTTTAAGTGTATGAATAATTTTTTTCTCGTTGTGAGAAGCCAGCTGATACAAATGTTTTGTTTACTTTTTGAAGAGGAGTAATTTAGGTCATACGTTTTTATGTATAGATTCAGGAGGAAATATCATACTGTTAGTTTACCATATAACCTCTCTGGATGTTAACTTTAGTTATAACAAATTAAGTTTTTCTACATAAACACCTGGTGTATGAATACTTTTTTCCATGATTGTATATACTGGTCTTAAAATTCCACAGACTTTCCAAGCAATTGCGAAAAAATCAGAAAATCGTCATGACTTTAAAAAATGCCAATTCAGCAATTCGAATCATTAATAACGGCTATCTGAGAAATCTCTTATGTCACAAAAATGTATTTGGATTAACATGTGTTTTAAATAAATCTGAATTTTTGTATAGTACGTTCTCGTCTATCCTTAACGTATACCAATTATGAAAATTATATACGAATGACATGGATTTCCAGGCTAATCCCAGAAAAGTATATATAAAACACGCATCTTGTCATATAAATATATTTAAAATACAGTACTTTAATCAACATCGTTGGTTTTTTTTTTTTTTTGAGAAAATACAAGCATTTCGAAAAATGTTCTATGTAAAGGATATTTGGGGAGGAGGATTTTCCTAAACATCTTCGTGTGTCATGTTTGCAAGATACTGAACTAGGTTTGGTACTTATCAGACTTTTCGTAGCTGTTTTTTTTTTTTTTTTTTGGTTATGCTGTTCTCTCTCTCTCTCTCTCTCTCTCTCTCTCTCTCTCTCTCGCACACGGACCTTTTCTAAAATTGCTCCTCTTTGAACTCACATGCCCTCAAAACATGTAATTCAGAAACATCTCGGCATCGAATTTTTAGACGAAATGCAATCTTTCTGCGTGTACTATGTACGTAGTAGAGAAAGTAAAAACGAAAAGTCGTTTAAACACGACTTGGAATAAGTAGGGCACCTTCCTAAGGTACGATACGAAGACTTTCAAGAAAATTCTCACTCTGAAACTACTCTTCAAATGGAGAATTTTTCTCTGGTTTTTATTTCCGTAAAGTCATTTAAGGATCTTGTTTAAAATACGCAATTTTAAAAGACTTGCATTATTCATAAAATGTATAGGTGTCTTGAAGTTTCTGCATATAGCCTGGGTATTTCTCTAATTTGGAATGTTCTATGGATTTGTATAATTAGTAAATCAGTTTGGCAAAAACTTCCACAAAAAGCAGATTTTATTAAAACATAAAATTCATGTGAAAATAACAATTTCTGAGATATTTCTTGCTACCGGTTTGAATGGTTAAAGATAAACTGATAATAAATGAAACTTCTATTTTATTAAACCAAAGTGGATAGAATTTCAGAAATTACATATATTATTCTAAGCACCACATGAAAATGTTGCAATATGATTTATTATTTTTTTTTAAATATGAAATTTCATTTACAAATTTTCTAAAACTTTGGGGTATACTTCTTAAAACTCTCCCCGAACTGATGATACAGTATATATGTATGTGTATTACATATTAATTACATATGAGTAGTGTATATGGTTTACTCTGTAAATACTTTAATTATGAATTGTTTCATTAATGCTTTAGTTATAACAGACGCGACTCGTGGGCATAGGTTTCAAAGCAGAATCTTCCATAAAATTGTCGAGAAAAAAACTATCACAATTTTTATTATAATATACTATTAAAACCCTATCTTACTACCCTATAAATACTAAAAATCCATAGCTTGTTTTATGTTCATAATTGGATACGATATAGTGAAAACTTATTTTTAAACATCCTGTTTCTGAAATGCTCTAATAGCTTGCCTTACCAGAAATTCTGCCCTTCGAAGAAATGTGAGCAGAGCATAGTAAGGGTGAAAACATCGTTTTCTCTGTCTAAAGGAATTGCTTCTCTTTAAGGTTCTGGCTGCTTTACCTCTCAACCGCAGGAAGCGCGCGCGCGCGCGTGTGAGAGAGAGAGAGAGAGAGAGAGAGAGAGAGAGAGAGAGAGAAAATACATCTTCAAAATGTATTGCTGTGTTGGTCATATTCAGTCAGCGTCACACTGTCAGCATACCAGGTGGCCCAATTGCCCCATATTTGACGTGTGCAGATATTCCACAGTGCGTTTACAGAGTTGCAAGAACTCAACGGGGCAACTTTAAGTTAAAACCGCCAGTGTGGAGAACTCACGAGACCCCCTTTGTTTTAACCCTCGCAATGAGCGCGACCCGAAGACGGGCAAAGCGAAAGTCTCTCCCGCCGTGAAATAGCCCCATTGAGTTCTGCAGCTCTTTTAACGTAAGAGGGATAACTGCATACATCAACTACGAGGCAGGTGCACCACCTGATATGACGATATTTTCTGCGCTCAACGAAAATCTTTAAGATCTGGTCAGCTATAAATATAAAGAGTTTCTGTAACTAAGAAATGTTTCCAGGCTGTTTTGCCGTGGTCTGCTGGTGTTAGGAGTACCAGAAGTTTCGTCCACAACTACGGTGGACATCTTCAGTGGCGCGGTCGAAGTTCACGAAGCCTCTGGTCTACCATACCTGGAGGACGAGATTAGGCGTCGGGCAACAAAATTCAACGAAGGGTTACCATTCCATCGGAGCGCCCTCGTTAGGTCTCTTGGGGATTACGATCCCACAAACCGCCGCTTCAGGCGATACCGGCTTCCCTGCATGGCTTGCGGGCATCCCCGGTAACGAAGGAGCACCACCAACAGCTGCTACGGCTAAGCTCCTTATAATCCTTCAAGAGTTGCTTGGATTCAAAATTAAAACCTCAAAACAAACATTTTGATTAACACACACCAGCGGTGCACAAGGGCCGTTGCACCATCAAGGCAACCGTCGAGGAGCAATATTTGCCTCCTCCTGTCACTCCACAACCCCAAAACACACCCGCCATCCTGCAAAACCCACAATCCCGTCAGAACGTGGTTAAGTTCTCTCCAGGAGCCAGGAGCCAGGAGCAGGAACTAGTCGCCCGAGTGTACTCGGGCGGGGGCAAATCACCACGGTACCTATCCGCTTTTCTTGCGGATTTACCCGTGTGATATAGTAGATGTAGTCATATGCAAGCGTTTTTGTCAATGTCAAAGTAATTGGGCAGGGTGTTCCCTCTGTGCAGCCGGCGCGGGCTGGCTTACCTATCTGAGTGGCCACCCACCCAGAGAGGGACCAGGCCCAATGCTGCTTACCTTGGCCAGCCGCTTGCGGGCTGTCAAGGAAAGCAGTGCCGGCTAGCGGGGAGACATGAAGGGATATAGGTACGGGGTGGGGGAAGCCAGTGTTGCAGATCTGGTCGGAGTACGACTGGATGGTCACCCGTCCGAGTCGTGACCATGCCCGATGCTGCTTAACTTGGCGGGTAGAACAATAAAGGGAGAGGCGGCCGGTAAACTACCATCCCAAGGCGTCCTTGGGAAGGCGGTAGCTTACGCGTCTCCTTGGTAGCGTGTGGTCGTAAAGACCGAGAGTGTTCACCTGGGGATTTGGGTGGGGAGCAAGTTTAGTGTATATTGTGCGAGCTCTTTCTCGCACAACGTCATAAGTTCTCTCCGAGAACAGGGACACGTCTAGCACACCTCGGGCTGCCCTCAGCCTGCCAATTACACTGGACTGGAAAGCGGATAGGTACCGTGGTGATGCCCCCGCCCGAGTACGCTCGGGCGACTAGTTCCTACTCCTGGCTCCTGACTCAACGCTTCAGACGCAGCGAAACCTTCTCCTAGAAAACTTCGACTGCGCCACTGAAGATGTCCACCGTAGTTGTGGACGAAACGTCTGGTACTCCTAACACCAGCAGACCACAGCAAAACAGCCTGGAAACATTTCTTAGTTACACTGACTCCGGCCGTGAAAGCCTACGTTCTCTCATAAAGAGTTTCTGTTTTATTTTTGCAGTCTGCGTTATTTTGACATTAGTATTTTTGTAGTGGCAATGATTGTGGGATGTGTTAGAATATTTCCGAAAAATAAGTTCTGTTCAGAACATTGCGAAAACAACCAACAATTACAATTTATAACTTATAAATCAAGGTAAACCTGCATGTTAATATTATCCACATTTAAGCTTTCTTTTTACTTTCTCTATACGTACTATGTACATAGTGTATAGAGAAGGTATTGCACTCCACCAAAAAATTCGATACCGAGATTTCACCGGAAATATATGTTTTAGGGTCCCCTGTATCCAAAAAAAGTATTTTCTGAAAAAGGTCCGTGTGTGTCCGTGTGTCTGTGAACACGAAACTCAAAACCGAAAAGTCGGTAAAATACCAAACTTGGTATTTAAATTTAGTATCTTCCAGAGATGCGACATGAAGATTTTGAGAAAAATCCCCCCCACTCCAAACTACCCTTTACATGGAATTTTTTTTAGAAATTTTTTATTTTCTACAAAATGGCTCTAACGATTTTGATTAAAATATCGTATATTAAAGATATTTAGCTGACAAATAAAATGTATATTTTGAATTTTCTGGGAATTCAATTTTACGGAATTTTCCATAACTGCTAAACCGTAAGAGATGGACAAAAACTTACCATACAACAAATGTAGAGCACTTTAAAACACACAATTTATGTTATATACATTTTTTTCGTGGAGTTGATTGTTTCTGAGATATTCCTTGTTTTGGTATCAGCTATAAGAATATACTTTTCTCATACAGGACTTTGTGAACTCGTGTCTATACAAACAAAGGAACTTCAGCCACAAAGCAACCAGCTTTTGACTATTACTTTAACCTATGTTACTCCCTTATTTCGCTACTACTTACAAGGAAGCACCTAATAAGACTATTTCTGCTATTTTTTTTCACGATTAGCATGAAGTAAATAGAAGCATAAGCTTTTTAAAAATAATTGATTGCAGAGATGTAGAGAAAGTCATGTGAATGGAACACATCAGATTTGTTTTACTTTCTCTACACGTACTATGTACATCGTGTATAGAGAAGGTATTGTATTGCAGCCAAAAATTCGATACCGAAATTTCACCGGAAATACATGTTTTGGGTTCCTCTGAATCCAAAACAAGCATTCTTGGAAAAAGGTCCGTGTGTGCGTTTGTGTGTGTGTCTGTTGAGTCTGTGGACAGCATAGCTCAAAAACGAAAGACCGTTGAATACCAAACTTGGTATTTAAGTTTGGTATCTTCCAAGGATACGACACGAAGATTTTCAAGAAAATCCCCCACCCCAACTACCTTTTACATGGAACTTTTTTCGAAAATTTTGATTTTCTTAAAAGTGGCTCTAACGATTTTGATTAAAATGTCGTATATTAAATATATTTACCTGACAAATCAAATGTATATCTTGAATTTTCTGGGAATAGCCTCTGA
This sequence comes from Hymenopus coronatus, assembly GCA_030762935.1. NCBI lineage: Eukaryota > Metazoa > Arthropoda > Insecta > Mantodea > Hymenopodidae > Hymenopus > Hymenopus coronatus. The sequence goes on along the minus strand of CM060895.1, from coordinate 94,472,999 downwards.
AGACTACTTTATTTTGGATGAATTTTACGGAATTTTGCATAACTGCTAAACCGTAAGGGATGGGCAAAAACTTGACATAAAAAAAATGTAGAGCACGTTAAAACACACAATTTATGTTATATACATTTTTTTTCGTGAGTTCGTCGTTTTTAAGACATTCCTTATTTTTGGTTTTTTGGTATGTTGTCAATTGTGAAAGTAGCTAGAAACAATGAGATGTATTAGGAGGTGACATAATATAAAAGTTACTACCCCCTCCCCAACTTAGGAGCCGGGCCTAAATACATTACACTAAAAGCAAAAGAACCGCGAAGCTTCATTTTATGTACATCATCACCACACGTGTGGAAACAGGAAACTGTGCAGTTTCTGGTAAACATCCGGTTTACTACAAATTTACCAACATCTGCTGGAAACACCTCAGCAATGAACTTCGTCCAAAGCAAATCATTAAGGAAAGCGGGGGGGGGGGGGTGTATTAAAAAAAAATCTGATGTGTAACATCCACATGACTTTCTCTATTATTAAAAAGCTCATTCTTCTATCTACTTCATGCTAATCGCGATAAAATTAGCAGAATTGGTCTTGTTACTTGCTTCCCTGTAAGTAGTAGGGAAATAAGGGAGTACCATAGGCTAAAGTGAATGTTTTAAAAGCTGGTTGTAAATGTGATTGAATTTCTTTTGTTTATATGGCTTGGAGTTGACAAATTCCCGTATAAGAATAGTGTAATAATTTTAAATTTGAAATCAATAAATAACAAGGACTATCTCAAATACGGTCAACTCTAAGAAAAAAAAAAATGTATATAACATGAATTGAGTGTTTTAACGAGCTCTACATTTTTGTTAAGTAAATTTTTGTCTGTCCCTTACGGTTTACCATTTATGCAAAATTAGGCAAATTTCATCCAGAATAAAGAGGTCTTCAGAGGCAATTCCCAGAAAATTAAAGATATACGTTTTATTTGCCATGTAGATATCTTCAATATACGTTATTTTAATAAAAATTGTGAGAAGATCAAAATTTTCGAAAGGTTTTTCATGAAAAGGATAGTTTGGAGTGGGGGATTTTCTTGAAAATCTGCATGTCGCATCTTTGGGAGACACTAAACCTAATTACCAAATTTGATGTTTAACGACTTTTCGTTTTTGAACTATGACACACACTCACATTCACAGACCTTTTCTAAAACTGCTTTTTTGGATTTAGACAATTTCAAAACCTGTTTTACCGGTGAAATCTCGGAATCGAAATTTTGGATGCAATATAATACCGTCTCTATACACCATGTACATAGTACCTACGTCTAGAGAAAGTAAAAATTCAATTTTCTTTTACAGTTCACTGTATGCAGAAGGTAGGAAGGAATTTCATTCCATCCAAAATTTCGATACCGAGATTTCACCGAATTACAACAATTTTGAGCAAAAAACAACGTACCCTAACTCAGAAATGTAAGTCGAAGTACCAAACGTGGTGTTTTAAGTTTTTTATGTTCCAAGAAAGCGACATGGAGATTTTTAGGGAAATTCACCCATCACAAACTAATCTTTGCATGGAGCATTTTCCAAAATTCTCCATTTTCTCAAAATTAGCTCTAATTGCTCTATACCTATTTTAGAAATATTCACATGCCAAATAAATTCTATATCTTGAATTTTCTTGTGAATAACTTCTGAAGACCTCTTTATTCTGGAAGACTTTTGAATAACCGGTAAACATAGAGAGATTAACATAATCTAAGTGCACAAAAGATTGAGATCTCGTTAAAAAACGTGATTTTTCATTTACTTTTTTTTAAACATTTCCAAGATATCATTGTTATTGGTTTTAGAATTACCAATATTAAACTTTTATCAAATGGCAAAGAGTTATTCAGTTTGTTTCATCCTGGTCATGCAAAGGGAAGGGAAGAACGACCGGTTTTTAAGAGATTTGACTATAGTTTTAGCTTAGTGTATTTCCTTAAATCCCTTCTACACAGAATGAAATAATAAAAACATTTCTACAGTTTATTTTGATTAGCATGAAGAAGTGTGAAGATTACGCTTTCATAAGGATAGTTTGTTGCAGAATCGATAGAGAAAGTCGCGTGATTGGAACACATCAGATTTTTTATGACGTCAATTATTTCCAAGATATCCATTATTACTGGTTTTGATTTTACAATATTTTGTCATTTCTAAAGTGCAGTCGCTATTTAGTTGTTTCTTGCGATGTCATGAAAGAATATGAAATTAGGTTTTATTTATGGACTCTCTTTAACTGCTGCGGTTCTCAGAGTCCCATTCTGTATTGGGTGTGAAAGACCGCTTAATTCTGCTCAGATGCCTCTTTATCATGCCTGAGATTGTTTTACTTGCGTGTATTTACACAACGGGACGAACGGCTCTACTTCCCTTCCGAAGGAAGCCATGCCAAACAATTTTACACCCGAAAAAATCCATCGCCCCCCCCCCCCCAAGGTTTGGCCCCGCGACCTTGGGAACCAGAGGAAGAAATATGGAATTTTAAGGACAGTATATAGCGTCATGCTTTTACACTCTAAAATTGCACCTAAAGAAGAAAATATGCAATTTTTTTATTGTTAATTGAAATGCCAAAAAGTTAGCAATTATTAACCTAAGTTATGATTTGACTAAGGTTTCTGAATTAGAAGAAGTTGTTTTATAACTGGTAACATGTTCACTGCAATAGCTTGTATAGTTTTCAAGAAATCTTTATATATATTTCACTGAGGTTCAGCTTCGAAATTACTATTCTGTCTCTCTGTCCTGGCTGGCTATCTAACTCAGCCGGGAGAGAACCTTTCTAGCCAAGATTATGAATGTGTATAAGACATGGTTTTTACTAATAAACCTACAGAAAAATAGTAACCCTATAACAGTTGTGTACTAGATAACACCTTCCCGATAGAAAATTTGTTACAAAGGTAAAATGTCGCCGATAAGGCCATGCAGTTAAAGGCGGGGTATAAATGACACATTCACATTTATCAAATTGTTCAAAACGATGTACTTTTCGATACAAATTAATGACATCGTATATGCTCCTAATAAATAACAGAATAAACTACCTAATGAATTTTGTTAATATCTTAATTGTGGTTCATCTGTACAATGTATTAATGTACCATTAAAGAGCTTTTATTTACTATTCATTTAAAAGTATGCATCAAATTCGGTGTACTTATACACTAAAACCCTATTACTGTTTTAAAATTTCAAATGAATCTCAATTTTTAGAGCAAAGTGTATACGTGCCTGAGTATTTGTGAGCAGCAAGACTCAAAAACGCTTGTACCAAACTGGGTATTTATGTTCAATATCTTTCAAGGTAGTGGCACGAAGATTTTAAGAACATCTCAAACTATCTTTTACATGTCAGTTTTTCGAAATTTAAGACCTCCTCAACGGATTAAAATGACAGATTAAAGATATTTAGATGCAACTTTCTGGAAATAGCCCATATGAAGTTCTCTCTGGATGATTTTTTCATAAATCGTAAACTTTAAGGGATAGACAAAATGCCCTTAAACAAAAAATATAGATTCGTGAAAACACTTAATTTATGTTTTAGTTAACTGTTGTCGAGATATTCCTTGTTATTGGTTTAAATTATCCAGAAGTAATACGAACGAAAAAAAAAAATATTATCGCGTTAGCCTTGTGTATTTCCTTGTGCCTCTTGAACTACAAGAAAATGAGTAATAAGAATATTTCTGTTAATGTTTTTCTTCATTAGCATGGAAGAATACGCTTTTTGCTGGATAAGAAGAGAGTTATGTGATTTTTGGCTTTAGTATAGTAGATTCATTATAGGGGCTACCATCAGCCAACTATTGAAAATGGTAATTTAGCGGGGAGCTTTTGTTGTAGAAGTTATTATATTATAGATCTATAAACTCTCCTCAAAGCATTATACGTTAAGAAATATTTTACAAATTACAAGTAATATTAATGAAATTACTCTAATTTATTAGGGAACCTGTTTCAGATTTAATGTCGTCATGTTGAGGACTGCTTCCTTCTCTAATGGTAGAGAAGGCATTGCACTCCACCCAAAAATTCGACACCGAGTTTTCATCGCAAATACACGTTTCATGAGGCCGCTGTATTAAAAAAAAACATTTTTAGAAAAAGGTCCGTTTACACACAGGTGTGTGTGTGTGTGTGATAACTCAAAAAGTGTGCAAAATACCAAACTCGATATTTAACTTTATTATCTTCCAAGGATGCAACACGAAGTTTTTGAGGCAAATCCCCTCACCAAAACTACCCTTTATAAGCAAATCTTTTTCGAAAATTTTGATTTTCTCAAAAATGTATCTTAACGATTTTGATTAAAATACATATATTAAAGATATTTACATGCCAAATAAAATGTATATTTTGAATTTTCTGGAAATAGCCTCTGAAGAGATCTTCTTTCTGGGGATAAATTTTGTATCACTGATAACCGTAACAGATAGACAAGAAGTTTACACAAAAAAATGTAGATCTCATTAAAACATACATTTTATGCCACACATTTTTTTCGTGGAATTGACCATTTCCGAGATATTCCTTTGTATTGGGAATTGCTTGACACTTATCTCTTACGATAATTTGCCAACTCCTGGCCATGCAAAGAAATGGATTACAATCACATATCAAGCAGCTTTTAAAGGATTTATTTCCCTTCTATTTACAAAGAAACGAGTGAATAATAAGACAATTTCTGTTAATTATTTAGATTAGCATAACGTATACAGAAAAAGAAGTTTTTTTTAACAATAACTTGTTATTGTGATACAGAGAAAGTCATGTGAATGGAACTCATATTTTTTTTAAATGTCATCTTATATTTATAAAGGTTCAAGGTTTTAAAAAATAACGCCGCAAAAAGCATTATCAAGGATGTCTTTTGCGGCTATTTTGAGTATATTATTGAGAGAAAATTTTGTTTATGTAATTTGTTTCCTGGGTTATAGGTTAAGCGATGTCAGAAGCCGAAAAAAAGTTCACTTAGAAGGCCTTCTTTAAATTATCCCGGATATTATCTTTTTGCTTCCTCAATTATTTAAGAAAATTCGCTCTCTTAAGACTTCTATCACTCTTGAAGACCTTGTGATGCATGGCCTGCAAATTCTTGGTCAGTTTTTTAAGCTCCTTGAAAATACTAAGGGCGAGAGAAGTTCTTGAGATAATTGTTCGGCACCTTGAAACCTATTTTATTATCATATTTTGATAAAACCACAGCGTTGTGTGTTTTATTTTCTTTTACGTATAGTAAGTTTGGTGAAGTACTGAATGGTAACCCACCCAAAAATTTGGTTGATTAAAACATCATATATTTAAGATATTTTCACACAAATGAAAAGTACATTATCTTGAATTTTATGGAAATAGTTTCTGAATGTCTTTTGCACAACTGGCTAACAGATATAGAATATATCACAAAAATACAAATTACACAATTTATGTCAAAGCACCTTTTTCCGATATATTCATTTTTACTGGTTTGAATTTTTACTTTCTCTGCACTTTCTTTATAGGTACATAAAAGTTGGAGAAGGTATTATATTCCTCTCAAAACTTCGATGTCGAGATTTCACCGGAAATATATATTTCGAGTTCCCCTGAATTAAAAAAAAAATGATTTTTCGAAAGAGGTATATGTGGGGATGAATATGGACAGCATAAATCATAAACTACTCTTCGCTGATGAGAAAATACCAAACTTGGTATTTAAGCTTACTATCTTCCAAGGATGCGACAAAGATTTTTCAGGAAAATTTACCCATCCAAAATACTCTTTATATGGAAAACACTTTCTAAATTTTCGATTTTCTCAAAAATGGTTCTAACGAGTTTGATTAAAATGCCGTATATTAAAGATGTTTAAGGCACATGGTAAATAATTTACATCTTCAAATGTTGGTAATCGAGAGTTATATTCATGATTCATGTACTCGTATAGCCTGAAGATTTATAGAAAAAGCTGTGTGTGCGTAACTCAAAAACGATACAACACAACATTTTAAGAAAATTCCTCCTTCTCTGCATTCCAAACTAGCCATTACATGGAACATTCGTCAAAATGTTGATTTTCTCAAAAAAGGTTATAACGATTTTGATCAAATATCATATGTTTAAGATATTTTTAAGACAATTGTTGGCTTTTCTGGGAAGAGCCTTTGAAGTACTTCTTTTTGAGCATAAGTGGTAAACCGTAAAAGATTATACAAACCTTACAACAAAAAAATGCAGGTCTGGTAAAACAATGTCAAATCACTTGCGCGCGCGTGTGTATGCGATTATACGGAGATAACTATTTCCGAATTATTCCATTTCCCTGTTATTGATTTGATTTGCAGGTATTTATACTTTTCTCAAACTAGGAATCGTTATTCGCCCTCCCCCATTTTTCCTTTCTCTTGGCCTCGCAAGCAGAACAGGTTTATAAAAACAAATCACACAACGACCCGCTCTTAAAATATATGACCATGCTTAAAGCGATAGCATTTCCTTAATGGCCTTCTACTTACATGGAAGTAATAAACTAATTTCGGCAAATGTTTATCCCGATAGTTTGGAGAAAGCAGGAAAATAAGGATTCATAAGAATACTTTGTAAAGAGCGAATGGAGGAAATATGTAAATTAATATGAATTTTTTTTCATTATGTTAGCATGTCGTTTGTATGATAAGAAAAGAAGAAGAAGAAGGGAAAATGAAGACTCTTGCCAAACTCCTTGGTCCATTCTAAAGCAACTTCTTAGACAACTGAGCATCAATACAAATATTTTTCAGTCCGTAGGACACCTTCCTGCTGTTCGAGAGGCACCGGTTTCGATTACCGGCAGGGAAGTTTTTGTAAAATTAAATTTACATTAGCTCCTAAAATGTATATAACATCAAGAATCAGTTCAAAGCAAAATATGTTGACCAAGTGCCGAAGGACACAATATCCGAGATATACACAATTAAATACTCACAATATGAAAACTAACTTATATATATGCCAGACCAAAATAAACATTGCCACACACATGAAAGAACATAGCACAAAAAAAACAAAAAAAAAAAACAAAAAAAAAAAAAACGATGTAATCCATTCACATGACTTTCTCTAGCCGTTCCACAAACAAACTTTTTATTCAAAAGCTTAACATTTTATCTACATCATGCTAATCAAGATAAACATAAAAATTAGTCTTATTACTTGCTTCCTTGTAAGTACAAGGGGAATAAGAAAATGCACAGGCTGAAGTGATTGTCAAGTCATTTAAAAGTCAGTCGATGTGTGAAACAATTGAAAATCCATTCCCTTGGCTCGTCAGAGTAAACAAACGAGAAACGAGAAAAAGATATCTCCCCGTTTGAGGAAAGTTTAAGTGGCTTAAAATTGAAACCAATAACCCGCAAAATCTCAAAAATGGTTAACTAAATATATATATATAACACTGTATGTTTTAATGAGATTTACATTTTTTGGGTAATTTTTTGTCTATCTCTTATGACTTGCTAGTTATAAAATAAGTCATCCAGAATGAAGAGGTCTTCAGAGGTTATTCCCAGAAAAAAAGCCTTGCTTCCACTCATAGGTTCCTAGGTTCAAATCTTACACTGCTCGTCTTTTTTTATGATTGGATATGTAGAACATGATATTGCATTAATATAACTTTGGCATTTGAGGCTATCGGCCCATTTATGCACACAAAAACTAATTCTACTAACACTGGAATTAAAAAAAAAGTGTAACTAAACAGTTATCTTCTAAAACCAAAACAGAAAAAAATAAACATAACCCAGCCCGTAAAACTACCCTCAATCTTCGGGGCGTAGACAAAATTAAATGCCTACAGGAATGTGGACGAAAAGCTACAAGAAAGCTACTTCTTGAATTTGTGCCTGGAAGCCATCTTTTGTTCTCTACCATCTGCAGGTAAATTGGAACGCTCTCTTTTCACCTCAGCCCACACATTCTCACATTATACCACTTGCCTCTCTATAAAACAATTTGAAACCTTTCGAGATGTGTGAACAGGTTAATTATCCTGTACAAATTCAACAACTCCATCAGGATATCTAATCAAAATATTATCGAATATTACCGTGTACTGCACACCGTTCAGTGTATCGTTAAGCTGCCCAGCACACTTAGACCATTCCTTGATATCCAACCTCAAAACTATGCAGATACGTGACCAATATGAAAAATTGTGAAGCCAAGTATTTTGCATCGTATCGAGACCTCTTTGGACGATAAACGATCACCTTCCCCTTACGTGTGGAAGAAAATGTTATCTCGTCTGAGAATATCACGTTATTCTAGTTTCGATTGGCATTTTCCTGTTGGATCGGTTTGTGAAGTTTGTATTGAGTATTATTATATATATATATAAAAGCAACAACAACGGCAAAACAAAGTTCCTACCTACCAAAAAAGTCAAATTTGCCCAGATTTGGATTCCTAAAAATGTTTCAAAACATTGGTTTCCTAATTATACTGTAAGTATTTTTCATACTATATAGATTCTATTTTTCTTTCAATGAGAACTGTTAGTGCGTTTGGCGTACCATTCTACACACCACATGCTTTCGTGTGCAGCATGAATAAATCCTTAAAGAAATATCATAATCACCATCATATAAATAAGTGTACCGAATGTCATTTATGAAATAAGTAAGTCTAAAATAAATAACTGCCATGTGTTGATTCAACATTATTAAGAGAAGGATAAAAAAAAAGGGGGGGTTTGCTGCATGCGAGAAGCGAACTTGCGACATTTATTAGAGGAATAACCTACGTTTTGTCACAGCGCTACAGTGAACACACATGGAAGGCGCCAGGTTAAATAATACCATACAGTACAAACTGTATCATGTTTTGTGCTGCCAATATTTTTAGTTAATGTTGATAGTTTTTGTTGAAGAAGCTTAAGTTATGTATTTTATTATGATTATTGATCTTATGGGTTAGTAATATTATGATTTAGAACTTGTGACAACTTGTTGCTGCCGCTACTCAACTGTATCGCGGATGGTGTAAACAAGGGGCTGTGCCATGAGGGACTCGAATTTGGCGTTCCAGACATGACCCATTATTCTTGGCGACGGGTATACAATGTAAGTACATACTAGGGAGATAAGGTATTGTATTTCGATACCGATATTTCATTGGAAATAGACGTTTTGAGACCCCCTGAATGAAAAAAACACTTTTTATAAAAATGTGGAGGGGGGCAGTATAGCGCAAAACCGAAAAGTCTGTTAAATATCAAACTTGGTGCTTAAATGTAATATCTTCCAAGGATGCGACACGAAGACATTTTAGAAATTCCCCCCATCCCAAACTACACGTTACATGGAACATTTTTAGAAAATTAGGACAAACTGATTTTATTGAGATCTTTATTTTTCTGAGGCAAGTTATTTGTTTACCTCTTACGGTTTATCAATTACACAAAGGTTATACAAAAGTCATCCAGGATGAAGAGGTCTTCAAATTTATTCCGAGAAAACTCAAGATATACATTTCGTTTGTCATGAAAATATCTTAACAATATGCCATTTTAATAAAAATCATTCGAGCCATTTTTATAAAATCATAATTATCGAAAAATGTCCCATGTAAAGGATATTTCGGAGTGAGGGGACTGTTTAGTACTCAACCAACTTTTCATTTTTGAATTAATGCTGTCTACATACAAACATACACACTCACGGATCTTTTTCTAAAATATTTTTCTTATTCGGGGGACCCAAAACATTTACGATGAAATATCGGAACAAAATTATTGGGTGGAATACCATATATGTCTATCCACGTGCAAACGTGCTAGAGAAAGTAATCCCCCCCCCAAAAAAAAACCACCAACAGTATAGGTGAGGATCATTGCCATGAGCATTTATTCTAAAGGAGACCTTGCAGATATGATCTAGACGTTAAAATGGCATATAAAGTGGGGGCGAAAAAAGTTGTTCCATAAAATAAGCAGTTTCTATTATATGGACATAAATAAGGTAACATTTGCTGATGACTTGTTTCCCTCAGAATGGAGAATTTAAAATGCGATGGACTTGCTGTTCCTCTGGGCACACAAGGCAATGAATTGATTCTGCAACAATCATAGATCAAGCGGTTTACTTCCCGAGTTCTCGATTTTATTGCCGAAAAAGGATATGAAAGTGGACTCGGTGAGCACGATTTGGCCCTTCCAGCATGCACTATTAACGCTAATTAAGTCAGCGAGAGGTAGAGAAACGTTAGTATGTCATGTGGATATATACAACAGAGGTTATGGGTGTGGAATAGAAAGTTCATTGTATTTATCGCATTCCCAGGTAATGTCGAGAAAATGGAAAGGAACAAGTGGAACATCAACGCAAGCCTGACGCACTGCGCATTAGTCAGCTGATTAATCACCAGAAATATAACAGAGTATTTAAAAAAACATCTGATGTGTTACACTTACATGACTTTCTCTAGCTGCTCTAAAATTTTCCTACAAAAGATTAATCTTCTTTCTACACAATACTAATCGAAATAAACACTAGCAGAATGCTCTTATTACTTAGTTCCTTATAAGTAGAAGGGAGCTAAGGGAATGCACTGGGTTACAGAGATAGTCAAATGTTTTAAACCTATCGTTATGCGATTGTCATTGTAAATCGCTTCTTTGCTTGGCCAGGAGTAGAACAAAAGTTGTCTGAAAAAAGTTTAAGTACTTCACAATTGAAACCAATAACAAGGAATATCTCGGTTACCTTCATAACAAAAACGTAAAGGACATAAATTGTGTGTGTTTTGAAGTGATCCACATTTTTTGTGTAGTGAGTTTTTGTCTATATCTTACGGTTTAGCAGTTAAGCAAAATTCGTCAAAATTCATCCAGAATAAAGAGGACTCCCAGAAAATTCGAGATATATATTTTATTTCGGATATAAATAGCTTTTATATACCGGATTTTAATCAAAATCGTTAGAGCCATTTTTAAGAAAATGAAAGGGTAGTTTGTGGTGGGGGAATTCTTTGAAAATCTTCCTGTCGCATCCTTGGAAGTTACTAAACCTAAATACCAATTTACCGGTTTTTCCGTTTTGGGGTTATACTGTCCACACACACGAGCGCACGCGCGCGCGCACACACACACGGACCTTTTTTTTTTTAAATGTTTTTTTCGGAATCAGGGAACCCCAAAACATGTAATTCCGATGAAATTTCGACATCGAATTTTGGGTGCATTGCAATACCTTCTCTATCCCTAAGTAAATGGTACATATAGGGCTAGAGAAAGTAAAATTTGACAAAAAATTATGAAATATTAATAAAAAACTTTTTCGTAACATGGTATAGCTCGTAAACTTTTGGAAGTAAATACTTTTTCTCGCTTGGCGCACTTAAACTACCAAACAACTGAAATTATAAATGGGAGGCACACGCTTATTAGTAATCATGCGCAGCTTTAAATCTTATTTTCTCGTAAACCTTTTTTCAACACTTTTCCATACTCAAAATTTTCCACACGATGAAAATGTTCAGTAATTTGTTTCAAAATTATTATACTGCCCCTCAAAAGCACCTTAAAGCAAATGATCATTTACTTTTTCGAAATAACTCTACAATTTGAGAAATAATATTAAATTTTAAAAATCAAATGTTTTGGAGAGTACGAAAAGTACTAATTTTTCTACTAATATCAAAATATAACACCACAGATCCATTTGTAAACTCAACTACTATAAAACTATATTTTTATGTAAATACCTTTAAAAACGAATCATGTGGCTTTTCTTTATTAGAACAAAGAATTTATAGAATAAAACTGAATATTTTAATAACTATGCATGCTAGAATTTTGATATATGGTAAAAATATCACTATTATTGTGTACAATAACTGGTTTAAATTTCAACAATATCTCTTATACACTGTGTATTTTATCTTAGGGTTGATATTTACACAAAGGGTAATTTAAAATTCCAATATATGAATATTTATCACTAGCACGTATATACAATTTACATAGTAGATAGAGAATGTATTGCATTCCTTCAAAAATTCAATACAGAGATTTCTCCGGAAATACATGGTTTGAGGACCTGAATTCAAAACAAATAAAACATTTTGTTAGAAAAACCTCCGCGCGCGCGTGTGTGTCTGTACGTGTGGGTTGGGGGGCAGCATAACTCAAAAACGAAAAGTTGGTTAAATACCGAACTTGGTATTTAAATTCAGTAACTCCAAAGAATATGACACGAAGATTTTTAAGAAAATCTTGCCACCCTAAACTAACCTTTATACGAAACTTTTTTGAAGTTTTCGATTTTCTGAAAAACGACAAAGAAAATGTATATCCTGAATTTCTAGGTAGTAGTTTCCTGAAGCCATATTTGACATGAAGGAGATTATTACCCTTATCTTTAATTTTTTTTATCAAAATTTTTTCTCGGTCTTCAATAATTTTGGATAAAAATTTGGTCAAGTTCTTCGATTATCTAAATAAAGTAGTCGAATATTATAAAGATCTAATTCGTTTTCAAGAACGTTGAAATAAATTCAAGTCTTCATTCCGAAAAACTTTTGTTCTATAACGGGTAAGTAGTACCCAATGGACAAAAACTTACAACACAAAAAATGTAGATCTCGTCAAAACATGCAATTTCTGCCGTATACAGTTTTGTGTGTTTGTTTTTTTTTTCTTTTCTTTTGTAGACCTAACCATTTCAGACATATTGTTTTTTAGTGGTTTCAATTTTAAAATATGTTTAACTTTTCTGAAACGGTAAGTCCCCATTTGTTTCATCTCTCTTTTGTTTTTCTCCTGCCAACTGAAAATAAATACGAATTTCAATGACAATCGTATAGCGACAGCTTTTTAAAAACTTGGTTGTCTCTTTAGCCTATTGTATTCCCTTATTTTCCTTCTACTTATAGGAAACTACGCAGTAAGACAATTTCTGGTAATGTTTATCTTGATTAGCCTGATGTAGACAAAAAAATAATCTTATTTAAGACTAGTTTGTTTTCAGAAGTCATGGAAATAGAATACCTACGATTTGTAAGATAAGTTCACTGAAGAATTGGGATAAAAGCTCAGTATTTTTCCTTCTTTTCTAACTTTAACAGGATAGGTTTACATTTAAGTTTAAAAAAAGAACGATTAGTGCCTCTAAAATGCAGCTCTCAATTGGTCATCTGTGCGTGAATATCAATCACCTGTATCAGTTCTCTAAATTGGCTTGGCGTGAAGAAGCGAAGGGTAACGAAAACAATTGGAGACGAGGCACTTTTTCTGTTCTCTTTTCTTAGCAAAGTGAAAACCGATTTCTACTCGGCAGTCCTCTCTCCGAGCAGACGCCCTTTTTACCTACACTCATTGCTACGAGACGATGATGTTTTAAGAAATATTTCGAAACTGTCCATTCTTAGGAGCGTAGCAACTTTCCCACAACGTCTGCGTTATCAATTTATTACTATGCTGATTATACGTGTAGATGTTTTCAATAGTTTTTAGAAAAAAAATATGATAATGTATTTATACCACTTTTTCAGATGATCAATAAAAATTCTGATGTGCTCCGTTCACATGACTTTCTCTACCTTCTGCAAACACACTATTCTTACAAAATATTATTCTTTTCTCTGCAACATTAATATATAAGATATTGTCTTATTACTTCCTTTTCAGCAGAAGGGAAATAAGGGAAAGGCTAGGCGAAAGCGATAGTCAAAACTTTTAAAAGCTGATCGCTCTGTGACAAATGAAGTTCAGTTCACTTTGCATGATCAGTGGTAAAACAAAAGATAGATGAAACGAAAGGTGACTTGCCGTTTGATAAAAGCTACGAATTTTAAGTTTGGTATTTAACTTTTCGTTTTTTAACTATGCTGTCACAAACACGCACATAGACACACGCGCACACAATGACTTGTTTCTAAAAATTCTCGTTTTGGACTCAGTGTACATCAAAACATATTTTCGATGAAGTTTAGACATCGAATTTTTGGGTGGAATACAACCTTCAACCTACTATACATAATATGCGAGTACAGAAAGTAAAAAATAAAAGCTTCACATTATTTAAATATAGTACATAAAACTGGCATGCAGCAGCCTTTTCAGACTTTAGGCAGTTTCAGGGAAAAATAAATAAATCTTTACATATGTCTATTAATTATATTGTATCTTGAGTAAATTAAGAGCACAGCAAATTCTATTTGCAAGTTTTCCAAATTTCATTCTCTGGGTCTGCTGAAAATTTGAACAAAGTAAATTATAAACTAACTCGTATGGAACATTTTAATGCGCACAAGTGTAAGAAACATTAAAGTAAGACATTTTTACAAGGATTATTTTTCTAAAATGTTGATTGTCACAAAAATGTCTCTAACGAATTTAATAGCACATGTTTATATTTTCATGATAAATCAAAAGAATAATTTGAATATCCTTTGTAGTCAACTACAATCTAAATGATTATATGATCATGTTACACAAAAAGTAATTTGTTTTCAAAGTACACAAGCAATGTCAAAGAGTGGTTTGAAATGCCCCATACTTACATTTTTCTCAAATAGGAAGTTAATTTTTCTCCTGGCCATACAAGGAGAACGGAATTTCAAAGGGGTATCGAATCTCAATCGTATCACATAACGACCAGCTTTTAAAAATGTTGACTACAGCTTTAGCCCGTGTAATACCTTATTTCCCTTCTATTCACAAGGACGCAAGATATAAGACCATTTCTGCTAATGTTTATCTCGATTAGCATGACGTAGACAAAATCATCTTTTCTAATGTGCCCACCTCCCCCCCCCCCCCAGAACAGGCAGAGTGTGCCATGTGAATGGAACATGAGTTTTTTTTTTTTTTTTTTTTTTTTTTTTTTAACTTTACACGCACTATTCGTATTTTGAGGCGCTGAGGAGGATGAGCAATTATCTGGGCTAGAGAAAAATGTCCCAGCCAGGAATAAGCGGAGGACCTCTCGTACAGCAGGCAGGTGCTCTATCGATTGAGCTACAAGGCCAGCTTATTATTAATTGTTTCGTATTTGCTGCGTTATGTGTGGAAATATCTCCTTGTACACAATCATCAGGCGACCATGTGTTGCACACATAGGCAACACTCACGTAAATTTGGGGTTAAACTGCCAGAGTCCAACTCTCGAAATTAGCACTATAATGTATATTGGTCTGCCAAAATGTTACCAATATCAGACTAAGCTATATTACGAGCTCACGCTTTCTCTATCGTGGGCTTGAATTATTTCAACTCTGTTGCAAGCGGCACCGCGGGTGAGTAGATAGACAACTCGTCTCTCACCTGGTCGGCCCGACTTCAACCCCAGGGGTCGCATGTGGATGTGGTGGACAATATGGCATATTGGCCAATTTTCTCCGGTATATCTTGATTTTTATGGGAATAGCCTCAGAAGACATCTTCATTGAGGATGAATTTTGCATAACTGGTCAACCTTAAAAAATGTATAAAAACTTGCTTAGCAAAAAAATGTAGAGCTTGTTAAAACACATATTTCATGTTATACATATTTTTTTCGTGGTGTTGACCATTTTTGAGATATTCCTTGTTATTCGTTTCAGTTTTAAAATACTTATACTTTATACCTATACAGGAATTTGTCAACTCCCGGTCATACAAACAAAGGAATTTCACTCACATAACAACCAGTTTTTAAACATTTTGACTATCGCTTCAGCCTATGGTACTCCCTTATTTCCCTTCTACGTGCAAGGAAGTATGTAATAAACCATTTTTGCTAATTTTTTTCTCGATTAGCATGAAGTAAATAGAAGAATAAGCTTTTTAACATAATTTGTTGCAGAGATGTAGAGATGCAGAGATGTAAATGGAACACATCACCTTTTTAAGAATAGTTTTTAGAATGGGCAGAGGTCATATCAATATAATACATAAGACCTGTGTAGGACCTTTATTAATTTAAATAACCAATTGGATTTACGGAGGACGACAAAGTCAGGCCTGAGGAGCATCTGTCATTGATCTCATAAATTATTGGAAGTGATAAAATAAGGGAAATAATTCACACCCAGACAAATAATGGAGATCTTTAAGACACAGACTTATGAAAGCAAGGTACGCGGTTCAACCCATCCTTTCTGGTTCCCAGGGTGGTGGGTTTAAACCCGGGATGGGAGATGGTTTCTTCTTTGGGCGTAAAAATCCTTAGCAAGACTTTCCTTGGAAGAGAACTAAAACTGGTGGTACCTTGTTGTAGGTTTACGGCACATACGAGCACCTCAACCCTGCCGGTCCCCATGGCCGCGCTCGCCAAGGCGTCCCGCTTTGGTGCTTCGTAGCGCTGGGGATTGTGGGTTCGAGTCCCGCCTTGGGCATGGGTGTTATATGTTTGTGTTTATGTGTGTGTTGTAACAGCAAAAAAAAAAGAAAAAAAACAGCAATCCAGTAATAATACATAAAAACAAGGTAAAAACAGAAAAAGGTAAATTAAAGTAGGGTATACAGTGTCGGAGTCCTGATCAGACTCCGGTACCGTATTTAAAAAAGAAAGAAAAAAATACCCTGATAAAGAGGCCTCTGAACAAAATTAAGCGTCTCACGCCTAATATAAAATGGGACGCTAGAACCACAACAGTCAAAGAGCACCCCATAAATAAAACGAATCTTCCCCAAATTCCTTTTACCAATTACTATTTTATTTATCATCAGGTGTATAACAAACCACTATAACCAACATAATGATGAAGGTTTAAAAGGTTGTTCACGCAAGTAACAAAGCCTCTCTGATTTTTACTTTCTCTACACGTACTATGCCTATACATAGAGTATACAGAAAGTATTGATTTGCATCCAAAAAGTCGATACCGAGGTTTCACCGAGATATATGTTTTGAAACCGCCTGAATAAAAAAAAAAAAAAATAGAAAAAAAAATTACATGTGTGCGTCTGTGGGTGTGGGTGTGGGTGTGCAGCATAGCTCAAAAACGAAAAGTCCGTTAAATACTAAACTTCGTATTTAAGTACAGTATCTTCCAAGGATATGACACGAAGATTCTCAAGAAACTTCCTCACCCCCAACTACACTTTAGATGGAACATTTTTCGAAATTTTTTATTTTCTCAAAAATGGCTGTAGCGATTTTGATTTAATGTATATCTTGATTTTTCTGGGAAAAGCCTCTGAAGCCATCTTTATTAAGGATGAATTTTGCGGAATTTTGCATAACTGATAGACACCGCAAAAAATGGACAAAAAGTACTTAACAAAACTGTAGCTCGTTAAAACACACAATTGTTATATATACCTACATTTTTTTCGTGGAATTGGCTGTTTTTGAGATATTACTTGTTATTGGTTTCAGCTTTAAAGTATTTATACTTTTCTTATTCTGTCCATACAAACAAAGGAAGTTCAGTCGCATAGCAAACAGCTTTTAAAAGCTTTAACTATCGTTTTAGCCTATAGTATTCCCTTATTTCCCTTCTACTTAAAAGGAAACAAGTAATAAGACCATTTCTGAATTTTTTTTCTCGATTAGCATGAAGTTAATGTACGAATAAACTTTTTTAAGAATAGTTTTTAGAATGGGCAGAGATCATATCGATGTAACACATAAGATTTTTTTCTGTGTAGGACCTTTATCAATTTAAATAAACAATTGGATTGTACGGAGGATGACGAAGACAGCCTGAGGAGCGTCATTGATTGCATAAATTATTGGAGTGGGGAAATAATTCACACCGAGACAAGTAATAGAGATCTTTAAGACACCGACTTATGAACGCGAGGTATGCGGATCTCTTTGTTAGCCTCTGGTCCCCAAGGTGGTGGGTTTAAAAAGGATTCTTCTTCGGACATGATTTCCTTCGGAAGGGAAGTAAACCTGGTGGGCGCTGAAATAAACAATTCTTTCCCAATTATCATTTTATTTATCATCAAGTATGCAATAAACCATTACTATCACCGTAATGATACGCCGTGTCTTTTTCAAAAGGCTGTTCACGCAAGAAACGAAGCCTCTCTGGTTCGTTTCAAACCCCCGTTCAACTAATGAGGCTATTTTGCTTAACAACTGACGTAACCAATGTAGGATACGTGCATGTATCCGTGTTGACTAAAGCGTTTTGTGCTCGCTTCAGCAATCATGGGAGAGAATGCGGCCATATATTCAAACAACGCAAGCGAGAGAGTAAAGGTGAGTTAATATGCCCTTGATATGCAAGAGGAAGTCACACGTTATCTTTCGAAACGGATTACACACAAGCAACCTTTTTTACTTCCCTTGAAATAGCGAGCCGAGTATTGTAATAGTGAAATCGAAGGGCCGTTTGAGAAAAAGGCCTTGTGTAGTGTCATCCAATGCAATCATGGAGGTTCGGTGCCGACCCTGGGAAAGTGGCACAAGCAACAAGCCGAATGATGCCGACCTAGCGGCCCGTAATAGAGACCATTCTCTTCTCTTTCAGTAAATTGTTCCAACTCGAGGTCTTTTCCGGGCTATATGTCATGTTGGGGAAGAATGCCATCTTAGAAAGGTTAAAACAATACAGCAGGTATACCAGTGCCACTTTAGTGCAAAATACAATATTCTATATTAATGTTACAAGAAGAGAATAACTCTTTACACCATTTATAGGTCCTTTTCTTCCAGGTACCACGACTTATTTTTCAAAATTTAGAAATTAGGGGTTAGGTTTCTTTTTCATATCCCTGTCATCAAATTTCAATCCAATTTCGTTGTATATGAAGATCAAAGACTACTTTTTGGTATTTATTGCACAAATGACAGATTTTAAATGACTTCGAGCCCCTAAGGGTTAAATAGGGAGGCTTAAAAAGTTGTAAGTTTTAAAGCATGAGCTGTTTTAGGATGATGTTTTATATTGTTCAACCAGCACATTTCCCAAGTTATATTAAGTAATATTATTTTCTCTAGTCCGCTTGGATAGGGAAGGTATTGTATTCCACCCAAAAAATTCGATGTCAAGATTTCACCAGAAATATATGTGTTGGGGTCCTGAGTGTGTGTCTGTGGACAGCATAGCTCAAAAATGAAAAGACCGTTAAATACCAAACTTGGTATTTAGGTTTGGTACCTTCCAAGGATGCGACACAAGATTTTCAAGAAAATCCCCCCAATTCCGGCTACATGGAACTCTTTTCGAAAATTTTGATATTATCAAAAATGGCTCCAACGATTTTGATTAAAATACCGTATATTAAAGATATTTATATGACAAATAAAATGTATATCTTTAATTTTCTGGGAATAGCTTCTGAAGACCTCTTCATTCTTGATGATTTTTGTACAACTGGCAAACCGTAAGAGTTATACAAAATCTTTCTATACAAAAAATGTAGATCTCATTAAAATAAACAATTTATGCTGTATGTACAGTTAACTGCTTTCGAGATATGCCGGATTATTGGTTTCAATTTTAAGCCACTTAAACTTTTCCCAAAGGGGAAAATATTTTTCTTCTCGTTTCCGTATTGCTGGCAAGCAAAGAGATTAGAATTTCAACTGTTTCACATTGCGACCAGCTTTTAGAGAACGAGAGTATCCCTTTAGCCTATGCATTTTCTTATCTCCCTTCCACTTACAAGGAAGTTAGTAATAAGATTAATTCTGCTTATGTTTATCTTGGTTAGTATGATGTATATAAAAGATTAATCTTTTGAATAAAAGGTTTGTTTGCCAAACAGCTATGTGAATAGAACATATTAGATTTTTTGCCTTCTATTTACAAGGAACCAAGTAATCAGGCAATTTCTACTAACGTTTATCGCGATTATCATGAAGTAGATAGAAGAATAAGCTTTTTAACAATTATTTGTTGCAGAGATGTAGAGAAATGCATGTGAATGGAAAATATAAGATTTTTATAAAAATGTTTCCATGCGTGTCTATGTGCGTGTTAGTGTTTCTGTGAGCACCAATAGCTAAAAAAAAAAAAAAAAAAAAAAAAAAACGAAAAGTAGTTTAAATGCCAAACTCGGTATTTAAGTTCAGTGTCTTTCAAGGATGCATGAAGGTTTTCAAGAAAATCCCCCACCCCAACCATCTAGTTTATGAAAATCTACACAAAAAATTAATTTTAATCGAACATCAAGATCACAATCTTCTCTTTCGATATTATGACCTCTTAAAAGAAATTATGCAGTTATTCCTAATAGTACTTTAGCAATTCGATTAGTTGCTAAAATAATTGCTAATATAATGCGTCATCTTTTAATAACACTACTAGGAAGTACTGGACAAATAATAATAATAATAATAATAATAATAATAATACCTCACTTATGACACAAATCGTTTTGCAGGGAACATGTTTCGAAAAGTTTGATTTTATCAAAAATGCATCTAATGATTTTTATTAAAATACCATATTTTAAGATATTTTAATGACAAATGAAATAATATCTTAAATTTTCTAGAAATAGCCTCTTAAAGACGTCTGCATTCTGGATGATTTTATATAACTTGTAAACCGTAATAGATAGACAAACTTACAACATAAAAAAGGTAGATCCCATATAAACACAAAATTTATGCCCCATACAATTTTTTGTTTGTTTTTGTAGAGTTAAACGTTTCCGAGATATTCCTTGTTATTGGTTTCAATTTTAAACTACTTAAAACTTTTCTCAAGCAGGAAGTCAATTTTCGTTTCATTCCTTTTGTTTTACCCTCGGGAACGCAAAAGAGAACAGAATTTTAACTGTTTCACATAGTATATATGGAAAAGAAAATGTATATCCTTAATTTTCCGGATATGTCCCATGAAGTCCACTTAATTGTTAAAAACTTTTGCATAAGAGTAAGAATAGAAAAAAGGTTACTATAAAAAAAGTGTAGATCTCGTTTAACCACACAATTTATGTCATACATTTTTTGCAGATCATTTCCGAGATATTGTCTATTATTTATTAGTTTTAAAATATCCAATAGCTAGGTTTTTCTCAAGTGGGAAGTCATTATTCAGTTTTTCCTTGTTGGTCGTTCTAAGAGAAGGGAGTTTCAATTGAATGACATAGCGACTGGCTTTTAAAAGATTTGACTATTGCTTTCACATTTCTGCTAATGTTTATCTTGGTTAGCGTAAAGTTGAGAGAATAATAAGCATCAATAAGAATGTTTTGTTGTTGAAAGGTAGAGAACGTCATGTGAATGAAAAACATCAGAATTTTTTCTCAAGGTTACATTTTCTTTGTTTTGCGGATATTTTTCTCTGAAAATAATGAAAAATTGCCGAGCATTTAAACAACATGCTTATCGTAACCAACAACAATTTTTGCATCTTAAACGATATATACAGTAGTGAATATTATTACAAAAAGGCCAGCGCCATTCTGACCGGCTTTAATAGCGCAACGTTTTTAATGTGTGAAGTCGGACTGGTATTCGTTAAGGAAGGAGGTCATTTTTACTTTGTCTGCACGTACTATGTACATAGTGTATAGAGAAGGTATTGCACTCCATCCAAAAATTCGATACCGAGATTTCACCGGAAATATACGTTTTACGGTCCCCTGGATCCAAAATAAGTATTTTCTGAAAAAGGTCCGTGTGTGTATGTGAAAACGATAACTCAAAAACAAAATGTCGGTAAAATACCAAACTTGGTATTTAAGTTTACTATCTTCCAGGAATGCGATACGAAGATTTTGAGGAAATTCCCCCCCCCCCCCACAAACTACCCTTTACATGGAAAATATTTCGAAAATTTTGATTTTCTCAAAAATGGCTCTAGCGATTTTGATTAAAATACCGTATATTAAAATATTTATATGACAAATAAAATGTATATCGTGAATTTTCTGGGAATAGCCTCTAAAGACCTCTTTATTCTGAAAGAATTTTGCTGAATTTTGCGTAACTGGTAAACTGTAAAAAATGACAGAAACTTACTATACAAAAAATGTAGAGCACGTTAAAACACACAATTTATATCACAGACGTTTTTGTTTTATTTTTTTCGTTGAATTTGCCATTTCTGAGATATTCCTTGTTATTTGTTTTAGGTTTAAAATACTTAAAACTTTTCTCACATGGAAAGTTGTAAACTCCTGGCCTTGCATAGAAATCGAGTTCAACAACATGGCAACCAGCTATTAAGAGATTTGACATTCGTTTTAGCCTAGTGTATTCCTTTATTTTGCTTCTACTTACGAGGAAAAAAGTAATTAAGACAATTTCTGCTAATGTTCATCTTGATTATCATAAATTAGAACATGCATTTTAACAATAATTTCTTACAGCGATGTAGAGAAAGTCATGTAAATGGAACAAATCAGATTTTTAGAAAAAGATCCGTGTATGTCCGTGTGTCTGTGAGAATACGAAAACACAAAAACGAAAAGTTGGTAAAATACGAAACTTGATATATAAGTTTAGTATTTTCCAAGGATGCGACACGAAGGTTTTGTGGAAAATCCCCCCACTTAAACTACCCTTTACATGTAAACATTTTCGAAAATTTTTATTTTCTCAAAAATGTCTAACGATTTTTATTAAAATACCGTACATTAAAGACATTTACACGGCAAATAAAACGTATATCTTGAATTTTCGAGAATAGCCTCTGAAGTCCTCTTTATTCTGGATGAATTTTGCTGAATTTTACATAACTAGTAAACCGTAAGAGATAGACAAAACCTTACTACACAAAATAGTAGATCTCGTTAAAACACACAATTTATGCCCTGTAATTTCTTTTCGTAGAGCTGACCAATTTTGAGATATTGCTTGTAATTAATTTCAGTTTTAAAACACTTAAAACTTTTCACATACGGGAATTTGTGAACTCCTTGCAATACATAGTAACGGATTTCATCCACATGGCAACCAAGTCGTTTTAGCCTAGTGTATTCCCTTATTTCCTTTCTGCTTAAAAGAAAGCATTTCTGCTAATATTTATCTCGATCAGAATGAAGTAGGTAGAAGCTTAAGCTTTTTAACAATAATCTGTTAAAGAGATGTAGAGAAAATCATGTGAATTGAACACATCAGTTTTTTTGTTTAGGTAGTCTGTAACTCTCTCCATTAAAGTGATTTGGACATGAAAGGAAGGCTACTAATAAGCAGATAATCATTCGGGAAATGGGGGATTTTGATTTTCAAGAGGGGAAAAACGAGGGATTGATTCCCTAAGTAGGGGTTTGTGGAGGTTGTTATCGATGCGTTAAATATATGACTCACTGTAGGTACATGATGTCGAGAATTAGTCGTGTCATAGCAACGTTAACGTCCTTCAACCTGGCAGGTCATATCGGACGATGAATGAAAACACTGTAATGATGCTTAAAGGATCTCGGGTCCATGGAGCTTAAAGTTACTCGACATTTGTCTTCTCAGAATAAAGGAAAAACCCGGAAAACAACATTAATGTTAATGTCATATTCTTTGTCTTTGGTGATAATTCTCAACAAAGCTTGCTTTACGTCTAGTTCAGTAATGTAGTTTAAATGGAGCTTTTCATTGCAGGGAGGAGGAGAGGTTGATGGTTGTTTGTTTCAGTTTGTAAATAATGTCTTCTTTGTCTAATGGAATGGTGGCAACATTTGTAAAGCAATCAATGAGCTAGTTAAAAAGTACTTGGATGTCATCTATCTGAGCTTTTGTTTTCGGTATTCCCATTTTGTTTAAAGTATTCTAAAGTGTCATGCATATTGTTGCTTTGTATTTCTGATTGCTCGAGTTGCCTGGTTATACTACTTTATACAGCTCAAAATTGTCAAATGTTTTCTCTCTTTTGTGACTCCGATTTATTTTGTTTCGTTATTGTCACCAAATTACGTAAAACATCAGTCATCAAAGAAGCTGAAAAGGTAGAGTCAGATTGAAAAATTCAATGCTATAGCCGGGATTTGAACCACGGATCTTCTAGTTTCCGTTCAGTTGCTCTAACGACTGAGGTACCACGACAATATGCCGACACAATATTAAATCCCTACAACTGACTCGTGTTTTTGCTGGGAAACCACAAGGAGATCTCAAGTTAATTCACCCCAATGGGGATTTATAATGTCCTAAGCTTCCTGTTCACAATTCTGCTTTTTTTGCTACGGGAAAACTTGTCATATAATGTTATAATGAAGTCGTTTAATAATTTTGTCATTTAAATTTCTTAAAGTTCAAATTGTATGCCAGTGTGTCTTCAGAGCGGCTTCGTCAATGGATTTTAACCACGGATTTTAAGTCAGCCTATAACGCTATATGGCGCATGTATTTTTTGGCATTTGAGAATAAGCAACATTTTTCATGCTCGATATTCCACCTATTGGAAGTGCCCTTAAGCCAGTACTCTGTCCGGTTTATTGGTCACAATCGAGTGAGGCGTGCGGACGTGTGCCTATGGTGTATTGATTCCTGAGGAACGCTAGGTTACGGAACATTGTTATCAGTTATACAATTGAAGCAGCGCCAATAGAAAAACGTTTTACTTTCTCTACCTGTAGAGAGAAGGTATTGCATTCCACCAAAATTCAGTAGTGAGATTTCACCGCAAATACACGTTTTAGGGTCCCCTGTGTAAAAAAAAAAATTAGGAAAAGGTTTGTGTGGTATGTGTGTGTTCGTGAATACAATAACTCAAAAACGAAATGGTATATAAGTTTAGAATCTTTCAAGGATGCGACACGAAGATTTTGAGCAAAATCTCCCCAACCTATGCTATCCTTCACATGGTAGAACTTTGAAAATGTTGATTTGTTTTAAAAATAGCTGTAATGATTTTGATTAAAATACCATGTATTAAATATATTTACATCAAATATAAACTGTATATCTTGTATTTTCTGAGAATAGTATCTGAAGACCTTTTTATTCTGGATGCATTTTGCATTAAATGCTAAACCCTAAGAAATCGACAAAAACCTACTACACGAAAAATATAGATCTCGTTAAAACATACAGTTTACGTCCTATACATTTGTTTCGTGGAGTTGACCATTTCCGAGACATTCCTTGTTATTAGCTTCAATTTAAAAATACTTAAAACTTTTCAACATAGGAAATTTGTAAACTCCAGACAATGCAAAGAAACAGATTTCAATCACATGACAACCAGCTTTTAAAATATTTGACTATCGCTTTAGCCTAATGTATTCCCTTAATTTCTTACTACTTACATGGAAGGAATTAATAAAGACAACTTCTGCTTATGTTTGTCTTGATTAGCAAGAAGTAGGCAGAAGACTAAGCTTTTAACAATAATGTGTTACAGAGATGTAGAGAATGTCATGTGAATGAAACAGGTGAGCTTTTTACTTTCTCTTTACTACTATGTTCATAGTTTATAGAGAAGGTATTGCACTCCACCCAAAAATTCGATACCGAGATTTCACTGGAAATATATGTTTACGGTTCCCTTTATTTAAAAAAAAGCATTTTAGTGTGTGTGTGTATGTGTGTGTGTGTGTGTGTGTGTGTGTGTGTCCGTGAACACGATAACTAAAAAACGTTAAGTCGGTAAAATATCAAACTTGATATTTAAGTTTAGTATCTTCCAGGGATGCGACACGATGATTTTGAGAAAACTCCCCCCACACGAAACTACCCTTTAAATGGAACTTTTTCGAAAATTTTGATTTTCTCAAAAATGGCACTAACGATTTTGATTAAAACATCGTATATTAAGAATATTTACCTGGCAAATAAAATGTAATTCTTGAATTTTCTGGGAATATCCTCTGAAGAGTGCTTTATTCTGGATGAATTTTACGGAATTTTGCATAACTGCTAAACCGTAAGAGATGGACAAAAAATGTAAAGCACGTTAAAACACATAATTTATGTTATATACATTTTTTTCGTGGAGTTAATCGTCTTTGAGATATTCCTTGTTTTTGGTTTCTGCTTCGAATAGCATACTTTTCTCATATAGGCATTTGTCAACACCTGTCCATACAAACAAAGGAACTTCAGTTACATAGCAACCAGCTTTTGACTATCACTTTAAGCTATGGTACTCCCTTATTTCGCTTCTACTTACAAGGAAGCAAGTAATAAGACTATTTCTGCTATATTTTTCTGATTAGCATGAAGTAAATGGAAACATAAGCTTTTTAACAATAATTTGTTGCAGAGATGTAGAGAAAGTCATGTGAATGGTAAACATAAGATTTTCATGTATTAAAATCACATGGGTCGTAAACATTATTTGAACTCTAGACCTTCTAATGCAAAGCACGGCCACAAGTTGGTTGAGGAGAATAATTAGTGATGTACAGAATGTAATTTGTAACTGTGCATATACAATTAAGAAGTCAGCCCAAGAAATACCTGGAGGCTGTTCAAGCAGAAACTGAACCCAGTACAAAGTATTCAGAGCTGATCGGTAACGTGTACACCAAAACAACGTAACCCAAGGTTGATTCATTTAAGTCAACATTAGTGAAGCCTTGTAACCGAATGATCCGCACCGATCTTAAAGGTCATCTCTACTTTCTCTACCGGCGGACATTAATAAATGTGTTGCCTCCGCGTTAAGCTACAGGCATTCTACAGCTATACCCTCAGAATCATTTTCTGTATTAGGAACAGAGTATCAATTTTTTTTATTTTGATGTGGTTTACAATGTGTTGCAACTTTCTGAGGGCAAGTGAACTTGAAGCCCGCCTGGGTAGTGTGGTAGTAGCGTGTCTGCCTCACATTCAGAAGGTCACGAGTTGGAATCTCGTTTAGGGTGATTTACCTGGATAAGATTTTTTTTTGAGAAGACGAATGTCGAGTAACTTTAAGCTCCATGGACCCCGAGATCATTTGAGCAAAATTTCACCAATCTCATTCATCGCCCAATATGACCAAACAGGTTAAAGGACGTTACGCTACAAAATAAATAAATAAATAAAATTTATTCCTGAGACATACAGAAAGTCACGTGAATGGAACTTTTTATGCAGTCCTATAAATTGAAATTTCGTTAATAATTTGATACCTAGTAGGCACAGTCTTTATTTTGAATTTATTTTTCATAATGCTACCCCATAGGCCTTTTTGTACTCTGAATTGTGAATAGTTCAAAGAAAAAGAAACATCTGAAAGTTACATTCACAAGACTTCTCTGTCCATTTCAACAACTACTCTTAGAAACACTATTAATTTCTCTAACAATACAATGTAGCCCGCCTGGGTGGTGTGATGGTAGTGAGTCTGCCTCACATTGAACAGGTCGCGAGTTCGAATCCCGCTTAGGGTAAGTTGCCGGGATAAGGTTTTTTCGAAGTTTTTCCTTATCCTGAGAAGACGAATCTCGGGTAACTTTAAGCTCCATGGATCCCGAGATCATTTGGGCACCATTTCAGCAATTTCATTCACCGTCCCATATGACCAGCTACGTTTAAAGGACGTTAAGCCACATAAAAAAACAACGTAATACATAATAGGTAGAGAAGATTATAGAGGTTTCACCGGAAATACAGGTTTTGGGGATTCCTGTATCCAAAAATATCATTTGCAGCAAAAAGTGTGTGTGTGTGTGTGTGTGTGTGTGTGTGTGTGTGTGTGAGAGAGAGAGAGAGAGAGAGAGAGAGAGAGAGAGAGAGAGAGAGAAAAGAACACCAAAACAAAATATCGGTTAAGTACCAGATTAGGTATTTAAGTTTGGTATTTTGCGAGGATGCAAACACGAAGATTTTCAGCAAAACCACCACCTCAAACTACCCTTTTCATGAATAGTTTTTTTTCTCCAAATTTTCGAATTTCTCAAAAATAGATAGGCTTTGATTGCAATTGCATAAAATTATTAAAGACATTTACATGACAAATATAAAGTATATCTTGAAATTGCAGGGAATTGCCTCTGAAACGCTCTTTATTCTGGATATAAGCCATAAGTGATAGACCTAATCTATATATATATATACAATAATAAATTTAAATACGGAAATTTAAACAACAAACAGGGAGTATCTCAGAAATTGTTAACTCCATCAAAAAAAAAAAAAAAAAAAAAAAAAAAAAATCACCTAAATGTGTGGTTTAACTTGATCTAGTTAGATATACATACTTTTTTTGTATAAAAAGTACATCACCTAAATTGTGTGGTTTAAATAGATCTATTATATATATATATATATATATATATATATATATATATATATATATATATATATATATAACTATATCAAGTACAAAAAAGTACATCTTTTCACATGTATATATAACTAGATCAAGTTAAACCACCTTTTTGTGGAGTTAATTTTTGAGATACTCCCTGTTTGTTGTTCAAGTTTCTCTGCTTAAACTTTTATATTTTAATATGTATATATAACTAGATCTAGTTAAACCACACAGTTTAGGTGATACATTTTTTGTGGAGTTTTTAATATCTGAGATACTGTTTGTTATTAAATTTCCCTATTTAAACGTTTCTCAAATGATAAGCAGCCATTCGTTTTTCTTTTTTCATCCTGGTCACGCAAATAAAACGGAATTTAAGGTCATAACATAGCGACAGCTCTTAAAAGAATCGACTATAGCTGGTGTGTTTCTTTATCCCCCTTGAACCTATAAAAAAATACGTAATAAACCATTTCTGCTAATATTTGGCTAAATTAGCATGAAGAGGATAAAGTAACTCACTTTTGTAAGCAGAGTCTGTCGCAGAATAATACAGAAAGCTTAAATGCCAAACTATGAAAGAATGTAACACGTATTTTCCCCCTTCTGTCTATAAGGAAGTAATTAATAACAACTGTTAGATGTTTTTCCCGATTAGCACGAAGCATTTACAAGTATAAAATTTTGTAAGAGTAGAAAGAGAAAATCAGGCGAATATATCACATCCTCGCCTGAGCCATATTGTTTTAAGATCATCCAGAACAGATATGAAAACTCCTTTTTTATTCAATTAGAGAGCGAAAGAGAGTGAGAGCGAGAGAGAGAGGGGGGGGGAGATTTGAATAAAACGTTATTGCTAAACGCACAGTTTAAGATTTTTTTCAGTATTGAGTCTTAGCTGTTTCATTAAAATAATTAAGAAGCTGCTGAGGGAAACTATTGAAAAACTGCAACAAAGATACTATTTTACCTTACAGCAGGCGGCGAAAATGGTGACTTGGTGATTTGGGATTACAATTTGACTCGCTGCTTTAGTCCTTCTCTGGCGGCGATTTCCATTTGTGGCAGTGTTCTGCAATCTACACATTCCAGTTACTCTGCGAACGAACATATTTTCGCCATAGCTGTCTCCTAAAATATACATCACAAAAGTTTTAATTTATACCGAAAAGATTTAAGTGCACTCCTTTTATTACCAAACTGAGTTTTCTTTGTAAAGTTTCTTGAACCAAACCGCTATGTAGCACCAGGTATTAAAATAATCTCTCCTAAGAGACTTAACCTTAATTTCGTCTCATATTTCGCGAGTTAAACCCGCTAGTGCGCAGCATTTGTATTCAGGCCGCTGTTCCCAAGAGAGCATCTTCAGAACAGCCGCTCTATTCAGGTTAATCGCTGCTTTCAATTACTCAACGAGTATAGGAGAGGTAAGATCAAAGATATCATGCAAAGCTAGGTCAATCTTATGACGAGGTTAATAGGGAACAGAAGACCGGACAAGCCCAATACTCTATGGTGCGCGGCACTTACGCTGACAAAATAATACAGCGCCCGCCTGGGTAGTTTGGTGTAACGTGTTTGCCTCACATTCAACAGATCACGAGTTCGAATCTCGCTGAGGGTGAGTTACTCGGATAAGGTATGTATTCGGGGTTTTATCTTATACTGAGAAGACGAATGACGAGTAACTTTAAGCTCTATGGACCCCGAGATCATTTGAGCATCATTTCACCAATTTCATTCACGTCCGATAAGACCAACCCAGTTAAAGAACATTAAGCTACCAAAAATAAATAAATAATTAAATAAAAATCAGTAAAAATTGCATATATGAGTACAGTGCAGTCGATGATAACCAACTATACATTGCCCAGTTAATAGAATGCAAGTTTGAATGTAGATATCATGCTTTGATTAATTTCATGTATCCCCCGGGCACACCATTGAAGTTCCAGAAGTTGTTGTTTGTTTAGTTTGTTTTTGTAACTCTCTCTAGCAAGTATGTACAATGTACCATAATAAAAAGAGAATATATTGTATTACACTCAACATGTTCATACCAAGATTTCACATGTTTTGAGGAACCCGATTTAAAAAAAAAAAAATAGACAAACGCTCGTGATGCGTGAATATCTTAACTAAAAACGAAAAGTCGGTTAAACACCGAAGTCGGTATTTGTGCTCAATATCTTCCAAGGATGGACACGAAGATTTTAAGAACCCCCTCCCCCACCTCTAAACATACTTTACAAATAACATTTTTTCGAAAATGCTGATTTTCTCAAATAGGCTCTAACGTTTTTGATTAAAATATTTAGATATTTTATTACAAACGAAATGTGTATCTTGAATTTTCTGAGAATAGCCTCTGCAGACCTCTTTATTCTAGGTGATTTTTGATTAACTGGTAACCCATAAGATATATCTACAAAAAAACTTATTTCGTAAAAAAAAACAAAAAAAAATATATATATATATATTTTTTTTTTTTTTTTTTTTTTTTACAGTTAACCGTATCCGAAATATGCCTCGTTCTTGTTTAAAATTTACGCTACTTAAACATTTCTCAAACAGGAAGATATATTTCGTTTAATATCTGTTTTGTTTTACCACCCCTGGACTAGGTAAAAGAACATAATTTTAATGACAAACGCATAGCGACAGCTTTTAAAAGATTTGACTACACTTTAGCCTAATGTATTATTTCTCTTCTACTTATAAGGAACTAAGTAATAAGACCTTTTCTGGTAATGTTTATCTTGATTAACATTATACAGATAAATGAAAAAAAAGTTGATTGTAAAAGCGTGGCGGATCTGTGTAACTTTCACATAAACACATTTATTACTTTCTTTGGTAATTGTTTTTTTACTTTCTCCACCCACCAGTATGGGAAACATCTACTGTATTCCACCCACAATGTCGATCTCGATATTTTACCGGCAATATATGTTTTGAGATACCCTGAATATAAAAAACAGTTTTAGATAAAGGTTTGTGTATATGACTGTGAACAGCACAACTCTAAAATGAAAAATCGATTATAACCCAAACTTTGAATTTAATATCCAGATGCGACACGAAGATCTCAAACTAAATCCACCACTCTATAGGACACATTTTTCGAAATTTTCCATTTTCTCAAAAATGGCTACAGTGATTTTAATTAAATTGCCATGTATTAAATATATGTCAAATAAAATGTATCTCTTGCAACTTCTGGGCAGTGTTTGTGTATGTCTCTTCATTTAGGAGAAAATTTTTATATCAGAGTATAACTAGTAACTTAAGCAGTAGTCGAAAACGTAGACAACTAAAAATATAAATTTTAAACACGCAATTTATTTATTGTTTCATGTATATGCCACCTTTAACATTTAGGTCTTATCGATGGCTTTTTCTTTTTTGGAATAGTTGCTCATGGCAATGGTTCACTCTTTCCTGTTGATGTTTTTAACTTAAATGGGACACATTCATTACTTCCAGGCTCTGCTTAGAATATGGAATAATCTTCACTAGAGAAAAGATCACACCCCGAAGCCGAGAATCGAACGCGGGATCCCTCGCATACCAGATATGTGTTTTACCAACTGAGCTACGGGGCTAACCATAATTTATTTTAACCATGTGTTGCCATTTGGCAAAAAAGATGATTAGTCACAGTATATATTTAATATATTTAAGTTGTTTTGTTTTTATTCTCATACATAGCATTAAAAAAAATACAGAAGAGAAAAGAAAGGAAGTATTTGCAGTTATTTTGCATTTTAAAGGAATTAATTTATTTCTATATTATTGTAGTATTTCAGGAACAAAAAGCAGAATCCATGCAACGACAATCAAATGTAGCTCCGGCATCATCAACACCTGCCATCACACTGGCTATTTTACGTGGACCCTCCCCATCCTTATCATAGGCACATTTGACTGCAGTTGCTAAGATTCAAACTCACGAGTTTGGATTTGAACGAATGGCCAGTCCATTACGTATCTCCTTAACAATCATGGTTTTTGGAATCACTTATGTTAAGAAGGTTCAAGAATTAGAAGGAGAGTGCCATATGTAGCAAAATAATTAAATTAAATAACTTTCTTGTGCCATAACCAGTTTTGAGACATACCGCATTAACGTTCCATCGTTGAACACTTAAAGATTTGCTTAAAGTCATTCTTTTAAGGCGTTTACGAAGTTCCGTTGTTTCTCGCGATGAATGCAGAGCATGGACTTTTAAGGCCAGCATATAGGGTCCAATTCTTAAACATTTGAATTTTATTCGTTTGTATCTACAAGCAATTATCTGCAAAGATAATCTCAAATTGAAGTACACATTGAAATAATATACAAATTAATTAACAATAGAGGACAGAGAAAGCCATCTGAATATAATGCGTCATGTGAATGTAATTTTAAAAACATGGACTTCAAAATGTTCTGACTAAAAGAATACGCAATCCTTGGCTATGAAACTGGGGGATACGAAGCTAAGTCGCTCAACCCATAAATGTATTATTATTGTTTTGTTTTATTTATTTATATTTAGATAGTATTTTTCTGTAAAAGTTCTTCCCTTAAAACTTGAATTGTTAATTATATCAGCTGTGTAGTTTTTACGTTACATTGTTCACAAATTACTCTCTTTGTAAATTTAGTGTAAACTAGCTGGCTGAGTCGACGTTGCACGGTTAGCTTATTAAACTGAAAGGCGAACTACAATTTCATTTACCTCTCCTCGTAGTATCGTAGGAAGGAACCAAAACCACATGTTACATTGCTGTTCTGTGCCTGGTCTAGCTCAACTAATTGTACAAAAAAGTGTCCTTCAAAATAAAAGAAAAAAAAAACTAAAAAAAAAACTCTTCCCGTTAGCTATGTAATTATGTTTCATTCATCCTTCGCCGCGTTGGTGTCTATCAGGATTGGAAGTTCGGCCTGGCGGGAAAAATGGGATGCTTTCTGGAACTCCCAACGTCCCCCGTCCTTGGATTAGTTGTCGGGGTACAGCGCCCCGCCCTTGTGGGCGCTGTACCCCATGCGATTTTGAGTCCCCGGTCTGCCTATCCGAACGGCAAAGTCCCTGCCATTGCTGTGCCATCGCTCCTGGCTCCGGTCGTCCGGTGTCTCATCTCATCTCATCCCGGGGTAGCCACCTTTGAGGCTTATATACAATAATCTCACCGGTTCAATGCCGAATCCCCGCCGTCCTACCCCTTTTCTTTAGTCTGAGTCTTGAGACAGTGCAAAGGCCAAAGGTAGGAAACACATTGCATGTGTCCAGATCGGTTACACATGTCGACAATTTGTGATAGTCACCAGAGCAGCAGCTACGTGACGCTCTTATCTCCCCCTTCAATGCCCTAAAAGACTGACCAAAGATTACCTACCTACCTAAGCTCCCATTCACTCCTTGTGATTATAATTTCGTCTTCGCGGCTATTCCTAATAACGGATGAAAAATTCCCTCATATTCACATCTAGGATATGAAACAAAGGTGGAAAGAATTGACGTTTTACTATGTCAACATTGTCCAAGTTCTGGAAATGTACAGCCCTACGTGTACTCTGGCGGTGGGACTAAGTTCAAGTTCATTAAAACGATTTAACCTGGTCCCGGAGATATTTAATGACATCGTTTTCACATAATACTGAAATCCTTATCATGTACAACGAAGCAGAACACTATATAGTGTTTGGAATGAAATAATGGCGTCATTTGTCTCTATTACATGCATCTTTTGTGAAAAACATTTTCTACTCTATGGCTATCTCGACCAACATCAAAATCCTCCACGCTAGTTTGTTCTTTTATAACTCCGATTCTAGTACATGGGTTTTGTAAATACTTTTTAATCTTCTAGTAATTTATAAATTGAAATTAGGTGTGCTAAAGCCCCAACACAATCAGAAAGAAACGGACTTTTCAATGGTGAAAGAATTTCAAAATGGTTGGGTGGATAAGATTATCATACGCATAACAAATATGGATTTTCCAATAACATTAGTATGGGTTATTCAAGAACTTGACACAATAAAGTAAACCATATTAACATTATCGACATTATCAAAACATTGCATTGAAGTTGCGAGAGTACAGAAAACTGAAGCGATAGTCAAATGATTAAAATGCGAGTCGCTTATAAACGTCTCTCTTAACAACTACGAGAAACAAAAGAAAATTGACTTAGGCTTCAAATCATTAAACATATTCAAAATTCAAGACAAGAGCAACGAATATCTCGGAAATTGATATTACCACACATCTCACACAAAATTATTTTACATAAATTGTATCTTTTCGTAAGATTAACATTTTGTATAATAAGATTTAGTCTATCTCTTATGTTTAACAACATTTATTCCGAATGAGAACTTTTCAGGTATTCCCAGAAAATTTATGGTATGCATTTATCAGGTAAATATCATAAACATGGACATTTAATCAAAATCATTATTTTTTTGAGAAAATATAAAGTAACTCAAATGTTCCATATAATGAGTAAATAGTTTGGGAGGGTCGACTTCCTTGAAAATTTGGTGAGTCAATCTTTTCATTTTTAGTTTTTTTTGGGGGGGACTCAAAACAAATATTTTAATGAAAGCGTATTGTTGGGTAAAATGAAATACTTGCACTATTAAAGTAGGTGAATTTTATTTTCTCTACACGTACTATGCAAGCTATATAGTAGATTGAGAAGGTATTATATTCAACCAAAAATTCGATGTCGAGATTTCACCAGAAATTCGGGAATATGTTTTGAAGCCCCCTGAGCCCAAAAACAGTATTTTCAGAAAAAGTTCTGCGCGCACGCGTGAGTGAGTGTGTGTGTGTGTGTGTGTGTGTGTGTGTGTGGACTGCATAACTCAAAAACGAAACGGCGGTTAAATACCAACCTCGGTATTTAAGTTCAGCATCTTCCAAGAATGCGACACAAGATTTACAGGAAAATCCCCTCTATCTCCAACAATCCTTTATAAGGAACATTTTTCGAAAATGTTGATTTTCTCAAAAATGGTTCTAACGATTTTGATTAAAATACAATAGTTGTGTTTAAGATATTTCCATACAAACGAAATTTATATATTACATTTTCTGAGAATAGCCTGAAGGCCTCTACCACCAACAATCCTTTATGTGGAAAAATTTGATTTTCTCAAAAATGACTAACGATTTTGATTAAAATACCATACGTTTAAGGTATTTCCAGTACACGAAATGTATATCTTAAATATTCAAGGAATAGCCTCTGAAGACCTCTCATTCTGGGTGACTTGTAATACTGGTTAATCGCAGGAGAAAAATGTAACCACAAAAAATGCAGATCTCATTAAATCACACAATTTATGGTATATACATTTTTTTTCTGTAGAGTTAACTTTTCTGATATATTACTTTCAATTTTGAATTAAAAACGTTTCTAAAACATGAAGTCGTCTTTCGTTTCATCTCTCTTTTGTTTTTCTCCTGATCATGCAAAGAGAACCTAATTTCAATTGCTTCACATAACACCCAGCTTTTAATACATTTCACTATTGCTTTAGTGTATTTCTTTACTTCCCTTCTATTTACTAAAAAGCAAGTAATAAGTCAATTTCTGCTTATTTTTATTTCGATTAGCATAATTGAATACGCTTTTGTAAGAACGGTTTCTTTGCAGAGTAGGTGGAGAACGTCGGAGCAATGCAACACATAGGATGATTTATTTATGGACTCTAAGCACAATGTGAATTAAACAGAAAGAGTAGCTAGTGATGCATTTCCTTGTTTTACTATAATACTAATTATCTAGCATTGCGGAAGTACAGCAAATCATGGCCTCAATTTACATCCTCTCTACAGCGTCTATGATTACTCCTTTACCCTTAAGAGTAACTGAGTATGCAATACTT
Organism: Hymenopus coronatus; assembly: GCA_030762935.1. Classification (NCBI taxonomy): domain Eukaryota; kingdom Metazoa; phylum Arthropoda; class Insecta; order Mantodea; family Hymenopodidae; genus Hymenopus; species Hymenopus coronatus. Next base: position 94,437,053 of record CM060895.1, on the reverse strand, counting down.
TTTACTTTCTCTAGCACGTATGTTCAAACAATGTACATAGCTAGAGAAGGTATTGTATTGCATCTAAAAATTCGATACATTTTTGAGGTCCCCAGAGTCCGAAAAAAGTATTTTTACAGAATAAAAAAAAAAAAAAAAAAAAAAAAAAAAAAAAAAAAAAAAGTCCATGTGTGTATCTGTGTGTGTGGACAGCATAGCTATAAAACGAAACGAAATTAGTGATTTTTGAAAATGTTTTTCTCAAAAATGGAGATAATGATTTTGATTAAAATAATAAGTAATAATGTTAAACCGTAAGAGATAGACAACAAAAATGTAGATCTCGATAAAACACATAACTTTCCTGTTGAGTTGGCCGATTTTGAGATATTCAGTTTTAAACTATGTAATTTTTCTCAAACGGGACCATGCAAAGCCAACCGAACCTCAATGGTTTCACAAAGCGACCAGCTTTTAAAAGATTTGACTATCTCTTTAGCCTTATTTGCATTCTTCTTACAAGGAAGCAAGTTACAAGGTCAATTCTACTAATGTTTATCTAGATAATGCGATGTAGATAAAGGAATAATCGTTGTAAGAATAGTGTGTATATGCAACAGCAAGAGAAAGTTATGTGAATGGAATACATCAGGTTTTTTTTTTTTGGTTTTTTTTTTCAAGTATCGTGTTAAATATCAATACATTTTGCGTTATAGGCTAAGAAGAGTCAAGGGTAAATGGAAACAATATTTAGGTGCGCTCAGCCTTCGAGAGTAAACGGTTCCTCAAAGCTATATGCGTCTTACTACGACCTTCTGCCAAGGTACACAAGGATCTATGGTTTCCGTCTGCGCCTCAAAGGCACTGATTTCATCGAGAAAAAGCTATTTAGCTATCTTAAGTAGGCCAGTGGCCAATCCTCTGTCGGCTTCGCTTCGATTCCTCGCCTCGGATTTGGCGTATCCAAAAAGATCTGAGTGGCGCTTTCGCACGGGTTTCCCTACCCACTCTTCTAAACCCTATTCTTTCTACTGCTTGTTAATAAATCTACACATTTGTTTGTAGTTATACCTACAAGAATACAATAACCTAAAGCGAGTCAAATCTTTTCAAAGCCGGTCGCATACAATGGTTTTGAAATTGTTCTTTTTGTATAATCATGGAAGAAACACTTTAAGTGTAACATTCACATGACCTCCTTTACTCTCTGTCGTTTATTATTAGACAGTAAATTATTCTTGCGAAAGTGCCTTTCTCTATATACTTAATTTTAATCAGAAAGACCTTTCCGGAAATAGATTTGGTATTTTATTTTAAGTTAACCATTATTGCTTTTTTTTTTTTTTTTTTTTTTTTTATTTTTGTTGTAAGTTTCAGTACAAAGTCGATATTGATATAATATTTAGCGTGAAGGAGATTTTGCCGTTATCTCTAGCTTTTGTTATTTTTTTAACTGCATTACGCATTTCATTATAGATGCAGATGGAATAGCGATAACCAAATTTTTAGAAACTGAAAGCGTTGGCTATGCGTTGGCCTTAAAATTCCATACCCTTTCCATAACATTGCGAGAAAAAAACTGAACATCCACAGGAATTTATTGGACAATTCAAACCAAAATAGCGGATATCTTGGATATGGTTGATGATACAAAAAGGTTATTTTAAATAAATTGTGCGTTTTAAAGAGCGTTTTCGTTTATCGCTTTAAGTTTAGCAGCAAAACAAGGTTACACACATTTAATTCCGGATGAAAAGACTTCTCCGGCTATTTCAAGAAAATTCAAATAGAAAATATTTTATTTGTCATGTCAACATTTTTAGCAATTTATGGTATTTTAAACAAAATTATCTTCATAAAACCAATAATTTTGAAACATCTTCCAAATAAAGGGTAGTTTGCGGTAGTGGGATTTTCTTGGAAATCATCGTGTCGCATTTGTGGAAGGTGCTGAAGTTATTACCAAGTTTGGTATTTATGCGGCATTTCGGTTTTGAGTTAAAGCCATACACAAGTAACTTTATCTAAAAATGCTTCTTTTGGATTCAGAAAGTCTCAAAACATGCATTGAGTGAAACCTCGGATTCGATTTTTTTGGGTGAAACACAATATCTTCTCTACCTATTATGCATTTAGTAGAGAAAGTAAAAATAATTAGCGATTTGCAGTTGAGAAAGCTATGAAGTAAATATCTCGGAAATGATTTTATGCGACAAAACATATTTAACATAAATTGTGTGCTTTAAGAGATATGCATTTTTATGTAAACCATAATATTTATTTCCATCTCTTCGATTTATAAATTATTCAAAAGCCATTCAGAATGAAGAGCACTTCACATGCTATTCGCAGAAAATTCAAAATATACATTTTATCTTGCTATATCTTAAAGTATAAGAAAATCAATAATAATAATAATAATAATAATAATAATAATAATAATAATAATAATTTTCTTATAAAGGATTGGTTAGGTTGGAGAAATTTTCTTAAAAATATTGATGTCGCATCTAAGAAGATGCTGTTGCACATTTCATGTTAATCGAGATAAACGTTAGCACAAATGGTCATATTACCTGCTTCCTAGTAAGTAGGAGGGAAATAAGGGAATTTACTAGGCTAAAGCGATAGTCAAATCTTTTAAAAGTGGTCACTATTGTCATCAATAGAAATTCTGTTCTCTTTGCATGGCCAGAATAAAATAAGAGAGATGTGAAACGAATGACGACATTCCGATTGAGAAAAGTATTTTAAAATTGAAACAAATAACACGGGACACACGGACATTTTTCTCAGTAATATACAAAATCTGGTATTTAAGTTTAGTACCTTCCAAAGATGGGACACAATGATTTTGGGGAAAATCCCTCCAACCCAAACTACCCTTCACATGGATAAAAATTTGAAATTTTTTATTTTCTCAAAAATGGCTCTAACGATTTTGATGCCGTATATTAAACATACTTACATGACAAAAGTATATCTTGAACTTTCTGGGAACAGTCTCTGAAGACCTCTTCATTCTGGATAGCTTTTACTGCTTGCAGTAAATCTTGAGAGATATACAAAATCTTATTGTACAAAAAATGTAGATCTCGTCAAAACACGCAATTTATGTTATTTACATTTTGCTGTGGAGCTAACCGTTTTCGAGACATTCCTTGTTATTGGTTTCAGTTTTAAAATACTTTTCTGATATGGGAATTTGTCAACTCCTGGCCATGTAAAGGAACAAATTTCAATCACATTGCAACGACCAGCAGTTTAAAAAAAAAAAAATTACTATCACTTTAGCCTAGTGTAGCCTTTCTGCTAGTGTTTATCTCGATTAGCATGAGGTAGTTAGAAGAATAGTGTTTTTAATAATAATTTGTTACAGAGATTAAGAAAGTTGTGTGAATGGAACACATCAGATTTTTTATTATTCCGCGCAACCGTTTACACGTGCATTCCTTATACAATAACTGCTCCGTTTCAGTAAATTTATTGGTTTCTACTTACACATAGCAGTGAAATGTGCATTTTGTAAATAATTTTTTAACGTATCTATCAGCGCAATTTAAAATTAATAGCACAAAGAAAAGATGGGATCTATTATGTATTCCTCGACTGGATGTTACGATCCGGGGCGAATGAGAGCATTCATTACGGTTACGAGCTGGGGATTGCCTCTCGCTTTGTTTACATCTAGTGTGTTTCTTATTTAGGGAGGACTATAGATACATCACTGTTATTCCTATACGTGTATAGGAATTGTATTTTGATTCTTGTAACACAAAATTACGCATTTCTCTCATCAAATTTACCTTTTGTTGCATCTAGTATCTTGTGCTAAAGGCAAGCAATGCTACATTACTAGGAACCGTTGAGAACCCCTGGTGTAAGAAATATGAACTGGGTTGAGCCGTTCTCGATCACGGGCTGAATTCAAAATTTAGCACAAGTGGATCATTTACCGCTGCAGGGGCTGAGCTGGCAAAAACAATACTGCGAACTCTCACGCCATCGCTCTAGGCTAGTTGAATGAGAAGTTCAACACTGGCATTGAACAAAGAGGCATTCTATTAACTGAGCCATAATGGCACGTCGTAAAATCCTGTTACTTGTCCATGCTAAGAATAGCTTCTGACCGGCACATTCCTTCATCAGGGGGACATACAGTTTCCCCGGTTGTGTTGCTTACTTTTCAGCCCGACGGTCTTACCACTGATCAAAAGTTTAGTCCTGGAGACTCCAACAGTATCAATCATACCTAAGTACTGGGAAAATATATATAATATGTTCTATGCTTTCGAAATTAAGCACTAATCATGCACTCAAAATTAAAATTTTATGGTAGAAGAAAATTGCATTCTTTATCATTTTTCTATCAACTCCTTCATTCTCGCAATCCAAACTATCTACATGTTCGCTTCAAATACCTTTCTGACTCTCATAATCGCGAAACTCACTCACGACACTATTTCCTTCTTGCTACACCTGCTTATTATACAACCTTCTATTCATCATCATTTAAAACAGATTTAGCTCGTCTTTGGAATTCCCTACCCGAAGACGTAAGGGACTGCCGGAACATTATACTAATCAAGAAGAAAATAGGGCATACATTTATAATCAAATCTAATCTGCTACTGTATTAATATTAATATCACTACTTTCATTTATTATTAATAATATTTTATGTGCTGCCGAGTAATGTCCTCTTCAATTGTAAATATGACTTTTATGCGTTTCAACCTACATGAATATTCCATTTAAAATAATTTTGTTTACAGTTTCTTTCTTTTCATTTCAGTATATTTGTTGCACCTTTTTATGTTTGTTTTTATTAAGTTGTATAGAACTGTACTTTTGTTCTTTACTCCTTGGATCACTGTTATATTACATTTAAATGTAGTGGAAGAAAAGGCGTTATGGTCTTAATTCCAACCAGGATAAATAAATAAATAAAATTGGCATTTTTCTCTGCTACGCATTATACGTAAGGGACTAGTATATTCCACCCAAAAATTCGATATAGACATTTCGCAGAAAATACATGTTTTAAAGACACTAAATAAAATATTCTAGGACGCGCGCATGTGTGTAAATAGCATAAGTCAAAAACGAATAGTTCATTTTCTTCCAAGGATGCGATACAAAGAGTTTCAGAAAATCCCCAACCTCAAACTGTCCATTGATTTTCTCAAAAATGGTTCTAACGATTCAGATTAAAATATCACACATGATTAAGAAATATCCACCAAAAACGTTTATCTTGAATGTCCTGGGAATAGCCTCTGCATTCCTCTTCATTCTGAATGTTTTTGGATAAATTAAATTGAGTTTTATTTATGGAGGCTCTTTAACTGTTGTGGCTATCAGCATACCATTCTATATTGGGCACGAAATACCGCTTAATTTTGCTCAGAGGCCTCTCATCAGAGGTCCTTTACGTGCCGTAAATCTACGACACGGGACCATAGGATTTACTTCCCTTCAAGGAAGCCATGCTAAGTATTTCTACCCCCGATAAAATCTATTGCCCTCAGTCGAATTTAAACCCGTCACCTTGGAACCAGAGGTAGGCATGATAGCCTTAGACCATGGAGGACGACTTTGGATAACTGATCTAACGATTCTAATTAAAATATCATATGTTTAAGACATGTTCATCAAAATAAAATATATAGCTTGAATTTTCTGGGAATATCCTCTTAAGTCCTCTTCATTCTGGATGAATTCTGTATAACTGGTAAAATGTAACAGATATAATACAACAAACTTACTAAACAAAAAGATCTGATGTGTTCTATTCACATGACTTTCTCTACAACTCTGCAATAAATTATTGTGAAAAAGCTTATGCTTCTATTTATTTCCTGATAATCGAGAAAAAACTAGCAGAAATAGTCCTCTTTCCTTGTAAGTAGAAGCGCAATAAGGGAGTAGCATAGGTTAAAGTGATAGTCAAAAGCTGGTTGCTATGTGACTGAAGTTGCTTTGTTTATATGGACAGGAGTTGAGTTGATAAATTCCTATATGAGAAAAGTAAAACAATGAATATCTCAAAAACGATCAACTGCACGAAAATAATGCATTTGACATAGATTATGTCTTTTAACGTGCTCTACATTTCTTATGTAGTAAGTTTTTATCTAAGTCTAACGTTTTAGCAGTTATGCAAAATTTCATAAAATTCGCCCAGAATAAAGTAGTCTTCAAAGGCTATTCCCAGAAAATTCAAGATATACATTTTGTTTGTCAGGTAAATATCTTATTAAAATAACATACATTTAGAAATGTGATAAACTGTTTATCGAAATTGTCTCAGGTTAGCCTGTGAAATTCTCTGATTTGGAAATACTTTAATATAACTGATAAAATATTAGAGACAAGTCCTTCCAGCAAAAAAGGAAATGCATAAAATCGAGACAATTTCACACAATGGTATTTAGGAATATAATTTAAAAATGGTGCATGTAGTTCAATATCTGTAGGAGAAGATAGGTTAATATTGATTTTAGTCAATTAAATCTAATAAACAAATTAGTATATCCAGAGTAAAGACATATTAGCATGACATATGGTATGAGTACTTCTCTTGTTGCCAGTAAAGACGTAGAACAAATTAGATCTCTAGTTTTAATACTCGGGAAAATCACTTCTGTCACTTCGGTTCCCCTTTAAGTTCTGCGAGGGAGCATATCGGTAACTTCACAGTTACCTTTCTTCAGGCCTCAGATGGAATATTTAAATAGCGCATTTAACTTAACTGTGATAAATGCCAGTTTAAGATATTCACTATGCTTAAGGATAATCGGTGCTGAAATTGTTTGTTTCTACAAATTCCAACCCATTTGTTGGAATTTCAGCATTTTACGTACCATTCTTAAAAAAATAAGGGATTATTTTGACCGTATCATTAACACTTTATCTGGGAAAAGTAATAAGTAATGGAAGTAAAATTTGGCTGCAATTGATAAAAAATCAATAAAAGCGTTTTAATAGCCAATAGTTGTTGGAACCTTTAGGTATCTGCAGAGCATTGACATTTAGCTGCCTTCCCTTTGCTTCTGGCTCTACAGCCATTTTAAGATCGTACAATGCACCTTTTACCTAGCATACAATTTTATAAAAGTGTTTTTCTCAAAACTACATTTTTACACTTTCAAAACGTCCCACGCGCCTCAGTTTTTGTTTAAGTAAAACTAAAATTTCCCCGAAGTGCAGAACTATTGTTATTGTAATATTACAACTGGCAATTTTATCATCACATTTAACAATTAAAAGAAAATAAAGTTGGAGATTAAAATTTGAATGACATTTAGCATTCAAAATAACATAACATCGATGCAATCAGTAAAGTTGTCAGATAAATCTAAACAGAAATTTGAAATTTCACCCCGTGTCCCTTAAATTATTTAACTAAACCCTAAATCAAAAACTATATTTTTATTTGGGGAGAAGGTAGTTTAACGTCCTTTAATTTTGTAGCATATATCGGACGATGGATGAATGAAATGGTGCTCAAATGAGCACGGATTCCATAGAGCTATTTATCCTTAAAGCGGCGAAAATATAAAAATAATATTTAATATTTCACATATTATTTACACACACCTCGTGCATTCATTTCAACGCTGCATTTGAGAATTTAAATAATCAGAAAAGCAAAGCCCGCTATTGGATTTTGATTATCTTAACGTTTAAAGATATTTCCTGAAAATTTTAAGAGTTATTAGTTTCCCTACACCTACTATGTACATAGTGTATAGAGAAGGTATTGTAATGCACCCAAAAATTCGATATTGAGATTTCACCGGAAATACATGTTCTGGGTCCCCCTGTATCCAAAAAGAGCATTTTTGTAAAAAGGTCCGTGTGTGTGTGTGTGTGTGTGTGTGTGTGTGTGTCTGTGGACAGCATAGCTCAAAAACGAAAAGACCGTTAAATACCAAATTTGGTATCTCCAAGGATGCGACACGAAGATTTTCAGGAAAATCCCCCCACCCCCAACTACCCTTTACATGGAACTTTTTTCGAAAACTTTATTTTCTCAAAAATGGCTCTAACGATTTTGATTAAAATATCGTGTATTAAAGGTATTTACCTGACAAATAATATGTATATTTTGAATTTTCTAAGAATAACCTCTGAATGAATTTTACGAAATTTTGCATAATTGCTAAACCGTAAGAAATGGACAAAAACTTACCTCACAAAAAATGTAGAGCACATTAAAACACACAATTTATGTTATACACATTTTTTTCGAGTAGTTGATGGTTTTTGAGATATTCCTTGTTTTTGGTTTCAGGTTTAAAAAACTTTTACTTTTCTCATACAGGAATTCGTCAACTCGTGTCCATACAAACAAAGGAACTTCAGTCACTTAGTAACCAGCTTTTGACTTCACTTTAACTTATGATACTCCCATATTTCGCTTCTACTTTCGCTTTTTTTTATTCAAAATCATGTCAGAATTCAGAATAGAGTTCCATTAAATCTCCTGTTATTAACTAAACAACACAGTAATGATAAAATATAACAGTTACGAACTCCTGGGCATCTATTTTGTACTCGTCGCTTAATCTTGTTACAAATGTCACCAGTAAACTCAATTAAGGTGAGTAAACCTGTTCTTCTTTAAGGGATTACTCTCTTCTTTGGAGGACTTATACTCCCAAGGGTTTGTAAGCCAATGTCTTGGGTCAGTAGACTGTCTAGGTGCAAGCAAGCTCTGAATCATCATATTATATGGGTGATCAGCCCAATGCCTGGTATGGCAGTGAAGAAGGAAGCGTAATGATGAAAGATGAAGTAAAACACATGACTTATCTTCCACAATAAACCATAAATCAATCACTTTGAGCTGACTGAACCATTCTCCTGTACAGATGTCTTTCTGCATGTTCACATTAGGAGCGCTGTATATCCAACTACAGTTAACCACACCCAAATATTTCAGAACGTGTTAGATACTTCTGCGAATGCGCTGTGGGGAATACAATGAATTTGGTATCATTAATTACCTCTATGTACACATTTCTGGTTTAGTTAGAAATTCTTTTGAAAGTAATAATATACAGGACCATTACAAATGAAGCAGACAGCTTTGAAGTCCTATGAAACAAAAATTAAGTGTCATATCAACATAAATTTTGCTGTGTAATGTGGAGAAATTTTGGAAGTTTGCTTTACAAGTGCTGTAGTTAGTGACCAACTAATTGAATGTTATTGTTGTTGAAGGTGCAGAATGGTCGAAACGGAGAATCCTACGGGAAAAGCAATTACTCGCTAGAACTTGCTAAAACAATTTCCCCAACTGTTGTACAATATTTCACAGATGCTAAGACTTTATTTGGAGGAAATTCTAACATAGCGTTGGATTGACCGTCTATATCGCTTTGCTATGATGGCCCCAAAGAGACCCGATATCACAACTCTTTGGGGAATTTGTCAAAGAAAGAGAGTTTTTGTTCCTGCACTCCACAAGATTTAGACGAAACGCATAAAGGAACGTATCAGAAAATCCATGGCAAGTATTGATGCAGATATGTTACCTCGGGTTTGGAATAAACTTGTCATGCTGGGATCACACACTGAACATTTGTGAGTTCACCAACTAAACTTCAAGACTTCCTGTACATGTGAACACATTCATTATATTATTAATATTTATGGATTTATAATTGAAATTGTCTATTTCTTTTCTAATATTTCCGCTGTTATAATTCCTAACTTGAAGATTAAAACTCCGACTCGACTCAAGCTAACGATTTCGTCTGTGTTCAATACATAATTAAAACTAAATTTTCTGTATCATTTCTAAGTGAGATTTCAAATATGATTTCCTCTTTCCGCAATTTGAATGCTGATCATTTAAATAACCGAGAAGGTATTGTGATGATTAAAGTTTGGCGCATATTTTCACCCGGTGGGTTGTAAGGGAAAATATAATTTTCACTATAGGCGTTGGGCAATTCTCTAAGGTTATTGTTGACGATATGGCAATTGGTTGAAAGTCGGAGGTACTGACCTCCGTGCATTAACCTCTTAGTCAATGCCCGAGACTCTGCTAGTGTCAGCTCAATAAATATTTTAAACCCCTGGTTTATTTAACCTCCGGGTCTTGATTGGCCGCATCACTAACATACTCCACGTCAGTTTGATTCGTGATGGGAACTTAAGTTTATTTTGATAACTGAGTGCTCCAAGACTTAAGACAACACAACTCCCGAACTAAGGGTCAACTTATTATTTACTCACAATGACCACATTCACCATGTAGAAACCCCATCACATTTTGAAATACACGTAAGTTATTACATATCATCTGTTTCTCTTATTGCATAAATACGAATTGGCTTTCACCATCCCGCCCCGTTTCCTTATTATATGTTAAGTGTATAACCTATATGAAATCTCAATATCTCTGAGCTCCCTAACGCACCTAAGCAGTCATGTAGCAACGTGATTGAGGCGCCGTGTGGCATTACATGATAGTATTGTCGTGAAGTCGTGACAGAGACAGTATTGTTCAGTTACTTAATCATGAACTGAAAAGATTAAACTCTAAAATGTTTACTATGTATTTCATGATGCTATTTCTACAGACTTTTCCCGGTGAATTTCAGAGGAGAGTACTCCACTGACATTTCAATAGCAAGACACTGCCTCTTCTCATCAACGTCACTTCGAGTTTTCACACTTTCCATTGTGAATTCGCGCTCTCATTCTAACAACAGAACAATGTTGCTTTCTTTTATCTTTTTTTTTTTTTTTTTTTTTCATTAAAATGGTCTCGAATTTAATGCTGTTTACATTTTGTTATGGATTTAATGCAAATTGTGTATAATAATATAAATATTTTCACAAGTAATATCACGAGAACTCCAACTTGTTTCGATAAATGTTGCGAGCAAATCTATCTAGACAAAAGTTATAACTCGAGTTGTATGTATTTAATAAGACTATTTCGTGAATAAAATAACAATGATTAACCTAATAATATTCCCAAAATCCCATTAGTCTTGACGTATATTTGCACCGAAATCACTGCAACTTGATATCCATATCACAAACCATGACCTCGTTGCTTACAGAATTCGTTGAACTGGACAAACACACTCTATCTCTGTTTTTTAGTATTCTGCGGCTTTGAGTTTTCAATTAATGTCTATTTCAGCGATAGACCTTTCCCCAAAATGTTTTGGAACTTCCACCATTATGTACGGGAATATCACTCCACACTGATACTATTGTTATAAGAAGAACAGTTCAGAGAGAAAACAAATGCATGTAGGTGCGGTAAATTTAGAAAGACAATTGCACGTGGATATGATAAAAAAACGTTTAAAATGCAGACAAAATGAGTTCCTGTTGGTTGGAATTTTACGCGCCAATGTACTGGATTGGCCACTTCCTACGATCACTGGTCATGAACGAAATAGTCAACGAAATTTAATACAAAAGTTAATAATAATAGTAATAATAAAATAATTGTAATTACTCATTAAAGAGACCTTAACATTAAAAATACAATGAAAAAATCTAATGTGTTCCATTCACATGACTTTCTCTAGCTGTTCCGCAAACAAGCGCTTCTTATTTAAGATTCTTTTTTCATCTCGATCATGCTAATCGAGATAAACATCAGCAGAATTGCCCTTGTTACTTGATTCTTTGTAAGCAGAAGGGAAATAAGAGAATACATTAGGTTAAAGCGATAGTCAGATCTTTTAAAAACCGGTCACTATATGAAACATTTGAAATTCGGTTTTCTATGCTTGCTTGGAGTTAACAAAAGAGAGACTAAAAACTACACATATCTTCCCGTTTCAGAAAAATTTAAGCAGCTCAAAACAGAATCCAATAACATGGAATATCTTGGTAAGGGTTCACTCTATAAAAAAAATGTATATGACATAAATAGTGTGTTTTAACGAGATCTACATTTTTGTGTAGTACGTTTTTGTATATTTCTTACAGTTTATCAAAAATAAACAGGTCTTTAGAAGCTATTTCCAGCAAATTCAAGATATAAATTTTATATGTGATGGAAATGGCTTTAATATACGGGATTTTAATCAAAATCGTTAGAGCCATTTTTAAGAAAAACAAAATTTTCGAAAAGTTTTACATGTAAAGGGTAGTTTGTGGTGAGGGGATTTTCTTGAAAATCTTCGTGTTGCATCCTTGTAAAATACTAAACTTAAATATCAAGTTCAGTATTTAACGGTATTTTCGTTTTTGAGGTATGCTGTCCACACACACACGAACTTTTTTTTTTTAAAATTATTTTTTCGGTCTCAGGGGACCCAAAAACATATATTTCTGGTGAAATCTCGACTTCGAATTTTTGGGTGGAATACAATACCTTCTCTATCCTCTATGTACATTGTACATACGGGGCCAGAGAAAGCACAAACAATAAAACAAAACAAAAAATTCTAGAAAATAACCGCGCGCGCGCGTCTCTGAGGGCAGCATAGTTCAAAAACGAAACTCAGGTTAATACCAAACTTGGTGTTTAAGTTCAGTATCGTCCAAGGATGCGACACGATTTTCAAGAAAACCTATCCACCCTCAGCTACCCTTTACATGGAACATTTTTAGAACATTTTGATTTTCTCAAAAACGGCTTTAACGATTATGATTAAAATATCATATGTTTAAGCTATTTTCATGACAAACGAAATGTATATCTTGTATTTTTTGGGAAGAGCCTCTGAAGACTTCTTCATTCTGGACGACTTTTGCATAACTGGTAATCCGTAACAGATTAAAAAAAAAAAAAAAATAAAAAAAAAATATATATATATAATAATAATAAAAAAAACGCACAAAAAATACATCTCATTAAAACACACAATTTGTGTCTTATACCTACATTTTTTGTTGTTGTAGAGTTTAACCGATTTCGAGATATTCCGAGTTATTGGTTTCAGTGTTAAGGTACTTAAACTTTTCTGAAAAGCGAGACATCTTGCTTTTAGTTTTTCGTTTGTTTACCCCTAGCTAGCACAGGGAACCGTATTTCAATTGTTTCATTTAGCGACTAGCTTTTAAAGTATCTGACTATCACTTTATCCTAGTGTATTCCATTATTTCCCTTCTACTCACCCTTGATTAGCATGACCTATATAAAGGTAATCTTTTATAAGTACAATTTTTTATAGAATTGCTAGAGCAAGGCTTGTGAGTGGAACACAGCACATTTTTGTACTTTCTCTAGCCCCATATGTACAATGTATATAGTGGATAGAGAACGTATTGTATTCCGCCCAAAATTTGATACCGAGATTTCACCGGAAATACATGTTTTAGAACCCTTGAATAAAAAAAAAGCATTTTCACAAAAAGGTCCTTGTCTATGTCTGTCTGTCTGTCTGTGGACAGCATAGCTCAAAAACAACAAGATGATTAAATACCAAACTTCCAAGGATGCGACACGAAGATTTTCAAGAAAATCCCCCCACCACAAACTAACCTTGCCATGGAAACATTTTCGAAATTTTTGTTTTTCTTAAAAAGGGCTGTAACGATTCTGATTAAAATACCACATATTAAATCCATTTCCATCACAAATAAAATGTAAATCTTGAATTTTCTAGGAATAGCTTCTGAAGGACCTGTTTATTCTGATGAATGAATTTTGCTAATTTTTGCATAACTAGTAAACCGTAAGAGATAGACAAAAACTCACTACACAAAAAATGTAGAGCTCTTTAAATGCGCAATTTATGTCATATACTTTTTTTCGTGGAGTTTGCGGTTTTCGAGATTTTCTTAGTTATTAGTTTTAGTTGTCAAGTACTTATACTTTTCGCAGGCAGGAAGTGTCCGTTTTTCTTTGTTCTATTCTTGGTCAATCTAAGAAACGATTTGCAATGACAATAGCATAACGATAGCTTTTGAATCATTTTATTTTCACTGTAGCACAGCGCATTCCTTTAGTTCCCTCCTACTTATAAGGAACTAAGAACATAATCCGAACATTCTGCAAATGTTTATCTCGATTGGAATGATGTAGAAAGATCTTTTGTAAGAAGTTTATTTGTAGAGCAGTCATGTGAGTGTAACACATCAGATTTTTACTTTCTCTACACGTACTATGTACATAGTGTATAGAGAAGATATTGTAATGCACCCAAAAATTCAATATCAAGGTTTCATTGGAAATACATGTTTTGGGTTCCCCTGAATCCAAAAAAAGCATTTTTGGAAAAAGGTCCGTGTGTGTATGTGTGTCTGTATGTCTGTGGACAGCATAGCTCAAAAACGAAAAGCCCGTCAAATAACAAACTTGGTATATTCGTTTGATATCTTCCAAGGATGCGACACGAAGATTTTCAAGAAAATCCTCCCACCCCTAACTACCCTTTACAGGAACTTTTTTTTCGGAATTTTTTATTTTCTCAAAAATGGCTCTAACGATTTTGATTAAAATATCGTATATTAAAGACGTTTACCTCACAAATAAAACGAATATCTTGAATTTTCTGGAAATAGCCTCTAAAGACTATTTCATTCTGGATGAATTTTACGGAATTTTGCATTACTGCTAAACCGTAAGAGATGGACAAAAACTTACCACACAAAAACTGTTAAGCACATTAAAATACACAATTTATGTCTTATACATTTTTTCTTGGAGCTGATCGTTTTTGAGGTATCCCTTGTTTTTATCTTCAGCTTTGAAAAACTTATACTTTTTTCAAGCAGGAATTTGTCAACTCCTGTCCATACAAACAAAGGAACTTCAGTCACACAGTAATCAGCTTTTGACAATCACTTTAACCTATGGTACTCCCTTATTTCGCTTCTACTTACAAGGAAGCAAGAAATAAGACTATTTCCGCCAATTTTTTTCTCGATTAGCATGAAGTAAATAGAAGCATAAACTTTTTAGCAATAATTTGTTGCAGAGATGTAGAGAAAGTCATGTGAATGACACACACCAGATTTTTTTATAATAAAAGCAGCATAACTTAAATAGATTTTATTTTTTTGAGAAATGGTCCTGTCAATCAAGTTTTATGCTGTTATGTCATACAGTACTGACGAATAGCCTAACGAAGGACGTCTTAGATATCAACCAAAGGTGGTGTGATTAAGCAGAATCATCGTATCACGCTACGCCTTCGCCAGTTTATTAGATTATCTTATTGTGTATTAAACCATATCTCTTAAGGTGCTCTAGATAAATTATAGAGCATCAAACTTAATGGCCAAAGTACAGTCTTAGAGTCAAAATAATACTATTTCAGTTTGACTCTACGTATTCAACTCCTGTCCTACACACGGATTGTGTGAAAAAACAATTAATTCAATAATAATTTACCACAATAGTTGGCTATACTACGAATCCTGGGACTTAAAGCACTTACGACATTGTATCGTCATTGGGGTATGCCATCTCAAAATAATTTGAGATCACCTAGTGGTTTACCGGGAAACATGCGAATCAGTTGAGGAATTTAATGTCATGCCGTAATGTTGCCAATGTAGCTCAATAATAGAGCAAGCGGCTAGAGTCGGGAGATCCGTGGTTCAAATCCCGGCTATGACATTGAATTTTTCAGTCTGACTATACCTATGCAACTTCTGTCGTACACATGGCTTGTGTAAAAAAAAAAAAAAAAAAAAACAATCTGATGTGTTCCATTCACATGAACATATCTATATCGCTGTGACAAATTACTGTTAAAAAGCTTATTCTTCTATCCACTTTATGATAATCAAGATAAATATTCTAGTAAGTAGAAGGGAAATAAGGGAATGCACTAGGCTAAAACGATAGTCAAATCTTTTAAAAGCTGGTTGCCATGTGGTTGAAATCCCTTTCTATGCAGGGCCAGGAGTTTACAACTTTCCGTGTGAAAAAAGTTTAAGCATTTTAAATCTGAAACAAATAACAAGGTATATCTCAATTGCACGAAAAAAACATGACATAAATTGTGTGTTTTAACGTAATCTACATTTTTTGTGCAGTAAGTTTTTGTCTAACTCTTACTATTTATCAGTTACCCAAAATTTAGAAACAATCATTCAGAATAAAGAGATCTTTAGAGGCTATTCCCAGAAAATTCAAGAGATACGTTTTATTTGCCATACAAATATCTTTATTATACGGTATTTTAATCAAAATCGTTAGAGCCATTTTTGAGGAAATTAAAATTTTCGAATTTTTTCCATATAAAGGGTAGTTTGAGGTGGGGGGGATTTTTCTCATAATCTTTGTATCGCATCCCTGGTAGATAGTAAACTTAAATACCAAGTTTGGTATTTTACCCACTTTTCGTTTTTGAGTTATCGTGTTCACAGACACACGGACATACACACGGACCTTTTTTTGAAAATATTTTTTTTGTATACCCTAAAACGTATATTTACGGCGAAATCTCTGTATCGAGTTTTTAGGTGGAGTGCAACACCTTCTCTAATTCTACTATTTCAGTTTATATTTAATACTAGTGCTCAACAGGCGATATCTACAACATGTAAGGTTGCATATCTTACCGTAAACACAGGAAAAGTCACACTCACCTGTAACAAAAGAGAAATCACATATCAATCAACAGCATATATAGGTTAAGTAAATGCTAAAGTAAATCAGTGTCACCGTAATTTTGTGGTGATCCAAATCTCATAAATACACTATTACAGAATAACAGAAAACATTGGATTCCAATTTATTCTTCCTCTTAATTTTCTGTAATTTCTTGGTGCATGTATGTATTTGGGCGTCACGTGTACGTTTGTACATGTGACTTGAGAGTATATACGTGCGTACTCTTAGGTAAAGCATTCCAGAGCGTCATAACTAGCAAAAGCAGGTCTAAACAAATTTATGTAACGTTCTTGTCATCTGGTTAAGCTTCCATGGCCTGGTTGGTATTTGTTCTAAAATATGAAAACACAAATGGGATTTCAGACGCGACTACGATTTCCTGGTGATTACACTTCCGAAAAGTGAAATGTGATAGATAAGACAGAGGTGATATTTTCGTGACATTACTAGTTCACTGATATATTTTATATATATATTCTCTGCCAGCTTTTACCCAAGGCTTCACCCGCGTAGATGTTAGTTTATATTATATTAGTAGAACCTTACAGCGTACACGTTATTCATTTCTGCGTTTCTCTAGTTATAAGTTACACTTTCGTTAATATTCATTCAATTATACCTTTGTCGATTATTAACTTTTACTTTCTTTACCACGTACAAGATAGGTACATTAGTACACAAGGTTAGGCATTCCACCCCAAAAAGCCCATACTGAGACTACACCGTAAATACATGTTTTGAGGACCAACATTTAAAAAACAATTTTTTAAAAAAAAAAGGGAAAACGGTCATAAGTGTGTGCGTGTGTGTATGAATAGCATAACTCAAAAGTAAAGGTCAATGAAATACCAAATTTGATATTTGAGTTCATATGTTCCAAGGATGTGACAGGAAGATTTTCCCTGGTCAAAACTACCCTTTTCAGTGAAAGATTTCATATACAGGAACATCTATCCAAATTACTCTTTACTTTGAAGATTTTGAGAATTTTCAATATTTTTAAAAATGTTCTAACAACTTTTATTGAAATTCATTGGTTTGCATCGGATTGGCAAGTGAGGGGCGAATTGAGTACAATTAAACAAAGGCCTCTCAAAAAAAAAAATTGCCCAAAATTCAAACTTTTAAAAAAACATTGAAAACATTGGTCCCATTTACAATACTTTTAGTTTGTTTTTATACTCCTAGATTCCATTTTTTTTTAATCTTCATGAAAATCTGCAGTTCCCTCACAAACTAATGTACTCTTGAGCATTCGCTAGGGAAAGAATTATCAAAGCAGGATGAGTGTTTGACATACACACACACACACACCCACACACATTCACACATTTGTTCTCCCTTCATAAATATTAGAACACATTTTAGCAGTGTCCCAATGAAAAAGTTAACTGAGTTTATGCTGCATATTGCGTAATGTCCTTTAACTGGGTAGGACATATCGGATGATGAATTAAAGGCTAAAATGAGCCCGGGTTAGTTAACCGACATTCATATTTTCAGGATTTACCCAGATAATTCACCGTAATTGAGATTCAACTTAGCACATCTTGAATGCAGTTTATGTTGAACTGTAACTCCAGTTTCCCTCTATACTAAAATAAATACAGAGTCTAAAATATTACATTTTGTGGAGCTAGAATCTGACATCTGACATCATTTAAATGAGCTCGGGTTGAAACTCCTTTTTCATCAGAAGGGGTTGTTTTTCTTTTAGCAATTTTGTAGCAGCATGATGAGAAACTATAACAATTTCGATTACGGCATAGAAAGTAGATAAAATGGTCGAATGCTTTATTCAGCATTTATGACTACTGGATTTTAGATACTACTCAATTCGTTATATCAATATTATGAGCTCAGTTTTACTTTCTGTGCATTTGCTCATTACTGATAGAATAAGTATTGGATGTCAATAATTAAGATATCGAAATTTCAGCGGAAATACATTTTTTTGAAGTTCACTCAGCCACATGTAGTCGAGTAAATACGAGGTACGATATTAATTGTTCTTTCAATTGCAGGCCACAAGTTGGAATGTAGAAATTAGTCTGAAAAATGCAATACCTGCCGGAATTTGAACCACGGATGTTAAGAGTTACCGTACCAATGCTCTAACCATTTGAGTTCCCAAATTAAAATGAAATTTAAGTTATATTCACATACTTTTCTCTATCCACTGGCGTTTATTTTATATAGCTTCTGCAAAATATGTTTACGAAAGCGGTCCATTACGCTTTTCGTTGAAGTACAAGGCGGGGGATAAAGGAAACCGGATCGATAGTCAGATATTTAAATGCAAGTCGCTGTATATGGGTTTATAATTCCACACTCTTACCATATCATCGCGATAAAGAACTAAACGCAATAGCCCTTCAAAAATGGCTTATTGAAAAGCCTCAAACTATTAATAACGAATAGGTATCTGGAAATATTTGATGACATAAAAAATATATATAAATTAAATTGTGTTCTAAACAGATGTACATGTTTCGTGCGACAAGATTATTGCTCACAAATTTCAGATGTTTTTATCTATCTACTAACGCAAAATTAATAAACAACATTTATTATTTTATTTGCAATGTAAATATTTAAATACGCGGTATTTAATCAAAATCGTTTAAGCCATTTTCAATCAAAAAAAAAAAATGTTTCCCTGTAAACAGTAGTCTGTGGTTGGGGAGTTTTTTGAAAACCTTCAACTTGGGCATTTATCTGACTTTTTCGTTTTAAGATATATTTTTACGTACTATTTTTTTTTTTTTTAATTCAGGGAGCATCAAAGTGTGTATTACCGATGAAATTTCGATGTCGAAACTTTGAATGGAATAAATACAATGCCTTTTCTGCTTACTAGGTACGTGGTTGAGAAAGTAAAACTCTTCTGATTGACGACTATCCAGTTCGATATTTTAATTTGCTTACAATCTTACAGTCCAAAAGTACGCCAATTTAAATGATTTAAAGCTGATGAATCTAAAAGAAAACGTATACGACATAAACGGTGTGTTTTAACGAGATCTAATTTTTTTGTTAAATAACTCTTACAGTTTACCAATTACGCAAAAGTCGTTCAGAATAAGGAGGACTTGCGACTACTCCCTGAAAATTCAAAGTATACCTACAATTGCCATATAATTATCTGTAATATAGGGTATTTAAATCTAAATCATAGGAGAAAATATAAAAATCGAAAAATTTTGCCATGTAAAATGCAGATTGGGGTAGGGGGTTTTTTTTTTTTTTTTTTAGAAAGTTTTCACATTGCATCTTTGGAAGATGCTGTACTTAAAAACAGTTTGCTATTTTAATCGATTTTTCAATTTTGAGTTATCACAGATAGTGACTATTTTTGACTCAGAGAACTTCAAAACATACATTTTTGGTGAATTTTCGACATGGAATTTTTGGGTGGAATAAAATACCTTCTCTACTTACTATCATATAGATTAATATGAAAAATTGCACTTTGAGGTGATAAAATGAAAACGATAAAGCCCACAGCATAGATAGCAATGACTGGCCCAATGGAAAACATTTCTTTCCCACACTGTTGAAATACTCTCGGCGTAAGGAACGAGGATCAGCGGAAGAGTGAATTGCAGGAATCTGAATTGTAACATTTTAGAATCGCTCTAGAAAGTGTTCTGCATTATGGCAGAAATCTCACCCAGGCATGAACCGTAGCGAGAAACCCGATATGTCGTGTACATTTAGTGCAATGCTGGTTTTGGGGTCATTCGGCGATAGGAAGCGGCGAGGTGAACGTGTGCGATAAACTAAACCAGGGTAGAGCGCCTGAAATGTAGTGCAGCTTCACAAGAAGTGTCCAAGATCTTTACTCGCCGGCCCACTTTCGCGGAGACACACTACGATTCCTAGAGGCAAGGGTCATGCTATAGCCTGAGAGGCACCTTCCTCAAGGAGAGGTCCTGGAACCTTCCTCTCGATCGGTCAAGGGTTGACGTGATATA
Source organism: Hymenopus coronatus (assembly GCA_030762935.1). NCBI lineage: Eukaryota > Metazoa > Arthropoda > Insecta > Mantodea > Hymenopodidae > Hymenopus > Hymenopus coronatus. The sequence goes on along the minus strand of CM060895.1, from coordinate 94,416,539 downwards.
CGCTACGCGTAGAGAGTGCCTTGAGCTCCTTTCCTACGCATATACCTTCAACTAGGGTCGCCAACCTGATCGATCTCTAGCTAGAGCGCAACATGTGAAATTATTAATACAATTTCGCTAAAATATGCAAGGAACCATACATTGCAATGTTGAACTCCTGCCTGCAAAATGTATGTCTACTACTAAAACGTATTAAAGTGATGCATCCGAAAATTTTCACAAAAAAAATGTATATGTTTCATTCACATGACTTTCTCTAATCTTTGTAACAAATTATTGCTAATAAGCTTATTATTCTATGTATTTCATGCTTAAACATTATTATTTCGTTCCTTTATAAGTAGAAGGGAAATAAGGGAATACACTAGCTAAACTGACAGTCAAATGTTTTAAAATGTGGTTGCTATGAAAGTGAAATCCGTTTCAACTTTGGGCAGAAAGTGAAAATTTCCCAGTGAGAAATGTATACGTATTTTAAACCTCAAACTAATAACAAGAAATATCTCGAAAACGGTCAACTCCAAGAAAAAAATGTAAACGACATAATAGATTGCGTATTTTAATGAGATCTACATGTTTTACGTGTAGTCAGTTTTTTCTCTATCTCTTACGGTTTACCAGTAATGCAAAAGTCAATAAAAAAAAAACATCCAGAATAAAGAGGTATTTAGAGGCTATTCCCAAAAAATTCAAGATACACATTTTATTTGTGAGGAAAATGGATTTAATATGTGGTATTTTAATCAAATTCGTTACAGCCATTTTTTAGAAAAACAGAGTTTTCGAAAAAACTTTCCATGTAAAGGGTAAGCTGAGAAGCGCGATTTTCTTGAAAAATTTTCGTGTCAAACCTTGGAAAATACCAAACTTAAATACTAGGATTGGTATTTAACGGTCTTTTGTTTTTGAGCTAAGCTGTCCACAGACACAGAAGCTTTTTTTTTATTATTATTTTTTTTTTTTATTTAGAAGGTCTTAAAGACTTTGTTTCCTAATAAAATGGCATGAACACTAAACAAAAAGAAAATGTATCTTTTTCCCACTCGGCAAACTTTAATTTCCAAGTAACTAAAGCTATAAATAGGTAGACGCATGCTTATTAATAGGCACTAAGAACTTTAAACCTTATTTTCCATGTTCCATGTGATGCAATTTTAAACTAATTTGTTTCAAACTCTTTATACTGCCTCTCAAAAGCAAATTAAATAAAATTGCCATATAACTTTTTTTGAAATAATGCCATAATTTTTATAAAGTATTAAATTTTGAAAAATAAAATCATAATTTTTCTTCACTAATTAGGGTAATATAAAAATATAATATGGCAGATCTATTTGCAAACTCAATTGCTGCAAAACTGGACTTTTATATGTGAATAATTTTAATAAAGGAACACGTGGCACACATTTTTTAGAATTATGAATTTAGACAATTTAAATAACCATGCAAGCCAGAATTTTGAAACATTATTATGTATAATAATTTATTTATTACACATAAATTATTATTGTGTATAATAATTGCTATATATTTCAATAAGGTATCTTACATATTGTGGTTTTTGAAAATTTCACAGATGCATCACCTTAACTCAAAAAAATGTAAGCCAACGTCTTCCGAGTATGAGAATATTTGAAAACGTGAAAGCGAGGAAGTTTTCGAGGTGGCGAGTGGGGGGAAGCGTATGAAATTACATTCACGCCACTTTCTCTAGCTACTATCATTTATAACTTTATCTACCAAGTACTACGCACCATATAGTAGATAGAGAAGGTATTGTATTCCTTCCAAAAATTCCATACCGAGATTTTACCGAAAATACATGATTTGAGAACCCCAGATTCACAAAAACTTTCAAGAAAAAGGTGCGCGCGTGTGTGTTTGTGGGAAGGGCGCATAAGTCAACAAAAATTCGGTTAAATACCAAACTTGGTACTTAGTTTAGTATCTTCTAAGGCTCCTGCAGAAGATTTACAAGAATATCCTTCCATCCCAAAGTACTCTTAATGGAAGAATGGCTAACGATTTTGATTAAAATGCCGCATATTTTATATATTTACAGACAAATAAGATGTAATTTTGAATTTCTTGGGAGTAGCTTTCGAAGAGCTCTTCATTCGGAATGACTTTTGCATAACTGGTAAACCGTAAGAGATACACCAAGAGATACTGCAAAAACATAGATCTTATTAAAACACAGCATTTATGTCATACACATTTCATTTTCGCGGTTAAAATAAGTATATTTCTCAAACGGGAAAAGTATATACGTTCTCATCATTCGTTCCATATCGCCTTAATATTAAGTACATAAGACTATGCTTTGCATGATTAGTTTGTTGCAAAATAATAAGAGAAAGTATGTGAATGAAACATATAAAATATTTTTATACAAATTTGACAAACTATAGGTATTTATAACAAGACAATACGAGAAACAATTGAATGGTGACACTTTAACAACGAATATTTCCAAAAGGGCTGATATCACTGACATTTTTAGAACTAAATTATATATTGAAAGTTAGTTAACGATGTTATTAATCTCAGGATCATATCAGCACCGCCGGTGTGCACGAACTTCGTTCCGCAGAAGTGTTTTTGCATGCCGTAAATATGTATTTAAAGAGTTCTACATTTTATACATGTTTTTGTCCTCCAGTTTAATCTAAATGAAGAGACCTTCACTAACTATATCATTATTATTAATAATAATAATAATACAAAAGCTTCTATATATACGCTTTTTCCCCATTCCAAATACAACTATTGCTGTTTTAGTAAATATATCGAATAATCTTCCACGCCAATCGTAGTTTTGAAATGTAATGAAAATTTTCGTGCTGCTTACTTTGGGGGGAAAGGGGATTCAGGGGACCTTATGGTCTGTAATTCCGATGAAATCTCTCTAAATCGAAATTTTGGATGGAACATTTAGCTTCTTCCCCATTTACCATAAGTAAGCGGAAGAGCTTGTATAAATTGTAATACATTAATATATTGTGTTTATTGAAATAAAAGTTATCATTGTGAAAAAGATAAAAAAAAATATGATGTGCTCCATTCACGCGACTTTCTCTACATCTCTGCAACAAATTACTGTTGAAAAGCTTATGCTTCTATTTACTTCATGCTAATCGAATTTTTTTTAGCAGAAATAGTCTTATTACTTGCTTCCTTGTAAGTAGAAGCGAAATAAAAGAGTACCATAGGTTAAAGTGATAGTCAAAAGCTGGTTGCTATGTGACTGAAGTTCCTTTGTTTGTATGGGCAGGAGTTGACAAATTCCTGGGTGAGAAAAGTATGTTTTTTAAAGCTAAAACCAATAACAAGGAATATCTCAAAACTGCACAACTTGACAAAAAAATGTATATAGCATAAATAGTGTGTTTTAACGTGTTCTACATTTTCTGTGTGGTAAGTTTTTTTTTTTTTTTTTTTTTTTTTTTTTTTTTTTTTTTTTTTTTTTTTTCCCATCTTTTACGGTTTAGCAGTTATGCAAAATTCCGTAAAATTCGTCCAGAATAAAGTAGTCTTCAGAGGGTATTACCAGAAAATTCAAGATATACATTTTCTTTGTCATATATGACATTTGAATCACAATCGTTAGAGCCATTTTTGAGAAAATCAAAATTTTCGAAAAGAGTTCCATGTAAAGGATAGTTTGGGGTGGGGGAATTTTTCTCAAAGTCTTCGTGTCGCATCCCTGGAAGATACTAAGCTTAAATACCAATTTGGTATTTTACCGACTTTTGGTTTTTGAGTTATCGTGTTCGCAGACACACACACATACACAGACACTCACACACAGACCTTTTTGTGAAAATGCTTTTTTTTTTTTTATACAGGGGACCCTAAAACATATATTTCCGGTGAAATCTCGGTATCGAATTTTTGGGTGGAGTTCAATACCTTCTCTATACACTATGTACATAGTAAGTGTAGAGAAAGTAATAGCAAGTTTTATATTCACATGAGTCACTATCGAATAATAGTGTGTATACCTAGAAATTATTCTTACGTAAATTGTTCATCTACTTCATTTCAATTGAGACAAACCTATGCAGACCTTACACATTTCGTTATAGCTAAAAAGGCAATAGCGACGGTCAAATCTTTAAGAACTGGACGCTGTACAATGGCTTTAAACATGTTTCCATGCAATCACGAGAAACAAAGATATGTCGAATGGACTTTAAAAGAATGACAAAATCACGAACCATTTGGTTATGTATAGATGAAATTTGATCACAAATTAAGAACAATTAAATAATATTTTCCCAAATAAGATGACAGAATTCTAAACTTTAAGAAAATATTAGTTTTTCCCACCTGAGTCACTGTGACTACCAATTATGAAGCTATAAATGGATAGATAGGCTCATAGTAGACTCTCCAACTTTAAATCTTATTTCACTTACAATTTTTTCAACGCTTTTCCATACTTAAAATGTTCCATAGAAAGCTATTTTTCAATAATTTGTTTAAACATGTTTATACTGCTCTCAAAATCATATTAAAGAAAATGGTCATACACTTTTTCGAATTAAAGCTCCAAGTTTTAGAAATAAATTATTACATTTTTAAAAAATCAAGAGTTCTGGAGAGTAGGAAAGGTAATAATTTTTCTACGCTACTTAGGGTTAATTTAAACAAAAAAATAGTATAACAGATGTATTTGTAAACTCATTTGGTATAAAACTGGATACTTTTATGTAAATACTTTCAAAAATGCTTCATGTGCCTCAGTTTTATTAGAACAATGAATTTAAATAGTACAAATTGTTATTTAAATAGCCATGGAAACTAGAATCGTTACACGACAAAAATATCATTGATTGTACATAATAACTGGTATAAATGTCATACATACTGTGAATTTTCCATATTTCACAGATACATCGGCTTAATAACGGGTATTTCGGAAATAGTTTAAGACACAAAAAGTTATTTGGAATGAATTTGTGATTTTCAAAGAGGTCCAAATTTTTTGTGTAGCACGCTTTCGTTTAGGGTTTAATATTTACAAGTTATACAAGATTATACAAAACCCCTTCCAAATGAAGAGAAATTCACAGGCAATTTCCCCAAAATCCAAGATATACATTTTATTTGTCACAAATATTTTTAACTAAACTCCTTATATGCAGTTTTGAGAAAATCGAAAATTTCGAAAAATGCTCCATATAAAGGTTAGTTTAGGGCGGGGGAGAGGAATTTTATTGGTAACTTTCTTGTCGCACCCTTGGAACGTGCTGAACTTAAATATAAGTTTCGTATTCATTCGACTTTTCGTTTTTACTTTCTCTGCATAGTACATAGGTAGAGAAAGTATTGTATTCCACATAACAATTTGATGCTGAGATTTCATCGGAGATAGCGAATACGTTTTAGAGTCTCCTGAATAAAAAAAAATAATTTTCAGAGTGAGGTCCGAGTGTGTGTGTGTGTGTGTGTGTGTGTGTGTGTGTGTGTGTGTGTCCGTGAGCGAAACGTCGGAAAAAATACCAAACTGAGTATTTATGTTTAGTATCTTCCAAGGATACGACAAAAGTTTTTTAAGAAAATTCCGCCATCCTAAACTAACCTTTAGATGGAAAAAATTTCGAAAAGTTTGATTTTCTCAAAAATGGCTCTAACGAATATTATAGATATTTGCATGCCAAATAAAATGTATATCTTAAATTTTCTGGGAATAGCCTCGGAAGACCTCTTTATTCTAGATGAATTTTACTGAATTTTGTATAACTAGAAAACCGCAAGAAATAGACAGAAACTTACCACACAAAAAGTGCAGAACTCGTTAAAACACACAATTTATGTCATAAGCATTTTTTTTTTTGTGTTGACAATTTCCGAGATATTGCTTGTTATTCGTTTCATTTTTAAAACACTGAACTTTTCTCATACGGATATTTGTCAGCTCCTGGTCATACAAAGAAATGAATTTCAATCACTTACAATCACATAGTAACCAGCTTTTAAAATATTTGAGTATCGTTTTAGCCTAGTGTACTCGCTTATTTCGCCAGTTCTGCTAATGTTTATCTCGATTAGCATGAAGTAGAACAATAAGCTTTTCAACAATAGTTTGTTAGACAGATAGAGAAAGTCATGTGAATGGAATACATCAGATTTTTTAGTTATATTCACAGATACACATGGAGCTTTTTCTAAAACTGCTTTGGGGGTTTAAAAAGTGTATTCCATGGTGGAGTACAATACTTCCCCTTCTTACTGTAGGTACAAATTATGTGCGTTCATTATAAAGTTAAAATGTTTAAAATATACTGTAACATCGCAAAGCCGGATTTCCGAGAAATATGTATTTGATAATTGAAAATTTTAGCACTGTGCTGGGTTAATGGAACCTCTCGTTGGGTTTATCATGTGAAAATGTTTTGTTAAATTAAACAACTCTTTTATTAATCCAAAAATTGGTGATGGTTGCATTTTCGCTCACGTACATGGCTTTGAAGCTGTCATCCATAACAATCTGCATATACTGTATACATGGTTATGAAATTTAGAAAGGGAGAAAATACACGAGAGAGCATGCTCCTCTCACTAGGATTTTGCTGATGTTATTAGAGCAAAACACTGCTCGAATGCGACCCAGTTTGTTTGGCACGATAGGGCACGCCGTGATGCCTGCTGTCTAGCATCTCTGCGACCCGAATTCTCTTTCATTTTCACAAATATACCTACACATGATGAAGCAATAACCGTGAGCAGTGGCAGGTACGATGAACAGGCCGGATTTCATGGCTCCCTCAACTTCAGTTATGACTTTTGTACGCTCATAAAATACTGCTACACCAAGTTGAGACGTCTTTCGCCAGTCACAGCCGATTCTCATTTTGTTCTTTCCTTCGTCACAAATCGCAAAGTGTGACGCGAAGTTGAGCTTTATTCTTTCACAGATGAGACGTTTGAATTCAAAACATGGCCGCGCTCGCTTTTGTGCTTCCTGGCACAGGAGATCGTGGGTTCCAGTCCCGCCTTGGGCATGGATTTTGTGTTTGTAAATGCATATATGTGTGCATCAGAAGCAAATATCAAATAATCAAATAGAGAATCAAAATAGGAAAAGGAAATGACCAGACTCCGGAACTGAATTTTAAAGAGAGAGAATCACACACACACACACACAGCCCAAATGCTTTTGGGAAAAACAGCTATTTTTTTCGGAAATAAGCATATCTGCATCAATCATCCGGAATACATTGTACGATATTCTCTTGTTTTATTTTATTTACGTGCTTCTATTTCGTCATGTCGCGGATCTATTAGGTGCTAAGGTCTTTGATACATTTTTTCACGTAAAGGGTAGTTTAGGATGGGGGGGGGTTGAAAAATTTTGTGTAGCATCCTTGGGGGATGTTGAACCTAAACTTTGGTATTTAAGTGACTTTTTGTTTTTGAGTTATGCTGTCCAGAGATACTAAAACTGACTTTACTCTAATTTTTTTAGGGGGGGGGGGTTCAGAGAACCCTAAAACGTGTATTTCCAGTGAAATCTCGGTATCGAATTTTTGGATGGAACCCAATACCTTCTCTACCTATATGTAAATAGAAAAAGTAAAAAAGCATTTTGGTAACAGCCATTTAAATGACTAAATTATTTTGCCACCCTCCCACCTTTGATCTTCAGGTTTTCATGTTTACTGCCATTCTAGAAAAATATGTGTTACAGTCACATGACTTTCTCTAGCTTCTCTGCAAGTTAACTTCTTACGAAAGATTATTTTTCTTTCTACACCATGCTAATCGATAATCGATGTTCTTATTACTTAGTTCCTTATAAGTAGAATGGAACTAAGGGAATGCACTAGGCTAAAGTGATAGACAAATGTTTTAAAAACTGTCGTTATGGGGTTGTCATTGAAAATCGTTTCTTTGCTTGGCCAGGAGTAAAACAAAAGAAAAACGGACACTTACGTCTGAGAAAAGTATCAGCACTTCACAATTGAAACTAATAACAAGAAATACCTCGAAAACGGCAAGCTCTACGAAAAAATGGTATATGACGTGTATTTTAACAAGATCTACATTTTTTGTATAGTAAGTTTTTGTCTATCTCTTACTAGTTATGCCAAATTAAGCAATCATCCAGAATAAACAGGTTTTTGGAAGCTATTCCCAGAAAATTCAAGATATACATTTTATTTGTGACAAATGGCTTTAATATGTGGTATTTTAATCAAAATCGTTAAGAGCCATTTTTAAGAAAAACAAAATTTTCGAAAATTTTTCCATGTAAAGGGTAGTTAGGGGTGGGGGGATTTTCTTGAAAATCTTCGTGTTGCATCTTTGGAAGACATAAAATTTAAATGCAAGTTTGTTATTTGACCGTCTTTTCGTTTTTGAGCTATGCTGTCCGTAGACACACATAGACATTCGGACCTGTTTCTGAAAATGTATTTTTTGGATTCAGGGAGTATTGAGTATTGTATTTCCGGTGAAATCTCGACATCGAATTTTTGGATGGAATACACTGTACATACGGGGCTAGAGAAAGTAAAAATAGTTTTAATACCGATAGGCCGCCAACATCTCATGACATTTAAGCTTTAGCGAAATAGGGAAAAGGAAGTGGCGAGGGCCACTGCGGAAAATGAAAGGGCGGGGGGGGGGGGATAGAAGGAGGGATGAAGAGTGAAAGAAAGGGAGAGTTAAAGATAGAGATGCATGGTTTAGGTAAGAAAGAAGATGTGTGAAGAGAAACGAGAGGAAAACGAAAGAGGGAGGACAAAGAGATAAAGGAGATACTCTGCATATGTAATGCAATAACCGAGCACAACGGTGGATCCTGCTAACGTTTGTCAACTCGTTTTCGAAAGTTGGTATATCTGTTCGTAGCAGTGTCCTTTTGGAGAAAGCACGACTCTACAAACTATACATTCTGTTAATTATGATAAAACAGTCTTCATTTTACATCCTGTTATCTGTATATAGAAGCATAAATAATGATAAGACGACAATCGACCGTTTAAATAAACCAACTCACAAAGCTAGCCTTGATAACACTTTCCAAGATATTATTATGAGTATGCCGCTCCCTGGATCCAACGCCGGGACATCAGAGTTAACAGGTGATATAATTCTCCATTCTTTTATACAGTTCATAGTAATAAAGGTGTCTTTCTGAAATTGTAGTTTCCTTTGTGCAAAGATTCCAGTACCCCTCACTGCCAACCCCGAGTTGCCCCTGTCAACTCTTTGTGTTTGTGAAAAATGGTAGTTAAATAATACTTTTACAGAGGGGGCTGCGACAATATCATGAGAAACAAAACAATGGCTACCTGATGCTTCATAATGAGCTGCTTAAATATTGGGTAATTCAGCGAACATCAGCGAGCACTTCGGAATTTGTGTACGGCAACAATCATTTTTATTTGGGTATACCAGTATTTTTACTTTCTCTACACGCATTATTTACAGTGTAAATACGATACCGAGATTTCACCGGAAATACATGTTTTGGGTCCCCCTAAATCCAAAAACAGCATTTTTGGAAAAAGATCCGTATGTGTGCGCGTGTGTCTGTGGACAGCATAGCTCAAAAATGAAAAGTCCGTTAAATACCAAACTATTTAATATACGATATTTTAATCAAACTCGTTAGCGCCATCTTTGAGAAAATCAAAATTTTAAAAAAATGTTCCTCGTAAAAACGGTAGTTGGGGGTGGGGGCTTTTCTTGGAAACCTTCGTATTGCTTCCTTGGAAGATCCTGAACTTAAAAACCAAGTTAGGTATTTAACGGGTTTTTCGTTTTTGAGCTATGCTGTCTACAGACACACACACACACACACACACACAGGAACCTTTTTTTCTAGAAATGTTTTATATATATATATATATATATATATATATATATATATTCAGGAGGTCCCAGAACATTTCTGGTGAAATCTCGGTACCTATTGCATTTTGAATATTGAATACATTATGTATATAGTACGTGTAGAGAAGGTAAAAAGCAATTAAAAATATCATAGGCAATTTCGTTGTGAGGTTTGAGAAGGCAATATTGAAAAAAGACAATTTTGAGATGGGAAAAGAACATTTATGACAAGCGATGTACGCGATGCGCCGAGAAGTGGAAGACCATTCATTAGGCATGAACTTTGAATTGATCTGGAACATCTGTCAAACAATCTCCTATAAAATCATTAAAAAAGGTGCTGCTGAGTTGGGAATACTAGAATCAACCATACAGAAACACATGACATTGAAAATGCTGCTCAAAACGAACATGGCGGTCATATCAGCTTGCAGAAATCACGAAGGCGCACATACAGTGTTTTTTATCCCTAAGATACAATGGTAAACTTTAAAATAAATATACAAATTAATAATTGGTATATTAACTATAATAACACCAGTTTGAATTTAATGTAGGGGAATACGAAACTTTGTGCCCACACTGTATATAGTCTCGCAGCAAAACAAACGCTAAATGTTTCCCATTGTTCTCTGATCAAATATGTATATTTGAATTGGAATATCATTGTCGTAGGTTTGAAACTGGACTTCCGTTTTATTTTTGTACAGTATCACACAAAACGTTGTTTACGTTCACGTAATAACATTTCGCGATAAAAATTCGAAAAGGCCATCTTTGCAAAACAAGGGAGAAGTCTGAAAAGACGAAATAAAGTCGAGCATTTTCACAAATGACTATCTCTGCAAAGCACATAAGCATTATATATTCTTTCTTCGATAGTGAATAATAGAAACGTTCCGCGAAACACTCACATATATAGAGAGATGCACAGGAAGTACCCTATCCTTATGCATTGTGGTTGGTGAAGCAAGTTTTTGTGAAGCCGCCGTTTTGCGTTACTGCACTTTTGAGATGAGTACGCCTTCTGTGTTAAATGTGCACCCAGAAATTATATTTTGTGGTGTTAAAGGTCAATTAAGCAGTACATTTGGACGTAGGTTTAGAGTGTACATTTCAAACTAGTACAAATGGACAGTAAGTGTGTGGTGTTTGGTTGTAGTTTCTCGAATAGCAGAAGCAAAAACAAGGAAAGGGGAATTCGCAGACAAAATTGACAACCACTCCGGTTGATAGGAAACCTCTTTCTAATTCGCTCATTTAGCATCTATCGCGACAAATAATTACTATCCAATTATTTGCTTATGCTACCATATCCGTGAAAATAGGGGGCGTGTTCCTCGGACTCGGAATCTAATACATGCAGTCCACAGTGAAAGTCATTATAATCTTTGGGATAAACTCTGATACTTGCCACTACTTTTTTTTTTCCCCCTTTCTTTTGTGCACTTATATGTATTGTATTAAATATTCCTTCAAATAGACAACTCTTCCCTCCATTGTCCTTTGTTCTTTGCTTCAAAAACTTGGAAAAACAAATAATTTGACAGATGTTGCGTATGGTGTATATGATAGTGTGTAGTAACGCAAGATGGCGGCTGGTCACAAAACGTGCTTCAGCAAACTCTAGGCATTTCCGCCCTGTGGAAACATTATTAAACACTATCAGCTTTATCAAACAAAGTATCAAGGTCGAGCGCGCTAGCCTCTGCAATCTGGTGTCCCCGCTGGTAGTGTTGAAGGAGATATGAATGTTGCATAATTAAACGGTAGTAGAAGGTTAATAAATAATGCGCAATAAAAAGGGTAAAATGTACATTGTAAAATTGAATATTTTACCAAAATATATTGCCTCAATAGCATGACTATATAAGTGCATTATATTAAATTTTGAGGTAAAAACCCAAAATCCACGGAGTGCAGGAATAACTTTCTATACTAACAATACATACTTCGTTGTATGCATAAGAAGAATACAATAAGCTAAAGCGATAGCCATATCCTTTCAAAGCCGATCGCTATATGATTGCGTTGATATTCCGTTCTCTTTGCAAGAACAGAAGAAAAAAGAAAAGGAAGAGAAAAATAGAGGAACAATGTAAGGTTTTGAAAATCCAATTAAAAAATAACGGATATCTTGTAAATGGTTTGATCCACAATAAATGTATTTGACATATTGTATATTTTAACGAAATCAGCATTTTTTTTGTTTTCTCAACACGTAGTATGTATATAGCGTATAGAGAAGGTATCGTATTCCATCCAAAAATCTATACCGAGTTTTCACCGGAAATACATGTTTTGAGACACTCCGAATAAAAAAATTTAGAAAAAAGGCCAGCGTGTGTGTGTGTGTGTGTGTGTGTGTGTGTGTGTGTGTGTGTGTGTGTGTGTGTGTGTGTGGATAGCATAACTCAAAAACTAAAGGCCCGTTAAATAACAACCTTGGTATTTAAATTTAGTATCTCCTAAGGATGCAATACGAAGATTTTCAAGAAAATCTCCCACTCCAAACTACCCTTTACATGGAAATATTTTCGAAAGTGTTGATTTTCTCAAAAAGTGACTATCGATTTTGATTAAAATGTGGTATGTTAAAGGTATTTACATGTCAAATAAAATATTTTTTCCTGGGAATAGCCTATTTTCTATTCTCTATTATTAGAATAAGGAGGTCTAGAAATGAATTTTGCGTAGTTGGTAAACCATAAGAGATAGACAAAATCTTACTACACAAAAATATAGATCTCCTTAAAACACATAATTTAGTGTTTAGAAAAAAAAATGGACGCTCTTTAACTACTATGGTTCTCAGAGTCCCATTCTAAATTGGGCGTGAAAGACCGCTTAATTTTGCTCAGAGGCCTCCCTATCATATTGAGGTTCTTTTACGTGCCGTAAATCTACGACACGGGACCAACGGCTTTATTTCCCTTCCGAAGGAAGCCATGTTATGGATTTTTACACCCGAAAAAAACCATCGTCCTCCGCCGGGTTTGAACCCGCGACCTTGGGTATATGAAGTTAGCATGGTAACCATTACACCACAGAGGGCGACTAGTGTGTAGAACTGACCGTTTCTGAGATACTCCTTGTTATTTGGTTGCAGCTTTAAATAGTTACACTTTTTTCATACGAGAATTTGTCAACTCCTGGCTATACAAAGGGATTTCAATAACATAGCAACTTGCTTTTAAAAGATTTGAATATCGCGCTAGCCTAATTTCCTTCTACTTACAAGAGATCTTCAAAGGCTACTCCCATAAAAGTCAAAATATACATTTCGTTTGCTATGAAAATATCAGAAATACTTGGTATTTTAATAAAATAATTAGAGTAGTTTTTACGAAAATCAAAATCTTCGAATTCTTTTCGTGTAAAGGATAACTTGGGTGGGGAGATTCCTTGAAAATTTTCGTGTCGAAATCCTTGAAAGATGCTAAATTTAAATACCAAATGTGGTACATAATTTTTTAAAGTTTTGCTGTCCACAGACACACACAAACACGAAACAAATGGACATTTTCCCGCTGTTTGGGGGAGGAGTCCTGGAACCCTAAAACATTTATGTATAGTAAAATTTAGACATCAAATTTTAAGGTGGAATATGATACTTTCCTATTTAGTAGGTATTAAAGAAAGTAAAACTACTAACATTGAAAACAAATCTGATAAGTACCATTCATATAGCTTTCTCTAGTTGTTCCATATACAAACTTTTCTTACAAAAGATTACTCTTATCTATATTATGCTAATCGAGATATACTTTTGTAGACTTGGTCTTATTACTTGCTTCTTTGTAAGTAGTAGAAAAATAACGGGATGTACAGGCTAAAACGATAATAAAATATTTTAAAAGCCGATATTTATGTGAAATAATGAAACTCAGTTCACTTGTTTGCTGGGAGTAAAGAAAAGAGAGAAGGAAACCAAGTTATTTTGCATTTGAAAAAAGTGATTTAAAACTGAAACAAATAACTGGGAATATTTCTTAAACGGTCGACTCTAAGGGAAAAAAACTTGTGTGTTCTATTCACATGACTTTCTCTAGCTGTTCCACATAAAACTTATAAAGGAGTATTCTTTTATCTGCATCAAGCTAATCGAGGTCAACATTAGTAGAATTGGTATTATTACTAGCTTATTTGTGAGTAGAAGGAAAATAAGGATAAAACGATAGTCAAATATTTTAAAGGTGATCGCTATTAAAACAATAGAGTTTCGGTTTGTTTTGCATGACCAGCAGTAAAACTTAAAACACGAAAAGTAAGGAGGCTACCTGTTTGAGAAGAGTTAACGAAGTTCAAAACCAATAATATGGAATAATTTGAAAACGGCCAACTCTACAAGAAAAACGTACATAACGTAAAGTATGTGTTTTAGGGAGATGTACATTTCGTGTAGTAAGTTTTGCCTATCTCTTACGGTTTATCATTCGGAAAAACTCATCCAGGATAAAATCTTCAGATGCTATACCCATAAAATTCAAGATATACCTTTTATTTGTGATATAAATATCTTTAATATACGGTATATTAATCAAAATTGTTGGTGCCATGTTTAAGATAAACAAAAGTTTCAAAATGTTCTCTACGCAAAGGGTAGTTTGGGGACTTTCTTGAAATTCTTCGTGTCGCATCCTTGCAATATTCTAAACATAAATATCAAATTGTTTTTTTTTTTTTCAACTCATGGGACATAAATATCCAGTGATATCACGACATCGAAGTTTTGGATGGAATACAATACGTTCTCTAGTCACCCTGTACATTGTATGTGTCATGTATGTGCTAGAGAAAATAAAAATGTATGTGGCTTAAATTGTGTGTTTTAACCAGCTCTATATTTTTTGAGCAGGAAGTTTTTGTCTATCTCTTACGGTTTTTCAGTTGTACAAAAGTTATACAGAAGTCATCTAGAATGAAGAGGTCTTCAGAGGCTACTCCCAGAAAATCCAAGTTATACTTTCGTTTGTCATGAAAATATCTTTACCATAAGTCATTTTAATAAAAATCTTTAGTGCCCTTTTTTGAGAAAATCAACAATTTCAAGTCGCCCTTCGTGATGTAATGATACCATGCTAACTTCATATACCCAAGGTCGTGGATTCAAACCCGGCGGAGGACGATAGATTTTTTCGGGCGTTAACATTCTTAGTATGGCTTCTTTCGGAAGCGAAGTAAAGCCTTTGGTCCCGTGTCGAGGATTTACGGCACTTTAAAGAATCTCAGCCTGATAGAGAGGCATCTGAGCAAAATTAAGCGGTCTTTCACGCTCAATTTAGAATGGGACGCTGAGAACCACAGTAGTTAAAAAGCGTCCATAAATAACACTCCATTTTTTTATTTTCAAAATTTTCGAAAAATGTTCCATGTAATGGGTTATTGGATTGAAGCGATTTTCTTCAAAATATTCGTGTCGTATCCTTGGAATATGAATTTTCGTTTTTGAGCTATGCTGGACATGTTTCTAAAAATGCCTTTTTTATTCAGGGGATATCAAAACATGTATTTCCAGTGAAATCTTGGTATCAAAAGTTTGGTTGAAATAATGTCTTGCTTCCGTTTAGTTACACAATAGTAAAACTGGCAGAAATTTGTTGTTTGTAAAGCAAGTGTTAATTTTTCTTACTTTCTCAATATTTTACGTACCAGTCGCGTATCATAAATCAAAATTTTGGAAAAATGTTCCATGTAATGGGTTATTGAATTGAGGCGATTTTCTTCCAAGATATTCGTGTCGCATTCTTGGAACATGACTCTTCGTTTTTGAGCTATGCTGGACATGTTTCTAAAAATGCCTTTTTTATTCAGGGGATCTGAAAACATGTATTTCTAATGAAATATTGGTATAGAAATTTTGGTTGGATAATACCTTGTTTCCGTTTAGTTACATAATAGTAGAACTGGGAGGTTTGTTGTTTGTAAAGCAAGTGTTAATTTATCTTACTTTCTCAACATTTTACATAGTAACCGGCAGTAACTCACGTGTCATAGGTTGAGAATCCCTACCGTAAATAGTCATATAAGCTTTGTTTGTAAGCTAAGAAAGAAGTAATTCAAAATGTTATGTATAGCAAGTGCTAGTTACTAGATTGTTAACATTTATTGGTGCATGTGGAACTTTTAGCAGTGAATGAAACACAAAGCTGACCCTGAAGCAGTACCTTCCATGTGATGTTTCCTCATTACACCGGCAGTCGCGCCCACACACACACACACACACACACACACACCGCACCGAGCCCCCCGGAAAGACGGCTGCAGTGTTTGGCACGTGTGTTGTGTTGCCACATGGCTTCTCCATTGTAAGGGGGGAGCTTCAAGGCACGTTTTGAATATCACCCAACGCTGCTACCGCAACTTTCCACAGCTGCGTCTACCTAGTGAATGTTCTGTCCAAAAAATACCTCACGTTGCATTCACATTACTTTCTATCTCAATCTTCTAAAACTCTCTTTCTCTTGGACATACAATGTACAGAACAGCTAGAGAAGGTATTGTATTCCACAAAAAATCGATGTCGAGATTTCACCTGAAATGTGTTTTGAGATACCCTGAGTTAAAAAAAGGTACTTTCCCTACACGTACTACGTACATAGTATATGGAGAAGATATTGTAATGCTCCCAAAAATTCGATACCGAAATGTCACCGAAAATCATTTTTAGAAAAAATCTGATGTGTACCATTCACATGATTTTTTCTATATCCCTGCAACAAATTATTCTTAAAAAGCTTATACTTCCATTTACTTCATGCTAATCAGTAAAACATTAGCAGAAATAGCCATATTACTTGCTTCCTTGTAAGTAGAGGTGAAAGGGAGTATCATAGGTTAAAGTGATACTCAAAAGCTGGTTGCTATGTCACTGAAGTTCCTTTGTTTGTATGGGCAGCAGTTGACAAATTCCTGTATGAAAAATGTATAAGCTTTTCATAGCAGAAACCAAAAATAAGGAATGACTCAAAAACGACGAACTCCACGAAAAAAATATATATATATATAATATAAATTGTGTGTTTTAACGTGCTCTACATTTTTTGTGTAGTAAATTTTTGGCCATCTCTTACGGTTTAGCAGTTATTCAAAATTCAGTAAAATTCATCCAGAATAAACTACTCTTCAGAGGCTATTCCCAGAAAATTCAAGATATACATTTTATTTGTCAGGTAAATATCTTTAATATACCAAATTTTAGTCAAAATCGTTAGAGCCATTTTTAGAAAATCAAAATTTTCGAAAAAAGTTCCATGTAAAGGGTAGTTGGGGGTGGGAGGATTTTTCTCAAAATCTTCGTGTCGCATCCCTGGAAGATACTATACTTAAATACCAAGTTTTAGCTACTTTTCGGTTTTGAATTATGTTCACAGACACACGAACGAACACACACACACACACACACACGGACCTTTTTCCGAAAATACTTTTTTTGTATATTGGGGACCCTAAAACATATATTTCCGGTGAAATCTCGGTATCGAATTTTTTGGTGGAGTGCAATACCTTCTCTTTACACTATGTACATAGTGCGTATAGAGAAAGTAAAAGAGGTCCGTGTGTGCTTGTGTAGGCAGCATAGCTCAAAAATAAAAAGTCCGTTAAATACCAAATTTGATATTTAAGTTCAGTATCTTCCAAGGAACAAATAAGAAGATTTTCGAGAAAATCCCCCATTCCAACTACTCCTTGCATGGGAAAATATCAGTTTTCTCAAAAATTGCTTTAGCGATTTTGGTTAAAATGCCGTAGATATATTACAAAATTTACATCACAAATAAAATGTATATTTTGAGTTTTCCAGGAATAGCCTCTGAAAACCTCTTCATCCTGGATGACCTTTTTAATAACTTTTGTATAACTGGCAAACCGTCATTAAAACACACAATTTATGTCACATACTTTTTTTGATTTTTGTAGAGTGAATCTTTTCGTAATATTCCGAGTTATTGGTTTCAATTTTAAGCAGCATAAACTTTTCTATAACGGGAAGTCGACTTCTTTTCATCTCTCTTTTGTTTACTCCTAGGAAACAAAGAGAATCGAATTTCAATTGTTTCCCATAGCAATCTTTTTACTATTGCTTTAGCCTGGTGTGCTCCCTTATTTCGCTTCTGTTACAAGAAAACAAATAATAAGACCAATTCTGCTAATGTTTATCTCGATAACTGTATTTAGATAATAGAATAGATAATATTCTGTAAAAAAAAAAAGTTTGTAGAATAGTTAGAGAAAGTCATGGGAATGGAACACATCAGAATTTTTATTTTTAAGAGCCTCAAAACATATTCTTTCGGTGGAAGATTTGTATTGAAGTTTTGAATAAACCTGCTCTTCGCTTCTTATATCTAAGCGGCAGCAAAAATAAAACAGAAAACAAACAAAATAACAAAGTGTGTAGATTTAGCAAAAGGGTTTAAATATGTGTTAGGTTTCATTTACAATAAAGATATAGCATAGACGCAAATGCGAAGGAAGACCATTCACAATGAAACCGTAGGTGTAATGCACGAAGTTGGCACAGGTTTCGATCAATAAATTCCATGCAGAAATCCTCTGTGGGGCTTAGCCGTGGCTGGGTGGTTAGACCGTTCGCCTCTCACCAAGTAGGGCTTGGTTCAACCCCAAGGGACTATATAAAGGATTTGTGGTGGACAAAGCAGTGTCTGAGCGGGTTCTTCAGTTTCCCACGTCATCATACCACAAATTCCTCCATTATCACCTACCTTTCATCCATTTTGCCGTTATTTCATATCATCTTCTTCCTCACTTCCTTCGTCTTCACTCTGATTCTATGTTCGATGCTCCTCGGTAGGCCTCTGGTCCTTGGCACTCGCGTGGAAATCCTGGGGCGCAATCGATCATTCACAATGAACTGTATAAATTAACACAGCGATGTAAAACTTAAGACATATCCCTAATCCATGTTGCCATTCATACGACAAAATATGTAAACATAAACAGCAGACAATCGCAAGAGAACATGAAACAGCTGGGCTAATATGGCGGCCTACGAAGCGACCATCAGTAGAAGCGGTTCTCTAGTGTAGCTAAACTTACAATATGCAATCTACAATCACAATTTGTTCTGCTGTCATTATTATAGATACCCTATGACTCCTGATCTGTTATCTTGAACTTGCGAGTCAACATGGCAATGGAAAATTCTGATGTCAGATGGTACAATTATCATATGGTTGAAAACCGCTGACTGGCTAGGTTTTCTATGCTTGACGTAAACATAAATTAGAAATCTTGAACCCTGCAAGCTTCTAAATTTACTTTTAATTCGATGCTTATTTTTATGTATACACGATTCATTTTGAACCGTTTCATTACAATAAGCATATCTATTTACTTTTTATATGCACATAGTAGATAGAGAAGGTATTGTATTCTACCAAAAAAATCGATACCGAGATTTCATCGGAAATACAGAGGAAGGAGGGAGGGAGAGGGAGAGGGAGAGAGAGAGAGAGAGAGAGAGAGAGAGAGAGAGAGAGAGAGAGAGAGAGAGAACCTTTAGACAGTATAACTCTACGTCAAAAAAACCGTTAAATACCAAACTTGGTATTTATTTAGTGTCTACCAAGGATGAGGCACGAAGATTTTCATGAAAGCCCCCCTACACAAAACTAGGCTTTACATGGAAATAATTTAGATTTTTTTTTATTTTTTTCAAAGACGACTCTTAACGATTTTGTTTAAAATGGCGGATTGTTAAGATATTTACATGACAAATAAAATAGATATCTTGAATTTCATGGGAATAGCTTCTGAAATCCCCTTCATTAGGAATGGTTTTTGCATAACGGATAAACCATAAGAGGTATACAAAAACTTACTACACAAAAAATGTAGATTTCTCAAAACACAACTTTATCCTTTATATTTTTGATGTGGAGCTAATCGTTTCCGAGATATTTTTTGTTATTGGTTTCAATTTTAAAACATTTTTACTTTTCTCAAACAGCAAGTCGTCCGTGCTTCTTTTTACTGGCCATACAAAGAAGCGAATTTCAATGACAATCGCATAGCGGCCGCTTTTAAAACATTCGATTTTCGCTTTAGAATAGCGTATTCCCTTATTTTCTTTCTACTTATAAGGAACTAAGTAATAAGACCATTCTGCTAATGCTCAACTCGATTAATATGGAGTAGAAAGAAGAACAATCTATTTAAAACATTTGTAAGACAGGTAGAGAGCGCCTTGTGAATGGAACACATCAGATTTTGATGTTTAAATTTACGTTGTTTACCTATACGTAATTTTCATTGTAAATAGAGCCTAAATCCTGAAAACGAGGAGGGTAAACTTAAGTAATCTTCTGAGCGTATTACAAATTTCAAATTGCATAATTACCAATAATATCTAAAACAAAAATACATCTAATCTTTCCAAATAAATAGTTCATAAAGTGTTGTGTCAATTAAATAACAGAACAGCATCTGATGACGACATTTAAAATGGCAAGGCAACAATTATATACAGTATATGACGTAAAAGCTGAATCGCAATCCTCTGTTGCTCAGAAGCTGGCAACGCACGCAGAAAGAAATACAGAACACTTTCTCTATGCACGCAACGCAAACATAACGTTTGGAGTTTGTAATCTCTTGCGTTAGTATGCATTGCGTGACTATGCGAATGATTCCATTAAATAACATGCGACATGAGATGGAAACCGAAGAATCCGGAGAAAACCCGCCCCTGCGCCGCTTTGTCCACCACAAGTCACACATGCGGCCGCCTTGGTGAGAGGCGAGTGATCTTATCGCTCGTACACGGCACGGCCCTGCTAGTGTTTATCTCCATTAGCATAATATAAATAAAAGAATCATCTTTTATAAGAATAGCTTGTTTACAGAACAGCTAGAGAAAGTCATGTGAATGGAACACATTTTCTCTTATTTTATTTCTATATCTTTTTAAATGAAATATTTGATGCCTGTTTTTCCTCTTTGAACTTTAGTTTACGGTACTGTAGGTTTTCCTACTTTTTAACTATTTTCAAACGCACATTCACTCGAACATCCTAACTTCTAACTCTAGGGAGAGTAGAAAATAAGCCTAATTAAAGAAACATGCCTCCCCGCGGCCGGGAATCAAATCTAGTCTTCGGGCGAAAGTCAGCTCTTTCATCACTCGACACACGCCAACATATTTAACTCTTTGGATAAGTCACATTGTATGTGATCGAGAAAAATAATCTTAGTTAATATAACATAATATAATGAGAACCGTTAGTGTCATTTTTGAGCAAATAAAAAATTTAAAAATGCTTTCCTTGTAAATGGTGGTTTGGGGTCAAACTGGGGTCAAACTGCAAACTGCAGTTGCATGGATTTTGCCCCTTAATATTTAAAAAATATGATGTGTTCCATTCACATGACTTTCTCTACATCTCTGTAACAAATTATTGTTTAAAAGCTTATGCTTCTATATACTTCATGCTAATCGAGAAAAAATTAGCAGAAATAGTCTGATTACTTACTTCCTTGTAAGCAGAAGCGAAATAAGGGAGTAGTATAGGTTAAAGTGATAGTCAAAAGCTGGTTGCTTTGTGACTGAAGTTCCTTTGTTTGTATGGACACGAGTTCACAAAGTCCTGTATGAGAAAAGTATGTTTTTTATAGCTGATACCAAAAACAAAGAATATCTAAAAAACGATCAACTCCACGAAAAAACTGTATGTAACATAAATTGTGTGTTTTAATGTGCTCTACATTTTTTGTGTGGTAAGTTTTTGTCTATCTCTTACGGTTTAGCAGTTATGCAAAATTCCGTAAAATTCACTCAGAATAAAATAGTCTTCAGAGGCTATTCCCAGAAAATTCAAGATATACATTTTGTTTGTCAGGTAAATATATTTAATATACTATATTTTAATAAAAATCGTTAGAGCAATTTTTTAGAAAGTCAACATTTTCGAAAAAAGTTCCATGTAACGGGTAGTTTGGGGTGGGGAGATTTTTCTCAAAATCTTCGTGTCGCATCCCTGGAAGATACTAAACTTAAATACCAAGATTGGTATTTTACCGACTTTTTGTTTTTGAGTTATCGTGTTCACAGACACACTGACACACACACGGACCTTTCTGTGAAAATGATTTTTTTGGATATTGGGGACCCTAAAACATATATTTCCGATGAAATCTTGGTATCGAATTTTTTGGTGGAGTGCAATACCTTCTCTATACACTATGTACATAGTAGGTGTGGAGAAAGTAAAAAAGATCTGATGTGTTCCCAAGTGACTTTCTTACATCTCTGTAACAAATTATTGTTAAAAAGATTATTCTTCTATCTATATAATACTAATTGAGATACGCATTAGTAGAAATTGTCGTTATTACTTGGTTCCTTGTAAGTAGAAGGGAAATAAGAAAATGCACAGGCTAACGAGATATTATATTTCTTTAAAAGATGGTCGCTATGTGAAACACTTGAATTCTAATCTCTTTGATTGCCAGGAGTAAACAAACGAGAAATCAGAAGAAAAAATGTCGTCCCTTTTGAGAAATGTTTTAGAGTTAAAATTGAAACCAATAATCCGGAATATCTCAAAAACTGTACAACATATAAATCATAAATTGTGTGTTTTAATGAGATCTATACTTTTTGTGCAGTAAGTTTTTGTATATTTCTTACGGTTTGCCAGTTATACAAAATCTGTCAGAATGGAGAGGTCTTCAGAAGCTATTCCCAGAAAATCCAAGATATACATTTCATTTGTGATAACAATATCTTAAACATAAGGTATTTTAACCAAAATCGTTAGAGCTATTTTTGAGGAAATCAAAAATTTCGAAAAATGTTCCATGTAAAGGGTAGTATGGCATGAGGGGATTTTCTTGAAAATCTTCGTGTCGCATCCTTGGAAGATACTCAACTTAAATACCAAGTTTGGTATTTAACAGTCTTTTAGTTTTTGAGCTATGCTGCCCACAGACAGATATTTTTTCTGAAAATTATTTTTTTATTCAAGCGGTCTCAAAACATGTATTTTCGGGGAAATCTAGGTATAGAATTTTAGGGTGCATTACAATACCTTCTCTATACACCATGTACATGGTACGTGTAGAGAAAGTAATAAAAACATCGTAGTTTTATTGCAAAAATATTAACATTTATACAGTATAAAACAGCTATAAATAGCCTAATTTTATTGTTGATGGTTAGTGTAATACGAAATTAAAAAACAACACATTAAAAGTACTAAAACCGTTGATTAATCATCTTTGTTGCCAAATGGCAACACCATGCAATAGAGGGTTAAAAGATTTGACTATCGTTTTAGACTAGCGTGTTCCTTTAATTTCTTTCTACTTAGAAGGAAGCAAGTAACAAATACAATTTTTGCTAATGTTTATCTTGATTAGCATGAAGTATATAGTAGAATAAACTTTTAAATAATAATTTGTTACAGAAATGTAGAGAAAGTCATGTGAATGGAACACAGAGTTTTAATCGTTCAGTAATTTATGAACTGAAATTCGGTGTTTTACGACTCCATGTCTGTCAAAAAGAGTAAGCTTCTCTGTGTTGAAACAATTATCTCAATGTTGGGTGAGTCATTCTTAGATACCCGCGCCTGCACGCTCATTTTCTCTCTTTATAATACTAGCATAGATTTAGAAGCTTAGTATAGAAACCGCAATCTTTTGTTTAAGTTTACTTTCTAGCAGCATATAATCGATTACTTCTATTACCAAAGCACTTGACTGAATTCTTGGGTGTCAGCTTTTTCTTTTCTGCTTTACTTTCTCCTTGGAACCTCTGGTTGGCCTTTCATAGCAAACAAAGCGATGTGTATGTACTTTCTGTTACGTCATCCAACAGTTTAGAAAACCAAATAACATAGCACAAATCACTCGTGAAGTTGAACGCATCTCATATATGTTATGAGGTAACAACAAAATTTCCCAAGAATTCAAGTGGACAACGACATAAGAAACGAAGGCGGCGGTTCAAACCTGGCTTTGATGGCCTTTCCAACAGGAGGAATGCAGGTGGAGAGCTGCGTAAGAAACGGAGGTACAACGGTTCAAACCCGGCTTTGGTAAACTTTCTAACAGCACCCAATGTGTTGCCATTATAAAGATGCAAATGAGATATAATTTAAAGAGCAATGAACACAGAGTTTAAAAGATTAAGTTTTACGTTTAATACTACGATGCAAAATCTTACACTACTATACTGTAAAATATTGCATAGTTTTAATACACCGTTGTATGAAACACTACATATTATAAGTATTATTGTTAAAATTCCAATAACTAATGCTACAAGCTAGATATATTGTATTCAAAGTGGTGTAACATTTCTTATTGTTAAATGATGATCCGTGTGCAGTTAGGTGACATTAAATAAAATTATAAATAAAAAAAATTATCAATCCTAACGTATGGAATAGAAGTCATATGGTCACACACCTTAGCGAAAAAAACTTATCCGTACTAGAAAAAGTAAAAGCACTATTTATCAGAGAGCTATCGGAGTATCAAAGACCACCAGATCTAGACTTGTCTACCAACTCACAAGAGAAACTTTCCTCATTGAGGACCTCAGGACCCTATTACTTCTACAGAATACAGGAACCTCAGAGAAGCTTCTATGGGACGGGGCCTTAATAGACCGTACATGGACAACAGCCAACTTCGAGATGAGGCATGTGATAACAAGACTGGCAGTAGATGGTTTTCACCACAAGATATGTAAGAATTCGGCATTTCAGGAATATCCCTGAAACGACTAACTATACAAAAAAAAAAAAAAGTATAACAATTGTGTGTTTTAATAAGATCTACATTTTTTGTACAGGGAGGTTTTGTCTCTTACAGTTGAGTTACACACAAGTCATCCAGAATGAAGCGGTCTTCAGAGGCTATTACCGGAAAATTCGAGATATATGTTTTGTTTTTCATGTAAATGTAATTTAAACATGTGGGATTTTAATCAAAATCGTTAAGAGCCATTTCTGAAAATCAAAATCTTCAAAAAATGTTCCATGTAAAGAGTAGTTGGGGCGGGGCTTTCTTGCAAATCTTCATGCTGCATCCTTGGAAGATAATTGAACTTAAATAACAAGTTTGGTATTTAACCGACTTTACGTATTTGAGCTATGCTGTCCACGCACACTCGAAGACACGTTTGCAAAAATTCTTTTCTGGATTCAGGGGTCCTCAAAACATGTATTCCCTGAGAAATCTCGACATCGAATATTGAGGTGGAATACAATACTTTCTCTAGCTATTTCGGAAGAGAAATAAAGCCGTTGGTCCCGTATCGTAGATTTACAGCACGTAAAAGAACCTCAAGCCTGATTGATAAAACAGGCCTCTGAACAAAATTAGGCGGTCTTTCACGCCCAATACAGAATGGGGCGCTGAGAACCACAGCAGTTAAATAGCATACATAAATAAAACTCCCATTTCCATTTCTCTAGCTATGTAACATTGTACATACGTACTAGAGAAAGCAAAAATGGCGCCTTCAATTCCAGAAAAGCTACTAACTGAACAGCCCTCGTTCTATATTCTTGGATAGGTCCCGCTTGCATCTCGGCCGATGCAAACTTCCTGCTTTGAATTCTAGTATCGGCGTTTGATACCTACGTTCAAGCTTGGATAATCATTAGTGCTTACAAATTGTTCTACAGTTGAATATGATTAGACATCGGTCTTACATTGTAGATGTCAATATTATTGTGTTTTCTTCTTATTTAATTCTTTATTTTCCCTACCATGTACTTAGTACGTAGAGGAAGTATTGCATTCCAAAAAATTCGATATCGAGATCTTCAGGTAATGCTTTGAGGTCCTGAATAATGATAAAAATAAAAATAATTAGAAAAAGATCCTTGTGTGTTTGTGAACAGCATACGTAAAAATGGATGTTGGATAAATACCAAATTTGGTATTCAATACAATGCGCGATATTTTCTGGGCGCTCGACTCCCGGATCTTCATTCGGTAGTTTCCGGGTAGTTTCGGAAGAGTAAGGTGACCAATTGAAATTGAAGTACGCTATGCACCCTGATATAGTGGCTCCAATGCTGTTTTATTCTGTTTGTAGATACCAGTTTATGCACGTGCACGTGTGCTGCGTTTCTTTTAATAATTCAACTAGTTCGCGGTGAATTAGATAATCTATTCACTATAATGGATCTCTCTTCATCTCCCCCCGCCCTCACTAGCCCAAGAAACCAGCGCCAAAGAAAATATGCGCAAATCATCACTTCCATAAAGAGACACGAAGATAAAAGAAAAACAGAAAGAAAGGAAGACAGAAATAAAGAAAAAAAATCTGATGTGTTCCATTCACATGACTTTCTCTATGTCTCTGCAACAAATTATTGCTAAAAAGCTAATGTTTCTATTTACTTCACGCTAATCGAGAACAAATTAGCAGAAATAGTCTTATTACTTGCTTCCTGTAAGTAGAAGCGAAATAAGGGAGTGCCATAGGTTAAAGTGTTAGTCAAAAACTGGTCGCTATGTGACTGAAGTTCCTTTGTTTGTATGAATAGGGGTTGATAAATTCCTGTATGAGAAAATTATGTTTTTCCAAGCTGAAACCAAAAAACAAGGAACATCTAAAAAAGATCAACTCAAGGGAAAAAATGTATATAACATAAATTGTGTGTTTTAACGTGCTCTACATTTTTTGTGTGGTAAGTTTTTGTCCATCTCTTACGGTTTAGCAGTTATGCAAAATTCCGTAAAATTGATCCAGTATAAAGTAGTCTTCAGAGGCTATTCCCAGAAAATTCAAGATATACATTTTATTTGTCAAGTAAATATCTTTAACATACGATATTTGAATCAAAATCGTTAGAGCAATTTTTAAGAAAATCAAAATTTTCGAAAAAAGTTCCATGTAAATGATAGTTGTGGGTGGGGGGATTTTCTTGAAAATTTTCGTGTCGCATCATTGGAAGATACCAATCTTAAATACCAAGTTTGGTATGAAAAGCTCACAGTACCTCTCATATGGTATCTTTTTTTAAGTGTTTTTTTTTTTTTTTTACTAAAAATAACTAACTCTACCAAGTTTAGTAAAATACACCACAGTGTACACCACAAATAAAATCTATGTTCTGAATTTTCTGTGAATATTTTGCGAAAGATTCGTCATTCGGAAATTATTTTGTACAACTTTGTAAAACTATTTAACTAAATACTACCAACACATAAAAATTAAGATCTTTAAATCACAAAATTTATTTCAAATAGCTTGTGGCAACAACCATTTCTGAGATATCCATTGTTATTTATTTGACATTTGCATGTCTGCCATTTTTAAAGCGGTATTCATTAAAGTATTTCTTGCGATACCAAGGAAACAGTGGGAATTTTAAGGCCGGCATTTAAGGGCCTACTTTTAAACATGTGTTTATCGATTTGGTTTGCCGTATTCCTCTTATCCCAAAACGAAATGTGTGAGAATGGTAACTATTTCTTCAAAAAAATATATTCATTAGTAGAAAAATAAGATTTTTAACTTTCTCTACATACTAAATGGTACATAGCTGGCGAAGGTATTGCACTCCACCCAAAAATTCGATACCGAGATTTCACCGGAAATACGCATCTTAGGGTCCCTATATCCGCCTGACCGCTTGCTGCCAGTTTCCGCATCTGCACTAAGTCTCCCAGCATTAATGTGTGCACTAATGAAGACCACTATTAGGCATCGTCGTGGCCGAGTGGTTACAACGCTCGCCTCTTACCAAGGTGCTGCAGGTTCGATCCCAGAGGACCGCATGTGGGATTTGTGGTGGATAAAGTGACGTCTAGGCGGGTTTTGCCCTGCCATTTATTCCACCACCTGCTCTATTATCAGCTTTCCTTTCACCGTCATTTCATACCTTCCTCATTCTCATACCATGGCTAGGGTTGATCACCCATCTGGTTACTCCTACCCAGTCTGTCTACTCAACATGCATTTTGACCAACAAGCGCTGGCTTACAAGTCCTCTATTGAGGAGGGTAAATAGCAAAAGAACATTCCTCCCCCCCTTTTCTTTACGATTCTTCTTTATAATTATCTTCTTAATTGTGATATTAAATTGTACTAATTTCACGAATAACTATTAAAACTGGATCAAATATAAACATTTGCATAATTACAAGCATATTATCTCTATTAATCTTCACAATTGAAATCAAGGATCCCTAGAGTGAGCTTCTT
This sequence comes from Hymenopus coronatus, assembly GCA_030762935.1. Classification (NCBI taxonomy): domain Eukaryota; kingdom Metazoa; phylum Arthropoda; class Insecta; order Mantodea; family Hymenopodidae; genus Hymenopus; species Hymenopus coronatus. The sequence continues at coordinate 94,388,494 of CM060895.1, read as the reverse complement.
AACATCACACCCTATTCACAGAAAATTACAAACATGTTTTATTAGCAATGTCAGTAGGTATTACATGTTTTATATTTTTAATAAAAATCCTAGAGTAGTTTTTGAGAGCAAAAATGTTGGAAATCAGGAAGAATCAATCAAAATCGACAACTTCCACCCTGAAAAAGAATTAAAAGTATGACAGATGGTAACAACCCCATTTTCGTACTTGAGTTAGGCTGTTTTCCGTTTCCCCCTCCCTTTACCGCCCCCTTCACTCAGCTTACACACTTGTGCGGGCGGACTCCTTTCTAAATTTGTTGTGTAGGGAGCTGCAACAGTCTGCAAATGTAGTATATTCCTAGTGAAATTTCGTCACAATTCAGCACTTTCTCTTCCTTAAGTATGAAAGTATAAAAACAGCAATGCACCGGTAAATAATTCTATAAAATAGCTGATGATTACATAGTATCATTTTCGGTTCTGGATACCTTCTGTAATTTTGAAGCAGCGCCCTGAGAAAATGATCAGAACAAAGCTTAAAGAAAATAAAACCACAGGATCAAAAGCAGATATAAGCGGTATTCTTAGAAGGGAATACGTTAATGGTGAGAAAAGGCGTCTCCATCACTACCTTTTTTTTTTTTTTTTTTTTATTTAAAACAGTAACGGAGTCTGATCAGGACTCCGGTACTGTATCCCTATTTACATTTCCCCCCGTAGGTTTACTGATTACTGGTTTTACTGTTTCTTTTACAAACATATACACATTACACAAACATACAACACCCATGCCCAAGGCGGGACTCGAACCCACGATCCCCTGCCCACAAAGCACCAAAGCGAGATGCTTTAGCGAGCGCGGCCATGGGGACCGGCGCCTTGGGATGGCCACGTGACAGCGAAGTTTGTGTGAAAATGTTATCGACCCAACTGGGGAAGCTCATAGCCCCTATAGTGTCAGAACGGGGGAGTGCCCCTCAAATATAAGGAGATGGGAGAGAAATCAAACACCTCTCAGGGGAGAAAAGGCTCATCAGCTGTCGTAAGCTGGTGGCCACACGAGGTTGTTATGTAGAAAATAAGATACCTCTCAGCACACGTGTAGTGAGAACATAACCTCTAAAGAAACGAGTTGGCTTAGCAAGATCATTACGGTCGGTGAGAAATTTCCTTTTGATTGCCACTTTTGGGGTGTGTCATCAGCTGGGAGGGGCTCATCGTTAGCCATACTGATAATTTTATCCTGATTTGCATGAAACAGACAGAAGTATGAGCTTTTGTAAGAATAATTTGTTGCCGAACTGATAAAAATATGTGAATGGAGATTTTTAGAAAAAGGTCCGTGCGTGTCTGTAAACACGATAAGTCGGTTAAATACCAAATTTTATATTTACGTTAGGCACCTTCCAAGGGACACGAAGATTTTCAGAAAAATCTCCCCACACAAACTACCCTTCGCAGGTTCATTTTTCAACATTTTCGATTTTCTAATGAATGGCTCTTAAAATGCCATAAATTAAAAATATTTACATGACAAATAAAAGGTATCTTTTGAATTTTCTGCGAACACCCTCAGAAACTCTCTTCATTTTTAATGATTTTTGAATAATTGGTACCCCGTAGATCTCGTTAAAGCACATAATTTATATCAAATACAGTTTTTTGTTTTAGTACGGCTAATCATTTTGGAGATATTCCCTTGTTATTGGTTTTAATTTAAAAACTAATTATCTAATTATCAAACCGAATTTCAACAGCAATTGCATACGCCAGCTTTTAAAACATTTGACTGTCGCTTTAGCCTGGTGTATTTTTCTTTTCTGCGTATAAGGAACTAGGTAATAAAACGGTTTCTGGTAATGTTTGACTTGCTTAGCATTATGTATTTAAAGAATACTCTTTTATAAAAGTAGTTGATTTGCAGAGATAATCTTGTGAATGGACCTCTTCAAGTTTTTTCCTTTCGCTCCTTATAATATCGTTACCATCGGTGATTCGATAAAATGCGTATTCGAAACAGCTCTGAATTCCTTTAATTCGGTAAGGCGGAGTTTTATTATATAATGAAAAAATACTGCTTAAAACTGTTTTCATCTGCTGGAGTTTGTTGAGAACATTCTGCAACAAACTTCGTATTTCCTGTAAACAATCCCATTTAATGGGGTACAGTATTTCCACCAAAATACCACATTAGAGTTGAAAAGATATAAAACCATATTGTTTTCGGGATCAAGAATGCTCGTTCTACGCTGGCGTGCAAAACCTAGGGACGAAAATAACATTTGCATGCTGTGCCAGTGCCAAGTAAAATAGCTATGACATTTAAATCATGCATAGAGAGAACAGTTAGTAGGCAACTAAACGAAATATGCAATGAGATGAACAGAAATGACACTTTTATTCATAGAAAATAGCTACGCTAAAATCACGTCATATGATGGTCCTCTAGATTTACAAAATTAGAGTCATATTACTTAAAAGGGTATATGATCACCACGGACAGCAACGCATGCTCTGTGTCGTACTCCCATGCTGGCTACAAGGTTGGTAAGGAGTTCTTGTGGTAGAGGGTTCTATTCCTTCATCAGCGCTGTTGACAACCATTGGATGGTCGTTGGTGCATGTGACGTGCTGCAATGCGTCTCCTCAAAACATTCCACACGTGTTCAATGGGATTTATATCGGGGGAGCAGAGAGGCCAGTCCATTCGCCGAATATCCTCTCGTTCCAAGAGCTGTTCTATGCGGTCGCGCATTGACATCTAAAAACTGAACGCAGGGCCGACTACATCTCTGAAAAGACGCACATGAGAAAAGAGTAGCGTATCACAATAATGTTGACCAGTGAAATGACCGTGTTCAAAGATTTGGAGGTTGGTACGCCCATCCAACATTTGCCTCCCACACCATAACTTGCGGACCACCAAAACGACCATGTTAAAGGATGTTCTTAGGTGCATTACGTGTTCCCACCTCTCGCCAGTTGAGGGAACGTCGAGAATCACTATTCAGTCTGAATCTGCTCACATCCGAGAAGAGCACGCGACCCCACCGCATTCCTCGTTGGCAGATTTTGATGCTCTTGTGACCACTGCAAACGGTATCACCAATGTGCGAGTGTAAATGAAACACAACTTATTGGCCGTCGAGCAAGAGACCACCACTATTCAGTCGCCGTGCCATTGTGTAACGCGAAATTGGGTGTCTAGCAGTCTTGTACAATTCCATCTGCTGTTTGACGAGGATACCTTTTTGCCTGTTGCACAATGCAGCGGTCATCTGGTGCTGTAGACTGGGTCGACCACCTCCTCTCCTTGGGACAGCTATGCCTGTGGTTTGGAAGGCTCCCCATGCAATGCTGCGAGCAATACCAAACTTCTGGGCAACATTCGTCACACTTCGTCCTTCCAGCTTCCAGATGATTCTTCTCCGCATGAAGTCATCCAAATATTGTCTACTGGTCATGTAGAAAAGAACACCACTACAGTGCACCTTATCAGCTCCCTGCTTGTCACACACTGTCTTGTCCTGTTTCCTCAACTACCTCGTGTTTGGCACTATAGACTCACTACACTTACATCATGGGTCGTCCAACTTTCTGTGTACGGATGAGAGACCTCTGGCAACTTGCTCCCGCACTTTCATTCATATGTTATGCTAATTTATCCATCTCGTCCTTAGATTTTACACACCAGTGTATTTAATGTGGGCATTAAGCCAAAGTAAATTAGAGTTTTGAAAATATTCACTTCCAGATCCACTATTCACGAAACAGAATTAAGATCTATTTGTCGTCTAAGTGTTGGACGTTTCAAAACTATATACAAAACGAATTAATCTAAATTATATAATATGTTAATGATTTCTAAATTTCAATGAGCACCAAGAGGAATTCAGAGTCTTCACAGATAACTCTTGCTAATATTTCAAACATATATACTTTTATCAAAATCGTTATGGTCACTTTTGAGAAAATAAAGATTTAAGAAGTTCCATAGTTTCCCGAAGTTGACCACTGGTTGCTAAAATCGTCCAAAAATCGAAAATAGCGTTTTTATAGTAAATGATTGCATCAATAGAGAATCAACACTTAGTTGCTCTCCCCCCTTGCTTCGGTTACTAAAGCAAAGTAGCAAAATGTCCCTTTTTCCTAGCTTAGGTACTATTTTATACAACAGCGTTTTACTTTTTTTGTAAGAGTGGTTTCTTGCAGAAGAGATAGAAAAAGTAATATGCAGAACACAACAGATTTTAACTGAAATGTTTGCTTAATTGTCGTTTTTTATTTTATTTGTAAGTTCAAAGTTTTGTTACACACACACACACACACATTGTAGATAGAGAAGATATTGTTTTCAAACAAAAAATTTAATACAGAGATTTCAGCGGAAATGCATGTTTTGAGGACCCCTGAATAAAACCTTGTTTAGAAAAAAGTCTAGGTGTGTCTGTGAACAAAATCAAAAACGAAACGCCAGTTAGATATCACACTTATTATTTAAGTTCAGCATCTTCCAAGGAAGCGACACGAATATTTTCAAGAAAATCTCCCCATCGCGATCCTCGCTTTACATGGCAGCATTTTCGAAAATGTTGATTTTCTTAAAATTTGCCTTAACAAATTTCATTAAAATATCGTATATTTAAGATATTTACATGGTAAATAAAATTGATATCTTGAATTTTCCGGGAAAACCTCTAAAGACCTTTATTCTGGATGATTTTTGCACAACTGGTAAACCGATAGAGATAGACAACTTACTACACAAAAAATATATACCTCGTTAAAGCTCACAACTTATGGCATACATTTTTATCTAGAGTTAACCATTTTGAGATATTCCTAATAATTGGTTTCAATTTTATAACACTTATACTTTTCTCAATGGGAATTTGTCAGTCCTTTTTCTTTTGTTTTACTTCTGGTCATGTAAAGAGAACCGAATTTCAAATACATAACGGCAGCTTTTAAAAAATTTAGTCTAGTGTATCCCTTATTTTCCTTTTACTTATGAGAAACTAAATAATAGTACCATTTCTGCTAATGTTTATTTGGTTTAGCATGAAGTATGTAAAGTAAGCTTTGGTAAGAATAGTTCGTTACAGAATAATTAATGTGAATAGAACACAGATTATTTTTACGAAGGCTTACACCTTAAACGCATGGTGACATATGTATATAAGATACGAAAGGTGTGCTATGAAATGATGCCACCTGATATCAAGTGATAAAGAAATGGTGCCGGCGTGAAAGATTTAGGACATCATGTAAACCAGTTCAATTTAATGTTAGATATGAGAAACTGACAAGGCATGTACACAGCAATAAACCAATATTCCAGAGTCTAAAATTCAAAATGTGTCATCTGCCTCATTTCGCAATACTCAGCAGCTTATGTCAATATTGCAGAAATTACGGAAGGTTTACCGTGATTCATCTAGCTGTTCTACAAATAAACTTCTTTCTATCCATATTAATCGAGATAAGGGAATACACTACGTTAAAGCGACAGTAAAATGTTTTAAAAGTTGTCGCTTCGCGATTATCTATAGATTTGTGTGTGGTTCAAAGCTCCGATTCGTGGCCGAGTGATTGGACCACTCTACTCTCATCAAGGCGGCTCAAGTTCGATCCCAGGCGACTGCATGTGAGATTTGTGGTGGACAAAGGGCTCAGGGGCAGGTTTTCTTCAGGATCTCCAATTTCCCCCGCCATCGCATTTCAGTGGGGCTTCATCTTCATTTAATGTATCTTCAGAAGCAATATTATTAAAAAAAAAAAAAAAAAAAAAGCTCCATGCCTGAAATTGTGAACCAATTTTCTCCAATTTTTAGGCACGTGGTCATTTTGATTATGCAACATATTTACATAAAAAAATATGAACAATTTTTAACTTCAGAAGATATTGTCCAATTTCAATGTAATTTAGTATTTATATTAACATAACAAAAATCAGAGTAAAACTTTCAGAAAAATCTCTACAGAAATATATAGAAAATTGAAATTTCCCTCTGTGTCTCTTATGATCTTGAGTCAGATTTTAATTTTGAAAAATTTAAAGAACGCACTCAGAAAAATAGGGCTGCCCTAAAATGTCTTTCCCTTCTCACTATTCTGCATACTACTCTTAGAGAAGCTGATTATACTAGCTACTTCTCGTTAAACAATATACGTTTTTAACTCATCTTTACACATACGTTATACGATACAGCAGGTATAGCGAAAGTCAGACTTTTAATGTAATGGCTTTGAAATGTCATTCTTTCTGCATAACCTTGAGGGTGGGGGCAAAAGTGATTTCCAATTTCGGAAACGTATAAGTATTTTATAACTCAAACCAACATCAAAGAATTTCTCCGAAATCGTTAACGACACAAAAGTATTTGATAAATGTGTTTTAACGAGTTTTACATTATTTTCTGCAGTAAGATTTTATTTATAACGGTTTACCAATTATTCCAGTCATTTAAAATGAAGAGGACTTCACGAACTATTACCAGAAAATTCAAGATTTGCATTTTATTTGCCATGTAAGATATTAAAGGTAAAGGTCTTTTAATCTAAATATTTTGAATTTGAGAAAATAAAAGATGAATAAGCAACTAAGCTCACTAAAAATTCTCCTACTACTCTAGTAGATGATCAAAATATATTCATTAATATAGCAATTTCTATTAAATACTTAAATACCCGTAATAGTCCATATCCTCCAATTTTAAGCCAACCTCAGTTTTATGGAAAGAGTAGTTTGGGGTGGGGGCAATATTTTTGAAAATCATGTCACATCTCTGGAGGATAAATAATAATAATAATAATAATAATAATAATAATAATAATAATAATAATAATAGCAGCAGCTCTGGTGTGCTCCATTCACATGACTTTCTCTACATCTCTGCAACAAATTATTGTTTATAAACTTATTCTTCTATCTACTTCATGCTAATTGAGATAAACATTAGCAGAAATAGTTTTATTACTTAGCTCCTTATAAGTAGAAGGGAAATAAGGGGGGATACGCTAGGCTATACCGACAGTCAAATGCTTTAAAATGTAGTTGCTATGGGATGGAAATCCGATTCTTTGCGTGGCCAGGTGGTTACAAGTTCCCGCATGAGAAAAGTATAAGTATTTTAAAACTGAAATTAATAACAAAAAATATCTTAAAAACGAGCAACTCCAGGAAAAAAAACACATATAGCATAAATTGTGCATTTTAAAGAGCTCTACATGCTTTGTGTAGTAAGTTTTTGTTTACCAGTTATGCAAAATTCAATAAAAATCATCCAGAATAAAGAGGTCTTCAGAGGATATTCCCAGAAAATTCAAGATATGTATTTTATTTGCCATATAAATATATTTAATAAACGGAATTTTAATCAAAATCATTATAGCCATTTTTGAGAAAACCAACATTTTCGAAATCTTTTCTATGTATAGGGTAGTTGGAGGTTAGGGGATTTTCTTGAAAATCTTTATGTCGCATCCTTGGAAGATACTGAGCTTAAAAATACCAACACACACACGGGTATTTTTCTAAAAATGTTTTTTTTTTTTTTGCATTCAAGAGGTCCTAAAACATATATTTTTGGTGAAATCTGGGTGTCGAATTTTTGGTGGAATGCAATACCTTCTCTATACACTATGTACATAGTACGTGTAGAGAAAGTAAAAAAAATATTGTGGGTAGCAAGGAAAGTGTTGTTTGTTTGTTTCTTTCTTTAATTATTTTTTTGGCAGGCCGAGGCGAATGTTCCTCTTGAAGACACCCTTTTCTAATACAGACATCTTCGAGAAGCAGAAGCATTGGCGTCCATATTCCAGACGCAGAAGAAAATGCTAAGAGTTGATAAAATCCAAGTTTAGGAAAGGCTCTCAGCGAGCGATGCGACGGCCCAACTGGCAGACCAAAAGTAGGTTGACAGCGAGGGCAGAAGGAACTCAGGGAGGAGGGAGGCCATGTTTTAAGAGATTCAGATATTTAAACAACTGCCTTTCACTGGAATCCCACCTCCTCCACGCGATTGTGTGGAGATCATCTGTGTTGGTCACAAGGACACCTGGGAGAAACGTACAATGTGAATGTGGTACAAATGTGGAGCGTCCAGTCCCATCATCCACTAACTGCTAATGACATGTTAACATGTGCTTTAAGAGCACGCTGTCACAATAGATATTGGAATTACAAGCCTTTGGTGCGTGTGTATGGATTACATAATAAAAAGGCTGATGTGTTCATTCACATGACTTTCTCTACATCTCTGTAACCAATTATTACCTTCTCTAGCCCGCATGTACAATGTAATTAGTGGCTAGAAAAGGTATTGCATTCCAACCACAAATCGATGTCGAGATTTCACGGGAAATATATGTTTTGGGGTCCTCGGAGTCCCAAGAAAGCCATTTTAGAAAAAGGTCTGCACGCTCAAAATCGAAAAGACCGTTAAATACCAAACTTGGTATTTAGGTTTGTTATTTTCCAAGGATACGACACGAAGATTTTCAAGAAAATCCCCCACCACAAACTACCCTTTACATGGAAAAATTTTCGAACATTTTTAATTTCTAAAAAATGGCTTTAACGATTTTGATTAAAATGCCGTACATTAAAGCTGTTTACATGCCAAATAAAATGCATAATCTGAATTTTCTGGGAAAATTTCTGATTGAATTTTGCCAAATTTTCCTTAACTGCTAAATCGTATGAGATAGACAAAAGCTTACTCTGCAAAAACTGTAGATCTCGTCAAAACACACAATTTATGGTCCTTTAAGTTTCTGCTGTGGAGGTAACCTTTTCCAAGATATTCCTTGTAATTGGTTTCAATGGTGAAGTACTTTACTTTTCTCATTGTCAAGACAGGAAATGTCCGTTTTTTGTTTTTTTTGTTTTTTTTTTGTTCTACTCCTGGCCAAGCAAAGAAGCGATTTGCAATGGCAATCGCTTTGAAAACATTTGACTATCACTTTAGCCTAGTGCATTCCCTTAGTTTGCTCCTACTTATTACGAACTAAGTAATAAGAACATTCTGCTAATTTGATCTCGATTAGCATTGTGTAGAAAGAAGACCTTTTGTAAGAAGTTTGTAGAGCAGCTAGAAAAAGTCATTTGAGTGTAATACATCAAATTCTTTTATAAAGCTTATCCTTCTATCTACTTCAGGTTAATTGAGATAAACATTAGCAGTAATGCTTTCTTATAAGTGGAAAGGAATAAGGGAGTGCACTAGTCTAAAGAATCTAATCTTTTAAAAGCTGGTTGTCATGTGGATGAAATCCATTTCTTGGTTCTGCCAGGAGTTGACAAAATCCCGTATAAGAAAAGTGTAAGTATTTTAAAACTGAAACCAACAATAAGGAATATCTCAAAATTGGTCTACTCTACGAAAAAAAATGTATATAACAAAGTGTGTGTTTTAACGAGCTCTACATTTTAAGTAACTTTTTGTCTATCTCTTACGGTTTACCAGTTATGCAAAATTCCGCAAAATTCATCAAGAATAAAGATGCCTTTAGAGGCTATTTCCAGATAATTCAAGATATACATTTTATTTATCATATAAATATCTTTAATATACGATATTTTAATCAAAATCGTTGAGCCATTTTTGAGAAAATCAAAATTTTCGAATTTTTTTCCATGTAAAGGTTAGTTAGCGTGGGGGATATTCTTCAAAATCTTCGTGTCGCATCCTTGGAAGATACTAAACTATAATATCAAGTTTGTATTTACACACACACAGGGACATTTTTCTAAAAATGCTTTTTTGGATATAGGGGGTTTCAAAACATGTATTTCCGCTGAAATCTCGGTATCGAACTTTTTGGTGCAATACAATATCTTTTCTATACACTATGTATGGTACGTGTAGAGAAAGCAATGATTACATATTAAACAAAGTCGGAACAAGCGAGATGCCTCCTCTTTTATATGACACGGGTAAATCCGCGAGAAAAGCGGATAGGTACCGTGGTGATTTGCCCCCGCCCGAGTACACTCGGGCTAGTTCCTGCTCCTGGCTCCTGGCCTCCGCAGTAACTCGTGCTACACTGAAATGAACTTTTTGTGGTTTCTTTGGGTCCGTAGTCGAACACACGCGCCCGTTTTCCTTCTATATGGATTTTCTATCATATCATTTACCTTTTATTTGATTCCTTTGTAGGACCCAATCGACGGTGGTTGGTGTGTTGGTGGAATTTTACGTTTTGGAAAGATTTCTCCCTGATCTTTAGCGAGACTATGAGGGCCTCCTTCCTAGGAGCTGCCCACACCTGGCTCCTACAGGGTCATCATTTAACGGGGCCATTTAGGAAAATATTTAGTTACTGGTTATTATTCTACCAAAAGAATATGGTTAATTCCACCAAGAAGAACAGTTTTATGAAATGTAATTATTAATAAACTGCATCCAGAATCTAAACTTCTTTAGAAAAATCAAATTAATAAAGGGTCCACATTTATTTTCTCTCAATTTTCTCAATTATTTTATATAATAACTTTGTAGACTTATTTCCACATATTTTCACCTACTGTACTTTAAATACAAATATTTCGCACTATTAAATATTTTATGTTGTGTTAAATAGGTGGTTAAATTCACATGACTATTCGAGAAACTATCTCAGATAATCTTACCACCCGTTTCCCGGTAGTAATTGAAATAACTCTCCTGGCTAGCTGGCGTCAGGATTGGTACCATGTCCGGATTGGATGAATGTATAAAACAAAATGTTAGAGATCACAGCACATGCATTACGCATAGGAGGTAAAGTGGTTGATCATCTTGACAGATATTACAAGTTGACATACAAAGAAAACCTTCCAACTACTAATTATATATATATTGATTTATTCTGTAATAATTCAGAAAAGTTCAGCTTATATTCTTCATCCCTAAAGCGGATCAATGAGGACAATGTGTTGCAAATTTGGAAGCAAAAGAAGAAGCTGATTTCAAGAGTATCCACCAAGCTTATTTGAATGAGACAAATAAATAATGTGAAAGATTAGAATGTTTTTAAGTCTGAGGTAGTTAGGTTTGATCTAAATTAATTTTAGCCTGCCGAGTTGGGGAAGCTTCAGCTTTTATTTATTTATTTATTTTATTTTTAACGAGATTTAATTCCTCACAACAAATATATTTCCCCAGCCTAACAACGTCTTCGGACGTACTTCTCATTCATATATCTCATATAAGGGTCGCTTTCAAAATGTAAATTGTTCCTGCTCACTCCGCTAGCAGCGTTGTTCTATAGGTCGAGCATATATCTCTAAGCAGGGCGTGATTGATGAAGTATATAGCAGTTCGTGGGGTAAGGTTGATTAAAGGTTCAGGGTTCGGGAGATCAAGGAATAGTATTGAAAATTAACGCCCTAGCTCAGGATATATCAGCATGGAATGTTTCTCAGGGGTGGTGTTATGACACAAGTAGTTTCCTTTGAGTTCACAATTACTGTTGAACTCGTTTCTTCTCTCTGCCATCGAACACACATGCATTCCTTTTAAGTTCTCCCCCTTTTCAAATACTATTCACGCGACTGCTCCTCATCCCTTATTACTCGTGACACTTATTATGGTGTATTAATTAGCGTTGTTCCTCTAACGGCCGTGCAGTCAGTTCGTCAATCCCGCTGAATCAACTAGCACCACATCCCTCACAGAAAGTGTGTCTCATCTCTCGGCCAACACGAATTCCGTTGCTTTTGATGACCTTTCATCCCCTTTTGTTCAAGTCCCTCCAGTAACGCTATATTTTTATCTGCGCGCTTGCCAACCCGTGAACTGGGCACATTCACACCTTAATTAATTCCGCATTTACACTTTTCGACGCGTTTCATAAAATTTCTTCCCTAGCAATTTCAAATTCGCATTTGTCCCTTCTTTAATGTAATTTATCTGTCTCATAAAACCCTCCTAATTCTGTAATACATGTATTGTCTCTCTCTCTCTCTCTCTCTCTCTCACACACACACACACACACACACACACACACACACACACACACACACATATGTATATATAAAAAACCAAAGATGAGTTCGTTGACTTTATTTACACTTTGTAATGAAAATCGTAACCTACATCGAACTCAAGAATTTCTTTACGAGCTTAGCTGAAACTGTATTCCACAATACATATTCATACCGTACTCTGCGCGTTATTAAAACCTTAATGAAGTTAAGCTTACACATGGCACTTACGTTTTCGCGTCCCACTTTTTCACTTTCTCTATACTACTATCACATAGGAGGTAGAGAGGGTATTGTATTCCGCCCAAACATTTTATGTAGAGCTTTCAGGAAAAAAGGTTTTGTGGTCCCCTGAGTCTAAAAAAAGTATTTGTAGAAAAAATTCGCGCGCGCCCGTGTCAAAATCCCCCTGACCCAAACTACCTTTTATATGGAAATGTTTTTGAAAATTGTGTTTGTCCAAAAATTGCATTAATGAATTTGATTAAACTACCGTATATTAATGATATTTAGATCACAAATAACATGTATATATCAATTTTTTTTTATGGAATAGCCTCTGAAGATCTTTTCGTTCAGGATGAATTTTGCATAACTGGTAAACCGCAAAAGATAGACAAAAACTTACTACAAAAAAAAAAACATGTAGGACTCGTTAAAACACACAATTTAGGTAATTGCAGTTTTAGTACAGTTGATCGTTTCCAAAATATTTCTTATTATTGGTTTCAATTTTAAACTACTTAACTTCTTTCAAAGAGGACGTCACCTTTCGTTTCGTCTCTATCTTGTTTTGCTGCTGGCCAGCAAAGCGAACTTAACTTTAACTATTCACACAGCGACCAGCTTTTAAAAGCTTAGACTATCGCCTTAGCCTAGCTTATACCGTTCGGCTTAGAAGAAGCAAGTAATTAGATAGTTTCTGCTAATGTTTATCTCGATTAACATGATGTAGATAAATTACAATAGTTTGCAGAACAGGTACAGAAAGTCATGTGAATGGAATACATCAGATTTTTAAGCAAACTTGGATTGATCTGAAAAACTGGTGCCTGTATCTGGATAGGTTTCTCCTTGAATCTGTTTAATCATTTAAACTGATCATGGATTGGCTTTAGTTTGGCGCGCTTGGTAGCACCCTATTTCTTTAGCCACTTTCTATGTTTTTAACATCCACTTAAGGGTTTACCCATATTAATCTGCTAAGTTCATAGCCCATTTTTGTTTTGTTATTTTTTTGTTTTTTGTTTTTTCTCGAGGTTTGTCCCTATGTAACATCCCCCAACCCTCTGAGTTCACATCGTGCAATTTTATCTTTGCCTTTCAGTTAACATATCTTTCTACACATAATCTTATCAACATTTCTTTAATATGTGCATCTGAATAATTAGTAGCAATTTTCAGCTTTGACTTTAATTATGCACAACCTGGACTTATAATCAGTATTATCATAAACTGCGATTAATTATCTCTCGGCATTATAATAACAAAACTGCTCCATTATACCGTTGTAAAACTAAGTTATCTTTTCATTTAAACGTGCTCTCCATTTTTCTCTATTCCGGGATCGTTTATCGAGTAGACACCAAATTTCCACATGGACAGCTGTATTTTGTATTCCCAAGAAGTCTATGGTCTCCTTTTCTTATTCTTGCCTCAGGTTCCCATTCTAGACCATTTTAGGAATCCATATACCATCAGTCTAAGTAGATAATCATACAATTTTATTCTTCGTTCGTCAATGGTGTCTACTATTTCTTCTTGAACACCTATCAGCCTTCTTATATCCTAATTCCTGACTTTGTCTAGACGTGATTTTCTCACAGATCTTTTCCAGCTGCTTATTTGTCTCTTCTGCACTGCCAAGGTTTCTGCCCCATATAGGTACATTCTTTTCAGGATTGTTTTATATATATACACACACACGAGGTACGTCCAGAAAGTAAGTTCAGTTTCAATTTATCTCCGCTGCGATCGCAGTTCCGCGGTAGACGCTCTGTATCAAGGAGAAGAAACGTGCGCCATTTTGAGATCGCTGTCAGCCACATACGCTTTGTTGTGCTTGTTTACAATATCGGTGTTGATTGAAAATCCCGCCGCTTGAGAAATCAGATCTGTGATTCGTTTTCTGAATGCTAGGAAAGTAAAACCAATTGAAATTTATCGGCAAATTTTCGAAGTTTTTAAAGGACCAAATGCGATGAGTGATTCAATGGTGAGAAGATGGGTCCGACAGTTCAATGAAGGACGTAGTGAAGTGCACAACGCGCGACCACACACTACAAATGTGACGAAAAACCTCCTACAGGGATTTGGCTGACACGTGTTTGACCATCCTCCGTACAGCCCTGACCTCACTCCTAGCGACTTTCATCTGTTCTTACATCTCAAGTCTTTCCTTGGCAGTCAACACTACAACAATAACGAAGAGCTGAAAGAAAATGTTTCCAACTTTTTGAAGACACAGGCGGCAAACTTCTATGAAGAAGGTATACAAAAACTTGTGCCACGCTATGACAAATTCCTGCAAAATTTCGGCAGTTATGTGGAAAAGTAGTTTAAGAGTTGTAGAATTTTGTGCAATAAATAATTATTCTGTATCTGTATACAATTTAATTGTATTACCAAACGGAACTTACTTACTGGACTACCTCGTGTATATATATTTATTATATTCTTGCTCCAAAGTCCAGTATTCCACCTACTACTACTTGCTCTCTTCATCATCTTTTTTTGAAGAGCCCTTAATGTTTACTACTGAGCCAAAGTAGGTAATGTCTATCTTCGTAATTTTGTTCTACATCAATATAGAGATAATCAGGGTCTTTAGACATTTACATATATAATTTACATCCTCACCATCTTGTGCTCTAGCCACCAGGTCAGCTGTAAATAATAGGTGTTGTAATAACTTTCCTTCCTTAATTTCTATCCTCATTCTTCAATCTTTTTGAGACCATTCTTTTAAACATACATCCATAAAGAGTTAGTACTGGAGACCTTGTAAAATTACTAACCCTTTAGTGGTTTCAAATATTTCTTTAGATTTCTGTCCTTTTTACTTTCTCTACACGTCTATGTATATAATGTATAGAGAAGGTATTGCATTCCACCCAAAAATTCGATACCGAAATACTAGTTTTATAAAAAAAGGCATTTTAGATAAAGGTTCGTGTGTCTTTGTACTCGATAGCAAAAAATCGGCGTGTGAATATGGTTTGACATTTTCACACCCCGATTTTGCGGGCCGTTGAATGAATCCCGATGGCCCTCAGCTTGAAATTTGTTCTGTATTGATTTTCCCAGATGAAAGAGACAGCAGCTAATGCGTGAACGCTTCAACAACGATGTTTATTACAGCCTTTTCGAAATCTGCCATGATCCTTTTTGATGTGTTTGGGTCAATTTCAAACGATGCAGTCTTATTTATTATTTCCCGTAGAACTTCAACATATTTGCTACTTGGAAGATAACAAAACGAAAACGAATAGCAGCGGAAGGTTTGTAGTTTCATATTCTGCAATCCAACCTCATGTGGTAATCGTTCCGATCAGAAATGTTGAAGTGTTCTGAAATCATTATCACTCTATCGGTAACTCCCTAGGAAGTCATGGGTTTTCTGTTTACGAAGAGTGTTTGTGTTGTCTCTAATGGGAGTAATAGGCGTACAGATAACACCTTCCAACCAACAAATAAACAAGGAATCATATTGGATCCTACAGTAGGTTTTGAATTCCACAGTGGGAAGCCCGATGAAGTCAACAGAGAGAAAAACAAAATCTATTTGCCAACTGTGACATTGTGACAAATACAAACTGGAGGACATTTCAGCTCACGGCTTATTGATTGATACTCGGGTACAATTCCTGAACATGTTAAATTGTGATGCTCTATAGACTTGAAAAGCACGGCTATATATCGCCATACGAAGCTTCATAGTCATCCTTCGAAATCACCTTTATGGCGAACAAAATGTCACAGAATTTTACATATGATAAAGCTTACATAATAATATGTTCATATTTAATATATACTATTCGTAACGATAAATTTTAATGTTCAAAATATTATTTGTGTGTAATCTATATACTTTTTTTATGGCGCGATGATAGAGGAAGTTATAATAAATAAAACATTATTTCGGCAGGCTTCGAAAGTACCTATAAAGAATTAGCTAGCACTCTGGCACAATAGAAGTGCATTTCCTCTAGTTGTAAAGATCATGGCATATTCCTCTCATTCTGCTCTTGAGTCATATAAGTATATGTTCTTGTAAAATTATTTCGAACTAGTATTTAAGACATTAGATTTTGTAGTGTGTCGCATTGCCTATCTCTTCTAAGTACTCTTTTCAAACTTTCTATTTTTGGAAGATGAACAATATTCCCAGAAGCTACGTTACTCCTTATGATCTGTGCAAGTGGACGTTCAGGCATATCTTCTGTTATTGTTCTTGATGTCTTTTTACCTCCTGTACTAATTGCCTATAATAAGCAGAGGAAGGATTGTATTACATCCCAAAAGCTCGATACAGATTTTACACGTTTTCAAACTTCCTGAATAATAATAATAATAATAATAATAATTATTTATATTTAAAAATAAGCATTTTACTGCCTCTACTTCGTATATAGTACATAGGTAGAGAAACTACTACGCTCCACCCAAAAGTTCGATACCGAGATTTCACTGGAAATACGCGTTTAGGGTACACTGCATAACAAGGACGGGAACAAACATCTTTGGAAAAACGTCCATGAGTGTGTGTGTATGCGTGTGAGTGTGTGTGTGTGTGTGTGTGTGTGTAACTTGACATTTAAGTTTTCAGCGACTTTCAAGGATGCGACACGAAGATTTTCAAGAAAATCCCTCCATCCTGAACTACCCTTTACATAGAAAAATGATATAGTTTGATTTTCTGAAAAATAGCTCAAACGAATTTGATTAGAATACCATATACTAAATATATTTATACGACAAATAAAATAGATATCTTGAATTTCTGGGAATAGGCTCTGAAGTCCTGCTCATTTTGAACCACTTTTGCACAACTGGTAAGCCGGAAGAGATAGACAAAAACTTCCTACACAAAATAAATGTTGATGTGCTCCATTCACATGACTTTCTCTACATCTCAACAATAAATTATGGTTAAAAAGCTTATTCTTCTATTTACGTAATGCTAATCGAACAAAAAGTAGCAGAAAGGGTCTTATTACTTGCTTCCTTGTAAGTAGAACGGAAATAAGGGAGTATCATAGGTTAAATCGATAGTTAAATCTTTTAAAAGCTGGTTGCTATGTGATTGAAGTACCTTTGTTTATATGGACAGGAGTTGACAAATTCCCGTATGAAAAAGTACAAGTATTTTAAAGCTGAAACTAATAACAAGCAATATCTAAAAAATGGTCGATTCCAAGGGGAAAAAAAAAAACACACACACACACACACACACACACACACATTGTATATTTTAACGAGCTCTACGTTTTTTATGTGGTAAGTTTTTGTCCGTTTCTTACGGTTTACCAGTTATGCAAAATTCCGCAAAATTAATCCAGAATAAACATGTCTTTAGAGGCTATTCCCGGAAAATTCAAAATATACATTTTATTTATCATGCGAATATCTTAAATATAAGATATTTTAATCAAAATCGTTACAGCCATTTTTGAGAAAATCAAAATTTTCAAATTTAAAGAGTAATTGGGGGTGGGGGGATTTTCTTGAAAATCTTCATGTCGCATCCTTGGAAGATACCAAACTTAAATTTCAAATTTGGGTGTTAACGGAATTTGCGTTTTTGAGCTATGCTGCCCACAGACGGACAGACAGACACATTTTTCTAAAAAATGTTTTTAGTTTCTCTACACGTACTATGTACATACAATACCATATAAAGGGTATTGCATTCCACCCATCAATTCGATACCAAGATTTTACCGGAATTGAATGTTGGGTCCCCCTGAATCCCCCCCCCCAAAAAAAAAGCATTTTTACAATAAGGTCCGTGTGTGTGTGTGTGTGTGTGTGTGTGTGTGTGTGTGTGTGTGTGGTATTTAAGTTTGGTATCTTCCAAGGATGCGACACGAAGATTTTCAAGAAAATCCCCCCCACTCCCAACTACCCTTTACACGGAACTTTTTTCGACAATTTTGCTTTTCTCAAAAATGGCTCTAACGATTTTGATTAAAATCTCTTATAATTAAGATATTTACATGCCAAATAAAAGGTATATCTTGAATTTTCTGGGAATAGCCTCTGAAGACTACTTTATTCTGAATGAATTTTACGGAATTTTGCATAACTGCTAAACCGTAAGAAATGAACAAAAACTTACCATACAAAAAATGTAGATCACGTTGAAACATACAATTTATGTTATACACTTTTCTCGTGGAGTGGATCGTTTTTGATATATTCCTTGTTATTGGTTTCCGCTTTGAAAAACGTATACTTTTCTCACAAGGGAATTTGTCAACTCCTGCCCATACAAATAAAGGAACTTCAGTCACATAGCAGCCAGTTTTTTACAATATTTTAGCCTATGCTACTCCCTTATTTACCTTCTACTTGAATGGAGGGTAGTAGTAATAAGACTATTTCTGTTAATATTTTCTGATTAGCATGAAGTAAATAGAAGCATAAGCTTTTTAACAATAATTTGTTACAGAGATGTGAATGGAACACACCAGATTTTTTATTTTTTTTATTTTGATTCAGGAGGTCTCAAAACATGCAATTGCGGTAAAATCTCGGTATCGAATTTTGGTTGCCATACAACTCCTTCTCTATACACTACGCACATAGTACGTGTAGAGAAAGTAAATTATAAATCTCGTCCAAACACATAAATTACGTAAAATAAATTGGTGGGGAGCTGACTTTTTCTGAGTTAATTCTTTTCATTGGTTTCAATTTTAGAGTATTTTATAATACCTTCTCTCTATACTATACAGTACATATATACCTACAGAGTATTTTTAGAGAAAGTACACAGAGTTAAACAGCATATCAGCTTCTATAATGGTGGCACAGCATTACGATTAACACCGTAGATTCTTGATTTACAATGGTGTCTCCAATTTAACCACGGAAATGCAGTTTCTCACTTGAAAGCTAGGGAACCGAACTGAAAGCGCATTTTTTTCACTTTCTCTTTCGCTCCGTACCCATGCTCCAAAAACAAATGAAAAGTGTACGGTGACAGCCACGATACTCTCTCCACCATTTTGTGTTCCTTTCACAGCTCACCAGAGAAACATTCAGGCACGTTCGTCAGCTTAGTCCACGTCAAGTGAGCTCACGTTGCAATTTCCAATAGATTTTCTCCTTAAATATTACAAATTGTTTAATTTATCATAATGGCACACTTAAATATGTTCTGTTGTGTTTATTTAACTTTAAAAATCAGTGTTTCATTCCTTCACATCTAAAAACCTTCGTAATGATAATTAAAGGGACATATGCAGAGGCGTGTCCGCATCTCTTTAAACCGTCATTCTGCTGTCAAGCTGACATACATAACTTGTCAACCTGATGAGTTAACTGCTATTCAATGCAAATTTACGGCAATTGTTTACGTTACAAATTAATATGCTAAACCTACAGAGGAGTGAATGTTGTTTCTTAAAAGTCACTACAGTCTTTTACACCTTTCATCCCCGAAAATCTAGTACTACTTTCATATGACTTTCTCTGCCACACATCGGTCTTTATTCCTAGAGAAAGAGCTCAACTGTAAGGTGAATAAATTGGCCTGCTGAACCGGTTGAACTAAATAAATGTAAATGGACGCTCTTTAACTGTTGTGGTTCTCACAGTCCCATTCTATACTGGGCGTGAAAGACCGCTTAATTTTGCCCAGAGGCCTCTTTTGTCAGGCTTGAGGTTCTTTTATGTGCCTAAATCTACGACACGGGACCAACGACTTTACTTCCCTTCCGAAGGAAGCCATGCTAAGGATTTTAACGCCTGAAAAAATCCATCGTCCTCCACCGGATGTGAACCCGCGACCTTGGGGTATATGAAGTTAGCATGGTAACCATTACACACGGAGGGCGACAGGGGTTGAACTAAGCATAGGTATAGCAAGGAATCACACAAAACAGTTTTTCCAACCTCACCATCGTCATCATCGGTAATTACTTTCTCTAACGCATATGTACAACGTATATATTATATAGAGAAAGTATTGTATTCCACCCAAAAATTCGATACCGAGATTTCACCGGAAATGCATATGAGACTTCATAACCGGGGCCCCGGCCCAAATCAAGTCATTGTGTGTGAGCCTATGGAGAGCGTAAGTCAAATACGAAAATACCGTTAAATACCAAACTTGGTATTTAAGTTCAATATCTCCCAAGGATGCGACACGCAGATTTTCAAGACAATCTACCCCCCCTACCCTAAACTGCCCTTTACATGGAACATTTTTCGAAAATTTGATTTTCTAAAAGATGGCTCTAACGATTTTGATTAAAATGCCATATATTAAATACATTTACATGACAGTTAAAATGTACTTCTTGAATTTCCTAGGAATATCTTCTGAAGTTCTCTTCATATCTGATAAACCACAAGAAGATAGACAAAAACTAACTGCACAAAAAATGTAGATCTAATTTTTGTTGTAGAGCTAACCGTTTCCAAATTATCCGTCCACTTAAAAGGAACCAAATAATAAGAACATTCTGCTAATGTTTATCTCGATTAGCCTGGAGTAAAAAGAATATTAATCTTTAGTAAGAAATTTGTTTTTCGAACAGGTAGAGAAGTCAGGTGAATGGAATACATAATATTTCTTTATATAACCGCTATTAACCATTCTTAGGTGATTTGATTTTTCTATCTACTTCACATTCCTTGAGATAATCCTTTGCAGATATAGTGGCATTACATCTTTCGTCGTAGGTATAGAAGGGATGAGGAAAGTGCACCGATAGTCAGATGCATAGAAGCAGGTCAAAATGGACAAAGTATTGAAACATTCAAACCAGTAACAAGAGGTATCTCGCAAATGGTTGATGTTACAAAAAAATATTTGAAAGAATTATGTTTTAAAGGGATCTACGTTTTTGTAGTGACTATTGGGCGGAGACGTGGCCGGGTGGTTAGACTGCTCGCCTTTCACCTTTGCGGGTTCGATCTCAGAGGACAGCAAGTGGGATTTATGGTGGACGAAGCGGCGCCTGTGTGGGTTTTCTCAGAAATTCATTACACAAATTGTACAATCATATTTTCTTTCAAACCTTTAACCATTATTTCATATCATTCACCTCCTCACTTTCATACCAAGAATCGGGCTGATCATCTATCCTGGCTACTCTCTGATCCAGAGACTTTGCTCAACATGCATCTGATCCCAGGCGCTGGCTTGTAAGTCCTGGAGGGTGCAAGTCCTACATACCGGGAGGATAAACAGAGAAAGAAACCTTTATCTATGTCTGATGGCTTACACGTTATACAAAATTCCTTCCAAAAGAAAAGGTTTTCACAGGCTCGGCCCCCAAACATTAAGATACATGTACAATGTATTTAATATGTTAAATTCATTGTTAGAATCATTTTGAGAAAATCAGATATATCCAAACATTTATTCTCCGTCAAGGTAGTTTCATTTTCGCACCTTTGGAAGATACTGAACCTTAAAATACTAATTTTAGTATTTATGGTCATTTGTTTTAGGGCTAGGTTGTTCATAAACATTTGAGCTGACCTTTTTATCTTTAAATGACTTAAGAGGCCGCACATGTAGAACTTCGCTATCGAATCTTTGATCGGAATGCAGTATTTCCTCTTAGCTATTTTAGGTTTAAAACTGAAGCGAATGTTTTAAATTTTAAAATGTTAATTTCTGTAGAATGTTTTTAGCCTGAGTTTCTTAAGCCTTCTCATCTGATCAGATATTTTAGAACATTATAACTTTTTAAACAATATCTATGGCTTTGTCCTTTGGTGTTGAACTAAATAAAATATATTCAATATTATTTTTTAAAAAATAACTAATGATTTGATTATAATTGTACATGCTTGAAACGCTGACATAAAAATATCTATAACTTGAACTTTCTGAAAATATATAAGAAGGCAATAAAGTCATCACAATGCCATTCTCGGTATCAAATTTAATACATCCTTATTAATTAATAATCTTCGTCCGATATTATACCTATATAAAAAAATATGTTAATGTATACGAATGTAAACAAATCTTCCTTGATAAGATCTTAATATCAATAAAATAAATACACTGTGAATTCTTCATTCAAATAGAAATTTGTGTAATTTTCAAAATTAAGGAAGCACAGATTAAAATTATTACGTAAAGGTGTAGAGCTCATTAAAATACAAAATCTGTGAAACAAGAAAAAAAGAAATTCGTCTTTTTTTGTTTTTTTCTTTTGCATAAGTTTGTTACTAAGACTTTTAGCATATTCTCCAAACTTCTGATATAAACATTTGAAAGCTATTTGCATACATTATAAGCACTTATTGTGCACATGTGTGGCGATTAAAACTATGCGTGGAACATTAACTTTTAATTCAGTGGGCTCATAATGTGTATATCCGGTGGAACATGAATATGAAATTCTTGGAGGGAAGTGCAGCACCTTGCCTTATTTAAAGGACAATGGGAGTGAAATTTTGACTATAAAGGGCTAAAACCTCCAAATCGCGTTTTCTGTTGAGTTCCCTCCCCCAAACTAGTTGAAACCTGGCTATGCATAGAGAATCAACATTAGTTGTCTCCTTGACATAATAACATATATCAAAATTTATATACTGTAAAGTATGTATCCAATGTAATGCTACATTCACAATGAGATGCAAGCGCATACGTAATGTAGCATAAGCGCAAACGCGAGGGAAGACCATTCACAAGGTTTTTAAAGTCGCTATAAGACCCTGCAGTTAGGCGACTTAAAATAAATGCATTATAAAAATAAAGTAACCCTAAGCGTAACGCAAGAAGTTGGCACGGGTTTCTGGATCTGTAATTAAAGACGGATATTTTCCAAACGCACCGCAAGTTTCAAATTGAATAACATAACCAATAATACTCTTAAGAAAATTCACTCAATCTTTTACAAATAAATATGTTATATAAATCTTACGTACTAACAACCGCCGCTCAGGCAGTGACGTCACAATAATTTCCTCATACAAAATTATTGTAAATAGTACAAGCATAGAGACTGCAGAAAATGATAAAGGTATTATTATCTGTCTGCGCCTTCGATCTATGACAACTCAGAAATCTAGACGCAAATGATAATTACATCCATTAAATCCAAGGATTCGCAAGGAGACTGTCATAACCTCTAGAGATTGCGCGGAACTGCCGGCCAAATAGAAGAGTATGCATGTAGAGTAGGCCCTGTAAAATCTTGTAGTGCGATCGTCTGTTGTTGATTTCATAGGTAATGCATTGATGTGCTCCATTCACATGACTTTCTCTACTTCTGTGTAACAAATAATTGTTAATAAGCTTATTCTTCTATTCACTTCATGCTAATCAAGAGAAAAAATTAGCAGAAGTAGTTCTTATTACTTGTTTCCTTATAAGTAGAAGCGAAATATGGGCGTATCATAAGTTAAAGTGAAGTAAAAAGCTGGTTACTATGTGACTGAAGTTCCTTTGTTTGTATGGACACGAGTTGACAAATTTCTGTATGAGAAAAGTACAAGTTTTCAAAGCTGAAACAAAAAATAAGGAATATCTAAAAACCGATGAACTCCTCGAAAAAAATTGTATAACATAAATTGTGTGTATTAATGTGCTCTACATTTTTTGTATGGTAAGTGTTTGTCCATTTCTTACGGTTTAGCAGTTATGCAAAATTTCGTAAAATTCATCCAGAATAAAGTAGTCTTCAGAGGCTATTCCCAGAAAATTCAAGATATACATATTATTTGTCAGGTAAATATCTTTAATATACGATATTTTAATCAAAATCGTTAGAGCTACTTTTGAGAAAATCAAAAATTTCGAAAAAAGTTCCATGTAAAGGGTAGTTGGGGTTGGGGGGATTTTCCTGAAAATCTTCGTGTCGCATCCTTGGAAGATATCAAACTTAAATACCAAGTTTGATATTTAATGGTATTTTCGTTTTTGAGCTATGCTGTTCAGACACACACACACACATACACACACACTCACACGGACCTTTTTTAAAAATGCTTTTTTTTTTATTCAGGGGGACCCAAAACATGTATTTCCGGTGAAATCTCGGTATCGAATTTTTGGGTGCAATACAATACCTTCTCTATACACTATGTACATAGTACGTGTAGAGAAAATAAACAAGCAGACTTCATCTTCTTTGCACGTAACGCAAGGATAAAGATTGGAGTTTACAAACTCTTGCATTGCATTGCATTACGTTGCGTCTTGCGTGTTTCTATGTGAATGCTTACATTAAATAATGTTGAGTCCAAATTCCTGCGCTTACATTGCGTCTGCAATCAAAATCGTTAGAGGCAACTTTGAGAAAATAAAATATAACAAAAAATGTTCATATAAAAGGCGAGTGGGGATTTTCTCGAAAACTGTGTTCCATCATTGTAAAAATTGTGAAATTAAACATCAAGTTTGGTACTCAACCGACTTTTAGTTTTGAATTATGGTGTTCACAAGATGTTTTATGTTTTTGAGATCCACGGAATCCCAAAACGTGTATTCCGGTGAAATATCGGTATCGAATATTTGGGTGCAATGCAATAAATACTTTTTCTACTTGTGGGTAAATTGTTGGAAAGTAAGAATGTCATTAATTAGTCAAAATTAAAAGCCAGCTCCAATGCCTCTCATGTTGCTATCGATAAGCATTCCTGTAATCCTTTCCGGTTATTGTGAAACCAAACATGTCTGCTCTCCGTTCTCTTTCTCTTAATTTCTACTAAATAAGGATATTATATAATATATATGCATATATACATATAAATATATATCTTAATATCAGGCCGAAACTGATTATAATTAATTTCTTACTTAATTTCACCAGTTCGGTTTTGAAGCAGCTGATATTGACATTTTGTTGATGTAGTTTGATTATTTCTTTATGTATCTATTTATTGATGAAGATAAAGCAAAATATGTATTTCTCTTTCTGGTTCCCTTTCCAAATTTACTGTAAACCAAGTTTACTGTAATGTAAATTAATTTTACTTTCTCTATTCTTACTATGTACATAGTTGGTAGAGAAGGTATTGTATTGCACCCAAAATTGAATACCAAGACTTCACCGGTAATACATCTTTTGAGGTGCCTGATTACAAAAGGGGATTTTTTTTTGCAAAAACATCAGTCTGTGTGCGTGTCGTTGAAAACATATCTCAAAAACGAAAAATCCGTTAACACTAAATTTTTATTAAAATTCAGCATCATTTAAGGATGTCACACGAAGATTGTTAATAAAACCCACTTACTCCAAATTAATCTTTCCATGGAAACTTTTAAAATTTTTTTGATTTTTTCAAAAATATGCCTAACGATTTTGATTAAAATACCAAATATTTAAGCTATTTCCATAACAAATGAAATGTATATCTTGAATTTTCCTGCAAATAGCCTCTGAGGACTTCATTTTGGAGGAATTTTGCATAACGGTAAACCGTAAGAGATAAAATCTTACTGCACAAAAAATATATCTATCTCGTGAGAATACACCATTTAGGTCAGATACATTTTCTTTTATGGGGTTAATCATTTCCGAGATACTAATTTTTGTTGGTTTCAATTTTAAAGTAGGTAAAGTTTTCTCAGACAGAAAGTTTCACTTCTCTCTTTTTTTTTTTTTTTTAACTCCGGGTCGAGCAAAAACAACCGAATTTGAATTGTATTGCCTAACAACCAGCTTTTAAAAAGATTTGATTATCGCTTTAGTCTAGTATTTTCCCTTCTATTTACAAGAAAGCAAGTAATAAGACCATTACTTCTAATGTTTATCTCGATTGCCATAATGTACATAGGGTTAATTTGTTTGCAGAACTGTAGAGAAAAATCATGTGAATGAAAACATCTCATTTTTTGGTGTCTAGAGTTTTGATTTTTTTTTTAAATTGTTTAATTTGTATAGCCCCTTTAGCTTCTGTGGTCATATTGGGGGCTTTTGACTTGATAACATCTCGTATATTCACTGTAGATTATTGTCATTAGGTTAATAATTTAATATCATTAAACTCGCGCACATTCTCCCTCATATGCACACTTCCAGATTTTGTGGGGCATAGGGAATAATCCTGGTCAAGCAAAATCTGACTGTTCAATTCACATGACTTTCTCTATATCTCTATAACAAATTGTTGTTAAAAAGCTTCTATTTACTTCATGCTAATCGAATAAAAATTAGCAGAAATCGTCTTATTACTTGCTTCCATGTAAGTAGAAGGGAGTAAGGGAGATTAAAGTGGTAGTCAAAAGCTGGTTGGTATGTGATTGAAGCTCCTTTGTTGGACAGAAGTTGACAAATTCCCGAATGAGAAATAGTATAAGTATTTCATAGCCGAAATCAATAGCAATGTATATCTAAAAAAAGATCGACTCCACTAAAAAAATGGATATATATCATCGATTGTGTGTTTTAACGAGCTCTACATTTTCTATTCAGTAAGTTTTTGTCTATCTCTTACGGATTACCAGCTATGCAAAATTCATCCAGAATAAAGATGTCTTCAGAGGCTATTCCCAGTAAATTCAAGATATATATTTTATTTGTCATGTAAATATGTTTAACATATGGGATTTTAAACAAAATCGTGTCATTTTTGAGAAAATCAAAATTTTCGAAAAATTGTCCATGTTAAGGGTAGTTTGGGGTGGGGGGATTTTCTTGAAAATCTTCGTGTCGTATCCTTGGAAGATACCAAACTTAAATATCAAGTATACACACACGGACCTTTTTTTAATATGCTATTTTTGGATTCAGGGGGACCCAAAACATATATTTCCGGTGAAATCTCGGTATCGAATTTTTGGGTGCAAATGCAGTATGTGTAGAGAACGTAAAATGCCCCACCCCAGCTGGGAATCAAACCCCGGTGAGAAGTCAGCTCGCTAACCACTCGACTACGGAGGCAGTCCCATTTTGAGGTAAGGCAGTGATCGCGGGTTTTTCTTACGAGTGCCGGAACCCTCAAATTAACGAGTTTAGCATACTCTCTAATGTTGCTTTTGTGAAGTGCTGCGGAGAAGTAGGACGATTTTGATTCGCTTCTTCTTTTACCTGCTCTTAATGCCACTTGAACGGATAACCGTAATATTGCTGGACCAGAAGAGGTATAGAGCAAATTTGTGATACAGTTTGACCTCAATAGAGGGTGGGGAGAGAGAGAATGCACAATCAGGTCAAACTCGGGTCGAGAGCGAGGTTGTTGTGTGTATAGGGGTCGCCAGCAATGTCTTCGTGATGAGGCAGGCCTCGCTAACCACAGACAAGTTGTCTGTTGCGGCGGATCACGTACGCCAAGATTGCTTGCTGCCTTAACTTAATAAACCAGTACGACTTATCCGCAACCAAAGGCGACAGGTCACATCTGGATCCTATCTTCTAAATATGTAAATGTTTAAGGTAGCTGGGCAACACGTCACGAGCATTAAAACTAAAATCTCTTATTATTTTCTCTACACGTACTATGTACATAGTTTGTGGAGAAGGTAATTGCACTCCACCCAAAAAATCGATACCGAGATTTCACCTGAAATACATGTTTTAGGGTCCCCTGTATCCAAAAAGAAGCATTTTTGTAAAAAGATCCGTGTGTGTGTGTCCGTGTGTCTGTGAACACGATAACTCAAAAACGAAAAGTCGGTAAAATACCAAACTTCATATTTAAGTTTAGTATCTTCCAGAAATGCGACACGAAGATTTTAAGAAAAATCCCCCACCCCAAATTAACCTTTCATGGAAACAAAAATAATTAAAAAATGGCTCTAACGATTTTGATTGAAATACCGTATACTAAAGATATTTATATGACGAATAAAATGTGTATCTTGAATTTTCACGAAATAGCCTTAAAGATGTCTCTATTCTGAATGAATTTTACCGAATTTTGCGTAACGGGTAAACGGTAAGCGACAGAAAAAATCTTACCACACAAAAAATGGAACATATTAAATTTTAACTTTTAATGCATTTCAATAACATGTGCCCTAATAGCGAATCACGTTTAAAACCCTGCCTGGTAATTTCCCTTACTGAAAGACGTGGTAAGCTTTTTACTTGAGAACTTACAGTGTAAGATTCACATTCATTGATTCTAGACAGTATTCGTCTTCATTTAAAAAAAATTGATGTGTTCCATTCACGGGACTTTTTCTACATCTCTGTAACAAATAGACTTCATTATAGCTTTAACCTAGCGTAGTCCCTTATTTCCTATCTACTTATAAGGAAGCTAGTAATAAGACAATCCCGCTAATGTTTATAAAAGAATAATCTTTTGTAAGAATAGTTTGTGAAAGAGCTAGAGAAAGTCATATGAATGGAATATACCAGAAATTTCTATTAAGATTATCGATATTTGCCATCACTTATGACAAACAAAGTCTCAGTAAACTTAATAAAGTGATCGTACGTTACCCTATTACGATATAATATAATTCATTTTAGAAAATGTTTGATCCTAAATGTATGATTATTGATATATTGATCATTAAACAGATTCCAAACTTACAGTCTAAATTTACTGTTTAATTGGACATTTAACACTACAAAATCTTATTTTTGTGTGTACATTTAACCCACACTACTCAAATATGTAGTGAGTATTACGGCTGCGCGAAAATCATGCTTCACCAACAAAATGCATAAGGATAGGGCATTTCCAATCTAATCACTCTATATCTGCACGGTTGGGCCTGCCTGATCCACACTGATGTACGAAATTCGAATCCGCGAGCTCTTAGAGCGAGCTTGTTCCTTGCCCGTAGGCAGATTCCTTCTCCCAAACTTAAAATTAATCAAGGGAATAGCTGTTGAAATTTAAAGCGAGGGTCACTGGAGTGACGGTGTGAAACCTAATATAAAACGATCAATATTGGTTTTAATCTTCCTTCTTTCGACATATAAATTAATATTAGTTTTAAACGAAATAGTTTTAAAACATTGGAATTACATTCTTCGGCAGCAAGACGTAGTAGATCTAAGTCTCGCCAAATAATACAAAGCGACATTCTTTCAGCCACAGACTATTCTATTCATTGCAGAATCAACCAGCTATTATGGCGAGGTTGTCCTTACTTGAGCAAACCGCGTCATAAAATCCACTTGGAAATGGCACTCAGTAACCATATTAATATTATAAAGAGAGAAAATCTCCGTATATGTAGGGAAATCACACACGCTGAAACGATTTGAAAAATCTAACATGTTCCGTTCACATGACTTTCTCTACATCGCTGTAACAAATTATTGTTAAAATGCATGTTCTTCTGTCTACTTTATGATAACCGAGATAACTATTAGCAGAAATTGTCTTAAGTCCTTGCTTCCTTATAAGTAGAAGGTAAATAAAGGAATACATTAGGCTAAAACGAATGTTAAATCTCTTAAAACCTGATCGCCCTCCGTGGTGTAACGGTTACCATGCTGACTTCATATACCCAAGGTCGCGGGATGGATTTTTTCGGGCGTGAAAATCCTTAGCATGGCTTCCTTCGGAAGGGAAGTAAAGCCGATGGTCCCGTGTCGTAGATTTACGACACGTAAAAGAGCCTCAAGCCTGATAGAGAGGCCACTGAGCAAAATTAAGCGGTCTTTCACGCCATGTATAGAATGGGACGCTGAGAACCACAGCAGTTAAAGAGCGTCCATAAATAAAAACGCCATTTCCATTTCTTAAAACCTGGTTGCCATGTAGTTGAAATCCGTTTCTATGCAGGGCCAGGAGTTTACAACTTCCCAAGTGAGAAAAGTTGAAGTATTTTAAATCTGAAAATCTCAGAAATGGTCAATTCAACGAAGAAAAAACGCGCTGACATAAATTGTGTGTTTTAACGCGGTCTACATTTTTTGTAGTTAAGTTTCTGTCTATCTTACGGTTTACCTGTTACGTAAAATTCAGCAAAAGTCGTTCAGAATAAAGAGATATTTAGAGGCTATTCCCATGAAATTCAAATATACATTTTATTTGGGATGTAAATATCTTTAATGTAAGGTATTTTAATCAAAACCGTTAGAGCCATTTTTGAGAAAATCAGAATTTTCGATTATTTTCCGTTTAAAGCGTAGTTTGGGGTGGGGGAATTTTTCTCAAAATCTTCGTATGAAACTTAAATACCATGTTTGGTATTTTATCGACTTTTCGTTTTTGAGTTAACATGCTCACGGACACACACACAGACACATACACACACACACATACACACACACACTGACATTTTTCCAAAAATTCTTTTTTGGATTCAGGGGATCCTATAACATGTATTTGAGATGAAATATCGGTATCGAATTTTTGGGTAGACTGCAATACCTTCTCTATATACTATGCACATAGTACGTGTAGAGAAAGTAAAAACCATTCCCTTTCTGATGGACATGGGCAATGGTACCTAGATGCAATTCATAAATTATTTGAAGACTACCAATGAATTACAAAGCCTTCGTTGAGAATATCATGGAGTAAATCACTTATGGTATTACCTACATCTCTACCTGTTCTGCAAACAAACTATTCTTACAAAATATTATTTTACCTACATTATGCTTATCGAGATAAACTTTAGCAGAAATTATATTTCAACTTCATTCCTCACAAGCAGAAATGGAAATATGGGAATGCATTCGCTAAAGCGATACTCAAATCTTTTAAAAACTGGCCGCTATATGACAATTGAGTTCGGTTCTCTTTGCATGACCAAGAATAAAAAAAAAAAAGCGGGAGGAAACAAAAGATGACTTTCCGTTTGAATAGTTGAATAGTTTAAAACTGGGAAAATAAAATAAAAATAACAATAGAAATGAAGAAAAAATGTGTATGCCAAATTGCGTGCTTTAACGAAATCTGCATTTTTTGTGCAATATGTTTACATCTATCTCTTACGGTTTATCAATTATGCTAAATTTATCCAGAATGAAGAGATCTTTAGAGGCTATTCCCATAAAATTCAACATATACATTTTATTTATCATGTATATAGCTTTAATATACGCTATTTTAATCAAAGTCATTAGAGCCGTCTTAAGAAAAGCAAATATGTTAAAAACCTTTTCTATGTAAAGGATAGTTTTGGGTTGGGGGATTTTCTTGAAAATATTCGTATGGCATCCTTAGAAGATGCTGAACTTAAATATCAAGTTTGGTATTTAACTTACTTTTCGTTATGCTGTCCACAGATAACAGAGAGAGACATAGAGAGAGAGTGAGTCACAGACACTCTGATTTCTCGATTAACAAGATATGGATGAAGAATACGGGTTTATAAGAAAAGTTTGTAGAAAGGTGTGTAGAGAAAGTCAAATGAATGCAACACAGGTTTTTAAATATTATCACGGTTTGCCTTTTCTTATAATACAAGATACAATCAGCATAAACACGACTTCACAATCTTAAGTTTAAAAACGTAATCAATTTAATAGTCATGGAAACAACCGCAATAATGGTTAGAGCCACCTTTAAGGAAATCAAATCGTTAATAGAAATGTTTCCACATTTGAGGGTCATCTAGAAAGTAACGAATGATTTGGCATAATTAAATAATAACAAAACACAAAACTTTATTTACAAAGTTACAGTATGTGACCTTCCGCGGTGTAATGGTTACCATGCTAACTTCATATACCCAAGGTCGATGGATCTTTTCGGGTGTGAAAATCCTTAGCATGGCTTCCTTCGGAAGGGAAGTAAAGCCGTTGATCCCGTGTCGTAGATTTACGGCACGTAAAAGTACCTCAAACTGATTGAGAGGCCTCTGAGCAAAATTAAGCGGTCTTTCACGCTCAATTTAGAAATGGACGCTGAGAACCACAGAGTTAAAGAGCGTCCATAAATAACACGCCATTTACATTTCCTATTTCTAAACAAATCTCCATTCTGTCAAGACATTTATTGTCACGTGATACCACTTTTTAATGTGATGTTATACTTTTCTAACGCCAAAGAACTTATTCGTTTTTATGAATGCACAAAATGTTCGGCCAATCGAATTTTATAGGCAAATAACGCAATAGCATTGTGATATTACAATGAACGGCTCTTCAGTGAGAAAATGGCGCCTAATTTACGAGTAATCAAGGAAGATCCAGTGTGTCTGACAAGACCAAAGTGGAAGCTCATCGATCGTTATGAAGGAATTGAAAGCAGATGTTGATGAAAGAATTCAGAAAAGCCGGTATTTCTTTTTGGTCGCCATACATGACTTTTTGGGTGGAAAAGATTTCGCAACCTGTGAAATCCTCAATATCTTGGCTCAGATCTTTAGCGGTGGAAGAGTATACATAAGCACTGAAACACCGGTACCACGTGACAATAAATACCTTGATATTAACAGCCATTACGTTGAGAAATAGAGTAAGGTATCGTAACTTTGTAAATAAAATTTTATGCTAACATCTTTCGTTATTATTTAGTTTTGCTAAAACGTTCGTTATTTTCTTGATCGCGCTTTAATTTGTCTTTTTATTTTTAAAATTTCGCTTCGTTGCCCTGGAACTTATATACCGAGTTTGGTGCTTTACTGCTTCTAGTTTCATTTTCTCTAGCCTTTATATATGTACAATGTACATAATGTATAGAGAAGGTATTGTATTCCATTCAAAATTATATTCGGAGATTTCACCGGAAATACATGTTTTGTGACCCCTGAATAAAAAACATTTTTAGAAATATGTCCGCATGTACGTGTCTGGGCAGCATAACTCAAAAACGAAAAATCGGTTAAATACCAAACTTGGCATTTAAGTTCAATATTTTCCAAAACGCGACAGAAGATTTTCAAGAAAATCCTCCCACCCCAACTCTCCTTTACATGGAACACTTTCCGAACATTTTGATTTTCTCAAAAACGGCTATAACGATTTTAATTAAAATGTTATATGTTTAAGATATTTTCATGTCAAACGAAATGTATATCTAGAATTTTCTGGGAATAGCCTCTGAAGACTTCTTCATTCTGGATGAATTTTGTATAATTTTTGTATATAGCTGGTAAACCATGTGATATAGACAAAATTTACTACACAAAATTTAGATGTCATTAAAACACACAATTTATGTCATATACAGTTTTTTTTTTTTTTTTTTTTTTTTTTTTTTTTTTTTTTTTTTTTTTTTTTGAGTTAGCCGTTTTCTGAGTTATTAGTTGCTGTTTTCAGGATTTAAACTTTTCTCAGACGGGAGACATCTTCTTTTCCTATCTCTTTTGTTTACTCCTAGCAAGCAAAGAGAATTTAATTTCAATTGTTTCACTCTGCGACCGGCTTTTAAAAGATCTAGCTACTGATATAGCCTAGTGTATCCCTTTATTTCCCTTCTACTTACAAAGAAGTAATAAGACCGATTCTGTAGTGTTTATCTTGATAAGAGTCTTTTGCAAGGAAAGTTTCTTTGTGGAACAGCTAGATAATTCATGTGAATGGAAGCTTCTAGAAGACACACTAACAACAAAGCGTAACTACTTCATTATCAATAGCATTGCATTTAAGAGCAAACTCAAGTTAGTTTTCTGAGAACAGCTGACGTACCTACCGAGATGCGTCAGCTGTTTGCTTTACGTTGATTGGCCAGCTGCTCACGAGGCTGCCGAAATTATACTTCAATGTACGTATCCCCAGTTTATCTAATTTCTGAGACTGCGTGTTTATCACTGAAAACAGTAAGTACCAGTGAAATGACATGCACGAACAAATACTATTTCGGCACACTAAGCTACTTTTATCCAAACAGCTTATCAAATCAAACAAGTGGAGAAGAAGAAAATTTGTTTTATCATTAAAACCTTGGAAGGGATAGACGTGCTGTAATTACAAAAACAATGCTTTGATAAGTCATACGTTTTTCTACGGTGCAAGGTTACCAAGGAGATTCTGTGGGCTGAGGTACGTTTTGTAATGGACAGATATTTACATATGGACATTAACATTTCACGACCTGCTCGCTACTTTGAAGTATCTAATATTTCAAAACTACTTCACCTTTGGATTGCTTCCCCTTTTACTTTCTCTACCTGGTAGTGAAGATATTGCAATCCACAAAAATGTGATACCATGATTTCATTGGAAATACACATTTCAGGGCCTGTAATCCAAAAGAAGCACCCTTAGAAAAACGTCTGTGTACGTGACCGTATGTCTGTGAACACGTTAACATAAAAAATCTAATGTGTTACACTCACATGACTTTCTCTAGTTGCCCTACAAACTTCCTACAGAAGATTATTCTTCTTTTACATCATACTAATCGAGATAAACATTAACAGAATGTTCTCATAGTTCCTTATAAGTAGAAGGGAACTAAGGGAATACATTACGCTAAAATGATAGTCAAATGCTTTAAAAACTATCGTTATGCGATTGTCAGTGCAAATCGCTTCTTTGCTTGGCCAAGAGTAGAACAAAAGAAAAACGGAGCTTCCTGTCTGAAAAAAAAAGTACTTTACAACTAAAACCAATAACAAGGAATATCTAGGAAACGGTTACCTCCACAACAAAAACGTAAAGGACATACAATGTATATTTTGACGAGATCTATATGTTTTGTTTAGTAAGTTTTTGTCTCTCTCTCTTGCGATTTAGCAGTTAAGCAAAATTTGGCAAATTTCATCCAGAATAAAGTGGTCTTCAGAGGCTATTCCCAGAAATTTCAAGATATACATTTTATATGGCATATATATGGCTTTAATATACGGGATTTCAATTAATCGTTAGAGCCATTTTTAAGAAAACCAAATTTTCGAAAATTTTTCCATGTAAAGTGTAGTTTGTGGTGGGAGGATTTTCTTGAAAATGTAAGTGTCGCATCATTGGAAGATACAAAACCTAAATACCAATCTTTTCGTTATTGAGCTATGCTGTTCACACACGCACAACCTTGTTTTTAAAATGCTTTTTTCGGACTCAGAACATATATTTCCGGTGAAATCTCGACATCGAATTTTGGGTGCAATACAATACCTTCATTATCCACTATGTACATTGTACATTCAGGGAGTAGAGAAAGTAAACATATATATATATATATATGGATTATATACGAAACTTTAAATTTAAGTTCAAGGATGCAACACGAAGATTTTAATAAAAAATCCCTCACTTTAAACTGCCCTTTTCGTGGACGATTTTTCGAAGTTTTCTCTAAAATAGAAAATTCGTATAACTACGAGAAACATTTATTCTTTAGAAGCCTATTATTATATACATATACTTCCTGTTAAATCAGACAAACTTTCAAATCATACTCACGCATTTTGGGTACATAGGTAAAAGGATAGTCAGATTTTTAAATGACCGTATCGTTGAAATTCCATGTTCTTTCCATTCACATGACTTTCTCAGCGTCTCATTCTATATTGGGCGTGAAAGCCCGATTAATTTTGCTCAAAGGCCTCTTTACCTGGCTATTACATTTCATTTAATTAATCATGTAAACATCTTTGATATACGGTATTTATTCAAAATAGTTAGAGCCGGTTTTGAGAAAATACACATTTTCAAAAATGTTCCATGTAAAGGGTTGGAGGTGGGGGAGTTTCTTGAAAATCTTCGTGTCGTATTTGGTATCTAACGGAGTTTTCTTTTTGAGCTATGCTGCCCCCCCCTCCACACACGGACATGTTTCTAAAATGGCTTTTTTCAGTTTCAGGGGGATCTATATATATATATATATATATATATATATATATATATTTCTGGTAAAATCTTGGAATGAATTTTTTGGGTGGAATCAATACCTTCTCTATCTTCTTTGTACATTGTACATACGTACTAGAGAAAGTAAAAAGGGGGAAAAACTGCCTGTTCCAGCTTCTGTTTGGTACTTCAATTTTATTCATAATTGCAGTTATAATAGACACTTCTCCACGCAAGCAAATTAAATATTAAATAGGAAACTTATATTTGTAATTAAAAGATGCACAAAGTTCGTCTCAGTTCTTCGATGAATAGAGAATTTGGCATTTCTGAAAAATTATCCCTACCTATGTAAGACATCAACTATATTATTTCTTTATACTAAACGAAAATGTAAGAAACGACTAAATTAGAACGTAAGGGCATAAAATGACAACATAATGACATAAAATTAAAAATTTAGGGTTCCATTCACATGAATGTATTTTTTTTTTTTTTTTTGCAAACAAACTATTTTTACAAAAGATTAATCTTTTATCTACATCATACTAATCAAGATAAACATTAACAGAAATGACATTATTGCATGCTTCCTTGTTCCCTAGTAGAAGGGAAATAAGGGAATACATTGGTCAAAAGAGATAGTCAAATCTTTCAGAAGCTGGTTGCTATGTGAAACAATTCAGGTTCGGTTCGATTTGCATGGCCAGGAGTAAAACAAGAGATATGAAACGAATGAGGTACTTTCGTTTGAGAAAAGTATAGGTATTTTTACTATGTCTTACTGTTTGCTAGTTAGGTAAAAGTCAGCCAGATTGAAGAGGATTTCAGAGATTATTTGCTCAGGAAATTCAATATATACTTTTTGTTTGTCATATAAATATATTTTAATACGCATTTTAATAACATTTTTTAGGAAATCAAAAATTTCGAAATATGTTCAATGTAAAGCTTAGTTTGGGGGCGGGAGGATTTTTTTAAAAATCTTCGTGTCGCATCCTTGAAAATTACTAAACTTAAATATTAATTTTTTTAAATGTCTTTTTGTTTCTGGATTATGCTGTCCACACATGACCTCGAAGGATCCTTTTTGGATTGACGGTACCTCACAACGTATTTCTTGTAAAATCTCGGTATCTAATTTTGAAGGAAATACAATTCCTTATCTACCTACTGTACTGTATTTGTTATCTGTACGTACATGCATATATGGTATTAGGTAGAAAAAGTAATGACTAATAAGCTTTCGTAAGAATGGTTTGCATAGCTAGTAATAAACGAGAAAACGCTGAGAAAATCGTGTAAATAACTATTCTTTTATTAAGTTATTTATTAAAACTTTTAAAAATAAATTATATGCAATTTTAGAAACATATTAGATCATTAATATCTCGCTTTCATTATCTCAAATCCTCGGATCTTATAGGATTTACAGCACTAAGATTTAGATATCCAGTGCATTGGTAAGTGGGTTCTGCATCCAGGAAGCTGCAGCCTGTTTGCGCTGGAAGAAAAGCTAGCAACAGACGCCACTCAGAGAATGATATTGATTCTCTCCTCTCACAGGGTGAGTACGACCCTTCCGAATTAACAGCAGCAATACACACACACACCCCTTCTTAATCCTCTTGCAAGTGTCCTCAGGTTCGATACTTCTCCTCGACAGCACAAAGCATTACCACCTTCACTTGCTCTTGTACTTCAAAGAAGCCTTTCAAAATTTAAATACTCTTTACAACCCCTATGCTTTTATTTTAGCATAAATGCACGGACATCTTCGTTACATAAGGGGAGCTTTATAAAATTTCCAAATCTGTAAGATTAAAATTTTACTTTCTCTGCACATACTATGCAAGTACATAATAGAGAAGTTATTACATTTCACCAGATGTAAATGGGTTTTAACCACTTGAATAATAACTTAGCAGCTTTTATTCGATCAACACATCTTCAATGGTGAAAGGTGCTTCAATATATTCAAAGAGTTGTAAAGCAGTAAAATAAAAACATTATACTAACAAAAATTTCAAAAAAGGACACTGTGGTTTCACTGAAATACACATTTTGGAGTCCCTAAATCCAAAAAAATTGGAAACACTTTCGTGTCTGTGTTTTTGACTGTGGACAGTGTAACTAGAACACGAAAAGTCGCTTAAATACCCAAGTTGGTATTTAAGTTCAGAACCTTCTAAGGATACTACACGAAGATTTTCAGTAATATCCCACTACACCAAACTATCCTTTACATAGAAAAAGTTAAAAGTTGTAAAAACTTTGATTTTCTCAAAAAAAGCTGTACCGATTTTGATTAAACTATTACATACATACATAAATACATACATTACATACATACACACATATACATACACCCCACACACACACACATCTTGAATTTCCTGGGAACACTCTCTAAAGACTCCTTCGTTCTGGATGATTGCAAAACTGGTAAACCCCAAGAGATAAACTTACTATATCTTTTTGCTGTGCAGGTAACGTAGCCGTTTTCCAGATATTATTGGTCACAATTTTAAAATATTTATATTTAGTCTTAAACAGGACGTTGTCTGTGATTCTTTGTTTTACTCCAAGCCATGCTAAAGAGCGAATTTCGATAACAATCGCATAGCAACAGTTTTAAAACCTTCTGCTTATAAGTAACTAAACTAATAAGGAAATTCTGCGAATGTACATCTCGTTTACCATGAAGAAGAAGAATCTTTGGTGAAAAGTTTCTTTGTACAGCAGGTAGATAAAATCATGATGAAACACAATAGATTTTTTTATTACGAAACTCTAAAGCTAAAGAAGTGATGCGCACAAATAAATATTTGAGACGAATAAACGTAAATGTCTAGCAGTGTGGATATTACACCTAATATTATAAACTAAAATTTATTTTGGAAGTATCTGGAGAGAAGAAATGAAGATAATTTTCATCTTTCTGTAACCAATACTATCTCTAGCACCGCATAGTAGGTATAGAAGGTTCACCCTGAGGTTTCACTGGAAATACATAATTTAAGTTCCATAAATAAATAAAACATTTTAGAAAAAGGTTCGTGTGTATCCGTGTGCCTGTGAACACGATAACTCAAAAACAAAAGTCCATTAAATACTAAACTTGGCATTTAACTTAGGCATTTTACAAGGATGCAAAACTAAGACCACCCTTCCAATAGAACACTTTTCGAACAATGTTTACTTTCCCAAAAATGGCTCTAAGGATATTGATTAAAATACTGCATATTAGAGATATTATTAATGTACAATTTTTATTTTATGGGAATAGACTTCGGAAACCTCTTCATTTTGGATGACTTTGTATAACTGGTAAACACTAGATAAACAAATACTTCACAAAAAATGCAGATTTCATCAAAACACATAATTTGAGTCGACAATTTTTTTAATAAAACTAACCGTTTACGAGGTATTTCTTGTTGCTGGTTAAATTTTCCGATTCCTTATACTTTTCCAAATGCGAATTCGTCATTAAGTTTTCTTTTGTTTTTACTCCTGACCAATAAAGAATACTTACTTTTAACATCATCATGTAGCGACCAGCTTATGAAACATGTGACTTAACTGTTTAGTGCATTCTCTTACTTCCGTCTTACTTACATATAAGGAAATAAGTAATAAGACCATTTTTGCTAATGTTTATCTTTATTTGCATGAGCCAGATCTAAACACTCTGTGGACGTGTGTCCTTGTAAACATAAAATCACATTAGATTAGTAAACAGAAGAGATCGGTAGGTAATATAAAAATAGACATATTAATAATAATCTTAATATTATAATTATAATAATTCATCCTCAAGGAAACTATCTGAAGTGATTAAATTATATTTAGACAGAGCGAATCAGTACGTGGAAACAAGTGAATGGATAAAAATTGCATTTTAATGATTGTCTCTACTCAAGCTTTATTCTTACAAAAGCTTATTCTCTCTTCTTTTAATGCAGATTGCTTTTATTTCTCATTTACATATTTCCTTGTAGAGTAGGTAAAGCGAATAGTAGCATTTTAAAGATCATTCCCTATGCGAGCATGTCCACACTCATTTTAAGAGGTGATAAACAAATTCAGATGTGATATGTTCATAAATGAATATCAAATCATATATAAGGTGGCACATGTAAAGTGTTACTGTTTTTACAAGTTGATATCTCTTAAACAAACAGAAAAGAAAACAAAAAAACAAGTGCCATGAATTCCAAATCTTGCAAGGGGCCTTCCAAATAGTGAATGAAAATTATTTTCATGGGGCCCCTTATGGGGATGTCTCAGAATTTTAATTGAAAACATGGTGCTTTATCGCATATTCTGGTTCCCCACAATAAAATAAGCAACTTTTATTAAAACATTTGTTTTTTCTAAAATGAATTGTTGGGCTGTTATAGGTTTTCTTTAAAGTTCCTATGAATTAGTACAGTATAGTACTTAACAAATAAGTCAAATTGCTCAAGTAATTACTTTAAATTATTTTATTAAATGTTCAAAGTTGCCTCCATTAACATCTAAACATTTGGCAATTCTTTTGGAAAAGTTTTCCATAACTGTTAACAATATACAGGGGCTAATAGGGCGACAAGCTTCATTTATTTGAAATTTCATATTCTCTTTGTTGCAGGTGCTTTAAACATGACTCTGATGTATCACCATAAAAAAAAATCTA
This sequence comes from Hymenopus coronatus, assembly GCA_030762935.1. NCBI lineage: Eukaryota > Metazoa > Arthropoda > Insecta > Mantodea > Hymenopodidae > Hymenopus > Hymenopus coronatus. The sequence goes on along the minus strand of CM060895.1, from coordinate 94,348,068 downwards.
AGGGTGTTAGGTTTGGTAACGAGGAGGCCAGATGATGATCCAGTACGACCAATCCACCTATCATCAAATTTCTCAATTAGAAGTTGACGTGTGTATATTGCACCATCTTACTGATACTACATTTCTTTTCTCACGCTGAAGGACAGTTTTCCAATAAGCGAGGTAATTCACGGTTGAGAAAATGGCAATATGATTCACCAGTAATTATGGCTTCAAAGAAGCAGGGCTGATGACAAGGTTATCAAGAATTCCACACCAAACATTTAGCGACCAACGATGCTGAAAAGGTACACTTCTCATCCATTTTGGGGTTTTCAGATGCCCAATAATCCATATTATGTCTGTTAACTTGTCTAGTATTTGAGGATGTTGTTTCATCGGAAAATATGTTTGCCAAGAATGAACCATTCTCTACAATGGCATTGGATAACCACTAGCAGAAACAACTAGATGGTGAAAATCTCTCTGTGTGAGCTCTTGATGCAAGCATATACATAGGATAAGGATGGTATTTCTGCTGCTTTATTATCCGCTATACATAAGTGCGGCTAATCCCACTGTCTTTGGACAATTCACGTTGACTTATCTGTGGATTTACTTTTACAACAGCAAGAATATTGATACTGTTTTCATCATTCACTTTTAATTTCACCTTCAAGCGATTATTGTTCTTTGCACTTCCATACTTACATAGTCTGTTTCCAGTTGTTCTCCGTGGTGTAGTGGTTACCATGCTAGCTTCACATAGCCAAGGTCGCGGGTTCAAACTAGGCGGAGAAACATGAATTTTTTTCGGGCGTAAAAATTCTTAGCATGGTTTCCTTCGGAAGGGAAGTAAAGTCGTTGGTCCCGTAGTTTTACGGCAAGTAAAATAACCTCAAGCCTGATAAAGAGGCCTCTGAGCAAAAGTAAGCGGTCTTTCACGTCCAATATAGAATTGGACGCAGAGAACCACAGTAGTTAAAGAACGTCAATAATTAAAAAAAAAAAAAAACTCCCTTTCCATTCGTTTGAATTTCATATGCGACATTTGAATCCCGTATCTCTCATTGAACACTGCAGATACAGTTCAATAATTTCTCCTGCATTGACCAAGTACTAAAACCATATCTACCTCTGCATCAAATTCTGCATTTTTTTTTTTTTCATGTTAAAGAGCCACTTTAAATAATTAACATGACTAACTATGCAGGATATTGCATTTTAGGAGTTTAGGAGGCTTTGAAATCACAATATCCATGTTGTTTTATTTTATACTTTATTTTCTCCCCGAGTTCCTGAGGGAGATGTTTCAAAGAAAACATTTTAAGAAACATTGCTAAGTTTATTGTGGAGATTTAGAATCTACAAAAAAAAAAAAAAAATGGTTTCACTTAAAATTCTGAGGTTGGGTCCCATGAAAATATACTCCATATAACAATATGAAAGAACCTTTGCTCCTATAACATTTGGAATTTTCGGCATTTAGTTTTTTCTGTTCGTTTAAGAGTTAACACTTTATATGGGTCATCCTTATATTTCATATCACAGAAAATAACACCAAAGTTAAATAATAAACTATAAACATGTTGGAAAGGTAAGTAGAAAACATGAACACAAATTTAATAGAGTTGAAACTAATTGATAAAAATAGTGATAATAAAACAGTACAAAACTCCAACCTGTTAATGAACTACACCGAAATAATTTGCGAGAATGTGCACGTGACTGATATAAGTAATTTGAGATCGGCGATGCATGGTTCCCGGATAAACATAACGCAACTTTAACGCTATGTAGTTGCTGATAAATCGGCGTTAAAGCAAAGCAGGTTGAAAAATTGGCTTGAAATGTCTTTAAAACTGCTGCCCAAGTATAGAAATATCGTCAATGATCTGTAGAGCGCACATGCGTGGAAAAAAAAAAAAAATTTAACGTCGCAAACATCTGTAAAATCTCGAACTAATCACTTGATAGTGCGACACTGAGCATTCATTAACTACGTTCTTGAGTTATGTAGCCTACTCTGGAGGCTATTTTTCAACTGCTCTGGTGGCTTAATGCGTAACGCCGGAAGCTGCTATCCCACAGGTCATGAGTTCAATTCCTGTCATGGAGTAAATATTTTTTATTATTATTATTTTTTTTTCATTTCAGACGAAGTGCCGCGATATGTGAACGAGACCCGAACTCGGAAACTATCTTTCACTTGAAAGCCAGTATCATAACCACTACGCTAGAGAGGTACGCTGTGATATGTCCCTTCGTTTTTCGTATTATGCTCTCGAATGGTTGATAAATTAGCCAGTGGCGTCTGGCACTTCAGACACTATAGCCGTTAGTTCGAAATTTCAATAAACAGGCTATAAGTCTCCTATCTTAAATTATTTAAGTAATCTACATATTCTGTGAAAATATTTCGGTATAGTTCATTAACACCCTGTATATGTTTTATTTAGTTTTAATTTACATTCTAAAGCTTATATATATATATATATATATATATATATATATATATATATATTATTTTTCTGGTTATTTAACATAGATTTTAATTAAGAAATATGTTACATTTAATTCAAAATCTTCTCGGGCTTCTAACCAGGTAAAACTTGGCTTGACACCAACGTTTCGAAGAAGTGCATCTTCCTCGTCTTCAGGCTGAACTGACGAGGAAGATGCACTTCTTCGAAACGTTGGTGTCAAGCCAAGTTTTTACCTGGTTAGAAGCCCGAGAAGATTTTGAATTAATATGTCGCCAGGAAAGCTTCAGTTCTTGTGTTACATTTGTTGTTCCGTAAGTCACGCTTTCAGAATGTCTAGAAAAAATGTTTAATTTCTGGCGTATGTTGTGTTAATGTATTTGTTATATTCTATGAGGTTGCTATGAATTTGTTTATATTCAGCTTTAAATATACAAGGTGGTTCACCTGCCCCTTATATTCCGGTTTTATGCAACCCGCAGATTACAGTCTAATCTGAAAATATCGTTCCCGAGACTCGTCTTCTGCATATCAACATTATAGAATTTGGGCTGCAAGTAATAGATAAACAGTAGCGTAATTGATTAACGCGCGGAGTTAGTATGAATTCCAAGATGCTCGATTCAGGTTCGAATTTTACCAAAACATTAACAATTTATTTCCCCGCTCTCTTTCTACCTGATTTTGACACAAAGCTAGATGGGATATCGGAAAATTTTAACTTACTTATTTGTTTCTTTTTTGTTATTCTTTTTATTTATGTTTATCCTAGCTGTATCAGTCCAGTACAGGAAATACAAATGAAAATGAACATTCTTAAGCATACTCATTCAGTTTCCTCTAAATATGCAGCTATTATTACAATGCTTTAAAACTAACAGATATTTCAGATAATACTACAGAACCAGATCTATTTTCAGGTTATCTCTAAAACGAAAAATACACAAAATACCTAGGCTGAAAATCACAAATTGTGTCAAATACATAGGCATTCACCAATATTTTCAGTTGAAAAGAAAATAAGGTTTAATCCTCATAACTTTACAAACTTCTCAAAATCCATACCTACATATTTACTTCGTGCATTTGTATGTAATGGGGCATGCCTAGACCTAAAGTGTCTTCCGGTAGTATTCGCTAACCCACTGAGGGTACCAGCTGAGAAAATGTTGTAGAGAACATTCTCTGACTACGAAAAAGTTAGGTATCCTAGTATTTTGAAATTGTATTTATTAATTTTATATGTTTTGAAAATTTCCTTTATTATTTAGAGTCTTAGTGAAGCTTCTTTTACAAAATAATTACAAAGAAAATTAAGGATCGAAGACTAAAGGATACGTAAAATGAGCTGTCGTTTGTTCTTCATTCGTATATCTTTTTTTTGTGTACTCCTAAAATTATTAGAGTGATCAACACTGAACTAACTTTACACCTTGATGGCTAATACATAAAGAAGAAAAAAAGTGCATACAGACTCTGGGATTCACGCTGGAAGTGATGAGGAACATGAAATTAACCAGTTGAGCTACAATCATTGCTGCGTTAAAACTCGTAGGTATAGTGTCACAAATGTCTCCCTCTCCGCTTCTGATATCTTTATAACTGTTGTGTGACTCCTTTTTGTAGTTTAAGCCGTTCATTTAGCCTTAATCAATTATAATTTACGTTGCAGAACGTATGACAGTGATACTATTTATATAACATGTACTGTGACAGGAGTTATTACGCGCATGTTTTTGCAATGGACGTAACTATTGCTGCTAAGGTCTATTTTTCGATGAAGAGCAGGCTAGATTTGCATGGTTACCAAATGGCCGACAAGCATGGTAATTTCAGCCTTATTACTTTCAGGGTATAAATGTTGCCTATCTCCAAAAATAATAAGGAACAAGTGAACCATCTTGTAAATTTAATTAATCCCAAATATGTTTTAGACCTTTTATAAAGAATTTTAGTGGAATTTAACTAAGGTCTATGAAAGATAGACAGAAACAAAGACAGAGAGAGAGAGAGAGAGAGAGAGAGGGAGGGAGGGAGGAAGAAAACAATAAGGCTTTTCCAGTTCAGAAAACTATTTGAAAATTCAAACAAATAACAAGGAGTAACTCGGAAAGTGTTTGGCACAAAAATAATTTTAGATAACTGAATATTATGTTGTAAAAATATCTTTTTTTCCTAGCAACTTTTTATCTATCTCTAACAGTTTACTAATTATACATTTTATTCAGAATGAAGAGCACACAGGCTATTTCCACAAAATTAAACTTATGCATTTTATTTGTTATGCAAATATCTTAAATCTATGCCATTTTATTCAAAATAGTTACAACTGTTTTTGATAACCAAAATAAGGAACACATTTTGTGAATTCAAAGGCACATTTGGATGGAAATAGTTGGTTTAAACCGTCATTTCTTTTTTGAGTTATACTGATTCAGTCACGCTGAGTACTGTTTCTTTCTTTGTTTCTTTTCTGTAGGGGAGGGGGAAGTCTCTATTTCTCCTTTTTTCTGGAGGAGAGAGAGAGAGAGAGAGAGAGAGAGAGAGAGATATTGACTATTAAAAAATCGTAACACATATTGGAAAGTGGAATAACACTTAAAAAATGCATTGTCGCAGAAGCATTTGAACAATGGAAGTTCAACTTTCCATGGCATTACTCTTCCATACGATTATTTCCGGCGTTATAACGGTATCTAATTTTTGAGGATAGATATTCCTTCTCTACTTACCTGCCCAGTTGCAGTGAATCAAATCAATCATTTAATCTTTGATCAATTATTTTTCACTGGGTTGCACAAACGCTAATCACCAATTAGTGGTTAATGAATTGATTACCGAAATGCATTTGACAGCAGTTCATTTTAGAACCGTAGGCAGCAAACTTTGTTAAAGGCTTCTTGAGTTGATGAATCTCTTTACAAGGTCCCACAAATTTCATGCATGGATTAACTTTTAATCGTACAACAAACAGTTGATTTGTGGACCCCAAAAGATAATCAAGCAAAATCTAAAGACCCCCAACGGCATAAAACATCAATGTGATTAGTAGATAGTGGGAAGTTCCGAATAGTCTGCCCATAAATAGTCAAACTTTCTTGAATGCTTGAAAGTAAAAATAGACAAGAATCCTTACTTAACCTGAATATATGTTCACCATAAGCAAATATCAATTTTACTCTTATCTCTCTCTCTGATAGTGTTTAACGCCCGCTTTTACTACTTGTGGCACCGCAGGCGATGACACTGGTGATACATGGAATGAAGATGGAGCACCGGTGGAATGCGATGGCGGGGAAAACCGAGAAAGCCCGCCCCTGCGCCGCTTTGTCCACCACAAATCTCACATGCTTGGGGTCGAACTAGGTGAGAGGCGAATGGTCTAACCACTCGGCCACGGCGCGGCCTATCTCTCTCCGAGCTATATTCTTACATATCAGATTGTTATGCTATTCGAGGATTTCATCAGAATTCATTATTTTGGCTTTAGACAGTAACGCAACCATAAGATAGTTTCTCTTTGTTTATTGTGCTTTTAAATTAAACTCATTAAAAAAATTAATAAATATATAAAATGAAATAAATAATACGAAGACAGAAGTTCCTCCTCTCATTCACTCTTAATTTTAGATCAGTTTATCCTATGCATTTTATACATATAAAAGAACACAAAGACACTTATTAAAGGGTTTCAAATTATCTACAAAAACAAACAAAAAAGGCTCTTTTCTATATTTTTTCACCCGAAAATAATGTATATAGCAATATTTTTCACCTCATTACATGCTTTATCCAGTGAGACTTATATTGCAATCACAATCTTTATAAGTAAACGTTCAGGAAGGCAAAAATCTCGTAATTGAATTATGATAAATAGTACTTGAAGAATAATTCTACATCTTATATATTAACACAAGTTTACACAATTAGGGTTTGGTTTTCGGGTACTTTCATTCATTCATTAACTAATTCATTCATTGGCCATGTATTTTTGGAGAAATCTTGATATCGAATTTTGGGTGGCACCTACATACTACTTGGCAGAAAAGTAGATAGGATTTATATGTACACAACATAAATGAAAAAAGTTTCGACCTCAGAAATATATCCAAAGAGAGCATTAAGGTACAAACAGTTGGAGAGACACAGGAAGGCCTTACAAAATGTTGAAGGGCCAATTTGACGCAACAGGCTAACAAATCAAAATGCATGCAGAGGAAGATGATGAAGAAGAAAAAGAAGAATGAATGAAAGAATATAATAGGCAAATGGAAGAACATTTATTTATAGTAATATAACGAGAGCCTTAGATTTTAATGATAAATGCGATTGTATTCCAGAGGATCTGGAGCTCCATTGTGTTTGTGTTTATTTTGCTATTTAGCATATAATTATCTACTAATAAAAAAATAAAACAAAACCTGTTGCAAACATAACAAACGTATTTTTGAAAACAACTGAAGAAATATGATATCTTACAACACTAATTAACCATACAAAAGCAACTCTAAAGATTCTTCAGCATGTGCACTGATTGGTTTTTTATCACATGCTTTCTCTACCCATCATAGTTTATTTTCATCCCCTTCACACGAGTTTATATTTTCATCCATTTCTGGTTAATAGGCTATAGCAAAACGATTACGTTACACATTTGTTGGTACATATAAGAGGGGTACACGATACAAATGGCCGCGCCGTGGCCGAGTGGTTAGATCATTCGCCTTTCGCCTAGGCGGCCCGGGTTCAATCCCAAGCGAACGTATGTAGTATTTGTGATGGACAAAGTGGCGCAGAGGGAGCTTTCTCCGGGTTCTCCAGTTTCCGTGCCATCGCATTCCTTCGGTGCTCCATCTTCATTTGATGTATAATCAGTGCCATTTGTGCTAAAAGCGGCTGTTAAACATAATCAAAAAAATAATAAATAAAGTAAAAATGTTTAAAAGACGGGTCACTATATTGCGGATTTACTCTCTGCAATACCACGAGAAACAAATGAATGTATTTTATTAAGGTGTAAAGTATTTGAAAATTCGCAGCAATAACATAGAATATTTCGAAAATGTTTAATACAACAAACATTTAACACTATTATTTGTTTTAACAAAATATAAATTTTTATCCGATAAGCTTTTGTCATATGGGTTACCAATTCATTCAGTGTGTCTTCACAACACATTGCATTAGTAACGTAAATCTCTTGAACTTATGGCATTTAAATAAAAAACGTCGAGAGAAACAAAAATTATAAATGTTTGGAATTACTGTGTGCATGTGAAACAAAACACTTCCGTAAACTTCACTTGTAAATATTTAAGTTTGACTGTAAAGTTAAGATTTTTGAAAATCTGATGTGTTTCATTCATATAACTTTCTCTAGCTGTTCCACATACAAACTATTTTTCCAAAAGATTATTCTTTTATCTACGTCATGCTAATAGAATAAACATTAGCAGAACTGGTCTTATTACTTGCTTCCTTGTAAGTAGACGAAAAATAAGGGAATACATTAAGCTAAAGTGATGGTCAACTCTTTTAAAAGCTGGTCCCTATAGGAAACAATTGCAGTTCGGTTCGCTTTGCATAGTCCCGTTTGAGAAAGGTTAATTAGTTTAAAATTGAAACCAATAACAAGGTATTTCTCGAAAACGGCCAACTTTCAAGAAAAGCATATATGGCATAAATTATGTGTTTTATCACATCTATTTATATCTATCTCTTACGGTTTAGCCGTTATGCAAAATTCTGCAAAACCTTTTTTTTTTTTTTATTTTTTTTTTTATTTTATTTTTTTTTTTTTTTTTTTTTTTATAATCTTCGTGTCGTATCCTCGGAATATATTAAGCATAAATCCAAGTTTGGTATTTAACGGTATTTTCGTATTTGAGCTATCTGTCCACACACACACACACACACACACACAGGGATATCTATCTAAAAATCTGATGTGTTCCACTCGCATGACTTTCTCTAACTGTTCTATAAAAACCTTTTCTTATAAAAGGTAATTTTTATATACATCATGCTAACCAAGATAAGCATTGCCAGAATTGGTCTTATTACTTGTTTCTTTGCAAATAGAAGGGAAATAAAGGAATACACTAGGCTAAAGCGATAGTCAGATCTTTAAAAATCCGGTCGCTAAGTGAAACAATTGAAATTCACTTCCCTTTCCTTGCTAGGAATAAAAAATACAGACGAAAAGAAAATCAAAAGAAAACAAAAACAAAAAGAATGTATCTATATGACAAACATAGTGTTTTATGAGCTCTACTTTTTTTGTGCAATACGTTGTTGTCTATCTCTTACGGTTTACCAGTTAGACAAAAATCATCCAGAATGAAGAGGTCTTCAGAGGCTGTTCCCAGAAAACCCAAAATGTAAATTTCGTTTGTCATGAAAATACCTTAGACATTACATTTTAATAAAAATCATTAGAGCCGTGTTTGAGAAAAACATTTTTTTCAACAACAAAAAAATCCATGTAAAGGGTAGTTTGGGTGCGGTGGGGGGATTTCCTTGAAAATCTTTGTGTCGCATCCTTGGAAAATACTGAACTCAAATACCAACTTTGGTAATTAACCGATTACTCACAGACATATACACACAACATACGGACATGTTTCCTACCTTTTCTAACTACTATGTTGCATGTACATACGAGCTAGAGGAAGTAAAAATTACAAAGTTTGGAATTAACCCTTTCCAGCCCGATTTATTTTCGATTGAATTTTCTTTCTGAAAACTGGCCCTATAGGATGCATATTTGCCTTAAAAAGTTGGTCTTACTTGATGTCTTATTGGTAGCTCAATTGTCTAAACTTCTAAGACATTGAATACCACTCATAAAGATTTTAATGTCACAGGTTAACCTAAGTTGGTATTCTCGCTATAATTCTACAGTGATAAAGGAAGGGATATGCCCAGGTAAAATAAACGCTGATTGGCATATCTAAGTGTTTATTGGATCTCGGTAGCATTGTAGCCGAATTAAGTTCTGTATTTCTTAAAAAATGTATTTACGAAGGGATTTTATGTTCGCTTTTATTGGTTTTATCCGTGTCAATGTCAATAAATTTAAAGAAAATACTCAAATGCATACAATGAAGGCAGAGAATAATGAACTTTAACCTTTGCATCTTGAACAACAGATATAGACAATGATGCCATATGGCACCATTGGGCTGGAAAGGGTTAACAATGCTTGTAAACATTGTGAAACAGGCTCCTGGTATAGATTTCAAGCTTCAGTTAAAAACATTATTTATGCTGCACCTTCTCAGAGATGTGCAATAACCGGACGTTATGGATCCCACCGTCTGCCTCACCCTCCCACAGAGCATGCGTGCAGTTTGACCTACTGGAAGTGTATGTGGCTCATGGTCATGCCACAAAACCACCCCCTCGTTTCTTATCGGAACTCATTCACGTCCTTCAAACATGGGAAGAAGGTTACGTAATGATTAATCCAAAAGCAAACTGGGTTATATATTAGGTCAACCTAACTGAAATAGTCTAGCAACTCTGTTTTCTAATTTTAAAAATCTGGTGTGCTCCATTCACATGACTTTCTCTATATCTCTGCAACAAATTATTGTTAAAAAGCTTATGCTTATTTTTACTTAATGTTAATCGAGAACAAATTAGCAGAAATAGTCTTATTATTTGCTTCCATGAAAGTAGAACGGAAATAGGGGGGGGGGTAGTATAGGCCAAAGAAGACGTAAAAAGCTGGTTACTATGTGACTGAAGCTCCTTTGTATGGACAGGAGTAGACAAATTCCCGTATGAGAAAAGTATGTTTTTTAAAGCTGAAACCAGTAACAAGGAATATCTAAAAAACGATCCATTCCACGAAAAAAAAAAAAAAAAAGTATATAACACAAAGTATGTGTTTTAACGAGCTCTAAATTTTAGGTTTAGTAAGTTTTTGTCTATCTCCTACGGTATACCAGTCATGCAAAATTCCGTAAATTTCATCCAGAATAGTCTTCAGAGGCTATTCTCAGAAAATTCAAGATATGCATTTTATTTGCCAGGTAAATATCTTTAATAAACCATATTTTAATCAAAATCGTTAGTCCTATTTGAGAAAATCAAAATTATCGAAAATGTTTTTCATGTAAAGGGTACTTGAGGGTGGGGTAATTTTCTTGAAAATCTTCATGGAAGATTCTGGAAGATACCGAACTTAACATTTAACGGGCTATGCTGTCTACACACATAAACCACCCACCCACACACTCGGAGCTTTTTCCAAAAATGTTTCCAAAACATGTATTTCCGGTGAAATCTCGGTATAAAATTTTTGGGTGGAGTGCAATACCTTTTCTATACACTAAGTACATAGTATGTGCAGAGAAAGCAAAAAGTGCCTACTAAAGTACATTGTCTTTAAGACAAAGGTACTTCATGATTGAATCTCTGTTCCACAACGTTTCTGCGTTTTCCCAAAATGTGTAGGTATACTAGCTTTACTTCGCTAAAAAACGTGTTTAAAAATGCTATGTGTTCCATTCACATATTCTGGAAATACAATATTCTTACAAAAGATTATTCTTTTATCTACACCATGCTAACCGAGATAAACAATACTTAACAGAAATGGTTTCATTACTTGCTTCCTTGTAGTAACTCTGTGCCCTTTGATGGCCAGGAGAACAACAAATGTGAAATGAAACGAATGACTCCGTTTGAGAAAAGTTTTAAGAATTTTACAATTGAAGCAAATAATAAGGAATATCTTGAAAGTGGTTAATTCTAATACATTGATTAAACTACATATGTTTAAGATATTTTCATGACAAATAAAATATATATCTTGAATTTTCTGGGAATAGCCTCTGAAGACCTCTTTAATGTGAGTGACTTTTGTATAAGTTGTAAATCGTAAGGGGTACACAAAAGCTTACTATACAAAAATGTAGATCTCGTTCAAACACACTATTTATGTCATACATCGGAAGAGCCAATGAACTGGTCGCCGGCTAAGCGGGGACATGTGGATACACGATTCCGCACTGCTACTGTATATAAGGTCGCGCTTCTGACGCAGCGAGATCTGGGGCATGGCGGCAGACTCCAGTCTGCTGTTGCTTCAGCGGGTACAGAATAGGTGTCTTCGGGCTATCTATTCTGTGCCTCGAGGCTTTCCAACGAGACTCCTGCACGAAGCCTCTGGTCTACCATACCTGGAGGACGAGATTAGGCGTCGGGCAACAAAATTCAACGAAGGGTTACCATTCCATCGGAGCGCCCTCGTTAGGTCTCTTGGGGATTACGATCCCACAAACCGCCGCTTCAGGCGATACCGGCTTCCCCGCATGGCTTGCGGGCATCCCCGGTAACGAAGGAGCACCACCAACAGCTGCTACGGCTAAGTTCCTTATTATCCTTCAAGAGTTGCTTGGATTCAAAATCAAAACCAAAAGAAACATTTTTGATAAAAACACACCAGCGGTGCACAAGGGCCGTTGCACCATCAAGGCAACCGTCGAGGAGCAATAAATGCCCCCTCCTGTCACTCCACAACGCCAAAACACACCCGCCATCCTGCAAAACCCACAATCCCGTCAGAACGTGGTTAAGTTCTCTCCGAGAACAGGGACACGTCTAACACACCTCGGGCTGCCCTCAGCCTGCCAATTACACGTCGTCGTCAGTTTCTCTGTTTTATTTGCGGTAAATTAAAAATGCACGAAAACATTAAAGACCGATAAAACAGAAAATAATTGGCAATCATCATCACAAGTCTCCTTGGGAAGCAAGAGTAAAACAGATAATAGGAAGATGAATGGGGATTACTCCAAGAATATATAAAACCAAGAATAGCATAATGCTGCTAATATCAAAAAATTAAAAACAAGAGATCTCTTCGAAACACAAAATTAAAAACCAAACTAGTTTGAAGAGGGAATCTCACTAAACAGCCCTGGCACGAAGGTGCCTAATAAATACCTGAATTGATTGATGATTGATACAGTTTTGCTCTGCTCTAGAAAAGCAGTATTGAGTTTTCAGTTGATATCATGAGTTCAATTATTACTAGTTGATTCATTTGTCTAGTACATATATTAAGGCGCAGTATATGTTTTCAACCGCATGACATGTATTTCTTTATGATGCATTAGTGTTAACTCTGTCAGTCCGACAAGTGAAAGCAAAATGGGGTAAATTAAAACATAAAGTGTACGAGACAAAGCCACACAGCCTGGAAGAATTAAAACAAAACATCCGCCAAGAAATTGCCAGGATTTCTCAATGTGAACTACGGCGAATGATGGATAGTTTCCTGAAGAAGTGTCAAAAATGTATGGACAACGACGGTGGCCAGTTTCAGCACCTTCTTTCATAAAGTTAGCAAGAAAAGCCTTTAAAAGTAGTTTTAAAATATTGTTTGGATGCATCTGCGCCATTCTATGGTAGCGTCAGAAGGCAATGAGCGCCGATGACGCGGACAGCAAAAATACAGCGCAGCCAGCTCTCAGTTCATTGGCTCTCCTGTATATTACACAAATAGTGTGTTTGAAGAGCTCTTCATTTTTGTATAGTAAGTTTTGGTCTTTACCTTCGGTGTACCAGTTATACAAAAATCATCCAGAATGAAAAAGTCTTCAGAGATTATTCCCAGAAAATTTAAGATATACATTTAATTTGTAGCGAAAATATCTTAAACATATGGTTAGAAAATTAAAATTTTCAAAAAATGTTCCATGGATGGGTAGTTTGAGGAGGAGGGATTTTCCTGAAAATCTTCATTCGCATCCTTGACAAATGCTAATCTTAATATTTAAGTTTGGAGCTATACTGTTCACAGAGACAGATAGACAGACACACATATATAAGAAAAGTACAGAAAGCAATAAGCTTTTAGGAGCGTTTTGCTGAAGAATTTATTGAGAAAGGCATGTAAGAATATTTATAAATATACATCTTTTAAGTGGGAACCTTGAACCTTCCAATATACCATTCGAAGTAGGATATTCTCGAATTGAGAGCATAGATAAAAGTTTTACACTCCGAGATTATTTGCGCACCATTTCGCCGATTTCATTCATCGTCCAATATGACCAAACAGGTTAAAGGACGGTAAGCTACACACAAATAAACAAAATAAAAAATCTGATGTGTTACACTCAAATGACTTTCTCTATATCTCTGTAAATTATTATTGTTAATAAGCTTATCTTTTATCATGCTAATCGATAAAAATTAGCAGAAATCTTATTTCTTGCTTTAGAGTAAGTAGAACCGAAATAAGGGAGTACCATAGGTTAAAGTGAAAGCTAAAAGCTGGTTGCTATGTGACTGATGTTCCTTTGTTTGTATTGACAGGAGTTGACAAATTCCTGTACGAGAAAAGTATAAGTTTTTCAAAGCTGAAACCAATAAAAAGGAATATCTCAAAAACGATCAACTCCACGAAAAAAATGTATGTAACATAAATTGTGTGTTTTAACGTGCTCTACATTTTTTATGGGTTAAGTTTTTGTCCATCTCTTACGGTTTAGTAGTTAAGAAAAGTGCATCCAGAATAAAGTAGTCTTCAGAGGCTATTCCCAAAAATTTCAGAATATACATTTTATTTGTCAGGTAAATAACTTTAATATACGATATTTTAATCAAAATTGTTAGAGCCATTTTTTAGAAAATCAAAATTTTGGAACAAAGTTCCATGTAAAGGGTAGTTTGGGATGGGGGGGATTTTTCTCAAAATCTTCGTGTCGCATCCCTGGAAGAATCTAAACTTAAATACCAAGTTTGGTATTTTACCGACTTTTCGTTTTTGAGTTATCGTGTTCACAGACACACGGACACACACACACACGGACCTTTTTACTTTCTCTATACTCACTATGTACATAGTGAATAGAGAATGTATTGCACTCCACCAAAAAATTCGATACCGAGATTTCACCGGAAATATATGTTTTAGGGTCCCCTGTATCCAAAAAAAGTATTTTCAGAAAAAGGTTCGTGTGTGTGTGTGTGTGTGTCTGTGAACACGATAACTCAAAAACGAATAGTCGGTAAAATACCAAACTTGGTATTTAAGTTTAGTATTTTCCAGGGATGCGACACGAAGATTTTGAGAAAAATCCCCCCACCCCAAACTACCCTTTACATGGAAATTTTTTCGAAAATTTCGATTTTCTCAAAAATAGCTCTAACGATTTTGATTAAAATTTCGTATATGAAAGTTATTTATCTGACAAATAAAATGAAGACTACTTTATTCTGGATGAATTTTTCATAATTACTAAACCGTAAGAGATGGACAAAAACTTAACACACAAACAATGTAGAGCACATTAAAACACACAATTTATGTTATATACATTTTTTTCGTGCAGTTGATCGTTTTTGAGATATTCCTTTTTCTTGGTTTCAGCTTTGAAAAACTTATACTTTTCTCATACAGGAATTTGTCAACTCCTGTCCATACAAACAAAGGAACATCAGTCACATAGCAACCAGCTTTTGGCTTTCACTTTAACCTATGGTACTCCCTTATTTCTGTTCTACTTACAATAAAGCAAGAAATAAGACTATTTCTGCTAATTTTTTCTGATGAGCATACAGTAAATAGAAGTATAAGCTTTTTAAGAATAGTTTGTTGCAGGGATATAGAGAAAGCCATGTGAATGGTACACATCAGATTTTTTACTTTCTCTATACTCACTATGTACATAGTGTATAGAGAATGTATTGCACTCCACCAAAAAATTCGATACCGAGATTTCACCGGAAATATATGTTTTAGGTTCCCCTGTATCCAAAAAAAGTATTTTGAGAAAAAGGTCCGTGTGAGTGTGTGTGTGTGTGTGTCGGTAAAATACCAAACTTGGTATTTAAGTTTAATATCTTCCAGGGATGCGACATGAAGATTTTGAGAAAAATCCCCCCACCCCAAACTAACCTTTACATGGAACTTTTTTCGAAAATTTCGATTTTCTAAAAAATGGCTCTAACGATTTTGATTAAAAGACCGTATATTAAAGTTATTTACCTGACAAATAAAATGTATATTTTGAATTTTCTGGGAATAGACTCTGAAGATTACTTTATTCTGGATGAATTTTTCATAATTACTAAACCGTATGAGATGGACCAAAACTTAACCCACAAAAAATGTAGAGCACCTTAAAACATACAATTTATGTTACATAGATTTTTTTCCTGGAGTTGGTCGTTTTTAAGATATTCCTTTTTCTTGGTTGCTGCTTTGAAATACTTATAGTTTTCTCATACAGGAATTTGTCAACTCCTGTCCATCAGTCACATAGCAACCAGCTTTTGGCTTTCACTTTAACCTATGGTACTCCCTTATTTCGCTTCTACTTACAATAAAGCAAGAAATAAGAATATTTCTGATAATTTTTTTCTGATTAGCATAAAGTAAATAGAAGTATAAGCTTTCTAAGAATAATTTGTTGCAGGGCTATAGAGAAAGTCATGTGAATGGTACACATCAGATTTTTTGAAAATACTTTTTTTGGATACAGGGGAGCCTAAAACATATATTTCCGTTTGTCAGCGAACAGTCATTTATAGACGAAAAATTGTCTCTGTAAGTGAAAGGAACGGTGAAAAACATCATCACCCACAGTGGATTCCTCTCATTTTCATTAGAATCTAATTTATTTTACACCCAACTGATTCCAGATACTTCATTAATGGCTAGTAATTACTCCGTGACAAGAGAGGGGACAAATAATTCAATACGTCAGTTGCGCGTAAAATGTGCTTTAGTGTGTCTAACAAACCGGTCAATAGGCTTGTGAAGGTGTAACTCACAATGATATCATTTCCGCATTCCTTTAAAGGAATAAAAAAAAACAGACATTTGGCATACAAATATGGGACACGACAATCATGTTGGTAGCCTTGTGGTCATTGGTGACCATGGCAATCCTCAACTTTTCTTTTTGTTAGTGTTTAAGCCCGTTCTACGGGCTGGACAGTGGTATTAAATAGAATAATACGATAAGGAGAGGATATTTAGGAAGGAAACGTTCTAGGCCTAATTTAGAGTGCCTTACCCTTCATTTACCAGTTAAGGGATACTGGGAGTGAATCGGTCAAAAATGAAAACTGCTATTTTTATTACTTTCTCTACACGTACTATGTGTATAGTATATAGAGAAGGTATTGTATTGCATCCTAAAATTCAGTACCGAGATTTCACCGGAAATACATGTTTTGGGTCCCCCTGAAGCCAAAAAATGCATTTTTAGAAAAAGGTCCGTGTATGTCTGTGGATAGCATAGCTCAAAAACGAAAAGATCGTTAAATACCAAACTTGGTATTTAAGTTTGTTTCTTCCAAGGATGCGACACAAAGATTTTCAAGAAAATCCGCCCCCCCATCCCAAATTACCCTTTACAAGGGAAAAAAATTCGAAAATGTTTATTTTCTCAACAATGGCGCCTACAATTTTGATTAAAATCTCTTATGTTTAAGACATTTACAAATACAATGTATATCTCGAATTTTCTGAGAATAACCTCTAAAGTCGTCTTTTTTCTGGATGATTTTTATTGAATTTTGCATAACAGGTAAACCGTAAGAGTTAGACAAAAACTTACTGCACAAAAGATGTAGATCCCGATAAAACACACAATTTATGTTATATACATTTTTTTCGTGAAGTTAGCCGTTTTCGAGATATTCTTTGTCATTGATTTCAGTTTTAAAATAGTTAAAACTTTTCTCATACGGGAATTTGCCAACGCTTAGCCACGCAAAGAAACGGATTTCAATTCCATAGCAACCACATTTTAAGTCAGTTTAGCCTAGTCATTATCTTATTTTCCTTCTACTTATATAAAAACTAAGACCGTTTCTGCTAATGTTTCAGCATTAAATAGAAGAATAAGCTTAGTAACAATAATTTGTTAGAGATGTATAGAATGCCATGTGAAAGGAGCACATCAGATTTTTATAAACTAGCTGAAATATCCGGCTTTGGCCGTGTTTTGACGGTTTATCCTTACCACATTTAGCTTTGTCCAACAGCCGTGCGCTTTTTCGGACGTGTTTAGAAAGTACTAAATAACACACTCAAATAGATAGTTAATTAAAACTCAGGACACTACAAAGAAATAAAAGTGACAAAAAAACAATATGCAAAAATACCACAAATATCACAATGATGGTTTCTTGTGAATGCAGCTCTGAATCACGTTGCCACAGTTCGAGTAACTCGTCGATATTTACAGAGAAAATCTCAGTTGGGAAAAAGAAATATCAGTTTAAGTAACGCCATTATATGCTTGTTTATTCTCAGTGGTAGACATAAATAAAAATATTACGAAAGAAAGAGGGAGGAACCACCAAAATCAACATATAAAAGACAAGAGGAAGAAGAGGTACTTCATCTGGTGTGATGCTATTGCTGTTATTCATGCCCACTTCTCATTTTTATATCAATATTATATTCAATACGTCATCTGGTCTGTTTTTCTTCTTATAAAAACATCACAAACTTCCCATAGAGAAAAAACGCCACCTGTTTACAAAAATTGAGAAACTACAAATTATGATAGGTGAATTACTGAACATCGGAGTATGATCACAGAATGTGGGATGTTAACATCGACTTATTTATTACTCTATGTAAGTAATGCTGGCGCGCCATACACATTTTGTAATGAATGCAATTAAATGAATAAGAAAAATCTTGTCTGGTTTGATGCTGCTGTTATTGCAGTCTAATATAACGCGGCTCTCTCTCTCTCTCTCTCTCTCTCTCTATATATATATATATATATATATATATATATATATATATATATATATATATATATATATAGTGAAAGCATAATAGCTGTTTGTAATTATCTGTCTGTTTTATTACTATCTGATCAATGTCAGATAGTAGAATAACCAATAACAAGTGAACTTGCTGTTACTCTGTGATGCCATGAAATCGTAAGAAGGTAATTATTTTTATGTTGGCAATATTGGAGCTATTACCACAACCATTGAGAAATATAGTCCTGAGCACTTTTGTAGGCATTACACGAAATGAAATAATTAATCCTGTAAAATGGGGCGAAATTTCGAATTCTACAGCTAGACAGTAATTTTCACCTTGAACCAAAAGTTATCTGTCCCAAGTTTGGTTGAAATCGGTGCAACGGTATAGAAGCCTATGAAGAACATCCATCCCATCCCATCCATACACCGACTTTTATATGTAGGCGTATTAAAATAGTTGTTGGAAGCTTTGAGCATCTATAGAAAATCAAAATTTAAATGTCCTGCCCTTGCTTCGGGCTCTACATCCACTGAAATATCGTACAATGCACCTGTTTCCTAGCATACTATTTCATTAAACAGGTTTTTCTCAAAACTATATTTTCACACTTTCAAAATGTTCCACGCGACTCAATGTTTTGTTTAAATAGAACTAAAATTTCCCAGACAGTGCAGAAGTATTTAGATATTGTAATATTACAAATGGCAAACTTATACTAACACTAATAGTAATTTTTCAAAAAATATATTTGTATGAAAAATGATTAATTTTATAAGTTAAATTTTTCTTCTTAAACAATTATAATAATTAATCAAATATATTGAAGTATCTCTCCTTAAAAATTTGTGTTAATATTTAGGTGCGTGGCATATCATATAGCAACCAGGCTCTTAAAAGATTTGACTATCGATTTAGCTTAAATATTCCTATATTCCTCTTGTATTTACAAGGAAATATAACATAAAAGCATTTTTATAACGATTGTCTCAATTAGCATGTTGCAGAATAGATAAAGTCATGTGAATGTAAAGGGCTTTCTAGATAAGTATATAATACTTTAAAAAAGAATACGGTAGGAGTAAAATGAAATTAACGGCTCTTCAAGGTTTAAAAAACATCAATACAAAATCTGATTACAAACTATAATATTTTATATGAATACTAACTAAAATATTGAACTAAAGCTGCATAGTATGGATTACATTTTGTAGATCTTCATAGAACTTGTGGTCAGGCGATACCAACTCGTTTGATTTTGTGCCGCAGCAAATACTTTCTGCGTCCATGCAGGGAATAAACACGTGATAGTAGGGATTCTGTTTTCCTTTATGTCGGAAAGCAATCCAGCATGCAAGCCATCGTCTCCTACGTTTATTTCTGTCCAAGAGACACCTTATTTATAGAAATGGTGGAAGTAGTGTTTAGTTTTCGGCAAAGTATTGCATTCAGAAAATTCAATTTGCAGCGTCAACGAATGAGAACGACAGTCCCAAGGAGAACGTTTCTTTAAAATTGTGTTCGATCCAATTTATTACCAAGATGCCTGTTTATATTCACTGCTATAGAAATAAATTACATTTACATGTTGCATTACATGTTACAAACTAATTCACATACTATTAGCAATACGATTATAATGGGACTTGACCAATTTAAGGAACTTATTTAATGTTAGTATTATAATTATTGTCATTCTTTTGCAATTATTAATGTTACGCCTATCTATTGCCACCAAACATATACTAAGCATGTGTATATAATAATATTCATTTCCGAAGCATAAATTCCGTTTCGTTTCTAATCGGCTTACCCTTAACGTAATTGTTGGACTGACAAACCCCTCTCTAGGGCTTAAACGCAATGCCTAGGGGTTGGAAGCCTGTCGGGGAACCTAAGGCACGAAACCACAGAATGGTAAGGTGGGACCGTAGCCAGGCGTGAACATGAAGTGGATGATATGAAATGTAGCGAAATTGAAGATTAGAAAGGCGATGATGGAGCAATTGGTGGAATGAGTGGCGGGGGAAACCGGAGGACGTGAAGAAAACCTGTCCAGGCGCGCTTCTTCCACCACGAAGTGTCCAGTTTATTACTAGAGCAATTTATTCTACCAATCATGAATCTAGAATATATGTACTAATCTACTAATGGACAGTGAATTATGTATTTCAAATGGAAAATGTTGCATACTGCCACAGGGCTGAAGGAAATTATCTGCTCTTGCTTTCCGCACAGTGGGCGATTCTCAGGAACATCGAGCAAATTTGCTCTCTTTGCATTACTCAAAAGGGCAACCAGATGATGACCCCTGCCTTAGGCATTCGACTTCCTGAATATTCGGGCCAAATTAATGCGGCTATAACTGAATCCTGTGGCCTGCTTTTGTAAAACAATGGCAACAACTTCAAACTCATTCTGGATTTTGGCACACTTGCAGCATGCACGGTTCGTTATGATTTAGGAATTGCTAAGTACTCTGCTGTTTGTGAATGTTCAACTTTATAATTTTATGCTAATTTATCTCCCAAGCACTTGCAAAAGCAAGCTTTAGCGTCATTATAATGTAGGCTAGTTACCTTCCAGCAGCTAAGACAGGTCAGATTTTGTGACCTCTGTTATTGTAATTCCAGATTCGTGAGTTCACATCCTCCTTATGTGCGGCTACCGGATATCTAGAACAGAGACAGCAGATAAACAGTAATAGCTTGAGGCAAATCTTAAGATATATTCGCAAGGACGCTCAGTCGATTGCTGTAACAAATGTTATGGCACAGTTTACGGTTGTAATCACTAGTTTCCTTCTAGACTCTCAAACGCATTTACCTCAGCTTCACAAGAGAAACTCATCAAACGCACCGAAAGTTGTCCATTATTTACTTTCTCTAGCACGTACATGCAATGTAGAGAAGGCATTGTATAAAAATAATCTGATGTGTTACACTCACATGACTTTCTCTATATTTCTGCAAAAAATTTTCTATTTACTTCATCTAATCGAGAAAAAATTAGCAGAAATAGTATTATTACTAGCTTCCTTGTTAGTAGAAGCGAAATAAGGGAGTACCATAGGTTAAAGTGTTAGTCAAAAGCTGGTTACTATGTGGCTGAAGTTCCTTTGTTTGTATGGACACGAGTTGACAAATTCCTGTATGAGAAAAGTATGTTTTTCAAAGATGACACCAAAACAAGGAAACGATCGACTCCACGAAAAAAAAATGTATATAACATAAATTGTGTGCTTTAACGTGCTCTACATTTTTTGTGGTTTAAGTTATTGTCCATCTCTTAGCAGTTATGCAAAATTCCGTAAAATTCACCCAGATTAAAGTATTCTTCAGAGGCTATTCCCAGATATTTTAACATATACATTTTATTTGTCAGGTAAATATCTTTAATATACGATATTTTAATCAAAATTGTTAGCCATTTTTAAGAAAATCAAAATTTTCGAATTTTTTCCCATTTAAAGGGTAGTTTGGTGAGGGGGGATTTTTTTTGAAAATCTTCGTGTTGCGTCCTTGTACGATACCAAACTTAAATACCAAGTCTTTTCGTTTTAGAGCTATGCTGCACACACGCACGCACACACAGATACACAGACATTTTTCTAAAAATGCTTTTTTTGGATTCATGGGACTCTAAAACATATACTTCCGGTGAAATCTCGGTATCGAATTTTTGGGTCAAATACAATACCTTCTCTATACAAAATGTACATAGTACGTATAGAGAAAGTAAAAAACATTTTTGAAAAAGATAAGTGAGTATGTGTGTATGTGGACAGCATAACTAAAAAACTGAAAGGTCCGATAAATACCAAACTTGGTTTTTAAATTTAGTATCTCCCAAGAGGGTTAAGACATTCCCCTACCCCAAACTATCCTTTACATGGAAAAACTTTCTAAAATGTTGATCTCAAAAATGGCTACCACGATTTTGATTAAAAATTGTATATCAAAGATATTTATATTAAAAACAAAATGTATATCTTGAATTTCCTGGATATAGTCCTCTTCATTCTGAATAACTTTTGCATACCTGGTAAACCGTAAGATATTCAAAACTTCTGCACAAAAAATTTAGATCTCGTCAGAACTTGCATCTTTGTTGTACAACATGTTATATGTTTCAGTTTTAAAATACTTATACTTTCCTCAAACACGAAGTCTCCCGTGTTTCTTTTGTTTTACTCCGGCCATTCAGAGAAGTTAATTTCAATGACAATCGCACTGCGGCAGATTTTAAAACATTTGACTGTCGCTTTGGCATAGTGCATACCCTTATTTCCCTCCTACTTATAAGGAACTAAATAATAAGACCATTCATTTATCTCGATTACCATGGAGAAGTAAGAAGAATATATATTAGTAGGGAAGTTTGTGTGTAGAACAGGTAGAGAAAGTTATGTGAATAGAGCGCATCAGATTTTTTGTGTAGTAACAATTTTGTATAGAGGCTATTCCCAGGTAATACAAGATATGCATTTTATTTCTCGTGCAAATAAATTTGATATACAATATTTAAACATATCGTTAGGAGAGCCAGTTTTAAGAAAATCAACATTTTCTAAACTTTTTCTATGTAAAGGGTAGTTAGCGGGAGTGGGGGATTTTTTTGAAAATATTCGTGACGCGTCCTTGGAAGAAGCTGAAAATAAATGTCAAGCTTGGTATTTAACCGATTTGTTGTTTATTATTTATGCTGTATACACGACGCGCGCGCGGATTTTTACTTTCTCAACAGAAACTATATATACATATATATATTGTATAGAGAAGGTATTGCATTTCACCCAAAAATTCGATACCGAGATTTCATCGGAAATACAGTTTTAGGGTTCCCTGAATCAGAAAAAAGAGAAAGCCGTTTTAGAAAAAGTGTCCACGGGCGCACGTGTCTGTCTGTGAACAAGTTAACTCAAGAACAAAAAGTCGGCAAAATACCAAACTTGGTATATAGGTTTAGTATCTTGTAAGGATGCGAGACGAAGATTTTGAGAAAATTTCCTCCATCGCCAAAGTACACTTTATATGATAAAAGTTCGAACATTTTGATTTTCTCAACAATGGCTCTAACAATTTTCATTAAAATATTGTATGTTAAAGATATTTTCATGACAAAATAAATGCATTACTTGGATTTTCTGGTAATATCTCTGAAGACCACTTTATTCTGGATGACTTTTGTAAGAGATAGACAAAAATTTATTTTACCAAAAATGTAGTTCTCGTTAAAGCAC
This sequence comes from Hymenopus coronatus, assembly GCA_030762935.1. Lineage (NCBI taxonomy): Eukaryota > Metazoa > Arthropoda > Insecta > Mantodea > Hymenopodidae > Hymenopus > Hymenopus coronatus. The sequence continues at coordinate 94,324,604 of CM060895.1, read as the reverse complement.
ACAATATGTCATATACATATTTTTGGTTGAGTTGACCATTTCTGAGACAGTCTTTGTTATTGGTTTTAGCTTACACTACTTAAACTTATCTCAGACGCAATTTTGACAAATCCTGGTCATATAAAGAAACGAATTTCGATCACATAGTAACAGCTTTTTTTGTAAAAATACATTTTTTTTAATTAGGGGAACTCGAATCCAGTGGATTCTCGATATCACTTTTGGGTGCAATGCAATACCTTTTGTACCTATGTACTATGGGTGGGGTTGAGAAAAAATCGGATGTGTTCCAAGCACATGACTTTCTCTACATCTCTGCAACAATTTATTGTTAAAAAGCTTATGCTTCTTTTTACTTCATGCTAATTGAGAAAAAATAGCAGAAGTAGTCTTATTACTGGCCTCCATTCAAGTAGAAAGGAAATAAGAGCATAGGCTAAATATTGTCAAAAGCTGGCTGCTATGTGACTGAAGTTCCTTTATTTCTACGGACAGGAGTTGACAAATCCCTTATGAGAAAAGTATGTTTTACAAAGCTGAAACCAATAACAAGGAATATCTCAAAAACGATCCACTGCAGGGAAAAAATGTACATAACATAAATTGGGTGTTTTAATGAGCTCTACATTTTCTGTTGAGTAAGTTTTGTCTATCTCTTACGGTTTTCCAGCTATGCAAAATTCCGTAAAATTCATCCAGAATAAAGTAGTCTTCAGAGGCTATTCCCAGAAAATTCAAGATATACATTTTATTTGTCAGGTAAATATCTTTAATATACGATAGTTTAATCAAAATAGTTTGAGCCATTTTTAAGAAAAACAAAATTTTAGAACATTTTTCCATGTACGGGGTGATGGGATTTTCTTGAAAATCTTCGTGTCGCATCCTTGGAAGATACCAAACTTAAATGCCAAGTTTGGTATTTAACCGTCTTTTCGTTTTTGAGCTATGCTGTCCACAAACACAAGACAGATAGGCACACACATACACACTGACCTTTTTCCAAAAATGCTTTTTTTGGATTCAGGAGGATCCAAAACATGTATTTCCGATGAAATCGCGGTATCGAATTTTTGGGTGCATTACAAAACCTTCTCTATACACTATGTACATAGCACGCGTAGAGAAAGTAAAAAAAAAAAAAAAAACAAAAAAAAAACACTCGCATCATGGATATTTATCTAAAAATCTGATGTGTTCCGATCACATGACTTTCTCTACATCGCTGTAACAAATTATTGTTAAAGCGCTTATTCTTCTCTCTACTTCATTCTAATCGAGATACACATAAACAGAAATGCTTTGTTGTAAGTAGAACGGAAATAGTGGAATACACCAGGCTAAAATGATAGCCAAATCTTTTAAAAGCCGGTTACTATGAAGATGAAATCCATTTCTTTGCATTGTCAGGAGTTGACAAATTCCCCTGTGTGAGTAGTTCAAGCATTTTAAAACTGAAACCAATAACAAGAAGTATCTCGAAAACAGACAACTCCACGAAAAAAAAAAAAAAAAGTATATGATATAAATTATGTTTCAACGAGATCTACATATTTGTGGAGTAAGTTTTTGTCTATCTCTTACGGTTTACTAGTTATGCCAAATGCAGCAAAATTCATCCAGAATAAAGAGGTCTTCAGAGCCTATTACCAAAAAATTCAAGGTATGCATTATATTTGCTAAGTAAACATATTTAAAATAAGGCATTTTAATCAAAATTGTTAGAGCCATTTTTGAGAAAATCAAAATTTTCGAAACTTTTCCATAGTTTGAGGTGGAGGGATTTTCCTCAAAATCTTCGTGTCGCATCTTTGGAAGATACTAACCTTATATATCAAGTTTCGTTTTGGAGTTATCGTGCTCACAGACACACGAACACACACGGACCTTTTTCTAAAAATTCTTTTCTTTTTAATACTGGGGACACTGAAACGTCTATTTCCGGTGAAATCTTATCTTAATTTTTGGATGGAATGCAATACCTTCTCTAAACACTTTGTACACAGTACGTGTTAAATAAAAATGCGTTTTTGGATATGTTAATCTCAAAACATACATTTCCAGTGAAAAATCGATATCTATCCATTTGTTTGGATAGAATATAATACTTTCTCTGCTAGGTATAGCTTAGTTTGCTGCTAAAGACTGAATATATTTCAACTAAAATTTGGGAAGAAGAAAACAGTTTTAAATGCGCCTAAGGCAGCAGATGAACGCACGCTACTGGAAAACGTCGGCTTCTGCTCGATTTAGACTGTTAGTCTCCACAGTCCTTGAAGCTATTTATAAGGATACTGAGGAAGCAGAGAAGCAAGGGCCGTCACGTGGAACCACATTTTCCTGGGGATGTTTTCCGCTCGCTACATCCTATATCTACATGTGACTGAAGGAAGCAGACAATTCTGCATTTAAAGGCAACGTGAGTTACGACAGAAACTTTCAGATGGCTTGATAGGAAGTGGGAAATGCTTAAAACAATACACGTGCATCTATAGTTACTTTCTCTAGCCCGTATGCACATTGTACATAGTGGGTAGAAAATAAAGTAAAAAAGCCACACCAACCATAACAAAAATAATTAAAATTAAACGCACTAAAATTAATATCAATAATTCTCTTACCATTTACTACTTATTATTTATCGTATTCCACCCAAAAAATCGATACCGAGATTTCACCGGAAATATATGTTTTAGGGTCACCTGTATCCAAAAAAAGCATTTTCAAAAGAAGGTCCGCGCGCGCGCGCGCGCGTGTGTGTGTGTGTGTGTGTGTGTGTGTGTGTGTGTCCGTCCGTGTGTCTGTGAACACGATAACTCAAAAACGAAAAGTCGGTAAAATACCAAACTTGGTATTTAAGTTTAGTATCTTCCAGGGATGCGACACGAAGATTTTGAGAAAAATCCCCACACCCCAAACTACCCTTTTCATGGAACTTTTTTCGAAAATTTTGATTTTCTTAAAAATGGCTTCTACGATTTTGATTAAAGTATTGTATATTAAAGATACTTACCTGACAAATAAAATGTATATCTTCAATTTTCTGGGAATAGCCTCGGAAGCTTACTTTATTCTGGATGAAATGTATGGAATTTTGCATAGCTCCTAAACCGTAATAGATAGATAAAAACTTACTACACAAAAAATGTAGAGTACGTTAAAACACACAATTCATGTCATAATCATTTTTTCATGGAGTTGGTCGTTTTTAGATATTCCTTGTTTTTGGTTTCAGCTTTAAAAAACAAACTTTTCTCATACAGGAATTTGTCAACTCCTGTCCACACAAACAAAGGAACTTCAGTCACATAGCAACCAGATTTTGACTATCACTTTAATCTATGGTACTCCCTTATTTCACTTCTACTTTTAAGGAAGCAAGTTCTAAGACTATTTCTGATATTTTTTTTCTCGATTAGCATGGAGTAAATAGAAACATAAGCTTTCTAACAATAATTTGTTGCAGAGATATAGAGAAAGTCATGTGAATGGAACACATCAGATTTTTTTTTCTTTGATCGGAAAGTTCTACGTTAGCTATTCGCTGCAGCTCATATTTGTGTTCGGAAAATTAGTTTACATTTTTTTTTAAAAAAATTTATGTTTGAAAGCAATTTCTGAAGAAGTAAACTTTTCTATGCAATTGCTCCATTATCTCAGAAACTGATTGACACTACACCTAAATAGGTTTTATTTTAACAAAAAAGTTTTTATGCAGGTACTACAATATTAGTTATTTTTTTAAATTTAAAAATCATTTTCAATAACATTTTAAGAGCTTTATTTAAAAATTAAAACCTCTACTTCTAACGAACATGTTTATTATATTTTTCATCAATCAATAGTAATGTTGAATATACATTAAAAGTTTTAACTTATTATCTTACATAGTTGTTGAGATAAAGGGTCAAACTTTAACATTGGCAAGATATGGCATTTCGACTCCCCTTTAAGACACGATTGAATGCTCTACATCCCATGCTCACCTAAAAGCTTCTATCACACAGGACTGAAGCCACATCTTGCCTGTGTTAGTTGGTTTCACACCAACCTCGCGTGTTGACGAATGACACCCTTGGAACGCAGCACACCCTATACAATATTGACCCGGCCAATGCGAACAGCCACTGTGTAATTTAAACTCTGCCATTATTGCCTTAGCAGGCATTAACGGCCTTGTGCTGGAAGCAAGCGGGTAATGAGGTCGTGCTATACTGTCCCATAGAAAGCGAGTGAATGACGACGATCGACCTTCCAGTTCACATACTCTACCTTCGTGTCCCATACCCAAAATTGCTGGTTTCTGCATCTACGGAAATGACGGCCTGCAAATGATATTAATACACCGAGCTTCCGTGCTGAAGGCGGCAATGCAATTACTGGCCCACAGGGATTTAACTGCCTCAAGCTGAAGGATAAACAAGCATCAGAGACTAGTAGTCAGGAAGTATAGGCAATGCTGTATCATCATCATCATCATCATCATCGAGTCTACATTTAAAACAAGTCTACTAGGGGTACTCGACAATGAATTTCGATAAAGTTCTCGCGGCGAAAATCCTCAATGTTACATAATCAGAATCTAAATTTGATTTTGTCCAAATATTATCTTTATATGAACGGAAAGGTATGCAAATAACACCTAACATCTTGACTTTTTGGGGGGGGGGGGGTAATCTGGTTTTTCTTTAATTATTTGCTCCTTTAAAATTTTCCCCCAATAGAATTTTCTGTTTATATTTTCAGTATACATTGTTTGTTGAAGGCTATGAAAAGATAAAAGACTATTTTCTTGGTATGAAGCATAAGATTTAGTGTTTAAATGAATACATACAAGATTGATTTTTAGAAAAATAACAGTGATACAAAATTTGCCCTGAACACTCTTAAAGATTTGGCATTTTAATTTAAATAACTGCCATTTTTGAGAAAATTAAAATTTTCGAAAACTGTTCCATGTAAAGGTAGTTGGAGGTGGGGTAGTTGGAGATTTTCCTGAAAATCTTCGTGTTGCATCCTTGGAAGATTAATTATCAAGTTTGGCATTTAACCGATTTTTTTGTTTTTGAGTTACCGTGTTCACAGACACATACGGACCTTTTTTTTAAAAATGCTTTTTTTATTGTATTTGCAGTGAAATCTCGGTATTGAAATTTTGGGTGGAATGCAATATCTTCTCTACCTATGTTCCATGTTCAATGTACTAAGTAAAGAAAGAAAACATAACAAAAGGCGACCTCAGAACGGGATGTGAAATGAAATCGCAGAACTTCGTGGATCAATGTAAATATTTACGGAAAAAAAACTCATATTATTTTGAATAACTCATTAAATATTAAGAAATTATGATACTGAAAATTGTATACATGGCGAATACTTCAAGCTCGTCTATTCCTATGTGTGTGTGTGTGTGTGTGTGTGTGTGTGTGTGTGTGTGTGTGTGTGTGTGTGCTGTATATAACTCATTGCTGCTTGGTTGGATATTGTAAAAACCATTATACAATATACATTATTATACTGGGAGATACTTATACATATATACTGGGACAATTATATGCTGAAACTGAAACCAATTGAATAAAACATTAACAAAGAAAGTACAGTATTTTTCAGAACATAATGACCCTGTCCCACTCTACTTCCAAAGTTGGAATTAGGGCCTGTGCGGCTAGAAACGAACCCTCGCTGTTGGCAAGTCTTCCAGTAACTGTTCACTTTACTGAGGCGCGATTCTCCAGGAAACAGATTTTTACTACGTTGCCTCTCGCCCCTAGTACAGGGTTGTCTATTGTTTGCTAATGGTTATTGACCAGTGGTAGGAGGGAGCGGTCTCGTTTGAGGCTCATCATGTTTTGGAGAAAGAACTGGACAACCTTATCAGTTATAATTACAGCCCATATTTAATATTACCAAATTACGTGTGCTTGCGAGATTTGGTAGACTCATGGTGAGCCTACGTATAGTTATTGTGTGACTACTCTTGTAAGGGCTTAACCACAGGAATGTAGGGAATGGGTTAAGGTTTGGTTGGTGTATATGTTTTCGTAAACTTCCACGGCCAATATTAAAATTATCTTGGTCCAGAGTTTCCGGTGTAGACCGCGTCTTAAGGCTAAAATCTGCCGACGTTTCGCCCATCTTATGATAAGGCTTCCTCAGGGCTAACTGCGTCTGGTCCGGCTGGCGTACCTTCTTTTATACTGTAGTTGGGACATGCCAAGTACCGCCCTCCTGTGTTGCCATTGGTTATCGTTTGGCCAATGGCTGGGGTCGCTGCTTTCTGTATTCCTATTGGCTCGCTGGCCGCAAGGTGGGATGCTTTTCTTAGCAGAGGTCTCCAGATGGTGTTCAAACTTTTTCCATTGTCTCTGTTAACTTTATGTTCTTCTTTAATTATTTCTATGCTTTCGCGTATAATGCGATGTTTGTAGTCTTCACATGGTACCAATAATTTCATGTTATCAAAATCAATGTGATGGCCAGTTTCAATAGCATGTTCGGAGAGAGCGGACTTTTCAGGCTGATTAAGTTTGAGGCTTCTGATGTGCTCTTTTCGACGTGTGATTGCCGATCTTCCGGTCTGACCTATATATGCTTTGCCGCAATCGCAGGTTATTTTATAAATTCCTGGCTTAAGTAGTGGGTTGGATTTGTCTTTTACTGGTCTGAGGGTGGATTGTAGCTTCCGAACCGTGCTGTACCGAGTATTAATCCCGTGTTTGAGTAAAATTTTGCCAATCCTTTCAGTGGTGCCCTGAACAAAAGGAAGGCGAGCCCATCTTGTCTTTTGTTTTTCTTTTTCTTTTTGTGGTTTTTTGGCATTCTTTCCCCAGTATTTTATGTCGGTTTTTGAGTATCCGTTGGCTTTTAACACTTCCTGTAAGTGGTGTCTCTCTTCAGTTAAAAGATTTGGGTCACAAATACGCGTAGCTCGTTGGAACAGAGTTTTGACCATGCTTCGTTTTACTGAAATGGGGTGGTGGGATGTGGCATCTATGTATCTGTCTGTATGTGTAGCCTTTCGGTAAACTGAACAATGCACTGTTTTGCTTGCTGAATTTCGCTCTACTAGAACGTCTAAAATGCCGACTCAAACCGGATATGTGGTTAAGATATGTGGATGACACTTTCGTGGTATGGCCACATGGATTGAACAACATCCCAGAGTTCCTTGAACATCTAAACAGTCTTCATCAAAATATACAATTTACTATGGAACTAGAACATAACCAAAAATTACCATTTTTAGACGTTCTAGTAGAGCGAAATTCAGCAAGCAAAACAGTGCATTGTTCAGTTTACCGAAAGGCTACACATACAGACAGATACATAGATGCCACATCCCACCACCCCATTTCAGTAAAACGAAGCATGGTCAAAATGGAGCCAGGAGCCAGGAGCAGGAACTAGTCGCCCGAGTGTACTCGGGCGGGGGCAAATCACCACGGTACCTATCCGCTTTTCTTGCGGATTTACCCGTGTGATATATCTGGAGACCTCTGCTAAGAAAAGCATCCCACCTTGCGGCCAGCGAGCCAATAGGAATACAGAAAGCAGCGACCCCAGCCATTGGCCAAACGATAACCAATGGCAACACAGGAGGGCGGTACTTGGCATGTCCCAACTACAGTATAAAAGAAGGTACGCCAGCCGGACCAGACGCAGTTAGCCCTGAGGAAGCCTTATCATAAGATGGGCGAAACGTCGGCAGATTTTAGCCTTAAGACGCGGTCTACACCGGAAACTCTGGACCAAGATAATTTTGGTTGGTGTAGTTTAGATTGATGGTGTTAAGTAGGCTCCTCAACTGTTGCTTTATCAGGAAAGCATCCTTTCCGCTGCTCCGCTGATGTCTTATTTGGTTCATTTCAGTTGGCGTTAAATTTTGGTGACCACTCCCAAAGGTGGGAGGGGGAAGTATTAGCTCAGCTTTTTGCTGTTGGCTGGTTTGAAGCCTTTTGTTACCGGGGGTGCCCACAAGCCACGCGGGAAACCCGAAATACCTGCATTCGGCGTTCAGTTAGTAAGTAGTCCCCCATGTTGACCAATCTGGCGTATAAATTTTGAATCCGGCGCCTAATCATATCCTCTAAGTGTGGGAGAACCGAATCTTCATGCAGTAGCCTCACCGGGAAGCGACGATATACAGAGTAGATGAACCGGAGCCCTCTATTCTGTATTCGCTGAAACCAGAGAAGCCAGGAGTCTGCTGCCATGCTCCACACTTCGCCAAACCACGTGTACTGGCATCAAATTATTTAAACGCGTTTTATTTCATATAGGTTGCATTAACATCAAATCCTTCATACGACTGCCATGACAACTATTATCTAACAGCAATAACTTCTTTATGACGTCTTTAAAATGAGACCAGTATCTATGTATATTTAGCAACATAGAACATTTGTATATCTACTTTAACTGAAAAAAATATTTGAAACCTGAAATTGGGGAGGTATAACAGAAAACACTGAAGTTTTTTCATGACTTTTGTACCCCTTTTTCAATAAACTATCCTTAAAGAAACGCATTCCTCTATCTGCTTCATGTTAATCTAGATAAACATCTGTAAAATGCTTTATTACATATTTCTTTGTAGGTAGAATAGGAGCATGGGAATTTGAATTCAGTAACTTTTGTAAGACGAGAAAAAAAAAATAGTCGAGATTAGACACTATAAAGCGCTTAACTCGAATAAACAAATTTCAATTTAGAGTATAATTATCCTGACTTTTTAAATATTAGGGGTCTTCCAAAATAAAAGTACTATAAAGAGCTTAGTACAAATAAACTTTAACTGAGAGCTCTCAAAATATAAACACTGTAAGTGCTTGATGATAGTGATGATGACGATGAAAACTGAGTGGTAGGCCTCGGACGGAGGCTCCTGGAGACCTTTGTTTATCAAAAACTGGGCTTTAATCAAGTCCAATGGTCCCAGTAAATCGGGTTACAAAAAGGAGTCCAGGGTTGTATATCTGTAAAAAGCGAATATCTCTCATTCACACCAAATGTGCTTGGAGGTTTCATCTCACATTCCCTATACACGGTTTCTTCAGTCCCATTATGCCCAAGTGTCTTCTCAGTGTTGTGCCCAGTGACATAGCCAATAAACACTCTTGAGCTGCTTCTGGTGAGTTTAAAAAGAACCTCACTTAATTTTCCACCCGGCCCAGGAATAAACTTATGGGACCGTCTGGTGGTATTTTGCGTATTCCAAATATCTAGCTGTGAACCGGGTTGCCTCATACTTGACACTTCTAAGGGACCGGTTTATGTGGGGTGTGTTGGAACGGTTTTTGAGGGGTGTTTTAAGTGAAAAAGAACAATGGCCTCTCCTTTCAAAATAATCAAAATTGCCAAAAACTCGATTTTAATAGTATCTCTAAACATTGTTTTGCTTAACAACAATTCTACATTCAATTTTTGTTTCGCAAAAGGGCTGTAAAATGTTAGTACGAATAAACAAACTTGGTGAACTCCCAAAATATAAACACTGTAAAGAGCTTAAAAGTACGAATAATCAAACTTTAATTGAAATAAGGTATGATTTTAAAGTTATGGGTTATGGCCCTGGGTTATGGGCTTCATGTAGGTCAAGAATAGCGTAAATTAAAAGGTGCGCAACCTAAAAATTAAAGTAGAACGATTAGCTATGTTCTTTAATTGAAGATCTGTGTGTACTTACATCACATTTCAGTAATCCATGGCGGCAAAATGCCAGATCTCCACTTACCTGAAACAAAAGAATAGAGCTATCATAATATGCCACAATACATATATAATGTATTACTTTCTCTAACCATATGTACATAGTGGATAGAGAAGATTTTGTATTCCACCCAAAAATTCAATACCGAGGTTTCGGCGGAAATTATGACTTGAACTCCCCTGGAAAAAAAAAAAAAAAAAAAAAACTTTATTTAGCCCGTATGTACAATTTACAAAGTGGATAGAAAAGGTATTATATTCCACCCAAAAATTCGCTCCCGAGCTTTCACCGGAAATATAAGTGTTGAGGTCCCCTGAATCCGAAAAAAAAAAAAAATCTTTATAGAAAGGCCATGTGTGTGTCTGTGAACAGCATAGCTCAAAGCCCAAAAGTCGGTTAAGTACCAAACTTGGTATTTAAGTTAAGTATCTTCCAAGAATGCGACAGAAGACTTTTAAGAAAAATTCCTAAACATCCATGGAATATGGAATATTTTTCGAAAGACCTGCTCATTTTGGATGACTTTTGTATAACTGCCGTAAGGGATAGACAAAAACTTACTGTACACAAAATGCACATCTCGTTAAAACACGCAACTTGTTAAATACTTAAGAGTTAACTATTTTCGAGATATTCTGAGTTGTTGGTTTCAGTTTTAAACTGCTTAAACTTTCCTTAAGCGGAAAGTCATCTTTCTTTTGTTTACTCAGAAGAATAGAGAGCGGAATTCCAATTGTTTCACATAGCGACCGGGTTTTACAAGATTTGAGTATCAATTTGGCTTAGTGCATTCCCTTTATTTCCCTTCTACTTACAAAAGCAAGTAATGAGAACCAATTCTGGTAATGTTTATCTTGATGCAGATAAAAGAATAAACTTTTGTGTCACAGAGAAAGCCATGTAAATGGAACGTATGAGATTTTTACTTTCTCTGTACGTACTATGTATATAGTGTATAGAGAAGGTATTATATTGCACCCAAAAATTGATACCGAGATTTCACCGGAAATATATGTTTTGAGACCCCCTGAATCCAACAAAAAAGCATTTTTAGAAAAATGTCTGTGTGTGTGTCTGTCTGTGTGTATATGTGCGCGTGTGTGTGTGCGGGCAGCATAGCTCAAAAATGAAAAGACAGCTAAAAAGCAAACTTGGTATTTAAGTTTGGTATCTTCTGAGGATGCGACACGAAGATTTTCAAGAAAATCTCCCACTCCAAATTACCCTTTACTTGGAAAAAAAAAATCCAAAATTTCGATTTTCTTAAAAATGGCTCAAAGGATTTTAATTAAAAACTCGTATATTTAAGGCATTTACTTGACAAATAAAATGTATATCTTGAATTTTCTGGGAATAGCCTCTGAAGACTACTACAGATTTCTGCATAAATGCTACACCGTAAGAGTTGGACAAAAACTTAACATACAGATAATACTTTAATACTTAATACTTTTTTCATACACGAATTTGTCAACTCCTGTCCATACAAACAAAGGAACTTCAGTCACATAGCAACCAGCTTTTGACTATCACTTTAATCTATGGTACTCCCTTATTTCCCTTCTACTTACTTGGAAGCAAGTCATGAGACTATTTTTGCTAACGTTTTCTCAATTAGGATGAAGTAAATAGAAGCCTAAGCTTTTTAACAATAATTTGTTGTAGAGATGTAGAGTAAGTCATATGAATGGAATACATCAGATTTTTTCAAACTGATATGTTATAGAAATTATAACGGCAATTTTGAATTTTTGAGATTCACAGGCCCTATGCCCTAGGTGAGGAACAAGAAATTAAACTCAGCTTTAGAACTCTGTGCTTCAGAATTACTAACATTTGTTTTCCTCTCTTCGTAATGAGACTTGCAAACCGCAAATACCCAAAGGAAAAAATAATGTTCAGTCGGCTACTGTGTGCTATTCTGTTTCAATTAATCCCACTGCTTGTTAACCACTAATCCTTCACGCTGTCATAACAGCACACTCAAATAAGTGCTCTTCGGCTGGTTTCAACGCTTCAGCTAATCCTTGCTTAATCAGGCCGATAATTCTCTGCAACGCCACAAAAATATCGCTTGTTCTCTCAATAACAAGAATATGACCTGATTTATTACTCTTTGTTTTATAGCGTGTTAACTAAGGCACTTAAGCCTGTTATGACTCGGTACAAAGTGAAAAGTGCTGCCCGATGTATTAGAGGTGGTTAAAATGTGATTTATTACTTACCATAATAATTCGCATTTAATTTGCTAAGTGAAATAAACACATAAAGTATCCATAGAATTGCAACAAAATAATACTTAGAATTTCGTATTTGTAATTTACATTTTCTTTTGGGCTCTAACAGTTTGTCTTTGGTCTCAAGACATTTTTTTCGCAATATCGCCTATGGGTGAAATCCCCCACAATTTATTTCAGTTGAAGATGTGGATTCTAAGGGCAAGGCAAAATCAAACGAAGCTGTTAAGAAGGAATGTGGTTTTGTATGTGTAGCTTAACGTCCTTTAACCTGGTTGGTGATATCTACGATAAATTAAATCGGTAAAATGATGCTCAAATGGAGCTTTAAAGTAGCTCGACATTCCTCTTCCCAGAAAAAAATCTGATGTGTTACCTCACATGACTTTCTCTATCTGCTCTACAAACTTCCTACAAAAGATTATTCTTCTTTCTAATAATACGAAATACACTTTAGCAAAATACTCTTATTACTTACGTAGTTCCTTATAAGTAGAAGGAAACTAAGGGAATGTAAAAGTGGTAGTCAAATGTTTTAAAAGCTATCGTTGTGCGATTGTCATTGCAAATCACTTCTTTGCTTGGCTAGGAGAATAAAGAAAGAAAAAAAACACAAAAAAAAAAAAAAAAAAAAAAAAACACTTCTTGTCTGAGAAAAATTTAAGTACTTCACAATTGAAACCAATAACAAGGAATATCTCGGAAACGGTTACCTCCACAACAGAAACGTAGAGAACATAAATTGTGTGTTTTGACGTGATTACATTTTTTGTGGAGTGAGTTTTTGTCTATCTCTTACGCTTTAGCAGTTAAGCAAAATTCGGCAAAATTCATCCAGAATAAAGAGGTGTTCAGAGGGTATTCCCAGAAAATTCGAGATATACATTTTATTTCGGATATAAGTAGCTTTGATATACGGGATTTTAATCAAAATCATTAGAGCCATTTTTAATAAAATCAACATTTTCGAAACATTTTCCATGTAAAGGGTAGTTTGTTATGGAGGGACTTTTTTGAAAATTTTCGTGTCACATCCTTGGAAAATACTAAACCTAAATACCAAGTTTGGTATTTTCGTTTTGGGAGTATGTTGTCCTCAGGCGCGCGCGCGCACACACACACACGGACCTTTTTTTAAAAATATTTTTTTCGGACTCAGGGGACCCTAAAACATATTTCCGGTGATATCTCGACATCGAATTTTTTGGTGCATTACAATACCTTCTCTATCCATATGTACATTGTACACATGGGACTAGAGAAAGTAAAAAAGACCTCCGGGTAACTCCCCTAGAACTCGCGACCTATTAAATGAGAGGCAGACATACTACCTTTCTTATTGAACCTGAATTAGCACTAGGGGCTGTATTCAGGGACGATTAAGTTGGCTATCAGGAAGTGATTGGTCGTAGAACATGAGAATCTGGAACTCATCTGTAGGTTCAGGCACTCCAACTTTCTCATATGGAATTAGATTATTAAATGAACACTGTGGTTTTTAACAAATACGAAATGATTTGTTTAATAACCATTTTTAACATTTTCACGGTCTATATTCCTCTGCTATAAATTATTTATTGTTTTGTCAATGTTATATTATGTTTAATAGTCGTGCATTTTTTTGTTTCCTTTTCGATTGCCATACTAATGAAAACAGTCAATATTACATCATCTTTATAGAAGAGTTTCAATTATATTACTACTTTTTTCTTGTATATATGTAGTTCATTTATAGTTTGTCTACTTCACTCTGTCTTTGTTGGCCCCATAAATAAGGGGGGGGGGTTGTTTCAATAAATAAACATATAAAACATTTGAAAAAATCTGACGTAATCCATTCACATTACTTTCTCTATATCTCTGCAACAAATTTTTGTTAAAAAGTTTATGCTTCTATTTACTTCATGCTAAGTTAGAAAAAAAAAAAAAAATAGCAGAAATAGTCTTATTACTTGCTTCCCTGTAAATAGAAGCGAAATAAGGGAGTAACATAGGTTAAAGTGATAGCAAAAGATGGTTGCTATGTGACTGAAGTTCCTTTGTTTGTATGGACAGGAGTTGACAAATTCCTGTGTGTGAACAATATAATTTTTTTAAGGCTGAAACAAAAAACAAGGAATATCTAAAAAACGATGAACTCCACGAAAAAAATGTATATAACATAAATTGTGTGTTTTAATGTGCTCTACATTTTTTGAAAAGTTTTTGTCTATCTCTTACGGTTTACCAGTTACACAAAATTCCGTAAAATTCAAGATATACATATTATTTGTCAAGTGTATATCTTTAATATATGATATTTTTATCAAAATCGTTAGCCATTTTTTAGAAAATCAAAATTTTGAAAGTTTTTCCATGCGAAGGGTAGTTGGAGGTGAGGGGATTTTCTTGAAAATCTTCGTGTCGAATGCTTGGAAGATACTGAACTTAAATACCAAGTTTGGTATTTAAAGGTCTTTTCGTTTTTGAACTATGCTGCCCACAGACACACAGACAGACACACACGGACATTTTTCTAAAAATGCTTTTTTTGGATTCAGGTGGTCTCAAAACATGTATTTCAGGGTGAAATCTCGGTATCGAATTTGTGGGTACAATGCAATACCTTCTCTATACACTATGTACATAGTACGTATAGAGAAAGTAAAAATCAGAAAAAGTAACGCTATTGAATAATAACAACCTGATGTCTACTAGTAGTAAAAGGTATAGAGAATATCTCCAGCCCAAATTTCATCTCCTGAGGTTCCATTGGATTTTTCGTTTTAAAGTTAATCTGTTCAGCGAAACATGTGCACGTACACGTATCTTTTCCTAATATTTTTACTTTCTCTACACGTACTATGCACCTACCTATTCATTCTGGACCAGTTTTGCTGAATTGTCATAACTGGTAAACCATAAGAGATAGACCAACATGTACTACACAAAATTATACATCTCGTTAAAACACAGTTTATGTCACACACACACACACACACACATATATATATATATATATATATATATATATATATATTTCTGCAGAGTTGACCGTTTTCATGATATTCCTTGTTACTGGTTTGTTTTAAAATACTAAAAAAAAAAAAAAAAAAAAAAAATCTCATATGGAAAACTGTCAACATCTGACCGCGTAAAAAAAAAACGGATTTTAATCCCATAGCAACCACGTTTTAAAACATTTGACTAATCGGTTTGGCCTAGTGTATTCCCTTATTTCCCTTACTCTCCTTATTAAGGAACTAAGTAATAAGACCGTTTCGCTAATGTTTATCTCCATTAGCATGAAATAGAAAGAAGAGTAAGCTTATCAAAATTATTTGTTACAGAGATGTAGAGAAAGTCATGTGAATGGAACACATCAGATTTGTTTCTTCAGTGGGTCTCAAAACGCATATTTCCGGTGAGATCCGAACATCGAATTTTAGAGTGGAACAATTAAGTACGCAGTAGAGAAAGTAAAAAGCGGCAGCCACGACATAGGAGCAAGAGAATGAAAAGTGAGCAAAAGAAAGGATAACGAACCTTTTAGCACAAGCCAGAGCAAAGAAGTGAGGAACAAGCGAAAGTAAGCAAAGGTGATAAGAAATGAATACAAACGGATCAAATAAAGAAATAAGCACACACATGTTAAGGCGCGTATTGGGGGCGTACAGGGATTATGAAACACTGCGCAGTCTAATGTTGAGGGAAGTGGCCGAGTTTTTATCATCAGCTGTAACTGTAGAAAGTGGCACATCAGGTCACCAGCTGGCTTACTTCTGTATATTATATTGTTCAACAATCACTTTCACTCCGCGCACACACCTAGCTCATTGTGGAGGCGGAAGAAAACACACGCACATCTAGGCACAAAGACGACCTCTACACACGAAAGTGAAATTAACAGCAATTAAATAAGCTACTTTTTAAAACAATTGCCATCTAGGAAATATTATAACTATGTTTAATATTTATTTACTTACTCTATACATACTATGTACATAGTGTATAGAGAAGGTATTGCACTCCACCCAAAATTCGATACCATGATTTCACCGGAAACTTGGTATTTAAGTTCAGTATCTTCCAGGGATGCGACACGAAGATTTCAAGAAAATCCCCCACCCCCAACTACCCTTTACATGGAACATTTTTAGAAAATTTTGATTTTCTCAAAAATGGCTTTAACGATTTTGATTAACATATCGTATATTGAAGATATTTACCTGACAAATAATATGTATATCTTGAATTTTCTGGGAATAGCCTCTGAAGACTACTTTATTCTGGAGGAATTTTGCATAATTGCTAAACCGTAAGAAATGGACGAAAACTTACCACACAATAAATGTAGAGCACATTAAAACACACAATTTATGTAATGTAAATTTTTTTCGAGGAGTTGATCGTTTCTTTTACTTTCTCTATACTCATTATGTACATAGTGAATAATAAATGTATTGCACTTCACCAAAAAATACGATACCGAGATTTCACCGGAAATATATGTTTTAGGGTCCCCTGTAACCAAAAAAAGCATTTTCACAAAAAGGTCCGTGTGTGTGTGTGTGTGTGTGTGTGTGTGTGTGTCCGTGTGTCTGTGAACACGATAACTCAAAAACGAAAAGTCGCTAAAATACCAAACTTGGTATTTAAGTTTAGTATCTTCCAGGGATGCGACACGAAGATTTTGAGAAAAATTCCCCCACCTCCAACTACCCTTTACATGGAATTTTTACCGAAAATTTTGATTTTCTCAAAAATGGCTCTAACTATTTTGATTACAATTTCGTATACTAAAGATATTTATCTGACAAATGATATGTATATCTTAAATTTTCTGGGAATAGCCTCTGAAGACTACTTTATTCTGGATGAATTTTTCATAACTACTAAACCGTAAAAGATGGACAAAAACTTAACACACCAAAGAAAATGTAGAGCACGTTAAAACACACAATTTATGTTATATACATTTTTTTCGTGGAGTTGATCCTTTTTGAGATATTCCTTTTTCTTGGTTTCAGTTTTGAAAAACTTATACTTTCTCATACAGGAATTTGTCAACTCCTGTCCATACAAACAAAGGAACATCAGTCACATAGCAACCAGCTTTTGGCTTTCACTTTAACCTATGGTACTCCTTTATTTCGCTCCTACTTACAAGGAAGCAAGTAATAAAACTATTCCTGCTAATCTTTTCTGATTTGCATAAAGTAAATAGAAGTATAAGCTTTTTAAGAATAATTTGTTACAGGGATATAGAGAAAGTTATGTGAATGGTACACATAAGATTTCTTTAGATATTCCTTGTTTTTGGTTTCAGCTTTGAAAAACTTGTATTTTTCTCATACAGGAATGTCAACTCGTGTCCATGCAAACAAAGGAACTTCAGTCACCTAGTAACCAGCTTTCAACTTCACTTTAACCTATGATACTCCCATGTTTCGGTTCTATTTACAAGGAAGCAAGTAATAAGACTATTTCTGCTAATTTTTTCTCGATTAGCTTCAAATAAGTAGAAGAATAAGCTTATTAACAATAATTTGTTACACAGAAGTAGAGAAAGTCTTGTGAATGGAACACATCACGTTTTGTTTTATTCGATGGCGATAAGTTACGAAAGTCAGAAACACTTCCCTAGTCAAAAACAATTATGATGATGTACTGCATTATAAACGTAACCTAAGGAAAACAACATTTTAGCACATTTTTACTTCTCTTTGCAGTAAGCAGAAGAAGTGTGTGTGTGTGTGTGTGTGTATGTGCGTGTGTGTGTGTGTGACGCGTTTTAGTGTTTTATATATATGTACAAAAGGATTTTTAGAAAAAGGTACCTAAGTTTGTCAGTAAGTGAACACGATAACTCAAAAACAAAAAGTCTGTAAAATACCAAACTTGATATTCAAGATTAGTATCTTCGAAGGATGCGATGGGATGATTTGCAAGAAAATCCGCCCACCCCAACTACCTTTTACATGGATATTTTTCGAAAAGTTTGATTTTCTCAAAAACGACTCTTACGATTTTGTTTAAGATGTTTTCATGACAAACGAAATATCTACCTTGAATAGCCTCTGAAGACCTCTTCATTCTGGATGACTTTTGTATAACTGGTAAAAACAGTAAGAGAGAGAGAGAAAAAAAAAAAAGACCACAAAAATGTAGATAGCATTAAAACACACAATTTTTTTAAGAGCTAACAGTTTTCGAGATATTCCGAGTTATTGGTTTCAGTTTTAAGGTACTTATACTTCTCTCAAATGAGAGACATTATTGTTTTCGTTTCTCGTTTGTTAACCCCAGCAAGCAAGCATTTCAGCTGTTTTACTTAGCGAAAGGCTTTTAAAAGATCTGTCTATCTGTATTCCCTTATTTCCCTACTACTTACAAAGAAACAAGTAGTAAGACCAATTCAGGCAATTTTTTTCTTGATTATCATGACGTATATAAAAATAATGTTACAAGGAGTTTTTTTATAGAATAGCAAGAGAAAGTCATGTGAGAGGAACACATCAGTGTTTTACTTTCTCTTGCACGTATGTGCAAAATACATAGCGGTTAAAGAAGGTATTGTATTCCACCTAAAAAGTCGATACTGAGATTTCATCGGAAATTCATGTTTTGAGGACCCCTGAATCCAAATATATGTTGTTTTTTTTAAAGGTCCGTGTTTGTAGGTGTGCGTGTGTGGTTAGCGTAACTCAAAATCGAAAAGTCATTTCAGTTCAGAAGCTTCCAAGTATACGATACGAAGATTTGCACGAAATCCCCTCCCCCACCATCTTTTCCATTCCCACTATCCTTTACATGGAACATTTTCAAAAAATTGTATTGCTCAAAAATGTCTAACAATTTTGATTAAAATATCACATGTTTTAAGTTATTTTCATGATAAACGAAATGCATATCTTGATTTTTCTGGGAATAAGCCTCTGCAGGCCTCTTCATTCTTGATGACTTTTGTATAACTGCTAAACCGTAAGAAATAATCAAAAACTTACTACACAAACATATAGATGTCTTAGAACACATAAAATATTTCAAATATAATTTTGTTGTAGAGTTAAACCTGTTATTGCTTTTAATTTTAAAGCACTTAAATTTTCCTCAGACGGGAAGTCATCTTACCTTTCATCTCTCTTTTATTTTACTCCTGGCCATGCAAAGAGACCCAATTTCAATTATTTCACTATGGGATCATCTTTTAAAAGAGTTGACTATCGTTTTAGTCTGGAGTATCTTTATTTCCAGTCCACTTATAAAGAAGCAAGTAATAATACAACTTGTGCTAATGTTTTTCTCGATTAACATTATGCAGATAAAATACTTTTTGTAAGAATAGTTTGTATGCAGAACTGATAGAGAAAGTGATGTGAATGAAAGGGATTAGATACTGTTCCCGCCTTAAACTACATTGTCATATCGGCAGCCTTTTACTTTTGGCACATATTGCCTACCGGAAATGGTGTTAACTCGAGTACTTTCATTATCTTTTACTTTCTCTAAATGGAAATGGCGTGTTATTTATGGACGCTCTTTAATGCTGTGGTTCTCAGCGTCCCATTCTAAATTGGGCGTGAAAGACCGCTTAATTTTGCTCAGAGGCCTCTCTATCAGGCTTGAGGTTCTTTTACGTGCCATAAATCTACGACACGGGACCAAGGATTTTTACGCCCGAAAAAATCCATCGTCCTCCGCCGGGTTTGTACCCGCGACCTTGGGTATATGAAGCTAGCATGGTAACCACTACACCACGGAGGGCGACTTTTACTTTCTCTATATGCACATGGTAGACACACAAGGTAATGCACTCCATGAAAAATTCGATATCGAGATTTCACCGGAAATTCATGTTTTGAGAAACCTTGAATAAAAATACATTTTTAGAAAAAGGTACGAGTGTGTATTTGTGTGAAAAACATTACTCAAATACGAAAAGTCGAATGAATAACAAGCTTTGTATTTGTGTTTAGTGCTTTCAAAAGATGCAATTCTAAATATATATATAATTCTCACACCATATACAGGGAACATTTAAATTAGTCTGTTTTCTAAAAATTAGTTCTAATGGTTTTTATTAAAATATCACACATATAAGATATTTACATGATAAATAAAATGTACACTTTGAATTTTCTGAGAATAGTCTCTGTAGTTCTCTTCATTCGAAAGGAATTGTGAGTATCTGCATGGTTCAAATATCAACCTTGTCACTGCATTTTCCAGTCTGCTTCTGCATTTATAAGTTTTCTATCTCTTACAGTTAATCATTTGTATAGCATTAATACAAAGCCAGCCACTCTCTCTCTCTATCTCTATCTCTCACACACACACTGGCCTTTTACTAAAACACTTTTTTTCTTTCTTTCCTTCTTCTATATTTTGATTCAGGGGTCTCAAAACATATATTTCCAGTGAAATCTCGGTATCGAATTTATGGGTGGAATACAATGCCATCTCTACCTACCATGTACATTGTACTACATAAGTGCTAGAGAAAGTAATAAGGCTTACCTATATAGATATATTGGATAGAACTCCCTCGCCGACTTGCACAGATTGACACACATGAGCTTTTATTGCCAGGCTAGTTGTAATGACGAATGAGATTCCTGCACGAGCAGCGCGTCATATTAATTGATTGCTGGAGCCATTTTCTGCTGTTCGCACCAGACCGGTGTTACATATTTTATTCTGCCAAGTTCCATATTAAGAAGAAATTACGAGGGCCGTTTTTTTATCAACCTCCAATAGACTATAAATAAAAGACAAGTCCAGAGAAAACAATTATTTTATTACTAAAAGTTTTGTACACTTATGGTTACTTTTCAACATAATCATCGAAGGTTAAAATCAAAGAGGGAAAAAGAATCTATAAATTTGTCAGCAAGAATGCAGTGAGCGGATCTTGAACTACGTAAATATATGCCGCTTTAGGCTAGGAGTTCAAAATTAATCATGTCATGCCAAAAGCGTAGGTAGATAGATCTTAAAGAGTAGGTGTCTTCGCTTGGCATTATTCTGTCAGCAGACTGTCATCACACCGTCATGTACAGCGTAAGGAAACAAAAATGTCTACTCCAGATTTCTTTGGTTTAGAAGCAAGCTGCAGCGTGCGTTAAATAGGGACAATGTTGAAACACGAGCAGCTGACCTGTGCGAATTCAACCATAAACTGGGTTTGAAGGTTAGCTATAAGCCCGCGCTACCTTTCATAACGTATCATAACCTTTGCTTTCCAATAAGCTATTATGTGTAATAGGCAGATTAGAGTCCTTTGCGCTACTAAAGTTGATTTCAGAATCAGCATTTCTTGTATTTAGCGTATCCGATAAAAATGTTCCAATACAAAGGAGCTAGTATACAACAAAAGAAAATCTGATGTGTTACACTCTCATGACTTTCTCGGGCTGCTTTACAAACAAACTTCTTACAAAAGATTATTCTTCTTTCTACACCATGTTAATTGAGATAAACATTAGCAGAATGCTCTTATTACTTAGTTCCTTTATAAGTAGAAGGGAACTAAAGGAATGCGCTATGCTTAAGTGACAGTCAAATGTTTTAAAAGCGGTCGTTATGCGATTGTCATTGCAAATCACTTTTTTACTTGGCCAGGAGTAGAACAAGAGAAAAACGGACACATCCTGTCTGAGAAAAGTATAAGTACTTTACAATTGAAACCAATAACAAGAAATATCTCGGAAACGGCTATTTTCACAACAAAGGACGTAAATTGTGTGTTTCGGTCAGATCTACATTTTTTGTGCAGTATATTTTTGTCTCTCTCTTACGGTTTACCAGTAATGCAAAATTCAATAAAAATCATCCAGAATAAAGAGGTCTTTAGAGGCTACTCCAAGAAAATTCAAGATATACATTTTATTTGGCATGTATTTTAAATATAAGAGATTTTAACCAAAATCGTTAGAGCAATTTTTGAGAAAATCAAAATTTTCGAATTTTTTTCCGCGTAAAGGGTAGTTTGGGTTGGGGGATTTTCTTGAAAATCTTCGTGTCGCATCCTTAGAAGATACCAAACTAAAATAACAACTTTGGTATTTAATGGACTTTTCGTTTTTGAGCTATGCTGTTCACAGACACAAACACGCACAAACGGACCTTTTTCCAAAATGCTTTTTTGGATTCAAGTGTACCCAACACATGTATTTTTGGTGAAATCTCGGTATCGAATTTTTGGGTGATTACAATACCTTCTCTATGCACTATATACATCGTACGTATAGAGAAAGTAACAAACAGTTATAAATCTTGATTGTAAATTTAATATGTGCCGAGTTATGATCTACTACTACCATGAGTAATTATATCTTCGATCTATTTTTCACACTATGTGCTCGATGTGGCCGCCATCCATTGCAACGCAGCTTTCCCTTTCTGCGTCTCATGAGTCACGCATTAATTGGAACACTTAAGGTTGAGTCACAGGCGTTGAACACGTTTTCTATTAGTGATAGGTAGACTGGATAGGTAGAATCAGACCGAAAACTTTAATGCCATAGTCGGGATTTGAACCACGGATCACCGGGTCTCTAGGCGGTTACTCTAACTACTGAGCTACCATAGCATCATACCAGCACAACATTAAATTCCTCAGCTGACACACATATTTTCCGTAAACCACAAGGCGATCTCTAATTATTTTGAGATGACATACCCCAATGGCAACTTACAATGTCGTAAATACTTTAAGTCCCGGGCTTCATAATTTAACCATTACGTCAATTAGTGTTAGTTGTTTTTTCACACATGCCGCGTGTAAGACACAAGTTGTACAGATGTCAGACTGAAAAATGCAAAGCAATAGCCAGGATTTGAACCATGGATCTCCCGGTCTCTAGCCGGTTGCTCTAACCATTGAACTATCATGGCAACATGCCAACACAGCATTAAATTCCCCAACTAACTCGCATATTTTCCGGTAAACCACAAGGTGATATCATTGAGCCAACAACATGCGAGTCATTTGGGAAATTTAATGTGCTGTCATGTTGACATGGGAGCTAGTGATTAGAGCAATCTGCTAGAAACTGGGAGATCTGTGGTTCAAATCCCGGCATTAAACTTTTCAGTCTGACTCTACCTATCCAACTTGTGTCCTACACACGGCTTGTCTTTAAAAACAAATAACATTTATGGGGACTGCTTATATCATTGTATTTAAATGTCTTCAAAGCCAAAAATCTTAATAGCTAAAGTCAAGAGTACGAGAAGGCCAAGAAATTGGCCCTCCCCAACCAATCCATCACTCAAGACTACTAACAAACCTCTAAGCACAATTTTTTTCATTCGTTTCCTGCCACAGCGCTCCTCATAAAAAATAAGACCATAACTCAGGCGATCCAGGTTAAGCCATGTTTATAGAAACTGCTTTTCTTCTTTTGTTACATATCTCTTCTATAAATATTGGAACTTTCTTTACGGACACATGGTGAATTCTCGACATAGCCAATGTTGAAAAGCTTATAGTGCTTTTAAAATGTACACTTCAAAAATCCTATACTATGAAACGATTTTCGATATCGGCTTCCTAAATTTTCAAGAAGTTCACCAGCAGGGTTTTGCAGCACAAGAAATCGATCTAAATTGGTTTCATCTACGGAAAAATCTTTAAAGATGCATTAACATTGAAAATACTGTTCAGTTAAGACATAGACAGTGATATGATTTTAGATAAAGATGGGACGTGGAGATGACTTTCTCTAAACAAAGCCATTTGATTTTAAATCTTTTCTGCAAATTATTCTTACAAAAGCATATTGCTTTATATAGCCCATATGTACATACACTTTATAGAGTAGCTAGAGATAGTATTGTATTCCACCCAAAAATTCGATGTCGCGATTTCGCCGGAAATACGCTGAAGTAATTATCAAATCTTTAAAATAACGGTCACTGCACACTAACTTTGAAATATCTCTCTTTTGTATTACATCACCAGAATAAAATGAACTGAACCTTAGCGTTAAAAATAGCGTATACTTTTTAAATATTGAAACGAATGGCTAGGATATTACGAAAATTCGATCAAACTAAAAATAAAAGCACGTGATTTATTAAGGTCACGTCTGCGATAAGCAGTAAAGCTTTTGCCTCTCATATCTTTTACTGATTATGCAAAATTACACAATTATAATTTATAAATAGCATGCAAAAGGTGTTTTCTGGTTTAATAGTTTCCAGGTTGTGAAGACATTTTCTATAAGTGTAAAACTTAAAAGTAAAAGGTGCGACGGACTTACACTTTGAATTTAAAGGAATGAAGTTAGTGATATTCCTTTATGGTTACTTTTTAAAGTTATTTGTATTATATTCAAATTATTTCTCTAAGCTCCTTCAACAAACCATACTTAAAAACATATTCTAACCACTTCACGTTAATAAAAAGGATTAAGATGAAGGATTTGTATAAATACCTTTATTATATAGTTCCTAGGAGCTAGAAAGCATTAAGAGAAATCACTAGGCTTAAGCGACAGTAAAATGTTTTAAGGTCTGGCCACAATGTGATGGTTTAAAATTCGTTCTCTTTGCTTGACCAGGTGCAAGAAAAACGAATGACATCCCATTTGTGGAAGGTAAACGTATTTGAAAATTGAAACCAACAAGGAACATCTCGGAAATTCTGAACTCCAACAAAAACTATATTTGACACTAATTGTGCGCTTTAACAATCTACATATTTTGTGCAGTATGCTTTTGTCATCTCTTACAGTTTACCAGAGGACTCAGAGGCTATTCCCAGAAGATTCAAGATATATATATATATATATATATATATATATATATATATATACTTTATCATGAAACTTTCTTAAATATGAGATATTTTATCCAAGAAAATCATTCAATTATCAAGTAAAGGGTAGTTTGAGCTGGGGGGCTTTCTTGAAATTCGTGTCGCATCCCTGGAAAATGCGGAACTTAACTATCAAGTTTGGTATTAGTCGACATTTCACTTTTACTTTCTCCATACGCACTATGTACATAGTGTATAGAGAAACTATTGCACTACACCAAAAATTCGATACCGAGATTTCACCGGAAATATATGTTTTAGGGTCCCCAATATCCAAAAAAAAGCATTTTCACAAGAAGGTCCGCGTGTGTGTGTGTGTGTGTGTGTGTGTCCGTGTGTCTGTGAACACGATAACTCAAAAACGAAAAGTCGGTAAAATACCAAACTTGGTATTTAAGTTTAGTACCTTCCAGGGATGCGACACGAAGATTTTGAGAAAAATCCCCCCACCCCCAACTACCCTTTACATGGAACTTTTTTCGAAAATTTTGATTTTCTCAAAAATGGCTCTAACGATTTTGATTAAAATTTCGGATATTAAACTTATTTACCTGACAAATGAAATGTATATCTTGAAATTTCTGGGAATAGCCTCTGAAGAGTAATTTATTCTGGATGAATTTTACTAAATTTTGAATAACTGCTAAACCGTAAGACAAAAACTTACTACACAAAAAATGTAGAGCACATTAAAACACACAATTTATGTTATATACATTTTTTTCGTGGAGTTCGTCGTTTTTGTGACATTCCTTATTTTTGGTTTCTGTTGGGTACTTTAAAACTGAACCCAATAACAAAGAATATTTCGAAAACGGTCAACTCTAAAAAACCTATGACATAAATTATGTGTTTTAATGAGATTTACAGATCTTGTGTAATAAGTATTTGTCTATCTATTACTGTTTAACCGTTATGCAAAATTCTACAAAACTCATTAACAATGAACAATTAAACTTATGAGGATATTCCCAGAAAATTCAAAATATACATTTTAATCCTGTAAATATCTTTAATATACGGTATTTTAATCAAAATCATTAAGCCATTTCTGAGAACAATAAACATTTCAATTTTTTTTCAATGTAAACGGTAGTGGGGGTGGGGAGGACTTTCTAGAAAATCTTCATGTCGCTAACTTAAATACCATACTTGGTATTTAACTGATTTTTCGTTTTGAGCTGTAGTGTCTGAGCACACGAACGTTTTTCTAAAACTGCGTTTTTCGGACTCATGGGACCTCAAAACATACATTCCGGTGAAATCTCATCATCTAATTTTTGGGTAGAATGCAATACCTTCTTCGTCCACTATGTACATTGTACATACGTGCTATAAAAGTAAAAAAAAAAAAGGTCTCCCTCTTAATATAAGCTCTTGATACATTTACTTCCGGAAATATTAAATGCACAATGTTTGGACAACTGCTTTGAGAAATACACTTTCACTGGGAGAAATTGCCACACGAGATGTATCTTTATGGGAGTGCAACGTGCGATAAACATTACACGGAAACAAGAGAAATCAAGGAACCTCTTCGTTGGATTAGTCAACAGACAATATGAACATTGGGCAAGAACAGCAATTGCAGTAAGAAATCAGGCTGAATCCGTTCTCATTATTGGGACACCAAAGTGCAGAATTAGCACATTTTGTCGGGGGGAAAATGTGACTCACATGCCTTTCTCAATGGATAAACATTTCCGCGTATAACCTTTGATTATTGACTCAAAGTCTGAGGATATGTTTATTTTTCTACACTGAGTACAAATTCACACTTGCAACGGTTGCGATCAAATATGCGTAGGTATTCTCTGACATAAGGGAAATATACAAACTTGAATTTTAATATTCCGTCCCACATTTTTACTTTCTCAAGCCCTGTATGCACAATGTACATATTAGAGAAGGTATTGTATTTCACCCAAAAATTCGATACCGAGATTTCACCGGAAATACATGTTTTAGAACCCCCTGAATAAAAAAGAAAACATTTTACTTTCTCTACAGGTACTATGTACATAGTGTATACAGAAGGTATTGTAGGCCACCCAAAAAACCGATACCGAGATTTCATTGGAAATACATGTTTTGGGTCCCCCTGAATCCAAAAACAGTACTTTTTGAAAAAGGTCCGTGTGTGTGTGTCTGTGGTCAGCAGAGCTCAACAACGAAAAGACCGTTAAATACCAAACTTGGTATTTAAGTTTGGTATCTTCCAAGGATAAGACACGAAGATTTTCAAGAAAATCCATCCACTCCCAAACATCCTTCCAAAATTTTTTATTTTCTCAAAAATGGCTCTAACGATTTTGATGAAAATATCGTATATTAAAGATGTTTACCTCACAAATAAAATGCATATCTTGAATTTTCTGGGAATAGCCTCTGAAGACTACTTTATTCTGGATGAATTTTACGAAATTTTGTATAACTGCTAAACCGTAAAGAGATGGACAAAAACTTACAACACAAAAAACTTTGAGCACATTAAAACACATAATTTATGTCATACACATAGTTTTCGTGGAGTTGGTCGTTTTTGAGATATCCCTTGTTTTTGTTTTCAGCTTTGAAAAACTTGTACTTTTCTCGTACGGGAATTTGTCAACTCCTGCCCATACAAACAGAGGAACTTCAGACACATAGCAACCAGCTTTTGACTATCACTTTAACCTATGGTACTCCCTTATTTCGCTTCTACTTACAAGGAAACAAGTAATAAGACTATTTCTGCTAATTTTTCTTGATTAGCATGAAGTAAATAGAAGGATAGGCTTTTTAACATTAATTTGATGCAGAGACGTAGAGAAAGTCATGTGAATGGGACACATCAGATTTTTAGAAAAAGATCTTTGTGTGTCTGTCCTTCTGTGGACAGCATAGCTCAAAAACGAAAGGACGGTTAAATACTAAACTTGGTATTTAAGTTTGGTATCTTCCAAGGATGCAACACGAAGATTTTCAAGAAAATCCTCCCCAGCTCTAACTACGCTTTACATGAAAAAATATAGAAATTTTTGTTTTTGTTAAAAATGGCTGTAACGATTTTTATTAAAATGCCACATATTAAAGTCATTTACATCATAAATAAAATGTATATCATAAATTTTCTGGGAATAGCTTTTGAAGACCTGTTTATTCTGGATGAATTTTGCTGAATTTTTCCTAACTAGTAAACCGTAAGAGATAGCTAAAAATTTACCACATAAAAATGTAGATCTTGTTAAAATACATAATTTATGTCATACTCCTACATTTTTTGTATGGAGTGTACCGTTTTCGAAGTACTCCTTGTTGTTAGTTTCAATTGTAAAGTTCAGACAGGGAGTGTTGATTTTTCTGTTGTTTTACTCCTGGCCAAGCAAAGAAGCTATTTGCAATGACAATCAGCTTTTAAAACATTTGACTATCACTTTAGCCTAGTGCATTTCCTTAGTTCCCTTCTACTTATAAGGAACTATGTAAGAACATTCTGCTAATGTTTATCTCGATTAGCATTGTTTAGAAAGAAGAATAATCTTTTGTAAGAAGTTTGTTTGTAGATCAGCTAGAAAAAGTAATGTGAGGTAACACATCAGATTATTTTTACTTTCTCTAGCGCATGTGTACAGTGTATATAATAGAGAAGGCATTGTATTCGACCAAAAAATTCGATACTGAAATTTCACTGAAAATGAATATTTTGACACCTCTCTATATAAGTATTTGTGTGTGTGTGTGTGTGTGTGTGTGTGTGTGTGTGTGTGAGTGGGTGGGGGGCAGTAACTCAAAAACAATGTCCGTTATATATTAAACGCATTTAAGCTTAGTATCTCCCGAGGATGCAATACAAAGATTTTCAAGAAATTTCCCACCCCAAATTACCCTTCACATGCAAAATGTTTGATTTTCTAAAAACCGACTAAAGATTTTGATTAATATACAGTATATTAAATATAGTTACATGACAAATAAAATGTATATCTTGAATTTCCTGGGAAGAGCCTCTGAAGACTTCTTCATTCTGAATGACTTTTGCAGAACTGGTAAACCGTAAGAGGTAGGCAAAAACTTACTACACAAAACATATAGATTTCGTTAAAACATACAATTTATGTCCTTTATATTTTTGTTGTAGAGTTACTTGTTATTGGTTTAATTTTAAAATACTTGATACTTTTTTCAAAGATGAAGTCGTCCGTGTTTCTTTTGTTTTACTCCAGGCCATGCAAAGAAGCGAATATCCGTGACAGTCGCACAGTGACAACTTTTAAAACATTTGACTATCTCTTATCTCTTTAGCCTCATAGTTCCCTTCTACTATATATTATTATTATTATTATTATTATTATTATTATATGTATGAATATCATTGTAATAATATATGCATTGCTTATTTTTATGTATGTAGTTGAGTTTATCCACAGCTAGAATTTTTTACTATCTGATATTGATTCTGTCTTATTATTTTACACTTATTCTTATACTTTTGCTTATACAAACTGAATGAACTGTTGTTTTTGTGTGTTTTAATCGCAACTGTCTTTTAGAAATGGTCTATGGCCCACTTTTAGGGCCTTATTTTGGAATAGAGTTCTTTCTTTTTCTATAGGTTTACACTCAAATAGGACATGGTCCACTGTCTGGTTTCCCTCACTACACGAGCTCATGGGTATCTGTAATTTTAAAAAGGTACATATAAGATTTTAATTTGCCATGAAATGTCAGAAAAGTTGTTATGTTTCCTATTAAAGTAATGTTACAATCTAATCTAACTTTCATTGTAGGAAAGTATGATTTTGTTATTTCAACCTTTGTGATAATTCTCCACTCACTGTCTCACTTCACTAGATTCTTTTCTTGCAGTTCCCTTAGTAGTTCACTTTCTTGTACTTTCTGGTAGCAGCAGATATTTAGGTTGTTTTTCGTTGCTCCCTTCGCAAGGTTCTCTGCCAGATCGTTGCTAAAATTGCCGAAATGAGCCTGAGCCTTTACCTAAGAATAGTGGATGGTCCAGTTATGAATCTACAAATTCATCTGTTGGGTGGTATTTTACGAGGGCCTTTTTTTTTTTTTTTTTTTCCACCCTCCGATAGGCTATAAATGAAAGACAAGTTCATAGAAAACAATTATTTTATTACTAAAGGTTTTGTACATAAAAGTATATACTTCTTTACAACAATTTCAAATAACTTTTGATTTCAGTGCCCAATACTTTGTTTTAAGTTATTTTCAGTTGTAAAGAGCAATCATGCTTTTTTTCGCACTTTTTCCACTTTATATATATCATAAAGTGGAAAAAGTTGTTTTAAAGAAGTATATACTTTTGTGTATATTTTATTTGTGTATAATATTTATGTATATATACATACACATATAAATTATTACTCTTTATTACTTTCTCTACAAGTATTATGTATATAGTTGATAGAGAAAGTATTGTAATGCACCTAAAATTTTGCTACCGAGATTTGACTGGAAATACATGTTTTGGGACCCTCTGAATAAAAAAGAAGCATTTTTAGAGAGAGGTCCGTGTAAATGTGTGTATGGACAGCATAGATAAGCCCGTTAAATACCAAACTTGGTATTTACGTTTGGTATCTTTCAAGGATTGTGACTCGAAAATTTTCAAGAAAATCCCCCCGAAACACCCTTTATATGGAACATTTTTTCGATTTTATTTTTTTTTATTTTTTAAAAAATGGTTCTAACGATTTTGATTAAAATATCTTCCGTATAATATATTTTTATGACAAACGAAATGTAAACCTTGAATTTTCTAGGAATATCCTCTGAAGGCCTCTTCATTCTGATGACTTTTGTATAATTCAAACCGAAATAAATATAGAAATACTTAATACACACACACACACACACACAAAGTAGATCTCATTAAAACACACACCTTTTGTCATATACATTTTATTTATTTTTGTAGAGTTAACCGTTTTCGAGATATTCCGGATTATTGGTTTCAGTTTTACGCCACTTAAACTTTTCTCAAACGGAAAGACATCTTTTTTCTCGTTTGTTTACTCCTGGAAAACAAAGACATTGGAACTTCACGTAGCGACCGGATTTTAAATGGTGAGACTACCGATTTAGCCTGTGCATTTTCTTAGGAAGCTATTAATAAGACTAATTCTGCTTATGTCATTCTTGATTAGCATGATGTAGATAACAGACTAATGTTTTAAATAAAAGGTTTGTTTACCGAACAGCTTGAGGACATCATATGAATAAAAATGAAATGGTGTTTTATTTATGGACGCTCTGTAACTGTTGTGGTTCTCAGAATAGAACAATTAGATTTTTCCCCTTCTGCTTACCTTCTACTGTATTTAACGAACTTCTCGTTTATGAGCTATGCCGCCCTCAGTCACACACAAGCGGACATTTTCCAAAAAAATGCTTTTTCACTTTCTCTACACGTACTATGTACATAATGTATAGAGAAGGCATTTTACTGCACTCAGAAATTCGATACCAAGATTTCACCGGAAGTACATGCTTGAGAAAAATAGGCATTATTTTTATAATAAATGGTAAACAAATAAAATAAGGAGTCAAAAAAAGTATTCAATTCAATAATCTTCCTTCAAAAACTGCAAAAAAATTTTATCTTAAGATCCCCTGTATAAAAAAGGCTCTTTTAGAAAAATGTCCGCAGCAAAATGTTAACAGCATAGCTCAAAAACGAAAAGAGCGTTAATACCAAACTTGTTATTTAAGTTCGGTATCTTCCAAGGTTGCGACACGAAGATTTTTAAGAAAATCTCCCCACCCCCAACTACCCTTCACATGGAAAAAATTGGGAAAGTTTTGAATTTCTCAAAAATGGCTAACGATTTTGATTAAAATCTCTTATATTTAAGGTATTTACATGACAAAGTATATATCTTAAATTTTCTGGGAATAGCCTCTGAAGACATGTTTATTCTGGATGAATTTTGTGGAATTTTGCATTAACTGGTAAATCGTAAGAGATAGGCAAATACTTACCTAGCAAAAAAATGAAGATTTCGTTAAATCGCAAATTTATATTATATACATTTTTTCGTGGAGTTGATCGTTTAGTTTTAACTTTAAAATACTTATACTTTTCTCATAAGGGAATTTGCTAACTCCTGCCCATACAAACAAAGGTATTTCAATCACATAGCAATCAGCTTTTGAAATATTTGCCTATGGTACTCCCTTATTTCCCTTCTACTAACAAGGAAGCAAGCAATAAGACCCTTTCTGCTAATTTTTTCTCGATTAGCATTAAGTAAATAGAAAAATAAGCTTTTTAACAATAATATATTGTAGAATGTCATGTGAATGGAACTCATTAGATTCTTTTTATTCAAGAGGTCTCAAAACATATATTTTTGGTGAAATCTGGGTATCGAACTTTTGGGTGCACTACAATACCTTCTCTATATACTATTGTAAATATAGTGTAGAGAAAGTAAAAAACCAACCAACAAACAAACAAAAAAAAAAACACAAAAACGTGATAATAAATACAAAAGTCTTCAAAATGTAGATAATACACGATTCTTTAAATAAGAGATGATAGGCTGGGAATGGATTTTTCCACCTTAGATATATTTGAATGGAATTCAAACCGGATGCTTGGATCTATAGCATTTCTTGGTTTCTGGTTTGAAGATAAATTCTATTAATACAACATATAAACTATGGACTTCGAAGATGGAGTATCCAGTATCCTGTTGCGCTGTTACAATAATTGACCTAATCTTGTGGTACCGGCAGTTATAGAGGATTTCATCATGTGAACAATTTGATGACTTCAACCTCGTTGTGTCATCATCTCGAGAACTGCTAAAAGATGAGCTACTTACATTAGTAGTCATCTTCAAACATTTTTCTACACAGAGTTTGATCGATTTTGTGAAGCTGGCGAATCATATGATCTTCTGGCGAATCTTCTTTATTCAAAAGACATCTGCAAACCACAGATTGTAATAATAGCTACATTAGATATGCCTAAAAGACTTTTGTAAACTACAGACTTGAAACCAAAGACAGGTATATCACTCTTAATGATAGAACTGAATAATTTATTCCAATATTCCCCTTTTAGAAGGAAGAGCCTTTGTTTTCTTTTACTCAATTTATCCCTCACAAAGCAATAAAAGAAATGTAGCTCTCGTTAAAACATTATTTATAAGAAATGCAATTTTTTTTTTTTTTTTTGGCTAACCATTTCCGAGATATTTCTTGTTATTGCTTTGCACTTTGCAATAATTATACATTTTTCAACTGGGAACTCGTTATGGTTTTCTTTTCCTCTGTTGGTATGCAAAGAAGATGTACTTTCAAACCATCACATAGCTAGGAACTCCTAAAAGCTTTGACTATCGCATGAAACTGCTGTATTTCCCAATTCCCAAGCCTCTACAATCAATTATATTTCAATTATTCTTCAAATCTGGATATCAAGAGGTCACAAGTTTGAATCTCACCAAGTGTATTGCCTGGATAAGTTTTCTTATTTCTTCGGAGTTTTCTCTTGTACTTTAAACTCAATGGATCCCGAGATCATTTGAGCGGTAGTAGTAATAGTAGCAGCAGCAGTAATTAAAATCGTTAGAAATTTTTTATAAAACCTGAATTTTGAAAAATGTTTCTATTAAAGGTTAGTGGAATTTTCCTGAAAATCTTCGTGTCGAATCGTTGGAAGATACTAAACTTAAATACCAAGTTTGGTATTTAACCGAGTTTTCGTTTTTATTTATGCTGCCTACAGACCATACAACGGACCTTTTTCTAAAACAGGTATTTTCTTGTGATCCAGGGCTAATCAAAAATATGCATTTCCGGTAACATCTCGGTATCGAATTTTGGGTGGAATAAATTACCTTCGCTACCTATTATGAGAACAAATACTTGGTCGAGAAAATAAGAAGTAAGTATTTTTGGTGTTTAAATTACACTTATGAGGTACTCTTTGGTTACTCTGAAGTGTTCCTACAAAATATCAAATAGAATACCAAGATGACAAAACCTTTCCAATTTCGGAAAATAATTACTTGTTCTAAATCTGGGAAAGTGGAAAACAAGTTGTTCGTCTAACCTCAGCGGTTCACCTTCGCGATGTGGGGATAGCATGCCTGCCTTTCACAATCTAGATGAACTGCCGGATAAGATTCTTACTTTCTCTATTCCTCTACTTTAGAGTAAAAATCTGATGTGTTCCATTCACATGACTTTCTCTATATCTCTGCAACAAATTATTGTTAAAAAGCTTATTGTTATATTTACTTAATGCTAATCGAAAAAAAAAAATTAGCAAAAATAGTCGTATTACTTGCTTCCTCATAAGTAGAAGCGAAATAAGGGAGTACTATAGGTTAAAGTGATAGTCAAAAGCTGGTTGCTATGTGACTGAAGTTCCTTTGCTTGTATGGTCAGGAGTTGACAAAATCCTGTGTGAGAAAAGTATAATTTTTTACGCTGAAACATAAAACAAGGAATATCTAAAAAACGATCAACTCTATGAAAAAAATGCATGTAACATAAATTGTGTGTTTTTAAGCGCTGTACATTTTTTGTATGGTAAGTTTTTTTCCATCTCTTACGGTTTAGCAGTTATGCAAAATTCCATAAAATTCGTCCAGAATAAAGTAGTCTTCAGAAGCTATTCCCAGAAAATTCAAGATATAAGTTTTATTTGTCAGGTAAATATCTTTAGTATATGATATTTTAATCAAAATTGTTAGAGCCATTTTTGAGAAAATCAAAATTTTCGAAAAAAGTTCCATGTAAAGGGTAGTTTGCGGTGGGGGATTTTTATCAAAATCTTCGTGTCGCATCCCTGGAAGATACTAAACTTAAATACCAACTTTTCGTTTTTCAGACACACGGACTCACACATACACACACACAGGCATTTTTGTGAAAATACTTTTTTTGGGATACCGGGGACCCTAAAACATATATTTCCCGGTGAAATCACGGTATCCAATTTTTGGGTGGAGTGCAATACCTTCTCTATACACTGTGTACATAGTACGTGTAGAGAAAGTAAAAAGGAGAAGTATTGTATTCCACCCAAATATTCTATGCCGAGATTTCACCGGAAATATATGCATTGAGGCTTCCTGAATCTCTGTTCCCCCCCCCCCCAAAACAAAAGTAAGTATTTTCAAAAATTAAAAAGGCATTTTAGCATTAAAAATGATATCTTGGAAATGATTAGCTCTAAAAAAAAAAAAAAAAAAAAGTGCAACATAAACTGTGTGTTTTAAAGAGATCTGCATATTTCTGTCATGCAAAATCATTGAGAATGAACAGCTATTTCCAGGAAGTTCAAAATACATTTTATTTGTCGTTGAAATATTTTTACTATACGGTACTTTAAGCAAACTTAAGAGCTACTTTAGGAAAAATAAATAATTTCGAAAAATCGTCCTCGTAAAAGGTAGTTTAAGATTGGAATTTTCCTCAAAACATTCGTGTTGCTTCCTTGGAAGATACTAAACTTAAATATCAAGTTTGATATTTAACGGACCTTTCGTTATTGAGTTATACCCCCACACAACACACTGGACCTTTTTCTAAAAATGATTTTTTTTAGTATGCCTCGACCTCTAAACACGTATTGAAATCTCGGTATCGAGTTTTTGGGTAAAAGTAAAAAAAGCAAAAGGTAAAAATATTTAATACCAAAACAATGATATAAATAATTTAATGTGCTAGGCTAACTAAAACAAGCCAAACACATTTCACAATTGACACAAAGACCCCAGTTATAGATTAAGGTTATACATCATTGCTGTAATTGGCTTCAGACTAAAAAAAATCTGAAGTATCCCAGTCACATGACTTTCTCTAGCTGTTACACCAACAAACTTTTCTTACAAAAGATTATTCTTGTATTTATATCATGCTAATTGAGATAAACAGTAGAAGAATTTGTGTTGTTATTTGTTTCTTTATAAGTAACAGAAATAAGAGAATACACTAGGCTAAAGCGATAGTATCGTATATTTTAAAAGCTGATCGCTGTGTGAAACAGTTAACATTCGGTTCTCTTTGCTTGCCAGAGTAAAACTAAAGAGAAATGATATAAAAGATGGCTTCCTGTTTGAGAAAAATTAAAGTAGTTTAAAACTGAAACCAATAACAAGAAATATCTCGGAAACGGTTAACTCTATGAAAAAAAGCACATGACATAAATTGGGTGTTTTAACTTGATCTATATTTTTTGTGCAGTAAGCTTTTGTATATCTCTTACAGTTTAGCAGTTATGCTAAAGACATCCAGAATGAAGAGTTCTTTAGAGACTATTCCCATAAAATTAAATACATAAATTTCGTTTGTAATAAGAATATAATTGAGCAATTTCTGAGAAAATCAATATCGAAAAAAAATGTTTCATGTAAAGGATAATTGGGGGTAGGAGAATGTTCTTGAAAATCTTCGCATACTTGGAAAATATTGAACTTGAATACCAAGTGTAGTATTTAACTGACTTTTCGTTTCTGAAATATGCGGCCCACAGTCACACACGGACACTTTTCTACGTTTTTTTTTTCTTCTTTTTTTCGATTCAGGGGGTCTCAAAACACGTATTTTCATCGCCATCTCGGTATCTAACTTTTAGGTGGAATACAATACCTTCTCTATGTACTATGTACATTGTAGATAAGAGCTAGAGAAAGTACTAAGCACTTTGTCTTGCTGTGTTTAACGGAACACGCTTTTAAGAATTATAATAGACATTTATGGTGTTGCATAGTATAAAATAATTCAAATAAAACAGAAATACCAATGTATCCAGGAAAAAGAGGTTAAACTGGACTTAAGAGTGTAAAATAAGCAGTAACTTCAAAATAGGCATTTTAGGTACTGTTAAAGTGGTTAATTTAGTACTGGCTGGAGTATAATCCGGGCTTATGGGCCGTGGTCGAAGTGCTCTAATGGACGTTTCAACTGCGACAGTCCAATAGAGCACTTCGACCTCGCCGCTGCCACCGAAGATGTCTGCCGTAGTCGCAGACGAAACGTCTGGGAAGAAGAAGGAGGAGCCCAGTAGACCACGGCCCACAAGCCCAGATTATACTCCAGTCAGTATTGACACCGGCCGTGAAAGCCTAAGAATTTCGATGGTTAATTTAGACCTAAATATTCACGAAACATGTACCTATATAAAAGGTAAGGCAAGTCTATGATAAGGGTATGTATGATTGAAATTTCATGAAAAATTAAAAAAGAAAAAAAAAAAACTTTTATCTTACTTCCATAAAATAAACATTTCGAAAAAAATATAATTGGCCGTCAGGCGCCATTTTAAATAACTTAAGTCGCTGAAGCAAAGCTGAAACTGTAGTAGACACGGCGAAAGAATCTTCAGCTCGACGAGCTGTCATTCGCATCATGCAAAGTAAAAACCAGGTTGAGCAGATGCAGCAATGTAAGAAGAAAAGGAAAGCGAGGGTACAACCTACCAACCTGGTGGATTTTAATGTCAGCCATGCATTCAAATCCTTCCTTGTTTTCTCGCTGTTGATATTTTCAGCACTTTTCTTCCTGTAAAATGCTCCTTACGGAGCAGTTTTTTCTGTTACATAAATAACATTTGCTATACATGTTCACAAAGGTACAATGAACAAAAATTGCTCTAGATTTTACTATTAGATGTATTCAGCATATGTTTTCAACTTAAAAACATATAAAATTATTATTTTTATGGCAATAAAAGTACATTCATAACTTTAAAATATTTTGGAGCCTAAACCAAAGGAGGTACAGAGAAACCTAGGACAATTAAATAAATATATGTTGTAAACCTAGGGTTAAAATATTAGACCAAAATTTTAATTCTTTGTCGCAAGGGACTTTTTTAGTGATGTGACAA
Organism: Hymenopus coronatus; assembly: GCA_030762935.1. Taxonomy (NCBI): domain Eukaryota; kingdom Metazoa; phylum Arthropoda; class Insecta; order Mantodea; family Hymenopodidae; genus Hymenopus; species Hymenopus coronatus. The sequence goes on along the minus strand of CM060895.1, from coordinate 94,286,994 downwards.
AAAAAAAAAATAACAAATTTAACTATAACTTCCAAACCATTACAGAAAAATGAATGAAATTTGCACTTTAACTTATTTGCATTATATTATACCTATGGTATAAATCTCAAAAATCTGGTGTCCATTCACATGACTTCCTCTACATCGCTGTAACAAATTATTATTAAAAATAATATATTCTTCTATCTACTTTATGATAATCGAAATAAACATTAGCAGACATGTTCTTAATAATTGCTTCCTTGTAAGTAGAAGGGAAACAAGGGAACACACTAGGCTAAAACGATAGTCAAATCTTTTAAAAGCTGTGGGAGAAAAGTTTAAATATTTTAAATCTAAAACAAATAACAAGGAATATATCAGAAATGGTTAATTCCACGGGGGAAAAAAGCAAGCAAAAAAACATCAATGACATATTGTGTGCTTTAACGTGATCTACAGTTTTTGTGTGGTACGGTTTTGTGTACCTCTTACGGTTTACCAGTCACGCAAAATTCAACAAATTCATTCAGAATAAAGAGGGCTTTAGAGGCTATTCCCAGAAAATTCAGGATATACATTTTATGTGCCAAAGAAATATCTTTAATATACGATATTTTAATCAAAATCGTTAGAGTCATTTTTGAGAGAATAAACATTTTCGAAATTTTTTCCATGTAAAGGGTAGTTTGGGGTGGAGGGATTTCCCCCCCCCCCCAAAATCTTCGTGTCGCATTCCTGGAAGATGCTTAAATATAAAGTTTGGTATTTTACCGACTTTTTGTTTCGAGTCATCGTGTTCACAGACACACGGACACACACGGACCTTTTTTCTAAAACTGCTTTTTTGGATACAGGGGATCCTAAAACGCCTATTTCCGGTGAAATCTCGCATTTTTGAGAGGAATGCAAACCCTCTCTATACACTGTGTACATAGTAGGTGTAGAGAAAGTAAAAAACAATTGTCTTGAGTTCAATCGTCGCCTAATTAGATAACCACTCGAAATTCAAAATCCACTCCTGTGCGCTAGGGGAGAGGGAGAGAGAAAGAGAGAACAGAAACCTTTTTTTCTCAGGGTGAACTTCAGTAGCTTGCTGACAATGACATTTCACTCAGCCCCAGGCGGAAGACCGTCACAAGAGTGACTCAGTTCTGGAACTGATACTGACTTGACATGATTCAAGCTGTCCTCAATTTGTTGAAGTGATGATTGTGTATGGGTGGATATAGAAGAAATGCTCTTTAGTTTGGGGACACAGGTCGAGCGAGTACGGCACACAAAGGGAAATTAGAGCATGACCCCAGCAGCCGGAACGTCCCACTTCCTCTGTATCCCGGGCATTCTTCTCCTGCTCCAAATAACCATTTCATTCTCCAGCACTCATGTGCATGCCCAACAAACTTCCTGACTGGAGAAGTACTTGCTTAAACATACTCAGATCGACTTCCAGATGATATTAGGAAATAGGTTTTTACATTATTTTGCGCGTACGTACAATGTTCACAGTAGATAGTTTTTTTTTTTTACTTCCTCTACCCATACTGTGTACATGTTGTATAGCGAAGCATTGTATTGCACCCAAAAATTCGATACCGAGATTTCACTAGAAATACTGTTTTGAGAGCCCCTGAATAAAAATTGTTTTTAGAAAAATGTCCGAGCGTGTGTCATAAACCAAACTTGGTATTTAAATCTGGTATCTTTCAAGGATGCGACACGAAGATTTTCAAAAAAAATCCCCCAATGCCAATTACCCTTTACATGGAAACAATTTCGAAAAATATTTTCTCAAAAATGGCTCTAACGATTTTGAATAAAACCTCTTATATTCAAGATATTTACATGACAAATAATATGTATACCTTTCACTTTTTTGGGAATAGCCTCTAAGACATGTTTAGATTTAGTAGTGTGGTGGTGGCGTGTCTGCCTCACATTCAACAGGTCATGATTCGAATCTCGCTTAAGGTGCGTTACCCGGATAAGATTTTTTTCGGGGTTTTCCCTTATCCTGAGAAGAGGAACATCGAGTGACTTTAACCTCCATGGACCCCGAGATCATTTGAGCATCATTTCGCCAATTTCATAATTTCATTCATCGTCCGATATGACCAATCAGGTTAAAGGACGTTAGGCTACAAAAAAAAAAAAAAAAAAAAAAAAAGTTTATTCTGGATGAGTTTTGCGGAAGTCTGCATAACTGGTAAATCGTCAGAGATAGACAAAAACTTGCTGCACAAAAAATGTAGAGCTCGTTAAAACACACAATTTATGTTATATACATTTTTCCCCTGAGGTTGACGATTTTTGAGATATTCCTTGTTATTAGTCTCAGCTTTAAAATACTTATACTTTTCTTATACGAGATTTTGTCAACTCCCGTCCATACAAACAAAGGTACTTCAATCACATAGCAACCAGCTTTTACAATATTTAACTGTCGATTTAGCATTGGTACTCCCTTATGTCAATTCTACTAACAAGGAAGCAAGTAATAACACCCTTTCTGCTAATTTTTTTCTAAATTAGCATTAAGCAAATGAAGAATAAGCTTTTAACAATAATTTACTGTAGAGATGTAAAACCCTTGAACTGCTATGGTCATATTGGTATCTTTTAATTGTGAAACAAGTCTATATTAACGGTAGGTTACTGACATTAAGTTGAATTTTTTATATCATTAAAAGCACCACATTCACTCTCATATTAATACTTCCAGTGTCTGTGAGGGTAGGAAATAATTCCGGATAAAGAAAAATTACTCATTCCATCCGGGAATAGAACCCGAGATCTTTGAGTGAGAACTTCGATCGCTGACCACTCGACCACGGAAGCAGTCAGAGAAGGTTTTGTATTCCCTCAAAAGCTTCGATACCGAGATTTCACCGGTCATGTGTGTTTTGAGTTCCCATAAATCTATATAAATCGTTTTTACAAAAAGGTCAGGACGCATATATGAGTATGTCTGTGGGCAGCGTGATTCTAGAAACGAAAACCGTTAAATACAAACTTGATTTTTGAGTTGCGACACGAATATTTCAAGAAAATCCCCCCATTTACATGGATAATTTCTCAAAAATGTCTAAGGATTCTGATAAAAGAACTGTATATTAAACATTTTATATAACAAAATTATATCTTGAATTTTTTCGGAATAATCTCTGAAGTGTTTTACTTTTATATAACTGGTAAAATGCAAGAAACAGACAACATAACTGCACAAAAAGTTAGATTTCGTTAAAATACACACAGTATGTCCTATACATTTTTGTTGTGGAGCTAACCATTTCCGGGATATTCCTTGTCATTTGTTTAAATATTACAGTATTTATACTTTTCTCAAACAGGAAGTGCTGTTTCCTTTTACTCCTGGCCATGTAAAGAAGCGAATTTCAATTACAACCGTAAAGCGACAGCTTTTAAAACATTTGACTACCATTTAAGCCTAGTGTATTCCCTTGGGTTCCCTTCTACTTTTAAGGAACTAAGTAATGAGACCATTCTGCTAATATTAATCTTGACTAGGATGATGTTGAAAAAAGAATTAGTTTTTGTAAGAAGTTTGTTTGCAAAGCAGGTAGAGAAAGTCATGTAAATGGTACACATCAGAATTTTGAGTAAAAAGGATTACCTATATTTTGAACAGCAGTGGTACATCTTATTATTCTTTTCTCTGCTCTCAACATTTTAGGCGTCTGAACTTCATAGTTTCTAAAGATATGAATAGGAAATTATTTAACCATGTAAGTCAATTAGATTACAATTCATTTATATTTTAATTATTAATAATTAACATCCCTAGGGCTACAGTTTTAACCTCACTTTCTTGAAAATCTGTTCCTTACAGAATATAAACAAAATAAATTTTGTAAACAATCGTTGCATATACGTGTTAAAAATTAACTGAATGCTTCAAAATATATTATACACATACTTTCAGATTAAAATGGAGAGTTTATTTGCAATTTCTACTACAACTGACAATATTTGCAAAAGTGAAAGGTATACAAAAATAATCCAACAGCAACGCAGAAATACACAACTATAATCCCGAGCTGTAAGTCGGCCTTTGGCTATTAGAAAAAGAGGAGCATTCCATCTCCTTCTGTCTACCCTCTTTTATCATTTATGGCATACCATCTCCTTCTGTCTACCCTCTTTTATCATTTATGGCAAACCAGGCAGGGCTGAAACGTCAGTGGCGAATGATCCTTCTTCATCCGTCTATTCTTCCACTTCACTTGCAAGAGTGCACCACTGATACCTACTTCCTCATACCAGCGCAGGTAATTAGTTAACTCAACTGAGTGTTATTTAAGGATGATCTTTAACTGTTGAGGTTCTCAGCTCTCATTCTATGTATATTGAGCATGAAAAATCTCTTTCTCAGAGGTCTCTTATATCAGCGAATTTTTAAAAGTTTGGGGTAAATCTAAGACAGGAACCAACTTAGGAAGTCATGCTAGAATTTTTATGCTTGAAAAACATTTCATCCCCTCTGCCGGGTATGAACTTGCGACCTTGAGAACCAGAGACTAGCATGTTAGCCTTAGACCACGAAACACGACGTACATAATAGAATTTTAAAATGGACTGACTTTCTAAAGGAAAGGAAATCAAGGGATTTTCCATAGCCATGCTTGACAGGGACAGTAGATAGAGTACCAACTTAACACTCGAACCTACCTGAAAATCCCAATCACTAATGCGTATGGGCTGATCACGCATCCAAGTGCCTTTGCATTTAGGAAACACATTAAAAGAATTTTAAAAAGGATACATTATTTTAATTTGTTTCAACTTCCCATATAGCTCGAATATGCAAAGTTAAATGTAAGTTATGATGTCAGCTTTGATGGCCCACATAACAGTATCTACAATTAAGAGGGGACAAATTTGGGCCAGAGTTTCTCAGCTTAAAATAAAAGCTTATGTATTATATATTTATATTGCTTTCTATACCTATTTTGCGACAAACTATTCTCACAAAAGCTTACTTGTCTGTATATTTCATGATAATCGTGACAAATACTAGAAGAAATGGTTTAATTGCATACTACTTTGTAGTTTCAAGTGGAGTAACAGAATACACTAGGCTAAAACGATAAAAACTTGCATTCACATTATTTTCTCTAGAAACTATTGTTAAAAAGATTATTCTATCTGCATCCTGCTAATCAGAATGCATTACCTGCATTGATCTTATTACTTGTTTTCTTGTAAGTAGAAAGGAAATAATGAAATACTCCAAGCTCAAACAATAGCCAAACTTTTCAAAAGCTCGCCGCTATGTGAAACAATTGAAATTCGGTTCTCTTTTGCATGCCCAGGAGTCAAAAAACATATTTCTAAAACGAAAATGGCCTTCCCGATAGTTTAAAATTGAAACCAATAACAAGGAATATCTCGGAAACGGTTAATTATACATTAAAATGTAATTGACAAAATTCTATGTTTTAATGAGATCGATATTTTTTGTGAAGTAAGCTTTTGTCTCTCTCTTCATGAAAATATCTTATACATCTAGTAATTTAATCAAAACCGTTAGAGCCATTTTTGATAATTCAACTATTTGAAAAATGTTTCATGTAAAGGGTAGCTGAGGATAGGGGGATTTTCCGTAAATCTTCGTGTCGCATCCTTGGATAACAAGTTTAGTGCTTATCTAACTTTCCTTTCTGAGTTATACTATCCACATATACATCTTTTTCTTGTTTTGCTTCATGGGTCTTCAGAAGATGTATTCACGGTGAAATCTCAGTAACGAAGTTGTGGATGAAATACAATACCTTCTCTAACTACTATGTACATTGCACATATGTGCTAGTGAAAGTAAAAATGATTTCCCATAAAAAATGTAGATCTCATTAAAACAAACAATTTATATTATATACATTTTTTTTTTTTTTTTTTTTTTTGTAGAGTTAACCGTTTTCAAGATATTCCAAATTATGAGTTTCAATTTTAGCCGCTTACACTTTTCTCAAATGGGAAGACATCTCGTTTGTTTACTCCTGGAAAGCAAATTGTTTCACATAGCGACGGCTTTTAAAGGATGAGACTATCGCTTTAGCCTGTGAATTTTCTTATTTCCCTTCTACTTACAAGGAGTAGTAATAAGACTATTTCTGTTTATGTTTATATTGACTAGCACGACGTAGATAACAGATTAATCTTTTAAATAAAAGGTTTGTTTGCCGAACAGCTAGAGGGCAGCATGAATGGAACACATTAGATGTTTGCCCTTCTGCGTACACGGGACCAGGTAATAAGGACAATTTCTACTCATGCTTATCTCGATTAGAAGAATAAGCTTTTTCACACTAATTTGTTATAGAGATATAGTAAAAGTCACGTGATTGTAACACATCAGATTTTTTCTATAAGATACAGGGGGCTCTTAAACGATATTTGCAGCGATATCTCGGTATTGAATTTTTGGGTGCAATGAAATACCTTCTCTACCTAAGTATAAATACGAAGTAGAGCAAGTAAAAATAAATGAAAATACAAGAGAGCAATCGTTCCCTCTGTAACCTGTTTAGGAACGTAAACCTAATGGTATTCTAATTTTATTTAGCCTAGATAAATAAAGTCGCCCTCCTTGGTGTAATGGTTACCATGCTGACTTCATATAGCCAAGGTCGCGGGTTCAATCCCGGTGTAGGACGGTGGATTTTTTCGGGTGTAAAAATCCTTAGCATGGCTTCCATCGGAAGAGAAGTAAAGCCGATGGCCCCGTGTCGTAGATTTACGGCACGTAAAATAACCTCAAGCCTGATAGAGAGGCCTCTGAGCAAAATTAAGCGGTATTTCACGCCAAATATAGAATGGGACGATGAGAACCACAGCAGTTAAAGAGCGTCCATAAATAACACGCCATTTACTAGATAAATAAAGCGTATTTCTGTATGCGACCAACTTTTCGTTTTTAAGCTACCTTGTTCACAGACTGAATTTTAGGACTTCAGGTCAGCTCAAAAAATCAATTTACATTGATATCTCGACATGTAATTTTTGGGTAATGTACTATGCTTCCTCTACCTTGAATGTAGACATTTAACACCATTTTTTTAATACAGTTCCGGAATCTGATCGGGACTCCGGCGCTATATACCCTACTTTATATTTACCTAATTTGTTTACTTTATGATTACTCAATTTCTGTTTTACTTTTTACACACACATATACAAACATATAACACCCATGCCCAATGCGGGACTCGAACCCACGATCCCCTGCGCTGCGAAACACCAAAGCGAGACGCTTTGGCGAGCGCGGCCATGGGGACCGGCACGGCGCTATATTATTCCATGTCATTCGATGTTATTCCGCGTTGCTAATGCGCCTTATTGTGTAGCTTCAAACCTCTCCACTAGTAAACGCCTCAAGCGATTCTTATACACTACCTGAAGAATCAAATTGTCACCGAGAGCTGGAAATGGTCAGTTATTGCAAATTTGCATGTTGCTGTGTCTCTGTTTTCTTGGTTTATTCATGGAAGGGATAGATTTTTAAACAGTTTGGCTTGATAATATACCCCTATAATAGTGCCTCTTTACAAAGGTGAAGTAAATATTACACCAAAATATTATAGGTAGTTACAGAGAATCATTTCAACTAAAACCGTTTAGTGTTTTATAATGCCAATGGAAAATTAGTTCAGTAGCCCTGTAACCTGTATAACTAATCGGTAATGTTGCCTGAGAGGTCGACGTGTAAGTGGACACTTATTGCGCAACACCACGTACCAACTTTTGAACAGAAAAACCACTGTAGCTATGGGATATACAGAAGTAATTGGTACAGTTGCGAAACGTAATACATTACGGCAATAGAAAGGAGCACAATTATATGAGGTACGTCCAGAAAGTAAGTTCCGTTTCAATTTATCTCCGCTGCAGCGCTGCGATCGTAGTTCCGCACATGCGCGGTAGACACTCTGTATCAAGGAGAAGAAGCGTGCGCCATTTTGAGATCGCTGTCAGCCACATACGCTTTGTTGTGCTTGTTTACAATGTCGGTGTTGATTGAAAATCCCGCCGTTTGTGAAATCAGATCTGTGATTCGTTTTCTGAATGCTAGGAAAGTGAAACCAATTGAAATTTATCGGCAAATTTGCGAAGTTTACGGACAAAATGCGATGAGTGATTCAATGGTGAGAAGATGGGTCCAACAGTTCAATGAAGGACGTAGTGAAGTGCACGATGAAGAACGAAGTGGGCTTCCATCTTTGATTACAGAAGAACTGGTTCACGTACAGCCCTGACCTCGCCCCTAGCGACTTTCATCTGTTCTTACATCTCAAGTCCTTCCTTGGCGGTCAACTCTTCAACAATGACGAAGAGCTGAAAGAAAATGTTTCCAACTTTTTGAAGACACAGGCGGGAAACTCTATGAAGAAGGTATACAAAAACTTGTGCCACGCTATGACAAATGCCTGCAAAATTTCGGCAGTTATGTGGAAAAGTAGTTTAAGAGTTGTAGAATTTTGTGCAATAAATAATTATTCTGTATCTGTACACAATTTAATTTTATTACCAAACGGAACTTACGTTCTGGACGTACCTCGTACACAAATGCAAAGAAGGCGGGATAAACCCAAAGAAAAATAGAAAAATAATCACTGCGAAGCAGTAAACAAATATAAATAATCACCGCGAAGTAGTTAATAAATATAACACAAATATATAATACTAGACGTAAAACACAACACCGAAAGGAACTTTGCTTGTTATTCTTTAAGCTTTCTTAAGCCCCAATTTTCATTCAGCATTACATCACTATCCAACATTTCTTGGAATGCGAAGGTTCTCTATATTTAAAGCTGACAAACTCTCGCAAAAATAAATATCCGAAATAGGATATTTCATACCAGAATACGTAGCCGGAAGCGATGTAACAACTTTCGGGCATTAAAAAGGCACATTGATAGACACATTAGATTTTAGCAAGTTTAATCTCTGCAAGGTTTTGCGGTACCCGCCATGACACGTCGACCTCTGTGACAACATTACCAATCATAGGTTAGTGGCATAGAAATATTTCTTATAAAACAGCTTTGTATCTTATAGTTGTATTGACTACAAAATCTGTAGCCTTGTAAGCCTTAATCCCATTATGTAATATCACAGTGGTTCTTTAGATTGAATAAATATTTCACCAAAATATTCTGGGTAGTTGCATAAAGGTGTTTCATGTACAACAGTTTTGTATTTAATAATAGCATTTGTAAATAACCTCAGCAGCTCTGTAACCTAATCTACCTTCATTAAATTGCGCCATCTTTATAACTGTACATTGGCTCTTTAGGCTAAGTGAATATTACACTAAGATTTATGAGCATTCACAGACGATTATTTTATGTAAAACTGCTTTTGTTTCATAACAACATTGCCGAATAACTTCAGCAGCTCTGTAACCTAACCTACCTTCATTCCACTGCCTCATCTTGTACAAGCATCCATTTAGGTCTTTAGGGTAAATGAATATTCCACTAACACACTAATTACATAGCGTATAGAGAAGGTATTGCATTGCACCCAAAAATTTAATACGAGATTTCACCGGAAATATATGTTTTGAAACACCCTGATTTTTTTTTTTTTTTTTTAGAAAAATGTAGGGGTGTGTCTATCTATGTGTGTGTGGGGGGGGGCAGCATAGCCCAAAAACGAAAAATCCGTTAAATACCAAACTTTGTATTTAAGTTCAGTATCTTCCAAGGATGCGACACGATTTTCAAGAAAATCAAAGTTTTCGAAAATCTTCGGGTAGCACCCTTCGAAGATACCAAACTTAAATACCAAGTTTGGTATTTTAAGGTATTTTCGTTTTTGAGCTATGCTGTCCACAGACAGATACACACACACACACAACGGATCTTTTTCTAAAAGAGCTTTTTGTGGATTCAGGGGGACCCAAAACATATATTTCCGTGAAATCTCAGTATCGAATTTTTGGGTGCATTACAATACCTTCTCTGTACACCATGTACATAGTACGTGTAGAGAAAGCAAACAATATCTGATGTGTTCCATCAACATCACATTCTCTACAATTCTGTAACAAATTATTGATAAAATGGTTATTCTTCTATTTTATGATAATCGAGAAAACATTAGCAGAAATTGTCCTTATTACTTGGTTTCTTGTAAGTAGAAGGGAAAAAATCTAATGTTTTCCATTCACTTGATGTCCTCTAGATGTTCGGTAAACAAACTTTTTATTAAAAACATTAGTATGTTATCTACATCATGCATAAGCACAATTAGTCTTATTACTAGCTTTCTTGTAAGTAGAAGGGGAATAAGAAAATGCACGCCTTAAGCAATAGTCTCGACCTATAAAAGCTGGTCGCCATGTGAAACAATAGAATGTCTTCACGTTTGAGAAAAGTTTGTGGCTAAAATTGAAACCCACTATCTGAAATATCTCGAAAATGGTTAACTCTATTAAAAAAAACAAAGTATATGACAAATTGTTAAGTTTTAATGAGATACACATTTTTTGTGTAGTAAGTTTTTGTATCTCTTTTACGGTTTACCAGTTATATAAAAGTCATCCAGAATGAGTAGGTCTTCGGAGGCTATTCCCAGAAAATTCAAGATATACATTTCGTTTATCATAAAAATATGTTAAACATAAGGTATTTCCAAAATCGTTAAAGGTATTTTTCAGAAAATCAAAATTTTTAAAAAGTGTTTGATGTAAAGGGTAGTGTGGGTTGAGGGGCTCTCTTGAACATCTTCGCGTCGCATCCTTACAAGATACAAACTTAACAGCCAAGATTGATATTTAGGTCTTTTCGTTTTTCAGCTATGATGTCCATAGATACGCATACACACGGGTCTTTTTCTAAAAATGCCTTTTTGGATTCAGTGGGAACCAAAACAAGTATTTCCGGTGACATCTTGGTATTGAATTTTTGGTGCATTGCAATGCCTTCTGTATTACACGTGTAGAGAAAGTAAAAATGTACTGTGTGTCTGTGGACAACATAGCTGAAAAACTAAAAGACAGTTACATACCTAATTTGGTATTTGAGTTTGGTAACTTCCAAGGATGCGAAACGAGGAATTTCAAGAAAATCCTCTGACCACAAACAGCCCTTTACTTGGACACTTTTTTTAAAATGTTTTTCTAAAAATGGCTACAAAGGTTTTGATTAAAATATTGCACATTATAAAGCTATTTATTCATAAATAAAATGTATATCTTGAATTTTCTGGGAATAGCTTCTGAAGACCTGTTCATTCTGGATGAATTTTGCATAACTGGAAAACCTTAAGAGATAGACAAAAACTTACTATCAAAAAATGTAGATCTCGCTGAAACACACAATTATATCGTATACTTTTTTTTTTTTTTTTGCAGAGTTCACCGTTTCCGAGACATTCCTTGTTATTGGTTTCAATTTTAAACTACGCATCTTATCAAACGGGACCATCTTTAGTTTTTCTGGAACTGTAAAGCGAACCGAACTTCAACTGTTGACATATCGACCCGCTTTTAAAAGATTAAACCATCGCTTTAGCCTGTTGTATTCCCTTATCTCCCTTCTGCTTATAAAGAACTAACTAGTATTACCAATTCTGTTAATGTTTATCTCGCTTAGCATGGTGTAGGTAGAAGAACAATCTCTTATACGAACATTTTTTTTTTTTTTTGCAGAACAGGTAGGGAACGTCATGTGAATGAAACACCTACGATTTTTTGGGGTTAGAATTCATTATTTACTCTACTTACCATTAGTAGTAGAGAAAGTAAAAATATGAAGCATGACCATTTTAAACACAGTTAAAGAACAGTTAAAACCCGTTAACAAAATTTAGGAGTTTAATTGGAAGGTGTATGTAAATTTCGCTAATATAAAAAAAACTTAAAACTTCCAGAATTTAACCTTCGGTTTCATTCAACACGAATGTGTGCATGATTCTTGATTTTAAGGGTCCGGGAGCCAAACGAGTTTTATAAGACGGTGAATGAAAGTATCAATTAATTGAATGTGCGAATGACCTCGGGATTTAAAGCTACCTAATAGTTATATGCCTGAGGAAAAACTCGGCATAAAAAACACCGATAAAACAAGGAGAAGGAGAATTCGAAATCTAGCCCGGAGAAAAAAAGCATGGTATTCGAAGAGTTTGGGACTTCGTTGTTTCCCACGGTAGCCAAAATAGAGCAGAATTCCTCCAAACAAATAAAAAAAAAAAAATCTGATATGTTCATTCACATGATTTTTTCAATAGCTAATCCACTTATAAAGTATACTTAGAAAATATTATTCAACAACGTTAGCAGAATTGGTCTTATTAATTGCTTCTTTAAAAGCAGAAGGGAAATGAGGGGATATACTGCTCTTTTTTTTTTCTTTTTTTTTTTAATAAATACATTTCCGAAGTTTTGTCAGGACTCCGGCGCTGTATTCTTTTTTTTTTCCCCTCTTTTTCCTCCTTTATTCCATTTTCCCAACATTGCCTTTGTTTTTCCTATTTGATTACCGTTTTTACCTTTTGCTTCTAACACACACACACACCTTTACCAACACACAATACCATCCCCAAGGCAGGACTCGAACCCACCATCCCCTACGCCACGAAGCACCAAAGCGAGACACATCAGCGTGCACAGAGGTGAAACAATAGAAGTTCGGTTCGCTTTGCATGGTCAGCAGTAAAACAAGAGAGGCGAAACGAAAGGTAAAATGCCAAACATTTTTCCATGTAAAGCGTAGTTTGGGGTGGGGGTATTTTCTTGTAAATGTTCATGTCACATACTTGGAAGATAGTAAACATAAATACCAAGTTTGGTATTTAACAGTCTTTTCGTTTTTGAGTCATGATGTCCACACACACACATAAAACAGAAACCTTTTTCTATTTTTTTTTTTTTTTTGGTACGCAGGTGATCTCAAAATATATATTTCCGGTGAAATCTCGACATCGAATTTTTGGGTGGAATACAATACCTTCTCTAACTACTATGTACTTTGTATGTACATGTGTGCTAGAGAAAGTAAAAATGGACAAAGTTCTTAAATACAGTTAACAATTGACGTAAATAAATTCCACAATACTCAATAATAAGCGTGATATTTAGAGCTTCTGACCTTGTACCTAATTATAGGGAACAAGTGAATAAACAGCGGTGCAATCTGGTGGAAACTAGGGCAAATGTTTGGAGGGAGCAAATGATTTTAGTTGCTTTGAAGAGCAGGATAAAATATGTTACCAGCTGTGAAGCAGCATGAGTTTGGAGTTCTTTGAAGAAAACAAAACACGCCGATCTTCGTGGTGCTGGAGTTGGCATTCAATTGGTTACGAGTTTAGGGGAATTACGTGATGATGTTCTTGTCGAGGCTTTCTCCTTTCCTCAGAACACGAATGACTGTTAAAGGTCATTAAATAGTAGTAATAGAGGTAGTAACAATAATATTCATAATAGTAATAACAATAACAAAAGCTATACAGTATATCGTATTAATGTAGATAGCAAGCAGATTACCCCAAATATAAACTGTTGAGCGTTTGTAAGGACCTATGAAAACAGCTCACTTGTGGCTAAGTTTAATATAAACCTAAATTTAACTAAGCAGATTACCCCAAATATAAACTGTTTAGCGTTTGTAAGGACCTATGAAAACAGCTCACTTGTGGCTAAGTTTAATATAAACCTAAATTTAACTCTTTCTCTACACGCACTATGTACATAATGTATAGAGAAGGTATTGCATTGCACCCAAAAATTCGATACCGTGATTTCACACGAAATGCATGTTTTGGGACCACCTGAATAAAAAAAAAATTCTAGATAAAGGTCCGTGGTGTGGTGTGTGTGTGTGTGCGTTTGTGTGTGCGCGCGTGTCTGTGAACAGCCTAGCTCAAAAACGAAAAGTATGTTAAATACAAAACTTGGTATTTAAGTTCAGTATCTTCCAAGGATGCGACACGAAGATTCTCAAGAAAACCCCCCTACCACAAACTACCATTCACGTGGAAAAATTTTCGAAAATGTTGATTTTCTTCAAATTGGCTCCAACGATTTTGATTCAAGTCCCGTATATTAGAGCTATTTACAACCCAAATAAAATGTATATCTTAAATTTTCTGGGAATAGCCTCTGTAGACCTCTTTATTCTTGATGAATTTTGGAGAATTTTGCTTAACTGCTAAACCGTAAGAGGTAGACCAAACTTACTACACAAAAAATGCAAATCTCATCAAAACACAGAATATATGTAATTTACTTTTTTGTTGTTAAGGTAACCATTTCCGAGATATTCCTCGTAATTTGTTTCAATTTTAAAGTACTTATATTTTTCTCAGACAGGAAGAGTCCGTTTTTCTTTTGTTCTTCTCCCCGCCAAGCAAAGAAGCGATTTGCAGTGACAACCGCATAAAGATAGCTTTTAAAACATTTGACTATCACTTTAACCTAGTGCATTCCCTTAGTTTCCTTTATAAGGAATTAAGTAATAAGAACATTCTACTAATGTTTATCTCGATTAGCATTGTGTAGAAAGAAGAAGAATCTTTTGTAAGAAGTTTGTAGAGCAGTTAGAGAAAGTCATCTGAGTGTAACATCCGATTTTTCTTAATTTGGTTTGCACAGTGGATTAGTTATTATGCGAGATTTCTTTAATGAATTTGTCTTTCATGTTAAGGGGCATTGGGACGGAGTTTTTAGGTGAAAATGAACCAATTTTAGATTTTTTAAATTACTCGTATATCTATAAATATTCTAGCCTCACCTGTATTATATTAATCATTTTACACGATCTACTATTTTTAAAAACGCAGCAGAATGTTTATATCACCCATGTGCTATCTTTTAACCCTTCTTCTCCTTTCTGTATGAGGTTCTTTCTCAGTTTTTTTGCTTTATATCCATTTCTTGGATACAGTTTTGCTCCGATGGTATGTAGTTTTCGAGTGTAAGATTAAAGGATGGATTTTATGATTGCATGATTCATTGATTGCCTTAAAAAATAACAAAAAACTGAAAAATAGAGGAGAATGTAATACTAATAATGTCATAAAAGCAATTATTTTTCCTTCACAAGTGATAACACCAACTTAAATCACATCCTTACATTTGTTTTCATTGCACTTAAGTGTCAAAACATCAATATTATACAGTACACTTCTCTGACAAAAGTGATGCGCAGCAAATTCGCCAATTAAAATTATTTAACCATATTATCTGATAAAGTATCTGAGTTAGTGTTTTCAACTATTGCAAACTCATTTCTTTGTTTGTCGTATTAAGAGCGTCAATTTTCAAGTATATAGCTTTAACATTTAAACAACATATGAAATTCAGTCCCAGTGTTCATAAGGAATAGGTTCTTTCCTTAAAAGTAGAAACCCTAAAATATTCACAGTCTCACGAACTTTTATGGAAACCTCTGCAGCCATTGCTTATTATTTAACTAACCGGAGACTAAAAGGCTTCTCAGTGGCTGAATTTTCACACAACTTAATCGTAAAAATCTCAGTCTTTGGCCTGCTTCCCTATGATTGCAAACACCTAAGATGTATCACTCAAATGTTTATTTATTTATACTAATCGTTACGTTCCTAAAATCTAAAATATTTTATTTTACCAAAGAGGTTAATTAACGGAAATACATGTTTTGGGTCCCCCTGAGTCCAAAAAAAGCACTTTTGGAAAAAGATCCGTGTGTGTCAGCGGACAGCATAGCTCAAAAACGAAAAAAAAACTGGTTTTTAAGTTTGGCATCTCCCAGGATGCGACACGAAGATTTTCAAGAAAATCCCCCCACGCCAAACTACTCTTTACATGGAACTTTTTTCAATTTTTTTTATTTTCTCAAAAACGGCTCTAAAGATTTTGATTAAAATCTCTTATATTTAAGATATTTACATGACAAATAAAATGTATATCTTGAATTTTCTGGGAATAGCCTCTAAAAACCTCTTTATTCTGGGTGATTTTTATTGAATTTTGCATAGCTGGTAAACCGTAAGAGATACCCAAAAACTTGCTACACAAAACATGTAGATCACGATAAAACACACGATTTATGTCTTTTACATTTTTTCGTGGAATTGATCGTTTTTGAGATATACCTTGTTATTGGTTTCAACTTTTAAAAACTTGTTATTTTCTCATATAGGAATTTGTCAACTCCTGTCCACACAAAGAAACTTCAGTCACATAGCAACCACTTTAACCTATGGCACTCCCTTAATTCGCTTCTACTTAAAAGGAAGCAAATAATAGACTATTTCCGCTAATTTTTCTCAAATAGCATGAAGTAAATAGAAGCAGAAGCTTTTTAACAATAATTTGTAGCAGAGATGTAGAGAAAGTCATGTGATTGTAACTCATCAGATTTTTCTGGTTAATTTCACCATTTCCTGTTTAGACATTATATGCATCAGCTTCCTTTCCTCTACATATTGAACACTGATTCTGTGGGTGGTATTTTCTTATCCCTTTAGTCTCAACGCACCCCCTCGTACCCAAAATAATTATAGTTGTAAATTAATTTTCCAGAAAGTAATCGTAAAATTACTACTACTTCATAAAAAGGAAATGTATGCCTTATTGCATGCGTTACATTCTCTGCTGTTTATTTACTTATTATAGTAAGCAAGGAAAATATTGTACTCTACACAAAAATTCGATACCGAAGTTTCACCGATAATGCGCGTTTTAAGGCTCCCTAAATAAAACAATCTGATGTGTTTGATTCACATGACTTTCTCTATATCAATGAATAAATTAGTGTCAAAAAGCTTATCCTTCTATTTTCTTAATGCTAATCGAAAAAAAAAAAAAAATAGCAGAAACGGTCTTATTACTTGGTTCCTTATAAGTAGAAGGACGATAGTCAACTCTTTTAAAAGCTGGTTGCTATGTGCATCTTTGTTTGTAAGTTATGAGAAAAGTATACGTATTTTAAAGCAGAAACTAATAACGAGGAATATCTCAAAAACGGTCAACTCCACGAAAACAAATTTGATGTGGTCCATTCACATGAATTTCTCTAATCTCTGCAAGAAATTATTGTTAAAAAGCTTACGCTTCTATTAACTTCATTCTAATCGAGAAAATGTTAACAGAAATAGTCTTATTACTTGCTTCCTTGTAAGTAGAAGCAGAATAAGGGAATACTAAAGGTTAAAGTGATAGTCTAAATCTGGTTGCTAGGTGACTGAAGTTCCTTTGCTTGTATGGACACGAGTTGACAAATTTATGTATGAGAAAAGTGTAAGTTTTTTAAAGCTGAAATCAAAAGACAAGGAATACCTAAAAAACGATCATCTCCACGAAAAAATGTATATAACATAAATTGTGTGTTTTAACGTGCTCTACATTTTTTGTATGGTAAGTTTTTGTCCATCTCTTACGGCTTAGCAGTTAGGCAAAATTCCGTAAAATTCATCAGAATAAAGTAGTCTTCAGAGGCTATTCCCAGAAAATTCAAGATATACATTTTATTTGTCGTATCTTTAATGTATGTTATTTTAATCAAACTCGTTAGCCATTTTTGAGAAAATCAACATTTTCGAGAAAAAAAATTCATGTAAAAGGTATTGGGGGTGGGGGATTTTCTTGAAAATCTTCGTCACATCCTTCGAAGTTACCAAAACTAAATGCCAAGTTTGGTTTAAACGGTCTTTTATTTTTTGAGCTATATTGCCCATAGACACACAAACAAACGAACATTTTTCTAAAAATTCTTTTTTTTTGGATTCAGGGGATCTGAAAACATATTTCCGGTGAAATTCGGTATAGAATTTGTGGGTGCATTACAATATCTTCTATATACACTATGCAGATACATAGTACGTGTAGAGAAAGTAAAAATTAAAAAACATGTGTGCGCTACCTTCACATAACTTTCTGTATCCAGCATTGTTTATTTTAACTCCTCTGCAAACCATTCTTACAAAACATATTTTCCTCACTTTATTAATCGAGATTAATTATAGAAATTGTCTAGTTCCTGTTTTTTGTACGTACAAGGGGAGGAGATACAGGACTCTGAAGCGATAGTAGCGACTCGGTAGGTATGTGCTGATATTGATCATTCTATTCTACATCACAAGAAACAAAAGAATGGTGTCTTAACACTAAAAATGTAAACGTATTGGAATATTCAAATGTATAAAAACGAATATCTCGGGAATGGTTAGCGCTACTATAAAAATGTATCTTAAGATACATTGTAGGTTTTAAGGATATCCGCCTCACAGCCAAGCGCTGTATGTGAGATTTGTGGTGGACAAAGCGGCGCAGGGGCGGATTTTCTCCGTGTTCTCCGATTTCCTCCGCCATCGCATTCCACCGGTGCTCCATATTTTTTCCATATCACTAGTGTCATCGCCTGCGGTGCGACAGATACTAAAAGCGGTCGTTAAACGCTACGAAAAAAAAATATATATCTACATTTCGTATGGTGAGCTTTTATATTAGTTCTTATGGTTTACCGATTATACAAAATGCATTTAGATTGAAGAGAACTTCACAGGTTATTCATAGAAATTCAAGATATTCATTTGATTACTGACATACATAACAAAAGTTGGTATTTTCATCAAAATCAACACAATTATATATTTTTGAACATATAAAGAATAATTTAGCTTGTTCTATGTTAGTTTATTTTGGGGCGATTTTCTTTAAAATCATGTTCCGTCTTTAGAAATTGCTAAGTTTGATATCTTTTTAGCTATACTGCTGCTCTTTC
The DNA here is from genome assembly GCA_030762935.1 of Hymenopus coronatus. Classification (NCBI taxonomy): domain Eukaryota; kingdom Metazoa; phylum Arthropoda; class Insecta; order Mantodea; family Hymenopodidae; genus Hymenopus; species Hymenopus coronatus. The sequence goes on along the minus strand of CM060895.1, from coordinate 94,268,287 downwards.
TGCCTCTGTCCACATCACCTAGCCACAATGAGGTTTTTATAAAACCGATTTTATTGGTTCAGTGGATCTCAAAATACATAATTACATTGAATTTCTTTATCTATAACCCCCCATGTACACACAAACTGCAATTTAGCCCATCATGCATGTTAATGCGGTCAATTTTACCAGGACTAATGATTTCTTTGCGTTATTAAACGCAGGGCTAGGCATAACAGCGAATAAGCTATTCTATAGTGTCACGGGTATGAACCCCGTTATATATAGGTGTGCATACAGGACGCTCGGCGTCAGACGCTGATCGATCGCGCTGGGGCTCGACCTGACCTCCAAACTCGCAAACCCTCCCCTCCTAGGACCCCGTGCGGGTCAGTACGCTGTCGTAACAAGGTTGTGAGACACCTCATTCGTTTGAGTTAATTCAAACCTTCAGGACCCACGGTCAATTCTTCCGCACTCTTGCTATCTTGACATCAGACCCCACAACGCTTTCCGTTTATTTAATTCTAGCTAGCTTATCTGATGTATCACGGATGGCTTATAAAGCCTTAAAACGATTCATTTAAGTAACTTTATTTCATTTCTTATTCCTCACGAAATTTTTGTATAATGATCTAGAAGAACTTTACTTTCTCTAGTACGTATGTACAATATACTGCACATAGTATATAGAAAAGGTATTTGTATTTCAATGGTTTAGGTTTTCTAGGTTTATTTGTTTAGCTAATATTAGTTATGAATGTTTAGGTAGACGAAGATTATTAATTAATAAACGTTTATCCTACAGATACTTGTAATAGATATCATTGCTAAGCAGAAACGACGTAAGAAAACTTGGACTTTAACTCAAAGTGACAGTTATTAGCGCAACGGGTGGGATAAAGTTAATAAATGGTTGATAACCTCAAATTTTCTATAACCTTTTAACAGCAATATCAAACCTTTTTATTCTTTAACTACATGTTGATATTAATCTAGAATATTTGCTCCACAGAGAAAAACATTTGCACTTTTTGAAAGAAAATTAAAATAAGCAAGAATCACTTCATCAATGCCCTGAATATTCTTCTTTGTATCTGCCAATCTTTAAATTGCTGAAACTCTTTTTCGTATACTTTCCGTGAAGTCGACGGTAATAAAGCCTACTTTTGCTTCATTTAATATATCATTTGGAACCGATATATTAACGTTCTCAACGTCCATCGTAAACTTAATCAATTTGAAACTAGCAGCAATAAAAACAAACTTAGTATTCATAATAACCTACCAGATTTTATAACAATAAGAACGCCACAATTCTTTATCTTATTCCTCATTAATTTATTACTATCTGTTGAAAAACCATTAATTGAATATTTTCTACGTATTAATTTATCGTATCTGTAGAATAAAATAATGTATTATACAAGTGGACAAACCTCTATTTTCCCCTTCGGGTCGCGTTTTAAATTGAGGGGGTCAGTGCAACAGTGGGCTAACCCATCTTTTTAAAAAAAAAAATGGAGCATAACTCAGTTAAACACACCTGGTTTCTTTGAGAATAACAAAAACCTAATTTTAATCGAATAGATTGTTCACTGACACTTTTCCAGATTATTACACAACAACACATTGAGTACTGTTAACATAATGTTGAGATATAACTAACAATTTTTATTAGTGTGATGCAAATATTTTTCTGGGTTAGACCACTTGTGCTGACCATTCAATTGTTCTACTCGTGGATAAACTCTCTGTTTATCCACTTGTATAATAAATAACTATTATTAAATTTGACATTAAGATAATTTTTATCATCATTGGAATAATAATAACAGCATTTAAGATTATGGTTGAATTTCACTCCTAATGTAATAAAAATAAAAGTCATGTGTGTGTTACATTAATATAATATCGTTTATTTTAACTCCTCTGCATACTTTCCTTACAACACTTATTCTCCTCGCTTTATTAATCGAGATAGATAATTACAGAATGGTCTAATTACTGTTCTTTGTACATACATATTATCACCGAAATTTCGCCGGAAATACAGGTTTTAGGTCCCCTGAATCCAAAAGAAAATGGTGCGTGAGTGTGCATGTGTTTGCATGCTTTTATATGTACGCGCGTGCGCGTGTGTGTATGTGTACAGCATAACTCAAAAACTAAAAGCCGGTTAAATACCAAACTTGGTATTTAAATTCAATATCTTCCAAAGATACCGTACGAAGATTTGTAGGAAAATTCCTCCCACCCCAATTACCCTTAATATGGAATATTTTACGAAAATTTTGATTCTCTAAAAATGGTACTAACGATTTTGATTAGATTACCACATGTTTATAGTGTTTTTATGACAAATGTATAGCTAATAAACCGTAAGAAATAGGTAAACGCTTACTGCATAAAAACTGTAGGTGTCTTAAAACACAGAATTTAAATATATACATTTCTTTTGTAGATTAAACGGTTTCCAATATAGGTATTCTTTGTATTTGTTTCAGTTTTTCTCTAAGGGATGTCATCTTTAGTTTTATATCTTTTGTTTTACTCCTGGCAAGCAAAGGGAACCGAATTTCAATTGTTACACTTAGCGACCAGATTTTAAAAGATTAACTTATCGCTTTAGCCTTGTGTATTCCCTTATTTCCCTTCTACTTACAAAGGAACAAGTAGGGAGACTTCTGCTACCGATTATCTAGATTAACATGATGTAAGTAAAATATTAATCAGTTGTAAGAAAGATTCATTATGGAATAGCTAGAGTAAGTCATGTGTATGGAACACATTTTTTAAATAGAAAACCCTCCTCTTTAACTTGTAAAGTGTAAATGTTTTAAATGCCCCGTGATATTCTGTACCAGGAAAATAATCCCTTAACATTCATGTCAGTTTATATGAAATATTTGTAGACGTCTTTCTGATTTCTTAACCTTCCTACGAGCCCTTAGTTGTGAAAATGTTAATTCTGATATTCCATCAGACGTGAATATTATTAAAGTAGTAATAATACTATTAATAATAATAATAATCTGCTGTATATTCACGTGGCTCTACTCAGCTTCAGCAACCATTAAAAAGCTTACTCTTCTACTATCTACACATACTTACTTAATCGAGATAAACATAGGTATGTAGAAATGCTTTAATTACACCTTTCTGGTAGATAAAACGAGAATAGGGGAATGCAGAAGGCTTAAGCAATAGTCGACATTTTTGGTGCAGTACTACTTTTACTTAATAGAGAAAGTACAAAGTCGAGAAAATAGTACGACATTGCATTAAATATGTTACACATGTGTAAGTGATCATGTTAGCATTGGTGCTAGTAAACTCAAACAACATTATATATAGAGCTCACCAATGAGCTTGCCTGAAGCATACTTTTATTTCCATGCATATTTGAGCTGGATGTTTTATAATTGAACATTCAGGACTGCCTAAAATAGTATTTGACAACACATGTTAAAAGTAATTTTATTTGCCCGTAAGATTGCAAAATCCGACTTTCAGTCTGGTTACCTAAACATTCTTGACAAAATAAGACTACACTTTTAACATTTGTATCGTAACTACACATAATCCTCGTTTATCCGACTCTGATTAATCCGGAATTCCGTTTATCCGAATTTATTTAGTGTTTCATTTGCTATTTTAACAAGAAAATATGCGGTATATATTGGTAGTGTATATATTGGTACAGCTATTATGTTGGCACTGCAGGTACCATAGAGATTGCCGGTCCCACGCTCCCAGTTACCGTCCTATGGTCAATGTGGATCTTTTCCTTAGGGCCAGTTGTACGAACTCGGAATAAATCTTGGAGTAGTTATTCTTGGAATACACTATTCGCGGTATAAATATGGTGACGAGTTGTACGACGCAATTTTATTCCTTAGATATCTATTCGACTGTTTGCAGATTTATAACTGATGTTGGCTATGCTGCCAGTCATTCATGGCCAACTTGATTCGTAATTTCTGCTTTATTTTGCTGAAAATTTGCATTAGTTTCACAATCAGCTGTTACTAAACTACGTAGTATTTCTTATTTTAACTACTTACGGACTATGAAATAATTATAAATGTTCACCAGCGTGTTTGGATGCAGAATATATACTTTACAAAACATAAATACACATACTGTGACTTCTTGCGATAGGTTAGGAGTATGGGAATGAAACCTTACCGTATTGTAAAGTGTATCTTGTGCTGATATGTGACATATTTCCGTTTCTGTGCTCAAACAGCTAACATACTTAACCTGGATTCTGTAATAGTATTCAGTAAAATTTTTAGTAATCGCATTTTGAAAATTGAATTTTAGCTGTTGCCAACCTACTATCAACTTAAGATATGCATAATAGAATCGATGCATCAAGATAAAGTACATAAGCAATTTGCTATACAGGTATTATTAACCAACAGAAAAATTAAGAGCTATGTCGAATAGTGCATTAAACCGTTTCCATTACAGCTCGCACTTTGCTGATGGCAATATTTAATACAACAGTTTGAAATGGTCAACCTAACTAATAAAATTGAGAACATTATATCTTACGGAAGGTATCGTCTACTCAATCAAAATTGTTTCTAATATATTAAACCCACAGCAAATAATACGAAAAATAATTAATTTATTGTAAAATAATAATATATATTATATTTGCAAGCTCTGAAGGCGACTTTTAATCTGGGCATCTCCTCCCTTTATCATAAAGCTTGTAATGTTATCGTTGTTAAACTTGCACCTAATCTCTAAAGTCTGATTATAGCACAGAATGTTGCTAACATTAACACTTGTGGCTGTGTTGCGTTTTGAAACATCTCGCCCTCGAAGTAACCAATTCTTTGCATTTCGTCAATAAAATGTAACCTCGTTCTTTACAACGCTAAGCATTGTACTGGTGAATTGCTATATAATATTTTATATTTATCTTGGGTTGGATTAAATTTAATTGTTTCCATAAAAATAGCGGTATTTTGTTGGCAATAGGTAGGTTTTACTGCTTTATACATGCAACTTTACTTTAACTAACTTCTTGTCTTATGCCTTATAGCTGCCAAGTTATTTCACTTGATTCTTATTATAGCAGTCTTCATTTATCGGACTACCTCTATAACATATTGCATTTAGCTAAATTATGTCCTTAAAAACATATAAAGAAATTGATCGTTTATATCGGTCAAATATGGGTCAAAATTGTGACCAGAACACAAGCAGCCATTTTCCTTTTTGTACTCTATTCTCGGAATAACGGCTTATTCCCGCAAGGAATCACGGAATAAGTTATTCCGTGTTTATTCCCTTGATAGTCTCTATTCCACTGTCGTACAACACAATTTAGCACATAACCATGGAATAACGTCAAACAGAGGTTTATTCCGAGTTCGTACAACCGGTCCCTAGAGAGTTAAGAAGCTGTACAGGTATTATTCTTTCGTTCCCGTGTATTGAGTGTGTGTGAAAGAAGAAATAACGCCTTTTGTGTTTGAAACGAAAGAAACATATCAACTATTTCAGTAAATAAACATGAATAGACTACAGTAAATATAGAGTTTGTGCCAAAAAGTGTTTCTTGTTAGTGCCAAAATAAAAGTACATTTGTAGAACATTTAGAGTTGTTGTATTTAATAGCATAATTCCGGAGTATTTCGATTTTCGATAATCGGATTACAACCGGTTCCACTTAGTCCGGATAAACGAAATTCTTGTACAATTACTGCGGTCCCCTTTTCCTAGAATGGCGTGAAGAGCAACACAGACTTTAGTAACGTCGAGCAAATCGCCCGCACAACTGAACTGACCGTCAGTGCCAAACCATTATAAAAGTGTAACACATGGTAATTATAATCCTACGTATAATTTGTCGTTTCTATTTGTAGCATAATGTCAGAGGTCAGTCATTAAAGTTTCAAGTTTAACCGAACTCATAAATCTCCTCTAACAAACACGCACATTCTGAAATAACCCATTTTTCGCAGTAGTAGTTCTGCATAAACTGAAACACTATTTTGCGAGTCAACCACGTTGAATTATAAACTAAACATACCTCAAATGTTATCTTACAGACGACTTTTGTCATTTTGATGCTTGCTTTGAAGCAAAGTTTTCGGGAAGCTCAGAGTTTTCTAAACAATTATATAAACATCTTAAGATTTTTGAGGAACCATTTAACATCAATTTCGTCTGTTACATTTCTTCCCAATCATCATAGCAATGATATTAGATTAAATATGCTTTACACTTTCTAATGCTTATTTAATTCTTTTATTTGTGATTGGATAAATCCAATTTGGACGGAATATAGCAGAGTACCAAATGTCTAGACGAGATTGTCTGAGTCACCCCCTCCCCCGACTTCTTCTTCTTCTTTTTAAGTCATTGCTTTTTCAGTCACCTACGTATATGTTTCTGTCTGGTTTGTTTTGCTTTTTGGTCTGATTTGCAGCATCACCAGAATGTCTAATAGTTCTTAATTCCACTAAATGATTGGCTTGTTTATGACTCTTCATTCAAAACTATAAGTAGCTTAAATTCAAAACTTCTAGGCTGGATTATTTTCATTAACACCATTACAAGAAATCTGCAAATCAAAAGTTGTTATTCCCTTTTGTTAATTCTTTGCACAAAGATTATATGTTAGCGAAATTCTACATACAGTTTACAAGCCATTCACAATGAAAATTAAATTTCACACAATGCTATCACTCGCCATAAACGGAATCATAAATAGCACCCCATCGCAAGAAAGCGTGAAACAGCTGAACTGGTTTGGCGGTCTGCGAACACAGAGTTAGGTTAGAGAGCTAACAGGCATACTCACTGCATTACAAGGTAGGGACAACATCAAAACCACATGACTTGTGGTTAGAGCGTATGTATTTCAAAGGTTTTAAAGAGGGTTCATTGCAAAATGATTTCAGGATTTTTTTTTTTTTTTAATTACTGTTAGAATCATTTGTACAGTCAAGTTGGTAGTGTCCTCAATAACGCTGTTTATCATTCTTTGTTCCAGTGACGTGTTCAGTCCTCTTAATATTGATGGCCCATTCCATATAATACATTGATATATATTTAAGAATATGAAGGGACAATTCCAGTGGGTTCAAATTTAAGGTAGGTAATTGCACATTTTCCCTATAAAATCGCGATCCGGATTTGAATGTGTTGAACATTTTATAATGTTAAAGTTTGAAATCCGCTAGATTGCCGAGGTTTTGACTTCTCGGGATCAATGGGGTTTTAGCTTCACTAATCCCTCGGCTAAGAAGTCCATGCCTGTTTCACTCTCCTTCTCATAAAAACACCTCTATCCCTCGACTACGCTTTGCACCTTAGAGCTTTAACATTCCTATAAGACCAGTAACTACAAAGCGGCAGTAATGACAGGATAATACAAGTACCAGATTCGGATCACGTGTGGAATAGTGCTTATTAGCACTTTTAATGTATTAACTCTTAAGTTTCTCATTAATATCTACTTAAATTCCATTTTTCAGTCCCAGTTAAAAGTTTTACAACCTACAAGTAACCGCATGCAAAACATCAAGTGCGCGTTCATAGAATACTTATGAATGAAAAATTATCCTTCCACTCACAATAATACACTTATTTACTTTTTAATGTATTAAACGCCTAAAAACACCATACAATACGCCGTTTCTTGTTTCGATGTCAACAGAATCATTAGTACAATTTCAATGGGTTCAATATTCACGGCCGCACTATGGCGGAGTGGTTAGACTACTAGCCTCTCATCTAGACGGCCGGGGTTCGATCCCAAGAGACCGCATGAGATTTGTGGTGGACGAAGCGGCGCTGGGGCGGGTTTTCTCCGGGTATTCTGGTTTCCCCTACCATCTTAAGATGTGTTTTAAGGTGCTCTACATGTTTTGTCTTGTCCATCTCTTACAGTTTAGCAGTTATTCAAAATTCCGTAAAATTCATCCAGAATAGAGTACTCGTCAGGGGCTATTCCCCAGAAAATTCAAGATATAAATTTTATTTGTCAAGTAAATATCTTTAATATACGAAATTTTAATCAAAATCGTTAAGAGCCATTTTTGAGAAAAATAAAATTTTCAAAGAAAGTTTCATGTAAAGAGTAGTTGGGGGGGGGATTTTTGTCAAAATCTTCGTGTCGCATCCCTGGAAGATACTAAACTTAAATACCAAGTTTGGTATTTTAAACTTATCGTGTTCACAGACACGCGCGCGCGCGCGCGCACAGACACACACACACACACACACACGAACGTTTTTTCGAAATGCTTTTTTTAGATAAAGGGGACCCTAAAACATATATTTCCGGTGAAATCTCGGTATCGAATTTTTGGGTGGAGTGCAATACCTTCTCTATACACTATGTACATAGTGTGTATAGAGCAAGTAAAAATGAACAGGAGCCAATATGTTAAGCTGCGATTTTTATTAATATTCCAGTGATTCTGGGTCGTGATCTTACCTATATAGAAAGGCGGGAGTCAAGGCATGACAACGGAAAATCTGTTGCGAGATGGAACAATGATCATGTGATGATGTGAATGGAGAACAGCTTTCTGGTTAAGTTATAGTTCCTTTAGTTAAACGCAGATAAACATGAAAGCTTGGAGCTTGCAAACTTCTACACGATAGCGCATATGGAACACATTTTATTTCTACATAATAATCTTAGAGGTATACATTAACTTGTTCAAAGTTTAGTCCCGCGTACTTTGAGCCTTGGATATGCACTTCTATAACTCATGTTTAATATGCTCTCCATTACAGCAGAGAACCTTTTCCATGCGAGTCAACATTTTCCAACTTCGACTTCAAATCTTTACTGATGTGATTGATTGTACAGCTATATAATCCCGAACATGCATTTACAGATCACTTGGAAACCTAAAAGGGTAGAGTTTTTCTTTTAAGAAGCCCCACGAAAAGAAATTACATAGGTTTAAATCGAGGTTTGAACGGGGGCCAAAAGAATCTGACATGATGGCATTGATAACGCCAAAATTCTCGTACAGAAAATCCTGTGTTAGGTGTTACTCCATCTTGCATTAACTAGTCCGACTGGAAGTACATAGAAAGTTAGTGGTATGAAGGTGAGGTAAATTAATCTCATACACTTATATCGGAGTGCATTTATAGTGAGAAAAATCTAATGTGTTCCATTCACATAACTTTCTCTACATTTCGGTTACAAATTATTATTAAAAGCTTATCTTCTACTTCATACTAATCGAGATAACCTTTAGCAGAAATGGTCTTTTTACTTGCTTCCTTTTAAGTAGAAGGGAAATAAGGGAACACACTAAGCTAATGCTATAGTCATATCTTTTAAAAATATGATGTGTTCCATTCAGATGACTTTCTCTATATCTCTGCAATAAATTATTTTTAAAAAGCTTATGTTTCTACTTACTTCCTGCTAATCGAGAAAAAAGTAGCAGAAATAGTCTTATTTCTTGCTTCCTTGTAAGTATAAGCGATATAAGGGAATACCATAGGTTAAAGTGATAGTCAAAAGTTGGTTGCTATGTGACTGAAGTTCTTTTGTGTGTATGGACACGAGTTCACCTGTATGAGAAAAATATAAGTTTTTATAGCTTAAACCAAAAACAAGGAATATCTCAAAAACAATCAACTCCACGAAAAAAATGCATGCAACATAAATTGTGTGTTTTAATGTGCTCTACATGTTTTTGTGTGGTAAGTGTTGTCTCTCTCTTACGGTTTAGCACTTATGCAAAATTTCGCAAAATTCACGCAGAATGAAGTAGTCTTCAGAGGCTATTCTCAGAAAATTCAAAATACACATTTTATTTGTCAGGTAAATATCTTTAATATACGATATTTTAATCAAAATCGTTGGTCATTTTTAGAAAATCAAAATTTTCGAAAAAAGTTCCATGTAAAGGGTAGTTTAGGGTGGGGGATTTTTCTCAAAATCTTCCGTGTCGCATCCCTGGAAGATACTAAACTTAAATACCAAGTTTGGTATTTTACAGACTTTTCGTTTATGAGTTATCGTGTTCACGGACACACGGACCTTTTTCTGCAAATACTTTTTTTGGATACAGGGGACCCTAAAACATATATTTCCGGTGAAATCTCGGTATCGAATTTTTGGTGGAGTGCAATACCTTCTCTATACACTATGCACATATTGCGTATAGAGAAAGTAAAAACTGGTTGCCATATGGATGAAATCCGTTTCATTACATTGCAGGAGTTGACAAATTCCCAAATGTGAAAAGTTTTAAAACTGACACCAATAACAATGAATACCTCAAAAATGGTCAACTCCACAAAATAATGTGTATGATATAAATAGTATGTTTTAATGAGATATACATTTTCTGTACAGCTGAGTTTTTTTCTATCTCTTACGGTTTACCAGTTATGAAAAATTCAGCAAAATTCATTCAGGAAAAAAAAAAAAACTATTCCCAGAAAATTCAGAAGATACATTTTATCTGTTATGTAAATATTTTAATATGCACTGCATTTTAATCAAAATCGTTGGAGCCATTTTTGAGAAAATAACAATTTCCAAAAATGTTCTATGTAAAGGGTAGTTTGGCTAGGAGGATTTTTCTCAAATCTTCGTGTCCATCCTTGGAGGATATTAAACTTAAATACCAAGTTTGGTATTTTAACAACTTTTCGTTTTTGAGTTATCGTGTTCACAGACACACACACGAACACTCCTCTTTTTATTTCTAAAATTCTTTTATTTGGATATAGAGGACCATAAAACGTGTATTTCCGGTGAAATCTCAGTATCGAATTTTGGGTGAAATGCAATGCCTTCTCTATACACTATGCACATAGTAGGAAAAAACATTCGTGACACAACAGCCCAAAGTCGAGTCAAGACTTACCGCCGACCACTGAGTCCATCTCTGCGTACAGGCGTTATGAATGTTTTTTTTTTTGTTTTTTTTTGTTTTTTTTGGTAATGTTTAACGCCCGCTTTAACTACTTATGGCACCGCAGGCCGTGACACTGATGATACATGAATGAAGATGGAGCACCAGTGGAATGAGATGGCGGGGGAAACAGGAGAAAACAGCCCCAGCGCCGCCACAAATCTCACATGCGGTCGCTTGGGATCGAACCCGGGCCATCTAGGTGAGAGGCGAGTGGGCTGATCACTCTAGCCACGGCGCGGCCGTCATGAATGTGGTGCGGTACAGGAGGGTGGGGCGTGGATAGCGCCCCGAGTCCCTCCTAGCCGGTTAAAGTGGTCTACGCAACCTTTTACTCAAGTAGCTCCTCAAATGGAATTGGACTCTCTGGGACCTCACGAGGCTGAGTGCACCCCGAATCAGCGGGAGAAAATTCCCACGCCGGAACCGGGAATCGAACCTGGGCTTCCCGCAACGACCTTACTGACTGAAAAAATACTGTCAATTGCTCACTAGGGATAGGTTTACAATATTGCAGTTATTATTTCTAATAACAAACCAATGCCAAAATGCCTTTGGACAATGTTTGAAACGGACTCTAAGGATTGATGGTCCGTCTCCTGGTGAGAGTCCCGCCTCAGAAGCGATTCCGTTGCGTGAGAAAAGGTAGGTCCTGTCTCTGCAACAAGACGTGACAAGCAACTATGTAAGTGGTCATTATAATGATATCAGACACTTATCTCAACACTATACTGACATGCAATGTCTTATTTACACATGTATTCTTTCTTCAACTTTCATCACCCCAAAGCTGTTAGATAAAATGTATGTTTAATTTACGTAACCTTCTCTATTCACTCTAGTTCTGGTGCAAACCATTAAAAGCGTTCTATCTATTTTTATTAATCGAGATAAACATTCATTACACTCTTACATATCAATTGTACGTATATACTTTCTCTACACGCACTATGTACACCCGTGAAAAAAAATGATGTTTGGAACGCCAAATTTGTCTAAGTCCTACACGGCACAGCGCCTTGTGTACAACATCCGCGATCCAGTTGTGTAGCGGCAGCAACAAGTCACAAGTTCCAAAACTTAATTTTACTAACCTTTATGATCAATAACAGAATCAAAAATATAACAACATACTATCAATATTAACTAAAAATATTAACGACAGAATACATGATACAGTTTGTATTGTACGGCATTACTAAATCTACCATCTGTCAGATGTGTTCACTGTACCATTGTGGCAAAAGTAGGTTATTCCTCTGGTAAGGGTTGCAGATTCGCTTCTCATATGTAGCCAACATGCCCCCTCCTTCTCTTAATGATGTTGAATCAACACATAGTGGCTATTTATTTTAGACATACTTATTTCGTATACGAAATTCGTTACAGTTAATAATATGATGGTTATTATGGTGCTTCTTTAAGGGTATATTCTACCGTGCAATATGCTACACAAGAAAGCGTTTGGTGCGCAAACGCATCCAGCACAATCAGTTCTCTCTCAATGAAAAAATGGAATCTGTAATAATATGAAAATATACTGAAAATATTGTTAAGAAAACCCTTGTTTTTAAACATTTTTGGAATCCAATTTTGGGCATATTTGATTTTTTTTTTTTTTTTTTTTTTTTTTGGGAGGTAAGAACTTTCCTTTTTGTGATGACTTTACATATAAGGGAAAGGTGACTTTTCTATCGCTGCAAAATACGTGGCTTCACAATTCCATCATGGTCGCGTTTCTGTATCGTGTTGGGATCAAGAGCGGTCTAGGTGTGCTGTGGCAGCTTGACAATTTTTTTTTTTTTTTCCACTGATAGGTTTTACTTTAAAGAAGTTCATACCAATATCTGCTACTCAGGATTGGTGAACAGAGCCTTAATAAATGATAGTCGGTCGCGAGTCCACTCCGATACTCATTTTTAACATATCTTTATCTTAGAGAAGCTTTGCTTCTAAATGTATGTTTGCAGTTCGTGTGGGGTCTCTGAAATTTATATAAAAATTATACTGCTACCGTCAGTAACTCGCAAAAGTTATTTCTGGGCATATTTGGATTACCAATTATACAAGTCATTCAGAATGAAGAGAAGTTTGGAGACTATTCCCAAAAAATTGAAGTTATACCTTTCATTTGTCAAGAATATAACTTAAAATGTGGTATTTTAATCATCATTAGTCATTTTGGAGAAACTATATATCTTTTTTAAAACCTAGTGCTTTTTTTTTTTTTTTTTTCATCTTTGTGTAGCAACCTTAGAAGATACTGAATTTGATACCGCACTTGCTATTTAACCGAATTTTCGGTTTGACACATTGACACGTACACGCGCGAGCATCTGTGCGCGGTTATTAGTTTCTCTACATACATAGTATGCAAGCAGAGAAGGTATTCCATTCCACCCAAAAATTGGATACCGAGATTTCACAGGAAATACACGTCTCAGGGTCCCCTGTAACCAAACAAATTTTAGAAAAAAGGATCGCGCGTGTATGTGTGAACACGATAACTCAAAAACGAGAATTCCGTAAAACACCAAACTTTGTATATAAGTTAAGTATCTTCCAAGGTTACGTCACAAGATTTTGAAGAAAATCCCCCACTCTAAACTACCCTTTACATGGAAAAAATTTCGAAATTTTAGATTGTTTCAAAAATTATTAACGATTTTGATTGAAATACAGTATATTAAAGTTATTTACATAACAATGTGTATCTTTTGAATTTTCTGGGAAAACCTCTAAAGACCTCTTTGTCCTGGATGAATTTTGCTGAATTCTGCATAACTGGTAAACCGTAAGAGATAAACCTACCACACTCACTACACAAAAAATCTATACCTCGTTAAAAGACACAAATTATGTCATAATATCTTCGTGGAGTTAACCATTTTTTAAAGACCCCTTGTTATCAGTTTCAGTTTAAAATAGTTAAAAACCTTTCTCATACGCAAATGTGTCAACTCCTGACAATGCAAAGAAACAGGTTTAAACCACATGGCAACCAGTTTTTAAAAGAGCTGATTATTGCTTTAGCCTAGTGTATTCTGTTATTTCCCTTCTGCTTACAAGGAAGCAAGTAATAAAACCAAGAAAGCTTTTTAACAATAATTTGTTACCGAGATGTAGAGAAAGTCATGTGAATGAAACACATGAGATTTTTTTTTCTAAAAATCTTCTTGTTGATATGGATAAAACTTCATTACTCTTTACACGTCTTGTTGAATACAGTATGCTAAAGCGACTCTCAACTCTTTTCGAAGCGGTAGCTATGTAATGCTTTGAAATCACGTTCTCTTTGCATGAACACGAAAAGCAGAAAAAGAGTAAGGGTGGGGGAGGGGAGATTAGTGATTTGTATTTGAGCAAAATATAACGTATTTGGAAATTCTAATCACTAACAAACAATAACTTATAAATGGTTAATGCCACAAAGCATTCATTTGACATAAATTGTGCGCTTTAAGAGATCAAACTGTTTTAGTAGAACGATTTTATCTATTCTACGGATTACTAACTATACAAAAGTCATTCAAAATGAAATGGGACTTCACACGCTATTTCCAGAAATTTCAAGATATAAATTTTATTTGTCAGTAAATATCCTAAACATAATGAATTTTAATTCATATCGTACAAGCAATTCTTGAGAAAATAATATTTAATATTTTCGTATCGCTTCCAACAACTGACTGCCTCCATGGTCGAGTGGTCAGCGAGCTGTTTTCTCACCCGGAGGTCCCGGATTCGATTCCCGGCTGGAGCGGGGAATTTTTCTTTAGCCAGAATTATTCCTTATCCCCCACAGAGTCTGGAAGTGTGTATGTATGTGTGCGTGTTTTAGGTAAATAAAATGATTTAAACCGAACGTAAAAGAACCTACAGACGAGTTGTTTCAAGTGCAAAGCCCCCGAAATGACCTTAGATGTTAAAAGGGGGCTATATAGATGACATAAAAAAAAAATACCCGCTTCCATCATAACCGAGCCGCTTGCATAATAATAATAATAATAATAATAATAATAATAATAATAATAATAATAATTAACAGCCACAAATATCGGAAAACAAATTAGAAGTATGATTTCACAATGACTTTATTTTAATTAATGACTTCTTCAAACAAACGGATAGTCTTACATGTTTCTACGTGAGTATTTCCTAGAGACTTAAGAACTTAAGCTGATTTAAAACACACTTAGAACATAAATCCTTCATCACTAAAACAGTCTCCCATGCAAAACTGCTCATAACCAGTAGAACCAGTTATATTTAATCATTATGGTCTAACAGAAGAATGTTCATTCTTGTCAACATTGGATTCCGTAACTTTTCCCGATCAACAACATTTTGCAATGACATGAAATTTAGAATGCGAAAAAAGTTCAGCGCAGTAAATTACAAAAATTACAAGTTAATTTAATGTGAATTCCAATTTATTACAATCTGGAAGACTAATACTACCGCTTCGTTGTGTCAAGCGTGCTGAAACAATTGACTGCTATTTAGCACAGAATACCACTTCAAATGCTCTATGCAGGTTCCTAGTCCAAATATTAGCATTAGTACATCAGGTATAACAAATCTGATGAGTTACACTCACATGACTTTCTCTAGCCAAACTAAGTTCTTACAAAAGATTCTTCTTCTTTCTACACTATGCTAACAGAGTAGACATATTACTTAGTTCCTTATAAGTAGAAAGGAACTAAGGGAATGCACAAGGCTAAAGCGATAATCAAATGTTTTAAAAGCTGGCGTTAAGCCACTGTCGTTGCAAATCGCTTCATTGTTTGGGCAGGAGTAGAACAAAAGAAAATGGGCACACCTTTCTGAGAAAAGTTTAAGTATTTTAAAACTGAAACCAATAACAAGGAATATTTTGGAAATGGTCAACTCTACAACAAAAATACATATGACATAGATTATGTGTTTTAACAAGATTACATTTATTGCGTAGTAACTTTTTGTCTACCTTTACGGTTTAACCGTTATGCAAAACTCGGCAAAATTCATCCAGAATAAAGATAATCCCAGAAACTTCAAGATATGCATCTAATTTGGGATGTACGCATCTTTAATATACGGGATTTTAATCAAAATCGTTAGAGCCAATTTTAAAAAAAAAAATTAAGAAAAAAATTCCATTTAAAGGGTAGTTTGTGGTGGGGGGATTTTCTTGAAAATCTTCGTGTCGTATCTTTGGAAAATACTAAACCTAAATAACAAGTTTGGTATTTAATGGTCTTTTCGTTTCTTAGCTATGCTGTCCACACACGCACACACACACACACGAACTTTTTTTTTTCTTCTAAAAATGCCTTTTTTAGGACTCAGTGGATCACAAAACAAATATTTCCGGTGAAATGTCGACATCGAATTTTTGGGTGCATTACAATATCTTCTCTATACACAATGTACATAATACGTGTAGAGAGAGTAAAAATTGTAACAAAAAATCTGATGTGTTCCATTCACATGACTTTCTCTATATCTCTGTAACAAATTATTCATAAACGGCTTATTCTTATCTACTTCATGCTAATCGAGATAGACAATAGCAGAAATAGTCCTATTTCTTTGTAAGCAGAAGGGAAATAAAAGAACACACTAGGCAAAGCTTTTAAAAGCTGGTTGGTCATGTGGTTGAAACAAATTTTTGCATCGCCAAGAGTTTACAAATTCCCGTATGAAAAAAATGGATATAACATAAATTGTGTTTTAACGAGATCTACATTTTTGTGTAGCAAGGCTTTGTTTACCAGTAATGCAAAATTCATCCACAGGTCTTCAAAGGCAATTCCCAGGAAATTCAAAACATAAATTGTATTTGTGATGTACATATGTTTAATAAAAATTAGAGTAATTTTGAGAAAATCAAATTTTACGAAAAAGCCTCCACATAAAGTGTAGATGGGGGTGGGACTGGGAAGATACTGACTTTAAATATTGTTTGGTAATTTTACTTTCCGAACTATGCTGCCCACACTCACACGCATAAACACAAGAACATGTCTCTAAAAATGTTTTCTTGGATTCAACCCCAAGAATATCGAACCCCAAGAGGGTGGGACATTGGTAAGTTGCTTGCTGATGGCGCTTTGACGGGTTCATGGTTCCAACAAGAAATAGTTCTGGTTAGTATGCCAGCCTCCACATCCAGAGATCTCGAGCTCAATTCTCGGCAGACAAATGACATTTCTCATTTCTATTCTTTAAAAAAAAGAGAATTTGTGAATGCATGCATGTATGTGCGCACGCCGCGAAATTAAAGACGACCCAAAGATTAACCCAACAATCTACGAGTGAACACCATTGCCATGGCATTTGTTCTGAACACATAGCCCCCAATATGGCCAAAGAAAGATGTTAAACGCGGCATTTAATGGTTAAAAAAAATCTGATGTGTTGCATTCACATGACGTCTCTGCAACAAATTATTGTTAAAAAGCTTAGGCTTCTATTTACTTCATGCTAATTGAGAAAACATTAGCAGAAATAGTCTTATTACTCGCTTCCTTGTAAGTAGAAGCGAAATAAGGGACCATAGGTTAAAGTCATAATCAAAAGCTGGTTGCTATGTGACTGACGTTCCTTTGTATGCACAGGAGTTAAATTCCTGTATGAAAAAAGTATAAGCTTTTCAAATCTGAAACTAAAAACAAGGAATATCTTAAAAACGACCAATTCCACGAAAATGTATAGAACATAAATTGTGTGTTTTAATGTGCTCTACATTTTCTGTGTGGCAAGTTTTCGTCCATTTCTTATGGTTTAGCTGTTATACAAAAATCCGTAAAATTCATCCAGAATAAAGTAGTCTTCAGAGGCTTATTCCCAGAAAATTCAAGATATACATTTTGTGAAGTAAACATCTTTAATATACGAGATTTTAATCAAAATCGCAGAGCCATTTTATAAGAAAATAAACTTTTTCGAAAATTTTTCCATGTAAAGGTAGTTTGGGATGGGAGGATTTTCTTGAAAATCTTCGTATCGCATCCTTGGAAGATTCCAAACTTAAATACCAGGTTTGGTTTTTTAACGGTCTTTTCATTTTTAAGCTATGCTGCCCATACACACACATTCACGGAACTTTTTCTAAAAAATGCTTTTTTTGGATTCAGGGGGTATTAAAACATATATTTCCGGCGAAATATCGGTATGGTATTTTTGGGTGCATAACAATACCTTCTTTATACACTGTGCACACAGTACGTGTAGAGAAAGTAAAAATTGTTTAATTATGCTACTCCTTTCTTGGGTCCTGGAGGAGTTGGGTTTGAAAGGGGCGTATCCTTGGACAAACAGCTAGGTGACATATAAACACTGTGTAAAACATTCTGACTTTATCTACATCGCTATAACAAATTATTGTTAAATAGCTTACTCTTCTATCTCCCTTATGTAATTCGAGATAAATATTAGCAGAAATTGTCTTAATTTCTTACTTTCTTGTATGTAGAAGGTAAATAGGCTAAAACGATAGTAACATCTTTTAAAAGCTGGTTGTCATGTGGGAGAAATCCGTTTCTATGAATGGCCACGGAGTGTACAAATTTTCGTATGAGAAAAGTTTAAGTATTTTAAATCTGAGACAAATGACTGGAATATCTAAAAAAATCTGATGTGTTCCATTCACATGACTTTCTCTATATTTCTGCAAAAAATTATTCTATTTACTTCATCTAATTGAGAAAAAATTAGCAGAAATAGTCTTATTACTTCCTTCCTTGTAGTAGAAGCGAAATAAAGAGGTATCATAGGTTAAAGTGATAGTCAAAAGCTGGCTGCTCTGTAACTGAAGTTCCTTTGTTTGTATGGACAGGAGTTCACAAAGTCCTATATGAGAAAAGTATACGTTTTTATAGCTGAAACCCAAAACAAGGAATATCTCAAAAACAATCAATTGTGTGGTAAGTTTTTGTCCATCTCTTACATTTTAGCAGCTATGCAAAATTCCGTAAAATTCATCCAGAATAAAGTAGTCTTCAGAGGCTATTCCCAGAAAATTCAAGATATACATTTTATTTGTCAGGTAAATATCTTTAATATACGATATTTTAATCAAAATCGTTAGTAATTTTTTAGAAAATCAAAATTTTCGAAAAAAGTTTCATGTAAAGGGAAGTTTGGGGTCCGTGTGTGTTCGTGTGTCAGATTTATCTGTGAACACGATAAATAAAAAATGAAAAGTCTGTAAATTACCACATTTAGTATTTAAGTTTAGTATCTTCCTGGGATGCGACACGAAGATTTTGAGAAAAATGCCCCCACCCCAAACTACCCTTTACATGGAACTTTTTTAAAATTTTCATTTTCTTAAAAATGGCTCTAACGATTTTGATTAAAATATCAGATATTAAAGGTACTTATCTACCAAATAAAATGTGTATCTTCAATTTTCTGGGAATAGCCTCGGAAGCTTACTTTATTCTGGATGAAATTTACGGAATTTTGCATAGCCGTAAGAGAGAGATAAAAACCTACTGCACAAAAAATGTAGAGCACGTTAAAACACACAATTTATGTTATATACATTTTTTTCATGGAGTTAATTGTTTTTTAGATATTCCTTGTTTTAGGTTTCAGCTTTAGAAAAGAAACTTTTCTCATATTGAAATTTATCAACTCCTGTCCACACAAACAAAGGAACTTCAGTCACATAGCAACAGGCTTTTGATTATGACTTTAACCTATGGTACTCCTATATTTCGCTTCTACTTTTAAGGAAGCAACTAATAAGACTATTTCTGCTAATTTTTTTCAGGATTGTCATGAAGTAAATAGAAGTATAAGTTTAACAATACTTTTTTGCAGACATATAGAGAAAGTCGTGTGAATGGAACACATCAGATTTTTCTGATAATTTTTTCTTGGGGGGGGGGATACAGGAGACCCTTATGTATTCCCGGTGAAATCTCGGTATCAAATTTTTGGGTGAAATGCAACACCTTCTCTATACACTATGTACACATGGTACGTGTAAAGAAAGTAATTAGTGGATTCACGAAATATCGATATTTTACGAATTGCTGCATTTGTGAAACAAAAAACAACAGTACTCACCCTCAAAATGTTAAAAGAGAAAAATGCATGTTTCCAAGGAAGCACGCTTATCTAATACAAAGTGCTAGTAAAGCATGTAATATCTTGTTTAATATGAAATTTGATGACCTGAGAGACATGCCCCCTCTCTACAGCCATCATTACCCCTAAGGCATCCCTCCATATGTGCATATGCATTTCTAGAAGGGCGTTCACAGAGCTGTTGAACACATTAGACGATTTTTCATACATGCACTCAACCATTTCGGAGGGGAAAGTGACAATACAATGTTACAATGAAACCGGTAGGATGAGTGGATAGCGAAGTGGTAATGTTCCCCGTTTTCCCTCTCTCTTCCTGAGGATCTTGGCTCAAAGCCTCGTCGCCAAATCTTCTGAACGCATTCTGCTAGAAAATACGCACATGTAGTCTAGGTACATTTTAAGGGGATCTTATGTCTATGTAAAACTTGTGGTTGCAAAATTTGTTTAAATATGTTAAGTCGTATAGTTTGTTAACGACGCTGTCAATTGGCTAACTTCATATATCTAAGATCGCGAGTTCAAACCCGGCGGAGGATGATGGATTTTTTCGGGTGTAAAAATCTTTGGCATGGCTTCCCTCGGAAGGGAAGTAAAGCCGTTGGTCCCTCGTCGTACATTTACGGCACATAAAAGAACATCAAGCCTGATAGAGAGGCTCTGAGCAAAATTAAGCGTTCTTTCACGACCAATTTAGAATGGAACGCTGAGAACCATAGTAGTTAAAGAGCGTCCATAAATAACACGCCATTTAGATTTTTTTTTTTTTTTTTTGCTATCAATTGCCATGAACTTATCGCTTTTGAGCACATTTTAAAACTGACGGTCTGGGTCGGGTTTAAACTCACGACCTTGGGTTCAGTAGGCTAGCACATAACCAACGCAGCCACCCACACCAACTCCTTTTAATGCAGAATATGTCAAGAACATACTCATGTTGATCAGATTCGTGAGCTTCGTAATATGCGTGAAACGATAATCGCAGCCACAGCGAGAGAAACTCCTTTCGTGTTGGAGCACAGTTTGGTTGACGAGAACTCAAAAATTTGAAACAGCTATTTCATTATAGATGTTAAAGCTAAAATTCCCCGAACCACTCCTCTAAAAACCTACTTATTTAATTCCACTCCGCCGTTGAGGTTCCCAGAACTCCCCCCCAAAATCAGTTTTAGGGAAACGCCCATACTATGTGGTGTATCCTGTCTACGTCTGTGGACAGCATTACCGAGAAATGGAAAGTCCGATAAAAATTATATTCCTTTTTAAAAGATACAACACTAAGATTTGCAAGAGAATCTTCCACACAGTACTATCCTTTAAATGCAACAGTTCTCAACATATTTGTTTTTCTAAAAACAAATAAAAAAATCTGATGTATTCCACTCACATGCCTTTCTCTACTTCTCTGTAATAAATTATTGCTAAAACGCTTAAGCTTCTATCTACTTCATGCTAATCGAGATAAATATCAGCAGAAAAGAAAGGAAATAAGGGAATGCACTAGGCTAAAACGACAATAAAAGCTGGTTGGCATGCGGGTGAAATCCGTTTCTATGCATTGTCAGGAGTTCACAAATTTCCGTATGTGAAAAGTTTTAAGTATTTTGAATCTGAAACAAATAAAAAGGAATATCTCAGAAATTGTCAATTCCATAAAAAAATATACATGACATAAATTTTATGTTTTAACGTGATCTACATTTTTAGTGCAGTAAGTTCTCGTTTATCTATTACATTTTACCAGATACGCAAAATTCAGCAAAATTCGTTCAGAATAAAGAGGCCTTTAGAGGCTATTCCCAGAAAATTCAATATATATATTTTTTTATTTGGCATATAAATATCTTTAATATATAATAATTTAATCAAACTCGTTAGAGCCATTTATGAGAAAATCAAAATTTTCGAAAAAATTTCCATGTAAAGGGTGGTTTGGGATGGAATTTTTCTCAAAATCGTCGTGTTGTATCCCTGGAAGATACTAAACTTAAATACTAACTTTGGTATTTTACCGACTTTTCGTTTTTGAGTTATTGAATTCACAGACACACGGACCCACATGGACCTTTTTCTAAACATTCTTTTTTTTTTGATACAAAGGATCCTAAAACGTGTATTTCCCATGAAATCTCGGTATCTAATTTGTGGGTGGAATGCAATATCTACCTACACTATGAACATAGTAGAGTATGTGTAGAGAAAGTAAAAAAAAACGAGTAATTTTTTATAAAATCGAAAATTTCGAAAAAGTTCCATGTAAAGGGCAGTTAGGAGTGGGGATTTTCATGAAAATCTTCGTATCATAACTTTGGAAGATACTGCAGTTAAATATTGCACCCCACTCTAAACTACCCTTTACTAGAAACACACTAGTTTAGTATTAGTCGACTTTATATTTTTGAGTTGTGTTATACACGGGCGGATCTTTTTCTAAAAAGTTGTTTTATAGTGGTCCTCAAAATGTGCATTGTATATACGTGTATTTTTAAATTTTCAAAATATCGGTTGCATTTTACAGATGCAATACCTTAGAGAAGTAATGTTTACTTTCTCTACACGTACTATGTACATAGTGTATACAGAAGGTATTGTAATTCACCCTAAAATTCGATACCGAGATTTCACCGGAAATACAGGTTTTGGGTCTCCCTGAATCCAAAAGAAGCATTTTTAGAAAAAGGTCCGTGTGTGTGTTTGGACGGCATAGCTCAACAATGAAAAGACCGTTAAATACCAAACTTGGTATTTAAGTGAGGCATATTTCAAGGATGCGACACAAAGATTTTCAAGAAAATCTCCACATGGAACTTTTTTCGAAAATTCTATTTTCTCAAAAATGGCTTTAACGATTTTGATTAAAATATCGTATATTAAAGAATTTGAATATCTTGTATATCTTGAATTTCCTGGGAATAGCCTCTGAAGTCTACTTTATTCTGGAGGAATTTTACTGAATTTTGTTTAACTGGTAAACCGTGAGAGATCGGCAAAAACTTACTACACGAAAAATGTAGAACACGTTAAATGTTACATACATTTTTTTCGTGGAGTTGATCGTTTTTGAGATACTCCCCTTTTTTGTTTCAGCTTAAAAAACATCTTTTCTCAAATAGGAATTTGTCAACTCCTGTCCTACAAACAAAGGAGCTTCAGTCACATAGCAACCAGCTTTTGACTATAACTTTAACCTATGGTACTTCTTTATGCCCCTTCTACTTACAAGGAAGCAAGTAATAAGACTATTGCTGTTAATTTTTTCTCGATCAGCATGAAATAAATAGAAGCATAAGCTTTTTAACAATAATTTGTTGCAGAGATGTAGAGAAAGTCATGTGAATGGAACACATCAGATGTTTTCATTCAAAATTTGTATTTCTGGGGAAATATAGGTATCGAAATTTTGGATGCAATACGATACGTTCTCTACCTATCTATACTATATACATTGTGCATACGTGCCAGAGAAATTAAAAAGTCCTTTTGTGATTTTACAAAATGTTTGTTACATTTTACACATGTAATATTTTTTAATAGTAGCATTGTTACAATCAGACAATTTAGCACAATGTTAAACACGTTGCTATATATATCATCGGTGGGTGATACGAAGTTTCTGTTAAAGTCAGAGCATTTTAACGTCGTGTTAACTGGTTAATGAAACCAGGCCAAAGAGTTACGAGAGGTATTTCTACGGATTGAAAGTTTATAGCTTGTATAGGGCCATTGTTTCTCAGCTCTATGCGTAATATCTGCAGCATTTGAAGTGTTTCCTGGTTACAAAGGCCAAATGAGCTCTCGAAATGCAGGTGTGAATAAGCAATAAGGAGGTAAAAAAGCAAGTAGAACAAGAGGAGGAGAAAGTGCTATATGACCCTATCTTATCGCTTTAAAAGTGTAACACTTATGTTACTTTATCTAAAAACCCGCGTGTGTTCGAAGGGCTTGAAAAATCTATAACACCTTATTCATTCGCATTCTTCCTTCGCGTGACATAAATGGACTCAATCTATTTAAATGCTCTTAGTTCTACATTAAAACATCTGATGTGTTCCATTCACATGACTTTCTCTAGATATCTATAACAAATTATTGTTAATAAGTTTGCTCTTCTATCTACTTCATGCTAATCAAGATAAACATTAGTAGAAACGGTCTTATTATCTACTTAGTTCCTTGTAGGTAGACGGGAAATAAAGGAATACACTAAGCTAAACCGACAGTCACATGTTTTATAATGTGGTTGCTATGGCATTGAAATCCATTTCTTTGCGTGGCCAGGTGTTGACAAGTGCCTGTATGAGAAAAGTTGAAGTATTTTAAAACTGAAACCAATAACAAGGAATATCTCGAAAAGAGGTAAAACGAAAAGACCCTTTAAAACCAAACTTGGCATATAAGTTTAGAATCTTCCAAGGATGTGACACGAAGATTTTCAAGAAAATTCCCCACTCCAAACTACCCTAACATGGAAAAAGTTTTGAAAATTTTGCATCTCATATAAACTGTGTATTTGGAATTTTCTGGGAATAGCCTCTAAAGACCTCTTTATTCTGTACGAGTTTAGAATTTTGCAAACGGTTAAACCGTAAGAGATAGACAAAAACTTACTGCACAAAAATTATAGATCTCGTTAAAACATATTATTTGTCATATACGTTTTTATGTAGAGCTGTCATTTCTGAGATATTCCTTGTTATTGGTTTTAATTTTAATCTATTTACATTTTTCTCAAATGGGAACTGACGTTTCGTTTCATCTCATTTGTTTTACTGTAGGCCATGCAAAGCGAGCCGAACTTCAGTTGTTTCACATAGTACCAGATTTTAAAAGACTGGACATTCGATTTAATCTACTGTATTCCCTTATGTCCCTTCTACTTACAAGAAACAAAACAGCTAGAGAAAGTCATGTGAAGGGAACACATAAGACTTTTGGTATATAAATGTAAGTTTTTTCCTGTTGTGCAGTTATGTATATTGACACAGGTAATAAATTGATTGATATTCTTGACATACAAGATGCAGATCAAAACGTGCTTCGACGGTAGAGTAAGGACGTCAGATTGATTAACAATCCGATGTGCTTCATATATCTGATGTGACACAATAC
This sequence comes from Hymenopus coronatus, assembly GCA_030762935.1. Taxonomy (NCBI): domain Eukaryota; kingdom Metazoa; phylum Arthropoda; class Insecta; order Mantodea; family Hymenopodidae; genus Hymenopus; species Hymenopus coronatus. The sequence continues at coordinate 94,243,184 of CM060895.1, read as the reverse complement.
TTTCTCTAGCTGTTCCGCAAAATTTTCTTACAAAAGATTCTTCTTTTATCTACATCATACTAATCAAGATAAGCATTACCAGAATTGCTCTTATTACATGCTTCCTTTTAAGTATAAGGGAAATAAGGGAATGCACAGGCTAAAGCGATAGTCAAATCTCTTAAAAGCTCATCACTATGTGAACGAATTTAAATGTGGTTTTCTTTGTTTGCCAGGAGTAAACAAAAGAGAGTCAGAAAAACGTCTTCCTTTGAGAAAAGTTAAAGCAGCTTAAAACTAAAACCAACTCGTAATATCTCGAAAATATTAACTCAAAGAAAAGAAAAAAAGAAGAAAAAAGTACATATATAATATATATTCTGTAATCTAACGAGATCTACGTTTTTGTGTAGTAAGTTTTTGCGTATTTCTTACAGTTCACCACTTATACCAAAGTTGCACAAAATCATCCAGAATGAAGCCATTTCCAGAAAATTCAAAATATTCATTTCGACTGTCATGAAAGTATCTTAAACATTTCAAAATTTTCAAAAAATGCTACATATAAAGGGTAGTTAAATGTGGGGGGATTTCTTTGAAAATCTTCACGTCGCATTCATGGAAAAAAATTAACTTAAATACAAAGTTTGATATTTAACCGACTTTCATTTTTGAGCTATGCTGTCCACAGACATGATTCTAAATTTGTTATTCAGGGGGTCTCAAAACAAGTATTTCGGTAACGAATTTTAGGTGGAATATAGTACCGTCACTATCCACTATGTACATAGTACATACGTGCAAGAGAGAGTAAAAAGTTATTTACAGTGAGTCCTGGGTGAAGCTGCATAAATCAAGATTCGTTTCGAGACCTTCTAGGTTTCATTACGAGAACTTCTATACCGAGTGTATTTGTGGAAAAGCTATTGGAATTTGATAGAGAAACTGAAAACATGCAAAAAAACGCTCATGTAGAATATTCATTTTCTTTAGCTTCGGAACAAGTAGCAATCTTCTTTTGTACCGTGCAGACAAACAAGCCACGTGTAATTTTCTTCTCCATTCAAGTTGTTCATTTGTTCTTCATTCAAAGAGTCAACGTTCGTAAGCATGTTTGTTACCGACTACTGCTTACTATCACCGATTTCTACCACACATTTCTGCCATGGATAACTTTTAACACATTACGAAAATACTTGTCTAGATTAGAAATCCCGCACTATTTCATACGATTATAGTTTTATGAGGTGCCTATTAAAAGCTAACAAAACCGTCTGCATATGTCTTAAATAATATCTACATACCAATACAACAATATTATAATAATAATAATAATATCTAATAATGATATTAATAATAACTTAAGACGTTATTACCTGCAAAATAACAAAGAAACAGAAGTTAACGTATTATTCATTGTATCGTCTAGCATTGATTATGGAATACATAAAATACACGCTATAACAAAATTGCTTGATTGACAAATAAAATCCGAAATGCAAGATGTAATAATAGCAGCAATGTGGGAACTAGGGACAACCAAATTATTTCTTTTAAAATTGTATTAAGTTGATTTTTGCTTTCTCTAGCCCCATATGTACAATACATAGTGGATAAAGACGGTATTGTATTCCACCCAAAATTCGATACCCAGATGTCACAGAAAATATTATGTTTTGAAGTCCCCTGAGCCCGAATAAAAGCATTTTAGAAAAAGGTCTCTGGTGTGTGTGTGTGTGGACAGTATAGCTCAAAAACGAAAAGTCGTTTAAATACCAAACTTGGTATTTAAGGTCTTAAGTGTCTTTAAGTATCTTCCAAGGATGCGACATGAAGAGTTTCAAGAAAGCCTCCACCCCCAACTACCCTTTATATGGAACATTTTTAAAAAATGTTCATCTTCTCAAAAATAGTTATAGCGATTTAAATTAAAATACCGCATCTTAAAGATATTTACATCACAAATAAAACTTATTTTTTGAATATTCTGTAATTGTCTCTGAAGAGGTCTTTATTCTGATTGAGTTTTACACAATTTTGTATATAACGGTACAACGGTTTAACTGTAAGATATAGACAAAAAAATTACTACGCAAAAAAAACCTAGATCTTGTTAAAACACATAATTTCAGGCATATCCGTTTTTCTTGTAGAGTTGACCGTTTTCGAAATATTCACTGTTATTGGCTTTAATTATCAACTAATTAATTTTTCTCAAACGGGACTACGCAAGCCGAACCGAACCTCAATTGTTTCACATAGCGACCAGCTTTTAAAAGATTTGATTATCGCCTTAGCCTAATGTATGTCCTTATTTCACTTCTACTTACCAGGAAGCAAAGAATTCTTCTAATGCTTATCTATATTAGCATGGCGTAGATAAAAGAGTATCTTTTGTAAGAAAATGTTGTTTGGAAATGCTAGAGAAAGTTATGTGAATGGAACACAAGATTTTTTAAAAATTGTTTTATTTATATAGCCCCACTTTACATCTAAGGGCCATACTACATTCCTTTCCAATATCACCTTTAATTCCCCTAGGTTGCAGTCAGGTTTCATGGCTGTAGCCTAGAAACAACTTTTTACCCGCTCCCGCACATAGTATGGCAGCATCCTAGATTCCACGTACTACCGGGGGTGCTATTGCGCACAAAGCTTCGAGCACGGTAAAATTCAGCAAACTACGTGTTATAATGTGGCGGTTTTTTTTTTAGTGGGTATGCCGCAGCAGGGCGGAGAGCCCCACATATCCTCCCAGCCATTGCACTTCGGCTGGGGGTTGAATGCGTGATGCATTTTTCCTCTTCACAGATGTGTTCCATTCATATGACTTTCTCTGTATCACTGCAACAAATTATTCTATTTACTTCATCTAATGGAGCAAAAATTAACAGAAATAGTATTATTGCTTCCTTGTTAGTAGAAGTGAAATAAGGGGGTACCATAGGTTAAAGTGATAGTGAAAAGCTGGTTGCTCTGCGACTGAAGTTCCTTTGTTTGTATGGACACGAGTTCACAAAGTGAAAAAAGTGAGAAAAGTATGAGTCTTTATAGCTGGGAAAAAAAAAAAAAAACAAGGAATATCTAAAAAACAATCAACTCCACGAAAAGAATGTATATAACATAAATTTATAACATAAATTGTGTGTTTTAACGTGCTCTACAGTTGCTGTGTGGTAAGTTTTTGTCCATCTCTTACGGTTTAGCAGTTATGAAAAATTCCATAAAATTGACCGAGAATAAAGTAGTCTTCAGAGGCTATTCCCAGAAAATTCAAAATATATATTTTATTTGTCATGTAAATATCTTTAATATACGATATTTTAATCAAAATCGTTAGAGCCATTTTGTAGGAAATCAAAATTTTCAAAAAAAGTTCCATGTAAAGGGTAGATTGAGGTGGGGGGATTTTTCACAAAATCTTCGTGTCGCATTCCTGGAAGACACTAAACTTAAATACCAAAGTTTGGTATTTTACCGACTTTTCGTTTTTGAGTTATCGTGTTCACAGACACACGAACACACACACGCGGACCTTTTTCTGAAAATACTTTTTTTTGGATACAGGGGACCCTAAAACATATATTTCCGGTGAAATCTCGGTATCGAATATTTTGGTGGAGCGCAATACCTTCTCTATACACTATATACATAGCACGTACAGAGAAAGTAAAGAGGCGATATCGGAGGCTTTGCTTTATAAACAACAGACTGTAGGTTTTTAACGTCAATTTTTTTTTTCTTCAAACATGTGCGCGGGCATACACACGCACCCACATATTTACTCTCAAACTACACCTTCAGACTCAGTGCGAGATAGGGAATGATTCTGGTTAAAGAAAAATTCCTCGCCCCAGCCAGAAGTAAAACCCAAGACCTCCGGGTGAGAAGTCAGCTCTCTAACCACTAGACCACGGAGGCAGTCAAGCTGAAATTGTATTAGTACGTGATACTGTATTTTGTCTTACAGTTCTTTGTTTTCCATGTTTCTTCTTTGGAGAAAACACGTGAAACTAAAAATTGTGGCAATAAAATATAGAAAAAAAATCTGATGTGTACCATTCACATGACTTTCTCCATATTCCTGCAACAAATAATTCTTAAAAAGCTTATACTTCTATTTACTTTATGCTAATCAGACAAAATTAGCAGAAATAGTCTTATTACTCGCATCCTTGTAAGTAGAAGCGAAATTTGGGACAACCGTAGGTTAAAGTGATAGTCAAAAGCTGGTTGCTATGTCAATGAAGTTCCTTTGTTTATATGGATAGGAGTTGACAAGTTCCTGTATGAGAAAAGTTTACGTTTTTCATAGCAGAAACCAAAAATAAGGAACTCCAAGAAAAAAATGTATATAAACATAAATTGTGTGTTTTAATGTGCTCTACATTTTTTGTGTAGTAAATTTTTGTCCATCTCTTACGGTTTAGCAGTTATTCAAAATTTAGTAAAATTCATCCAGAATAAACTACTCTTCAGAGGCTATTCCCAGAAAATTCAAGATATACATTTCATTTGTCAGGTAAATATGTTTAATATCCGAAATTTTAATCAAAATCGTTAGAGCCATTTTTGAGAAAATCAAAATTTTCGAAAAAAGTTCCATGTAAAGGGTAGTTGGGGGTGGGGGATTTTTCTCAAAATCCTCGTGTCGCAACCCTGGAAGATACTAAATTTAAATACCAAGTTTGGTATTTTACCGACTTTTCGTTTTTGAGTTATCGTGTTCACAGACACACGGACACGCACACACGGACCTTTTTGTGAAAATGCTTTTTTTGGATATTGGGGACCCTTAAACATATATTTCCGGTGAAATCTCGGTATCGAATTTTTGGTGGAGTGCAACACTTTCTCTATACACTATGTACATAGTGCATATGGAGAAAGTAATAAGTTTATTTGTGAGTTAAGTAATATTGAAACATTAAAACACGATAAACTGGTGACTCCAAATTTTCTTCACGAAATGGGGACTGAGAAACTAATTAAGACGCTTCAAAAACTGCTCGACTTGAGTTAAGTTAGCTCCATATTGCTATGAATAATCAGACATTTGGTTTTATATTTTCCACTAAAAACTCGATGACGAGATTTCACTGGAAATATGTTTTGGGGTCCCCGAATAAAAAGCATTCTTAGAAAAAAGTCTCTGTGTACACCTACGCGTATGTGTCTGTGAACAACATATCTCGAAATGTCTGTTAAACGCTAAACTTAGTGTTTCAATTCTCCATCTTCCATCGATGCAATACGATTTTTACTTTCTCTACACGTACTGTGTGCATGGTGTATAGAGTATTGTAATGCACCCAAGAATTCGATACCGAGATTTCACCGGAAATATATGTTTTCAGACCCCCTGAATAAAAAAAAAATATGTTTAGAAAATGTCCGTGTGTGTGTGTGTGTGTGTGTGTGTGTGTGTGTGCGCGCGCGTGTGTATCTGTGGGGAGCAGAGCTCAAAAACAAAAAGACCGATAAAAAACAAACTTGGTATTTAAGTTTGGTATCTTCCAAGGATGTGACACGTAGATTTTCAAGAAAATCCCCCACCCCAACTACCCTTTACATGGAGAAAAGTTCGAAAATTTTGATTTTCTTAATATGGCTCTAACGATTTTGATTAAAATCCCTTATATTTAAGATATTTACTTGCCAAATAAAATGCATATCTTGAATTTTCTCTGAATAGCCTCTAAAGACCTCTGTTCTGGGTGATTTTTATAGAATTTTGTACAATTGATAAACCGTAAGAGATAGACAAAAACTCACTACACAAAAACTGTAGATCAGGAGCTGGTCGTGGAGCTCGTCGTTTTTGAGATATTCCTGCTTTTTGGTTTCAGCTTTAAAAAACTTATACTTTTCTCACACAGGAATTTGTCAACTCCTGTCTATACAAACAAAGGAGCTTCAGTCACATAGCAACCAGCTTTTGACTATCACTTTAAAGCTATAGTACTCCCTTATTTCGCTTCTACTTTCAAGGAAGCAAGTAATAAGACTATTTCTGCTAATTTCACTCGATTAGCAGTAGTAAATAGAAGCATAAGCTTTTCAACAATAATTTGTTGCAGAGATGTAGAGAAAGCCATGTGAGTGGAACATGAGATTTTTTTTTATTACTATTAATGCAGACACACTTAAATATACAATTCGTTAGCCAAGATCAGAACGTGCAGATAAAACAAACAAAACAATAAAAATAACAATAAAATAATTAAATTTAATATATACAGTATAATATAGATATTAGGCTTGTGGTAGTGAAGCATCATCTTTTCTCTGTCTTCCCAATAACGTTGATGACAGGGCAGAACAGTAGCGAAGATGGTCAGAGTCCATATCTGCAGTTGACTTACATAGTAGGCAGTAAGGGTTGTTAAATACCTATTACAATTCGATAGAGGTGGCTGGCCATACAATCATGCCCCGTAGTCGTTCGAAAATTAGCCACAACTTCATTCTCGACCAGTCTGGTAATTTGACTTTATCTTAACCTTCCATTGATATTTTTTTATTCGTTCAGCAAGCATGTTTCTTACCTACTTTTAATTTTAGAGCGAATATTAATTTCATGGTATTGTATGAGATATCTTTCCTTGGTGGTAAGATTTGGATCCTCTTTTTATTACTTTCTCTATACGCACTATGTACATAGTGTATAGAGAAGGTATTGCACTCCATCCAAAAATTCGATACCGAGATTTCACCGGAAATATATGTTTTAGAGTCCCCAATATCCAATAAAAGCATTTTCACAAAAAGGTCCTATGTGTGTGTGTGTGTGTGTGTGTGTGTGTGTGTCTGTGTGTGTGTGTCCGTGTGTCTGTGAACACGATAACTCAAAAACGAAAAGTCTGTAAAATACCAAACTTGGTATTTAGATTTAGTATCTTCCAGGGATGCGACACGAAGATTTTGAGAAAAATCCCCCCACCCCCAACTACCCTTTACATGGACCTTTTTTTCGAAAATTTCGATTTTCTCAAAAATGGCTGTAACGATGTTTATTAAAATATCATATATTAAACACATTTACCTGACAAATAGAATGTATATCTTGAATTTTCTGGAAATAGCCTCTGAAGAGTAGTTTATTCTGGATGAATTTTACGGTCTTTTAAATAACTGCTAAACCGAAAGAGATGGACAAAAACTTAATACACAAAAAATGTAGAGCACGTTAAAACACACAATTTATATTATATACATATTTTTCGTAAAGTTAATCGTTTTTGAGACATTCCTTTTTTTTTTTGGGTTTCTGCTATGAAAAACATACTTTTCTCATACAGGAATTTGCCAACTGTTGTCCATACAAACAAAGGAACTTCAGTGACATAGCAACCAGCGTTTGACTATCACTTTAACCTATGGTAGTCTCTTATTTCGCTTCTACTTACAAGGAAGCAAGTAATAAGACAATTTCTTTTAATTGTTTCTGATTAGCATGAAGTAAATAGAAGTATAAACTTTTTAAGAATAATTTGTTGCAGGGATGTAGAGAAAGTCATGCGAATGGTACACATCAGATTTTTGCAAGTTGATCTGCTGCCTCGTTTCCAGCAATACCACAATGAGTTGGTGTCCACTGTATGATTTGGGGTGAAATGGTAAACTCACCTCCACGTGGTGCACCGTGGGCAACGTTATAATTATATGCTGTATATTACAATTACAACGGAAAAGTAGTTAACCAATTAGCAGTTATCCGACAATGACGTCGACAATACAAAAACAAACAAACAAACAAAAAACTCCAAACTACGCTTCAGATGGAAAACTACTAAATGAAATACCCGGCGTTGTCCATAGTTGTCTGCATTGTGTTATTTAGCAAAAGAAACCAGAAAATACGGGTCATTAAAGATGCCAAAATTGCCTGCAATCAAATATTTAATATCCCCTTCCATTGAGGTGTTGAGTATTTGTATTCCTTCGAGCATGTTTTAACTTTATATTCTCTTTAGGCAGGGCCATTGTCACCACTCCTAAAAATAATAAGGAAAATACAATTTGATTGTTATTTAGGAAAAGTATTGATAAAGCAGGCTCCTTCGTGCTTAAAAGTCTCCAAGCTACCTCTCCAAACATTTCCTACCCCTCAGATGTGGGGTTTGTGATGCCAGCTTACTATATTTTTACTCTATCCTAAAATTTGTGACTTCCCAAATTGGTCGAAACGGTGCATCGGTGTAGCAGCCTAAGAAACGACCTTTATAAACAAACACTGAAATATTATTCTCTTTTCTAAGCCACGAAAATACTGTGCTAGTAGCAAAATAAACAATAAGTTCACACACAGTTCATAAACTATAATTTAGTAATAGCTAAGTGTGAAAATGTGTTATTTTGAATGTAATACAAAATTTTAGAAGTCAAAATGGAGAGCTATACTCAAGAAATGACAAAAACAAACCTTATGTATGAACGACCTATTTGCAATTTAAATGAAGCAAGGTGTATGCTGAACATTTCCTAATACGCGTCTTATGGAAAAATGCTATTTTAAAAAAATAACTGTTTCAATAATAATAAAAGTTCGAGGAGCAGTAGAACACATAACTTTGAGAAACGAGTGCTCAATCATATTGTTGATAATAGCATGAGCAACACTAAAGACAACAGCAATCGAGATAGCTGCGTGTGACAACGTGGAGAATTCTACGATTCTTTATCCTATTTATTACCTTCAAAGAGTCCTGTAGGTCGATTGCTTTTAAGTGTGCTTAAAAGCGACAGCCCCATGTCAGCAGTGTCACCGGCATGTAAAATAGCTTCGGGACGAAATTCCAGCACACCGGCGGTACTGATATGATCCTGGTAATTGACAGCGTCGTTAACAAATAATTTAATTTGCAATTTTGGAGCCTTCAATGTTTTCTGTGGTCTAGAGATACCATGCTATCTCTAATTTCGGAGGTCGCGGATTCAAACCCGGCGGAGGGCTGGATTTATTTTCGGGCCTAAAAATCCTTAGCATGGCTTCCTTCGGAATGGAAGCAAAGCCGATAGTCCCGTGTCATAGATTTACGCCACATAAAAGAACCTCAAGCCTGATAGAGATGAACAAAATGTTCTGTCTATATAGAATGAGACGCTAAGAACCATAGTAGTTAAAGAGTGTCCATAAATAAAACTGAATTAGGGCCCTGAATTACGATTGCAGAGGTATCTCTGTCTTCTGAATAATCTCCTCTTTACTTTTAATATCCACCATTCAAATCTTTATTCTAGATGAATTTTGCATAACTGGTAGACCGTAAGAGATAGACAAAAACTTACTACATAAAACTTGTAGAGCTCGTTAAAACACACAATTTACGATATAACATTTTTTTCGTGGAGTTGAACATTTTTTATATTCTTTGTTAATGGTTTCGGCTTTAAAATACTTGTAATTTTCTCATATGGGACTTTGTCAACTCCTGACCATACAAAGGCACTTCAATCACATAACCAGTTTTTAAAAAATTTGACTGTAAAGGAAGCAAGTAAAAGACAATTTCTACTAGTTTTTCTCGATTAGCATATGGAAGAATAAGATTTTAACAATAATTTGTTGCAGAGATGTAGAGAACGTCATGCGAATGGAACACAAGATTTTTTAGACTTTCTATATTAAAGTTTTCTTGAAAATCTAGTATCTCATCCTTAGAAGATATTGGGTGGCTACCCAACTTGGTATTTAAGTTCACTTAGTTTTTGGAAAATGCTGTTTAGCTCCCTCTCTTATACATCGTACATGGTTTTTCTTCTAAAAATGAACTCACGAACCTCAAAACATTTATTTCCCGTGAAATCTTGAATCAAATTTTTGAATGTGGACAATACTCCCTATAGCCCGCCTTGGTATTGTGGGGTTAGCATGTGTGCCTCAAATTCAACAGATCGCGAGTTGGAATCTCTCTTGAGGCAAGTTACTCGAATTAAGTTTTTTTACTTTCTCTATATGTACTATGTAGGTACATAATGTATAGAGAAGGTATTGCTTTCCACCCAAAAATTCTATACCGAGATTTCAACGGAAATATACGTTTTAGGGTCCCCTGATCCCAAAAAGAAGCATTTTTAGAAAAAGGTCCGTGTGCCAGTGAACACGGTAACTTAAAAGCAAAAATCGTGGAGGAATACCAAACTTGGTATTTAAGTATCTTCCAAGGATCGAAATGAAGATTTTAGGAAGAAAAAAAATCTTGTACAAACTATCCTGTACATTTGAACATTTTCGAAAATGTTTATTTTTTCAAAATTGACTATAACGATTTTGATTAAAATATTGTATATTACAGATATTTACAAGACAAATAAAATTAAAATCTTGAATGTTCTGGGAATAACCTCTGAAGGCATTTTTACTTTCTCTTTTTTTTTTAGTTTTATTTATGGACGCTCTTTAACTACTGTGGTTCTCAGCGTCCCATTCTATACTGGGCGTGAAAGACCGATTAATTTTGCTCAGAGGCCTCTCTATCATGCTTGAGGTTCTTTTACGTGCCGTAAATTTACGACACGGGACCAACGGCTTTACTTCCCTTCCGAAGGAAGCCATGTTAAGGATTTTTACGCCCGAAAAAATCCATCGTCCTCCACCGGGTTTGAACCCGCGAGCTTGGGCATATAAAGTTAGCATGGTAACCATTACACCACGGAGGGCGACTTTCTATATACGTACTATGTACATAATGTATAGAGAATGTATTGCACTCCACCAAATTCGATACAGAGATTTCACCAGAAATATATGTTTTAGGGTCCCCTGTATCAAAAAAAAAAAAATGTATTTTCAGAAAAAGGTCCCTGTGTCCCTGTATCTGTGAACACGATAACTAAAAAACGAAAAGTCGGTAAAATACCAAACTTGGTATTTAAGTTTACTATCTTCCAGGGATGCGACACGAAGATTTTGAGAAAAATCCACCCACCCCAAACTACCCTTTACATGGAAATTTTTCCAAAAATTTCGATTTCCTAAATAATGGCTCTAACGATTTTGAATAAATTATCATATATTATTAAAGATATTTACCTGGCAAATAAAATGTATATTTTGAATTTTCTGGGAATAGCCCATGAAGACTACTTTATTATGGATGAATTTTTCATAACTACTAAACCGTAAGAGATGGACAAAAACTTAACACACAAAAAATGTAGAGCACGTTAAAACACACAATTTATGTTATATACATTTTTTTCATTTCAGCTTTGAAAAATTTATACTTTTCTCATACAGGAATTTGTCAACTCCTGTCCATACTAACAAAGGAACTTCAGTCACATAGCAACCAGCTTTTGACTTTCACTTTAACCTAGGTACTCCCTTATTTCGCTTCTACTTACAATAAAGCAAGAAATAAGACTATTTCTGCTAATTTTTCTCGATTAGCATGAAATAAATAAAAGATAAGCTTATTAACAATAATTTTTACAGAGCTATAGAGAGAAAGTCATGTGAATGGAACACATCAGACTTTTTCTGGATGAATTTTTTTCAGTTTTGCATAACTAGAAAACCGTAAGCGATAAATAACTTACTACACAAAAAATGTAGAGCTCCTTAAAGCATAGAATTTGTCATAAATGTTTTGTGCAGTTGACTCTTTCCGAGATATTTTTTGTTTTTGGTCTAGTTTTAAAATAGTTTTTCATAGACGAATTTGTAAACTCTTGGCCCGTCGAAGAAACGCATTTCATTCACATGGCACTGAGATTTTAAAAGATTTGATCTTTAGCCTAGTGTATTCCCTTATTTCGCTTTAACTTACAAGGAAGCAAGTAAAGAACACTATTTCTGGTAATGTTTATCTCAATTACTATGAATAATATGCTTTTTAACAATATTTGTTACAGCGAAGTAGAGAAGGTTATGTGATTGGAACACATTAGTTTTTTTTTTTTTTGGGGGGGGGGGAAATCCCTTATTGTGAGAAGACGAATGTCAAGTAAGTTTTAAGCCCCCTAGACTTCTGAGCATCACTTTACTGATTTCATTCATCATCCTATAAGATCAACCACGTTAAATATAAATAAAATTAATAAAATATAAACACTTCCAATTGACGAGCGACAGAAAAAGTAAAAATGTGAGCTTGAAAGATTACAAAATTACATCTTATCCACCGAAACAGCGCCAACAAACTGTTGAGTTCTTCATTAACCCCTTAGGAAACATGTCAGATATAAAAATCTGATGTATTCCATTCATATGACTTTCTCTACATCGCTGCAACAAATTATAAACATTAGCAAAACTACTTGCTTCCTTGTAATTAGAAGGGAAATAAGGGAATACACAAGCTAAAACGGTAATCAAATCTTTTAAAAGCTGGTGGCCATATGGTTGAAATCCGTTTCTATGCATTGGCAAGGAGTTTACAACTTTCCGTGTGAGAAACGTTTTAGGTATTTTAAATCTGAAAGAAATAACAAGGAATATCTCAGAAATGGAAAGTTCCAAGAGAAAAAAAATTCTGATGTGTTCCATTCACATGACTTTCTCTACTTCTGTGTAACAAATTATTGTTAATAAGCTTATTCTTCTATTTACTTCATGTTAATCGAGAAAAAATTAGCAGAAATAGTCTTATTACTTACTTCCTTGTAAGTAGAAGCGAAATATGGGAGCATAATACGTTAAAGTGAAGTCAAAACCTGGTTGCTATGGACTGAAGTTCCTTTGTTTGTATGGACACGAGTTAACAAATTCCTGTATGAGAAAAGTGCAAGTTTTTCAAAGCTGAAACCAAAAACAAGGAATATCTCAAAAAGGATCAACTCCTCGAAAAAAAAATTATATCACATAAATTATATGTTTTAATGTGCTCGACATTTTTTGTGTGGTAAGTTTTTGTTCATTTCTTACGGTTTAGCAGTTATGCAAAATTCATCCAGAATAAAGTAGTCTTCAGAGGCTATTCCCAGAAAATTCAAGATATACATTTTATTTGTCAGATAAATATCTTTAATATACGATATTTTAATCAAAATCGTTAGAGCCATTTTTGAGAAAATCAAAATTTTCGAAAAATGTTCCATGTAAAGGGTAGTTGGGGGTGGAGAGATTTTTTTGAAAATCGTCGTGTCGCATCCTTGGAAGATACAAAACTTAAATACCAAGTTTGGTATTTAACGGTCTTTTCATTTTGAGCTATGCTGTCCACAGACACACTCACACACGCACACACACCTTTTTCCAATTTTTTTTTATTCAGGGGGACCCAAAACATGTATTTCCGGGAAAATCTCGGTATCGAATTTTTGGGTGCAATACAATACCTTCTCTACACACTATGTACATAGTAGATATAGAGAAAGTAAAAAACGAATATGACATAAATTATATGTTTTTAACGAGATCTACATTTTTTGTGTAGTAAGTTTTTGTCTACCTCTTACGGTTACCAGTTACGCAAAATTCACCCAGAATAAAGACGTCTTTAGAGGCTAGTCCCAAAAATTGAAGACATGTATATTATTTGTCATGTAAATATCTTTAATATACGACATTTCAATCAAAATCGTTAGAGCCATTTTTGAGAAAATCAAAATGTTTGAGATTTTTTTCTATGTAAAGGATAGTTTGGGGTGGGGGGTCCTCAAAATCTTCGGGTCGCATCCCTGGAAGATACTAAACTAATATACCAAATTTGGTACTTTACAAACTTTTCATTTTTTAGCTATCGTGTTCACAGACACGGACACACACACACACACACACATAGGCACACACAAGGGCCTTTTTTTCTGTTGTTTTATACAGGTGACCCTAAAACGTCTATTTCCGGTGAAATCTCAGCATTGAAGTTTTGGATGGAATGCAATGCCTTCTCTATACTCTATGCATATAGTACGAGTAGAGAAAGTAAAAATGTTTATATCAGTCAGAAATGGGATTTGCAAACAAAGAATATACTCGTTTCTTAGTGATGTCCGGTGCGAGTTTTTAGCTAATCCCGGAAAACTTGTTAAGAATCCTTAAATATGCCATAGATTCTGAGCTGTCAGTAAGTGGAACAGTCAACAAGCGTGTGAAGAAACCAAACACCGGAATTAGGCCGGAAAACATTGCTCAATGTGCAGCCGAAACCACCATAAGGTAAGACGACAAACAGCAGTGGTGATGGATGTTCCTCTGTAAGCAGTGTCACAATTAAAGAGATACTTCAAAACAGCCAGCATTCGCGACGACCTATTTACATGTGCCTGTACGTCAACATGAAAATTACACGAACCTAGATTGTAAACAACATAATTATAGTTAGTTTCTGTTAACAAACTGTGTAATCGATCACGTTTAACTCATTGTGCATGAGCACACGATCCGCATCTCTTTTACAATATTCTCGATAACGAATAATGCATTTTACAAAAGTCTGACGTGTTTCATTCACATTTCTCTAGCTGTTCCACGAACTACTTTTCTTACAAAACGTTATTATTTTATTTACGTCAAGCTAATCAAGATAAACACTACTAAAATTGGTCTTATTACTTGTTACGTCAACATGAAAATTACACGAATCGATATTGGAAACAACAAAATTATCCTTAGTTTCTGTAACAAAATGTGCAATCGATTACGTTTAAACTTATTGCGTATGAGCAAACGATCCGTATCTCTTTCACATTCTCAATGACGAATGATCCATTTTACAAAAATCTTATGTGTTCCAATCCCCATGACTTTCTCTAACTATTCCACAAACAACTTTTCTTATACAACACAATTACTTTGTTTACATCAATCTAATAAAGATAAACATTACTAAAATTGTCTTATTACTTGCTTCGTTGTAACTAGAAGGGACACACGGTAATACACCAGGCTAAAACGGTAGTCAAATCTTTAAAAAGCGGTCGCTATGTGAAACAATTGAAATTCGGTTATCTCTGCTCTGTTCAAGAAGTTAAAACTGAAACAAAAAACTCGAAATATTGAAAACGGTTAACTCTACAACAAATGTATGTGACACAAATTGTGTGTTTTAACGAGATCTAAATGTTTTGTGTAGTATGTTTTTGTCTATCTCTTACCGCTTACTAGTTATACAGAAGTTATCCAAAATGAAGTCTTCAAAGGCTATTTCCAGAAGATTCATGATATACATTTCGTTTGTCATGAAAATATCTTAAACATACGGCATTTTACTAAAAAAAATAGTTAGCCAGTTTGGGGAAAATCAAGATTTCCGAAAAATATTCCTGTAAAGGATAATTGGGAGTGGAGTGATTTTCTTGAAAATCTTCATGTGCACCCTTTGAAGACACTAAAATTAAATACCATATTTGGTCTTTAACAAACTTTTCGTTTTTTAGCTTTGCTGCCCACACACACACACACACACACACACACAAACGCACACACACATATACACATGCGCGCGGACATATTTCTAAAATTATTTTTGATTCAGGGATCCCAAAACATGTATTTCATGGGATATAGCATTTTTGGGCGGAATACAATACCTTCTCTATCCACTATGTACATTGAACACACGGACTAGAGAAAGTAAAAACCATTTTTAAAAAACGGTCCGTGTGTGTCTGTGGACATCATAGCTCTAAAACTATTAGACTGTTGAGTAATAAACTTTGAATCTTAAGTTCAGTTTCTTCCAGTGATGCGACACAATTTTTTCAAGAAAATCTCCCCACTCCAACTACCTATTACATAGAACATTTTTAAAAAATACATATAAAATGACTAAGGATTTTAATAAAGATTCCATATATTTAAGATATTTTTATGATAAAGCAAACGTACATCTTGAATTTTAGGGAATAGCCTCTGAATATATCTTCATTCTGGAATAACGTGTGTATAACTCGTAAAACGTGAGATAGACAAAAAGTTACTACACAAAAAATCTTATATGTTCCATTCACAAGACTTTCTCTACATGCTTTTAAAAAATTATAAGTAGAAGGGAAAGTTGATAGTCAAATATTTTAAAAGGTATTCCCTTATGAGAAAAATATAAGCACTTTGAAGTTGAAGCCAACCAATAACAGACATAAGTGGTCAGCTATAAAAAAAAAAAAAAAAGTAAAAAAATAAATAGATAAAGATAAATGAACTAAACTAACTAAACTAAAGCAGTTATGCGTTTTAAGGAGCTCTACAATTTTTTTTTTTTTTTTTTTTTTTTTTTTTTGTATAGTAAGCTTTTGTCTCTTTCTTACGATTTACCTGTTATGCAAAATTCATCCAGAATAAATAGGTCTTCAGAGGCTATTCTCAGAAGGTTAAAGATATGCATTTTATTTTCCATGTAAATGTCTATAATATACGA
This sequence comes from Hymenopus coronatus, assembly GCA_030762935.1. Lineage (NCBI taxonomy): Eukaryota > Metazoa > Arthropoda > Insecta > Mantodea > Hymenopodidae > Hymenopus > Hymenopus coronatus. The sequence goes on along the minus strand of CM060895.1, from coordinate 94,226,901 downwards.
TACTTTAATTAAAATCGTTAGAGCCATTTTTAAGAAAATCAACATTTTGATATTTAACCGACTTTTCCTTTTTGAGCTATACTGCCCACAGACACACACACCCCGAGTCAGGGGGTCTCAAAATATGTATTTCCGGTATCAAAATTTTGGGTGGAATACAATATTTTGCTATCTATTATGTGCATTGACATATGTATTAGAGAAAGTAATTTTTGATTAATGGGCCGTCAAAACATATATTTCCGTTTAAATCTCGGTACTGAGTTTTTGGGCGGAATGCAATACCTTCTCCATAGACTATATATGTACATTTTACTTATATGCTGGAGAAAGTAAAATGTGCATATCCATTAAATACATTGCTATTGGTAACCAAATAGTCACATTGCCATGTGGCCGCGCCGTTAGACCACTCGACTCTCACCTAGATCCCAAGCGACCGCATGTGAGATTTGTGGTGGACAAAACGGCGCTGGGGTGGGATTTCTCCGGGTACTCCGGTTTCCCCCGCCATCGCATTCCACCGGTGCTCTATCATCATTCATGTATCATCAGTGTCACCGCCTGCGGTGCCATTAGTAGTGTAAACGGGCGTTAAACACTACAAAAAAAAATTGCCATTTCATAGTGCTGTATAGGTACCTACAGTAACTGCTTGTGTAAATGGCCACTTCATAAGGGCACGTGGTTAAGCCAAGTTAAGCAGAATTTTTTCTTGAAAATGTGTTAGGACCAAAAAGTATGAGAGATTTTTTTTTTTGTGAAGAATTTTGTATATTTATAGATAGTTAAGGTTGCCGAATAGCCCGAAATTTGCAAAGAAATAAATACAAGCTTTTATTCCTACCTCCATCATTCTATTAATTAATAATATTCCAATTTCTATTAATACACAAATATTCTAACAAACCATATCCTTGATTGTGTTATTAATAGCTATTGCATGAATATTACATTTTGGAGGAAGAACGAAATGGAGTGTATATGATCTCATTTAAGTATTTTAATGTCATATTTATTGTTTCTGTTCATGCGACTATAAGAGAGAGTGTTCTCAATTTCGAACAAAGAATTGAACACATAAAGGAGTTAATGTTATTTAAATTTGATAAAATGTGAAATTAAAGTCACACTGAATTAGAATAATACAAGTTTTTTTTTTTTTTACCAATGAAGTGAAAAGTACAAAGTAAGAAGTATGACAGTTCATCAACATATACAGATGACTAATTCTATATTAGAGGCAATTTTCTTTTAAAAATAATAATGAACTCAGTGTAAAAGCATTGTTTTGATGCACGTGTTTCGCGGAAAATTCAACAGGGTGTTCCTTTGAAATGTTAACACAAAAGTACAATTAGACGGTAAATAGATGTAAATAGGTATTTTCTAACGAGTCAATGTTTTATAGCACTGCCTATAACCTTCAAAATCAGGGGCCGGGACGAGTGTCCCTTAATGTCATTTAAAAACATTTTCAACTGCTAAGTCGCTATTTTTACTTTCTCTACACGTACTGCATACATTATGTATAGAGAAGGTATTGTATTGCATCCAACGTTTCTATAGCGAGATTTCAACGAAATACATGTTTTGAGACTCCCTGAATTCAAAATAATGCATGTTATAAAAAGCTCTGTATATTGGCGGGGGGGGGGGGTCTGTGGATAGCATAGCTCAAAAGACAAACGTTAAGCATCAAATTTGGTATTTAAGTTTAGTATTCTTCCTGGAGTGCGATACGAAGATTTGAGGAATATCCCCCACCCCAAACTATCCTTTACATCGAAAAAACTTAGAACATTTTGATTTTCTCAAAAATGGGTAACGATTATGATTACAATATTGTATATTAAAGATATTTACATGACAAATAAAATATATATTTTCTGAGAATTGCCTTTGAAGACCTCTTCATTCTTGATGAATTTTGTATTATTGGTAAAACGATAGACAACAACTTACTAAACAATAAATATAGACCTTCTAAAAACACATGATTCATGTCATATATATATATATATATATATTTATTTATTTCGTGGAATTGACCATTTTTGAAATATTCCTTGTTATTGGTTTCAGTTTTAAAGTGCTTGTATCTTTTCTCATATGGGAATTTGTCAACTCCTGTCATGCAAAGAAATGGATTTCAAACACAGAGCAATTCGCTTTTAAAAGAGTTGACTATCGCGTTAACCTAGTTTTGACTATCCTTGTTATTGGTCTTGGTTTTAAAGTACTTGTAACTTTTCTCATACGGGAATTTGTCAACTCCTGTCATGCAAAGAAATGGATTTTAATCACATAGAAACCCACTTTTAAAATATTTGACTATTGTTTTAGCCTACAGCACTCCCTTATTCCCCTTCTACTTACAGGGAAGAAAACAATAAAGACCATTTCTGGCAATGCCTATCTCGTTTAGCATGAAGTAGATAGAAGAATAAGCTTGAATAATTTGTTTCAGAGATGTAGAGAAAGTCATGTGAACGGAACACATCAGTTTTTTTTATCTCGGTCTTGTAACGAGAAGGAATCTCAAAGCCATCACATAGCGATCAGCTAAAAGAAGGCATTCCTTATGTATTCGCAACAAAATATGTAATATATGCATTTCTCATTAGATTGTGTTCTGTAGTTAATGATGGCCAAACAGGCCTTGAACATACAACATATCAAAGCATACAAAATTAAACACACAAAGTTTACAACATTTAAAATTCTCGCATTACAACTAATAGTAAACATCTTAAATGTTTAATGTAACTTGGCTTTTACAGCCTATGTCATTATACGGTGGTTGCATTCTTATATACAAAGGTGTTGATGTTAAGATCTACATTCTGAAAATATTAAATATATGTATACATTAAATGTTATCAATGTATTTCTAAAGTTTTAGTTATTACTCTCAAAACTACATATCTACACAAAGTATGCTTCAAATTACAGTACATGCAATACATTATACTGTTCTATTCCATTTAATATAGCAGTTACTTAACATAAAAAACGTCACTTTTTAGTCTGTGTCATATAATTGGTATTTTCATTCTTTCTTAATTATGCGGAATGTCAAAATTTTGTATTAAAATAGGGGTACATTGCCATATTAAAGGCACTTAATGTTTACATCCTTATTTGTATGTAGTGTCAAAATTTGATATTACGATATACGTTCTAAAAATATTATGTACATTAAACAAAATCACCACTTGGCTTTAATAGTCTGCGTCACTTCTGCAAATATTTATCTCAACTTACATGATGCAAATAGAATGAGTTTCTGAGGAATAGTTAATAGAAGACTGTGTAAAGAAAGTTTAGTGAATGTAAGTCAAATTTTTGTGAAAAAAGGAATGGATAGCGTTCTAGTAGGTCGTTCTATGCCTCGCAGCACGCTGCAGATCTTCATATATTGTCGACTATCGATTGCAGCAGGAGCTGTTATTATGGGTGTCTGAGCCGTCAAAGAATCTACTTCTCTCCTGAGGAATATGAAAACTTTGTATCAACAATAAGAGCAAATTAATAATGGTATAGGGCGACCGCACCTAAAAAGGGAAGAGTCCAAATTCATGACCTCCATGTTGTCTGCCTACGCCCGTGCGTGTAGAGCGTCCCAAGGTCCTATGTTTCCATGGCAACCCGTGGCCATAACGATATGTTTACTCAACCTTGGATGATAATGCCCCGGTGCGTCTTCCCTCCTGTCTGGGATGACCTACTTTGAGGAAAGATGAGCCTGGTTTTTGACGAGATAAAAGGTTCAAAAGCTGGCGAAGTAGGTCGGAGCATGTCTCCAGGAGGTCTCTCAAGGTCTCTACCCCGCAGTGAAGGAAAAACTTTCATTTCATTATGCACAGAACCCTCGTTCCTTTGTCGAGACTGTTTATGGCTTCAGAAGGACATCGCGAACGCTATTATCCTCGGCCCGAGGTTGCTTCAGCAGGCCATGTGTTTTTTTCAGATGCACCCCAAATAACCGACACCATTTAGCTTCCCATTTCTTTTATACTATTGGAAAAACTCTTTCCAAACAACTTATTAGTGCTTTTCCTAAGGAAAGGCGTTGAATTTATAACATAATCTAACAGCAAAAAATTCTTATGTGTTTCTTTCACATGACTTTCTCTATCTGCTCTGTAACGAACTATTCTTACAAAAGCTTTTTCTATCTATACTTCAGGCTAGTCGAGATAAACATCCCAGACATCGTTTTACTACCCAAGTCCTTATATCTAGAAAGGAAATAAGGGAATACACTAGCTAAAGCGATAGTCAAATCTTTTAAAAACTGTGCGCTATGTGATTGAAATTCTGTTTCCCTTCCAAGGCCATAAAACAAAAGAAAGAGGAATGACAGATTCAATGTGTAAACATCTTAAAATTATATGAATAACAAGGAATATCTCATAAAAAATATATGCTCTACATTTTTTGTGCAGAAGTTTTTGTCTAAACAAAAGTCATCCAGAATGAAGAGGTCTTCAGCCGCTAATACAAGAACAGACAAGATATACATTTTATTTATTTGTAAATATCTTTAACATACGATATTTTAATCAAAATCGTTATAACCATTTTAGAGAAAATGAATATTTTCGAAAAATTTAACGGTAGTTTGGGATGGGGGTGATAATAAACTTAAATATAAAGTTTGGTATTTACTGGACTTTACGTTTTCGATAGACAGACCGACCGTTTTCTAAACGGGCTTTTTATAGAAATTTTCAGCGAAATCTCAATATAGAATTTTTGGGAGCACACAATACATTCTCTATCTATTATGTACATTTTACTTACGAGCTAGAGAAAGTAAAAATAAAGCGAAACATCAAAGTATATGGCATTTTTACTTTCTCTTACTTTTGAAGATCATTCAGCTAATATTATTGTATAAACCCTTGAGCATAGGGTATAAAATAAAAATCGTTGGAGCCATTTTTGAGAATATCCAGAATTGCTAAAAAATGTTCAATGTAAAGGATACTTTCCATGATGAACTTAAATATTAAATGTGGTATTTAACAGAGTTTTCGTTTTGGAATTATGCTGCATGCATGCAGGCCTTTTTCTATTTATATATACATAAAAATAGAATATATATATATATATATATATATATATGTATTTACTGTGAACTCTCGGTATTCAACTTTTGGGGTGGAATGCAATAGCTCTCCATCTACTAAGAGGCAGAGAAATTAAAAATAAGCATTAATATTTAGAACACACACACACATATTTAGTCCACATTTCAAAACAAATGTCTTATATTCACATGACTTTCTCTACCTGCTATATTTTATTTGTAAATAGCTTCTATAAACCATTCTTAAAAAGCTAATTTTTCTATCTACTTCAAATTAATCAAGGTACGACTTTTCATAAATACACAAATAGTTTCATTAAAAAGCGGCGCAGGGGCGGATTTTCTCAGGGTTCCCCTGTCATTGCTTTCCACCGGTGCTCCATCTTCATTCCATATGTTATGAGTATAATAGCCTGCGGTGCCATATGTAGTAAAAGCGGGAATTAAACAAGTTTCATTACACATTTAGTTGAAGGTATACGGGAGATAGAGGAAACCGAATCCACAGTCAGATGTTTAAAAACCGTGTCATTATATGCTGGCTTACAAATTCCATAATCTTTCAATGACATCAAAAGAAACAACTGAAAGCGTGAGCACTAAAAATTACACAAGTATTGAAAATTCAAACCGTTAACAATGGATATCTTAGAAACGGTTGATACCACAAAATAGTTATTTGAAACAACTTTTTTTACTTTCTCTAGTCCGCATGTAGGTAAAATGTACATACTGAATAGAGGAGATATTGTATTCCACCCAAAAATTCCATGTCGAGATTTCACCGGAAATATGTCTTGGTGTCTCCTGAGTCCGAAAAAAGAATTTTTAGAAAAAGGTCCACACGCGCGCACTGTGTGTGTGAGTGTGTGTATGTGTGTGTGTGTGTGTGTGTGTGTGTGTGTGTGTGAGTGGACAGCATAGCTAAAAACAAAAAAGACCGTTATATACCAAACTTGGTATTTAGGTTTAGTATTTTCCAAGGATACGACATGAAGATTTTCAAGAAAATCCCCCACTACAAACTACTCTTTACATGGAAAATTTTTCGATAATTTTGATTTCCTCAAAAATGGCTATAACGATTTTGATTAAAATATCGTATATTTAACATATTTACACGCCAAATAAAATGTATATCTTAAATTTTCTGGAAATAGCCTCCGAAGAGCTCTTTATTCCGGATGAATTTTGACAAATTTTGTTTAACTGCTAAACCGCAAGAGATAGACAAAAACTTACTGCACAAAAAAATGTAGATTTCGTCAAAACACACAATTTATGTCCTTTACATTTTTGTTGTGGAGGTAACCGTTTCAGAGATATTCCTTATTATTGGTTTCAATTCTAAAGTACTTATACTTTTCTCAGGCAATAAGTGACCGTTTATCTTTTGTTCTAGTCCTCGCCAAGCAAAGAAGCGATTTGCAATGAAAATTGCATAACAACAGATTTTTAAAACATTTGACTATCGGCTTAGCCTAGTGTATTCCCTTATTTTCTTCCTACTTATAAGGAACCAAGTAATAAGAACATTCTGCTAATATTTATCTCGAATTGCATGGTGTAGAAAGAAGAATAATCTTTTGTAAGAAGTTTAATTGTAGAGCAGCTAGAGAAAGTCATATGAGTGCAATACATCAGATTTTTGTTATGTATATATTTACAATTTTTGTGGGGTATATTTTTAAGAATTATGAGAGCTTCACATGCTATTTCTAGAGCATTGAAATTGTAAATTTTATTTGTTAAGTAATTATCTCAAATATATGGTATTTAATCAAAATCGTTAGTCTTTTTTGAGAAAACTAAAAACTTTGAAAAATCTTCCATGTAAAGTTTAGTTTGCAGTGGGGTCATTTTCTTAAAAATCTCTGTGTTGTATCCTTTTCTTAACTTAAATGCCAAGTCACATATCAATTATGCTGTTCATAGACATTTTCCTATATAGGCACTTTTATCTATTCTGAAGGTATCAAAATATTTATATATGGTGAAATCACAACAATTTTTAGGTGCAATATAATATTTACTTTTAAGGTACATGGCAGAGAAGGTAATTTTTTAATACAATTTTGATTCACACTCTAAAAGGTATTACATAACTTTTTCTAACTGTTCCGCAAACAAATGTTTCTTACAAAAGATTATTCTTTTATCTACATCATGCTGATTGAGATAAACATGAGTAGAAATGCTCTTATTTCTTGTTGCTTTGTAAGTAGAAGATAAATAATGGAATACACTAGGCTAAATAGTTAAATCTTTTAAAAGTAGGTTGCTATATGAAGCAATTTAAATTTGGTTCTCTTTGCTAGTAGTCAAGAAAAGAAAGATGACTTCCCATTTGAGAAAGGCTTAAGTAGTTTGAAATTGAAATCAATAACACAGAATATTTTACAGAAACAGTTATATATAAAATGTATATTTTTTGTGCAGTAAGCTTTTGTCTTATCTCTTACAATTAACCAGTTATACAAAAGTCATCCAGAATGAAGAGGTCTTCAAAGTTATTCCCAGAAAATTTATATTTTGTTTGTCATAAAAATATATTAAGCATATGGTATTTAATCAAAATCATTAGAAAAATCAACATTTTTGAAAAATGTTCCATGGTAAGGGTAGTTGGGGGCGGAAGGATTTTTCTAAAAATATTTGTCTCTCATCCTTGGAAGATATTGAAATAAATGCCAAGTTCGATATTTAATCAATATTTTGTTTTTGAGTTATGCTGTCCACGGACATAAACACACACACATATACAGGGACTTTTTACTAAAAGTGTTTTTTTTCAGAGTGCCCTAAAACATGTATTTCTGGTGAAATCTTGGTATCAAATTTTAGAATACAATACCCTCTCTATCCACTATGTCCATGCGCTAGAGAAAGTACAAATAAGTATTTTTTTATTATTATGAAACCTATAGTAAGATATATAAATATCCTTTCTTATTATTAAGTATGAATCAAATTGATTTGATTCAGTTCTGATCTTATATTTTGAAGACCCATTCTTAAGCATCTTTTAAAGTGTGTTTTGCTTATTCAACTTTGCATACTGGATTAAACATATGACAATTAAAATTGAATGATAGTGCCAAGTTTTTCTAACATTTTGGGTTAACTAGAATTAATCCTAATGTCAGACACAGATCAATTTACATTTTAAAGTTATGTTAAAGCACATTTCAAAATGCGCCTATTAACAGCTTGGCACAAACTAAATTTCTGTTGTAGCATATGTTTCATTTAAAATATTAATGAGATTTGGGGTCATAAAACATTTAAAATGTACCATTTTACCAAATCATTTGTACAGTTTTCAAATAAATCAATGCTTCAAAATATGTTAAGACTATAATTAACTATAATTTGAGAATTTAATTTTGCTATGAGATTTTTTGCTTCCAAAACATAGTATACTGATTAATATAATTCTTTAGTCCTAAAATACTTCAACATTAACGTAATTATTATGAAATTAATTATCATGAGGATAAAAATGTTACACAACAATGATTTGATATTTGTTTTCCTTTGCAACAATGAAGCTGCTGTAAAAATTCAGAACAAATATCTCATATATTGTTTCATGTAGGACATTTCAAACAACTGATGTGTTACATTGACATAACTTTCTCTATATATTCTGCATCAAACACAATCCTGCTAAAGTTTATTCTTCTATCTACTTCATGTTAATTGGGACAAGTGTTTACAGAAATGGCATCAGTACATATTTTCTTGTAAGTACAAAGGGAATTGAAGAATACATTAGGCTTAGGCAATAGTCAAATCTTTAAAGAACTGGTTGCAATGTGATGACATTGAAATTCAGTTTTCTTTGCATGGCCAAGGTAAAAAATTAAAAAGAATGACAAATTCTTCTTTGAGAAAAGTATAAGTATTGGAACAGCAAAAGAGTTTTAATTATATGTTAACAAGATCTAGGTACATTTCTTTGTGGTTCTGCAGGAGGGCAATTAAAGATGTTGATGGCTCTATCTTCGGTTATAAGGCCCTCATTATCCTATGCAGTGTTGGTCTGGTAGCCCATCTTAGAGATGAAGGCAGTGGCTACTGAGCTAGATTTGCTGCAGAGATTGACATGTTTGATAACTGGGCTGGTGCAGACCACCTGACAGAGATATTTGTGGATCTTTCTCCTCTGCATTTGTTTGTGAAGGTTACTATGGTAGATGCACACCACCCCTGGACAAATGGGGAGGGGGGAGTTTCAAACTACCTCATAAGGGACACTCACAGATGAGAGTAGATTTAAGAAGAGACGTCCTATCTTCCTAACGGCAGAAGATTTGATGGAGGATCAGATATAATTTAAGCCCAGCATATGTGGTGGTGATTTCAACCAAGAAGTATTGGGACCCAGAGACCTGGTTTCTCCTAAAGGCTGGGAGCCAGATATGATACACTAATGGGGCCCAGGGAACAGGCTTGTCATTACCATTGGAAGGTTTGCTATTGTGTTCCAGGTTGATATAAATACATCTTACATCATAAATATTTTAAATAGGCCAGGCAGAGGAGCAGACATTCAAGCCCTTATGTCAGTTAAAATAACATACAGATTGGTGTGGGAGTGTCAAAGGATGTTGATACGACCTTGTGCCTATGGTCAGATTACCCTTGTCTGGGTGCTGAGGCACTAAGGCAACAGAGGTAACAAGGTGGTGAACAGGCTAGCTAAGCGGGGAACAGATCTTGCATTTGTAGGGCCCTTTTGCCAGAAGAGTCAGTTTACTGACAGGGCTCATCTTGAGATTTGGAAAAGGCAAATTACAGCCACACAGCCCATGATTTTATTCCCGGGGGCACTAAAACTAGAACCCATTTCAAACTGGTTGTTGGCTATCTTATTGAGCACAACTCTCTAAGAAGACTCCTGTGCATAATGGAGCTTGAGGACCTGTTATATAGGAAATACAGGATGGATTTTAAAACCTCTCAGCATATTTTATGTGAATGCGAGGCATGCGCTATTCACAGATATGTAAATCTGGACTCCTTCTTTTCAGAGCCAGAGGATATAAAAGGGGAAGACATCAGGGATGTGATTCCATTTATTGGGATCATTGGACTTGAGAGAAATTAGTTCATGAGGCTAGACAAAGATATTTAGGATGCAAATATAAGGGCCACTCAGTTTCATTATCATCACTGCCACCATCACTCTTTATCAATGAAATGCCACAAATTGCAAGAATGCACTTATCAAGTTATGCATCCCCAACACAAAACTGTTCCCTCTTAAAATAGTATATAATTTGAATATGAAATAGTTGCAGTAAATAGGCTTGATTTGAACCTTTAATACTAATAAAGGATTTCAATGAATGACAATGAACTACTTTGTAATCAAGATAACAATGTCAGTCTGTAATCACTTATCAATCTTGTGCGGTCTCCATTTAACAAAGTGTTGCTCTCTTGTGCAAACTATACTTACAAATTCTTATTACTCTAATCAAGATAAGCATTTTTATTTCCACCCAAAAATGATTTGACATAAGTTGTAGCTTAAACATCTACATTTTTTTAGTAAGAAGATTTTGTCTATCTTTTAAGATTTATCGGTTATGCAAAATACTTTCTGAATGAAGAGGACTTGGGAGGCCATTCACAGAAAATTCCAGATATACATTTCATTTGCCACGAAAATGTCTTAAACAATATGGTACTTTAACCAAATTGGTAGAACCATTTTAGGGAAAAAAATCAACATTTTCAAAAAATGTAGCATAAAGAGGGTGATTTGGGGTGGAGAATTTTCTTTATAATCTTTTGTCTCTCATCCTTGGAAGATCCTGAACCTAAATACCAAATTTGATATTTAACTGACTTTTAGTTTTTGAGTTTCTGTCTCTCTCTCACTAACTCACATCACATATGGGAACTTATTCCAAAAATCTGATGTTACATTCACATGAATTTCTGAACTCTCTATCATTTATTAGTGGCTAAACAAACTATACTTACAAACGCTTATGTCTTTCTTTACCATGTAATAGAAGATGCAGAAGGTATGTTATTCCACTTAAAAGTGACACCAAGATTTTTTCCAGAAATACATGTTTCGAGGGACTTGAATAATAAAAAAAATTAGTGTTTTCTAAAAACCTTGATTTCTGTCCTCCTGAGTATGTGTGCGAACAGGATAACTTAAAAACAGAAAAACAAGAAAATTATTAAACTTGTTATTTAAGTTCAGTACATTCCAAAGATGCGATATGAAGATTTTCAATAAAATATCTCCACCCCAAATTACCCTTTACATAGTCTTCCCTTCTTCTTTCGACCAACTAGTTTGTTTTGTGTTTGGGTATATCTTCTAAATTTCACACATTTCTTTTGTGTTATTTATGATAACATTCTGAAAACCATAGTTGATCTATATCCTGCTCTGTGATAGCTGAAGCAATTAAAGAAAATGGCTTCACTACATATGAAGAAGTGGTTGAATTTAAATCAATAGCAGTACGAAGAGAGTCAATGTAATTTGTTTCAAACCATCATGTAAATTCTGCTATTTACTACGCACTTTGATTCTCATGTCAGTCAGCCTGATAAAGTACATAGAGAAAAATCTGATGTGTTCTTTTCACATGACTTTCTCTACCTGTTTTGCAAACAACTATTCTTACAAAACATTATTCTTTTATCTATATCATGCCAATCGAGATAAGCATTAGCAAAAATTGTCTTCTTGTTTGCTCCCTTCTAAGCAGAAGAGAAATAAAGACATACACAAGGCTAAAGCAAGTCAAGTCTTGTTATGTTAATAAATGAAGATCGGTTGTGGAATGTTGATTCCACAAAAAATGTATATGATATAAATTGTGTATTTTTAACACATCTACATTTTTTGTGTAGTACATTTTTGTCTATTTCTTACATCATCTTGTGTTTACTTGTTATGCAAAATTCATGCAGAATGAAGAGATCTTCAGAAAGTATTCCCAGAAAGTTTAAGATATACATTTTATTGTGATATAAATATTGTTAATACACTGCATTTTAATCAAAATCATTAGTCATCTTTTAGAAAAACAAAATTTTCAAAAATATTTCCAGTTTGCAGTGGGGGGATTTTTTTGAAAATCTTTGTGTCCTATCGGAAGATACTAAGCTTAAATGTGAAGTTTAATATTTACCAGTTTTTTGTTTTTGAGCTAGGCTGTGCTCATACACACAAACCTTTTTCTAATTTTTTGGACTCAAAGGACCTCAAAACAACATTTCTGGTAAAATATCAACATCAAACTTTTGGGTGGAATACAATACCTTGTCTCCTACTATATGCATAATGTGTGTAGAGAAAGCAAAAACTTGAATATATATGATTAGTACCTTTAATATTAAGAACACTTTTATTAATTGTATCTTGTGTAGCAAAGCATATTAAAATGAATTATAAATCTTTGTTTATCTCAAATTTAAAAGATTTAATTTAGTACTTTAAGAACTGCAATAAATGAAATTATTGATCCTATTGATGAAGTAATATCCCATATCATAAAGATAAATGTGGCCTGGATAGCATCAAAGTACATGGATTAATGGTCGGCACTAGAAGGACCACTACAAAGCTTCTTGCTCAATTTAAATTTTGGACATTGAATAGTCTTAAAAAATACCACCTGAAGCAAATAGTCTTAGCTGCACCAAAAGGATCCATTGCATACATTCTTTTATTATTAAGGACATGTTTTGGAAGCACTGTTGCTTCCATTTTCAGCTTTTCGACTGCCAGAGCCATGATTATCCAGTGGTGGATTTAGGATGCCTTTGGTGGTGGATTTAGGAACTCCTGGACAAGGATGTCTCCAGGCAGAATTTCAAAATTCATCAATTGTTCTTCCTGATGTGAATATTCTTCCTGGTTTCCAACTCCCAACTGTTTCTCGTGCCCTTTAATAAAATTGGGGTCCTCCATTATGTTGTGATGTTCTCTCCAAAAATGCTATGCCACTGCTCATTTATCTTCCTATTTTCATTTCATGTTCCTTGTCTTCCTAATTGCCAAATTTTCTGTTTGGATTCCACCTTTAACTTTTGAATTCAACAGATTTTTCACTGAAAAATTATTTGTGGGTGCTAGAATAATATTTTGATCTCTGAAGATTCTCTTAAACTTGTTGTATGCTAAAGGTTAGGTGAACTTCCTAAATGTGATTTTTCATCCTTGTTACAAACAAGTGAGGGGGCTGGTATCTTAGATGAGTTTTTTGTTTTGACTTTTAATTCTCATTATTTCAAGTAACATCAGTGTTTTTATTTTTGTATAGGTTTATAAAAAAATGCATAAATGCACGTATGCATGCACACACATACACACATGATATTTTTACTCCTCCTGGTTATTCTATCATTATATTGTGCTTTAACTTTTTTATTTCTTAACTGTTATTTTAAACGTGAACATTATATAATATTCTATGTCACCTTGGCAGTTCTTCATTTAGGGAAGTTTACAGAATTTCATATAATGACAAGAGTTATAGCTCTAGAAACACAACAAAATACGTTAAAGAACAAGGAGAAATTACAGAAATTGACATAATGATACCTCAAAGTGGGCAAGACTTGGCAATGAAGATATGGCATGCCAGAAAGCAGACTAGGATCAAATTTTCCTTTAAATCATCATAGGACTGGCCGTTTTAAGTGAATGTGTTTAACCACAGACAAATCTAACTTTGAGTTCATTTTTACTTTCTCTACCAAGTACTACGAAAATGCACTGTTAGGTAGAGATGATATAATATTCCACCCAAAAATGTGATACAGAGATTTCAGTTAAAGCACATGTTTTGAGGAACCCTGAATAAATAAATTAAAAAAAACATGTTTTAGAAAACAGCCCATATAAATGTAGATAGCATAACTCAAAAATAATTAAATACCAAAGGTAAATTAAGTTATCATATTCCAAGGATGTGACAAAGATTTTCAAGAAAATCCTCCACCCCAAACTACCCTTTACATGGAAAATATTTGGAACAATGGCTGTATATTACAGATATTTATATGATAAAATGTATATGTGAATTTTCTGGGAAAACCTCTGAAGATCTTTCCATTCTCAATGACTTTTGTATAACTGATATAGACAAAAACTTACTGCATTAAAAATTTATGCCATGTTAAAACACTCAATGTCATATGCACTTGTGGAGTGAACTATTTTCCAAGATATTTCTTGTTGTTGGTTTAAACTTTAACTCTCAAACAGGAATTTTTACTACTGGCCATGCAAAGAAATTTTATTTGAATCATATAGAGCCAGCTTTTAAAAAAAGTTGACTATCACTTTAACCTATGTATTCCCTTTAAGTAATAAGACTATTTCTGCTGTTTATTTTGATTACCATGAAGTAGATTGAAGAACATATTTCTGTAGGAATAGTTGTTTTTTTCTATTTTGTTGTAAAATATGATTATTTGGTTCATAATATGTAAAATAATTATAACAGTTTCTTGCTTGTTAGACTTTTGCTTAACACCTTTTCTGATAATTTCATTTATCCGTGTTCTAAAAGATCATTATATTGGCTAAGCATAATGGAAAATATATTAAATCCATATTTAAAAAGTCTGCAGGAGCACCTTTTACTATAATACTTTATTCCATCAGTAATGGAAAAACATCTTCATTATTTAATGCATCTAAGAAGCATTTATAGAATTATTTCTGCATAAGTATGGCTTACTACAATGACAACCTAAGTAGTTAAAAATCATGTATCCAAACACAGACAATTTTGTTCTCTAAAGATGAATTTTAAATATTTAGGCTAACATTCTTGCAACGAGTAATTTTTAGAACATTAATATTAAGAAAGATGCATATGTGATCACAGATATTAACATTGTAGAGAATCAGAGCGAGAGTCGGCCTCATCAGAACTTGTCGAAACTCATCTGACACTCCTACATTAATCACATTTCTTAGTTTGTTTATCTGTGAAATTGTTGTTTACAAATTATAATCTTGTGTGCAGTAAAATAGTTACATGCATTTTAAATTAAAATAATCAGTTTGAAAACAATTTTCTAATTTAGAAGGATACTTAAGTGAAGAAAATGAAAAGTGATTACAAAATATCTTTCTTGCTCAGAAAGAAAATTTTAAATAGCAAAATTAGTCTAGTAAGCAAAACTGAAGTGAATTCATTTATAGCAAATGAATAATTAACAGGATACCTCTATGAGTGTCTTTGTTTCAAAATAGATGATGTTAAGGCAAGGTGATGTTACCACTGTGTAGTCATTTGTTATATGTCACCATAACAAATTTGGTTATAATTGGCAGACATTAAAGTTAATTCACTAAAATGGAAAAAGTGCAGTATTTGTTCAGTGATTAGCTGTTTATTTTTGGATGGAAAAACTTGCAAGGAGATAAAAGCTAAATTGGATGCTGTTTATAGGGACTTGCATTATCTACATATAACAATAGTGGTTTAACAGCTTTAAATGTGGTTAATGATTTTTATGAGAAATGCTCAGGACACCTGACAGATATGATTATCAAAGAAATCATTTAAAAAGTCCACAGATCATCTCTGATTGTTGAACATAAGTTTACAAAGTGGCAGAGGTTATAGGTGTGTCGATGAGAATGGCAATTCATATTTTGCATGATAAGAGATGAAAAAGTTTTTGGCTTAATGGGTGCTGCAATCGCTCACAGATGAAAAAAACTTTGAAGCTGTGTTTGGAGCGATACAGACATCATATGACGTTCTATGCATAATTAATAAATAATCCATTAACTATAACTTCGAATGACTCTATGAATTAATACAAACCATGATGTCTGGATTTATAGACATATGGTCTAAAGCAAGATAGGAATAGCTAATCGATCAAACCAAGCATCGCAGGATTGAATCCACTCAAAATGTACGTTCTGCATTTAGGAGAAATGTAAAAAGGATATGGAAGACGTCCAACTAATGGAATCGGTGTGATGGCATGACTGGATCTGATGAGTTTCAATTGAATGCAGGTACATGTATTTTACAATCTTTTCCTTTTTTTTTTTTTTTTTCTTAGTAAAAACAAAAAAAAAAATCATTATGATGCAGCATTATAAGCTCAGATAATAGTACAGTTATCATGTGTCCGAATGGTAGCACTGTATGCGAGAGTTGATCATACTGGTATGGTTGTAGGTTCGTGACCCGACGTAGCATTTTTTAATTTATTTATTTTAACACCCCACCTCCATTATTAGATATCCTTGAATGGGCTAAACAAAACCCGGAGGACATTTTACTTTCTCTATAGGCACTATGTACATAGTGCATAGAGAATGTATTGCACTCCACCAAAAAATTTGATACCGAGATTTCACCGGAAATATATGTTTTATATCCCCTTTATCTAAAAAAAGCATTTTCGGAAAAGTGTGTGTGTGTGTGTGTGTGTGTGTGTGTGTGTGTGGGAGTGAGAGAGTGAGTGAGAGTGAGGGTGAGGGCGAGTGCATGTGCGTGCATGTATGTGTGTGTGTGTGTGTGTGTGTGTGTGTGTGTGTGTGTCTCTGTGAACACGATAACTCAAAAACGAAAAATAGGTAAAATACCAAACTTGGTATTTAAGTTTAGTATCTTCCAGGGATGCGACACAAAGATTTTGAGAAAAATCCCCCACCCCCAACTACCCTTTACCTGGAACTTTTTTCGAAAATTTTGATTTTCTCAAAAATGGCTCTAACGATTTTGATTAAAATGTTGTATACAAAAGGTATTTACCTGAGAAATAAAATGTATATCTTGAATTTTCTGGGAATAGCTTCTGAAGACCTGTTTATTCTGGATGAATTTTGCTTAATTTGACATAACTAGTAAACCATAAGACATAGACAAAAACTTATACAAAACATTTAGGTCCTGTTAAAATACACAAGTTAAGTCATATACATTTTTCTTGTGGAGCTTACAGTTTTCGAGGTATTCATTCTTATTAGTTTCAGTCGTGAAGTACTTGTACTTTTCTCTGACGGGAGTGTCCGTTTTTCTTTTGTTCTACTCCTGGCCAAGAAAAGAAGCGATTTGAAATGACAATCACATAACGACAGCTTTTAAAACATTTGACTATTGGTTTAGCCTAGTGTATTCCCTTATTTTCTTCCTACTTATACAGAACTAAATAATAAGAACATTGTGCTAATGAGTACCTCGATTAGCAAGGTGCAGAAAGAAGCAGAATCTTATGTATGAAGTTTGTAGAACAGCTAGAGAAAGTCATGTGAGTGTAACACATCAGATTTTTCATTATGTGTCACTGTCGATGAAACCTGGATTCATCAGTATACTCTAGAAACCAAGCAACAATAAAAACAATAGATCGTTTCCACTGAATCTGCTACAAAGGAGACAAAGACCGTCACACCTGCTGGAAAAATGAGGGCGACAATTTTTTGGAATGTGTAGAGAAAATGGAAAAATGATTATTGGACAATTGAGTTATTGGCCCGAAGAAAGAAACTGAAGAAGGCTTGACCCTATTTGGTGAAGAAGAAAATGCTGTTTGAACAAATCTACGCACCAGCACATTTATCCAGAGTTGTACCACCAAACTGCATGAAATGCATTATAAATTGCTGCTGCACACCCCATATTTGATTACTGACCTGATTACCTAAGGGACGGTTGTCCCTGTAATGTGAGAACAGTGGCATTGTTAAAGCAGTGGAGGCTTATATCTGGCAGGCAGAAGATAATGGCACGGGAGATCAACATTTCCCAATGATCAATATCCAGCATGAGAACAGTGGTGGCTGTTAAAGCAGTGGAAGCTCATATCTGGCAAAATCCAGTCCATAAAAAGAAGGTAATGGCATGGGTGTTCAACATTTCCCCACAATTAATATCTAGGGTACTCTCTGAAGACTTGAGTATCAGAGCTTATTGGCAGAGCACTGGACATTTCCTAACACCACAGTGAAGTAGCAGAGGAAACTTAATCGAGATAGCTCCTGCAGTGGTACGCCAACAATGGGCATTGGAGAATTCTCCTTACCGATGAAGAGTGATTTAACTGGCAAAACGATAGGGTATATGTGGCAAGCTCTTGGGTATCTCGTGAGAGAGTTCCTAAGGTCCAGAGAAATCACCATTCCTTCTGAGTAATGGTTTGGTAGGAGGTGAGCTATGAAAGCCCCACAAGAATTCCTTTTTGTGAAAAGGGAGTAAAAATGAGTGCCCGTGTACATGTGGATACTGTTCTGGAGCCTATTGTGAAGGACTTACGTGATTGTTCTGGAGCCTATTGTGAAGGACTTGAGTGATACCATGTTCAACAATGAGTACTGGACCTTCCAGCAGGATTCTGCTCCAGCTCATAAGCAAGGATGATAGTTGCCCTCCATGGTGTAATGGTTACCATGCTAACTTCATACACCCAAAGTCGTGGGTTTAACCTGGCGGAGGACGATGGATTTTTTCGGGTGTAAAAATCCCTAGTATGGCTTCCTTCGGAAGGGAAGTAAAACTGTAGATTTATGGCACGTAAAAGAACCTCAAATCTGATAGAGAGGCTTCTGAGCAAAATTAAGTGGTCTTTCGTGCCCAATATAGAATGGGATGCTGAGAACCATAGCAGTTAAAGAGCGCCCATAAATAACACGCCATTTACATTTACATTTTTAAGGATGACAATAGTGGTTGCAGGCCAATATACCACACTTCATCTCCATTGCTAATGACCTTCTGGTAGCACCAATTTAAACCCCCTGGACTACAAGCGTGGTTGGTACTAGAAGAAATGGACTGCAAGAAAAGGCACCCTTCACTTGAAAGTTTGATGCGTTTCTTGGTAGCAGCAGTGCAGATTTTCCAATTGACACTATCCATTCTGCCCTAGATAAATGGCCCAAGAGACTCAAAGCCTTTGTGCATGCCAACGGCGGACATTTTGAAGTTTGATAGGTGCAAATTGTGGATGATGTATGTGCTTAAAACATATTTAAAACAATTGAAAAATCTCAAACAGTATTTCAAATATTCAAAAATACTTACTTACTTACTCAAATCTTACAATATTACTGACATCACATTAACTCTACTGTATAAAAAAAATACTCGCGTAGATAATTTGTTAAGGCAAATAATAAACTGTTATACTGAAATCTACATCAAAATTTTGGTAACAGAAACAATCTATCATAAAATGACAGCATGCAAAAAATAGATGCCACATTCTTGAGATCCAAATTACCCATTTAAATTCCAAAGAAACAATACTTATATACCAAGTGCATCAGATCAACCTGACTATAGCTTTAAAGTTACATAGAGAGCAAAAGAGAAGAGTGCAGTGGTATGTATTTGTTCAGCTATATTGGATTTCAAGCGATAATTCCACATACCATTTTGGTAGTAGCAGTGCAGGATTTCAATTACAAGATCCTGCTATTGAAATTGGCAATTACTTTTTATTTTCTCTGCTGTTTAGTTTTATAACCTAGAGGATGCATTGCAAAAGAATTTGATGATCAAGATATAACTGACAATTCATGAATTAAGGTTTATTGAATCCCCGCTCCCCCAACATATGTTTTTAAAAATGTCAGTATATAATTTTTAACTTTTAAAGCTGGGAATTTTAACAAACCTTTACAAGGAATATTTTTGATTGTTTCTTTTTTCCAAAAAAGGGTTCTAATGACTTTGATTAACCTAAGATATATTTAAAATGTCTCCCTACTTAGATAAGTTTCTTCTTTCTTTCTTCAGGGGGCTTTGCCTTTCCTGAACACATGAATTCTTAAACGACAGGGATTCTGTGCCAATTGAGCATAATTTAAACCATGTCATTCATTCATCATCCAATATGACCTACCTGATAATGGACATTAAACTTTAAGCAAAGTAAAATTCCATGTTTAGCTTAAATTTTTGTTGTAAATACACTTTAAGCCTTCTTGTTGAGTCTTAAAAATAGAATCTTTAGCAGTACACAAAAACTTTACTGAAGAAAACGTTTTTTACTTGTTATAATATTTGTTGGCAACTATTTTTCAAATACTTGGTAGTTGTTTTCATTAGAATCTTTTTGCATTTTAAACCAGCATTTCTCAAATTACAGTATATAGGACTTAAGCTCTGCCTTTGTGATCTTCTGAAATTAACCATGTATTAGTAGAACTAAATATTAGTTCAAGAAAGACCATATCTCTGTGATTAGTAACAGAATTTCCATTGCAAAGATGGAAAAAACGCTCTCTATGTTTCAGAAATAGAAAAAAATGGAATTTCCATTAGTTCTCTTTCATAAATAATAATACCGCTCATAATGAGTTTGGAATGTTCCTTCCCAGGGTTGACTCTCATCACACAAAGTGAGAAGATTACCATTACAAATACCTACATATAAACAATCA
Source organism: Hymenopus coronatus (assembly GCA_030762935.1). NCBI lineage: Eukaryota > Metazoa > Arthropoda > Insecta > Mantodea > Hymenopodidae > Hymenopus > Hymenopus coronatus. The sequence goes on along the minus strand of CM060895.1, from coordinate 94,206,394 downwards.
TATTTTGAGCACAGTTTGGAAATGTAATTTTCATTGTTTTCTTTCTTCTTGGCTCACCAACAAAGAAATTGCAAATACTGTAGTAGTCTGTTTGGAAATGTAATGTTAGGTATGTCTCAGCTTCTACAAGTTACAGTAGTGGAAAATTGTGTGATAAACAATCTATAGTGTTTTGTGTTAAATAGCATATGCTATACATCATGGTAAACTGACAATTACAATATTTTCTGAACAGGGCATGAAAAAAGTTGCAAGTTATAAACATAATCCCAGCTTGATTAAAGCTGAAAGTAGCTAGAATTTAAACCACAGATTTTCCAGTTTGTATCTGGTTGCTCTAAACAGCTCAGCTACCATAGCAAGAAGTTGGCATGATATTAAACTCCCTAACTCATTCACCTTTTTCCTGATAAACCACAAGCAGATCTCAAATTCATTTTGAGATAGCATATCCCAATAGCATGTAAGAGTGCCTTATCATGACTAAAAAAATTTTATGTGTACTATTCACATGACTTTCTCTATATCCCTGCAACAAATTATTCTTAAAAAGCTTATGCTTCTATTTACTTCATGCTAATCTAGAAAAAATAGTAGAAACAAGTCTTATTACTTGCTTCCTTTTAGTTGAAGCGGAATAAGGGACTACCATAGGTTAAAGTGATAGTCAAAAGCTGGTTGCTATGTCAACAAAGTTCCTTTGTTTATATGGATAGGAGTTGACAAGTTCCTGTAAGAGAAAAGTATACGTTTTCATAGCAGAAACCAAAAATAAGGAATGTCTCAAAAACGACGAACTCCACGAAAAAAATGTATATAACATAAATTGTGTGTTTTAATGTGCTCTACATTTTTGGTGTGGTAAGTTTTTGTCCATCTCTTATGGTTTAGCAGTTATTCAAAATTCAGTAAAATTCATCCACAATAAACTACTCTTCAGAGGCTATTCCCAGAAAATTCAAGATATGCATTTTATTTGTCAGGTAAATATCTTTAATATACGAAATTTTAATCAAAATCGTTAGAGCTATTTTTGAGAAAATCAAAATTTTCGAAAAAAATTCCATGTAAAGGGTAGTTTGGGGTGGGGGGATTTTTCTCAAAATCTTCGTGTCGCATCCTTGGAAGATACTAAACCTAAATACCAAATTTGGTATTTTACCGACTTTTCGTTTTTGAGCTATCATGTTCACAGACACACACACACACACACACACACAGACCTTTTTGTGAAAATGCTTTTTTTGGATATTGGGGACCCTAAAACATATATTTCCGGTGAAATCTCGGAATCGAATTTTTGGGTGGAGTGCAATACCTTCTCTATACACTATGTACATAGTGCGTATAGAGAAAATAATAAATAATACTCTCACCCAAAAAAAGTATTCTTGCACTTAGTGTGCAGGATATCGAGGCAGGTGCTAAAAAAACCTACTTTGTCTACTTGCCTACAGAGTATAAAGAATATTAATGAAACATAGTTTTCCTAACCTTTAAACTATTTAGAATAAGCTACTGCGGATTTGTCTTCTTGTCTGTGCTGTTCTTTTGCTTTTGTTTTTATTTTTCTTTTTGTTTGGCCAACGTAGATTTTTTCACCGTTGTTGCAGCTAAACTGATATATTCCTGGTTTGTTTTCTTGTGGAATATCATCTTTTAATTTAGAATTTAATATGTTTTTATGGAGTAATTGTTTTTTGGGTCTAGAACGATGTGTTATTTGAAGATCCTCTGGAATTTGCAGAGGGTGGTATGTAAACTTCTTGTAAATCTTGCTTTCTTATTTGAAGTGAGTGTACTGATTTCTTTTATTCTCTTCCTATTTTTGGTTCTGTTAACTTTTTTGTACACCAATTCTGCCCAGAATCCATTTTCTGTAGCTTTGTCCATATTTTTGCCAGTTCACAGTTGTATTCTTTTTTGACCATTGGTATATTTGCCAATCTGTATGTAAAGATGTTGATGTATGCTATTTTCACTTCGAAATCACGCCAGGCGACCTACTGATGCAGAGGTTCATCAAACCACCACCAGCGACAATGACAACCACCACAGCAAGCAATGCCAGCAGTCGACTAAAGGAATTGCCAATGGAAGCACATGGCTTCTGAAACATTTTCCGACAATAAAAGTAAGTGATGTAGTGTTACAAAACCAACTAAACTAATTAATTTCAATTGATACAGTCAACCATATATCAGTAATAAGACCAAAATAGATCAGAGAACCTATTGTTAACTTGTTTCTCAAGCACAGAGTGGATAGGTACTCAACACATTAGTTCAAAATATACAAAGTGACATCTACAAGTGCCACAAAGTTAGAAGTTACTAAGGGTACATGAAATTATAGGTGAGCAAAGGAGGAAACAATACTGTTTTGTGCAAGCATGCCAAAAGTAGGGAGAATGTTTCCCCTACTATGTACCTTCTTCCTCCACTAAGCGAGTTTAAACAGTGAGGACGTTTACTGTATTTCTTCCCACTGTCCACGTTATTGTCAAAGATCATTTCTGCTAATTTACATGTGCTTCTCTTTGTAGAATTTGCAGTGGGTATCCTGTGTTATCATTAAAATTTTGAAGACTCTTACATTATCAAAATTTTGGAGTGCTTCCAGGCAACCTCTTAGGGGTCAACCAGGGAAGATAGTGTACAATGTGGCACAATATTTTAAGAAAATGAAAGAAAGCCATAAAATAGCAAATGCAAATAATTTCCAATGACAAGTGATGCTACAGGTGCATCTGTGAGGATTCTGGTAGAAGGGAAGGAATCTGCGCAAGAAACTTTCTCACATTTTTTACTTCAGCTTGGGAGAGTGTCCCAAGAAAGAAAAGAATTGAGATAGATGATGTTATAGAGTGCATTATTAGAGAGGCATGCATTGTGCCATACACTGTTCCCAGAATATATTGTTGAAAAGTGGACAAAGTGTTTATGATTTAGAACAGCAATTTGTAACATGATAACATAGATTCAGAGATAGACAGAATTATTATAAATATGAGCAAAAATGATCTGCTGGAGAGCAAAGAGGACGGCAGTAATAGCGACAATAAAATTAGGGAATTGGATGGAGGGAGAGCAAAAATGTGGAAAGCAGTCTATCAAACAGTAATGGTGTGTTCCCCTCTCAACTATATTTTCTACATTGCTCACCTATAATACAGAAGCCAAAACATTTTGTCTAGAATGATTTTATATTTATTTTGTACAGAAAGATACCACATTAGAGCAATCATTTTGAAACTGCTCTCTTATGAGCACCAGTGGAAACAAAATAAACCAACTGTACTGTTGCTATTTTTACTTTCTCTACACATACTATGTACATAGTGTATACAAGGTATTGTATTGCACCCAGAAATTTGATACCGAGATTTCACTGGAAATATATATTTTGAGACCCCCTGAATCCAAAAAAAGAATTTTTAAAAACATTTCCATGTGTGTGTCTGTGTGTGTGTGGGTAGTATAGCTCAAAAACGAAAAGGCTTGTTAAATGCCAAACTTGGTATTTAAGTTTGGTATCTTTCAAGGAGAGAGACAAACGTTTTCAAGTAAATCCCTCTCCCCCCACAAACATTTTTTGAAAATTGTTATTTTCTTAAAAATGGCTCTAATGCTTTTGATTAAAATCTCTTATATTTAAGATATTTTACATGACAAATAAAATATATATCTTCAATTTTTGGGAATAGACTCTTGAAGACATGTTTATTCTGGATGAATTTTGCATAACTGGTAAACTGTAGGACATGAACCAAAACTTGACATGCAAAAAATGTAGACCACCACATTAAAAAACACAATTTATGTTATATATATTTTTTCTGTGGAGTTGACCGTTTTTGAAATATTCCTTGTTATTGGTTTCAGCTTTAAAATACTTCGGGAATTTGTCAACTTCTATCTATACAAATAAAGGTACCTCAATTTCATGGCAACCAGTTTTTAAAAAATTCGACTATTGATTTAGCCTATGGTACTCCCTTATATATCTCCTACTTAAAAGGAAGCGAGTAATAAGACCCTTTTTTCCGATTTTTTTTTATTAACATTAAGTAAATAGAAGAATGAGTTTTTTTAACAATAATGTATTGCAGAGATGTTGAGAAAGTCAAGTGAATGGAACACATTAGATTTTTTTACTAGGCAATCAAGTCATAGGTTCCAAGTACACCACTAGCCTGAAGTAATCATAAGCATTAAATTACATTGCTAAGCATTTTTTTTTTTTTTTTGGTAGTGTTTAACGCCTGATTTAACTACTTATGGCACTGTAGGCAGTGACACTGATGATACATGAATGATTATGGAGCCCCGGTGGAATGCGATGGTGGGGGAAACCGGAGTACCTGGAGAAAACCCGCCCCAGCGGGTCCACCACATTGCTAATGATTGCTACAACTGGCTGCTCATATACAGTGCTCCCAATGATGCTAAGAGATAGCATTTTGGAGAGCTAGCATTTTCTGTAGTTTTAATAATTAAGTTAAGATTTTCAGATTAAAATTTCACAAGAGCTTCCAAAAATGTATCTAAAATCTTTTTCTTACAATCAGGAATTATATCTAAAAATTTTCTAAATTCATCTCATCTATTCTGCAATGAGCTTAATCATTTCTTCCTTTGAAGAATATTTACTTTTCATATCCATAAACGGTAATTATAGAGAACTTGGGCCCCTCTAGAAATTAAACTAATTGTGGTTTGACTGTAAGTTTGGTTTATACTTGTTATGTTTTCACCATTTTTTTTTTATCGGAAAAGCTCCGTAATTAAGTTAAACGCTAATTTATTACGTGCGCGTAGCGATCCTTTTTTGTGAATATTTATGAAGTAAGCTGCCTAGCAGGAGTAGAATATAAATAAAGAAGTCTTGCAGTACTTTTGCAATGTAAATATATAATAATACTACACACTAAAGTGCCTAAAACCTGAGTTTCATTGTCGGCGGCAGGCGAACAGTGTTGTGGAATGCAACACCAGCATATGTCGCTAGAAGCTGTGCTGATGTATGACAAGTATGTTTCACGCAGATACAGCTGTTCAGTGAATTTTATTATACAGAACTTCGGCCACTCTAAAATCGAATGAAACTAAGTGCGATTGATTGACTTTGTATTTATGAGAACAATTTCAAAGCCTGTGGATTTCAAATTTAGCGCGAGGTTAGGTTCCAATCTGTTTAGGTTAGTGTGTGTACATAAATTTATGTTTCTAATTTTATATCGTGGTAGTACCTCATTATCGATATTTCCAACAAATCCTAACAGCACAATGGATACAACATTAGTTTTTTAAACCATCTCCCCACCCACAATCCCTCTCTAAACACACCGGTCCCATTAGAGTGCAAAACTTGCATAAGTCGCAGCGTATAGATGTAGCGGCTCAACTTGTAAATAATTACCCCATAAACTATGTGATTCACATTGTAAAACAACAGGTTTGGAGTATCACTCGTGGATTTTCAAGCAAATTTAACATTTTCTAAACATTTAGCAGGGAAACAGATAGTGTGTCTGCCTCAGATTTTAAGAGGTCCCTAGTTCTAATCTCAGTCTGAATGAATTGCCTGAATAAAATATTTTCCTGGGTTTTCCCTCACCCTAAGACGACGAATGTACGGTAACCTTAAGCTCTATGGACCCCAGGCTCATTTGTTCATATTTCACTCATTTCTTTCATTCACTGTCTAATATAAACCACCTGGTTAAAAAAAGAAAGAATTGGACAGTGCTTACTGCCAACTTATGCAATGCTAAATGCAAATTTTAAATATCAATTATTGCCATATTTTAGGTATGCTGCTTCATAATCTTCTTGTAGTGTGTGATATTGGTTATTTTTTTTACTATGAGAAGATTTGCTAAAACAATCTTTCAAAAAAGAGTTGTAAACAACTTTACTATAGTGTCTCATTCACCTAGCAACATTTTGCTTTAACAGTTAATTTATGAAACTATCAGTGAATACACACAATCTTCTAAAATATTCAATTCATACATAAAACAATGCATTTCTAACGTAACTGTCCTTACATAACCTAAATCTATCAATCATTTAAATGTTGATATCCGTCAAGAGCCCATGCATTAAAATATTTTCAAATGTGAGATAATACAACCGAATATACTTACCGAAACATAGACGCAGTTTCATGAAGCTGCCAGCAGGGTAATTGTAAGGGAATACAGCAAGCTCAGTGATGGCTGCTGCACAAATTTCGGGCAACCGGACGAAAAATGCGGGTCCCTAGGCAAATTAATGAGAGCATTATAAATATCAATTCTAAATATACAATTTTTTATACTCTCCATGACAACTGTACGGCCATATGGCTGATTACACTAGACCTTCAAAGTAACATATCAGGGACAGTATAAGATTATTCTTAGGTTCACTTTAAATTGTCATATATCACTTGACAAATTCATTTTAATGCGAACAGATTTTACTTTAGCAACTATTTGCATGTTTTGTGGGTAAGGCATTAAAATTTCCACTTATGGCCATCAGAAAGTCAAGGACATTCAACTTTAGGCCATCTCTATGAGACAAAAGATAACCTTTTTGTCAAACGATCTATAATTCACTTACGCTTCTTTTAAGCAGCAATCATTGTAATGTAAAATATTTTGACACCTAATTGAGGTAATTTTGGGGCCTCATGTTCATTTAAGTATTTCATACTGACATTTAAAATTAATTTTAACACCAAACACATTCACTTCTCACAATGCAAGCAGCAACAGCAATGCCAATATTTTTGGTGGTTGCAGGATAACCAACTTAAATAAATCTTTTAAATATTTCATTACAAAAATACAGTTAAAGAGAAACAAAAATAAGTATTGACATTAACGTTAAATAAAAATTATACGATGACAATTTAAATAATGTTACGCTATAAAAACATTACTGACATATTTCAATTTATTTGACTTTGTAGATGGTTAACGGTAGTTGTCATTCCTGTAAGCTCAATAACTTTAACTATGTTTACATTTACTGTCATAAAATGTGTGTTGTGATTTTGTTTACACATTCTAAATAGAATCAAACAGAACATAATGGAAATTCAGAGGTCTGTTAATAAGTAGGTTTAATGCATTACACATGAATGTAGATACGTATGGTAATATTGTGTTATAAGGAAGAACTAGGTTAACGAGATGACCGGATAAATCAGCTGTTTGGGTTGGAAGACGGGGCTAGCGGAAATAAGTGTTTCATGCAGCGTCAAATCTTATTTCAAGATTAAACTTAATGTGTGCTTCCAAAAGTTGAATTCTCAGAGGTCATTGATGCAGATAACATATCAGCCTAGATAGAATGGTTTAAACATTTCATAACCTCAATACACAGAGCAATTATTCTAACTCAGTGAGCAACAAAATTTTATATTCTGTTGATCCAGTATCTATACTACTTGGGGCTCCCTAATTGTTATACACATGAACCTCATAGCTTTAATGACAGTTCAGACATTTTGGAAACGGTTTTGTGCACTGTAGTAGTGATATAACTTTTATCATTTACTTTTTGGCAAATAAAAAGGAACACTATTTTTAATGTACATTTTTCCTTCAACACTACAAGATTCGCTATGTAACTAGCAGCAGGAGAAGAAAAAGGTTATACAATTACTACTATGGCGCAGAGAGTGACAAATACAGTTTATCATTTCCGTGATACATTTCGTGTGGTCAATAAAGAGGCTCTTCATTGGTTCCCAGGACACATGGGAAAGGGGCTCAAACAAATGCAGCAAAAATTGAAACTGGTGGACTGCGTAGTAGAAGTGCATGATGCTCGGATTCCCTTATCAGGACGTAATCCAAACTTCAAGCATACTGTTCTTGGAATAAAGCCACATGTCTTGGTGATGAACAAGAAAGACCTATCAGATATGAGTATGCAAACTGAGGTTGAAGAGAGACTGAGAAAAGAAGGCAATCATCATATTTTTTTCACAAATGCAAAAGATCATAAATGTAATGGAATGCGCAAGCTTATTCCAACAGTTGTTGACCTTATTGCATCATCAGATAGATACAACAGAAGTGAAGAGCAGGATTATTGTATAATGATTATTGGTGTTCCAAATGTAGGCAAGTCATCTGTTATCAATGCATTGCGACATAAACATCTTGGAAAGGCAAAGGCAGCAGCCGTTGGAGGTATAGCTGGAGTAACAAGAAGTGTGCAGAATCGCATAAAAGTCTCAGATAAACCCTTGATTTACTTGATGGACACGCCTGGCATTCTTGCACCAAGTGTACAGGATATCGAGACAGGCTTAAGATTGGCGTTGTGTGCAACACTTCAAGATCATCTGGTGGGAGAGGAAATAATAGCTGATTATCTGCTTTACTGGCTTAATAAGTATAATAATTTTAAATATGTGCCATTAATGGGCTTAGAGGAACCCACAGATAATATTGGCACTGTGTTGACAAAATGTGCTGCAAAACTAGGAAAATCTCAACGAATACGTGATATTATCAGTGGCAGTTATATGCAAAGGCTTGATCTCTCATGGGCAGCACGGTACTTCATAAGTGCATTTCGCTCAGGCAAATTAGGAAAGATAATGCTGGATATTGATAAGATGCACTTTAGTAGGTAGAAAATTGACTTATGTAAAGAATTAAAGTTAAAACAATAAAGGAAATATGTAACACTGCAATAATAATGCACCTTTACAGTAGGCAGCAAATTAACTTAATGTAAAGAATTTAAGTTAAACAATAAAGAAAATGTATGACAGTGCAATAAATATTACATTTTTTTAACATCTTTTTCACCTTATTTACAAAAGGAAATGCAATAAAACCCAGTAGTTACGCTCTTTAAGGGACTGTGGTCTAAAAACCTAATAATTGGGATAGTGTTATTCATGGAAAAATTCATTTTGACACGGTTTAATAGATACAGAACAATAAATTTTATTTCTGAATACTGAGGTATGGTGCATGCATAATGAACAAGAGATAATTTCTATCTTCGATTGTTGAGTGCCATGTTATCACAATTATGCTGTGCCATTTTGTATTATTGTATGAGAACTTACTATATACTGCAAAGAACTCAAAGAAAGACTAAAAGGTTAAAACATATTGACAGGAAGCCTTGGATAGTATAAATTTCTTTAAAGACAAGGCATGGTTATTCACTTGATAGTGCTAACCGAGCATTTGAGGGCTTGCCAAGTACAATTAAATTATTTTCTCGTCATACATTAAGAGTTTCAATTTTGCTAATAATATACATTGTTATTCATTTTTGACCCAAAAAAGTGCAAATATAAAAGTGTGAAAGAGGGTAAACTCATGCAGCATTAATATGCAATAACCAGAGCCTTTAGAAATAAAGCATAATGAATGTGATAGCATTATAATTGGGAGTATAATCACAGGGTTTTACTGTATTTAGTCCTTAACTAGGTGCAATAATTGGGCACAATACACAAGAGCTACTAGCACACTGGATTTGTCTATAAAGATGGATTATCTAATAACATGGTGTGTCTGTTTTATTTTAGAAACAGTAAGTGCTTATGTTCAGGAAATAAAATACTGTTATAGACATGTAACTATAATGGGAAGAAAACTAACCAACCTTGTTCTGAATTCAGGAAAACATAAGCATCATATACTTCTTGTGCTACATGAAAGCATTCTCTTGTCATAGTTGTTAATTATAATTAATTTTAGTTTATAATATTCTAATTGAATGTAATGTCATGTATGTTGGCAAACTCTATGAGAGCCAATATTTCAATAAAATGGATTACAAACAGCATAATTAAAGCTATGTTAAATTATAATGCTATGATGTTTGTAACAGCAGCAATCTCATGGTATTATGCATTATGTGAAGATTATCTTATAGGCATTGAAAATTAACAAGTGTTGCAATCCTGCAACCCAACAACAAAGTAATGGGTTAGGTACCAAATACAATTGGTTTAAGGGAGTCAAAATAACCTATCTTGCCAATGTTAAAATTTGACTCATTATCTCAGCAATATTTAAGATGAGCTAAATTTTCCAAGGTATATTCAGTAATACTTTTGCTATTAACTGATGAAAAAAGAATACTTCTTTTCATTAGAAGGAAAGGTATAATTTTTTTAATAAAGCTCTTAAAATTTTATTGAAAAATTATGATTTTTAAACTAGAAAAAAATAAAAAACTAATCTATACACATAAAAACTTTTTCGTTAAAATGAAGCCTAATTAGGGGCAAATGTCTGGTAAAAATTTCAGCCCCTAATGTCAATTAATTTCTGAGATAATGGGTTATTTTTATATAAAATTTTACTTCTTCAAAAATTTATTGCTTTCAAACATGTAATTAAAAAAAAAGTAACCTAACTTTCCAAACACAACTTCGGAGTGCTTCGAAACTCTCACATGAAGGAAATATGAGCGTGATGCAAATGCTACGAATAGCTAAAGTAGAACTTTCCGATCAAAGTAAAACAAAAGGTTTCTTCTCTAACACTAGTTTACAAACTTAATGATGTTTACCAAGTGAGTGTACCAAAATGTTTTAAAAACTACTACACAGGATTATTTTCAATAATATTTTTAAATAATTTACAATTAGCATATCTCTATGAAAGTTATAGCAAAATGAGTGATTTAATTTATCAATTATACTTCAACAAATAGCAAAAGAAAATTCACAATGCTAAGCATCAAAAATTAAATTCTGGGTTTGCTATTTGCGGATGATCTAGTAGCAGGTGCAACAATCACAAGGTTTAAAGAAACAGAAAAATACTGAAAAAAATGGGGTTTAAACATAAATCAAAGTAAATCCAAATTCATAGCATGTAAGAACGGAAATAAACTCAGCAGAGAAGAGGTTAAAGGGGAGTGAATTTGAAATTGTAAACAAGTTTGATTACTTAGGAGTAAGACTAAATAACAATGGAAAATGGACAGAGCAAAGGGAAAAATCAGCTATTAATAGATAAGAGCGTGCTTAAAGAAAATACCAAACATGACAGAAAACTGGCTAGAGAGAATATTTGCAGCAACAGTGGAATCAAGAATGATGCATGGAATAGAAATTTGGGGGACTGAAAAAGGGTGGGAATGTATAGATCACATTCATAGATCCTTTTGCAAAATGCTATAGGAATTACTAAGAATACCTGCTTATGGAGTAGCATTAGTTGAATTGGAAAGTCTGGGAGGAAGGAAATATTGTCAAAGACTGTTTTAAGGTACAAGAATCAGCAAATTGGGGAACGAGTTGGATAGGTCAATTAAAGGCAATTGTAAGAGAAGTTGAATTGGACAAGCTAGCCAATCAACAAACAATACATGGACAAAAACTATGGAATAAAGTGAAAGCTAAGATAGATGACATAGAATATAAGAAATAATAGTAAGGGATAAAGAGTACTTTGATATTATATAGGAGTGTTAAGAAAGAATGGGGAAGAGAAAAATCTGATGTGTTCCATTCACATGACTTTCTCTACATCTCTGCAAAATAATATTGTTAAAAAGCCATTGCTTCCATTTCTTTCATGCTCATCGGAAAAAAAAAATTAGCAGATATAGTCTATTACTTGCTTCCTTGAAAGTAGAAGCGAAATGAGGGATTATCATAGGTTAAAGTGAGGTCAAAAGTAGTTGCTATGTGACTGAAGTTCCTTTGTTTGTACGGACAGGAGTTGAAATTCCTGTATAAGGAAAGTTAATTTTTTCATAACTGAAATCAAAAACAATCAACACCAGGAAAAAATGTATATAGCATAAATTGTGTATTTTAAAGTGCTCTACATTTGTTGTATGGTAAGTTATGGTTAGCAGTTATGAAAAATTCCGTAAAATTCACCCAGTCTTTAGAGGCTATTCCCAGAAAATTCAAAATATACAATTTATTTGTCAAGTAAATATCTTTAATATACAATGTTTTAATCAAAATCGTTAGAGCCATTTTGTAGAAAATCAAAATTTTCGAAAAAAGTTCCATGTAAAGGGTAGTTTGGGGTGGGGGGGATTTTTCTCAAAATCTTCGTGTCGGATCCCTGGAAGATACTAAACTTAAATACCAAGTTTGGTATTTTAACGCCTTTTCCTTTTTGAGTTATCGTGTTCACAGACAGACACACACAGACCTTTTTCTGAAAATACTTTTTTTTGGATACAGGGGACCCTAAAAGACATATTTCCGGTGAAATCTTGGTATCAAATTTTTTGGTGGAGTGCAATACCTTCTCTATACACTAGTATATAGTACGTGTAGAGAAAGTAAAAATACATTGATGTTTGTGAAAAAATGAAAAGAGGTTCTGGCATGGGCAAGAATAGGAACATTGATATTAAAAGTATAAAAGTTGATAAAGCTCTGTGTCCAATATGTGGCAATGTCGATAACCATTTACAACGTATAATGGAGAGTGAGGAAACCAAAATGTGGGGAGCGATAATATGGAACAAAAACTGTGAAAAGTTACCAGCAGAGATATTGTAATTAAAACTTTTTGGAAACAATAGGAAAGAATTTCTGAAACAACTGGGTAATTATACAGGGAAAGTAAGAGAGAAACGGAGTATGAAAATTGCCAAAGAAAGAGAGGATATTAATAATAAAACTGATGAGGTTGTAATTTATAGAAGAGGTAAATAGATTAAGTTGTTAGGGTATAAAAATATGCAAACAGAGGGAAGGGTATGTATACATAAATAACCAGGGTACTCATCACTCTTGAATCAGAAGACATAATGAAAAGATTAACTATTCTAGTTTAGAAATGGCAACAGTTGCAATCAGATCACAATGAGGAAGTGATCCCTTGAAACTAGTTCTGAGGTAATTAACCTAATTTAATGAAATTGTATATTTGCAATTGCTTTTAAATTATAATAACAGGGTATTAACTGTATATGATACCAAATTCAGCAACTCCAAGGAAGTAACTATATATGTAAGTTTGTAACTTGAAAAGATGAAATAAGTTATCTATCTACGAAGTGTTGCAAATCACAAAGACCAGATTAGCTGTAATTGTAGGATAACCTACTTCAGCTCCCTGCAGTAGGTAGGCAACTCTTAACTGCCAATGCTTTCCTCAATTGAATTTGAAATATAATGTGCACTATGCCTATGACCTCAAACTTCTCCAGTGGATAATATCAAGCATTAGGCTAATCCAGGGACAGCCATCCATAGGATTATGGACCAAATAAAGCCCTGATAATTGTTCAAGATCTGATGTACACCTATTTCAAATTGAAATGAATAGCGTAGATTTATTCATAGATGCATTTTGCATTTCAGAGTCTCAAATCCATCATAATTCATATGAAAACAATTGAAATTCACTTACGATTTTGTGCTAAATTTAAAAGGCATTTGGATTACCCATTTCTAATTTGACTGAATTTTGGAAATATATATTTCCAAATTGGTTTCCTGAAATTTTTGATCCTGCTCTAAGGCTGATTGCAGATTTGGCCTCAAATTCTTTGTGAGAAAAATGTTTCTGTCATGTAATTAATAAATTACGCTCAACTATTCTTCTAGATATGCACATATTGATAATATATTTGCTCTGTCCAAGAAATTACATATAATATTGAGCAATTGATAAATGAAAAGAAACTTCAGAAGTCACATTAAAGTTTATAACTAGGTCCTGATTTTTAGGTTTTTACCTATTTTTTTTCTTGATTTAATTAACAAATTTTAAGATGTATATATATAATATATATGATACATAATTCTACAGAACTCAAGGCACATCATTCTATTAGTCTTAAGTTCATTCTTCTCGTCAGATGGTACACCACAAAGTATTTATCACAGTCTTCTATGAACTGGGAACAAAGAATCCTAAGATTGGTTCTGCATGGAACTTTGTTGTACCACAAAACTTCTGCTCACTAAACTAGGAACAACCTAATTTCCTTAGGAGTCAAATATTTGTTCATTCCTCCCTATATTCCAGTTTTTCTTTTCCCAAAATACAATAACAAATTTGAGGTCAATGTTTTTGTATCACCTGAAGTTGTAGTAATTGCTTATGACGAATTTTTACTGTTTTCAAAGAAGAATAGCATTACACATTTGAAAAGGGTTTAAGGATGAGACGTGCAGACTGCATTGGAAAATACTTTGAAAAGATGGATGCAATATCAAATCTGAATTTTTAACATTTTATTGTTCATTACCAAAGGTTTTGGTGTACCCTTACAGAGGGCACACACTTTCTCCTTCTTAATAATAATAATAATAATAATAATAATAAGCATTACTATTATAATTATTGTTGTTGTTTCACATGCATTTCTCAGTTCATGAAGGAAGTAGGAAAATAGAATATCATTAAAATATTTGAATTTGTGATACAAAGCTACAGTTTTCAAACATAAAAGTATAAAATTAACAGTATGTTCATTATTAGGTGTGATTTCAAGCACATCCTCATTCTTCTTTATTTTGTGTCTCTTCCACAAAATGTTGTAGAATTGTGGCATCTATGGGAATGTGGTATATCTCAGCACCATCAACACTACGACGTTGACGTACTAACTGGTGGTCAATAAATTCCTGCAGATGTGCACGAAGCGCAAGATCGGAACTTACAAGAAGTGCTTCTCTTGCTGACCAATACAAGTCTCTAAAATGCATACCTGTAAAAAAAATATACGGGTATCTGATTTAAATTTCCCTCCAGAATAATTAATATGAGAATATTTCTATGACTAAGTTTTTGCCAAAGAAACTGAAAGAATCTTATTTAAGGAAGGCAATCTTGATCATGAGAACTACCTGAAATTTAAGGCTTGAGACAAGAAAATCAGTACAGTAAAATCTAAGTTTACAAATACCCATTTAATGTTTTTCAGTATTTGCAGCAGATTTTCAAAATCCTGCCTTTTATCAGTGCTGTAATATGGTGGTTACTCTGCCACAGTGGAGGTGCTTTTCAAAATCCTGCCTTTTATCAGTGCTGTAATATGGTGGTTACTCTGCCACAGTGGAGGTGCTATTAGCTGGTATCAACATAGTTATGCAAAGAAATTACATCAATATCAGGAGAGTGCCATCTGTGGATAAATAGGATTAGGTTAGCCTCTCAAGTATCAACGTAAATTTTATTAAGTTTCATGCTTAAATTTGATTCAAGACATAACAGTATAAATCTGTTTTGTTGAATGAGTGCAAGCTACAGATGCTAAGCAAACAAAACATTTTGTTTTGTTGCTTGCCACCAGCAAGAACCAATCATATGAGTATTAATTTGTTGAGTTGGTTTTTTAACATTACGTCACTTACATTGTTATTATGAGGGACTAGTTTCGAAAGCCTATGCTTTCATTTTCAGCCAGCAATGGCAGTTGGACCCGTGAGGTTGAAAATGAAAGCATAGGCTTTTGAAACTAGTCCCTCATAATAACAATGAAGTGACGTAGTGTTAAGAAACCAACTCAACAAATTAATACACACATAATTTGACCGTCACTGTTACTAAATTCCTCCAAACATCAATCAAGAACCAATCAGCTCATCTAGAACTAGCTAGAGTGCATGTTCCATTTTTCTTTTTATGCAAGATTGTAAATAGTGATTGTAAACATGGGCATTTGACAAGTTTCAAACATTTTTCAAAAAATATAACATTCAGCTAGCACCAATTCAATTCAATTCAATTTTTTATTCACCGAGGATATACAATTTGTACATATGGCTTCGTCAAGACTTACAAACTAATTATTACAAGAAGTATACAATATACAGGTGTGACAGAATACAGTTAAGTAGTTAAATATCTAAGTTAAGAAATTCATTTATGCTATAAAATTTGTTTTAATAACCATTTATACATTTTAGATTTAAAGAATTTTCCTGGCACAGCTTTTAAAGATTTGGGTATCTTATTATATAAAATTATTCCTTTGTGGGATACACTATTGAGAGTTTTATTAAGTTGATGACACTGTAGATGTATTGCCTCAGCTGTTCGGGTATTATGGGCATGATAATCCTTGTTTCTCTTAAAGCATTGCATATTATTATGAATGAAGGAGACTGTTTCTAGGATATATATACATGGTAGAGGGAGTATGTTAAGCTCTTCAAAGATAGGTTTACTTGGAGCATGGGGTGGTTCCTAATTCATTATTCTTAATATTTTCTTTTGTATTTTAAATACTATATTTGATTAGATAGAGTTCCCCCAAAAGAGTATTCCAAATGAAATTATTGAATGTATATATCCAAAGTATACCACTCTCATTACCTCTTTACTACAAACTTTGCTTAACACTCTTATTGCGTAAGTTAAACGATTCAATTTATTACTAAGAATGAGAATGTGATCTTTCCATGTTAATGTGTTGTCAATTGTAATACCAAGGAATTTAGTAGAATGTTGGTGACTTATTGGGCTATTTTCTACAAGTATTTGGAATTGATTTGTGAGGTTTGGATACTTTTCAAAATTTAAGTAGCTTGATTTATTAACATTTAACAATAATTTATTATAATTTAACCAGTTACACAATTTTGACATTGAGTCATGTATAGTCCGTTGTAGCGAATTTTGGCAATGACTTTTGAACACAAAGTTTGCATCATCTGCAGAAAGAACAGTATTAACGGGAGTCATGTGTAATGGTAAGTCATTTATATAAATAAGGAAGAGAACTGGCCCTAATATGGAGCCTTGTGGTACGCCACACTCAGCTATTTGTAAATTTGACCACATACCATCAATTTCGACTAAATGGGCTCTATTTGTAAGGTATGATCTAAAACCAGTCATTAGCAACTCCTCTGATGCCATAATTTTCAAGCTTATTTAATAAAATGTTGTGGTTTACTGTGTCGAATGCCTTAGATAGATCGACAAACAACCCTAAGGCATGTTCATTCTTGTCTTTTGCACTAAATATTTCTTCTAAAAAGGAGAAAATAGCCATATTTATTGACTTACCCTTTTGAAACCCAAACTGTGATTCAGATATTATATTGTACTTTAATAAAAAGGGTACTAATCTATTGTACATTATTTTTTCGAGTATTTTAGCAAACACACAGAGTAAAAAAATGGGCCTATAATTTTCAACACAGGTTTTATTACCTTTCTTATAAATGGGCACAATTTTAGCAATTTTGAAAACATCCGGAAAGCAGCCGGTAGTAAAGGATATATTGCAGATATCTGATAATGGTTTGAGTAAATAAGTTCCACATTCCTTTACGAGAGCATCAGGTATATCGTCATATCCACTACATTTTTTATTTTTTAGACTATTAATAGTTTGTTCTATTTCTTTTTCTGTAGTTTGAAATAAATAAAGTGAGGCATAATTATTTATAATCTGTGGTGAGGTTATATTATCAGATAGTGGAGGCATGGTTTTAGTTAAATTCTTAGCCACTACTGCAAAGTAATTATTAAATGTGTCAGTGATTGTTTTTTTATTTACTATTGTGCTGTTATTCACAGTTAATGTTATTTTATCATTTTTTTGTGTATTATTAGTTTCTTTTTTTTACTATGTTCCAAATAGCCTTGCCCTTATTCTGGTGACTATTAATATAATTGTCATTATATAATTTCTTTGCTGCAATTACAACTTTATATAAAGTGTTACAGTACTTTTTAAAATATTCTTTAAATTTGGGATCCTCTGTCATTTTATTAACTTCCCTAAGCATCCTCTTTCTTTTACATGATAAAATAATTCCTTTTGTTAGCCAACTTTTACAATTAGACGAGAAATTAGAGTAGGGTCTCACTTTCTTTAATGGAAATGCTACGTCCCGATAATGGGAGATTATGTTAAAAAAAATCTGCTGCTTTTTTGTTAACGCAATTATTATCTAAAGTATTCTAAGACTCTATACTTAAAAGATGCTTAAAATAGTCTATATTTTGCTCATTAAATACCCACTTGTAAATAGTTTTGTTTTCCTTAGATGAAATTTTATTATCCTGATATATGGTGGACTTTGAGACAGTGATGTGTTTTAACAATTAAAATTTAGTTGAGTCGATTTTGTAACACTACATCACTTACTTTTTAATTTCGGAAGACATGTTTCAGAAGCCATGTGCTTCCATTGTCAATTCCTTTGGTCGACTACCGGTATTGCTTGCTGTGGTGGTTGTCTCTGTCCCTGGTGGTGGTTTGATGAACTTCTGTATGAGTAGATCGCCTGGCGGTATTTCAAAATTGAAAACCCGGTTCTTGTTTTTCCATATATATATGTTTTCCCAAACTTTTAATTCTGTCTTCCTTGTGATGTTTTTGAGGATTTTTGGGCTTCTATTTATAGTGTGTTTCTCTTTCCAAAAATGCCAAGCTACTGCAGATTTTTCTTCTTGTTTGAGTTTAATATTTCTGTGGTGTTCTTTTGCCCTGGTTTTTATATTTCTTTTTGTTTGGCCGATGTAGATTTTTTCACAGTCATTACAGCTGAACTGATATATTCCTGGTTTGTTTTCTTGTGGGATATCATCTTTTAATTTGGAATTTAAAATGTTTTTTATAGAGTAATTGTTTTTTGGGGCTAGAATGATGTTATGTCTTTTGAAGATCCTCTGGAATTTGTAGAAAGTTGTAGGGTGGTATGTAAACTTCTTGTAGATCTTGTTTTCTTTCTGGTTTTGAGTGAGTGTGCTGACTTCTTTAATTCTCTTTCTATTTTTGGCTTTATTAACTTTTTTGTACACCAGTTCTGCCCGAAATCCATTCTCTGTAGCTATGTCCAAAATTTTATCAAGTTCACATTGGTATTCTGTTTTTCCCATTGGTACATTTACCAATCTGTGTGTAAGGCTGTTGAGTAAAGCATGCTGATGGGGAATGGGATTGTAACTCTTTTGTTTTATATAGCTGTTGGTGTGGGTAGGTTTTCTGTAGATGCCAAATGTAAGGTGATTATTAGTTTTTATGATTTTTAGGTCGAGGAATGGTAGTTGTCCATCACATTCCTTCTCCATTGTGAAAATCATTGCCATACAACCAAAAATTGCCGTCTAACATTACACAGTTTTTTACATCACATAACCAGTTGAGCTCCCGATTAATTCTCATTGTTCTTCTAATCCCAATATTGCGTCTACGCAGGACACCACTTACTATAATTTTCACATCTGGTACTTGGGATCTGATAGCATTGACTAAGTCCATAGTATCACCCATGATTTCTTCCGCACTTACCCTATAACCTATGTTATTTGTGCCAGCATGCAGCAGCACCACCTCAGGTTTGTTTTCTTTAAGGTTCATGTATTCCATTTTTTCTTGTAGTTCACGTACCTTAATGCCCGGGAAACAATGCACCTTATAACCTTTTTTCATGCACACTTCACCAGAGAATTTTAATATAGAGTCACCGGCCACAAGCACTTTTTTATCCTTAAATTGCGTGTTTGGCATATTATTGTTTACAGGATCCTTCCTTTTCGCTACCATGTCTGTATTTTTTTGTTGATCCAGTACTTCGTATCTGTTGGAGCTGATGAAATTAGCGCCTCGAGGTAGCATAGACATTCGGCGTGAAGCTTTATTTCTAACAACTGTAGCATAACTGTCCTGGTCAGTTATCTTTTTTCTTAAATCTTCATTTTCCTTCTGAAGTATGCGAACTTGTTCCTTGAAATCATCCGCTTCTTTTTGAGATTTCAGCAAGTCTCTATTTAAGATATTTATTACTAAATGTAGAGACGCTATTGTTTCGGCATCACGTGGTGAATTGGGTGCCGTAGACAGATTTTCTTGATGATGATATAATTCGCAATTTACCTTATCGGCTGCGTTGTCCTTATTTCCTCGTGATCCTTTTGTGTTTTTTGATGTGCACAACACTTCATTTGACTATATTATTAAGGTTATTATTATTTGAACTGTTTAAATGCATGGCTCGAATAACCATACCTGCCGCCGCCCCAGTAAACCATCACAGCATAAAAATGAATTAGGCTCAAATATCAAGGAAGAAAAAATCGGGCATATACAAAATGGAATGTAAGGATTGTAATCAGATTTATATTGGAAAAACAAAAAGAAATCTAGAAACAAGATCTAAAGAACAGTTTAGAATCATAAACAAGACAAAAATTGGAAAAAGCAGCAGTTACCACCCACTTTTGGACAAAACACCACAATATAAATTCAGAACCAAAACTTCTAAAACACATAACAGGAAAGTGGCCACATGGGAACACTTCTTCATTGTACAAAATAGAAACAGGATTTTCAATTACGATGTTCCACAGAAGGATGTGTTTAGAAATTCATTGAACCACCACCAGAGGAGGCAACAGTTACAAAATTGCCAGCTTCACCGCAAGGAATTAGTCGATGTCCAGTTGAAAATAAAAGAAATCCCAAGTGTTGTTTAGTGTAAGTAATCGACTCGTCAAATAATGAATAGAGTGCATGTGTTCCATCCGCCGTATTATATACACACATGGTCAGATGTGCTCTGTTATGATTTTTGTGTGTCCATTCTGTTACAGAATATGTTTATTGTTTTCATGCACTGTAAATTATGTATTGTAAGTGTGTCTGCAAGTATCACAAGTATTAAAGTCATATGTGATTTTATACTGCTTAGTAACTGTGGAAAGGGAATCAGTTGAAGTAGCCAGGCCTCTAACTTGTGACTAGAGATTTACATTGTGGAACTGCTTCATGTAGGATCAGTTGGTTTCGGCACACTTCATAGCCAAACTATTCCTAGCTGTTTTCCTATGCACAGCAGACAATTTATCCTTGCCTCACAAAAAATGAAACATTAAAGGCAATAATCATCCTCAATGTTTTAAAACAAAATGAACACAAATAGAATAAATTTTATTGTTTTTTTCACATAAGTTGTGTGTAGGACGAGTTGGATAAGTAGAATCAGACCGAAAAATTCAATGCCGGGGTTTGACCCACAGATCTCCTGGTCTCTAGCCGGTCGCTCTACCCTTTTATTCCTATAAATTTAAGTTGCTAATATTTTTGTAATTTACCTTTGTAAGTGGAATCATTTTTGTTGGCCAATTGGTGGCGTACCATGATGAGGAAGACATTGCGTGCATTAGTGGTGAGAGAATTAAACACATGGGAAAGCGATGACAAAGCCAGCTGACTGGAACGCTGAACCAACAGCGAACTTTCAAACTGTGTCTCTCCCATATATGGTCTGAAGGTAGTAACATCCCACCAAAGAAAGTTGTATCGACTCAGTTTTGCATGGTCCCAAACTGGAAAAAAACAAAATCAAGGTAGGCAACTGATAAAATAGGTTGTAAGATAACATCTTAACTAATTCACACAGACTGTGGAAACTGTATGGAAATGATAAATAAAAACAGCACTAAAATTCAACATCTACAGAAATTGTACAATCAAATATTGCTACAAATCTTAATGTAGCCAGTACACTGTTTTTCTCCTAGTAATCAAAACTTCACCAGAAATGTATGCTTTGAGAATTTCTGAATAAAAACCTTTTTTTTGGAAAGGTGTGTGTGAGTGAGTGCTTGCATGTGCAGTGAGGGGGGGGGAGCAGCATAGCTCAAAAACGAAAAGTTGGTTAAACATCAAATTTGGTATTTAAGGTCCGATCTTCCAAGGATACAACTAGAAGATTTTTGAGAAAAATCTCTCACCCCCAACAACCCTTTATATGGAAAATTTTTATTTTCTCAAAAATGGCTCTAATGATTTTTATTAAAATGCTGTATGTTTAAGACATTTTCCTGACAAACAAAATGTATATCTTGAATTTTCTAGGAATAGCCTCTGAAGACCTCTTCATTCTGGATGAATTTTGTATAGCTTTTGTATAACTGGTAAACCTTAGGAGATACACAAAAACTTACTACACAAAAATGTAAATCTTGTTAAAACACACAGTTTATGTCATATAAATGCTTCTTGTAGCGTTACCGCCTTCAAAGTATTCCGAGTTATTGGTTTCGGTTTTAAGCTCTTAACTCTTCTCAAATGGGAAGTTGATATTTCATTTCTCTTTTGTTTTCTCATAGCAAGCAAAGAGAACTGAATTTCAATTGTTTCACATGGTGACTGCCTTTTAAAAGATGTAACTGTTGCTTTAGCTTGTGCATTCCAATATTTCCCTTCAATTTACAAAAAAAGTAAGAAATTAGACCAATTCTGGCAATTTATCTTGATTAGCATTGATGTTTATCTTGAATAACCTTTTGTAAGAAAAGTTGCTTGTGGAACAGCTAGAGAAAGTCGTGTGAATGGAACACATCAGTTTTTTTCCACAAAAGATTTATGTAGCAAATCATAGGTTAACATTCATGATCTATGCTTCACAAATTCTATCCAGAAAATAATAAGCTTTACTTTTTGTGGATCTGAGCTGTAGGAAATAAGGTGCATACAGGAAATGCTTAAGGTTACTATCAAGGTCATACTGTAACAGCTGTTTTCTGTATGTTTATTTCATGCAGCAATTTAGGTAATTTACCAACAAGCAAATAAATTTTAGACAAAACTGGAGAGGTTATAAAGATTTCCACTAGTACAAAAGTCAAAAGCATCACTTAAAGGTTTGTTTTTTTCATCATTGAATTGAAAGCTAATCTTGCATGCATTTATAGCAATGCATTATCCATTATAAAGGTACAATTATTGTAATTATAGGTCTCTTAACGTATCTTAATAAAAATCACATCTTTTGTTGTTGTTTTTTCTGATTTCAATGACTAAGAAGTGGTTTCATGAGAAAACTGAAAGCAAACAGTTGGAACTGTATTGCATAAACTATATATTTAATTGGATCAAAGAATTCTGGTACATGTAGATATCATTAGTTTTGTGCACAATTGGCAAATTGAAAATCTCCACTAGGAAACCCACAAGAAGTCACAAAAAACACATGATTCATAATGTAAGCATTCACAATTAATAGAAAGCTTTCCTGGATCCCAAGAACGAAAGAGAAGACTTAGCTAAGTTTTAACTTTCTTGTTCTCATTTCTGGGCAGGGCATATTTAATCCATATTGCACATATTAAACTCTTTGCTGAAGAATTATTCAAGGTGGTCATGAATGAAAAGCTTCCAGAGCTTTCCTTAGTAACAAGCTGGGAAAATGAAACTCAAGGAAATTCTAGCATGTGTACAGCCTAACTTCAGATCCCTACATTCTCACTTCCTTACTCTCAGATCCATTGAGTGTTGGTTCCAGTGAAAGTGTTATCTGTAGTTTGTATATATTGTAGCATATGAGAGTTAGTATATTTATTGTTTGGGGAGTTAGCAGATAAACATTTAATGTTTGTTAATGACAGTTGTAGAAAAGTTTGTTCGTGATGGTTTAGCTAGTTAGGTCAGTTAGAACAATACGCCATTTGGGAAGTCCATTCACTGGCCCAGCTTAGCCCTTCTAGTGCCGCGGGGGGACCACAGTGATACAAGGAAGCTAACCATAGTCTGTGTGTGTGAGAGGAAACTAGTCAAGGCAGTCTTTGGGAGTATCTGCTAGGAAGCAGACGTTCCACTGGATGCCAGGTGCTACAAGGTGCATTTATAAGATTACTATCCATATAAAATATTTACCCAAAGTCAATATTAGGAAAATGTTCTAGAACGCCATTCAAAATGGCTAAATATGAACACAATATTTCCGTTAATGACACTGTCATAGTACGTTGTATTGCCAAAGAAATTTCATGTCTAGGCTATATATGGCATAAATTGCGTGTTTTATGGGGTTAACAATTTTTGTACAGTATAATTTTGTCTATCTCTTATGGTTTACTAGATATGCAAAATTCAGCATAATTCATCCAGAATAAAGAGGTCTTCAGAGGCTATTCCCAGAAAATTTAAGATATACTTTTTGTCATGTAAACAGCTTTAATATACAGTATTTTAAATAAAACTGTTTGAGCTATTTTTGAGAAAAACAAAATGTTCGAATTTTTTCCTATGTAAAGGTAGTTTGGGGTGGGCAGAGTTTCCTCAAAATCTTGTATCACATCCTTCGAAGATACTAGACATAAGTACTAAGTTTGGTATTTTACCAACTTTTAATTTTTGAGTTATTGTGTTCTCTCTCTCTCTCTCTCTCTCTTGCACGTATACACACACACACAGACCTTTTTCTAAAATGCTTTTTTTTTTTGGATTCAAGGGGGTCTAAAATATGTATTTCCAGTGAAATCTCAGTATCAAAATTTTGGGTGGGGTAGAATATCTTCTCTACCTTTGTAACGTGCACTATGTAGAGAAAGTAAAAAACTGAAGAGATAAAAACTGTACATTTTTATAAGTTCTCATTTAATACTTTTAAAGCATTAATATATTCACGGAATTTTATATTATTAATGTATCTTAATTTTTAATTAAGTTTTTTCTTGTCAAACTTGGGCCTATGGAAGAGAAAGCTAAAATGTGTGCGTTTGTATTTTCGATATACTTTACACACACAAAAATAAAGAAATAAGAAATAAACAATAATAATAATAATAATAATAATCTCAGCTCAAATTGTAACATCAATGTGGCAATTCAATTCCATTCAATTCTTTATTCACCTCTGAAATTGATATCCTTTATGGCTTTGTCAATATGTCACATAACATACTACATACAATATATTCAAGTAGTAATCATTATGTAATAATTTCTATGTATTTACACAATAATTTCAATGTGTTTACATTCAGCTAAGAAAGCGTGTGTGATGAAACTATTTAATATATAAATACAGTAGTACAATATAGTTACAATTTAATGTTAATTGGACTGTCCTTAAGTATATAAATGTTCACTACAGGTTAAACAGTTTACTAAAACATTTCTTTTAATATATAATTTATAGAGTAATGACCCCTTATCAGAAATAAAGGAGAAAAAAGATCATCCAATATACAAATACTTTGTAAATTTACATAAATAATGTTAACAATGTCAATTAACTGTTCATTCACACTACCACGTGTAGGCTATTGAAAGGGTAGAACTTGGAGTATTTAATGTCATGCTGGCAGCTACCATGTTACCTCAGCTGGTTAGCACAATGGCATGGAAGCTGAAGATATGCGGTTCATATTTGGCTATGGCATTGAATTTTGCAACTTTAACTGCATGTGGCATGTATGGAAGAATTAATTATGATTGATTGACTAGCATAGTGGTTAACCATGAAGTCTGGGACTTGAAGACTTATGAGCTTGCATGCAGCCATTGGAGTATATCCTCCCAAAAATTAATTTGAGAACACCTCGTGGTTTATCAGAAAATTATAAATCAACTGGAGAATTAATGCTGTGCCACTAAGGTAGCTCAGTTGGCTATGGCTTTGAATTTTATGTCTAATTCTACCTTTCCAATGTTAACATTCACATTGTACATATTTAATGGTGTCATATGAGCCACTTTAATGTCATTTACCTGTTACATTATTATAAATGACCGCATAGCTTTTAGCTAGACAGTAAAAATAAATATTAATAAAAAGGATAAAAATAATGTTAACATTACTTATAATACCTCATTATCTGAATCGGGAAGCTTTTAAGAGTCACATTTAGGAAAACACATTTTGTATTATTGTTATTATTATTATTATTTTAAGGATGAATAAGAATTTTTAAGTTCCCTTTATGAACTGACGTTCTTCTCAATTAAAACATTAAGAATTTTAAGGTTTTTAGGAATTTTTTTTAGGATGAATAAGAATTTTAAGTACCCTTTATAATAATAATATCGCATACAAGTTGTACATATGTTTGGAGCTATTTTGTGCAAAAGTTTATCACTGATCTGATCCACTTTGAGCACGTTAGGACATGGTATCTGTCGCATATGTTGTCACAAGTATCACATATACAGGTGTCGTCCGGGACGTGGAATGCCTTATTCCTGCATACTTTGTGATGATATCCATGTCTGCCATCGATGTCGTGAAATGTCGGAGCTTTTGGTTTGTGCCAGTCCAGTTCTGGTTTACCATGGCTTCCGTTAAGTAGAATTCTGGCCAGATGTCCTCCCTCTTCATTGTTCTTTCGTCGAGCATCTTCTTCCAGTTGGGGGTCCAGGGAAGTCCAAGTCTTGTCCTAAGTTCTTCTATTAAGAAGGCTTCTTGTGCTAGCAGGTAGACCAATCTAGATAGAGTGTGCTTCGACACTCCCAGTGTAGCTTTCAGGAAATGGGCCTTAATGTTCTCTAGGGTGTGGAAGTCTTTCGGGCGGAGTTTGTCCCATGTTAAGTCTAGTCCGTATGTAAGTATGGCTACTATTTTTGTGTTGAAGAGTGCCATCGTGGATTTGACTGATGTTCCCAATTAAAACATTAAGAATTTTAAGGTTTTCAGGAAATTACTTTTTCTCTTCATTTCTTGAAATTATTTGTATTTACTTTCAAATACGGTGCAAAAAGCAGTATGTATTAT
The DNA here is from genome assembly GCA_030762935.1 of Hymenopus coronatus. Classification (NCBI taxonomy): domain Eukaryota; kingdom Metazoa; phylum Arthropoda; class Insecta; order Mantodea; family Hymenopodidae; genus Hymenopus; species Hymenopus coronatus. The sequence continues at coordinate 94,179,970 of CM060895.1, read as the reverse complement.
CAATACTAATCTTTAAACTTAAGAGATTGCATATGCCATGCAAAGGTGGAAAACATTTAAGGGTACTTACTTAAAGGAGCATTAACGTGATCCACTGAAGCCAGCAAATGCACTCTGTTAATCCTCACCAGTTTAGATATAACATCTTGGCTTTTGTCTGATCTTAGCATAGGACCATCCAAGTTATGGATCAGTATAAACAAGTGACACTCTGGATTGTTCTCTAGATCGACTTCAACTTCTTCTAGACATTCCATCATATTTGATGGTCGGCTCTCCATTTCTAGCACATCTAACACACAATCTAAAATCTGTCAAAATGTATACAGAAAATAAATATTGCTGAATGAACCTCCAATTCATAGCCTCAAATACACAAGTTGATAAGCATATAACAAGGTCCAAAAAAACTGCATGTAAAATGTTTTATTTTGTTGAATTTAATATAAGGCAAATTAGCAATTACTTAAAGTATGAGCTGAAGCTTTCTTGATAATGTATTAATTAGCAATTACTTGTTACTACACCATAAAGCCCAGGGAAGAAAAAAACATAGGCAAATGGTTAATTATTCATTAAATAACAATGACAATTGAGCTGCAAATTTCTATCTTGAATTAGTGAAAAGAAGTAATGCTGGTGATGATAATGCTTACTACATGTTAGCAAATTTCCTCTTTGATCACTGTGTGCTTTATGAGATAAACATAACTAATTTTTAATTAGAAAACTTAATGTAGTTCTTGGTTAATTTTCAACCAGATTCATGATGTATAGGTATACTAAAATGTTTCAATTCTATCTTTTTGAAGTCTTTCAGGCTTATTTATTTATCTAGTTATTTTTTATTTTTATATATGTGATTGGTTTTCCAACACTCCCCATAGGGTCTGGTTAATCTTTGGGGCTATCTTGTTCCACCAATACTAACTGGACGTAATTAGTATTTTGATATGAAATAAATGTTTGCATTTATTAACTTTTGAAAAAGCATTTCTCATTACTAAGAATGCAACATTAGTTCCAATAAAACTACTCAGCCCAAACTATCTTTTACATGGGCATATTCTCATTATTCTCAATCTTCTCAAAAACATCTTTAATAACAATGATTAGGATATTTTCATGACAGTTGAATCTTAAATGTTCTGGGAGTGGAGGCCTGTGAAATCATCTCCATTCTGAATGAAATTGCTATAACTTTTAAATTGTAAGAGCTAGACAAAATCTTACATGGCAACACTGTAAATCTCCTTAAATTACATAAATTAAGTCAAATAAAATGTTTGAGGTATTACCCATTCCCGAGATATTCATTAATATTGTCTGCATACTTTTCTCGCAGAAAGGAATCCAGACAATTTAAACCAATATTAAAGAATATCTCGGAAATGGTTAAGGCCACAACCAGAAAGTTTATATTCATCTTTGTCATGGTCATGTGATGAGAATTGAATTTCAAAGCCAACACAAACTGACCTGTTCTTAATAGATTTGACTAACAGTTACGCTTATTGCATTGTTTCATTCCCCTTGTACCTACAAGAAAATATTTATAAAACAATTTTTGCAAATGTTTATCTTAATTATCATCAAGAAGTAGGTAAAAAAATAAGTTTGTGTAAGAATATTTTTAGAATGATGAGTAAAGAGAAAATCATGTAAATGTAACACAAGAATTTTTTAAAACATTTTATTTGCCAAATAGCTTTAAGAAACATAGGAAGGTTTATATTTCAGTAAAAAATATATCAAAATTTCACTAGAAATACATATATTGTGGTCATTAAAACACTAAAAAAAATATTTTTAAAAAAACATTAAAGAGAGAGGGGTAGAGGGAGAGAGCAACATAACTAAAAAATGAAGTCATAAAAATACAAGCTTGGTTATTTAAGTTCTAAGGATGCCACAGAAAAATTCCTAACATATCCCTCAGTGCAAACAACCTTTTACATAGAAAATTTGTCAGTTTTTATTTTCTCAAAAATGAACAGTCCAATAATTTTAAAATAGTATGTTTGACATATCATCATGAAGAATAAAATATATATTTTGAACTTTCTGTGAATAATCTGAAAAGACCTCATATATTAAATTTGTTTATTAAAAATCTGATGTGTTCCATTCACAAGTTTTCTGTTCTTAGAAAAGATTAATTACTTATCTAATCATGCTAATTGACAAACTTTAGCACAAATAGTTTAACTACTTGCTTCTTGGTAAGTAGAAGGAAAATAAGTGAATGCATAGGCTAAAAAATAGTCAAATATTTTAAAAGCTGGTTAATATGTTAAACAATTGAAATTTGATTCTCTTTGCATAGCCAGGAGCAAAACAAAAGAGAGATGAAACGAAAGACAATATATTCTTTGAGAAAACTTTTAAGTAGTTTAAAATTGAAAGCATTAACAAGGAATATCTTAGAAATGGTTAACTATACAAAAAATTATAATGAGTATTTTAATGAGATCTACAATTTTTGTGAAGTTCGTTTTTATCTATCTCTTATGGTTTATCATTATACAAAAGTCATCCAGAATGAAGAGGTCTTCAGAGGCTATTTCCAGAACATTCAAGATATATATATTTGTTATGAAAGTATTTTAAACATATGCTATTTTAATAAAAATCATTTAGAGCCATTTTTTAGAAAATCTAAATTTTCAAAAAATGTTCCCTATAAAGGGGAAGTTGGAGGTGGGGGATATTCCTGAAAATATTTGTTTGATATTAAACCAATATTTTATTTTTAGTTATGACACACACAGACTTGTTCTAAAGTTGTAGTAAATGGGACCTCAAAACATGTATTTCTAGTAAAATCTTTACTTTAAATTTTTGGGTGGAATACAATACCTTCTCTATTTATTAGAACATAATTCATGTAGAAAAATTAAAAATCTGATATACTACATAAATTTCAACAAGCTACAAAGTTTATTCTATCTATTTCATATTAAAATAAACACTTGTAGAAACACTTTTATTGCATAATTCCTTGTAAGTATAAGATACAGAAAATAATAGGAAATGTAGTAGGCTAGAGTGATAGTTAAATTTTAAGAATGGGCTGCTGTGATGCTTTGCAATTCGGTTTTCTTTGCTTGATCAGAAAAAAAAAAGAATGATCACCCATTTAAGAAAAGTATAAGTATTTTAAAACTGAAACTAATAAAAAGAAATATATTAGGAATGGTTAACTAAAAACAAAGCATTTGGCATAAATTGGGCACTTGAACGAGATCTACACTTTTTATGCAGTAAGATATTGTGTACCTCTTATGGTTAATAGGGTATGCAAAAATCATTTTGAATATAGAGGAATTTAGAGGCTATACCCAGAAAATAGAATATACAGATTTTATTGGCCATGAAAATATTTTAAACATATATTTTATACAAAATTGTTAGACCCATTTTTGAGAAAATCAGATACTTTTTCTAAAAATGTCCCTTCCAGGGGACATGTAATAAAGGACAATAAAGAACTGAAGTGGAAAAACAAGCTTCTTTTTAAGAATAATTAGCAGAAAGACACAAAAGTAAATCCTAATGGGAGGGGAGAAAATAATATGGGAGTAGCATTTTTTTTTAAGACAATATGTGTTACAATTTTCATATATTATCATGCAAATTACAATATTTAAGTGGAAAATGACTTCACAATTTGAGGCAGGGTTACTAATTAATACCAAACATGTAAAACTTATTCTTGTGGAATTGGTATTTTGATATTCTTCCATGTTACAGTTTAAATAATTTTTTTTCTGCATTTGACAATTATAAATAGAAGAGAGAAAAAAAATTACTTGAGAAAATGGACCTTTTAACATTATAGATTACTTAACAAAGAGTATATATTTATTAACTTCTGCAATTTAGCACTGAATAATAGGAAGGAACAGGTATTTTGAATACACACCTCTTTTATTGTCAGACTGGGAAAAAAACCATTAACTTCAACAATTAGATGATTTGGATCTTGAAGCATTTCTGAACTGAAATGCTGAATAAGACTGCGCTTTGAACCCAAGCCATGCAGCAAGACACTAAAACCTTCCCTGGAATAAAAAAAGAAAGAAAAATGTTAACATTGTATGGTATAAAAATCTGATGTGTTCCATTCATATGACTTTCTCTGCATCTCAGTAACAGATTATTGTTAATAAGCTTATTCTTCTATTCACTTCATGCTAATTGAGATCAACATTAGCAGAAACAGTCTTATTACTTAGTTTCTATTAAATAGAAGGGAAATAAGGGAATACTCTAGGCTAAAACAACAGTTTCAAAATGTAGTTAATACAGGATTGAAATCCATTTCTTTGTGTGGCCAGGAGTTGACAAATTCCTGTATGAGAAAAGTTTAAGTATTTTAAAACTGAAACCAATAGCAAGGAATATCTCAAAAACAGTCTACTCCGGGAAAATATATGTAATGACAAATTATATATTTTAAGGAGCTATACATTTTATGCCAGGTAAGTTTTTGTCTATCTCTTACGGTTTATTAGCTATGCAAAAAAAAATCATCCAGAATGAAGAGGTTTTTAGAGGCTAATCCCAGAAAATTCAAGATATGAGATTTCAATCAAAATTGTTAGAGCCATTTTTGAGCAAACCAACATTTTTGAAAAGTTTTCCTTGTAAAGGGTAGTTGGGGCTGGGGGGATTTTTGGAAAATCTTTGAGTTGCATCCTTGGGAGATACTGACCTTTCATTTTTGAGCTATGCCACACATGAGCACACATGCACATACACAGACTTTTGTTCTAAAAATGCTTTTTTGGGCTCAGGGGGTCCCAAAACATGTATTTATGGAGAAACCTTGGTATCAAATTTTTTGGTGCAATATATGTATTTTCGGTGAAATCTCGGTGCAATACAACACCTTCTCTAAACACTATGCATATAGTATGTGTAGAGAAAGTAAAACTAAAGAAAATCGTAACATTAACAATGTATGTTCTTGAAGGCTCTCTTAGCCAGAGTAAAATGTTATCTAAGTTGCTACCTCATTTTTCTTAAATATGAAATTTTGGACATCATGCTGCAGTCTTCATCAGGAAGGCAATGCAAGAGGGAGATAGTTGCTTCCTCTGAGATTTCAACATCTAGACTTGCCTTACTGTCAATTGCTTCTTTTATTATAAGCATAGCCCATTTGAACAAGTACAAGTTATGGATCTAATTTATAGTTGTTTATATATCACCAAAATGTTTATATACACTGCTAGAAATGAATATTAAATGGTTTTAAAGGCTTTATTCTGCCTTGGTTGAATCTCGATGGAGCTATGGGTTAATAATGGAGGACATTTTGAAAAATTTATTTTGAGTCCTAGACTTTGTGAAAAAATGCCTGATATATCAAGAGGAAAGTTTGGATACTACATCTAATGGGTGACAGGAAAAAAAAAAAAAGGAACAGGTAATTAAAAATTTGATGAGTTGCATTTACATGACTTTCTCTACATTTCTGTAACAAACTATTGTTAAAAAGCTTATTCTTCTATCCACTTCATGGTAATCAAGATAAACATTAGCAGAAATTATCCATATTATTTGTTCCTTGTAAGTAGAAGGGAAAAATCTAATGTGTTCCATTCACATATTCTCTAACTGTTCAGTAAACAAACCTTTTATTCAAAACATTAATACGAGGGGCATACTGAAAGTCACGAGCAACCCATTGTAAAAATTTAAATTTCAACAATGTAACGAAACGAATTGCAGGATCGTAATCTGCAGACTTTAAGCCACATGTTGACATATTGTGACGTCATTAGCTCCTATCACGTGACCACAGACGGTGTTTGAAAAATGGCTGACATTAATGTTTCGTTTCGACAGCGTGCTGTCATTGAATTCCTTGTGAAAGAAGGAAAATCTGCTCCTGAAATTCATCTCAGACTTCAACGTACGTATGGAGGTGTCTGCATGGGTGCCAGCAGTGTTAGAAGATGGGTGAAACATTTCAAAGATGGAAACACGAGTCTGCAAAATGCGCCTCGTAGCGGGCATCCTCGAACTCCTCTACAGAACGCAACAAGGAAAGAGTTGATGAGCTCATTACAGGAGATAGGCGTTTCACTGTGAATGAAATTGCTGCGCAATTTGGAATACGACATAGTGCAGTGCAAAAAATGATCCACAGCTTGGGTTATCGAAAGGTCTGTGCCCGTTGGGTCCCCCGTTTATTGACTGAAGACCACAAACTTCAGAGAAGAACCATTGCACAAAACCTTCTTCAGAGATTTCATAATGAAGGTGATGAATTTTTGACGTGTATTGTGACTGGAGATGAGAGCTGGTTCCATCACTATGAGCCAGAAACGAAACGTCAGAGTATGGAATGGCACCACTTGAACTCACCATCGAAGAAGAAAGCGAAGACAGTGCAGTCTGTAGGAAAAGTTATGGGAAGAGTCTTTTGGGATGCACAAGGTTGCATTCTGGTTGACTTTCTTGAACCTGGACAAACCATAAATTCTGCCCGCTACATCAAGACACTTCTGAAGCTCCGTCAGGCTTTGCATGATAAACACCCTGGAAAGAGGATCATCCTTCAACAGGATAATGCGCGTCCGCATACTGCCCGTGCCACTATGGAGAAGATCAGGGCATTAGGGTGGGAAACTCTTCCACATCCTCCCTGCAGTCTCGACTTGGCACCCTCCGACTACCATCTTTTCGGTTCTGTGAAGGAGCAGATGCGTGGCCAACGCTACGAGACGCTGGAGGATATTCGGAAAGCAGTGCTTCAGGGTCTGCGGGCAGCTGGAACAGAGTTCTATCACAAGGGCATTTTCAAACTTGTAGAACGATGGGAAAAATGTGTGCAAAACAATGGAGACTATGTCGAAAAGTGAAAGAAAGTCTGTAGATAATGATGATGTATTTGGTTTGGCTTAAAAATAAATATTAAGATTGTAAAACACTGTTGCTCATGACTTTCAGTATGCCCCTCGTATGTTATCTTCATCATGATAATCAAGATAAACATAAGCAGAATTAGATAGATAGAGTCAGAATGAAAAATTCAATGCCATAGCTGGGATTTGAACCACGGATCTCCCGATCCCTAGTCATTTGCTCTTCCACTGAGCTACCATGGCAACATGCTGGCATAACATCCAATTTCTCAACTGACTCGCATGTTTCCTGGTAAACCATTTGTTACCAAGAATCGTTGTTACAGCTAAGCTGCTGCTGTCACCGCTGAACATTTCCGTTCTCCCTTCCCCTCTCACTCGCAATGTGAATTTCTGGGCAAATTAAAATTCGGTAAAAAAGTTTACGATGTGTTATATTGAGTATGTTGTTTAAATAAAAAATCATATCCATCATTGTCATTACTGCTATGCTGCTGCCGCCACCGCCGCCGCCACAGTCTATCATCGCACATATACCATATATTTCCGTTCTACCTTCTCCTTCTCTTCCGCACACAATCTGAATTTCTGTACAAATTCAAATTAGACAAAATCATTTATGATATGTTATATTAAGTTTATTGTCTAAGTACAAAATCATATTCATCATTGCCATTATAGTTATGCTGCTGTCACATTGTCCCATTGCACCCATACCATACATTTCCACACTTCTCTCTCTGCCAACTTCTCAAAACATGAATGTCTATGCAAATTCAAATTAAGTACAAAAAAATTATAATTATTATTATTATTATTATTATTATTATTATTATTATTATTATTATTATTATTATTATTATTATTAAGACACTTCATAAGCTTTAGTGTCCATTAGTTGTTCAAAATATATTGCAAACCTAAATTTCAATTAAACATTAAGTTATGTATTTTTATACAGATGATATACTAAATTCCAAAATTAAGTTCTGGAAAATGGAGGGTCATCTTGCATTCAATGTTGTCTCGTGTTCAGATAAATGCAGTATATATAGTCACTATTTCTTGTTTGCAATAATCACTCTTGACAATTGTGTGCATATATTAGTATTATGGCTGTATATTTGTAAGTGTTCCAAATTTTTAATTTTACCTCCCCACAATGTTTTGACTTCCTTCTTTTCTCAACTTTAGCAACAGTTGTACAAATTACTGCAGTTACAATTGGGTAATAATACATAGTACTGTGTGATACTGGAAATATATAGGTAAGTTGCTCTATTAAAGGGAGGCACTGTCTTGTAAACCTGAATTTACATATATAGCCATTGGTTCGGAAGATATCCACTGAATTATACTTACCATGTTTATCCGAATACCAGATGACTTCAAATGCAAGATGACCCCATTTTTTCAGAACTTAATTTTGGAATTTAGCATATTTACATAAAGAGGCATGATAAATTAAATTTTAAACACAGTTTGAACAAACTAAGGGCCACTTAAGCTGATTAAGTGTTTTTTTTTTAATGGGTGGGGGAGAGAGGGGAAGAAGCAGAGCTTCAATGATAATGAATAAGATTTTCTTTTTGGATAATATATCTAACATAACAAATTGTTGTAGAGAGTTTTAGCTATTTAGCTAATTCAAATTTGCGCTAGAGTTATTGTAATAGGCTGAGAGGGGAGAATGGAATTACCACTTAGTGTGTGATAGGTGATGTGGCAACAGCAGTGAAGAATAAGATTTTCTATTTAGACAACATACTCAATATAATGCATTGCTGTAAAAAGTTTTATGTTATTCATTTACATAAAAATTCACATAATGGGCGGAAGGGAGAGGGGGGAACGGAAATGTACCCAGCGTGTCTGCTGTGAAATAGGTAACTAAATCTCTCTTTCTGTTTGACTGTTGGTTAGGTGCAACCATGATGTGAAAGGAAATTTTCTATTTTTATTTTAGTCTCGGAAAGAAATATTTTTTCCAATATGAGAATGTTTACATTCCTTGGTCTGTTAACAGCTAACTTTAGGTACGAAATAAAAGGCTCAAAACTTGCTGTATGCTTAATGACCTTGGTGGTAAACTTTACCACTTCCCCCAGACTTCATCACTACCTGGAAAATCTGAAACCTGCATTTTTCCTGCATGCTATTCACAAAACATATATTGCAAAATGCAAGATGACCTCCAGTTCTCAACATTAATATTTTGGAAAAAAAAAACATCATCTTTAAACATCTGTTTTTTTACTACACTGTTGATACAAGGAATGAAGATGAAGATGGAGCACTGCAGAATGCGATGGAGAGGGAAACCGCAGAACCTGCCCCAGTGCTGCTTTGTCTGCCACAAATTCCACATGCAGCCACTTGAATCAAATCTGTGAGAGGCAAGTGGTCTAACCACTCAGCCATGGCATGATCAAATAATGTCTTGTATTTGGATAAATATGGTGGTAACAAAATGGGTTAAATAAATATTTTAGCTAAAATAGATAATAGACTAAGGAGTGTTAAAATACTACTAGTAGAATTGTTTATAAATGCTATTTATGATGTGGAATTTATGAATCAACTTTTAACATCTCAAAGTTACCATTTAAATGTATTCAAACCCCTAACACTGATACAGAATGATGGGATAGAAAGTTAACAGCATATGAGCATTAAATTACTTTTGAAAATTTCTAGGCTTAAAATACCTACATTAATAGAAACATCCACTTGTCAAAGAGCTGGGTATGATCATCATAAAGGGTTGATGAAGCCCGTCGATGACTTAGGCTCATCTCATCCATCATTTTGATCAGCTGATCTTCTCCCAGACGTGGGCCTTGCAAACGACTAAGGGTGTGATCAGATGTTACTGTTTTTGAGGATGATCGAGATGCAAAAAATTCTTCTGCTGCTGGCACCTGGGAAATATATGCAAACATTTCTCTATGAACATGCAATAAAAACCAAATAAAAGGGATAAATTGATTAAAAATTAGTTGTAACATTATATTTAAGATAGCACTACCTTACTACCTTTTAGGGGATTAAGCACAGAGGTATAATTTAATAATTTGGGATGAATTTGCATCAATTAGTGAATTATATATACCACGGATCTTCAAAATCTGCTCCATTATGTTAATATTTTCTCCATTGTTCTGAGATAAACTTAGTAGAAGCAAAAAAATTGTTTGAGCACAAGAGCACAGTGGAAACAAAAGATAACTACTCATCATTCCTGAATTTGAAAAAAGTAAAATGTGCAAGCATGGCACTTTTCGACATATATAAATTCAATACACCAGGTTTTGAGAGCTGCAATGATTCTGTTAACTATTTAACTCATTATCCTAATACTCAATGCTTTCCTGCTGATAATATAATGCTTTCAATCAGTGTTGCCAATAGAAATTCAGTTGCTGGTTTCAACGTTAAAATCTTCAATTATACATATCTCCACATATAACTTCTTTGACCAAACTATCATAGAGAACAATCATATGATTTGTGTGCATATGATTTGTGTAGTAAGGATGGTGACAACTACGAAATGATTTGACAAATAATCATATGAAGGAGATGAAATAATAGGAAATTTGAATCCAGAAAACATTAGGAGAAACAGACAGTATGGAAGTAATTTAATGAATGCTGTAAAATAAAGGATTACTACTTATGGATTAAATTACATAACCTAGATATTTAATGACACACAAATGTTAAAAATAGCATTTCATTTTGTATTGTTCCAAAGACATTTAACACTAAAGATATGCAATTTATAATAATCCAGTTAACTTCAGAGGGCCTGCATGTATAAATACAACAAATTTTTTTTCTTCTTTCTTTTCACGTATATTGGCCTTCAGACATCAGGAGGATAGAATGACTTAGATAGAACACAAATACAGAAACATACAACACTAAACATCCATGTCCATAGCTGTTCAAACCCACAACCCTTTTGCGGCAGAATGTTAAAGCCAAGCAAAAACCACAGCTACCAGGCTGGGGTTATGTAATATATTCAGTAAATATCAAGTATTTAGATTTATTTTTAGCTTTAGCTCTTGTGTTTATTTGCTACAATAGTCAAATCAAATCTAGAATTACTTATGATAATTTGGTAATAAGCATTATTCTCAGAAACTCTAATTTTGTCTTTCATTTTTCATGTGATTTTGTTTATAATATATATCTACCTCTAGCTTGGTTTTAACAGTACAATCTCTTCTGATTCTCATCTTTAAATTCATCTCATAAATTCTACAGATCTCTAAGGACTAGGATGACATGCAGTTTATATTTTCAATCAGCAACTACTATTATGCATCTTGTTCAAAACTAAGCATTAGTATCCTCACAGAAAAGTAGCAAGTAGTAGTAGTAAACCCTTCTAAAATGTATCCTGTTCAATAAAGATATTAACTGATTAAATTAAAATGTATTAAATTTCTATTCATTGATAATAGCATCACTGTAAATATATTTATGGCTGGTTCATAACCCAAGAATAAATAAAAAGCAGGCCAGAGAAAAATCAAGTATTTACTGTATTACCTGTAAACAATACCTGATTTACATAGGAATGACAAGCAGAAAAATAGGCACCAGTTAAAAGAGCATTTCAGAAATTAGCCTAAAGAGGAAATTGAAAAGTCTGCTGTTGACTGCCTCTGAGTCAAGTGGTCAGCGTTCTGGCTTCTTACTCAGAGGGTTTGATTCTCAGCTGGGGTGGGGAATTTTTCTTTAATTATAATCATTCCCCTATCCCTCAGAGTCTGGAAGTATGAGGAAAGAGACAGAGAGAGAAAGAGAGAGAAAGAGAGAGAGAGAGAGAGAGAGAGAGAGAGAGAGAGAGAGAGAGAGTGAGTGTGTATGTGTGGATGCATGCGTGCGTGGTTTTTTTTAATAGTATAATGCTGGAAAAACTAACATCAGTAAACCCTACAGTTCAACAAGAAAACAGCAGCAGTTGTTTCTAAAACAAAGCCTCAGATTTGCCTAGGAAGTTAAACGGGGGCTATACAAATGAAACAACAGTAGTGGTAATGGTAGTGGCTATAATAGTAGTAATAACAATAATAAAAATTATTATTATTATTATAATTACACTGTTGCCTATAATTTTGTAGAAAAACCATCACTATATTGAAGTACATTTGTTAAAAGCATATAGCACCACATTCAGTTTTTCACAGGACTCAAGACAGGTCAACTCTAGCTGAAGATGCGGGAAACATCCTGTGACACATGTTTTAGGTAAATACTTAGAGTAACAAAGCTTAAGAGTGTTAAGTTCAACTCATTTCTTTTGGTATTTATTTGACGAGTATTAATTACACTATACAACACTTAGTTGGGATTTTTGCCGGAACATGTTTCAAAGGACTAGTTTCCTTCATTTTCAACAGCGTTTTCAATTTTGACTTTCCACAGATGGATGTGTTTAGCAGGTTCATTGAATCACCACCAGAGGAGACAGCACTTACAACATCGCCAGCTTCACTGCAAGGAATAGTCGATGTCCAGTTTAAAATGAAGGAAACTAGCCTTTGGAGCATGTTCTGACAAAAATCCCAAGTAAGTGTTGTTTAGTGTAATTAATACTTGTCAAATAAATGAATATAACAACACTGTTTACAAACTTCCATAAAAATAAAAGTGATACACACATGTGCTTCACAGTGAACCACTTCCAGTAATTAAAATTGTCATTTTTTTGTTTAACATGAGAATGGTAGCCACAAACAATAATGGAAAGCAATGCAGCATATACGATCTTGGTTCACAATAGCCTGGTAACATAAATGGGAATGCTGATCGATAACCATATCAACCTCAAGGTAGAAAGTCAGTTTTGCACATTGGGATTTCATTTGATCTTAACTGACCATTGATACTCTTTCCAATTCAGCCCACATAATGTGGGCTGGCCAATATTAAATTTGAAAGCGAGCTCTAGCAGCTGTTCCATATTACAGACCTAGAATAATCTCTACAGTAAAGAGTCTAATGTAGATCTAATTTATCACACCTGACAACAAGAAAATTAAAAGTAGGCTAAGTATTTTGTTCTGCTTCCAGACCCAAAATAGCTTTCAGTTAGTTGTGAATACTCTCACTAAAATACATATATTTCAACTTTGTCATTCTGGTTACTGTTCTTGGTTGTTATAAGCCAGCTTACATATTCTACATCCTTCCGTCTTGTTCTCCTCGGTGTGGTAAGGACAATAGGCTTGGACTTTTTAATTAAGTCCCTTGGTGGCGATTCTCCCTCTTGGTTCTCATCTTCATTTTCTTCTGATTCCTGCTCACTGCCACTTGGTTTATAGTCACTCTCACTTTCCGAAAAATCGCTGGCTTCTGATTCACTTGAACTGCCATTCTCTCTTACTGCATCTGCAATCTCTGCCAAGAAATAAACAAATGGAACAGCCCTTAAATTTAAATATGACGAGAGTTTTAAAATATTGGCTAGGATCTTACACCTAAGTGAAGATAGTCTAGTAAAGTAATGTTTAATATATAAAGAAACATTTTTAACTAAAGGGTGCTGAGCAGTTTAAAAATATTTTAGAGAGTAATGGATTAGTTCTATATGGAGGAAAAGAAATACAAATGTTAAGAGGATTTTGGAAAAGAGTGAAAAGACGTTTCAAGTCAACGGTATAGAGATACAAAACTTATTTAGTACTTTAACTGGGAAGATAACTGGAATTTTACGTAAAGATGAAATGGGAATGAGAAAAGGAAAATTAACTAGATAAAATTATATAGGTAAATAGTGGAGTTGGTTTTTAACACTATGCCATTTATACTTTTCATTTATGAGAGCTAGTTTCAAAGCTATTGGTTTCATTTTCAACTTCAGGGATCCGAGGATCCAGGAAAGCAATGGCTTTCGAAACTAGTCAGTTAAATACAAAAATATATAAATAAAAAATGTAAGTGATGTCATCTTAAAAACTGACTTCATAAATATTTTTTTCACAGCCAGCTTACCCTCCCCATATTTAACTCTGACACCCTCCTAGGACTTACAAGTGGATGTCTTGGGATCCAAAGCCTGTCGGGGAGCCAACAGCATGAAACCACAGAATGGAGAACCTGGAATGAGTGGTCAGGCTGTAGCCAGGCATGAGCATGAGGAAGTAGATGATAGGAAATACAAGCAAAATGGATGATAGGAAAGACAATAATGGAGTTGGGGAAACTAGCGGATCATGAGAAAACCTGCCCAGATGCTGCTTTGTCTACCACAAATCCCATATGAAACCCAGACTGCCTAGATGGGAGACAAGCGGTCTAACCACTTGGCCATGCCACTGCCTCTCCATAAATATACCCCATAATTTGAACATCACTGTTACTAAATTCCTCTAAGCATTTATTAGATAAAATTATATAGAAAGGGAAGGTGGGCAAGAACAATCATTTGGAAGTTAAAAGGTGAAGGAGAAGGCTTTATTCAAGAAGATTACCCATTATGTGGAGAGAAAGAAGACTTGGAGCATATAGTGTTTGACTGTAAGGAAACTAAAAACTGGAGAAAAGACATTTAAGTTTAAAAATATATATATATTTCTTAGCACTAAATAAATATTCAATAACACTTAGCATTTATTTTTCTTTTTAAAGTAATAATAGAATTAATGTGATATTTAAAATAAAATAAATTCTATTCTAGGGTGTTTAGGTATCTATATATATATATATATATATATATATAAAAATGAATTGCTGAAATGTATGTACACGTATCACTTCCCAACGACTGCATCAAATTGAACAATTCTTTTTTTGTTGTGTTTGTTATTGTCATGACAAAGTTTGTAGAAATGAAAATGTTTAAAAATAGTAGGGCAAATATTTAAAATCTCATAATATGAATAAAAACCATGCTAAGTGAACGCATTTCAGTTAATGGCTGCCAGATGACAGTTATTTGTTGCTAAATAGTCGTGGTAGTGTTATATATTTCCCTTCCCTTCAATGTTAAGGCAACGCACCAGTTTATCAAGACATTGATGCAACGCAACAGTGAAATTCAAATTAACTGTCCTTTCTTTACTCCTATCGTTTAAAATAAAGAAGCACAGAAGCTTTTCTGACGGCGAACACCTAGAGTAAGTACTTATTTTATTTGCCACTAGATGGCTATAGCATTTTTCCTCCCTATCCAATGTTAAAGTAACGCAACAGATTATCAAGATGAGATAATGCAGCAATGAAATTCAAATATATTTTTATTTATTATCTGTACTCCTATTGTAAAAATAAAGAAGCTTTCCTAGCGACGAATACCTAAAATGTGTACTTATTATTTGCCACCAGATGGCCGTAGTTCCTACTGCTCTATTTTTCGTCTTCAATGCTAAAGGAATGCACCCGGTTATGGAGACAATGACGCAAGATAACTGTGAAATCAAATATATTTCTTATGTATTAACCATCGTTCCTTTGGTCACATCGTTTAAATAAAGAAATAAGTATATTTTTGTTGTAATTCTTTAAAATGAACAAGTTATAAACAATGCACATAACCATTATCCCTTCTTGGATTCTGAAAATGGCAGACAAACAATGGGATAAGTTTTAGGTTTAACTTCCTATTGCAGATGTTGGTTATTTGACATTTTTTTGTATTTTTTTTTGTAGTGTTTAATGCCCGTTTTAACTATTTATGGCACCACAGGTGGTATTTGACATTAAGTGGTACATGAGCTAGCTAAAGAACATGAAGCTACCCGCATCTCCTTCACAGTACAATTGCGGTGCTCTTAATACATTTGATTAAGTTATAATTTAGGTTAAATGGAGAAATTTAAAACACACAAAGCTATCATCAAATAAAAGCTTATCAATTTCCCAAGCAGATCTACTTGTTCTTTAGATACGTCATTTGTTAGTTAGCCTTAGAAATGGCTGTTTTGACATAAAAGAAAACAGAGAAAGAGATGGAAAACATTAGGAGTAAAGGAAAGAAAGAGATTCGGAAGGAGTATGAACGTTAATTTGTGACTTTCTCCTTAATGTAAATTCATTATCTATGCCAGCATAGGTAATGAATACATATATTTCCGGTGAAATCTCGGTATCAAAATTTTTGGTGGAGTGCAATACATTCTCTATACACTATGAACATAGTGCGTATAGAGAAAGTAAAAATGTGATGTGTTCCATCCACATGACTTTCTCTATATCTCTGCAACAAATTATTGTTAAAAAGCCTATGCTTCTATTTACTTCATGCTAATCGAGAAACAATTAGTAGAAATAGTCTTATTACTTGCTTCCTTGTAAGTAGAGGCGAAATAAGGAAGTACCATAGGTTAAAGAGCTAGTCAAAAGCTAGTTGCTATATGACTGAAGTTCCTTTGTTTGTATGGACAGGGATTGTTAAATTCCTGTATGTGAAAAGTATGTTTTTGAAGGTTGAAACCAAAAACAAGGTATATAACATAAATTGTGTTTTTTAAGTGCTTTGCATTTATTGTGTGGTAAGTTTTTGTCCGTCTCTTATGGTTTAGCAGTTATGTAAAATTCCGTAAAATTGACCTAGAATAAAGTAGTCTTCAGAGGCTATTCCCAGAAAATTCAAAATATACATTTTATTTGTCAGGTAAATATCTTTAATATACGATAGTTTAATCAAAATCGTTAGAGCCATTTTTGAGAAAATCAAAATTTTCGAAAAAAGTTCCATGTAAAGGGTAGTTTGAGCTGGGGGAGATTTTTCTCAAAATCTTCGTGTCGCATCCCTAGAAGATACTAAACTTAAATACCCAGTTTGGTATTTTACCAACTTTTCGTTTTTGAGTAATCGTGTTCACAGACACACATACAGAACTTTTTCTGAAAATACTTTTTTTGGATACAGGGGACCCTAAAACATATATTTCCGGTGAAATCTTGGTATTGAATTTTTTGGTGGAGTGCAATACCTTCTCTATACACTATGTACATAGTGTGTATAGAGAAAGTAAAAAGGGATACAAATGAAACAAAACTTTATGAGTTATAAAAATGAAATGTTAAACAGGACTGTCTGATGATGATGACGATGGCAACAATGATGATGGTAGAATTTTCCTGGACAACAGCTTTGCCTGCTTCAAACATGTCCCTTTGCAATCAGACTGTGCGACTTTTTCATGTCCTGTTCTAAAATAATAATGATGATGAAGATGATGTGATTTACTAAATATTATGAATAAGAAAATCATAACATTTTAACATTCTCATATCTGCAGCAAAACTCGGGATTTGTATGCTCCTGTTCTTAATGGGGTGCAAGACCACATTGCATTCAGAACAAAGATTTTTTTTTTTTTTATAGCTTAACGTCCTTTAACCTGGTTGGTCGCATAGGACGATGAATGAAATTGGTGAAATGATGCTCAAATGATCTCAGGGTCCATGGAGCTTAAAGTTATTCAACATTTGTCTTCTCAGGATAAGGGAAAACCCGAAAAAAAAAACCTTATCCAGGTAACTCACCCTAAGCAAGATTCAAACTCAGACCTGTTGAATATGAGGCAAACACACTACCACCACACTACTCAGGTGGGCTACAACATTTTTGTTATCAGTAGACCCTCATCAAATAATAATAGAAGACAGGCCTGTGAATAATTGAGGTAAACCGACAGCTCTACCCCTATTAATCGGATGATCCATTTTTAAAACTATTAGATTCTGTAAAAATATTGCCAGTAACATATAACCTTCCCTTCTCGCACTACAATAAATTCTACTCGGTCACATCTCCATGTTTCTAAAGCAATAAAACCCGAGAGAAAGTGTGTGAGGACTTTTAAAATATGATTGGTTGTTAATCACTTCCAGATAGTACTACACAGTTGTGTAGATATCTGGGAATTTTTTTGCATAGGTTGGCTATGATTCTTAGAAATCATGTGCAGGTTGGCTGCTATGCAAGACACAATACCCTCACAGTGTTTGGCTGGTTCTGTCTGCTTGCACATGTGCATAACCTTCGTACTTAGAACATTTTCTCACCATCTTGTGTCACATATTGTAAAGAATCTGTCGTTTATGTATCCATGTTTAATAAATAGCTTAACAATTTGCTCTGAGGAAAACTGAATGCACTGAAAATAACTCAGCTCACATTCACTTTCACATGTACACAACATAATGGCCATTACTGTTTCTTTTCCAATTCACAGCTGTTATGTTAATCAAAATATTGAATGATCTTTGGACATATTTTGGCAGCAGTTGCCACCATTTTCAATGAGTTACTTTATTTCAAGAGTGAAGTTTGAGTGTAATCTTATGTTTTTACTCTTAATTGATCTATCATGTGATCAAATCCCTTAATATTATGGGCCACTAAATCATCTTATACCAAGAACAATTAATCATACCTTCTGAATTACTGGCAGCCATGCGTTTACCTACTAAGAAACAAAAATGTGCAAATTCCTAGAAAATAGTAAATACCTTAAACATTAATTAATGAAGAACCAAGCAATTCATATAGAACTATGGCTCAATATTAAGAATAAGTACACCCTCACTTAGAAAAACTTCACAAGTCTGTTCTGAAGTTAAACTTAACTTTTACCAATATATCTAATGAAATTGAGGTAGTAATAAGGTCCTTTTCCATATTCCAAGGTATTGGGATATTTATACTTACTTTCCTTTAACCTTCTGCGAAAGCTGTATGGGGTTTTAGGTGGTAAAGCAGCTGGTGGTGGTTTCTTTATTGATTTTGGAGTTTTAGGAGTTCTTGGGTTGAAACACTTCTTGCTGCCTGTGGACTGTGGAGTTTTTTGCACCAGCAAAGCAGTTTTTCTTTTTGGTGTTTGAAATCCAAACATACAATGACCAGGCAAATCACCTTCATCATTGAGTACTGCAAACATAAGCAGTATTGTCAATATGTATTACAATAGTTTACTTATGCAATCGCCAACAATGAATACAAATGAAATTTTATCATTAAGATAGGCAGTACTGCAATACAAGTAAAAATACTGTTTTATTTTGAAAGGAAGAGAGGCTTTTTAAAAACAAAGGATGGAGGCTTCCTGTATTGACATTTGTTATTTCACATAATAAATATGTATGTAAAATATGAATTTAAATGTTACAATATTAGTTAATTTCAAACTATTCAAAGAATGTATCACAACCACAGAAATAAATACAAGTGGAGACAAATGGATTACAATTTTCAGCTAATGACAGAAGCTAGTGTGAATTAAAAATTGTTTCATTTAAACTGTGTAAGATTTTTAGACAGTTCAGATTACTCTTATTTGGAACGTGATTAATTAGCAAAAATAAATTTTATCTAACAGACAGAGGATTATAGTTGGCCGAAATAGTAATGTAAACATTGGGTATAAATAAACAATTTCAAATAGGTACTAATTTGCCAATTCTATAGTATCAAGCCTTTCTCTTTATCTTTGTCTTCTTTCCTTAATTTAAAAAAAAAAAATAAGCCCTACATGAACATAGGTTTAATTAGGCAGTAATGTGGTAATTGAAATTATCAGAAAAAATTTGTTTCACACTCAAGTTGTGCACAAGAGGAAGAAACCTCAGATATGACTCTCATGAAAACAACTTAAAATAATAAATTTAAGCAATAAAATGAATTTTTTAAATTTATCTTAAGAAAAATAGGAAATAATTATAATCTTTCTTTGGGATCCTAAAAGTTTAAGAGCAAGAAAATTCTAAAAATGGCATTGCAAACTTCAGCCCTTACTCCACAAGGCAGCAGTACACTAAACTTTAATGCAGTCTCCATCAAATCTTTCTACCTGCAGATTTTTCAATATTATGGCTTTCTTCTTTTGTTGCATCGTCCTCTGAATCCTCCACATTTTGGTCAGCAGTTGACTCATGCTTTCTTGGTCTGCCTCGTTTACGTTTACCTAAAAAGCAATGACTGATATTTCAGGTCAAAAAAACAAAATTCGTCATCCAAGATTAGCTAAACAGATGCAAACCTTTTTTGTGAGCAGTGACGACAATAGTAATAGTAACAATTGTGACCAGTGACGAAATAATTAAGAAAAAGCTTGGGTTAACACACTATTTTAATCTCATATGATTACAAACCTCTTAATTCCTCACAGCATTGCTGTAGGATGATAATAATATATTCAAACGCACATTTATTCCTGGTATCTATCTAATTTTAATGTTTACTGAAACCATGCAAATTCGTCACTGGTGTGGGAATTTACTCCATTTTTTTCTCATGGTGCTACAACTAATACAATATTCCAATAACTACCTGAATTACTGTTTGTGTGAACTTTAACTGTAGTTATTACAGATCCTACATTCTCATCTCCGATAAATGTCACTTTCACGACTTTGGTTTCCATGACAGATTCCATTTCGCGCCTTTTATTGAGCTGCAATTGTTCAAACAGAATCACCAAAACAAACAAAGCATATTATAATCACTTTGTAAAGCTGGTCCAGTTCTGGATGTGTCTGGACCTACGTTTTCAACGTACATTAGAATTGTTTATTTTAAGGCTCAAGGAAATTTTGATTATGAGTACTAATAAGAAGAGAAAGTATGATTTGCAGAAATTATATCTTGAAGAAGTACATATTGTAGCTTCTTTTCTTTTCGTGGATTGCCGACATTGAAAATGAGACGAAAAAGGTCGCCAACGTAGAACCATTGACAATATTATAGCTGTAATGCTGAATGCTGTTTGGGGTATCTTTAAAGTGTAAAAATTAATAAAATTATGTCAAGCCTTAAATTAATCTAAAAAATCTATGTTAAATATTTCTTGGAATATAACTATCCCATATTTTGCATTTCTGTATAGTTTTTTTTTTTTTTTTTTTTTTTTTTTATATTATCACACATTTATGAACGTCTATTTCTTGGCTATATAACTGTTAACGTTAATTGCACTAAAATTAGTAAACTGTAGATCTTAGCGTTTATATGTAATTAAAAATGGATTTTCAAACTCAAACTCTCAATTAATAGCCGAGTTATAATTTTAATTTGCAAGTACAAGTAAAACAGCACACAGGTTACGATAAAAACAAATATTCGTCTGGTGATAAGGCTTATCTAGGAAACTCATTAGCTTCACAATTTTTTCTACCTGTTCTATATTTATTGCATATATATATGCAACAGGTGACTACATTTTATTCATTATTTTATTTCGCTGTATTTTTTAAGTTGCTGCACTTGATTAATGATGGTGTGTTATGTTATTTGTTTACAAAGCAAATGTTTTTCAAAAGCAGAAAACATTAATGGTTGACAGGGATAGCAATAGTTTTTCTGTGCGAATATGTCGTTAAAGTTTTCCAATATATGTAGACTTTGCATGTCCCAATCTGAGTCACTCTTGCCGCTTTATAAGGATAACGACAATTTACCGAGTAGGATAATGAATTTATTACCTCTGATAAAGGTTAGCATCGTGCTGTCTGAAAACATTAATACTTAAAATCTTGTTATTTACTGCAAGAGTAAGAAATCGATTTGAATAATTGTGAATTTATGGATAGCGTAAGAATTCTAAAGATGTACTTAAAGTTGAGTACATCATAGGAGTAATACTAAACTTATTAGTTAATGCATACAACTGTCTGTTCTTTACCTTAGGAAGTACTCGTGCTCTACTCATTGTAGTTGAAGCATTACTTAACAAAAATGTTATTCGATAATGCGGCGATAAAATGTAGTGTAATAATAATAATAATTTTGTACCGATTTTACATGTTCCTATACAGTATGAAGCTGCTCAGCATTTATTCAACATGTAATGTTTATGGGCATTTGTCATAGGTACATCACATAGCAGAGCAAAGTACAGAAACATTATAAATGAAATAGACAGAATATGCAGTTTGAAACTGTTTTGAATGGAAAAAAACTAAAAACAATATCCATGGGTATTTGTAATTTAATCATTATTGGAAATGGAACTGTGTATGCTAATGTTAATATTTTATTTTTGTCTTTTATATGCTACAAGGATTGCTGAATGATAATGGCTAATGCTATTATATTTATTTAAATGGGTACTGAAACACCCAGGTATGATGCAGTACTGGAAGTTTGAGGATCATACCATTTTAATATCTTTTGTCGCTGGTGAAGCAAATGATTGTTAATTTAGGTTAAAGCCTTAAACTATGTGAATTACTTTTATTTTTTTTACAGATTGAAGCAGATGATGGATTACCCTCTCAGATATGTGAGCTTTGCATCCATAATATTAACTCATTCCATAGCTTCAAAATACAATGTGAAGCAACAGAAGTCAGCCTTCGCAGCTATGTTGACACCCAGAATATAGAATGCCAGTCTAAATGGGTATACATCGCATATATATTATAGCTACCAAATAATGCATGAAATACAACTTTTTATGATATTTAAGTTTAAAATTGATTAAAATAAATCATAGGTAAAGATGAACATTTGTAAACAGATAAATTTCTGTTAATAAGAGTTGCTTGGAATCTCTATATGCAGAACACATATGCATCTGTGATAGTGCTTCATTGTAAAATGTGGAAAATACACACAAATATCACTAATTAACTTCTTAAATAGCATGTTTTAATGCATTTATTACATTACATGGGAACAAGAAGCTACTGCTGCCCTTGTGTTGCCATCATTGGCAGGCTCAAAGCTAGCCAAAGAATGAGGACCCTAATGATGCAAAGCATAATGAGGGATCTGTGGAGAGCAAATCCCAATGAACCATGGCGTTTAGCAACCTTTTCATATATTGGCAACATTCATTCAGCAATTTTTTGTATGGTCTATATGAGTGAAGTCAGCAAAAAGGGAAGTTGGGTGGGCAATACAACATTTTTGGGTAACATTTTGTGCTTAATGCATTTCTTATAGCATCAGGATTACTTTGGTTATATTCTATCCTGCATTCTATAAGTAATTAAGAAGTACAACATTGATTCCGATCAACAGTTAAAGCGGGCATTAAATACTACCAAAAAAAAAAAAAAAATTGATGATGAGCATAATTAAGCCCACTGCCACAAAATACCACATATTGTATTTGTAATAATAGGAAGAATAAATAGTAATGTTTCATCCTTTGCTGCATAATATCAGGCAAGCAACCTATGAAAACCAAATGTCAAGCTTATGTTGTATACAATTTGAAGTTGGCAATAGATTTTGTAATGGGTGAATAAGGCAGGAAATCAACCATTTATATACATATGGATAGTTGGCCATGTATATTGCATTATAGGAAATATGAATAGTTCATTTGTCACTAAAATAACTATTAAATCTTAATTTCATGCATATTACATTACACTTAAGATTTGGGTATGTTTTGTAATATATGTTTATTTAACAAGCACAAAGTTTTGACACAGAATGGTAGGTGGTAGTTATCCTCATAATCCAGAATAACTATTAAGGCATAACACCACGCAGTTATGCAATATTCAATTCAATTTATTTATCCTTTCTATCTTGTACAAGATGTCAATACAAAATTTAAGGAAAAGTAAGACAGTGATTGCAGAAAATTCAAAATTTACTAAAGAAAATACAGCATAGTATTTGCAGAAGAGATATACAACATTTACAGAATAAGATAATAAAACCAACTTACTAAAAAGTCTTATATAGAATAAAAGCGTTTTCCAATTAAAAATTTGTGAAGCTGTTTTTTAACGCCTTGATTGTGTCTAGTTGTTTTATATAAGCTGGCAACTTATTATTATATAGGATTAAATTATAAGGTAAGCCCTGTCACGGCCTCTCTCCACTGCACAGGAGATCTGAGAGCTGCCGGGAAAGTGGTGATGGTAAAGGTGCACTAAAATGTGTATCTTAAGATAAATTACAGAAATGTTGACCTTCTGCTCACACACAGACAGCACAATTTGCGAAAATATTCTTGCTCACTTGTCTAGCTTAGCAGCAGGATTTCTAACATATTATGGCTAAGTTTCTTTAGATTACACAGGGACTTCTGCAGCTGAGTTAGGTGAATGAGTGAGAACATCTTTAACTTGTTATACTGCCTGTTTAGGAGTAGATAGTCAATATTTTCAGCATTTATTTAAGGTAAGAACTACAGTGCGCTTTTGGTGGCACCACTTTCTCAGCGACTCTTGGATCTCTCGCACAGTGGAGAGATGCAGCGAGAGGGGTTACCTTATAATTTAATGACCCTATACATTTGTATATGGTTATAGGTGAAGGAATGTTTATACAATGTAGTATTATGACTAATTGTTGATAGATTTGAATTTCCTCTTGTATCATGTTGATAAGTCATTGTGTAAATCAAAGTTCTATTAATTTTAACATGTAAAAGAACATTAAACATGCACGCACACACAATTATAATACTCTTTAATCTATTTATTGACAACATTTTATGAGGGATAAACAAGAATAATGTTTGTATGCCTGCAATAAATAATATAGCAATTCCTGGGCTACTTTTGCTGATAACTAGTAGTAAGATAATCACAGTTAATGGGTTAAACCAACCACTTCAGGAGGTAGACAAATACTGCAATGAATGGAGTCTAGCTGTGAATCAGGAACAGAACCAAATTGTGGTATTTAAGAAGAAAGAAAACTGAGTAAATTTGAGAAGTGGAAGAAGGGGGGTAAAGAATATAAAGTGGTAAGATAATATATTTACCTAAACTTTAAAATAGATAGGTGTGGGAAAAACAAAAGAAACTAGTACTAATAAAAGGAAAAAGAGCCATGACAGCATTTAGAAGCTATAAGTATAATGATAACAATAATAATAAAAATAAAATACCAAACATTGGAATTAATTTAAATAACACAGAAGTTTGAGATAAATGAAGTAGTTCAAGTAGAATAGTTAAACGTGAGTCGGAATAGTGACACTCACCTCACTTAAAATGAAATTTTCAAAACACATGTTTCTTCTTCGGTTGTCCAACTAATGGCTGGACCAACTGTGGTCCGTTAGAGTGGAGACATCTGGTGTTCTCAGCAGAAGTTATCATGTGGCAGTATTTCAAAATTCATAAGTTGGTCTTTGTGTTGTGTAATGAGAATATTCTCCGAAACTGTGAGTGTTGCCGGGTTGTTTATAGGTTTTAGCAACTTTATGTCATTTTCTATTTCGTGATGTGATGTTCAAAAATGGTGTACTGCTGTCGATTTATGCGTCTGTTTCTGTTTGATGTATCTGAAATGTTTTTTTAACCTGTTTCCAGTCTTCTTTTTGTTTGACCAATGTAACATAATTTGCAGTCCTTGCAATCAATTTTATAGATGCCTGATCGCTGGTTTGTAGGTATGAGGTCCTTAATTTCTGTTTTCAGTGCATTTTTTATGTTGAATTAGTTACTTGGTTATATTGTATTTCTTGAATATTTTTTTGAATTTTTATCTGCTGTTATGTAACTTTTGGTTTCTGTGTGGACAAAGTGGTAATTTGTTTTAATGTTAAATTCTCCTTATGTTTTTCAATTTTTTTAGTCAATGATGTCTGTGTTGAAACCATTGGCTGAGGCTATGCATTTTAATTTGAGGTATTCTGTGTTGTACTCTTCTGGGTTGAGTGGGATGCTGATGAGTCTCGTGTACTGAGCTATTGAAGATTGCCTGTATGTGAGGTTCCAGGCTGAAACTATTCCATTCTAGGTAATTGTCTGTATGGGTGGTCTTCCTGTAGATGCCATATGTGATCTTTTGTTCTTTTCATGTTAGTTTTAGGTCCAGGTATGGTAGAATTTGATCTTTTTCTGTTTCCATTATGAACTGTATATCCCTGTGTTGCAGGTTTAATAATTTTAGAAAGTCTTCTGTTAATTTTTTGGGGACCACCACAAAAACATCATCCACATATCTAAACCATTTTTTGAACATATTAGGAGGTTATGTGATCTTGAAGTCATCCCATGTAAAATTTGCCAAAAAGGGCAATAGTAGGTTACTCATTGCTAAGCCTGAGGATTGTCTGTAATATCTGCCATTGAATTGGAAATAATTCAAATTGATGCATAGTTCTGTCAAAGAAGTCTTCTATTTCGTTCTTGTTTAAGCCTATGTCTGTGAGCCATGTTTTCAAGGTTTCAAGTAATTTTTTAATTGAAATTCTGGTGAATAATGATTTCACATCAAATAAGACCAACAAATCTTTTTTTGAAACTGTGTAATGAACTAGATGTTTTACTAGTTCCAAGGAATTTTTAATGGAACTTACTTGAAACCTTCAAAACATGGCTTCTCCTCCTCCTTCTGAGACTCACACTAGTTTCAAGGTTCTATCCACTTTTCAAACACTCAGAGAAGCCCTTGTTTGATATCCTGTTTAGTATACCCGAAATAACATTATTTAGTGCTGTATTGGTTCGAAAATGGTGCCCACAAAGATGTTTTTTCACTCGTGGAAACAGGTGGAAATTGCAGGGTGTTAGATCTGGCAAATATGGGCATGAATTCGATACCTAATTGAGTGATTGCCTCTTGCGTTGCTATGGCTCGATGAGCAGGGGCGTTGTCCTGATGGAGGATCCATCCATTGGGTGCAAGTTCTGGTCCCCCAGTAACCATTTTCCTCCTGAGTAGTTCTTTAAGGACATTGTTGTAGTATTGACTAATTACTGTGGTGTGTTTAGGTGTGGTCATAAATTACCCCAATTTGGTCAAAAAACACAAGATGCATGACTTTTTCTGCACTTGGTTGCACCTTTGCTTTTTTCACCATCTTGAAATTTTTTATGCCATACAAGAACACGTGTTTTTGATAAAGCTTGGTCTCCATATTCTTCCTGTATCATTTGCAGTGTTTCAGTTCCAGATTTTTGTCAGAAGAACACAAAACCGAATTGCTGCTTGTAGTTCTATCTTAAAATCCATGTTGGGTTACTGAAACACGTGCTTACATAATGGCTCTCTCAGACAAACTGAGCAGCACATGGACAATGTCACAATATCCCAGCATCAGTCAAGGTCAGACCTCTCTGTCACCACAATTGGTGAATTTTGATGCGTGCATGTTTAAACAGAAAAAATAATTCCCATTACATTTTTATACACCCTCGTACATGAGAAGGAAACATAATTGACATTAGCTGATAGCCTTCACCCTTTGCTTCAGCCTCATTTTCCTTTCTGTTGGGTTTTGCAGTAACAAAGCTCTAACAATATTTATTAAAAATGTTATGAGTAATCGAATCAAAGCATCAGTTATTGAGGAAATAAATAGCATTATTCTTACTACAGGTAGCCATATTAATATATATCTATCTCTTTATACCCTCATGAAACATCAGGACCAAAATATAGCAGTGGTCGAATAATAAGATCACATTGCAATATACTGCTAATTGGCAGTGTAATATGATTTAAAATATGATAATGAGGGAGCAATGGTGTATAGTATAGTATATATTTTTTTTATTGCAGGGCACTGCAGATAGCAATGAAGTATGCAAACAAAATAATTGTTCAGAAGAACCCAATGTTCCAAGTAATTCTGGGTTCATCGAGTGTAAAACTGAACTAAACATGTAAGTAACAATAGAAGTAATTTGTAAAACATCACCTTGGACATATTATCAACAAATGAATGAATGTATGATGAAATTTATTTAGTACAAGCCATATATATCTTGGGCTGCCCTTTGGACTTGGCACCATACCTTGCTGCCATTAGACAGCCCTCTACACTTTTACATACTCTTACAAATTTGCAGACATTTTCCTGTGCCCTGTTTCCCCTTTTGTCTCTCTCATTATACATTTTTATTCCTGATTTTCTGCCTAGATTTTTTATGTTCACTTTTCACTTCCTATAGCTTCATTTGAATCTTACTTCAAGTTTCCCTTTCTGCATCTTCACTTTTCTTGCCCATATTTCTTATTACTGTTCACGCATCTTTACCATCATTCCATCCCAAAGATACTGCCTTTTATTTAACTCTTACACCTTCCCCCTTCACTTCTAACTACGTCTTATTTTTACTTTGTCTCGTCATTTGTCAGGTATAGTAAATATTAAAAACTGAGGCTTTATTAACTGTTATTTTCATTTTAAAATATGAATGAGATCAAATGTATGGACTTTAAAACTGAGGGCAAGTTGTAAAATCTTGAAGTGAAGTTTTAAGCGTAAATTTAATCTATTCATGTTTTAAAAAGTAGGTGTTTTGTGGAGCAAATTTGTACTTCATAAAGTAATACTATGATTATAATATTTGAATATTTTATTTTCTTCACCTTTTCTTTTATTTTCTGAACTTAATATCTAAATCATATCAGCAGATTTTTGCATTTGGAAATACTTGTTCATGATCAGTGATGTTAATGCATACATATATTATTTATTTGGTTATTTTTCTCTATTTTTACATCCAAAATTGGAGGACGATCCTACAAGTACAAACTTTATAAACTCATAAATGTAAAAAGAATAATTTTTTTATAAACTCAATTGGTTTGGAGGGAAGTAATTACAAAATAGCTATGTTATTTTACTCACTGTCATACAAGGAACTTAAAGATGACTCAGAGAAGGAGAAGTACATTTTATTCATAAAAAAACATGAAAGAGAAGGGTTAGCCTAGTTTAGATTGGGTGTTTGGAAACTAAGGGGAATGAAGGGAAAGGTTATCCTAGGAATGTGCCCCATCTGATGACAAGGAAGATGAAAGTCACATTTTATCTCAATGTAAGGCTACAAAGGATTGGAAAGAAAGTCAAATAAATAAGAACTAATGTGATAGTTGAAAATGAGTCGGAATAGTAACACTCACCTCACTTATATGTAATTATGTTCAAAACATATGTTTCAAGGGCAATTGCCCTCTTCTTCAGTTGAAGTCCGACTGATGGCTGGTATTTGTGCTCTGTGGTCTATTACGGTGGAGCCATCTGGTGTTCTCAGTAGAAGTTCAAAATCATGTGGCGGTATTTCAAAATTCATCAGTTGGTCTTTTTGTTGTGTAATGAGAATACTCTCCCAAACTGTAAGTTCTGTCGGGTTGTTTACAGGTTTTAGCAATTTTATGTCATTTTGTATTTCATGATGTGATGTCCAAAAATGGTATGCTACTGCCGATTTATCTGTTTGTTTCTGTTTGATATGTCTGAAATGTTCTTTTAGCCTTGTTTCCAGTCTTCTTTTTGTTTGGCCAATGTAACATGATTTGCAGTCCTTGCAATCAATTCTGTAGATGCCTGATCTCTGGTTTGTAGGTATGGGGTCTTTAATGTCTGTTTTCAAAGCATTTTTTATGTTGAATTGGTTACTTGAAGCTAAACTTATATTGTATTTCTTGAAAACTTTTTTGAATTTCCTATCTGCTGTTGGGTGATAGGTGAATTTTTTATATATAACTTTCGGTTTTTGTATGGACAAAGTGGTGATTTGTTTTAAGGTTAATTTCTCCTTATGTTTTTTAATTTTTTGGTCAATGATGTCTGGGTTAAAACCATTGGCTGAGGCTATATGTCTTAGTTGGAGGTATTCTGTGTTGTACTCTTCTGGGTCAAGTGGGATGCTGAGGAGTCTGTGTACTGAACTGTTGAAGACTGCCTGTTTATGAGGTTCTGGGTTGAAACTATTCTGTTTTATGTAATTTTCTGTATGTGTGGTCTTCCTGTAGATGCCATAAGTGATCTTTTGTTCTTTCCGTGTTAGTTTTAGGTCCAAGTATGGTAGCATTTGGTCTTTTTCTGTTTCCATTGTGAATTGTATGTACCTGTCCTGTAGGTTTAGTAATTTTAGAGAGTCTTCTGCTAATTTTTTGGGGACCACCGCAAAAACATCATCAACATTTCTAAACCATTTTTTGAATATATTCGGAAAACTGGAGGTTATATGTACTTCAAGTCGTCCCATGTACAGATTTGCTAAAAAGGGCGAAAGTGGGTTACCCATCGCTAAGCCTGATGATTGTCTGTAAAATCTATCATTGAATTGGAAATAATTCTGGTTGATGCAAAGTTCTGTTAAAGTATGGAAGTCTTCTATTTCTTTCTGGTTTAAGCCTATGCTCCTGAGCCATGCTTTGAAGGTTTCAAGTAACTTGTTGACTGGGATGCTGGTGAATAATGATTTCACATCAAGAAGAGGGCAATTGCCCTTGAAACATATGTTTTGAACATAATTACATATAAGTGAGGTGAGTGTTACTATTCCGACTCATTTTCAACTATCACATTGATTAAAACTTCACTTGTCTCAAACTTCTGAGTTATTTAATTTAAATAAGAACTAGTTAATGGGGAACAAAGAAATTGTACTTGGAAGATTTTTGAAGATCAGAAGCAGGTACCTAAATTACAGGAGTTTGTGTGGTAGGTAAAGAAAAAATGGAAATCATCAATTGAAAAACATGGTTCATAGACCAGGTTTTAGATGAAAAAGGATAACTATGTAATATAAAACTTGGTACAGTGAAATAGTTATGGCCTGGCCAACTAACTAGGGTTAAGACCAGCTGTGTATGCACATAGCACTGAATAAATTAATAAAAAATATATTATTTTAATGAATTATGGGATATTTAAATGAAGTACCTAAATACATATATGAAAAAAATATATGGTATTTTAGACAGTGGAGTGCCATTATATTGAGTTTTGATAAAATTGAGGCACCTTTTTTACACTTTTAACTCCACTTCCGAGTTGTTCCAGAAGACCAGTTTTAGGGTAACCCTTCCCTGTCTTCAGTTTGAATCTAACTTGGTGTTGTGCTACTCTCTACCTTTCTTGTCAGTAGGATGATGTCATCCATGGTAGGACATTCAAAATTCAAAAATGTGTCCTGCTTCTTGGTGATGAAGGTGCATTTTTGCTGCCATTTTTGACTTAGTAAGGTCTTTTCCCTCAGACTCAAAATTTTACAATGCATAAATCACACTGACCAGCTTTATGTCGCCTTAAATTCTGAATCTTGATACCTTGGTTTTATGTAATCTCACATGCTGTAAATGGCAGCATTTCATGTGTTTTATTGTGATTATTGTTTTTTGTTTCACAAAACAATCTAAACACATTTTATCAATTGTTTTGTACTTTCCTCTATGGATTCCATGAAAATATTTACTGTATTTCTCCTACAGTGACTCTTCTAACTAGTTGATTTTTCTGAATATGGCAATTAGAGATCATTTTAACTTGTATTTGAATTCACAAGATGTCACTCTTACACCATTTTTATCTGTAAACTTAAAAGTGTTTAATTTAAAAGGGACTGTAAAACTCATCCTGTGATTCTGTTACTCATTTTATAAGTTTTCATGACACACAATGAGCATCGAAGATAAATATTAATTATTATATTAATATTTGTGTTACTTCACTGTTACTGGCTGCTTTTTACATTTATATCGAAGATAAAGCCTGGATGCATAGAGAAAGTGCAAACTAAGTGGCCACACAAGTGGGTGGGAACACGAAAGGGATTGGTTTTACCGCTCTTCATCTGTGACTTATAAAATTGTCAGTGGGTTTTACCATGTCGTTTGCTTGACACAGAAGCTAATAAGACAACATTGTCTGATTTAGATTGGTCTAAATAAGGGATTTGTAAATTTCCTAGGATTTTCAAGAAAATTAAGGAGGGTACTATAGGTGATGAGATCCTATAGCTGAGTAAATACAATATGTGTATACAGAGTGGGAGGTGAAATAATTTGATATTTAATAGAGAACAATATATAAAATGCATAAGTTTACCCCATTTTGTCCACTTATTATATGATAGCATTGTTATTAATGAGGCACAAATTTCAAGGTCTAATGTATTTTGAATGGCCTTATATTATGTTATTAAAGCTAGACTGGGGAAGGGAGAAGTATGTGGATATAGGTAATAGGTTAGCAAGAGGAAGGTGGGACTGGTTTAAATTATGTGCTAAGGAGAGATAGTAAGGGAGAGTATTTGGAGAGGCAGATAATGACCTCCATTATATAGTGTAATGTGAAGAAACAAAGTTCAGTTTACACCTAAAATGGGAGAATGTTTACAAAAAAAGTACTAAAAGTTAGGATAATGAAAATACAAAAGAAGGGGGCTATGAAAAGGATAGGAGAATATATGGGAAGAGTAAGAAAAACATGGTTTAGAAAAATAAAGCAATATAAATCTGTTATGGCCCACCATAAATAACCACAGTGTTAAAATGCATGGTGGACTAAGAAATAAAATGGTAACTCAAAATAATGTATGAAAAAGTGTAAGATTTTTGTATAGCATTATGAAGAAATAAATTACAATTACACATTATGTTTCTCTTTTGTTAATATACATCACAAAATGGCAACCCCTGTGTTTACAATTAGCACACCACTGGCCTGTATTCGCTTAACTCACAGTGAGAAATTGAGGGACTGATTCAGCCACAAACTTTCCCTTACACAATGAATTAGCAGATATTCATTTAATTTATGCCACAAATAGGTAATCTGACATTGCTGCATGGGACCTATATTATTGACAATTTCTTAACTGTCCTCTCCCCAAAAGATGAACGTTAACTGCAGTGTATCGAAGGGTCTATGACTCAGGTTGTCTTAATACCAGATTTGAACATTTTTATCTGTTGACAAAATCTATGGTTATGCAAGTTATGTTTCATTCAAAATTCTTCCCTAACATCACACCACCGATAATCAGGCAGGGGGCAGGGGCAGAGGAGGGCTCATTGTGTGTCTTGTTGTGTAAACAGCCAAAGGTCTGATCGTCAGAGGAGAATAATCAGCATCCTAAAAGATCATGAAAATTTCCTCCTAACTTTAGAAAATAGAGAAAAAAGCTGCAAATACTGGACCATCACATTGTCCTCCCTTACATCCTATATATATACATACATACATACTTTTTTCTCTAATCTCTATTAGTAATAGAGGAAGTATTGTATTCCACCCAAAAATTTGATATTGAGATTCATGGAAAATACATGTTTGAATCCATTTAGAATCATGTCTGAATTAAAAAAAAAACATAAAAAGATACTTAACTTAAATATCAAGTTTGGTCTTTATATGAAATGTCCTTTTTGAGTGTGTGCATCTTCTTGCTTCGGAGAACAGCATGACTCAAAAAGGACATTTTATATAAAGACCAAACTTGATATTTAAGCTAAGTATGTTCCAGAGACACACACAAATATTTTCAAGACAATTATTCTACCCTTTACAGAAGCATATTTTGAAATTTCTTATATTCTCAAAAATGGCTTTTAATGATTTTGATTAAAAATATTTAAATGACAAAATGCATATCTTGAATTTTCTTGGAATAGCCTGTGAAGTCCTCTTCATTCAGAAGGAATTTTGTATATGAAATTGCACTACACAAAAAATGTAGATCTCTTTAAAGCAGATCATTTATTTCATAACTTTGCTGTGGCATAAGTCATTAGTCAAATATTACTGGTTTGAATTGTTCAATTCTATGCTATTGTTTTAAAGGCCTTTTAACTTTTAGTTGTTTTGCATGAATGTTTGGAACTAGTACAGAATTTGAAATATATATAAAACAAAATGTGTAATGTAGCTATTTTTGTACAGGTTTATCTCGATTAAAATTAGACAGAAACGTATACTTTATAAGAGTAATTTTTATACCCATTAATAAATTATAGAGGGTAGAGAAAGTCATATGAATGTAACACACACATAGTTTTAATTTAATCATAAAGTTTATTACTTCAGATTTTGAATTTCACTGATTGACATTTCAATTTTATATAGTCAATTTGTAGGGAATTGGGAAATAGCCTGATAAGAGAGAAATTCTCCCTTTCAGCAGGAAATTGAACTGGTACTTTAGAGTCACTGGACTTCAAAGATTTGAACTTTGTTTTTATTCAGTCAATTTCAATGGCATTTTGAGAATTTAGTATTATTTGCTATTAAGCATTGGTTATAAATTGTCATTATTCATAACACTAAACTTGGTATAAAAAGTTAATTGTTCAAATTCCACGTAATATAGAGTGCAATGTATAAAATTAAAATTGAAATCAAACCATTAGGTTCCTGTTTCTTACCCCTTATCAAGAGAATTTTGAAATAGTGAAAAGATTAGAAACAATTTTTCTCCTCCTGCATGCATATGTCTTAATAATGTAGTATTTTAATTAAAATCAGTAATAATATTTGAAAAAATAAAAAACAAAAACCAAAACAAAAAGGGCAAAATTATAGCCTGAACTTAAATACCAATTTTGCTTTTATTTAGTATTATTCTTGAGTTATTTTGTTCACATGCTCTCGATGCATACATCTCAAAAATATGCAACATATTCAATAATAAATGACAAAACAGATATGCACATAAAATACATGCTGTAAAATAAGGCAAATGTTCAGTTCAGTAACCCCTCATGTGTTTAAGTAAATTTAATACTAATGCATTATGAAAATCATCCTTAAATCATGAATCATCCTGGATGAATTATGTGAAAAATGTGAGCTCTGCAAAAAAGTTCAGCAAAAATATGTTTCCCTTCTTTAAATTACCAATAGTGTTTAACATACTTTTATACTAAATCATATCACAAAGTAATCATGTGATGCATTTGATACACAAAAGGTTTTTACAGAAAATTTAGTTTACAGGAGTAAAAAAAGTACATATTTTATTCAGGGTACTATGTAGAATCACCAATTAAGATATGGGACTTTAAAAGCTTTATTTGCCAATAATTTTTTCTTTCATTTAATTATATAAAATAATGTCAAAAACAGTAATACAAATGTGATTTAGATAACATTTACGATTTTTCAGAAATGATGATGTTGGGGACAGCATAAAGGTTGAATCTGACGATGCTATGAGTTTGATAGATTACTCAGCTGATAATCAGGAATGGGAAAATGGTCATAAAAGTGAGAAAGCTTCTAGTGTTGAAGGTAGGTGTTATCTGTGTTTGATCCATTCAAGAGAGAATTGAAAAGATGTTTATACAGACAAAATATGGGTATAAAATGTGTTAGTGTGCCACTAAATTTTATATACCAGGGGGATTTTGTAAGTAACTTTGTTTGCAAATAAATATAGGGCAATAACAGCACCTGTGCATGAGCATTCTATTCCATGTGAAATTGAACAGCATGAAACTTTGCAATTTTTGTTTCAATAGTAATTTTTGCTGTTAAGGTACATTTACACGTTGGAAATGGTGGTTTGTGCTTTCTATGCAAAGTAGAGAAGAATTTTAATTTCACCAGAAATACATGTTTTAATGACCCCTGAATATAAAACAAAATTAGAAACAGATCATGTGTGAGTCTATGTATGTGCATATGTGTGCACATTCGTGTGGACAATATACTAAAAAATTAAAAGTCTGCTAGTATTTAAGTTAAATATCGCTCAAGGATGTGATAGGAAGAATTTTCACGAAAATTCCCCTACCCCAAACCTTTTACATGGAAGAGTTTTTGAATATTTTTATTTTCTCAAAAATGGCTCTTAAAGATTTTGATTAATCAACGTATATTTAACATATTTATGTGAAAAATAAAATGTATGACTTAAATTTGTTGGAAATAGCTTCTGAAATTTTCTTGATTTTGAATGATTTTTACATAACTGTATGACATAGAAATATAGACAAAAAAATATAGATCTCGTTAAAGCACACAATTTTTTACATTTTTTTTTTTTTAATTTGTAGAACTAACCATTTTTGGT
The DNA here is from genome assembly GCA_030762935.1 of Hymenopus coronatus. Classification (NCBI taxonomy): domain Eukaryota; kingdom Metazoa; phylum Arthropoda; class Insecta; order Mantodea; family Hymenopodidae; genus Hymenopus; species Hymenopus coronatus. Next base: position 94,144,397 of record CM060895.1, on the reverse strand, counting down.
AATTCCTTGTAATTAGTTTTTTAAAAAGGAAGCTCTTATTCACATTCCTGGTCATGCAAAAAGAACGGAATTTATATTACATCATATAGTGAATAGTTCTTAAAAGAATTGACTATTGCTTTAGCCTAGTATTCACATACATATATACCGTTTTCTAAAATTGGGGTCCTCAAAACATATATTTCTGGTGAAATCTTGATATTGAACTTGTAGGTTGAATACAACACCTTAAAAATGTGTAACATTTCAATTTCCAATATTTTTATGGTGACAAAAGGTATTTTCAATTTTTGATAGTGAACCTATTAATTTACTATGCCAAACAACATTTTTAAAAAGATTGGACTAAAAATATAGATTTTTCATCTCATACTGTAAAAAATGTTAAGGAAAGTATATTTATCAAATACAAGCTCTAAAATCCAATTGTTGCTCCAATATTGATCAAAATTTAGTACAGTTTGTGCCATTTTAAATACTCATAACTCCACAACCGGTTATTTCAAATATTTAACAAATATTATTTTATAAATTAAAACTTTTATTCTATTAGGGCATATAATAATTATTTTTAGAATATTTCCAAAGTGTTATAAGTTAGTTTCAAATAATCCTAGTATTGCCAGTATTGTTGCTATATTTGACAGAGAGTATACAACATAAAACATGTAATGTTTGTAAATGAAGTCATTAGCAACGTTTTTGTGTTCATTTTTCTCTAGAACACTCAGTAAAATGTTAGTTATCATTGGGTGTGCCAACATACATAATAAATAATATTTATGAAATTAAATTCCAAGTTTTAATATTAAATATTAATAATATCTTTTAGGTTCAAGACACCAGACTACTGTAATCAAAGGAAATGAAACAGAAAAGACAAACCTTGAAGTTTTGGAATGTGAGCTGTGTGGAAGACGTTTTAAGCTTAAAAAACAACTACGAGAACATCTGAGGCGGCATACTGGAGCAAGACCACATGTGTGCAATGAATGTGGTCGTCGATTTGCTGATAGCAGTGGTCTACAGAAGCATATGTTATCTCATTCTGGTCTTCGCATGCATGTTTGTGATATCTGTGGCAAACGATTTACTTTGGCAGCACATCTCAAGTAAGTAAAATTTACCCAATGCAAAAAATTGTGAGCTACAGACAACTCCAAAAAAATAAACCCCTCTTTAATATTTTCCTGATTTAAATTAGTCCCCAAATTACAACTTCTATTTCAGTTGGCTAAAGGGTGTTTTATAATAACTGGGTGGTGTTGTGGTTGAGGGTTGGACTCTTGCTTGTCACCAAGGTGTTCTGGGTTCACTCCCCAGGTTTTATGGTGGACAAAGTAGTACCTGTTTTCTTCAGGTTCTCTGGTTGTCCCTACTATTCATTCTACTAATTGCTAACAAATAGAGTTATCCTCCATTTCACCTTCATTTCATATCACCTACTTGATATTTAAGTTCAGCATCTTCCAAGATGTGACACAAAGATTTTCAAGAAAATCACTCTACCCCAAACTACCCTATACATGAAAAAAATTTCATTTTATTAAAAATGGCCTCAATGATTTTTATTAAAATACTCTATATTAAGGATACTTATATGACATATGTATATCTTGCACTTTCTGGGAATTGCTCTGAATTTCTGTTCATTCTGAATGATTTTCGCAAAACTGGTAAACCATAAGAAATGAACAAAAATTTACACTATAAAAACTGTATATATCATTAAAACACACAATGTATGTTGTATACTGTTTTTTTTTAAAGATAATTTTTTTCAAATGGGAAGTCCTCATTCATTTCATATCTCTTTTGTTTTACTCCTGGCTATGGAAAGAATAACATTTCAGTGATAATGCAAGATTTGACTGTCACTTTAGCCTAGTGTTTTAGCTTATTTCCTTTTTTCTTGCAAGGAAGCAAGTAATGTGACCATTTCTGTTAATGGTTATCTTGATTAGCATTATGTAAATAAAAGAATAATCTTTTGTAAGAATAGTTTGTTTGCAGAACAGATAGAGAAAGTCAAGTGAATGGAACACTTCAGAATGTTTTTATCTGCATCCAACTCAGCTATGTAATGAAGCTTAGCCAATCTCAAATTCAATAGAGTAAACATTTTCTAAATATTGGTCCATTACTATTTCTGATTCCTCTAATTGTACCAAATTTCATTCCTTTATTAATAGTACAGGTTAAATTTATGAGTTATTTTTTATTAATTTCTAGTGAATTTTGCTGTTCTTTGTTGTTTTGCTATTGTTTTTTTTTTTTATTATTATTATTATGAGGCAATAGATTGTTGTAACCCATTGTGGACACCATAGGCAGCCTCACATATTGACTAGCATGCCAAGTAGTTAACCTGTTGGAACCTCTAGTAGGGAGCTGTTATAGCAGATTCCTAGCTACAAAAAGGGGACACTTTGCTGAAATTTCTGAAAAGCTATCCAGATGCTAATCTTATACTAAAAAATAGGATTTTTGTTTCCTTTTTACTTTCTCTTCACATACTATGTACATAGTGTATAGAGATGGTATTGTATTGCACCCAAAAATTTGATACTGAGATTTCAAGCATTTTTGGAAAAAGGTCCGTGTGTATATGTGTGTCTGTGGACAGCATAGCTAAAAAACGAAAAGAACCTTGAATACCAAAATTGGTATTTAAGTTTGGTGTCTTCCAAGGATGCCACACGAAAATTTTCAAGAAAATCCCTCCACCCCCAAATACCATTTACATGGAACTTTTTCGAAAATTTTGATTTTCTTAAAAATGGCTCTAACGATTTTGATTAAATATCATATATTAAAGATATACACCTGACAAATAATATGCATATCTTGAATTTTCTGGGAATAACCTCTGAAGACTACTTTATTCTGGATGAATTTTACGGAATTATGTATAACTGGTAACCGTAAGAGAGAGACAAAAACTTACCACACAAAAATTGTAGAGCACATTTTGTGGAGCTGATCGTTTTTTTAGATATTCCTTATTTTTTATTTCAGCCTTGAAAAACTCGAATTTGTCAACTCGTGTCCATACAAACAAAGGAACTTCAGTCACATAGCAACCAGCTTTGGACTATCACTTTAACCTATGGTACTCCCTTTTTTTGCTTCTACTTACAAGGAAGAAAATAATAAGACTATTTCTGCTATTTGTTTCTTGATTAGCATGAAGTAAAAAGAAGCATAAGCTTTTTAACACACACATGCACATGACACGCACATGCACCCGCACGCGCAAACACACATACACACACATTCAAATTCATACTTCCAAATACTGTGGAGGATATGGAATGATTCTGGTTAAAGAAAAATCCCCCATCCCAACTGGGAATCAAACCTGGGATCTCTGGATGAGGAGTCAGAACACTGATCACTCAACCACAAAGGCAGTTGGAAAAGAGGATGTGTTAGAAAAAAAAGAACGTATGGTCCCCCTAATCAAAATGCCTTGAGACCAGCATCTTTGCTTCATTCCCTCTTGCAATATGGAATTATCTTTTGGGACAGTTCTGTGCACAGGAAGTAGGAAATAAGGATGTGTTTCTATTACAATAGAGAGCTGTGCAAATTCTTTGTATGTTGGGCCTCATCATTTATATAGATCATTGTTTAAAAACCCTAAAATTCTTACCTTTGATATACAGAGTACATAAATAATTATGATGGCTTTACAACATGCCATAATACTAGGCATGCAGATGATATGCATAGGCCAGTAAATAGTTTAAAACTAATTGAAAAAGAACATTACTATCTCCCAATAAAAGTTTATAATCAACTCTCATGCTTTTTAAAGCTGTTAGGCAATCCCAAGAACCATAACATTTTCAAAAAAGAATTAAATTCACTTTTGTATGCGAGGTATGTTAGATAAAAGACCAAACTTTTGAAATAGCACATCGAAAATGAAATGGAGTTTTATTTATGGACACTCTTTAACTGCTTGGTTCTCAGCGTCCCATTCTATATTGGGCATGAAAGACCACTTAATTTTGCTCAGAGTTCTCTTTATCATGTTTGAGTTTCTTTTATGTGCGTAAATCTATGACACCGGACCAACGTCTTTACTTCCCTTCCAAAGGAAGCCATGCTTAGGATTTTTACACCCAAAAAAATCCATCGTCCTCCGCTGGTTTGAACCCGCTACCTTGGATATAAGAATAGCACATCGAGTGGCTACCTTGGATATAAGAATAGCACATTGAGTGGCTACCTTGGATATAAGAATAGCACATCGAGTGGCTACCTTGGATATAAGAATAGCACATCGAGTGGCTACCTTGGATATAAGAATAGCACATTGAGTGGCACAGGCAGAGCACTATAGCTACTGCTGTGCTTCATTAAGACTGTCATTTGCCAAGCTACAGCTACTGAAGTGAGCATGTACACAAGATGCTCGTCAGATTAGTGACAAAGTGATAAGCTTGAAGAATGTGCATTATATGTGAAATTTTGCTAAAAACTTGGCAACATATACCCAAGCATTCAGGAAGGACTGTATGAGTTGGACGCAGTGTTGAGTGGTTTTAGTGTTTTGAAGCAGCAGAATGTCAGCTACAGAACCTTCCCCATCAACAGAAGATGACCATCGAGAGAGTTCTTGCTGTGATTTATGGAAATGGTTGGATAGGTAGGGTCAGATTGAAAACTTAAATGCCATAACTAGGATTTAAACCACATCTAGACCACTGAGTTACCATGACAACATGCTGGAACAGCATCAAATTTCTCAACTAACTTGCATGTTTCCCAGTAAACCACAAGACAACATAAACATTATCAGCAATAGTCTTATTACTTAGTTCCTTATAGGTAGAAGAGAAATAAGGAAATACACTAGGCTAAAGCAATAGTCAAATCTTTTAAAAGCTGTCACTATACAGTTGTCGTTGAAATACATCATCGGTACTTAATTGGTCTCAACTTTGAACTACCTTGAATCCTGCTCCACAATCATGACACAAATATCAACAGAATCAACGAACCACTTGTCAGAATTTCACCTCAAAAGCACAAGTAACAATTACCCTAAATGCCACAGGCTGACGTCTGGGTATTGGAGCAAGGTGCCAGCCAGCCCTGCCAATTCAGCGCAGCTCTCGTGGCTTTACAACACAAATCCCTGGTTGTGACAGATGGTACCAGGCATCATCCTTCCTCCCCATGAACAATATTAATATTAAAAAGAATAAATCCCAGAAGAAACCTCCCCTTCTCACCAACTCCCATCAACTCATTCACCTGTGAGACATGAAACAGACAAGGATTTCCTGTTGGAGAAAAGTTTAGGTATCTCAAAATTGAAACCAATAACAGGGATATCTTGGAAATAGCTCTACAAAAAACTGTCTGACATAAATTGTATATTTTAACAAAATCTACATTATTTTGTCTATCTATATGGTTTACCAGCTATGCAAAAGTCATTCAAAATGAAGAGGACTTCAGGGACTATTTCCAAGACATTCAGACACTTTGTTTGCCATGTAAATATCTTTAATATTTAATAAAAATTGATATCCCTTTTTTTTAGAAAAAGGTTCCGGTTCCATATAAAGGGAGGATTTTGGGTGGGGGGATTTTCTTGAAAATCTTTGTGTCGCATCTGAACTTAAATATCAAGTTTGGTGTTTAACAGAGTTTTCTAAAAACATGCTCACCACACATGCAGACCTTTTTCTAAAAATACTTTTTTTGAATTCAGGGGTTTTCAAAATATATGTTTCCAGTGAAATCTTGGTTTAGAACTTTTAGTGGAATACAATACTTCCTCTACCTACTATGTACATTGTACATATAGGCTAGAGAAAGTAAAAGAAGAGGTGATGAATGTGTGTTTAATTGTATGTATTTGATAATGTATAATGTTGTATGGCATGTTCATTGTCCCCAAGTATTACAGTGAACCTAAGGAACTAAGCCAAACAAACAAAATCTGATCCCAGAGGACTCACTTGTTTTGTGCTCAAATTATTAATTATTTATTTGATTTGCAGGACACACTTACTTGTACACTCTGGAGTGAAAGCACATATGTGTGAGGTGTGTGGGAAGAGTTACAGCCAAGTTGGTGGACTGATGAAACACACGATGATTCATACAGGGGAGAAACCCTTCAGCTGTGAACTGTGCAGCAAGAGCTTTTCACAGAAGAACAGTTTACAAATACATATTGCAACTCATACTGGACAAAGACCATATGTGTGTAACATCTGTGGCAAAAATTATGCGCAACGATCACACCTCAGAACACATGCTCTAACACATTCTGGTTTGAAACGTTATACATGCAAACTCTGTGGAGTCGGCTATACCAAAAAGAAGAACCTAGAAAAGCACATTTCAAGGCACAGTAGCCAGGAGGTTATTAGTTTGGAGTTCAAAAACCAAATGCCACCTGAAAAAACTTACAACATTTTGTCACTTTAGTAACAGTGTAAACATTGTGTTTGCTGTCCAAAATTAAATATCATGGAAATAAATATCAAATATTATGGCTGATAAGGAAGATTCATTAGCTGCGATCAATTGATTTTGGATGAAAATGTAATTACTGTTATTTAGAACCCACTAAATTACAGAAAGTGTAATTATTTTTGGAAGATGTCTTACAGACTCTCATCCCCTTATAGAAAGAGTTAGTAAATATCAGGAAGTTAAAAACAAAAATTTTAGTGAATGCCAAATTTAATACCTATATCAAGTACACTTTAAGTATTTAAGACACAGGTTTAAGAGTATTCTCAAACAACTTTTTAATGGAGCAATTTGCATTTGCTATTGTTTCGTCAAAAATGGTTCTAATGTTTTTGATTTAAATACCTTTTTGTTTGAGATACACTGGCGTGATGGATAAAATGTCAATCTTGAATTTTCTGTGTATATTGGGAAGTATTCTTCATTCCCGTTGAATTTTATTTGCACGATTAAAGATTTTCGCTCTGGGTAATTTTATTAATAAATATTCTTTGATTTAAGATCACCTAGTGTATTTATATCAATAATGCATATTTTTTACTTTTTGTTTAAGATGGACTATTTCCCCAGTTAATTCTGTTCAATTTTTGCCACTTTTATGTTCTTTCTTTCTTCCTCCATAATGAGGGGGGCCAGTCATTAAAATATGCATTAAGTGTTTTGTAAAATTCTTCCTGTTCACCATTAATCTCCTCTGAACTACGTACTGTTTCCAAGTTTCATTTTGCAAGGTTGTGATTAATTTATTTAGCCTATCCTTGTAACTAATCTGAATGATTTAATTTCATACAGATGCTCACTATAATAATAATAATAATAATAATAATAATAATAGAAATAATAATAGTAATAACAACAATAATACAATAACAACAACAAAAAGAGCAATAACTGAGCATAGTTTTCAGAGATATGTATATCTACTACTATAGTGGATATGAACTTATCCTCAATATTATAATGTGATCAATTATTGTGGATGATTTTTGCATTTCTCTGGTTGATAGAAATATAGTAGTATCTCTTAACCTGCTCCTAATCAGTGGGTCATTCAGCTTATAGTTATCATCCACATTTAGGTTAATGTCCCCCAGAATTACAATAATAATGATAATAATAATAATAAAATGCTGCTATTATTATTATTAATTTTCCTAAATATCTTTAACAACATACAATTCATTAAGAAATCTGTCAATATTTGTTATGGCAGACTTGCATATTCCCATTATATATACAACACACTCATGTAGTTTAACACTAATAGAAGCTACTTCATGTAACATTTCATATCTATATTTAATATGCATATTTATTTTCTTACAGCGAATACTTTCCCTTCCATATGTGGCCACTCAACCCCCTTTACATGTATGTTTATAGAGCATAAATCTGCCATATGATAATTGCTAGTTCTGCACAACTTCAATTCCTCATCAATCACAACCACTAGATCTGCTTCAATGTCATTCATAAATACTTCAATTCTGTATTTTATTACCTATGTACTGCACATTTTGGTGGATTATTCTTAATGAACTCTTGCACTTATTAGTTAAATTAGAGCAATATTAATACTTGTAATAATCACATCTCTAAAGACTCGTTCATTCTGGATGACTTTTGTCATATGAAATAGACAAAAACATACTGAACAAAAAAATGTTGCTCTCATTAAAACACACACTTTATGTCATATGCATTTTTTGTAGAGTTAACCATTTCAGAAATATTTTTGTTGTTCATTTAAATTATAAACTACAGTCAAACCTTGTAATTATGCTCTTCAAAGGACTGTGGCCTTGGCCTAAACATGCAATAATCGGGATAGTGCTGCATACCTATATGATTTATTAGGTATGAAAAAGGAAATGTTTCTGATTGGATGGAGTACAATGCAAAATGAAGAACAAGGGATCATTTCTTATGAAAAAAATCTTCTATGGTTGATTGCCATATACTCTTACAGCTAGTTATTACATTTATGGTTTGCCATTTTGTACTATTGTACAACAGCTCGCAACACACTACACAGAATTCAAAGAAAGCCTGCAGTACATGAGGTTTATGTTAAAACATGGCTATTTTTCTGCTACATAACTGGCCTAGAGAATGGAGTGCATTAATGATGGTCCCAGTGGTGGAAAACCCTGTCACAGTCATCCCTCATTGCCTATTACTTTCTCAGTGTCAGTTGTAATTGTGTTTCTACCAGTTGTACTTGTTTTCTGGCAGTAAAATATGGAAAATATGCTGATATCTTTTGCCTACCTTGCTTCGCTGGCTTTCATATTGTTCTAAGCGGTGTTGGAAAATGAGGGAAACCTTTGCAATCAGAGATTAAGATTAGACAGTTAAGTATTGCCAGTTGCCGTATGTAGTGTATTGCTATCTCTTTCTACTTACTTCAAGTTAAAGCAAACACTATAAAAGGATAAAACACTTTGACAGGAAGACTCTTGAAAGAATAGAAGCGTAATTACAGGGTTTTACTGTACATACATACACTTTTATCGAACGGGAAGTTATTCTTAGTTTTATATATGTTTTAGTTTACTCCTGACCTTGGAAAGAGAACCAAATTTCAATGACAAACGCATAGCAACCACTTTTAAAAGATTTGACTATTACTTTAGCCTAGTGTATTCCTTATTTCCAGTCTGCTTATTAGGAACTAAGTAATAAAACCATTCCTGGTAATGTTTAACTTGATTAGCATTATGTAGATAAAAGAATAATCCTTTGTAAGAACTGTTTGTTTGCAGAACAGATAGAGAAAGCTATGTAAATTGAACACATCAGACTTTTACTAACTTTATAGCCAAGAATGGATCTTTGAAAATAGTGCATTCTATCCCCTTCTATCCTGTCTGCAGTAGTTTGAATATTTATCAATAAATTTCAAAATGATTCGAAAGCCTCCCAAAAATGAAGAATTTTACGCAATATTGTGCATATAAAGTTGAACGTTTATTATAACTAAAAGTTTTAATAAAATTTACTAACATATTTTAAAATTATTTGAAATTGATGCAAAATTAAAAGTTAATTTATGCAAAATTCTTAAAAATCTTTGATTTTTAGAATTAAGCTCCCAAATCTGCAAATTACTTCTGTCACAAGAAAGGTACTTGAAAGAACTATATTTGTGATGTTAAATGACTGAAAATAAAATTCCTAACTATCAAATGCAGTTGATGAATCTTCCAATTTGTAAGCCAGCAGCAAGCATATGCATCACACTTCCTTGTTACTGTCAGCTAGCACTGAATTTCTAATCTCTTATGGGTTAGTAAGAAAGTTTAGCACATTTATTCTGGTTAGAGAGTTATCTCCACAGCTTATGGAAGTGATCTTTATCTATAATGTTTTCTAATTGGTTTAGTGAATGCCAAATAACTAATGTGCCATGAGTGAGGAAAGTCAAGAGCATGTAATTTCAAGGTTTTGGTAATTGTTTTATATCAAAACACTTTTTATATATAATTTGTGAGTTGAATATTTTAACACTTACATCAATGATTTAAGCTATTGTGTAGACTTGCCAGATTTTTGTCATGACAATATGGGACACTCATTTCACCCTGCTTTTGAAGGCCGGCAACTTAAATTTGAATTGGGGGGTGAGGGAAAAGAAAAGGAAAGGGAAAAATGTACATCATTAAACACTTTTGTACTCTATATTAACATTTCAATGCAAGGTTAAATATAAAGTGATCTGTCAATTCTGATGGAGTATCATACTTGCAACTTTCCCTTGCATTGAAAAACTTTCATCGTTCTTAATACTGCTATAAAACTTTGCCAAGCCAGGCAATAATTCAGCATGAGTTTAATGTTATACTTTTTAATTAAGTTCAAATATTTATTCTTTTCAATGTTTCTTTTTTTGTTCAAAGCAGTCTTCCGTTGTCACCTATGGTTTGGTTGTACAAGTGTATGAGACAATTCATAAAAACAGATGGTTCACAATAAGAATGCTTTGTGAAGAAAGTAAAAATTACCTCAATACATGCAAAAGCACACTACTTTACACTCAACTACACTTTGGGCAGACAATCCTTCCTGCTTGCATCAAGTTACACAAGGCTTAAGCTTGCGGAATCCATAGAGAGATAGACCCAGGCTTGCTAACTGATTTCTGAACTAAGGTCAACTTCAAGAACTAGTGCAGACTATACAAGATAACCAAAACCACTACTAATTAAAAGTCTTCCCTTCCCTCTTCCCACTTTTCCAGTAACAATGCACCATGACTTGGCTGCATGATCTAATGACGTGACCATGCATAGCGCCCACTACAACTTAAAAAATGTGATAGATTAGTAGTTACCAATATCATAGTATCAAATGGATATGCATATTTCAGAATGCAAACTTCGAGCATTGCATGAAATATGGGATTTTTACCTTCCTGTATGCCGGTGAGATGGAACATTGGATTTCTTCCTCAAATATGAGAAACCCTGTACATTACGGAATGTCTGGCAAGTTTACTAATGTGGAACATGCTTCCAAGAGCAGCTTCATTCTCATTAACAACTCAGCAAGTGATTGATAATGGGTGCAAAGCTATTCCCAATGCATTATCCATGTTAGCTTATAACAGTGTTAAAGCTCAGACTTGCAAGTTATAAATTGCACAACACATCAATGTTTAATAGTCTTTCATAAAAGTATAAGTAGTTACTTTTTCATGTTTATGCATGCTATTTGCAGCCATGTATTTTGAAGCACAACTTTGTGTGTGTTGGTTTATAACAGACTGTGACACAGAAACCCTACTGTGGCATCCAACAAAAATGTGACAGAGAGACCAAATGAGGGATAGCTATTTAAACATATTGTTATTTTCAAATCTTGTAAAAAAATAAAAATAAAATATGTCTTTTTTACATCTGTGTAAATAAATTATTTTCTCCTGTACAAGGTGTCTCATTTACATGGCGCACCTCAAATAGCCTTTGTGTTTGGACTGGTTTGGAGAAAACAACATATGAAGAAGTATCCATGAGAGGAGGAATAGAAGCTTTCAAATTTGGAATAGCATCCATACATAAAAAGAAAGCAGAAGACTATGTTCTCACCAGAAGGGATAATCATATGCATTTTTCTGAAGGGGGAGGGAGGGGGGGGGGAAGAACCCACAGGACAGCCTTACTTGGCAACTAGTTAAGGGCAAATGCAAACAGAGATCAGGGTAGAGAACTAGAATGCAGAAGGTTTATAAGGGGCTTTAAAACTCTCAGAAAACTTTTCTAAGATTTCAATATAAATATAATTAAAGAAGCTTTCAACATCTAGCATCAAAAGAAAGAAGGACATACATATGCCACAACAACAGTTACATTAGTTTTACTAGAGAATGCAAATCCATTGGAACAAAGATTGAGCTATAGTAAGAACTATACATAAAAATCTGATGTGTTCCATTCACAAGACTTTCTCTACATCTCTGTAACATATTATTGTTAAAAAGCCTATTCTTCTATCTACATTATGATAATCGACATAAATATTATCAGAAATTATCATAATTACTTGCTTCCTTGTAAGTAGAAGGTATATAAGGGAATACACTAGGGTAAACGATAGTCAAATCTTTTAAAAGCTGGTTGCCATGAGGTTGAAATCCGTTTCTATGTATGGTCAGGAGTTTACAACTTCTGTGTGAGAAAAGTTGAAGTATTTAAATCCGAAACAAATAACAGGGAGTATCTAAAAAATGGTCAACTCCATGAAAAAAAAAGTGTATGACATAAATTGTGTGTTTTAACGAGATCTACATTTTGTGAGTCGTAAATTTTTGTCTATCTCTTACAGTTTACCATTTGCGAAAAACTCAGCAAAATTCATTTAGAATAAACAGGTCTTTAGAGGCTATTCTCGGAAAATTCAATATATACATTTTATTTGCCATATAAATATATTTAATATAGTGTATTTTAATGAAAATCGTTAGAGCCAATTTTGATAAAATCAAAATGTTCAAAATTTTTTCCATGTAAAGGGTAGTTTAGGGTGAGGGGATTTTTCTCAAAATCTTCGTGTTGTACCCCTGGAAGGCGCTAAACTTTAAATATAAAGTTTGGTGTTTTACTGACTTTTTGTTTTTGAGTTATCGTATTCACAGACACACACAGACCTTTTTCTGAAAATGCTTTTTTTGGATACAGGGGACCCTAAAACATCTATTTCCGATGAAATCTTGATATCGAATTTTGGGTGAATGCAATACCTTCTCTATACACTATGTACATAGTATGTGTAGAGAAAGTAAAAATGACAATTAATCTGCTCTGATAACAGCAAATTAATTACTGAGAAGAAAGAAGAGAGCAAGAGCAGTGAATGTTTAGATAAGCGGAAAGTGAATGCACTTAAGCACATCGTAACAGATGAAAGAATAGATAAAGCAATAAAACTGATTACAAAATGCATCAGAGATGCAGTTGTCCCTCAATCCACAGAAGTGAACCAAAAATAAAAAAATGGATTGACACTGAATACTCCTGTGAAGGAAGCAATTGGTGAAATCCTACAGATCTTGGGACCGAACAGAGATTTATAGCACAGTTAGATGTGAGTACAATATTTTATAGCACAAAAAAGAGAATATGTAGAAGAATTAAACCTAAAGTTGATTAAAGAAACCAAGAAGGATCCCTTCTGTTTGAAAACCCCAAGGGCAAAAGCTTAGAAGTCGATATATTAATGGAGTGTAGCAAGAGCACAAAAAAAAAGGGCTATGTGATAGGGAAACTAGACCAACAATATTAGTTTTCTAATATTGAATTTTCAAACATTTACAGAGGATATAAAAGCCTTACAGAAAGGAAAGAACAGAGCATACAGAATGAACACCCAAAATAGGCAATGGAACAGCTATGCAAAGGCTAAAAGAATCCCAAAGGATGGAGATGCTCCACTACAAAAACTTGGAAAAAGTGAATTGGTGACTCAACACAATAGAAGTGTTGCTTTGGAATCAAATGGATTGAAGTTGCTGATAAGAATGTTAACCAGAAAGTTAAACCCACTTATTTATATATATATATATATACACAGGGTGATTCAAAAATACTTTTACAACGTTTGGGTTTGGATTCCTAACATTGAAACAAGAAAAGGGCTATGCTGTGGCCGAGTGGTTAGAACACTCGCCTCTCACCTAGACCCGGGTTTGATCCCAAGTGACCACATGTGAGATTTATGGTGGACAAAGCGGTGCAGGGGCAGGTTTTCTCCGGGTTCTCCGATTTCCCCCGTCATTGCATTCCACCAATGCTCCATCTTCATTTCATGTATGATTAGTGTCATTGCCTGTGGTGCGGCATGTAGGAAAAGCGGGCATTAAACGCTACCAAAAAAAAAAAGAAACAAGCAAATAGGCTTATGTAAACATATGCTCTAAAATGCTTCGTTTTTGCATTATCAGTTTATTGATGAAAAAACGGCTTCAATGGCTTTCCGGGTTATTTGTGCACTCTTTCATAGAAAGCTTTGACTTATTTTACTCTGGAGAGTTGGCTTCTTGTTAACATTCATTCAGAACCCTCTCTCAGACTTATTAGAAAATGTGCCTCTGCAAATGAGAAGAAACGTGTGGTTTATACATGATGCTCTAGCACATTTTAATTTTATTCTTCTAGATGCACTGATTGGTATCTAGTATAACAAATGGATAGGTAGAGGGGGACCAATTCCATGGACTGCACATTCCCCCGACCTCAATCCTTTGGATTTTTATCTTTTGAGGGCACCTTAAACCACTGGTTTATGCAACAGACCTTCCAGATGAAACTCTTATCATGGAAGTCTGTGAAATCATTTGACACCAAGTGGGAGTATTTGACTTTCTATGCTTCAACAAATGCATGCATGTCTAGATGC